>JARDYH010000001.1:38898928-40122500 GCA_029215795.1 Anniella stebbinsi
CCTCCCCTCCTCTGCGATGCTACTCTTCAATGCTCTATCGAGGAGCAGCATCAGCAACGAGAGGAGGGAAGCATCTCTCAGAGGACTCGGGCACCTGTGGGCCATGAAAGGCATGCTGGGAGAAGTAGTACTACTGGCATGTAGAGTGGATAGTTTTAACTAACGCATGGCTTAGTAAGCCAGGTCACTATGTGCAAACCAGGTCACTATCTCTCCATCCTAACTCACTAACTGTCTTTGTTCTCTTTCTACATGACGTTCCCCCAACTGCCACTAACCCCGCCCACCATTCCATTCTAACCACAGCTATCCGTCATTCCTCCATTCACACTTCTGTCTCAATGGTATAGTCAGGCTTTTACATTAAAAAATCATGAAATTTATTCATTAATTCCTGCATCTGTCTTGGAATGTTGTGCTTTAGTCATGACCAAAAAAAAAATGCAGCACAAAAAAATCTCATCAGGTTAAAAGGCCTTGGGAGTTGGCACTGAAAAGCCATTGAAGCAGGCCCCAGGCCAGCCTGCCTGGGAAAAAGAAATCCATAAGCAAAGTGCTACAACTAATAAGGCCCACCCTCCAGTTATCTCCTACCACACCTCAGATAGTGTTCAGACTAACACATTATTCAGGGACCTAGGCTTATGCCTACAACTCCTAGCATGCCATGGGCAGGAGCGAAGACTTATCAAGCTTTGGCATCCATCATCTGGTAGTGGCTTGCCCTCCTGGGCCTGAAGGGAGAGCGCCTGGAGCCAGATGCCACAGTTGCTAAGCCCCATCGAGAGCAGGAGGGATGGAGAGTGCAGGTCTGGGCAGTCAGCAGGCCTTGAGGGTTGGTGGTTCTGAGGTCAAGGAATTCGGGAGTTTGCCTGTTCTGGATGGGGTTGCACTCCCTCTGAAGGAGCAGGCCATTAGTCTGGGGATGCCCCTGGATCCATCTTTGTCACTGAAGACCCAGGTGGCCTAGGTGGCCCAGAGCGCCCATTATGTTGGTATGCCAGCTATGCCCGTTCCTGGATAGGGATAGCCTAGCCATGGTCATTCATGCACTGGTAACCTCACGATTAGACTACTGTAACATGCTCTACGTGGAGCTACCCATGTGTGTGGTTCGGAAGCTGCAGCTAGTGCAGAATGCAGCAGCTAGGATGCTCAATGGCATGCCTAGCTCTGCCCACATAAAACCGGTATTAAAAGAACTGCGCTGGCTGCCTGTTAGCTACTGAGCCACTACAAGTTTATGATATAAAGCCCTAAACAACATGGGACCAGGATACGTAGCAGACCGCTTTCCCTTATATACACCCAGATGACATTTACAATCATCAGAGGAGGCCCTGCCCATCGTTCCAAGATGAAGAGAATGGCTGAATTCAGACAACACGATAGTCAATGGTGGGGTAATAATCAACTTTACAGTTGTTCATCTAGGGGGTACTCCCCACACAACATGGTAATAAATAATCAACCGTGGTGGGGATTAGGATCAGCACTGAGTTGACTATGGCAGCATTTGGACAACATGATAGTCAATACAACTGATGATTGTTCCCCTCCCTCCCCCAGTTGCTTAATGTGTCATCTGAATTCAGCCAGTGTCGTCATGAAGAGCATCAGTGGCAGGGCCTTCTCTGTAGCAGCACCCACCCTCTGGAAAACCCTCCCTTGTGCGGTTCGGGAGGCGGAAAATGGAACATCCTTCAAACACCTCCTGAAAACATGTCTATTTAGATAAGCTTTCCCTAGACTCTAACTTATTCTGGTTTTATATGACATTTTTAAATGCTTAAAGCTTTAAATCTTGGTTTTTATATAATATGGTTTTAATTGTAAACTGCCCAGAGAGCTTTGGCTGTTGGGCAGTATAAATATGAAATAAATAAATAAATAACTGTAGATGCTGATTAGGGAAACCTACTCCTAGTGAATGAAGATTTTACTGCAGACTTCAACCACATGGACACATTAAAGTTAATTAAAATTTAATGCTTTTTAAAAGAAACAAAATAATTCCCAGGTGTCCCAGGGTCTTAGTATGCATTAGGGGTGTGCATCGGATCGGATCCGATCCACGATCCGAATCCGATCCGCCCCAAAATCGGGAAAATCCGATCCGATCCGATCAACCTCCGATCCGATCCGATCCGACAAGGTCCGATCCGGATCGGACGCCATTTTGAATGCTTTTTCCCATAGCCAAGTATTCTTTTACAAAAACGCCTATAACATTTTCATTTTTAAAGATAGAAGGATGAAACTTGGGCACATTATACACTGGTTAGGGACAGTTATCTGTGAGAAATTTCAGAAAGATTGGTGCATGCGTTTTGTGGCACTTAATTGTTTAATAAATACCCAGAAATGCCTATAACTTTGTCATTTTTAAAGTTACACACATGAAACTTTGCCACATTGTAGGTGGTACCTTCGGACCTATGTGTGTGAAATTTCAGAAACGTAGGTACTTGTCTTGTGTGGCAATTAATTTTTAGAAAAATGGGTAGTAGTGGGGTAAATACATTTATGCCTCCCATTTTTTTATTTTTGAAGATACAAACAGGAAACTTGGGCACATTACAGGTACCACTTGCCTTGATATGTGTGTGAAATTTCAGAAACATTGGAGCTTGCCTTGTGTGGCAATTAATTTTTGAAACAATGAGGAAAGAAACACCTATAACTTTGTCATTTTTAAAGTTACACACATGAAACTTTGCCACATTGTAGGGGGTACCTTGGGACCTATGTGTGTGAAATTTCAGAAACATAGGTGCTTGCCTTGTGTGGCAATTAATTTTTTAATAAATACCCAGGAATGCCTATAACTTTGTCATTTGTAAAGTTACACACATGAAACTTTGCCACATTGTAGGCGGTACCTTGGGACCTATGTGTGTGAAATTTCAGAAACATAGGTGCTTGTATTGTGTGGCAATTAATTTTTGAAACAATGAGGGATTCATTGGACAGCACTTGCCCATAGGGATTCATTGGACAGTACTTGCCCATAGGGATTCATTGGACAGTACTTTCCCATTGAGAAATACAGTTATGCCTCCCACTTTTTTATTTTTGAAGATACAAACAGGAAACTTGGGCACATTGTAGACTGGTTAGGGATAGTTATCTGTGAGAAATTTCAGAAAGATTGGTGCATGCGTTTTGTGGCAATTAATTTTTTAATAAATACCCAGGAATGCCTATAACTTTGCCATTTTTAAAGTTACATACATGAAACTTTGCCACATTGTAGGTGGTACCTTGGGATCTATGTGTGTAAAATTTCAAAAACGTAGGTGCTTGCCTTGTATGGCAATTAATTTTAGAAAAATGGGTAGTAGTGGGGTAAATACATTTACGCCTCCCATTTTTTTATTTTTAAACATACAAACAGGAAACATGGGCACATTACAGGGAACACTTCGCTTGATATGTGTGTAAAATTTCAGAATGATAGGTCCAGGCATTTGGTGGCTACGAATTTTTTAGATTAAAAGTTATTAACCTTTTTTACACAGAGGCTGGGGCTATCAATTGCACCCTCCCGCCTCCCGGGAAGAAGGAAACACTTTCTCTCATCTCTTTGATCCTTGCATGCTTGGCTGCAACTGAGCTAGTATCCATTACAAAAGGAGAAACAAAGTAGCACTTGGCTCGTGTCTGCTTTGATACTTTCACTTTTACTGAAGCAGAACGGCTGAGCCTAGGATCACTCTCTCTCGCTAGGATCGTTACAGGAGAAATTTTCTACAGTCTTCAAAGTGGTGTGTGCAGACACCTTGCCACCACATGCCTGGACCTATCATTCTGAAATTTTACACACATATCAAGTGAAGTGTTCCCTGTAATGTGCCCACGTTTCCTGTTTGTATCTTTAAAAATAAAAAAATGGGAGGCGTAAATGTATTTACCCCACTACTACCCATTTTTCTAAAATTAATTGCCATACAAGGCAAGCACCTACGTTTTTGAAATTTTACACACATAGGTCCCAAGGTACCACCTACAATGTGGCAAAGTTTCATGTATGTAACTTTAAAAATGACAAAGTTATAGGCATTCCTGGGTATTTATTAAAAAATTAATTGCCACAAAACGCATGCACCAACCTTTCTGAAATTTCTCACAGATAACTATCCCTAACCAGTCTACAATGTGCCCAAGTTTCCTGTTTGTATCTTCAAAAATAAAAAAGTGGGAGGCATAACTGTATTTCTCAATGGGAAAGTGCTTTCCAATGATTTCCTATGGGCAAGTGCTTTCCAATGATTTCCTATAGGCAAGTACTGTCCAATGAATCCCTATGGGCAAGTACTGTCCAATGAATCCCTATGGGCAAGTGCTATCCAATGAATCCCTCATTGTTTCAAAAATTAATTGCCACACAATACAAGCACCTATGTTTCTGAAATTTCACACACATAGGTCCCAAGGTACCGCCTACAATGTGGCAAAGTTTCATGTGTGTAACTTTACAAATGACAAAGTTATAGGCATTCCTGGGTATTTATTAAAAAATTAATTGCCACACAAGGCAAGCACCTATGTTTCTGAAATTTCACACACATAGGTCCCAAGGTACCACCTACAATGTGGCAAAGTTTCATGTGTGTAACTTTAAAAATGACAAAGTTATAGGTGTTTCGTTCCTCATTGTTTCAAAAATTAATTGCCACACAAGGCAAGCTCCAATGTTTCTGAAATTTCACTCACATATCAAGGCAAGTGGTACCTGTAATGTGCCCAAGTTTCCTGTTTGTATCTTAAAAAATAAAAAAATGGGAGGCGTAACTGTATTTACCCCACTACTACCCATTTTTCTAAAATTAATTGCCACACAAGGCAAGCACCTATGTTTCTGAAATTTCACACACATATGTCCCAAGGTACCTCCTACAATGTGGCAAAGTTTCATGTTTGTAACTTTAAAAATGACAAAGTTATAAGCATTCCTGGGTATTTATTAAAAAATTAATTGCCACAAAACGCATGCACCAATCTTTCTGAAATTTCTCACAGATAACTATCCCTAACCAGTCTACAATGTCCCCAAGTTTCATCCTTCTATCTTTAAAAATGAAAAAGTTATAGGCGTTTTTGTAAAACAATACTTGGCTATGGGAAAAAGCATTCAAAATGGCGTCCGATCCGGATCGGACATCTGGTCCGATCCGATCCGACCAGCCTCTGATCCGATCCGATCTGATCCGACCCCCCAGGTCCGATTCCGATCCGCTATCCGATCCGATCCGGGGGGTCAGTGCACATCCCTAGTGGAGATTATCTTTGAAATCCGTAAACTCCAGCTCAGAGAGTGGCATGTATTTTGCCTTGGATTGTCTTGGCATGCATCTGGTTGCACAAATCATGGGCGTCATCACATGTGGGGTTTGATGCACACCTGCCACGACTTTGATCCACTTTTTCAGGGCTGGACTCGCTCAGGGTGCGAGAACAGCAGGACGGGGATGACGTCATGCGAGTCCAGCGCTGAAAAAGTGGAACAAAGTCACCCATCGTCCTAAACGTAATCTCAAAAATATATATCGGCCCAATCAAGAAGCAGCAGGCCCAGGCTAGCCAATCAGTAACCATGGGTGTGACAAGTGAACACAGGCCCGAGGCTCTAGTTGTAATCCGCTGCGGTTGCTATGGAGATGTTTGGCAGGCTCAGGCCTAATGATCCAACAGGCCTTGTTTTGGGGCCTGCAGGTTCTCATGTTTCCCCTTTCTTGGTTCCTGCTTCAGGTTCAGGTGTGTCAGCCTCTTGCACCAAAAACACAAGCCGGAAACCACAGGACACCCTTCCAAAGTATCTCATTTTTGGCCACGTGGAAATTACAGGCATTTTTTCTCCACGATGTTTTCTTCACACCTCCACACAAATTCCAGCCAGGCCAGGAAGTTTTTACACCCCCCTACTCTCCTTGCAATATTTACAGTTGGCTGGAAGACCTAGATATTTTCATCCAGACCAAACCAGGTTAATATTTGAGGCCTTTTGCTGTAGGGATTTTTGTTTTTGTTTCTGATTAACAACAGGAAGAAACATCTATTGTTTTGCTTATGAGGCCTGCATGCTCCCACGTGATCTGAGGTTTAAAGGCTTTATGCTTATATAGAAAGTGTACATTAGTCCACATTTTTCATGCCCCAGTGATGGAATGGCATTGTGCCATTCAGCGCAACCCTATTTTTAAATCTGGATACTACGAGGAAAAACATCTTTTTTATGTTTGGCTTTCTTTAAAATAATAATGTCTAGCACCCCTCCGCAAAAGGTGCTTTATTCGAAAGCAGACTCAAAGAGGTGCCCCCTCTGCTTTTGGGGGTGAAGAATCAGAGATCAAGGGAACAATCCCATGGCCCCTAGACAGAGTCTGGGGGGCATAGGATAATTCGGATTCCTGGATCCGAGGTCAGAGTCAGTGCCCCTATGTCAGACCCAGGAATCCGAGTTCCCCTCCCCCTTGCAGCTGGCATGGAGAAGACTGTGCCAGTTGCCTTTCTGAGCTCACAAAAGTGACCTTGGAGAGAAGGGAACAATGTTGAGTCATTGGTCAGGGAGAGGAGAGGACTGGGGAGGCCAGCTCACAATGTATCCATGGGCCTTCTCTTCTCTCCTGATCTGACGTGCTCCAGCTAGACAGGCAAAAACACCCATCTAGCCAAAATACAGAGCAGGAGGAACGCAGAGGTTCAGAGGCGTATGGCCATTGCGATAACATTGCGCCCTAATAGTAGGCTGACCATATGAAAAGGAGGACAGGGCTCATGTAACTTTAACTGTTGTAGGGAAAAGGGAATTTCAGCCAGTGTCATTTGTATGCAATTAGTTCCTGGTGAAATTCCCTCTTCATCACAACAGTTAAAGTTGCAGGGGCCCTGCCTTCTTTTGTATCTGGTCACTCTAGTATAGCTCCTGTAACTTTTAACTGTTGTGATGAAGAGGGAATTTCACCAGGAACTAATTGCATACAAATGACTCTGGCTGAAATTCCGTTTTCTCTACAACTGTTAAAGTTACATGAGCCCTGTCCTCCTTTTCATATGGTCAGCCTACCTAACAGCCCAATCCAATGCACAACTAATCAAAGTAAGCCCCATTGAATGCAATGGAACTTCCTCCCAAGTGAACTTGCTGAAGAATCAGCAAAACGATTTGGAGAAACAAAGTTAGGGAAAGGGTGAAACCACTTCTCCTTGAATGACCGGGTCAATTTCATGTTTTTTGTTTTTTGTTTTTGGTGGAATTACTGTTTCTCCCCAGCCCTAACCTCAGTTGCATGTTATTCTTTGTGATAGATTATATGTTTGCAACAACTCAGAATAGCAAGCAGGCCCTCTAATTTTACTTTGTGTGTTTATCTATTGTATTGATTTTTGGTACCTCCCCTCTCCCCCTCTCCCTCTCCCTCTCCCTCTCCCTTTCTCTCAAACACACACTCACACATAACCACACACACATATACTGATTTCGAGGAGCAAAATGGCATTCCCATTTTGTGAGGGTTCCATAAATCCCTTTGCAGAACCCCGTAGCCCATGCCCAGAGCTACAGTTCCTACGAAGTTCTTTGGCTGAGAACCAAGACAATTAAATCATTTTCAGTGTAAACCACAAGGTGGGCAGGAGGTAGCTCTGGATCTGCTGGGAGTGCTCTGGGTAATTTGAAGAAGATCAGCGAGGATTTCTGACTCTTAGGGTACAATCCCATGTGGATTCCTGGCAGTCTCCAAACTCGGAGGCTGCCAACGAAGTATACAATGCAGGGTGGAATGACTTCTCCTCCATGCTCCAGCCACCCTGCATTTCTGCTAGACAGGCAATTTCACCCGTCTAGCAGCAGCACTTCGGAGAGAGAGGGAAGGAGGCTGAGACAACCACGGCAGAGGTTGAAGCACAGCCACACTTGTCTCCTCCCCTCCCCGTCCCCAGGAACACCCCCTTTTCGCTGTCTCCCTGCTCCAAGTTCTGACCATGGAGAGGTAACCAGTGAGGTTCTCTCAATGCCGGCTACAAGCGGGAGGGGAGGGAGTGCGATTTCCTGGCTCTGAAGTCAGAGGGGAGACATAGGATCGCGACCTTATTTGTTTAACAATAGCAACAACAAAATAATTCCCCTCCCACAATAAAGTATACTGCTCAAATGAAGAGAACCTGGAGTAACCAGGAATGGATTTTTATGTGGAACAGCAGTGACCTCCGCTATTCCAAACTAGGGGTGTGCACTGGATCGGGTCCGATCCACGTTCCGGATCTGATCCAGGGGAAATCGGATACAATTATCCAATTTCCGATCTCACCGCTGGATCCAATCCGATCTGATCCGGAAAGGTCCCAATCCAGATTGGATGGATTGGAGGATCGGCGGGCGCCCACTGGCGCCCGCTGCTACTTCCATTGGTGGGCGCCAGCGGGCACCTGCCAATGGAAGTGGACAGCGGGGGGGGGGGGGTTTCTTCTAGGGATGTCCGCTCCCGTTCGCTACTGGCAGCTGCTGCAAGCAGGCTTCGTGGCCTGCCCCTAGGTTGCGCACCAGGTGATGTCATCACCTGGCGCGCTACTCAGGAGCAGGCCGCGAAGCCTGCTTGCTGTAGTGGCCAGCGGCGGATGGGAGCGGACAGCCACGGAAGGTATGCAGGCCGTGGGCCCCCCCCCCCGCGGGTGCCAGCAGATGGGAGCGGATGGCCCCGGGGGGGTAAGGAGCGCGGGGGAGGGGGCTTACCTGCCAGGGCCATCCACAGCGGACGGCCCCGGGGGGGAGGAGGGAGTTAGGCCTCCCTCATCCACCCGCTGCCATTTTTTCCTCATAGACTTGCATTGGGGGAAAGCTTTCTTTCCCCCAATGCAAGTCTATGGGGAAAACAAAAATGGCGGCCGATCCAAAAATCAGATGTCCAGTTTTTGGATCGGGATTGGACCCGATCCGGTCCAGGGGGCTTCTGAATTTGTCCGATCCAATCCGGGACAAAATTGGAGGTCCCGATCTAGGTCCCAATCCAATCCGGGGGGTCCATGTACACCCCTACTCCAAACTAGGGATGTTGTGAGAATCCATGGCAGGGATGGGGTCCAACAGATGCCCCTCCACCAGACCTCTCAGAGCCGCAGGCGCTCATGAACCCACTCACCAAACAGCCATGCACCCAACGAGTGGGTCTGGCAGCTTCCCATCTCCATAGTCTGCTGCCATTTTATGTAGAAATGGTGGCTTTGGGTTTTTTGGAAATATAATGTTGCTGAAATGGCAACTGTGAAGGGGACATTTATGCAAAATTCCATACCTCTCTTCATGTAGGAACAGAGCTTCATGGGTTTCACACTTAGAATCATAGAATTGTGGAGTTGGAAGGGACCACAAAGATAATCTAGTCCAACCCTCTGCAATGTGTAGGAAAACCAATTCAACCATCCAAGAGAGGTGGCTGTCCAGCCTCCTCTTAAAAACCTCCAGAGATGGAGAACCCACAACCTCTGTAGGTAGACTGCTCCACTGTTGTACAGATCTTACTGTCAGTTTTCCTTATATTTAATTGGAATCTAGGTAGCTATAACTTATAACCATTATTTTGGGTCCTAATTTCTGTGGCCATGGTGAATAGTCCTTGACCAGCTTCCTTGTGGCACCCTTTTATGTACCTGAACACTGCTTACATGTCTCCCCTCAGTCTTCTTTTCTCCAGACTGAACATCCCAAGTTCCTTCAGCCTGTCTTCATGGGGCATGTCCTCAAGTCCCTTGGACACAACCACAATAGATTGGTTTGAGCTTTCCAAAATATCTGAGATTTTATTCTTTATTTTTGCAAAAATGTCAGTCATGTTATCAATCAATAGATCAATGTTACTTAATTGTCGGGAAGGAAGCCCTTTCCTCATGTCATCCTCTGAATGTTGCCAAGTTCCTTTCTAACTGTGCTTCCGGGCTTTCTTAACAGCTGTGTAACTGGCAGAAATTTAGCGGGTGAATTTTTTCATTTTGCTTCATCTCCACACACACCAAGAATGTCTCCTCCTGCTTGCTTCCTGCCCACTTGACAGCTGTATCAGGCACAGCAGCAGGTCTAGTTTTTTAAAAAGTGGCAACTCTTATTATACCAGCCTAAAACTCAGTTATGCAAAATATTACTGGCATGTCTCCATCATGCCTGTGTATGCCCCTCCTAGATCTGTCATTGTTATCATTAATAATAATAATTTTATTTAAACTATCAATGGGCCCTTTTTCTTTCATAAGAGCATACAATATTGAAAAATAACAGATCATAAAAATCATACGACAAAACAGCAAACAATAATGATAAAAACAGAGCAAAACCAACTCATTCAGCTAAATGCCTGCTGAAATGAAATAAATATTATAGCCCTTGTGCAGTTTTAGCCGTGTGTGTGTGTGTAGAATAGGGGCTTCTATACAGGAAAAAGCCAGAGATAGATGGCTCCCCGTGTCAAAAGGTAGATAATTCCAATTACTTGGGGGCATTGAAGTGAAAGCCCTGCATTGTGCTTTCCAGGATCTAATTTCCCACAATGTGGGTGTAGGAACTAGAGCTTGAATACTTGACTGTAACTGGGACGTGGGTTGATGCACGGAGAGGCGCTTCCTCAGGTTCCAGACTATGAAGGTCATTATAGGTCAACACAGGCACCTTGAATTGGTCCTGGACACACACCGAGTGCCACAGCAGTTAGCAGTGGGGATGCATGAGAATTTCATTTATGTTCACAAACCATGTGGGCATGCGCCCCTTAATGCAAATGCAAACAGGTCAGTGTGCTCTTTGAAAACTCTTAAACTTCTCTTTGCACTAAAAACAACAACTTTTTAAAAAAAATACACATTTTTTTAAAGTGCACATTTTTTTAAAAAAAATGTGCATTTCTGCATTTTACTCTATGGGGGGAATGTGTGTATTTTTGTAGTGTTTTTTTAAAAATGCATTTCCCATTTGAAATGCATACTTCTCCGGTTCGATTGAAATGAGAAAAAAAAAAACGTGCGCAAGCGAACATGGCAAACAGGGTGAAATGAGCTTCAGATTGGTGTTCGGAAAATCGGGGCAATCCCAGAAATTGCTTCTTCACCCATCCCTATTTAGCAGAATGCCAGTTGGCCCTGCTTGCGCCTTCCTGTGCCTCTTAAAAGACAGGCAGTTGTGTTTTGCACTGGTGGGAAACTACCAAAAGCCATCTTGAAAGGCAGCCCTACGGAAAGTACCTCGCAGTAGTCTAGCCTGGAGGTTACAGAACTTGGGTGATGATAGCAAGGTCTTCTCCGCCCAGAAATGGGCAGGGGCTAGCAAGAGGTTTAAAACTAGGTGGCCTTCCAGCTGTTGGACTACAACTCCCATCTCACTGACCATTTGCTATGCTGGCAGGTGAGGAGCCCAACATCTGGAGGGCCAGAGGTTCCCACCTTATGTTTAAATGATAGAAAATACTCCTAGCCACAGGCACAACTAGCTCCTTGGAAAGTAAAGCAAAGCTAGTTCCAGGAGCAGCTCCTAAACTGTTCAGATGTGACACTGGAATGGCGGTATCTCCCAGGATCTCGCCTAGCATTCCACCCTTCCTGCGAGGAGTTCAGGGCAAACTACATGGAGTCTCATTTTATCCCCACTGCAACCCTGGGAGGGAGGTCAGGGTGAGAGAGAAAGGCTTGCTCAAGGTTACCCAGTGAACCTTACGGCTGAGCAAGGATTTGAATCCAGGTCTTCCCAGTCGAATTCATAGTCTGAAGGAGGGTTGTCAACTTGCCAGGAAAAGAAAAGAAAAGACCCAGCCCTGGGCTGTTCCTGTACTTTTGACAGAGGTTTGATCGGCAGAAATCACTCGGTGAGGCTTGTAATGGCATGGCAGTAAACATGATCTCCTACAAACTGCTATTACAGGGATAGCTGCAGGGGCTGGTTCAAAAGTTCTATCCAAACAGCTGGGCCAGATATGACACTACGAAAACAGTTTGAACACTGTCTATGGAGTGTGTCCTGGGCCCCAACAGTTGTCACTACTGTTATAAACCGTTTTAAAGCAGTAGTGTAGATCCTGCCCATGTGAAGTGACAGAAACTGTTTCTGGACTGCATGGCCAGATCTACACCAAGCAGGATACTATGAAAGCGGTATGAAAGCGGTATATGATATGTGTATTATGGACCCCAACAGTTGTCAGTGCACTTCAGTATTGCTATAAAGCCGTCGTGTGGTTCCTGCCTTTTATATACCGCTTTCATACCGCGATCTGGCCTATGACTTCAAATTGCACCTGGGCGATTTCAAGGCTGAATGTTTTCTTCAAAATAAAAGATTTCCCCCTCGATGCTAAATGGGGGAAAGTGGTAGCAATGTCTAGTTTTCTGCATGTATGGGCTTTTAGCATTCACACATGTAACTCCCCTCTACCGGCAAACTGAAATGGTGCAGCCAAGGAACAGCTTTATCATGTGATGCACTGTTTGTGGCAACCGGATCTAAGCCCAGTGCTTTATCCACTATACCACATTGCTTCTCACTGCACAGGCGTCCTTGTTTTTTCCAGCTCCCGATTAACTGCTTTTTGTAGAATGAATCCTCCCTTTGCAGCCATTTGGGTAACTAGGTTTCTATCAGCAGAGGCCGGTGGCTCTGATGTGAGTATGATGGTGAAGCACCTTGGATAGCTCCTTTAGAGTTCTGACTGGTTCTGGCTGAAACCCGGAGTGGATTCACCACCCCACTGGCATCGGAGCCACCAGTCTTCACTGGTTTCTATGGTACTGCTATACAGCTTGCCAGGTGGGACAACGTCTTTAACAGCACCTTTCCTTAAAACAAAAGTGCAGAGCAAAAGTGGTGTGTTCACACGGACATCCCTGTTGTACCACTTCCTGCTGATACAGGTTGAAAATACACTTCCAATGGCCCAGAGGTCTAGTACATAAACTCTCCTCCTTGCAATATGGAAATCCTACCAACGTAGATAGGTAGGTAATACTTTGCAGATTGGTAGTCAGTAGTATCCCTGGCTAAGACACCGTGCTCTTAGCTTTCATAGCTAGATGGTTTCTGGCCTGTATTTGGCAATTAGGCATGTTGCTCGTGCCAGAACGGTTGGCATCTTTCGCTGGCGTTTGGGGGCAGGCGAACTTCACAAATTTTTGCCCTGCTAAAAAGTACAAAATGGGGTCCAAGCAACTGTTGGTGCTAGCCAACGGCCGGGTGACTTTATATGCCAGGTTGATGGCATTGAGGGTCGGACAGCTCAGGTCCCAGCTGCGGAAGGTGTAGTACAAGGTGCGAGTCACGTGGAAAGGCAAGAAGCTCACGCTGAAGACCACCAAGACCATGATGATCATCTTGACCGACTTCTTCTTGGAGCTGGACATGCGGCTGGTGCCGCGGGTGGGCTGGAGCAGTTTGCGGGCCATCAGGCAGTAGCAGACAATGATGACCAAGAACGGGATGCAGAACAGCAGGCCGAGCATCACTGAACTATAGATGACGAACTGTCCAAAGAGGTCTTTGGCCGACGTGTCGTGGCAGGTGATGCTGTTGCACCGCTGGCTGGTGGTGACGAAGAAGAGCACCGGGGACTGGCAGATAATGACGACCACCCAGACGATCCCCGACACCCAACGGGCGTAGCGGACCTGTCCCCACTCTAGGGACTTCAGCGGAAGGCAGATGCCCATGAAACGGTGCATGCTGATGCAGAGCAGGAAGAGGATGCTGCAGTAGAGGTTGGTGTAGAAGAGGAAGCGGACAACTTTGCACAAGGCCACGCCGAACGGCCAGTTGTCCTCCATGGCATAGTAGTAGACCAGGAGCGGTAGCGAAACCACGTAGAGGGTGTCGGACACGGCCAGGTGGAACATGTAGGTGGTGGAGGCATTCCAGGTCTTGATCCTGAAGATGAAGATGTAAAGCGCCAGCAAGTTGAGGCAGAGGCCCACCACAAACACGATGCTATAGGACACGGGCAGGAGGATGTACTTAAAGTCCTCATCAAACTTGCACTTGTAGGTGTTGTCTTCGTTGCTGCAGTTGGCCTCGGAGGAGTTGGCACTGGAGGTCAAGGTTTGCAGCAGCAGCAGCAGCAGCAGCGTGGTGTTCGCCATAGCACTACGAAAACCAGAAAGGGAGTCACAAGTAAGCAACAGTGGCAGTTGATTGGTCATCTTATTATTGATTGATTCATTCATTCATTCATTACATTTATATCCCACTTTTTTTCCTCCAAGGCACCCGAGGTGGCGTACATAATTCCGGGTGAACCGCTTTGTTGTCATCTGCAACAGTAGCCGTCCACCTTCTCCCCAATTATTATTATTATTAATAATAATAATAATAATAATAATGATGATTCCAAATGGCTTACGTAAGATGGGGCAGCCTTTGAGAAACATGACCCTGATTCCCCACAAATGGTTGCATCTTCCTTGCCTCATCCAGTGTAGATGGGAACCAATTAAGGAGAATGATTAAAGCATCCATGTTTAGGTTCACATCCGTTCTCTGAAAGATGATCTGTGACAAATCCCACTTTGGGGCAAGACTACCATACGTGATACAAATCTTCATGACGCCCCCCATATATTTCCTCTACCTAAATCTGTTTGACCTCAGAATCTTTCTTTTAGCCTTTTGTGTTGTCGTTGCATCTTTTAAGTATTGACTTCTACTGTGCCTCCTTCAAGGCCTGCTTCCCTTTTTAAGCATCATTTATTTATTTATTTATTTATGCATTTATATCCTGCCTTTTTTCTCCTTAAGGAACCCAAGGTGGTGTACATAATCCTCCTCCTCCTCCTCCTCCTCCTCCTCTCCATTTTCATCCTCACAACAACAGCCCTGTGAGGTAGTCTGGGCTGAGAGTCTGTGATTGGCCCAAAGTCACCCAGTGGGTTTCCATGGCCAAGTGGGGACTAGAACCCGGATCTCCTGGCTCCCACTCCAATGCTCTCGCCACTACACTACACTGGCACTGATAGGCTACAGTCCAAACACTGAGAGACTGGTGTGCAGGCACAGCTGAACCCATGGCCCTGATAACACAGGACAACAAAAGGGAGGTTTGTACAATTATAAATAGCACAGAGAGGGTGGATGGGGAGTATCTTTTTCTTCCTCTGTAATGATACTACCAGGATAGTAACGCAGTGGATTGGCAGCACGTTCAGGACAGAGGAAAGAATTTACTTCACGTATTGTTGCTGTTCAACAGATGTCTCTCCTGGCTTTCTATCAGTAAGTTAAACGAGGAGGAGAACAGAAACACCAAGAATAATCAAATAGGTCAAATCATCTGATAAATCACAAAATCAGCAAAGAATCACAAGCCCCCAAAGTGCAAAACAACGCAACAAGATCAAGATGATTTAAAACTGTGCGGAGCAGAGGGTTGGCTAAGAATGCAGCAGCAGCAGCATTACAAAATTCCTCTTGGAATTGAAAATAAAATAAATGATGATGATGATGATGATGATAATGAAAAAACACACATACCTCATCGACATAGCAATACAGAATGACAAAAATGTTGTTGAAAAGGAAGAAGAAAAGAGAGACGAATATACACCACTGGCCATGGAAGTCAAAGAACTATGGCAACAGGAAAAGGTCACAATTATTCTGTTAGTCACATCAGTCACGGGTATCACATCAAAAAACTATACAGAAACCTTCAGAAACTGGGCCTACCAAAATACATCCACCAACATCCAGAAAGCAGTCATACTTAAAACATGCTCAATTGTCAGAAAATTCCTGAATCTGTAAAAGACAGCCTGACTTGGCAAAGCCTGTCATGTCTGTCTAAAAAAACCGCCACGAGCGAGAAAGAGATACAACAACCATGAGCATGAAAGGGATGTACATGCAAGAATGCATCTGAAAGCAACGTTTTTGATCCCACTGCATTGCTTTCAAAGGGATGTGTGCACTTGGATTTGGGATGCAAATCTGAAATGCACCATGCTAATGTAAGTTGCAGTGAGTATTGGTGACTTCCCCATTGGGTACATATATGGATATGTATCCGGGTTGTGGTTCTTGATATGTGCATGAAAACTTAGTTCCACACACAGCTCTCCTTTTCTGCATCAGAGTCTCTTGACTTTTTTTTTTTTAAGCAGAACTTATTTATTTTGGTATAAATTCAGATACTCTGACAGCCATCAATAGAACTCACGAGCTTTTTGTATTTGAAATTCTCCATCAAAGTAAACAAGGCAACACCAAAACCCACAGCTATCTTTTTAATAGGAACCTCCCAGCCAATAAGTTTTTGTGACAGCTCCTTGCCCTGGCATTGTATGTTATACAAATAAAAATGACTAAACTATCTCTTTGCTTTCTGAGAATTTCACAAGCAAAATTCTTTAATTGAACAAGCAAAATTCTTTAATTGCTTGTCATCGTGCCATTTAAATTACTCTTTCCGGGTTCAGGAGAAAAGTTCGCGTTTTAATTATTAACTCCCAGAAGGTGCTAGCCAGCTGTTGCAATGAGTGGGGAAACGCAAAGCAAACAGGCAAGTTTAACTGCATAAGTGGCAAGCTTTGCATTCACGCTGATTTCTGGCGGTTACAGTCACACCACCAAGGAAGCCTCTTACTAGGTCAGGCAGCGTGGCCTAGTATGTCATCCGGCTCAGTAGTTTGAGTAGCAAATGATCCATCTAACCAAATAATCCTTGCACATCTAGGACCTGACATAACTAAATGTGCTTCCAGATGACGCTTTTAATGTGCAATGGCCCTGATTCCGTCATGGAATTTTATTGGTGTGTGTGTGTGTGTCCAGATGTCATTATCATTCACTTTGTAACCCTCTTATATTTTCCTGTCACTTCTTCCATCTTTAAGAAAGAAGAGCTATATCAAGGTCTTCTCATTGGTAATGAGGATGATTAGGGGTCTGGAAACAAAGCCCTATGAGGAGAGATTGAAAGAACTGGGCATGTTTAGCCTGGAGAAGAGAAGATTGAGGGGAGACATGATAGCACTCTTCAAATACTTGAAAGGTTGTCACACAGAGGAGGGCCAGGATCTCTTCTCTATCATCCCCGAGTGCAGGACGTGGAATAATGGGCTCAAGTGACAGGAAGCCAGATTTTGGCTGGACATAAGGATAAACTTCCTGACTGTTATAGCAGTATGACAATGGAACCAATGACCTAGGGAGGTTGTGGACTCTCTCACATTGGAGGCATTCAAGAGGCAGCTGGAGAGCCATCTGTCAGGGATGCTTTAAGGTGGATTCCTGCATTGAGCAGGGGGTTGGACTCGATGGCCTTAGAGGCCCCTTCCAACTCTACTATTCTATGACTCTATGATCCTCCATCTGGAAGTGACTTATTCCTCCCTGTGAACCTTTCCCACTACCACCCTGTGTAGGCTGACCATATGAAAAGGAGGACAGGGCTCATGTAACTTTAACAGTTGTAGAGAAAAGGGAATTTCAGCCAGTGTCATTTGTATGCAATTAGTTCCTGGTGAAATTCCCTCTTCATCACAACAGTTAAAGTTGCAGGCACTATACTAGAGTGACCATATACAAAAGAAGGCAGGGACCCTGCAACTTTAACTGTTGTGATGAAGAGGGAATTTCACCAGGAACTAATTGCATACAAATGACACGGGCTGAAATTCCCTTTTCTCTACAACTGTTAAAGTTACATGAGCCCTGTCCTCCTTTTCATATGGTCAGCCTAACCCTGTGATACCCACTGGTGTAGAAATAACTTTTGCAGGCACCTGCTGTGACCATCTCTATAGCCACACTCCTAAGGAAAGTAAAAACAAAAATGCAGATAGCTTTGTTGATCCAGATCTATCTATTTGTCTGTCCCTACATGTGTGGGATCGTTCGCAACAATATATTGTTGCTTAGAAATCCCTCCCTTCCCCCAGCTACTGAGAGGATTGCAGCTAATCTCAGAAGGAACAGGGAAGTCGGGAGGGGGGAGATGACATCATCATCCCTGCTGATCAAAAGTTCCCGGCACTTCGACCCTGTGAGCCCTGCCTTCACTACACCACTGGTGATATCTCTAAAGATTCAGGGTGTGTTACTACTATAAGGGCAGAACTCTTGGGAAGATACAAGGAAGCCATACAGCCATCAAACGTTAACACCATTTGAGCTCACAGCCCACAAAGCTACAATGTGTCCGAAATCTCAAAGCCGCACAAAATTCCCACAGTCGTCAAACTTGTCAAACTGGGAATTAGTTTTGAGCCGACACGCTGGCGCCGACAGCTAGGCAGCTTTGCCATCGAGGATCTCTGTTGTTTGTAGTTGCCAACAGCCAGACATTCAAAAGGGGCGCATCGTTCAGGGGTGGAGTGCATGGTTAGGCTGACCAGATAAAATCCAGGTCAGGGCTCATGTAACTTTAACAGTTGTAGAGAAAAGGGAATTTCAGCCAGTGTCATTTGTATGCAATTAGTTCCTGGTGAAATTCCCTCTTCATCACAACTGTTAAAGTTGCAGGGGCCCTGCCTTCTTTTGTATCTGGTCACTCTAGTATCGTGCCTGCACCTTTAACTGTTGTGATGAAGAGGGAATTTCACCAGGAACTAATTGCATACAAATGACACTGGCTGAAATCCCCTTTTCTCTACAACTGTTAAAGTTACATGAGCCCTGACCTGGATTTTATCTGGTCACCCTGCGCATGGTTTGCATGCAGAAGGCCCCAATTTCAGTCTCCCATTAAAAGGACCTCAGATAGCTGGGCTGGAGAGCTTGAAAATGCTTAGACGTTGAAAATAAAACTAATAAAGCAGGTTTAGGTATTTGCAATGAGTTTGCCTGCCTGCCTTCCGCATTTCAAAATGTATGTTTCCCTCCAAGGATCTTTATGTTACCGTAGGCTGTGACAAGAATAAGCAAAGGGTTCTTTGTTTAGCGTTCTGCATTTTACAAATCCCTACCCATTTGACCTCTCAAGACCTCCTGATTGCTTAATCTTATGAAGTTTGCATGAAATTGTAAACATTATAATAAACAGCATACTTGTTTGTTTATTTTAAAAAACACCTAATTGCTTTTTCAGCAGAACTCTTGAGAAGCATAAACATGAGCAAGCTGCAGGATTCTTCCGCCCTCTGTCTTCAGGGGCAGGAATTCCCACTGCTGGACATAAACAGTAGGGCTGTGCATCACTTCGGATCCGAATCCCGAATCCAAAGCGAGGCGGGGTGATTCAAGAGACCTAGAAACAGATCCAAGGCAAGGCAGACCAGGTCCGAATCGATCTGAAGCAAATCAGGCTGGATTTGGAAAGTCCAAATCGGGATCCGAAGCAAATCGGAGGGGGGGGGGTCCATGCACAGCCCTAATAAACAGTAAGGGCATCAACCAGATTAAGGCTAAGCAAGGTTCCCACTGAAATTAGCATCAGACCCTAGTTTCAAACCCTGGCTTAATTTCAGCTGCTGCAGAATGCTGCAGCCAGATTTTTGACTTGGGTTGATTACAGAGCGCATGCAACTCCCTTGTTACAGCAGCTTCAGTGGCTGCAGGTCTGTTTCCAGGCAGAATTCAAAGTGCTGGCTATGACCTATAAAGCCCTAAATGGCCTGGGACTGGGCTGCCTGAAAGACCGCCTTCTCCTCTATGAGCTTGCCTGAGTCTTCAGATCTTCTGGAGAGGCCCTTCTTTTGAGACTGCCACATTCAGAGGCAGGTCTGGTGCCGCCCCAAAAGAGGGCCTTCTCAGTGGCTGCTCCCAGGCTAAGCTTGCTCTCTCTCTCTCTCTCTCTCTCTCTCTCTCTGCTATCCTTCCGCCGGCAGGCAAAGAGTACATTATTCAAGAAGGCCTTTTGGCCGGTAAGTGGGTCAGTTGGGTTGTATGCTGTTTTTATTCCGTAATTTTTAAAACTGTATTTTAATGTATTATTTTATTGTTTTAAACAACTTCAATAGTCCCTGTAAGCTGCCTTGAGTGGCAGTTTTGGGTAGAAAGGCAGGGTACAAATCCAATCAGTCCTGCAATCGACAGGTCTCTCAACTGCAGGACTGCAGAGTCCAGAAGCGTCATGCTTCTGAATACCAAATTCTGGGCACGAACCACAGGCAAGCAGCCACAGCTCCTCCATGAGGCGTCTTCCCCTCCCAGAAACTCTTGGTCCAGTCGCAGCTGCCCGGCCCCAACATGCCCGGCCACAAAGAACATAAAGGAATGTTGTTAATGCCAGCAGCAAGTCTGCTGCTACACATACCACACACTGCCCTGAGTGAATTTGCACAGGCGCAAAGGAGAGCAACTCTGGGCAAGGGAGCTCCCTTCTCTTTGTCTTCTTTCTCCCCCTCCAGCGTGAGGAGCGGGTGGCACAGGAGCAGCCAGCGATTCAGTCTCCCTGTTCTGTGGTATGGTCTGCTGGCTGCTGGGGACTTGAAAAGCTGCTCTGCCTATGGTGATTCTTTGGATCTGCCACTGGGCTCCACCAATGGTGAACCCTTGGCTCCACTAGTGTTGACCCCTCGGCTCCACCAATGGGCACCCCTTAGTTCCATCAGTCTTGACCCTTGGCTCCACCAATCTTGGCCCCTCGGCTCCACTAATAGGGACCCCTCGGCTCCACCAATGGGGACCCTTTGGTTCCACCAGTCTTGACCCTTGGCTCCATCAGTCTTGACCCCTTGGCTCCATCCATGGTGACTCCACCAATGTCAACCCCTTGGATCCACCAATGGGGCTCCATCGGTGTTGACCCCTTGGCTCCATCAATGGTGTCTCCACCAATAGTGACCTCTTGGATCCACCAATGGGGACCCATCGGTTCCAGCAACGGTG
This sequence comes from Anniella stebbinsi, assembly GCA_029215795.1. Classification (NCBI taxonomy): domain Eukaryota; kingdom Metazoa; phylum Chordata; class Lepidosauria; order Squamata; family Anniellidae; genus Anniella; species Anniella stebbinsi. The sequence goes on from JARDYH010000001.1 coordinate 38,919,714, forward strand.
ACCCTGTCCTCTGCTCCACAAGGCCACTGCTGCCTTCTTCCTTTGCTGGTGCGCTTCCCACATGCACCTGGCTGGGCATTGGTGGAAACCGGAAGCTGGTTCAGATGGGCGTTCAGTGTGACCCAGTAGGGCTCTTCTTACATTCATAGATGATGTGAACACCGCTGTTGAAAATGTGAAGGCTGGAGGTAGGCAGTGGAGGCCAGTGGCTCCAATTTTGGTGAGGCTGTGAATTCATTCTGGGTTTCAGTTACAACCAGCCAGAACTCCACAGCAGCTGAACCTATTTCAGGGGGTAGGCTTCAGCACCTTGGAAAAACCCTTTAGAGTTCTGGCAGGTTCTAACTGAAACCCAGTATGGATTGACAGCCCCTCCGAAATAGGCGCTATCAGCCTCTGTTGGAGGTTGGGATTCACACAGCTGAGAGGAGGTGGCATGTGTGTCCTCAGCCCAATCCCAGGTTGCTTAACTTTGGTCATGCGACGGACATCACTTCTTCCTGCATTCAGCAGGGGGTTGGACTCGATAGCCTCATAGGCCCCTTCCAACTTTACTATTCTATTCTTCTTCTTCTTCGTCTTCTTCGTCTTCGGCGTCTTCGCCTTCTTCATCTTCTTCTTCTTCAGACCTGCATGTGATCTTCCTCTGTGGCTAGCAGTAGGCATTGCATGGCCAATTGGCATTTCTATTCTCCTGGCACTGCTTCCGCATTGCGAAGCAAAGGGAAGGTTTGCAAGGGAGAAGCATTGAGTTTTACTTGTCCCATGCCTAGTGCCTTCCCGCAGCTGGAGTAGCAGCCTTGTGTTTGCAGCTGGATTGCGCGGGTGGGAAGGGAGAAAAGACAAGCAGGCGGAGGTTGAGATGTTCCGCCTCCTACCTGCCATTCCTCTCCTGCAGATCACCCCCTTCTCCAATGCCACTTTGCGAAGAAGACATGTTGGCTTGGCTTGGTGGTGGTGGTGGTGGTGGAGAAAGCTTTGGCCATGTAACATCTCATTCCAGCCACACGTCTCGCTAAGAACAAGTGACCACCCATATAATTCCATCCATATCATCCAACAGCCAGATGCAGCGTTTTTCTGTCAAAAGGTTCTTGGTCCTACCTAGTTTCCATTTGCTCACGAAAACACGGCCGATTATAGATTGGTGAAATGACAGATTATGTAAATGTTAGTAAAATAAGTAGGCCCCTGTTGAGTTGGCTGTTTTGCTCTTCCACGTTAGTTTATTTCACGCCCTCACATTCATTTCATCTGGCGCACACACACACACACAAACACACACACTGATTGCGCATGCAAAAGAGGGCGTCATGCAGAGTAGGCCTTTGGAGCGAAACAGACCATTACTGGGAGGAAGACTAAACATATTTGTTTCCCCACTTTTCCCAATGAGATGGCTTGGAAGAAAGTTCACCATGGAGCTGATCGCTAAGGATCACTCTGAATGGATCTCAATATCAGGTTTTTATTTTAAGAAGTGTTTTCATGCATTGGCTTTTGAGATTCCACTATTGTGTGCTTTTTGGTTGGGGACCATATCCCCTGAAGGCAGAAAGAGGGACAAGTGATTTACCAGAGGCTTGTCAGAAAATAGGGAATGCTCCTAGATGGTGGTGATGTTATGAGGATGATTACATTTATACCCTGGCTTTTTTTCTCCTTGTAAGACAACCAAGGTGGCTTACATGGTCCTCCTCCTCCTCCTCCTCCTCCTCCTCCTCCTCCTCCTCCTCCTCCTCCTCCCCTCCATGTTATCCTCACAACTACCCTATGAGGTAGGTTAGACTGAGGCTGAATTCGGACAACACATTAGTCAATTGTGAGGGAATAATCAACTTTACAGTTGTTCATCTAGGGGGTACTCCCCACACAACATGGTAATAAATAACCAACTGCGGTGTGGATTAGGATCAGCGCTGAGTTGACTATGGCAGCATTCCGACAACACGATAGTCAATACAACTGACGATTGTTACCACCACCCCCAGTTGCTTATTGTGTTGTCCAAATTCAGCCTGAGAGTCACCTAGTGAACCTGGATCTCTTGAGCCCCAGTTCAACACTCTAACCACTGCACCACACTGGCTCTCTCTCAGTCGGCGCATATATGCAGCCTGTTGCTCCAAGAAAGAGTCTACACTGGCTTTTCCCAACCAAGCATCCTCCAGATATTTTGGATTACAATTCCCATCAACCCCAGCCAGCATGGCAGAAAGCTGGCCTATGCAATGGGGTGTAATGGCACAGCCGGCCTCCAACCCCCAAGCTGGCTGGGGATGATGGGTGTTGCAGTTGAAAACATCTAGGGGTGCCTAGTTGATTGGGGAAAACTGATATTAACCTTTCTGTGCAGCAGCATGCTGTATATATGCTCCTTCTGTCTCCATTTCCAGAGAGCACCTCTTATTTCCTGACCAAAATGCACACACATTTTTGCCTGAACTTTTTTTAAAAAAATAAAACATCTCAAACTGATGCGGGAACAGGACAAGTCGAACTTAAGACCGGAAAAATGTCTGGCGAGAAACTGAAATGGACACATTCGCCCATTCCTAGTAGAACATTAACCCACTTGAAAAACAGTTTAACGAGACGTAAGAGCCTAAGAACATAAGAAGAGCCATGCTGGGTCACACCAATAATCCATCTGGGGGCTCTCTATATGTGCCCAAAGCCCTGCAGTGGCTGCAAATCTCTGCTGCGTCAGTTCTATGCCGAAGCTGCAGATTCGCAGCCACCATGGGGCTTTCCCTCGAAAATCCAAAGAAAAAACGTTGGGGACGAACTCCGAGTGTTTTCTCCGGAGCGAGGTGAGTGCGGCGTATCCACCATCTAACCTTGCTTTGGAGTCACAGAGGATGCATGGCTGGGGGGATGCGACCCCTGCTTGATTGGCGTCCGCCTGGGCAGAAGACAGAGGGTACGGCAGGCACTGGACCCCAAGCTTTCACTGTGGCGTAGGGATTAGCCGTCGCTGCCCAGTGAAAGTGCCAGGTTTGAGCTCATTGTGGTGACAACCCACCGCCGTATAGACAGCCCTAGTCCAGCACTCTGTTCACACAGTTGCCAACCAGCTGTCGACCAGGGAACCACAAGCAGGACATGGTGCAACAGCATCATCCCACCCATGTTCCCCAGCATACAGGCTTGCTGCCTCTGATACTGGAAGTGGCACATTTCCATCAGGACTTGTAGCCATGGTTAGCCTTTTCCTCCAGCAATTTATCCAAGCCATCCAGATTCTCCAGTTCCCAGCCGTCTCCTCAAACCACGCCCACGGGGAGCTGTCACTAGGACAGCAGAAACTCTTCCCAAGATCCTCTTCCCGAACCAGATTGGGATGAGGAGGCAGTGAGGAAGGTAACACAAGGATGTACCCCATGTGAATCAGGGAGACTTCTCTGCTCTGCCTGGGGGGGGGGGCAGAAAACCTCCCCAGGACTTGGCAGTTGGGGGAGGGAAGGAATGGTTCACCTACATCTGGGTGCCGTGTCTCCCTGGAACATTGCACCCCCCGCTTTCCATGCAACCTACTTTGAGAACCAGTGTGTTGCGCCCTGCCCTCCACTTTTCAAGGCTGACTCTAGCAGCGTGGAGGCTACAAGAGAAACAAAGGCCATGTTCTCAGGGCACAGAATTCTTTGCCAGATGCCACATTCCGTCCTTGTGCAGCCGTGCAGAACAAGCACACGGCCTTGTGACGGAGCCGTCTCTTGCAACAAAGCCTGCATTGTTCCGTGGCGGCCCACAATGCCCCTGACTTGTTGATTGTTGACATCGTTTGGCACTGTGCAGCTACTGGGTTGCCGGGTTCCGAGAACTGGCCTTCTCCTTCCCCTTTCTTGTCTCCAAATACCTCAGACAAGAGCAGCTCCCTTTGTGAGCGAAACCCAATCCGTCCCATGTCATTACACAAGGTAGAATGGAAGAGACCTGCGGCAGGGCAGGCCAAGACCCCATGAGGCCTTCAGTGAACCCTTTCCCCCTGGCATGGAGTGGATGGAGCAGGTATCTATGAAGAGCCATGACCTGTCTTAGAACCATTGAATCATAGATTAGTAGAGTTGGAAGGGGCCTCTAAGGCCATCAAGTCCAACCCCCTGCTCAATGCAGGAATCTACCTTGAAGCATCCTTGATAGATGGTTGTCCAGCTGCCTCTTGAAGGCCTCTAGGGTGGGAGAGCCCACCACCTCCCTAGGTGGTTCCATTGTTGTACTGCTCTAACAGTCAGGACGTTTTTCCTGATGTCCAGATGGAATCTGGCTTCCTGTAACTTGAGCCCATTATTCTGCGTCCTGCACTCTAGGATGATTGAGAAGAGATCCTGGCCTTCCTCTGTGTGACAACCTTTCAAGTCTTTGAATAAGAATATGTATATGTACATATTTTCCACATGAGCATCATCTCCCTGTGGGGAACATGTTGCGGTAAGTCCTTTTCACACACTTTTGGACTGTGTAGACAGAACATGTGGAAGAGGAGCAGGATCACACCCACACTATTCCCCACTCTGGACCTCCATGTACTCATGTTCTCTCTCTCTCTCTCTCTCTCTCTCTCTCTCTCTCTCTCTCAGTTGAAGGTGCCACGGATTGAGCCTGCAACTTTCTACATAATGGTGTCATTTCTTTCCCTTTCTTTTTTGCCCAGAATTTACCCATTTTGCACTTTCTGAAACCAAATATGAACCAGAATGCAATCTACATTTCCGAGCTTGTGATGCAATTCACAGAACAACAACAACAAACCTACGCCCATATTATTTTTGTTGTTGTTATTATTATTATTATTATTATTATTATTAACATTTATATACCGCCCCACAGCCGCAGCTCTCTGGGCGGTTTACAAAAATTAAAAGATTGAACACTAAAAAGATAATATACAAAATTTAAAACCATAAACATAAAACAGCTGACATTGAAAACATTTTAAGCTGTTAAGCCTGGCCACAATGTCAATCAAGACCTCAACTTGAGCTGTTAAAATGCCTGGGAGAAAAGAAAAGTTTTGACCTGGCGCCAAATTTTATGGGGGATCGAGACATCATCATCTTCGACTTGTAGACCTCACATATTTTCCCACCACTTCTTCCGTCTTTCTTTTTCCTTCCCAGGAAAAAAAAACCTGGGAACGCAAAGACTGAATTGCTGCAAGATGCCGTTGGAGCATTAGGGCCAGGAGCCCACTCCTCTGCCCGGAAGTGCCTCTGGGTATTGATGTTTCTCCTGGCCTGGAGGAAAAATAGGTGGAGGAACGCTGGGGGGACATCGAGCAGAATGCAGTCCAGGTTCTCCCCCCCCCCCCCTTTAACCAGGGAGGAAGATGGCTTAATTTCAATTTCCTGGTGGTTGAGAGACCTACAGGGAGTATACTTGCTATCATGCCCTCCTTTCCCTTCCAAGGTCTGTTAGCTCTCTCAAGTGGTGTGTGTGTGTGTGTGTGTGTGTGTGTGTGTGTGTGTGTGTAGGAGACAGCTGCGGAGCTCAAGTATTTGTGCTCCATAACATGTTAGTGCTCTTGCTAGCAAGGGCCTGAAATGAACCAGCAACAACAGCCTCCTTCACTCTGGGCTGCTGCATAGGAGGAGGAGGAGGCCGAGGAGACGAAGCGCTTCTTGCTCTGAGCACCTTCCCATCTGCTTCGGCATGGGCAGCAGGGCAGCAGTTCAAAGGGTGGTAGACAATCAGCCATGTTTTTGGGCTGCGGGGAGAGGAACACCCTGCTGTCAGAACATCCCTGGCCAGGTTTAGGTCTATTAATGGTGGTTAAACAACTTCACAGGCATTGGGGGGGGGGGGGGGTCCAGCTGATGGTAACCTTATCCGCTGTGACTCTGCATGTCTGGATCACAGCGTTACGTTCACTGCCGTGACCAAAAGGGCAAGTCAAGCCAACAACGCAGGGTCAGGTCCTCTTGGAGAAGGGAGTGCAGTGAATTTATGGTGCACCCGTCTCTTGCGCAATGCAATCAACGCAGGTGCCCGAAACCACTGTGCTCAGAGCACACCAGTGGATTCCGCAAGGCTCTGCATTCCGCACTTTCAGGGTGAGCCGACAATAGGCACACTTGGCTCATGGTGACTGATGATGAGCATCGAGGAAAGCAGGCGAAAATTATAGGCACAGCTGTTGTATAGGCTGACCAGATAAAATCCATGTAACTTTAACAGTTGTAGAGAAAAGGGAATTGCAGCCAGTGTCATTTGTATGCAATTAGTTCCTGGTGAAATTCCCTCTTCATCACAACAGTTAAAGTTGCAGGGGCCCTACCTTCTTTTGTATATGGTCACTCTAGTATAGTGCCTGCACCTTTAACTGTTGTGATGAAGAGGGAATTTCACCAGGACCTAACTGCATACAAATGACACTGCCTGAAATTCCCTTTTCTCTGCAACTGTTAAAGTTACATGAGCCTTGACCTGGATTTTATCTGGTCAGCCTAAATGACATTCCTCCTCCTCTCTTGCTTCCTTTTCCAGCCAACATGCATAATAGCAATCTTCCCCAATTTGGTGCCTTCAATATGTATTGCAACATATTGCAATACATATTGAATGTGTATGTATTTACATGGCTGAGTATGATGGGAGTTGCAGTCCAACCCACCACACTGGGGAAGGCTGCCTTAAAATTCAATGCGACTGGACAGTCAAAAAGGTTCAAGGTTGCCTTGATGTTTTTCCACTGGTCCCCTCCTAAAATTGAGGGTGGGGAGGATGATATCACCACACTGTTTTTAAGGTCAGCCTGGTTCAGCTATTATTGCAATATGATCTTGCAACCCAATCTGAAACTCATTACAGGGAAGCAAGGCTGGCCGTAGGATAAACAACAGCACCCTAGGCGAGGAGTGCCTATTTGGCAGCCACCTCGCAGTCGGCCTAAAATTTCTTCTATTATTATCTATAGTCCTTTATAGCGTTTGTAGTTCTTACGGCACCTGGTAATGTTGTTTCAAAGCAAAGCTCTGTTCTGCTGGTTTTCAGCGAGAACAAATGACATTAAACTGGTAATTGAAAATGGAACATGCTTTAAACCTAATTCAGTTCGAGGCGATTTGATTGAATGATGCCCACACTGCATCAGTCGCACTGGTTACTGGCATGTTTCCAAGCCTGATTCAAGGCGCTGGATTTGACCTTTACAGCCTGAAACGGTTTGGGACCAAGTTACTTGAAGGACCGCCTTCACCCATATCAGCCTGGCCGCACTTTAAGATGAGAAAGACTAGGGTGACCCTATGGAAAGGAGGACAGGGCTCCTGTATCTTTAACAGTTGTATAGAAAAGGGAAATTCAGCAAGTGCCATTTGTATGCCTGCAGCACCTGGTGAAATTCCCCCTTCGTCACCACAGTTAAAGCTGCAAGAGACCTGCCCTCTTTTGTATCTGGTCACTCTAGTATAGCCCTGCAGCTTTAACTGTTGTGATGAAGAGGGAATTTTTCCAGGAGCTGGTCAGCCACTGCAAGGAAACCTTTGGAGCAACCCCTGAGTCCTAAGATCCTATTGCAGTTTTCTGTGCAAATGTTAAAGATACAGGAGCCCTGTCCTCCTTCCCATATGGTCACCCTTTCAATAGCAACAACTGAAAAGCTTTTCCCCTCCCATATTAGGTTGCTGAAAGAGGACGCTTGGGGTGGAGACCTAGGAGTGGGTCTTTGTGTGGAAGGACCTGTGAGCTTAGTTCTGGCACTGAGCAGAAATTCCTGGGCCGAGAGAACGTGATTGCAGGCACTCGACTTCTCCATTTATGGTGTAACCCTGAATGCATGGGGGGGGGGACCTTTTTGCACCTGGATCAGAGGGTTGGATCACAGTGTTCTACTTAAAAACACAGTCGATTCCCAAAGGCTGAAGTCTGCCCACCCCTGATGTAAGGAGATCTCGCCTGTGAGCAAAGAAAAGGAGCCAAAAACGCAAGTCTGAAATGCACGTTCCCGCCGTCGCTGCACAATGGACAATCTAGCCCCACAAAAGCTTGGAGTTTTCACAGGGCGCAATAGAATTTCTAGGTTTTCAGGGGATTTTTGCAATCCTAGGTTGAATGACTCTGTAGGGCAGCCTTCTTCAGGCGACAGCCCTGCTGGCTGGAAACGATGGGGGTTGCCCGGGCAGCCAACAAAGGTAGGGATGGTTGGGCATTTGCCAAGAACCCCCTGGAGCTGCTCTTCCCAGGATCTCTTCTCAATCATCCCAGAGGGCAGGACACGGAACAATGGGCTCAAGTTACGGGAAGCCAGATTCCGGCTGGATGTCGGGAAAAATGTCCTGACTGTTAGAGCAGTACGACAATGGAACCCATGACCTAGGGAGATCGTGGGCTCTCCCACCCTAGAGGCAGCTGGACAGCCATCTGTCAGGGATGCTTTAAGGTGGATTCCTGCATTGAGCGGGGGGTTGGACTCGATGGCCTTATAGGCCCCTTCCAACTCTACCATTCTATGATTCTGTATTCCCCAGTACAAGCTGCTTGTTCACCTGCCTCTTACTCTGGGCCAGGAGGAGGAGGAGAAGGAGATGTTGCTACCTCCTTCCTCACTGGCTCTGTGCCTGTCAATCAGGCAGGTGGGACCAATGGTGAGAAAGAGAAGGAGGATCAAGAGCAGCTGGTGGGACTGGAAGCTCAATGGCAGAGCTCCTACTTGGCAGGCAGAAGGTCCCAGGTCCAGTCCCTGGTTTGTCCAGGTATGGCTGTAAACGCTCCTGCCTGTGAAATCCCAAAGAGCCCTTGCTGCCAGACAGTGTCAACAATACTGGGCAAAATGGGCCAAGGGTTTGGCTCAGCATAAGGCAGCTTCTTAAGGGGGACTCGCTGAGGGTGTCTGGCCCAAAGGCTTTCAAAAACCTGGAGCCGGCACTGGGAGCTGCAGTCCAACACATCTGGGGTGCACCAGAGGGTGTCTATACACTGTTTGTACCCTGTCATGGCTGCACAGTGGCGCAGCATTGTTTAGATGACGCAGCTGCCAACTCGTAGCCACATCAGGCTTCCCCTCCCCGAAACGGCGCTTTTTGAAATTGTCCATACGCCGCAATGTTTTCCTTTGCTCCTGGGTCACTGCGTTGTTCCTTCATGTGTCCGTGGTGGCCTCGTTTCAGGTTTTCCAACTGGGCTTGGCTCTGGGTGGATCGGGTAAGCGTGGGAACGCAGGGTAGGGGCTGGGGCTGGGCTTGACAAGCCAAATGGCCACCGGCACTGTGGTTTTCTGGCCAGATAGCCCACACTCCCTCCTGCCACCTTGCTTTATCATTTCCGCCTTGCAGCAGCAAAGCTGTGGGGTTTTGAGGGAATCCAATACCAACGCAGCAGTGCATAGATATACCTTCCAGTTTGGGAGTGCCTGCTGTTGGGTGTCTCTGGAGCAGGGAATACAGAACAAGAAGGGGGAAATTGAGGAGCCATCTAAATGTCAGAGCCAGAAGAGAGTCCCATCTGCGTAACAAGCACAAATGGTGTTGCCATGCATCTGGGGCAAACACTGTAAACATCTTCGCCGCTACACTGTTGATTTACAGCCGCCCGTCTTTCGAAAAGGCCGCGGAGCCGGCCAAGTTGGGCTGGTATTTGCCGGCTGCTTTTAAGTCTGTCGTCTTCCAGCCTGGGAAGCGAGGAGGTTGCCATGAGCTGTGGCTTCCTTGGGGACCCTAGTTAAACATCCCCACCCAGAAGGCCAAAGCGCAAACTCTCTGAAGCCCAGTGACCTTCTGACAGAGCCTTGCATGGGCAGGGAAAAAATGTGCCCATGGAGCAGGAAGCCCCTGAGATGCATGCAGGGCATTTAGTGAAGCTGTCTCATGGAAGTTAACGGAGATAAATGGGGTCAAGTGGGGGACAACAGCTCCAAGGGGCGGGCGATTTTTATTCCCAGGATGGCCCTCTATTGGCATTTTTGTGCTCCCTTGACATGCCCTATAAGGCAGCCTTCCCCAGCTTACAGAAGGGCCGTAGTTCAATGGGAGAGCCCCTGCTTTGCATGCAGAAGGTCCCAGGTTCGATCCTCGGCAGCATCTCCAGGCAGGGGCGAGAAATCCCTGCCTGAAACCCTGGAGAGCCGCTGCTGCCAGCCAGTGTCAACAACACTGGGCTAGATGGACCAAGGGGCTGACTCACTATGAAGCAGCTTCCTGTGTCCCTATGTTTGCAACCTGGGACCCTTCAGCTTGCTGGGGATTGTGGGAGTTGTACTCCGATACATCTAGAGGGCAGTAGGTCGTGGAAGGCTGCCGTAAGGAATGAAGTGTTATGACTTTTTCTACACAAGGCTGTCCATCCACTGTGTCTACTTCTCATTTCGTCGCAGAATTGAGATCCGAGCTCTGCACAAGGAGCTTTCCTTTTCCTGCTTTCCCACTCCATCACCTCTAGGTGGCCCTGCGGTACAGCAGAATAGCACAAGCACACAAGAGGAAACCACGCTTCTTTTCTACATCAGAAATAATACTCACAGGAAGTGCTGGTTCCAAACAAAAGCAAAACTGGAGGGTCACGTCATCGTCTAAAGAACCCATGAACAACCGTGAAAAGGGAACAGTGCGTGCAAAGGAAATGCATAGTGTAGAAAAGCTCTTCAATAAGGGGAGAACGACACCATTTGCAGGTTACAGAATTATTGCTGAAAATAGCATCCTATGTGGCAGGTTCTTCCAGTCTCTCCCATAGGATCCCGCATGGTGTCATGGCCATAGCTCAGAGGTATAGCCCCTGCTTTGCATGCAGAAGGTCCCAGGTTCGATCCCCAGCATCTCCAGTTAAAAGGGACATACAAAACTGCCTTACACTGAGTCAATCCACTGATCCATGTAGCCCAATATTGCAGACACTGACTGGCAGCAACAGCTTTCCAGGGATTTAGGCAGGAATTTTTCCAGCCTGACATGCCAGGGATTGAACCTAGGACTTTCTGCATGCAAAGCAGGAGTTCTACCGCAAAGCCACAGACCCTCTGCATTTCTATAGCAGCTGTCATGATGGGCCTGTGCACCATGGATGAAAATGTATTACTGCCCCACTGACCAAGCGCCTCCTGCTCTGAATTCCCTTTCTATAGCAGGGCTGGATGTCCTACGTGTAATGCAGCAGCATGCAGCATACTTCCTGTGACCTGCCTGGAAGCTGCATTTAAAACGTCCACAAGATGCAAGATTTTAAGATTAGCCACACCAGCTAATAGAGAGCATCCTTCCAACAGGAACACCAAGGTAGGTAAGGGCGCGATCCTGTGCATGTTTTTGACAGGAAAAAGTCCTACAATTTCCACAAACACCAAGGCAGGAAAGGGCGCGATGCTATGCGTGTTTCGATAGAAAAAAAGTTCTACAACTCCCAGCATGCTCCCTGGGGCATGCTGGGAGTTGTAGGACTTTTTTCTGTCGAAACATGCAGAGGATTTTTGCCTAAGCTAAGGTTGGGGACAAAGAAGCTCCCAGGATATAAAGACACCTTGATGGGCTGCGCAACGGATGGTATCATCAGGTGTGTACCAGGGCATAGAAACCAGGCCGGATTCATAATCATTCTAAAAAACAATAACAACAACAATGGGTTAACTGTGATGGCTATTACCAAATATGGCTTTTAAAAAAGGACAGGTAAATCTAGGGTGACCCTATGGAAAAGAGGGCAGTGCTCCTATATCTTTAACTGTTGCATTGAAAAGGGAATTTCAACAGGTGTCCTTTGTATGCATGCAGCACCTGGTGAAATTCCTTCTTCATCACAACAGTTAAAGCTGCAGGAGCTATACGAGAGTGGCCAGATACAAAAGAGGGCAGGGCTCCTGCAGCTTTAATTGTGGTGATGAAGAAGGGATTTCACCAGGTGCTGCATGCATACAAATAACACCTGCTGAAATTTCCTTTTCTATATGACTGTTAAAGATACAGGAGCCCTGTCTTCCTTTCCATGGGGTCACTCTAGCCATCATGACTTGTAGCCATCAGTATAAAATGACACAGGCCTCCGCAACTGATTGTGAAAGGCAACTATGAATTGATATTTTTCAGTATATATTCATTCATCTATGGTTCAGCATCCTTTACAAAGGTATCCACACCCAAGGGTAGTCGCTAGGGTTGTGCATCAGATTGGGTCTGATCCACGATCTGGAACCGATCCGACCAAAATCGGATAAAATTATCCAATTCCAATCCCGGCTTCTGGATTGTCCGATCTCATCCGAACTGGTCCAAAAGGACCCGATCCGGTTTGGATAAGATTGGAGGATCGGACCTCCTCCTCCCCCTCTCACTCTTTACCAACCATGGCTGTCCGCTGCTGTCTGCTTCCATCTGCTGCCCCTTCTACTGAGAAACAGGCTTCATAGCCTGCCTCTCAGTAGCGCGCCAGGTGATGACCTGGCGTGCTACTGAGAGGCAGGCCGCGAAGCCTGTTTCTCAGTAGATCCAAGCACCGGACGGGTGGATGACCCGGCAAGTAAGGCACACAAGTGGCGGGAGGGACTGGGAGGGGGGAGTTAGGCCCCCACTCACCCACCGCCATTTTTTACCATAGGCTTGCATTGGGGGAAAGCTTTCTTTCCCCCAAATCAAGCCGATGGCGAAAACACCCAAAATGGCGGATTATCCGAAAATTGGACGTCTGATTTTCGGATCGGGATCGGGTCCGATCCCAGGGACCTCCAATTTTGTCTGAACCGATCCAGGACAACAACGGAGGTCCCGATCCGATCCGGGGGGTCCCTGCACATCCCTATTAATCACAACCCAATGTGCGGCCAATGTCAAGAAGGCAAACTCCATGTTAGGCATCATTAGAAAAGGAGTTGAGAATAGAACTGCCAGTATCATACTGCCTTTACACCAATCTATGGTGCCACCACACTTAGAATACTATGTGCAGTTGTGGTCACCACACTTTAAAAAAAAAAGAAATTGTAGCGCTACAAAATGTGCAGAAAGGGGCAACTTAAATCATCAACGGGTTGGAGCGTCTCCCCTATGAGGGAAGGTTACAACAGCTGGGATTGTTTAGCCTGGGGGGAAAAGGAGGCTAAGGGGAGACCTGATAGAGGTGTACAAAATTATTATTATGGGAGAGGGAGGAATATGGGAGAGGGAGAAAAATGTCTCCCTCTCCACGTTCTCCACACCAGGCATCATTTTGTACCCCTCTATCAGGTCTCCCCTCAGCCTCCTTTTTTCCAAGCTGAACAATCCCAGCTGGTGCAACCTTCCCTCATAGGGGAGATGCTCCAGCCCCTGGATCATTTGAGTTGTCCTCAGCAGGCACATTGAGCAGCAACTCCTTGAGGCACTGGCTGAGTCCCGTGCATGCGGGTGTGTATGGGGCATATGGCCTTCAAGGTGCTTGTCTGGAACCAACACGCCCCTTGGGCCGAAATAAATTCTTCACCCCTGCCTTATCTTCTTATATTTACAAAGGGAAAGGCTCTCGCACTTCTCCCATTTTAACAATTCACTCGGGCAGCCAGCTGTTTCTCGACAGTAATGCTAAAGACGATGATGTTGACATATAACAAGAAATCCGAGGCTTTGAAAACATAAAAACAAGAAAGCATAAAACACAGCAAATGGGCTGATCCTGGAGAACTTTACTGCTCGGGTAAATGATGGAGCCCACGCCCTCCTCGGGTGAGAAGAGCTGAAAACTTGACATAGGAAAGAAATCTTCATAACATGCCTGCCTCCCCAGCCATTGGGTTGCCCACTGCATCTGTTTGCTTGCTCGTCTGCACTGAGGTCTGACACAGGTGTAACCTGTGAACCTGGCTGGTGTGCTCTGTGCATAAAGCTACCTGTTAACACAGCCTTCCCCAACCTGGTGCCCTCCAGATGTGTTGGATTTCAACTCCCATCAGCCCCAGCCATCTTGGCCAATAGTCAGGGATGGTGTGAGTTGTAGTCCCCTACAATCGATCCAGAAATTGTTATATATTCCATCATGCCCCGTCACAGGGCAGAGTGCATGGTAAGTGCATTTATGTACGATAGGGCTCACGTGGAATATTTACACTGGTCAGCGCTTTTAACCTGTAGCCTGCTGCATCGCAACTGGACCCAGAGAGCATCTCATCCTCTCCTGGAATGAACTTGTCTGCACAAATTAAGGGATGAACGATTAGCTGGAACGGCAACACTTTGCCGCATGTGTCAGGTTTCTAGGGAAGCTCATGGGTTTTTCACTCTGCGGCTGCCTGGATGCATAAAACCCACAACATCTTAGAGCTGAAAGAACCTTGAGCCCTGACAGCCAAATCCTGTTTTGGAGGGCCTCTTTTGGAGGGTGCTTTCCTGGGGGCGGGAGGGCCAACGGTGAATGGCTGCTGCCGAAATGCCACCATATTGTAGTTTAAACTTCTCACTGTAACTGAACATTAGGAGAGATGTTGCAACCTTTTAGAACAAGGCGCAAAAGTTTGGAAAGGGTGTGTGTGTCGAGGGAGGCTGGTGCCTGTGATTTTGGTGGGGCTGTGAATCCATCCTGGGTTTCAGTCAGAACCAGCCGGAGCTCTAAAGGAGCCATCCAAGATACTGAAACTAATTTGGGATCAGGGCTCAGCAACGGTAGAGTTCTGGCTGGTTCTGACTGAAACCCAGGATGCATTCACAGCCCCACCTAAATCAGAGCGGGTGTACGTGCGTGTATGGGTGGGTGATCTGGGGTGAGGAAAAGAGAGGTGAGAGCGATGAGTTGGCTAGTAGAGAGAAGCACAGGAGAAAGAAAAGGGGTCTGTCAACTCTCAAAAAGGTTTCTACGGCCCAAAAAATGGTGGGTTCAAAGGAATTACTTGGTGTCTTGGGTCATCTCTGCCTCGTGCTTGGTCTTTGGGGCCGGCTTCTTGATGGTGCCTGGGACAGTTTCTTACATTTTCAAATGTGCTTACAGGCACAAAGAGATTGGAGACCCCCCTGGCCCAGTGGAACCTCCATGTGCTGAGAGAATCTAGCTTTGACTGCCGGATGTGCAGAGGACAAACAGCAGGGGTATACGAACTTCCAAGAGGTATCTAGCCAGCCCCTTTGAGTCAGCAAAGCAATATCTTATCTTTGTATCTCCCATTTTTGATGGGTCATAAATTGAACCTCGTGTTGTTTCTAGGGTGGCCAACTGTCAGGGTTTCCCCGGATTTGTCCTGGTTTTTGTTCTATCCTGGGTGTCGGGGGGGGGGGGATTTTCTGTAATTTTCTATAATGTCCCAGAAAGACACACTTTAAGGCATCTGTTGATTTTTGAGGTTTTAAGAATATTATTTTTAAATAAACACTGGAGCCATACCCTTCAAACTCAGGTTGTCAAACCTCCTCTTTGGGGCCTTGCATCTTAAGCAGTTTCAGCCCTTGGCATCAAGGGGCTCTCAGGATTTTAGTTGGGATGTGTATCGTATCATTAAAATGTACGATAACGATATGATAAGGTCGTGCATGTGTTTAACGATGACGATACAATAGAAAAACCTACGATATCATCGGAGATGATAATTTTCGGGCGATTTTATCATTTTATCGGACCGCCATATAAATATACCTATAACTTCTGTATTTTAAAAGTTAGAGGCTTGAAACTTTGTCACAGTGCATATGGGGTATGCCTAAGTATGTGTGTAAAATTTGAGATCGATCCCTCAAACCCTCAATTTTATATGATTTTTTAAAAGATTGTTTCCATTCTGACAGGTCTGAATGAACGCATGTGGCGAGCTGTCATTCTGATCTGTCAGAACTGAAACGATCTTTAATAAATTCATATAAAATCGAGGTTTGAGGAATCAATCTCAAATGTCACACACATACTTAGGCATACCCCATAAGCACTGTGACCAAGTTTCAAGCTTCTAACTTTTAAAATACAGAAGTTATAGACATTTTTTCTTTAAAAATAGGGCTGCAAAAAATATCATTTTTTCACGATAATTATCATGAAGATGATACGGTTCACCTACGATATGAATGAAGACGATATTTTTTTTGGTCCAACATGATGATAACGATAAACGACGATATTTTTTGCCGTGCACACCCCTAGTTTTTAGCTAAGAAGTGCTGGGTGAACACTGCACCTTTCCTGCTGCAGATTTGGCAAGCAGTCAGGCAGCTGGAGCTCAGCAGAGGTGAGGCGTCACCAGATCAAAATGTGGGAAAGGAGAGGTCAGTCAAAGCAGCCCACAGGGCAAAACAGAACGGGCCAGAGGCCTTTCTCTCAGAGTTCCACATCATGGGTGATGAAGGGTCATCCACAGAGGAAAAGCTCTCATGACCAACAGTGAGGTGCCAGTCGAGAGAGAGGCTCTCATCTTTGCGGATGCCCTGTTGCAGCGGATGTTGGAACCTGGCATGTCATTGCTTTGCTTCGCTACCCCTTCCCTTCCATTTCCCTTTGTTCACTTTGTATAAGGCAACTCTGCTGTAAGTCACGCCAGACTTTCCAACATTCTCATCCCTAAGGAAGCTGTGCAGAGCGTCCAGCACCCACAAACCAGCAGATGAGGAAAAGTAAATCTTTGCACTAACTCTTTTTCCTTCTAATTGTCCACAGGTGACTGCGCTCTTTTTGTCTCCGTTTTTCCTTATAGTCCAGTCCACCCCATCACGTATGCCCTTGTAGCTACCTTTTGCTCTTTTAAAACTTTATCAGCTTTCTTCCAAAACTGCTACATTATTATTTTTTACTCCTCTCCAAAAAGTGTTCTTGCAAATCCAACAGATCTCTTTCTGTCCCATTCAAATCATCTGAGGGCCCAAAATCACCACTCCAAAACTTTTGCCCTCTCTCTCTCTCTCTCTCTCTTCCCGCCCCTACCCCTTTTCCCATAATTAGTTATACACACACTTTGCTAGGAAGGCACCCATGCTCACAGACAGATCGGACTTGAGTAGCCCAAGTTTTATAGGGTCTTCACCATAAAAATGCAATTATGTAAATATATTCCCAAGTAGTCCCAATGACGTCAGTGAGCCTTACCTGCAACATCTAGGCAGTGTGATTGCTGAGTGAGTTGCAACGCTTCATTCATATCACTGCCTCCTGAAATATGCATCTAGAAGCTGGAAGTGCGCCATTTTACTCTGACCACATGGTGGATCTCCACCAAGCAGGATATGACACTTTGAAAACGGTTTGAAAACTGTCTATGGAGTGTGTCCTGGGCAGGATCTACACTACTGCTTTAAAGCGATTTATATAACAGCAGTGACAACTGCTGGGGCCCAGGACACATTATTCTTATTCTTATTATTATGTACTAAAACATGTACAATTAAAAACATATAAATATAAATTTACAAAAGTTAAAATAGAATTAAACCTGCAGTAAAATTAAAAACACTTAAAAACATTTTAAAACAGTAACAGATTATTATTATTATTATTTAAAAAATAAAGCCACCAATACATTAACACAGGTCCACAGTAGTTCCAAAAGCCTGCCGGAATAAAAAGGTTTTGCCTACCTCCGGAAGTGTAGCACAGAGTGAGCCAGCCTGGCCTCCCTAGGAAGGGAGTTCCAGAGCCTTGGAGCAGCCACCGAGAAGGCCCTCTCCCGCGTACCCATCAGGCATGCCTGGGATGTTGGTGGGACTGAGAGAAAGGCCTCCCCAGAATATCTCAGAGCACAGGTGTGGGAGAATACAGGCTTTCAGATAACATGGACCCGAGCCATATAGGGCTTGGGTCCTATATGGACCCATATACACACTCCATATACAGTTTTCAAACTGTTTTGAAAATGTCATATCCTGTTTGGTGTAGATCTGGCACCAGGCCTCAATACTTGTCGCTACTGTTATAAACCATTTTAAAGCAGTAGCGTAGATTCTGTCACTATCTCTACACTAGTGCTTTTTATCGGTATTGATACTGAGTTTCAGCCTGGTTTTAATTTGTCTTCCACAAGGCTTTAATGAGATAATACAAATGCCTTGACATTTCCAAACATTTTAGATTGTTGATGTGCTCCGGCTCTTCCTTTACGCATAGAGAGACCTCTGCTCAGATTCCTTGTGTAAAGCCGTCAGTAAAACAGTCTCTTATTGAAACAACTGTATGTCTTGTCTTCCAAGGATAAAAGTTGGGATCTGGATAGGGCCGTGCATCGCTTCGGATCCGAATCCCAAATCCGAAGAGAATTGGGGTGATTCAGACCTCCTTAAAACAGATCCAAAGCAGATTGGGGGAGGTCTGAATCAATCCAAACCTTATTGGTTTGGTCCGAATCAATTCGGATCGATTTGACGATTCGGACACCATTTTAAGTGTCTTCCCCATAGGGTTGTATTGGGGGAAAGAAATGCCTATAACGTTTTTATTTTTAAAGGTAGAAACATGAAACTTGGGCACATTGCAGATAGCCTGGAGCTACTTATGTGTGGCAAATTTCATGTCTCTATCTTTAAAAATGAAAAAGTTATAGGCATTTATTTCTCCCAATGCAAGTCTAGGTGGAAAATGAGTCATCTGAATCTCGATTCAGAGGTCTGAATCTTGCTTTGGATTTGGATCCGAAGCGAATTGGAGGAGTTCCAAATCGACCCAAAATGAACAGGGCCTGATTCGGAAGTGACGAATTGGGATCTGAAGTGAATTGGGTGGTCTGTGCACAGCCCTAGATCTGGAACTGGGCCATATCTTAGAGTGACCATATGGAAAGGAGATCAGGGCTCTTGTATCATTAACAGTTGCATAAAAAAGGGAATTTCAGCCGATGTCATTTGTGTGCATGCAGCACTTGGTGAAATTCGCTCTTCATCACAACAGTTAAAGTTGCAGGAGCCCTGCCCTCTTTTGTATCTGGTCTCTCTAATATAGCTCTTGCAACTTTAACTGTTGTGACGAAGAGGGAATTTCACCAGGGGCTGTGTGCATACAAAGGACCCCTGCTGAAAATCCCTTTTCAATACAACTGTTAAGCATACAGAAGCCCTGTCCTCCTTTCCATAGGGTCACCCTAAGCAACAACTCTCCATGGTTTCAGGCAGGAATTCTTCCAGCCCTACCAGGAGATGCGGGGGATTGAATCTGGGACCTTCTGCATTCAAAGCAGGTGAGGGAGGGAGAGCACCGCACTGGGGCCAGTGTTCAAGTAAAACTTTATAGTACGCATTTATTTGTTTGCCCATAGGACTGTGTACATGGGCATGCATGTGTACAATAACAAAAGTAAAGACCATAAAAGTTGTGATCTTAGAATTGGATCAGAGTTCCTATAAATCAAATTATCAGCACATTATAAGGTCATCAAGATAGTGCATAGTTTTAAGGAGTTCTTCCCAAGGTCCTTTCCATAGCAGGGCCCTTTAGCATGGCTGAGGCATCGCTTTTCTGCAATTAGTTGGAAGTAGAATTAAAAAGGCTGCTGTACAAGACATATAATACTAGTAATGGGTGAATTGAGCTCATACGAATCCATGAATTGATCAACTAGTTGCAGATCCAACAGTACAGCCTTGGAGGAACACCCTCCGGAATTACGAGATTTTGAAGTATCTCTGCATTTTTGTACATGTGCATCACCAAAGTGCACCTCAGGAACATGGCGTGTATAATATGGTGTTCTTTCCCATGCTGTGCATCAAAACATCATGTGCCATGACACTATTATTATTATTATTATTATTATTATTATTATTTCTACCACTGCTACTATTTCATTTATATCCCACCATTTTGCCTTTTGCAAGGAACCCGAGGCAACTTACATGATCCTCCTCCTCTCTATTCTATCCTCACAACAACCCTGTGGGGTGGGTTTGGCTGAGAGTCAGTGACCTTTATGGCCAAGTGAGAGCTATAGAATCATAGAATCATAGAATCATAGAAATGAGGAGTTGGAAGGGACCACAAGGATCATCTAGTCCAACCCTCTGCAATGTGCAGGAAAACCAATTAAACCATCCATGAGAGGAGGCTGTCCAGCCTCTTCTTAAAAACCTCTGGAGCTGGGGAACCCACATCCACTGTAGGTAGACAGTTCCAACATTGTACAGATCTTACTGTCAGGAAGCTTGTCTTTATATTTAATCGAAATCTAGATAGCTGTAACATACCCATTATTTCGGGTCCTAATTTCTGTGGCCATGGAAAACAGTCCTTGACCATCTTCCCTGTGGCACCCTTTTATGCATCTGAACACTGCTAGAACCTGGATCTCCTGGTTCTCCGGGATCCAGCCCTCTAATCATGACACCACTGCCTTGGATTGGCTGATATCCCATGTGCTTTGTTTACAAAAGAGCCAGAAGCTGCAAGGAAGAAACTTGTAATAGAAATTCAGGGCCAGATAGAGAATGGCTCGCGGCCCCCAGATCCAAAGGTTGTGCACCCCTGCAATAGTAGATCAATGTAGAGACAGATGCAGAATAAGCGAAGCAGCAACAAAATGCCTGTTCATAAACTTGATGCGGCTTTCAAAGTGAAGACGGAGGTTGGCTGCTGAGCCATGACAAGCATGCAGACCGTGCAGGAACAGAAAATATTAGGGCTGTGCACGGATCTGGATCCGGATCTGAGTCGGATCGGGCTCGATCTGGACCTGACAGATCTAGATCCAGATCAGATCGGGGGGGGGCATGCACAGCCCTAGAAAATATAAATTAACTCGTAAAAAAATTGGTGTGAATTATGGAAAGATTTACAATTGTTGGATTGAAGCCAGGGTTCATTATATGTATGAGAATTGCAAACCTACTAGTTTTGGCCTATTAACTGACTAACTTTGAGTTCTGGCAGCATCCCAACTTAATATATTGCTATAGAGCCAAGTTGGTGTAATAATTAGAGTGTTGGAGTGCTAATAAATAAATAAATAAATGTACCTGGTAGTCTCCATGGCCATCATCATCCTTCCAGAAGCAAGTTCTGTTCAGCAAAGATTTGTATCAATGCTAATTGCAAACTTCCTCCTTGCAGTTTCCAGATACAATTGCTTCCTGTTCAGAATGGCCATAACATTACTAATGAATTGCCTCTTAATTAATAATTGCCTGTTTGGCGGAGAGGGTTTTACTCTCATTTTTTTTAAAAAAAATACATATTGTGAAATACTGTCATTTTGCAATTCAAACAGAAAAGGGTAAAAAAAAAAAAATGACAGGAAGCCAGTATTTAACTCCACTCACTAAGCAACAGGAACTGGCTAGGTAAAAATGAGTTATGGGACAATTCACAACAGCACTGAATGTGAGGCAGCTGGAGGGAGAAACCACAAGGAGAAAGATTATAATTCAAAGCACAGCAGCTCTTTAAAGAATCGATAGCATTTTGCTAGTACCCATTGGACAGGTGGTCTTGCAGTTGTGTTTTGAATGGTCAGGTGGAGGAACAATAATTGCAAATTGGGTTGGGGGGAGGGGAAAGACAAGGGGAAACACCGGAATGCAACAATTTGGCAGCAAAAAGTCTTCTGGATTATTCATACAAAATATGAGCGAAGATAAGATGGCAATTCCAGGTAAAACCACTTGTGCCAATGTTTTTTTGTTGCCATAGCAAAGGAAGGAAATCTGCAGGTGGAATCACTCTTTTGAATTCCCAGTAAATGACACCATTTATTTAATTATTTATTTATTGCATTTCTATACTGCCCAATAGCCAAAGCTCTCGTTTTCTTCACGTTCTCCTTAGTGACATTGGCGAATCTCGAATTTAGGCTTGTGAGTTGAACCTGCCATGTTTGTAATGTTCGTAGATGTATACCAAGCTTAGATGGTCAGCCAATGAACACTGGCACGGCATGGCTTTCTTTCCTCAGTCCCTAACCAGAAAGGAGCTTTCATACTCATGTAGGAAAGCTACATGAGTAGCTAGATGACTTTAATCTTTGTAAACTGCCCAGAGAGCTTCGGCTATGGGGCGGTATATAAATGCAACAAGAAAACCACTCATACCTCATCGACATAGCAATACCGAATGACAAAAACATTGTTGAAAAGGAAGAAGAAAAGAGAGACAAATATACACCACTGGCCATGGAAGTCAAAGAACTATGGCAGCAGGAAAAGGGTCACATCAGTCACCGGCATCACACCAAAAAGCTATACAGAAAACCTTCAGGAACTGGGCCTACCAAAATACATCCACACCAACATCCAGAAAGCAGTCATACTTAAAACATGCACAATTGACAGGAAATTCCTGAATCTGTAAAAGACAGCTTGACTTGGCAAAGCCCGTCATGTCCGTCTAGAAAAACCACCATGAGCGAGAAAGAGAATAATAATAATAATAATAATAATAATAATAATAATAATAATAATGTGACCAGGACTGGTGTCAAGGTGAGGTCTGGTCAGGCATCTGCCGAGGGCCACTGACAAGAGCTTTCTCTGCCCCTCAAGCAAACAAGTGTAGCAATGTGGAGAAAGAGAAGGAGAAAAGTGGCTGTGGGGATGATGGTGAGAAGGTAGACCCACCGAGGGAGGGGGCACATTCAGGGGGGCCCTGTCCAAGGCCCTTCCAAAACCTGGAGCCAGAGCTGCATGTGATCACACCGGAGTTCATCACATGGGGTAGTCACATCGGCATTCCAGGAAGTGCTGCCTGGTTGAACCGCTACTTCTGAAGACAGTGGCGCTGGCTAGGAGCCCATGTGCACACGGCGTTTCAAGGCGGAGGTACTTGGGGGGGGGAGCAACGCAGCCCAGGGTGCCTGGCTGGCCTGCGAGTGGGCAAGGAAGAGATCTGTGCTTCTGCAGGAGTTTGGATATACAAAATGAGAACTCGGAATAACGGAGAACTTCCATCTGAGATTGGAAAGGGGAATTTGGACACTGACGAGCAAATTATGGTTTCTGTCCGGGTAGGTTTGCCCATCGCTAGTCCTCCCCGTTGGCGTTCCTTGAGAATCGGGCAGGAGCGGGAATTTTGGCCAACACAGATTGTCCGTCAGGGGCGAGAGAAGTTCTACGCACATGCTACATCAGACTGTCCTTCTCTAGAGAAACATGGTCGTCCAGGGAGCGGGGGAGATTATGGGAGCAGAAATCCAACACATCTGGATGGCATCAGATAAGGGGAAAGGATGTGATAAAGATAGTTAGAAGAAATCAAGCGGATTAATCTCGAAAGCAGACATTAGAATTAAGCAAAGTTAGCGCTACAAAGGAGAGGAAAATAGCAAGCATTGCTTAGTGGGAAAATACTGGGTTTGGTCAGCAGATGCCGGGGTTCCAGGCCCTGCTCAGCATCCCAGAGGTTGCATTTATGGCGGCGCTTTGCCACCACTTTGCTGCTCCTTCAGAGAAAACCCAACGGTTTCACTGCTGCGGGGGGGGGGAGGAAATCCCCACAGCAGCAGGGAGCACGAGCTTTCCAGCGGCCATTCGGCTCATCAGGGCTGCCCCCTGCCCTCTGCCTGGCTTCCAGGGACTATCAGCGTCCACCATCTGCCAGGGAATGCCCCCAGCTCGATGCTGAAGTGGAAGGACCATGGTGACCTCACTTCAAGGGAAAAGGTTAGGGTAAGTCTCTGACTTTTTAAATGCAGAGCTTCGGGGGAAAGCTTTGCGGTGGCTGTGAGTCAGTTGCTGTGTTGTATAACCGATGCAGCACCACTGCACAGCCACCAGGGGGGCAAATAAGCCGTACAGCCACCCCCCTAGTGGGTTTTGTAATTTGCACGTATTTACACCAGCCAACAGCCATGCTGACTGGGGAATGCTGGGAGTTGTAGGACTTTTTTCTGTCTACCTGTGGATAAGATTGCAGCCTAAATCCAGGATCTAAAATAACTCAGCTGCACCGCTGGCAGCAACCTGGAGAGTCTCCTTTTTACTTTTGAATCTGTTGCTGAACTAAGAGCTGAGACAGCTGTGGCTTCTCTCCTGCCCGATTGCCCCCCACTCGAGGTCTTTTTCTCAACCCTCCTGCCTTTGGTCCAGCCTGGAGTCCTGCTTTTGCAGTCAGGGGACGTGGACAAAGGACCCCCAAGAAAATGGGCAGGAGACATCACAACGAGCCCAGCTCCACCGTAGCAGCTGTTTGAAAGGTCAGCTGGCGAACTCTCCTTGCAGACGGCGACCCAACACTTGACAGACCTTTCATCTACATTCTTCCTCAGGAAATAAAGCCCCGCTAAATTCAATGGGGGGTGGGGGTTATAATCCCAAGGAAATGTATGTTGTTAGAAACCATGGAGGTTACGCTGAAGAATGGAACACCATCAAATTTAGGCCGTTCCTACACCAGGCTGTTTGCCCGGGATGGCCCCCGGCTGGTCCCTGTGCGCCGATGATGTGTATTAGGTACTTCCGGGATTTCCCTCCCTCCCTCTACACCCCTATGGTGTAGAAAGGGCCTGTAGTGGATGGACAGCTTTGACGTCTTGCAGAAAAATTGGATTCCAGTCCCACCGCTCCTTAAAAAGAGCCATCTGTCAGGGATGCTTTAAGGTGGATTCCTGCACTGAGCAGGGGGTTGCTCAATGGCCTTGTAGGCCCCTTCCAACTCTACTATTCTATGATTCTGTGATTTCAGGAGACATGTAGCCTCTCTCCCATTCCATCTTATCCTGTCTTTTTGACCTGGCCTATATTTCTGCATTATAGGAGGTGCTGGCCAGGCCCCTTGATTTACCTGGGACTTCCACATCACATGACTTGGGAGCAAGACTGAGGCCCTTTCTACACCATAGTGGTGTAGAGGGAGGGAGGGAGGGCAATCCTGGAAGTGGCTGCTTCCGGGATTGTCACCCTAACACGCACCGGAAGTGGGACAACCCGGCTTCCTCCCGGGCCGTTGCATGTCGCAGCCACCATGTTTTTTTTTTGGGGGGGGAACCCGATCCAGAGAGCGCACTTGCGCTCCAACAAGAAACAGTGAGTAAAGAAAAAAGAATCCCAGCCGAAATCAGGCCCCCTTCCCCCCGCCATCCTGGGGATGGCAGATTTGCTCCCCCTCCCCATTTCTGCTTCCACGCTTACTCGCGAGAAAGCGTGGCAGCAGCCGGGATGGGCAGCCACACCTCCCGTGGTCCAGGGACCGTGTAAAAATTGGGTTTCCCCAGGGATCTGTTATCCCAGGGAATACCCGTGCTCGGCCCCCCTGGCCCCCAGGACTCCCTGTGCATCATTTGGACTCACAGGGACAACCCAGGGGCTATCCCACAAAAAATGGCTGGTGTAGAAACGGCCTGAATCCTGTCCTGGCCCCCTGCAATGAGAAGAGTAAGACCTCCAACCAGGCCCGGCGTCAAGAGTAGGCATAGTTGGGTACCTGCTGAGGGCTCACACCCCAGCAGGGGCCCACTGACAAGAGCCCCCCTGGACCTGCTTCGCCTCGTCAGCATTGCAACCTGCATGTTCTCCTGCCTCTCGCTCTGGCCCAGACAACGGTGGAGGTGAGGAGGAGTGGGAAACGCCACGGCCTGCTGGCTCGCTGCTTCTCTGCCTGTCAAACCCTCAAGTGGGAGCAGTGACGTGAAGAAGTTTGAGGAGAGAGAGCAGCTGGTAACTATGGCGAAGAGAAGGTGAACTCACGGAGGGAGAAGGCATTGGGGGGGGTGCCTCACTGAAGAGCCCTCAAACACCTAGAGCTGGTACTGTCTCCAACGCAGTAATGGGGGACAGGAGAAGAGCCCTGCTGGATCAGTCCAAGAGTCCACGTGGTCCAGCGTTCTGTCCACACAGTGGCCAACCAGCTGCCCATGGGAAACCCCGAAGCAGGGCACACGTGCAACAGCACCCTCCCACCCATGTTCCCCCAGCAACTGGGGTAGATGGGCTTACTGCCTCCAATACTGGAGGTTGCCCTTAGCCACCAGGACTAGTAGCCCTTGATAGCCTTCTCCTCCAGGAGTTTGTCCAACCCCCTTTTCAAAGCCATCCAAATTGGTGGCCATGGCTACAACTTGTGGTAGCGAATTCCATGATTTAACTTCACACTGTTCCTTTTACCTATCCTGAATAGGAGACACACAGAAAGAGAAAGACCTCCCTATCCACTTTCTCTGCACCATGCATAATTTTGTACATCTCTAGCAAGTCTCCCCTTTACTCACCTGTTTTCTAAGCTAAGCAATCCCAGAAGTTGCAACCTTTCCTCATAGGGGAAAGAATGGAGAGAGTAGATCTCCCATCCTCCCTCCCTCCCTCCCTCTCTCTCTCATAATAATAATAATAATAATAATAATAATAATAATAATAATATATTTATTTATTACCCGCCTCTCCCAACGGATTGAGGTGGGGAACAGCACCAAACATAAAATACAAAACTGATTAAAACACTTAAAACCAATACATAATTAAAATACTAATAAAACACCAACCAGCCTGCCAGGCTGAAAAAGGAGGCTGCTCAGCCGGAGCTACTTTTAAATACTTCTTAGAATCACACATGAGTCCCAAGAGAAAATAAGTAGGAAGAGGAAGAAGCCATCAATGGGAATGGACTTGGCATTGAATTCATGGTGGTTTGAGATGATGGGAAATGCAGCTGCATTTCTTCTGATTTCCAGCCTCAGAAGATGAGGAATGGAAACCAATATTTTAAAGAATGCCAACATCAAAATCAAATATGCTGCTACCACTATCTGAGCTCTGGCATCCAAGTTGTGGTTGGGGCCCACCTTTTAATACCCGAATGTCTGCTGCCAGTACGCACGTCAATAAACAGAGACAAACATGGGAAGCGGCCTTAGTCGAAGCTTTGGGGCTGCTTGGAAGGCAACGTATTTTATTTATTTTGGGTGCAATCCTACGCTTGTTTAGACAGAAAAAGATCCTCAAACTCCCAGCATTCCGCACTCAGACATGCTTAAGGTGACCCTATGGAAAGGAGGACGGGGCTCCTGTATCTTTAACAATTGTATCGAAAAGGGAATTTCAGCAGGTGTCCTTTGTATGCATGCCGCACCTGGTGAAATTCCCTCTTCATCACAACAGTTACAGCTGCAGGAGCTTTACTAGAGTGCCCCGATACAAAAGAGGGCAAGGCTCCTGCAGTTTTAACCGTTGTGATAAAGAGGGAATTCCACCAGTTGCTGCAGGCATAATGACACCTGCTGAAATGCCCTTTTCCGTACAACTGTTAAAGATACAGGAGCCCCGTCCTCCTATCTTTTGTATCTGGTCACTCTGGCTATAGTAATTTTCTCCCTCCCCCCCAGCTCTTGACTAGCCAGGCCTGCACGGGGGCCATTGCTTGACTAGCCACATCCTCCATGAGAGCCATTTCCTGGTGATACCCACAGCAGTTTCTCCAATTCCCAGATTTGCTCATGGGTTCAAAACGGTAGAGGATTGTCGATCTAAAGTAGTCCCTCAATTCCTATATGGAGCTGAGATATGGGGTCAGGGACAGGTCTCTGCAGTTGAGTTCCTGAATGAGCTGCTATTGCACCTTTCAGGGATGCCATCTTCTTTGCTGAGATCCGCATTTGGATTACCCTCTCTTAGTGCAGGATTCCTCAAGGCATCTATTTGGCTGAATGCCTTGGAAGGAAAGCTGGCAAAGAAAGGCTTTGTTGAGCAAATTGCCAAAGATGAATGGCCATACTGTGGGCTAACGTTGTCACAGGCCAAATCTATACCAAGCAGGATATGACACTTTGAAAAGGGTTTGAAAATTGCTTATGGAGAGCCTATCTACACACCCAGGATAAAACACTTTGAAAACGTTTTGGAAACTGTATATGGAGTGTGTCCTGGGCCCTGACAAGTTGTCACTACTGTTATAAACCATTTTAAAGAGTGGTGTAGATCCTGCCACAATCTTATTTTGAAGAGGCTCAGACTAGCTCAGTTCACAAGGATAACATGGTGTTTTATCAAGGCCTTTGGGGACTACATTTTCCATCGCTGCACATAGTTTTAATTGTTTTGAATTGTTTCTATTGCTTTAAAAAAAATTTTTTTTACCGATTTTAATTTGTTAACGATTTAATACATTTCAGCTGTGTTTATTTATTGTTTTACATTGTTCTGATTTTAGCTGTACGCCATTCTGAGATACAAATGGTTTGATAAATCAATGAATAAACAACCGGTTCATTGGAGACAGAAATTTTGAGGCAGATTGTCATGAAAATGCACATTCCGGCCAATTTCAAGCAATGTTCCCCATGGCCCAGTCTTTTAAGGAGAGGGCCTCAATGCACACTGCTTATGTATTTGTGGCACTGGGCATTTAGCAGAAGAAGCCCATTACCTGTTAGATTGTCCTCTGTAGAAGGAACCCTGGGCTCACTTTCTTGGGGATCTTTTGAAAATAAGAGCCAGTTGATCTCCGGCTGATGTTAAATGTTGGTAATCCACCCAGAGAACGTTAGTTATTGGGTGAATTATAAATGTAATAATTAAATAAGTCTGTGCTGCCTTGTTGGCAGATTAGAGTAAATCTATCTCGAACAAGATTGATACCTTTGTGGTATATAAATAAATAAATAAATAAAGTTATGACTCTGTGTTTTCCTTGTAAGTAGATCTAGAGTGTGAGTGGTTGCATTTGCATATGTCAAATGATTGGCTAAGGGAGTAGAGGGTTGAAATGGTGCATGATATATAAATAGGGAGTAGCACTTGTGAAGTTTAGATAGGATTAGATAGGGCTTAGGAGGAGGTAGATAGGGCTTAGGAGGAGGTAGATAGGGCTTAGGAGGAGGTAGATAGGGCTTAGGAGGAGGTAGATAGGGCTTAGGAGGAGGTAGATAGGGCTTAGGAAGAGATAGATAGGGCTTAGGAAGAGATAGATAGGGCTTAGGAGGAGATAGATAGGGCTTAGGGTCTGTGTTTATAGGATTATGGTGGTAATTGAGTGTTTGTGTGTGAGAGAGGCTATATAGAAGGGTTTAAAGTGAATTATTACTTTAACTTAATTAGGCTGACCATATGAAAAGGAGGACAGGGCTCATGTAACTTTAACAGTTGTAGAGAAAAGGGAATTTCAGCCAGTGTCATTTATATACAATTAGTTCCTGTTGAAATTCCCTCTTCATCACAATAGTTAACGTTGTAGGCACTATACTAGAGTGACCATATACAAAAGAAGGCAAGGCTCCTGCAACTTTAATTGTTGTGATGAAGAGGGAATTTCACCAGGACTTAATTGCATACAAATGACACCGGCTGAAATTCCCTTTTCTCTACAACTGTTAAAGTTACATGAGCCTTGACCTCCTTTTCATATGGTCTCCCTAACTTAATTATTTATGTGCAGGAAGCGAGCAAAGTGGTTATTTACTGTTATAACACCTTAATTCGGTAAATAATAAACATTTCTTCGCTTTTCAAAACCCTACGGCTATGACTCATGGCTACCAAAAGATAAAAGGGATAAGAGAATAATATATAGCAGAACAAGGGGCCAGTGTGCCCTCAAAGCTCGAGAGATACAGGTGCTGGATATGAGGTAAAAGTCCTGGGGGCAGCATTACAGAGTGTGTAGCGGAAAGCATTGCCTGCTGTGTGGGAAAAGGCCTTATAGGAAAAGTACTCAAACTGAGGTAAATAGGCAGGAATGCCACAGGCCTCCTCTCCTCAATAATCATCAGGCCTGTCCCAGGCAATAGACACCTGCTTCAATAAAGACTTCAATAAACAGCCAAATTATGAGTTATATTACAGTGCACAGGACAACCAGAGCTGCTGTTTGCAAGAGCAGAGCCGGGACAGGAGGGGCGAAGGTCCTTTTTCAGTTACAAATGCAAAAGTTACTCAGAGAGCAAAGGGCATTTGGGCACCGGGTGTGCGCGGACCCATTTTGCAACCCCTTCACTGCATTCTGTGTGTGTCCTCGGTGCTCACTCAGGACGGAACTGTGGATCTGGGACTATTTTCAGATCTGTCGGTGAAGGGAGGGGAAGAGGTTTCTATGGCGGGGGGTGGGGGGGTGGGGAGATTCTTTGCAAAGTTTAAGGTCCGTCAGTGGGTATTAACCATGATATTCCATTTCATTGTGTTGTGTTTTGTAGCTTGAATTGTTGGGAACTGCCCAGAGAGCAGCATAGAAATGTAATAAAAAAATAAAAATAAATGAGAGATCCATGGGGCTTCCGTGTCTAAATGCAGTATACCTTGAAATATGAGATGTTGGAGACAGATGATAAGGGCTAGGAAGATAGGACATTGGAATCTGCCGGATAGTCAGTGGGGCGATGAATCCACTCCAGGTTTCAGTCAAAACCAGTCAGAACTCTAAAGGAGCTCCTTTAGAGTTATGACTGGTTCTGACTGAAACCCGGAGACACCGGCCTCCACTGCTTTTAGCTCCATGTGGAACCACCAGCAACATGCCCTCTGATGACCTCAGTGACCGGGCAGGTTGGGAAGAGGGAAGGTGCTCATTCAGGTAATAATATTTATTTATTTATTTATTTATTTATTTATAAACTGCCTCTCCCTCCGGATCGAAGCTGGAAACAACAATAAATGTAAACACAAGAACCACAAAATAGATAAAATATTAAAACAAATAAAAACTAATACATCATTAAAAACATCTTAAAATTCAACTGGGTAGGCCTGCCAGAAGAGATCAGTCTTCACGGCTCTCTTAAATTCATGAAGACTGTTAATTTGTCGAATCTCCTCCAGCAAGCCATTCCACAGTCTGGGAGCGGCAGAAGAGAAGCCCTGGTCTCAAGTTGTTTAGGGCTTTGTTAGGCTGACCATATGAAAAGGAGGACAGGGCTCATGTAACTTTAATAGTTGTAGAGAAAAGGGAATTTCAGCCGGTGTCATTTGTATGCAATTAGTTCCTGATGAAATTCCCTCTTCATCACAACTGTTAAAGTTGCAGGGTCCCTGCCTTCTTTTGTATATGGTCACTCTAGTATAGTGTATGCAACTTTAATTGCTTTGATGAAGAGGGAATTTCACCAGGAACTAATTGCATACAAATGACGCCAGCTGAAATTCCCTTTTCTCTACAACTGTTAAAGTTACATGAGCCCTGCCCTCCTTTTCATATGGTTAGCCTAGTCACTGGGAATGCCCAAGGAAGGAAGGAAGCCACCAAAGAGAGAAGAAGAGCCTGTATCCTCATTGCAAAAGAAAAGGCAGCCACGTATTGGAAGGCAGAACTGTAGGTAATTTTGACAAATGTGTGTTCCTAAACCTGCCATTCTCAACTTGGCATCCTCCAGATGCTGGCTGGGAATTATGGGAGATACACATCTGGAGGTCATCAGGTTGTCCTAAACCAGTCTTTCTAAAGCCAAATTTACTGCTGAGTTCAGAGGCCAACAGAAAGGGGGGATTAAAAATCGCCCAGTTAAGCACTCCCTCCTCCTCGCCACCATTTCTCCCTACAACTGTATCTCTTCCTCTCCAGAACATTTTCCTCTGACTTACAAGGAAGACAAAGTCTGTGAGTCCCAGGTTTTCTGTGAAATCTGCAGATCCACCCTGGAATGAGTGAATCTGTCAAATTTGGTGTCTCCCAGTTTATCATTTTTCCAATCTTAAATTCAGATTTTTTTTTAAGCCTGCATGAAAGTTCATCAGCATTTTTGTGGGTACATTTCTCCTAATGCATATTATTATTAATATTATTATTTGTTTAAGATACAGCGGTCAGATATTAATTGCCATTCATATAATTCAAATCATTTCAGGTATATTATCTGCGTCATCCTTGCAACAACACTGCAAGATGGTAGATGAGCATTAGTTATTATAAGCATGACCTGCAACAAAATTTTGCAGCATAGAGTGCTCCTGTTCAGGATTCCAGATAGCTGGCCAAGCCCTTTTCTAGGATACTCCATTGCACCTCCCTCTCAGCATTTTTCCTCCTCCCTCCTCTCAACCGTAAGGGTGCAATCCTGTGCATAGCCCCAAAAAAGAAAAAATCAAAAGGAGGAGAGTATCTGCTCAGGGTAAAAAAAGGAAGAGAAGAATGGTCTCAGACTGCTAAGATACTTTATTGTTCACACCCAATGCGTTTCGGCCGATGTTGTTTTTTTAAGGCCTTCTTCAGGGGGTTGGTAAGAGATGTCTGCAGAAAACTCTTTGTAGGATGATAGTCTATGATATTCACTGGCGACTGAGGAAATGCAATCATTCCATGGCCAGTAAATATCATAGGAGACTTATCATCCTGCTAAAAGTTTTCTACAGACATCTCTTACCAACCCACTGAAGAAGGCCTTAAAAAAACAACATCAGCCGAAACGCATTGGGCGTGAACAAGAAAGTATCTTAGCATTCTGTGAACCTGCTTCCCTCTTCCTTTTTTAGACCACAAAAAGACCTACAACTCCCACCATTCCCCAGGCAGCATAGGATTGCATTCTGCAGCCACTGAATGTGCTCAGTCTTAATTGGAATTGTTTTTTGGGGGGGGGAGGGGGAGATCCCTTTAATTTTTTTCTAAGACTTGCCAAATATCAAGATCTGAGTATCCTTTATTGCATCAACCTCTGTTGTTATAGGGAACATTCACAGTGCAGCTGGTCTTTATAAGAACCACTATTTCACTTAAAAAATGGGTGCTTGGGTTGGCTTTTCCCCTCTTCCCTCCTCAGCCTGCTTTCCTTTTGTGTCGTCTTTTCTATTGATTGTATGAAAGCCACACTGGGAGCCTCTTGGTTGAAATGTGGGGTAAAAGTGGTAATAATAATAATAATAATAATAATAATACAGAACCCACAAATAAAGAACACAAATAAACAAAGAACAATCGTACGAATGGCTCAGGAAGGCTGAGCTATTTCCAGAAACCAAAGGATTCCTAATAGCTATATAGGATCAAGTTATAGCAACCAAGAACTACCAAAAATATATCATAAAAGATAACAGTGTAACAACAGACCTATGCAGGAAATGCCACCAGTTCCAAGAAACAATAGACCACATAACAGGAGGATGTAAAATTCTGGCAGGAATGGACTATACAGACAGACACAAAACAGCTGCAAAAATAATTCACCAACAACTGGCCATCAAATTCAACCTTATCAAACAACCTACACCATACTATACATATTCACCCGAAACAATCTTGGAAAATGCAGATCATAAAACATACTGGGACAGAACAATTCATACCGACAAGTCAATACCTTGCAACCGACCAGACATAACGTTCATAGACAGAAAAGAAAAACACACATACCTCATCGACATAGCAATACTGAATGACAAAAATGTTGTTGAAAAGGAAGAAGAAAGAGAGGCAAATATACACCACTGGCCACGAAAGTCAAAGAACTATGGCAATATGAAAAGGTCACACTCATTCCATTAGTCACATCAGTCACCAGCATCACATCAAAAAAATATACAGAAAACCTCCAGAAACTGGGCTTACCAGAATACATCCACACCAACATCCAGAATGCAGTCGTACTTAAAACATGCTCAATTGTCAAGAAATTCCTGAATCAGTAAAAGACAGCGTGACCTGGCAAAACCCGTCATGTCCGTCTAGAAAAACCACCGTGAGCAAGAAAGAGTTAACATCATCATCATCATCATCATCATCATCATCATCATCCATTAAATCATTGCAATGCGAACCTACTGCCAGAATTTATTCCTGCTGCTAAATCTTGCACTGATTAAGTCCTGCCAGTTCTTGCAGAAGTGACTGGCCCTGGGTTTTCCCCAGGGTTCTTCACACTTTGCACTGAATTCCAGAAAGTCATTGCGCGGATGTAGCATTCAGAGGAACAAGAGACAACGGAGGCCAAACAGCTCAAAGTGATCAACGCTTGTGTCAAGGAATGTACACATTGCAGCAGGATCAGGTGGGCATGAATTGAGATAATGCTGACATGACAGAATTAGGCTGACCATCTGAAAAGGAGGACAGGGCTCATATAACTTTAACAGTTGTAGAGAAAAGGGAATTTCAGCAGGTGTCATTTGTATGCAATTAGTTCCTGGTGAAATTCCCTCTTCATCACAACTGTTAAAGGTGCAGGCACTATACTAGAGTGACCATATATAAAAGAAGGCAGGGCCCTGCAACTTTAACTGTTGTGATGAAGAGGGAATATCACCAGGAACTAATTGCATACAAATGACACTGATTGAAATTCCCTTTTCTCTACAACTGTTAAAGTTATATGAGCCCTGTCCTCCTTTTCAGATGGTCAGCCTAGACAGAATAGGCTGCTCCACTTCAGACTGCGGATGTTGTACTATTGTTTGACTGCTCCCTCAGACCTTGGCCTGCTGTGCTAGATTTCTATTTCCAAGGAATTTTTACACATAGGTCAGAATTCCAAAATGGGAGCCTCCTTAGAGATGGGAGAACCAGCAATGGTTGAGTTTGGCTAAATCCTCTGAAAAATCACTCTGACGCTCACTCCCGTTCTTGTTTTTGACCTGTTTTTTCAGCTCATTCGAATGGAGAAAGTGTGTGTTTCTGTGTGTGAGCTGTTTCCCCCTCATTGATTAAACCATGGAAATGCATGGGTTTTTTTTTTTGGAGGGGGGGAATGCACTTTTTAAGTGGATGCAAATTCGGGAATTTGCTAACATTTCTCCCAAAACTAGAGTTTCCGTTTGGATTGACGTTTGGGGTTGTGATTGGGACATGATTCGCAAACAGAAACAAAATTCTCATACATGCCTATTCTTCACCTGCACCCTGAAGTGGGCAGTCCATTCTACCACCTGACTGCGCGACCCTATGCTTGTTTACACAGAAGTAAGGTCCAATGGGCCCAACTCCCGGGAAAATATGCAGAAGATTGTAATCTTAGCCTGTTTCAAATCCCCAAATGCTCTTAGCTCAAGCAGACACCGGGAAGGAAGCTACGGGTATCAGTGGGCGAGGAGGACTGTCTTGTGTGCCTGTTCTTCCTCCGGAATTCAGGTTACCCTACTTTAAATGCATGGCAAGGGTTAGCAGGAAGGCAGAGATGGGAAAATGTGGTTTGGGAGGCAGAAAATGTGGCATCTTTTAAACACCTCCCAAAGACACCCTTGCTACCCAGGCTTTCCCTGGGCCGAAAGTAGACAAATTATGACGCTCCATTTTACTGTTCCATTTTACTGCTCCTTTATCGTAGCTGGAAGTGTTTTTATGCTGTGTTTTAATCCTATGCTTTAATATTGTGTTTTTAATATTGTATTTTAATGCTGTGAGCTGCTGAGAGGTTCTATTATATTCAGTGGTATATAAATGTTACGAATACATAAATAAATAAAAAATAAAAATGGGACCCATTAAACGTTTTGGCATGGTTTTAGACCAGGCATGTGACCTCTCACATTCTTCCCATATGGTGTGGGAGGATTTGTTTAGAGGCTGCGATGCTCTATCTAACACAGGAAGGTCAAACCACACCACAGAAACCAGCAGAAGCCCAGATGAGGTTCAGCCGCATGGTTGCAGCTCCAGCCCACTAGACTGGGGCCAAACTATCAGGGAACCACCTGGAAGGTAGGTGGGAAGGCGAGACCTGCCAGAGGATGAGCAAAGCCCACCTGTAAACAGAGAGGTTCAGGAAGAAGATCCCCAAAGCGAAGGTGTTAAGCAGGCCTGGGAGCAATAAAACAGGTAATCCTGCAGGATTGGCTCATTGAGGTCACCTGACCTCCCAGCGCACTAGGATTCTGGTTGGAGGGCCTAACTTGAAGGGCCTGCAGTTCCCTCCTCCAGCCCTTGGTCCATGTCTAGTTGCAGCCTTCCCCATCGTGCCGCCATCGAGATTCCTGTGGGATTCTGGGAGTTGTAGTCCAAAACATCCGGGGGGGGGGGGTTTATAGGTAGGGAAAGGCTGCCTTGGTGTGTTTCGCTTTTTCATTGCATTTGTACTTCATGCCCCCTGGGATATCATAAGCAGTTCAACGAAAGCCCCGACATGCACATTCTGCCCTCAGCTGCATGGCAGAGATTACATCACGGTGTACAGGCATCCCTCCACCACAATTAAACAAAAGGGCATCGGAAGCTGCCTTATCCAAAGTCAGACCCTAGGTCCATCTGGCCCAGTTTTGTCGACACTGACCAGCAGCAATGGCACTCTAGAGTTTCAGGCAAGAATATTTCCAGCCCTACCTGCTGGGACCTTCTGCATGCAAAACACTCCTATTACCATTGTTGCTACGATGCGGGTGATACTAGAGCCCAGGCTCATCCCACGAAGCTGATTGGTGGGAGATTCAGGACAGATAAAAGGAAGGACTTCATCACACAGCCCATAGTTAAATTGCGGAATTCCCTACCACAAGATGTAAGGATGGTGACCAACTTTAAAAGGGGATTAGACAAATACCTGGAGGCGAAGGCTATCAATGGCTACTAGCCCTGATGGTTATGTGTGACCTCCAAGATCCAAGGCAGTAAGCCTGTGTGCACCAGCTGCTGGGGAACATAGGTGGGAGGGTGCTGTTGCACTGCAAACTGCTTTGTTGGTCCCTGGTTGACAGCTGGTTGGCCACTGTGTGAACAGAGCGCTGGACTAGATGGACCCTCGGTCTGATCCAGCCTCAGGGCACTTCTTATGTTCTTATGCTCTCTTCTGGAAATAAGGAGGACCTTCAGGAAATACAGCATGGGTCATGCCCTCTGGAGGGTTCCAACCATTCCATTCCATTCCATTCCATTCCATTCCCCCTCCCATTAGGGATGAAGAAATCTGTCTATTTCAGCTTCTTTTAGTTTCTCATTTTTTCTAATCTTAAACTCGGTTCGCCCCATTTCCACATCAGTTTCAGATTGTTTTTTTTAAGGAGGCGGGAGGGGGGATCATGTGCATTTCTCCTACTACAAACATTTCTGTTTGCAACTTAATGCAACTTTCCCCCCAATATAATGCGTTTACTGGAAATTACTTATTTCCAGTAATATATGCATTTTTGTGGGCACTTCCCCCTGAATATACACAAAGTGCACATTTCCACAGATAACTGAAATTCCATTTGCATAGTGGTGTGAAAGTGCAAAATTAGATAAGCTTGCAGTCAAATGAAAACCAAACAGATTTCTCTCTCATTCCCACCTCTCACCTAGTTTTCCATTCCTCCCCCTAGCCAGTCTTGTATTTCTGCATTTCTGCAAACTTGTCAATAATGCCTCCTTCTTGTGTGGGGGGTAATGCCATTTAGGTACAGAATAAGCTCCTGCCTAGGGAGGCGGTGGGCGCTCCATCACTTGAGGTCTTCCATCAGAGACTGGACAACAATCTGTCAGGAATGGTTTATACTGGATTCCTGCAATGAGCAGGGGGTTGGACTCAGTGGCCTTAAATGGCCCCTTCCAACATTATGATTCTACCAACAGCATTCATAGCCTGAATATCAGATATAGATGAACGTAGGGAAATGATCATGGAGCATCTCCCCTATGAGGAACATTGCAACAGCTGGGATTGTGTAGTTTGGAAAAACGGAAGCTAAGGTGAGACCTGATGGATGGTGTACAAAATTATGCATGGTGTGGAGAATGTGGATAGAGATATTTTTCTCCCTTTCTCATAATACTAAAACCCAATGGCGTCATCTCATAAAGCTGATTGGTGGGAGTTTCTGGATAAAAGGAAGGACTTCTTCACACAGCACATAGTCAAACTATGGAATTCACTCATACAAGATGGGGTGATGGCCCCCAATTTGGATGGCTTTAAAAGGGGGTTGGATAAATTTCTGGAGGAGGCGTCTATCCTTGAGTAGTAGACCTGATGGCTATATGCTACCTCCAGTATCAGAGGCAGTAAGCCTATATACACCAGTTGCTGGGCAACGTGGGTGGGAGGGTGCTGTTCCACTCATGTCCTGCTTGTGAGTGTCTCTGGTCAACATCTGGTTGGCCATTGTGTGAACAGAGTGCTAGACTAGGTGGACCCTCGGTCTGATTCAGCAGGGCTCTCCTTATGTACTTAGGAAACTGCCTTATACTGAGTCAGAACCTTGGTCCATTTAGCTCTGTTATTTACTAGGTATAAGACACCATCTCCTCAGGATTTCAGTCCTACCTAGAGATACTGGGGATTGAACTTGGGCCCTTCTGTATGCAAAGCGAAAGGTCCACCACTGAGCTAGGTTTTAGCCCCACCAATAATTGCCATATCCGATTAATAACCAGTATATTTTCATACTGTGAAAGAGCACCGTGGTTTCTCACAGGAGCAACACCAGATCTGGAAAAGATACTTTGCAAATCAAGACATACTAACAGTTTGAACATGAACGAGGCAGACTGGTTTTCGCCCCTGGTTTGTTCATTGACTAAAACTTGAGCTACCCTGACGACGCCCGCCAACAACTTCTCTCTTCAAAGCTCATAAGACGTGATCTCAGTTCCGGTGACTCTCCCATTTTGCACACTCCCCCATCCTTTCAGCACGAAGGGCAACGCAGAGCGTGAGAGACGGGCTTTCGTAAAGAAATAAATCACTACATCTTGCCACAATTTTGACAGCGCTGCACTGAGACTCCAAGCAAATCCACACTTCACAAAGATAAACATGAATTTGTTTAAATGATAAGCAACCTAAACGACACTTAGGTTGACCAAACTAGTGTTTCAAAATTAAGGGATGTTGTGTGCATGAGCACGTATGTCCATCTGTGTGTCATAAGATCCTGTGGAGTCATATGCACTCTAGAGTTACAAATCTTCCAACTGCAGTTATTCAATAGGTTCAGCGGCTATTCTCTCTGAGTGTACAGCTTGGTAGTATGTACTGAATTTGTTCCTAATCCTGGAGCTCATACACCACCTGTGCCTATGAGGATGTCCTGTGCACTTTGTCATACACTTGAAACTGGATCTCACCCTTTTTTCTAGCAGAGAGCCTCTTTTTAAAAAAAAGTATTCTGAAAACAGTCGTGTTTTCAAAGCAAGATTTATCACATCAGTATGCATTTCTTACAGCTTTCCAGGCTGGAGGAAATGTATACTTTGAAGAGAATAGTTTAAAACGTAGCGGCTGTGCATGCCGCTAGACCTCAGGGAAATTCAATTTGGCTCCCTCCCTCTGCATCTCTTGTTTTATGTTAAGTAAACTGCTCTTGGATGAAATTCATTCTGTCAGATGTTGAAGGGTGTGCTGCAAACTACTAATTTATGGAGGCTTGTCTGTCCAGAAATATGCACATTACGTAGTTCATGGCAGTCCTTGTGGGGGAACGTGTTCTATGCTCTCTCGTAATGCTCTAGCATCCATACTACAGAGAAAGGCTCTGCAGTGACCAGGGTGTTTGAGCTGATGGACAGTGATCCTATTGTGTAGGGCTACAGGGTTTATTTGTGTTCAATTACGCGAGAGGATTTTGTAAAATTATTTCTGTATTTGAATCTTACCCCGGACTCTGAGCAGGTCACAGTATATATTTAAAAGCCATGCATGAAAATAAATCTTCAAATATGACGAAGAAAGAGATTGAGACGTTCACCACAATAGTCTCAGCCTGGGCAAAACCCCAACAAAAAACACACAACTCTTCTCTGTGCTGAAGACAACTCTTCTCCAAGTGAACTGAGGCATCTTAACAGAAATCACAATGTATCTTTCATTAAAGTATTCTTTCCAGGTTTGCCTTTGTTCTCACACCTGTTCCAGGGAGGCTAGTAAAGGACT
Organism: Anniella stebbinsi; assembly: GCA_029215795.1. NCBI lineage: Eukaryota > Metazoa > Chordata > Lepidosauria > Squamata > Anniellidae > Anniella > Anniella stebbinsi. The sequence goes on from JARDYH010000001.1 coordinate 38,959,168, forward strand.
TGACTCATCAAAGACCTAATTGTTGAATGACTTTTTACACAGATGTATTAGTGGACAAATGGGTTTGCTCCAGCAGAACTGTGCTTACTGACCCATTTACAGTTTGCAGAGGATTCACTATTGACCTTGGAGGTTCTGGCTTTGAATCCCTAGTCAGACATAAGGTTTATTTGGTGACCTCAGGCAAATCACACTTTTTCTCCCTGCCTGCTTAGTCTACCTTACAGGGTTGTTATGTAGGTGCAATGAGGTAATGATGCCTTTTTATATTGCTCAAGGCATCTTGACGGAAGGGTGGGATACCAAATTTGGCCAGCAATCAGAGTTTGCTCATGTCTTCTCAGAACTAAACAGGTAGCAATCATTTTTTAATTAACTTTTATCAAGTAAATGTAGTACTCTTGAAGTAACTTTATTATTCATAATTACATTATAAAGCAAGAGTCTTTTTTTCTCCCTCTTATACCATTTTGAACTGGTTGCCCATATCACTTCCTCAAAAGAATTTTAAAAACACCCTTTATTTTATTTTTATTTTTTAAAAAATGCTCAAGCCCATGATCTGATACAAACTAATCTGAGATCGAGTCCCGCTCCCCACAACCCGAATACCAGGGGATCACTTCTGAGTAAGTGAGCAGCGGATGGTAACTCTCTCTGCTCATCTCTCACCAAGGAAGATCTAGGGGTTGCGATCTATGGAACTGGGTAGCAGATCTGTTCAGTGGGTCATTCTAGAGAGGCCTTCTACAAACTACAAACTACAAATCCATCACCTCTGCCTGGCTGAGGATGATTGGGGCTGCAGCGCGGCACGCCTGGAGAACACCTAGTTCGGAAAGATTGTTACGAAGTTGTCCACACCTGTCTCTCCAGCTTCAGGAAGGTCATGCCCTATTTAAAAGGCATGGGTTGAAGAAAGAGAATCTAAAAATAGAACATACGATGAGAGAGAGAGAGAGAGATACCAAAATCCTGATAAGTTTAAGCAATCGCACACCGGAGGAAAAGAGGAGGGGGGGAAAACCCTACTGTGAACAGGGTTGGTGGGCACTGGGGCTCGTGGGTGTGTTTGTGTGAGGTCTATGAAACCTTTACGGGATGTCTGATCTCTGGAGTTTGATCAATGGATCTTGGCGCTGGAGTGTGCAAAAATTCGCAGAGGCGTTGAGAAACATGCTGTGCAAGATGTTCAGGAACCTCAATGCAGAGAGAGAGAGAGAGAGAGAGAGAGAACTTACAGTTTCAGATTTCTTGGTCTGTCTCTCACGTTGCTTGATTTCCTTTCTCTTCCATGTCCAGAGGCTTTTCAAATAAATAAATGAATTGAAAGTTCCGCGTTTCCTCCCCGGTGGCTTCTCTTGTCTTCCTCCCGACACTTTGCTTGTTTCTGTCCTGGTTTGTACGAACAGCAGCGGCAATAACAGGGGTGGTGAAAGAGGAGGAGGAGGCGTGCCCAGGACGGCTCTGCTGCCTGCCCAGACTGGCCCCAGATGGGATGGGACAAAACTGCAGCTAGGTCTGCCCTGCTGGAGTGACTGCCTCTCTCTCTCTCTCTCTCTCTCTCTCTCTCTCTCTCTCTTTCTCTCTCCCAGAGCCTATCTACACTACTACTTTAAAACAGTTTATAACAGTTTTAAAGCGGTTAATAACCGGTTTAAAACTGTTATAAACCGTTTTAAAGCGGTAGTGTAGATAGGCTCCCAGTCGGACAGGAAAGCTGGCCCATGCCAGCTTGCCCTGTTAAACGCGGCAAATGTGACACCCAGTTGTGACTGGCTGTCAGAGCAAAGCAAACAGCTCCCCGGGCCCTCAAAATTTTCCCTCTGAGGCCCAAGAGAACGAAAAGCAAGGAAGGGAGCTCTGTGGGGGGATCTCTAAAGTAAGGGGACGCTTACAGAAAATCCCGCTTGCCTTTGCGAAAACTCTTCGCGCTGCTTTCGAAATCCCTCGAATGTTCTGCCTGTGGAGAGATTTGCCGGGGAAGAGGCGAATCTGTCAGTTTCGCTTTCTCCCACATCCGAGTTCTTTAAAGCTCGCCTTTTTTCTCCCCCGGATGCGGAAAGCTTTGCAAAGGTCGGCAAACTCTTCTCGAAAAGAAACTGAAATGGATTTCTCGCCCATCTGCAAATTTACCAAATGTAATAGGTAAAGTTATTGCCAGCCTGGAGAGGAGCACGATGTACCTGTCAGTCACGTAGCTACCAAAGATGAGGCGCTTGTAAGAAAAAAAGAGGTGGCAACTCTAATTCAGCACAACAGCGTTTGAATACACAGGATTCCAAACCTAGATTTTTAAGAGCAAAGCACTCAAAATCCTGGACCTAAATAGTCAAATCTTTCAGTTTCTGTTTCTCTCACATTTTATTTTTTTAAATCTATTATTATTATTATTATTATTATTATTATTTCTTACCCGCCTCTCCCTCTGGATCGAGGCGGGGAACAACAGCAATACCAACAATATAAAATACAATATCAATACAAAATACAATCAAGTTTTTTTTGTTCTGAATATGGAGAAATTTGTGAATTTTGGAAAATTCTTCACAAAATCGAGCGGAGACAAAATGCTCACTGTCCTTAGTTTTGAGTTTCCTTTGGAAATCCAAAGCCATGCTTGCCAGGGTGTGGGCTTTGCCATTCACACATCAGCCCCATTCTCATATAAAGCAGCGGGGGGCTGGAGATTTCAGCCCTTTCTACATCACAGGGCCTTCTGGGATGCAGGGGGGGAGGATTCCAGGGATTCCTTCTTCCGGGATTCTCCCCCAGCGTACACACGCTAGCAGGATGTCCCGGAAGGCAACAGGGACATTGCGGGCGCTATATATATATACATATATAATATTTGAATTGTCAGAGATGAAGCACAATTAAAGAAAAAAAGAAACACCCGAACCCACTTCCCCATCACCCCCCAATGGGCACGGACTTCGGCTGTGGGGCAGTACAGAAATGTAATAAATAATAATTAAGATGATCTCTGAGCCTTGGCCTCCTATTCGATAAGCTCTTGTGAAGATTCCTCCTTGACTTCTGGGGAGTCTTGGAGAATTCCTTGGTCTTGGCTTCCTGTCTTGGCTGGTCTTCTTCTTCCGCCTCAGAGTCCGATTCAGCATCCACACCAGGGAAACCAGGCCTCATCCTGACAATCCGTTGCCTCACTGACAGGTATAACAACACAGCATCATTTTGTGTGGCTGTTGCGAGGAAGAGGGAAATGGTGTCTGTCAAGAGAATCTGGTGCCAGAACTTTATTTTTAAAGGGGGGGAGGGAACCATCACCACTGTATAGTATGCCCCCGCTCCAAAACTGACAATCAATCTCATGCCCATCCTATAGTTCCTCCCATCGCCAGATATACACAGGAAGCTGCCTTATCCTCAGTCAGAGCTCCACCACACCAGCGATTTAGTGCACTCTCGCCATGCCTGGTGTGCGAATTTGCAGCACGGTACTCACATGATGCCGTGCCTGTCCTGCTGACACCCCGCCTCTTCCCCAGCCTTTCCTAGAATGCCTAAAGTTTGGATTATTTTCCCTAAGCACATTTAATGCACTCTGAGCCTCCATGTAGCTTGAAAGGAACTGGGGGCTTGAATGGATTGCATCAGGTCCTGGCAGAAAAAAGCGATCTCTCCCAGCAGCCGGCTCCAAGCCTCAATCTAAAACCCAACCCTTGCATCCCAGGTTTTAAAATCACACAACGCCTGAATCTCTGCAGAGACAGGATTGTACTCCCTCGATGCCCCCAAAGAGCCAGACTAAAGGGTTGTTCCATTTTTGCCCGGCAGAAAGGAGGTCTGATTGAAGCAAGGGGAGGGGTGGAGTGGAGCAGAAGAGCAACAAGCGAAACAGCAGCTATTCAGGTGAAAGGGATCACCAGCTTGATGCACTTCTGCATCAGAGATTTAAAAAAACGCGGAGGCAAACCGGGGTGGAGGTGGGGATTACGTGTGATGGAGGTCTAGGACCAAAGGGCCACCTAGCCCAGCATTGTCAACATGGAACAGCAGCAGCTCCCCAGGGTTCCAGGCAGGCGCTTTCCCAGCCCGACCTGGAGAAGCCAGGAATTGAACCTGGGACTTTCTGTGTGCAAAGCCCGGGCTCTGCCACTGAGCTACAGCACAAATTTTGCACCCCTTGAATTTTGTGGCCCATCTGCCAATGGAGGCTGGTGGACCGTTGTCCGTAGGATGGCGAATCAGCTCCAGGTTTCTGTTAGAACCGGTCAGGACTCCAAAGGAGCTCTCCAAGGTGCTTTGCTCCACACCTCTGGTACTTCCTTTAGAGTTCTGACTGACACCCGGAGCGGATTCACGCACCCCACCGGCATCGGAGCTACCAGCCTCCACTGCCCTCTGCCCTGATGCATCAAATGTGGCTCCCGAAGTGCTCCAGAGTTTTGGGAGCGGTTTGCAAGCGAGCAAGCTTTGGAACGGGGAACTGATGTGTGTGGGAAAGTTCCCCCTTCCAAACGGCTGGCTTGGAAGATCCCCGCTCTGCTATTCTAATCCTGGCTTCAGGAGGCAAATAGCTCTGTGTATTTTCTAGAAGGACATCATTTTACATGTGTGTGTGTGTGTGTGTGTGTGTGTGAGAGAGAGAGAGAGAGAGAGATTAATGATTTGATTTCGAGGTACTCCACGTGCTTGCTGTAACAGTTTTTTAAACTTTCATTTCCCTAATGTGGGTGTAATGTAGAGCCAAAATCCAGAAGTTGAGGTTTTCGAAGTGAATATTTGCCTCTCCAGCAGGAAGGGAAGGGTGGGCAGCTGAAAATAAATGCAAGGAAAAGAGCTGAGTTAGCAAAGGGTGGGTTTGAGGGAGCCAATGGAGGCTGGGAGCTCCGATTTGGGTGGGGCTGTGAATCCATTCTGGGTTTCGGTCAAAGCTCTAAAGGAGCCATCCAAGATACTGAACCTTATCCCCAAACTAGCTCCAGCAAACTAGGCTTCATGGGAGATTCCGCTGCTCTTCTGCTACCTGAAACTTCAGAATTTTCTGCCCTATTGGCATGAACCATTGAGGTGTATTACCATCCTTTCAAGGGATCAAATCTGCCCAATTTCAAACAGCCAGGAAGATGGGCAAGTCTATGTTGGGTTTTGGGTGCTTGACAAACATTTAATAGCATTACTAATGAAACATTTTATTTATCTATTTATTATTTATTTATTTATCTATTTATTTATGCCGCCCAATAGCCGAAGCTCTCTGGGCGGTTTACAAAAATTAAAACCATAAAAACCATTCAAAATATAAAACAAACGACAGTATAAAAACATGATATAAAATACAGCATAGAAACACAACCAGGTTAAAACCGAGCAGCCATATAGACGTTAATACAGATTTAAAATACAAATTTCAACAGCAAGGTTAAAAATCAAACTGAAGAACTGTTAAAACATTGTAAAAATGAGGTCTTCACCTGGCGTCTAAAGAAGTATAATGTAGGTGCCAAGCCAACCTTTCTAGGGAGCTCATTCCACAGCAGGGGTGTCACAGCAGAGAAGGCCCTCCTCCTGGTAGCCACCTGCCTCACTTCCTTTGGCAGGGGCTCACAGAGAAGGACCCCCCAAGGATGATCTTAGGGTCTGGGCAGGCACATATGGGAGGAGGCTTTCCTTCAGATAACCTGGCCCCAAGCCGTTTAGGGCTTCAAATGTTAATACCAGCACTTTGAATCTGGCCCGGACCTGGACCAGCAGCCAGTGAAGCTGGAAAAGGACTGGCGTAATGTGGCCTCATTGGCCAGTCCCCATTAACAGTCTGGCTGCTCTGTTTTGTACCAGCTGAAGTTTTCGGTGTATGAGAAGCCCCAGTTGCCCTGGGGGTTCTCATGAAAAGAAATGCAGGGGTCAGACATTAAATGCAGCACTGTGTCCTCCTGAACATGCACATCAACTTTCATTCCAATATACACCCCCCCCAATCAGCACCATGTACCCCCCCACACTTTACAAATGAGTACAGGAGAAGAAGCGAGTGTTTGAACTTGAAACGGATAATGCTGTCGTAAACATACAGGCCATAGCTCTATGCAGGCATTCAGCCTAAGATGTGAGGGCGTAAGAGTGCAGGAGACTGTGGGGGCATGCACCCCATCCCCAGTCCCAATGGCCCCAGCCTTTCCACCCAGGCCCAACATTCTTCTGTTGGGAAAGTGTGAAGGGGGCTTCTATATGCATTTACTTAAATATGGGTTGAACTCAGGATCCCCAAACACAGGGAGGTTTTGATGCATGTGCAACTGGAGGTGCATAGAACGTTTTTCACAACTTCCAGATCAACACTAGAAGGTGTGAAAACTGAAATATATTTAATTAAGTGGGAAATTGCCAAGTGAAGTTGGAAGTTCAAATGGAAAATTGCCAAGGATGCCCAACGCAAGCACATTTGACTTCAAAAGATGAAAAATCTCTAAAATGAGGGAACTGGTAGAAGGGGATTGAAAAGGGGAGTCAAGAGGGTTAAGGAAGGGTTAAGGGAAAATAAGTCAAAAGGGGGACTCAAGATATTAAATTGCTTCAACATGCTTGGAGATTACTCAAAACCACAATAATAGAAGCTCAGCTAAAATGTTTACCACAGTTTTTAAGGTCCAAGAGGTTAATGAGCAGCGTCAAGGGAGCTATTAGAGAAAAGATAGCTTCCTTCAGAAAATGTAAGTCTTGCCCAAATGAGAAAAACAAAAGGGCACATGAACTTACACAAAGGAGATGCAAGCAGACAATAAGAGATGCCCCCCCCAAAAAAAAGCCTTTTGAGGAGCATATCATTCACAACATCAAGACCAACAATAAATAATTATTTAAATATATCAGAAGCAGGAAACTAGCTGGGAAGGCAGTTACACCATTGGATGACAATGGAATTAAAGGAGTACTAAAGGAGGGTAAGGAGAGTGCGGAGAAGCTGAATGAATTCTTCTCAACTGTATTCACCGCAGAAAATATAAGAGAGATGTTTTCAGGAAGACAATCTGAGCAACTGAGGCAAATAGTGGTGAGAAAAGATGAAATTTTCAACCTTATCTACAAACTGAAATAAATAAATCATCAGGCCCAGATGGTATCCAGCCTAGAGTGCTTAAAGAGCTCAAATATGAAATTGCTGTTTTTCTAACAAAAATATGCAACATATCCCTAAGATCAGTCTTTGTACCAGAGGGGTGGAGAAAGGCCAATGTAAAATCTGTTTTTAAAAAGGGATCCAGGAAATTACAGGCCAGTTAGCTTAATGTCTGTTTTGGGTAAATTGGTTGAAAGCATTATTAAAGATAAAACTGGTAAGCGTATAGAAGAACAATCCCTGCTGAACAAGAATCAACATGGCTTCCGCAAAAATATTTCCTGTCTCACTAGCCTTTTAGAGTGTCAATATATGTGGTCAGGAGTGATCTAGTAGACGCTGTTTACTTGGACTTCCAAAAGGAGTTTGACAAAATCCCACACCAAAGACTCCTGAGCACACCAAAGACTCCTATAAGGTATTAACAGACTCATTTGTATCCCCTTGGATGAAAGCAGTAGAGCACAAAATTATGAACATAGGGCTTTCACCCATATACCTGCTAGCGGTAGGACTTGATAAGGCCAGAGCAATTATTAGGCCAAGACTAATGGATATAGACACCCAAGAGTTAATTGGGGCAGCATGGGGCCCCTGTTCACCACAGTCATTGGGGATACCAGGGCTCCTTAGTAAAGAGGGATCACAATATCTAAGGTGGCTGTCAATTCCCAAATATAGGAAGGCCTTTATGCTAGCCAGGTTTAATGTTCTCCCATCTAGGGTATTGGAGGGACACTACAAGGGAATTCCATGGCGCAATGGATGCTGCCCCTGCAATGACACCGAAGTTGAATCTATAACACATGTTTTATTTTATTGTAGGTACTACCAATCGGCCAGGGTAGACTTAATTTGGCCAATCACACAGTCCCTCCCCGGGCGTTCTTCTGAGACCCTAACAATTATTTTGCTCCAGGGTACAAATAAGTGAATAACGGAACAGGTAGCTAAGTTTCTGAATATAGCTATCCGAACCAGATCGTTAGCGGATGATTATTAACACTCACTATTGTTGTATTTATCTGTAGATGATGAATGTAGGTCCCTTTTACACCAGCTAAGCTGTAACCATCATGACTGTATGTTATATTTTTTTTGCCTTTGGTCTATTGACTGTAAATAAAGGAGGAGGAGGAGGAGGAGGAGGAGGAGGAGGAGGAGGAGGAGGAGTCATGGAATAAGAGCAGAGGACCCCTTATGGATAATTAACTGGTTAAAGAGAAGAAAGAAGGGAGTAGGAATACACGGTCAATTCTCCCAATGGAGGGGAGTAAATAGTGGGGTCTCACAGGAATCTGTATTGGGACCAATGCTTTTCAACTTGTTCATGAATTATCTGGAATTAGGATTGAGCAATGAAGCGGTCAAGTTTGCTGATGACACCAAATTATTTAAGATGGTTAAAACAAAAGGGGATTGTGAGGAACTCCAAAGGGATCTCTCCACGCTGGGACAGTGGGCATCCAAATGGCAGATGCGGTTCAATGAAAGCAATTGTAAGTGATGCATATTGGGGCGAAAAAAATCCCAATTGCAAGTATGACCTGATGGGATCTGAGCTGGCGGTGACCGAACAAGAAAGAGATCTTGGGGTTGCGGTGGACAGCTTGATGAAAAACCCAGTGTGCGGCAGCTGTAAAGAAGGCAAACTCCATGTTAGGCATGATAAGAAAAGGAATTGAGAATGAAACTGCCAGTATCATCCTGCCTTTATACAAGGCTATGGTACAACCATACTTAGGCCTCATCTACACCAAGTAGGATATTGCACTATGAAAGCGGTATGAAAGTGGTATATAAAAGGCAGGAGCCACACTGCTGCTTTATAGCAGTATTGAAGAGCACTGACAGCTCTTCGGGCCCATTGACACATACCATATTCCGCTTTCATGCCGCTTTTGTAGTGAAATATCCTGCTTGGTGTAGATGAGGCCTTAGAATACTGTGTATAGCTCTGGTCACTGCATAAAAAAAAAAAAGATATTGTAGAGTGGAATAAGTGCAGAAAAGGGAAAAAGGGCTCTCATGATGAGCAGTTCACGTCAAAATTTACCACTGCAGACCTATGTCCATATCTGCCAGTCAAATGCTATAGCACTCCTCAGTCTGTCTTTTTCCATCATGCATCAGGAAGGCTCTCTGCCGTTGATATTTGTTTTTGGTTTTAGACTATTAGCACGGTGGAGAAAACCCATCAAAGAAAAGAGAAGAAGTATCCAGCCTGATTGATTTTTTCTCTCATTCCTTTATGCTAAATTGCCATGAGCAATAGAAATATTGAAAGCCTTGCTGTTACCTCATTCACTTCCCGCAGCAAGGATGGTCTTTAAAAACATAAGACGAGCCCTGCTGGATCAGACCCAGGGCCCATCTAGTCCAGCACTCTGTTTACACAGTGGCCAACCAGTTGTCAACCAGGAACGCACAAGTAGGATGTGAGCGCAGCAGCGCCTTCCCACCCATGTTCCCCAGCAACTGCTGCACACAGGCTTATTGCCTCTGGTACTGGAGGTTGCACTTAGCCATCAGGGCTAGTAGCCATTGATAGCCTTCTCCTCCAGGAATTCATCTAACCCCCCCTTTTAAAGCCATCATTGGTGGCCATCGCCACATCTTGTGGTAGTGAATTCCATAGTTTAACTCTGTGTTGCGTGAAGAAGTCCTTCCTTTTATCTCTCCTAAGGCTTTGAGTTGAAATAGGCAGATATTTTTGGCTCGACCCTCTTACTTTTGCGGGAGGGGCCCTTTGCCTTCATTCCTGCCCATGCCTGGAATGCAGACCCAAGAGCATCTTCAGAACGGAGTTTGGCCCATGGGCTGAAAGAGGTTTTCCAGCCCTGATCTCTACACCTCTAATCCTCCGTGACTGACTGCTCTCAGAATCCTGACTTCTTCCTCAGCCAGAGTGACTGGGAAGCGTTTTTCAGCTCCGCTGCCAAGAGACCTGGACGTCAATACTCCAGTGCTTTTTACTCCAGAAGAAGACATTACACGTTACCAGCAGGTCCGCACGGATTAACAAGAACAGGCCTGTTCTGGCACTCACCAATCCTGGGTGGGTCAATCAAAAGGTGCAAAGGAAGTGCCCAACCCACAGTTATGCAATCCAATCATTCCTATTTCTCACGAAACTTAAGCCCTTTCTGCACTATATGGGCAGAGAGGGCGGGAAGTGGAGAAACCTGGAAGTAGCCACTTCTGGGTTCGGCACAATGAGGCTGCGCCACAATGCAGCAGCCCGGGCTTCTCCTGGGCTGCCACAAGTTGCGCCGGCCATTTTTTTTAAAAAAAAAGATCCGCAGAGGAGCGCACGAGCGCTTGTGTGCAAAAGGTTAGTTTATTTTTTATTTTTTTAAAAACCTGCATGCTATCGTGGCCCCCTCCCCCCCCCCGCCATCCTGGGAATGCCAATTTCGCTGTTCCCCTCTCCTGATGGCCTTGGAGCTGCGCGGTGCGGCTTTGGCCATCAGTGCAGCTGCGCTTACTTGTGGGTAAGCACGGCTGCACCCGGGATGGGCGGCCACACCAGCCGCCCATCTTGCTACTCTCTTGGGAGCAGGGAACAAACTAGGATAATAGCATTCCCTGAACTCCCTGAAAAATGGAGAGCTGGCCCTGGCCTGCTTGTGGGATGCTCTGTGCATCACGTGGACTCTCTGCGAGCAGGTAGGGGCAGCCCCGGGGAAAATGGCTGGTGTGGAAAGGGCCTTAGTCAGAGCTCAGGTGGAGGGAGGGGGTTGGGGATGGGGGTGTGCACGGACCCCCCGGATCGGATCGGGACCCGGATCGGGACCTCCAATTTTGTCCCGGACCGGTTCGGACAAAATCGGAGGCCCCCCGGACCGGATCGAGTCCGATCCCGACCCAAAAATCGTACATTTTTGGATCAGCCGCCATTTTTTTCCCCATAGACTTGCATTGCAATGCAAGTCTATGAGGAAAAAATGGCGGCGGGTGGGTAAGGGGGGGCCTAACTCCCTCCCCCCCCCGGGGCCGTCCGCTGTGGACGGCCCCGGCAGGTAAACCCCCTCCCCCGCGCTCCCTACCCCCCCTGGGGCCGCCCGCTTCCATCCGCTGGCGCCCGCGGGCGCCAGCGGATAGAAGCGGACGGCTCCGGGGGGGGGTAAGCCCCCTTCCCCGCCACTGCTTACCTTCTCGGCCCGTCCGGCGCCGGCGGCTACTACCAGCGGGCTCCGCGGCCTACTCTCGAGTAGCGCGCCGGGTGATGACATCACCCGGCGCGCCATCCTAGAGCAGGCCGCGGAGCCTGCTGGGAGTAGTAGGCGCCGGCACCGGACGGGAGCCGCCGGGCCGGGCAGGTAAGGGCCCCCCTCCCCCCTCCCCCCTCCGCGCGCCCCCTCCTCCCCTCCACGCACCCCCTCCTTACCTTTCCGGCCCGGCGGCTCCCGTCCGGCGCCGGCGCCTACTACTTCCAGCAGGCTCCGCGGCCTGCTCTCGAGTAGCGCGCCGGGTGATGACATCACCCGGCGCGCCATCCTAGAGCAGGCCGCGGAGCCTGCTGGGAGTAGTAGGCGCCGGCGCCGGACGGGAGCCGCCGGGCCGGAAAGGTAAGGGCCCCCCTCCCCCCTCCGCGCGCCCCCTCCTCCCCTCCACGCACCCCCTCCTTACCTTTCCGGCCCGGCGGCTCCCGTCCGGCGCCGGCGCCTACTACTTCCAGCAGGCTCCGCGGCCTGCTCTAGAGTAGCGCGCCGGGTGATGACATCACCCGGCGCGCCACCCTAGAGCAGGCCGCGGAGCCTGCTAGTAGTAGTAGGCGCCGGCGCCGGACGGGAGCCACCGGGCCGAGAAGGTAAGTGCCCCCCTCCTCCCCCCCCCGCTGTCCACTTTCATCGGCGGGCGCCCGCTGGCGCCCGCCAATGGAAGCGGCGGTGGACGCCAGTGGGCGCCCGCCGATCCGCCGATCCGCCGAACCGGTTCGGAGCTTTTTCGGACCGGTTCGGATTGGATCGGCCGATCCAGCTGCGGGATCGGAAATCGGATAATTTATCCGATTTCCCACTGGACCGGACTCGGATCGTGGATCGGGTCCGATCCAGTGCACATCCCTAGTTGGGGAGGGGTGGTAGCTCAATGTGAGAGCACCTGATCTGCACACAGAAGGTCCCGGGTTCAGTCTCCTGCGTCTCCAGTTCAAAGGATCAAGTAGAAGGTGATGGGAAGTAACGTTCCCTGTCCGAGACTCCTCATCTTTAGGGTGACCCTATGGAAAGGAGGACCGGGCTCCTGTATCTTTAACAGTTGTATCGAAATGGGAGTTTCAGCAGGTGTCCTTTGTATGCATGCAGCACCTGGTGAAATTCCCTTTTTCAGCACCACAGTTAAAGTTGCAGGAGCCCTGCCCTCTGCTCTTAGCCAGCCAATGCTGACACCCTGCAGCGCTGCTGACAGTTAAGGAAAACCATATCAGGCTAGATCATTGGCAACTTCTGGTCCTCCAGATGACCTACAACTCCCACGTTCCCTCACCGTTGGCTGAGCTGGCTAGTGCTGATAGGAGTTGTAGGCTCAGAAATTGCCCCGCCTTGATCTAGATGGACAAATACTCTAACCTGGTAAGAAGCGGCCTCCCATGTTCCTAACGTAATCTGCTCTCAGCAGGGATGGAAGAATCTATCAATTTCACTTTTCTTTCCAGTTGTCATTTTTTTCCAATCTAAAGTTCGGTTCATTCTGAACTTTGAGATTTCTTCTTTTTTTTTAAGTTAGCATAAAAACTTATGAGCATTCTTTTGCACACTTCTAATGTGTGCATTCTTGTATACATTAGTGCAAACGCCGTGTTGCCACAGGCGCTAGTAGTCTGAGAATGATGGGATGAAAATTTTACTTGGGATCCACTGATGTAATTTTTAAAAAATAAATGGACTCATTAAACTCAAAATACAAATTTAAAATATATCTACTGCAATTTATTTATTTATTTATTTGTTTCATTTCTATACCACCCAGTAGCCGAAGCTCTCTAGGCGGTTCACAGAAATTAAAAACATAAGTACAGGATAAAATATAGTATGAAAGCTTAAAACCTCAATATAAATGCTTCTAGGGAGAAAATGTTAGGGGTAAAAGAATGTTAAGATAAATTGGTGTGGTACACAAAACTGGCACTGAAGCAGGGGTTCACCTCCCCCCGCCCCCGCCCCCCCCCCCCCCCACAAAAAGTGAAAATTAAACAGAAATAAGCCAAATCAGTCTGGTGAGCAAATGAACCAAGTGGAGCAATGGGAGAAAACAAAAGAGAAATTAGCTTAATCAGTATGATACACAAAATCGGCACTGTATCCTGTTTTTTTCCCCCCGAAAGTGAAAACAAAACCACCCAGAGAGCTTCGGCTCTGGGGCGGTATACAAATGTAATAAAATACATAAATAATAAATACAACAAAAATGAGCCAAATCTGTCTTGTCCATAAATAAACTAACAAGGGGAAAGGATGGAGATGATCTTTTTAAAAGGATAATTTAGCATTACTTTAAGTTTCAGGTGGAAAACATGTGATGCCAAAGCAGTTTGATCATTGAACTATAGAGCAACAGGAGATGATTTGGCCTGGAGTAAATGAACATACTGTTTTGCCATTAAAGCTTGAGCTTTGAACTTTTTTAAACTTTCAGAATTTTCTGCACATCTACACTGCTCAAGCTTCAGTTTTTTAAAAAAATTAGCAAAATCAGTCTGATAGATCTCGAGTAATAAGCCTGACACTACCATGTTCTTATATAGATTTTAGCCTGATAAACATATTTTTGCAAGCAATTTCCCTGAAAGAATGCATTTTAACATGATTTTCCTTAATATACACATTTTTGTAAGCATTTTGTTTTTGATTGAAGGACTTCATTACGAAATTCGGAGAATGGCAAATTTTGGGGGGAATAAGTGAGTTTCGATTCACATAGGGCCTGTTCAGACAACACGCTAAGCCATGGTTAGGCCACTAAGCCTTTTGTAGCAAATCATCAGTAAGTCATGGTTCACACGAGACACTAAGCCATAATGTTTAGCTCAAAATGCTTAACCACTCTGGCTTAGCATGTTGTCAAACAGGGTCATAGTGGTTCAAAAGTGTGAAATTAGGTACATTCGCATTCAAATGCAAATTGAACACCTTTCTTTCCCATTCCTAGCTACAGGAGATCCATTGCCATGTTCATTGCTAGCTTCTACTCCAGCAGCAGCAACAGCATGGAGATAACAGGGAAGATTTCAGGGATGGGAACAGTGGAGGCTGATGGCTCTGATGTCAGTGGGGTGGTGAATTCATTCTGGGTTTCAGTTGAGTTCTGACTGGTTCTGACCAGAGCGGATTCACTGGCATTGACATCGGAGCCATCAACTTCCATTGGATGTTATACTTTTTATTAATTGCCACTTGCCAGACGCCAGACAATTAGCAGTGGGAACAAACTGGATAATTTGAATTTACCAGCATAAATAAATCATGATTTGCTTTTGATCCAAGGAAAAACAGAACTGTTATCATTTTATGCTATATGATGGAGATTCATTCAACATACATCACAACTGGACTTACAACAGTATATGCCCGCTTCCAGTATGAGCATTTGGACATTGTAACAACAAACGAAGATTACACAGCACACTTATTAGTTTATTTATTTATTAGTTTAGTTCTTTTTCCTTTCCTTTCTTTCTTTCTCTTGATTCCCGCCCCCCCCCCCCCCCCCGGCCAATAAAATTGTATTAACCAGCTTTTCTGTAACCGCTTATTAAACGCCAATTGTTAGGGGTCTGTTCTATTTTCTGTTATAGCAAGAAGAAGAAGAAGAAGAAGAAGAAGAAGAAGAAGAAGAAGAAGAAGAAGAAGCAGCAGCAGCTTCCATTGGATGGGAATATGTTGTACTGCATCTCCCATCATAGTCAATGGTCAGGGACAATGGGAGGTGTAGTCCAACAACAACAGCTTTCCCCATCCCGGCATCATTGCTGAGTAAAAGGAGCTGAAGCATCCCCTGCTGGCAGACACTAACCCTGCAATGAAATTGATTTATTTATAGAATCATAGAATAGTAGAGTTGGAAGGGCCTGTAAGGCCATTGAGCCCAACCCCCTGCTCAATGCAGGAATCCACCTCAAAGCATCCCTGACAGATGGCTGTCCAGCTGCCTTGTGAAGGCCTCTAGTGTGGGAGAACCCACCACCTGTCTCGGTCATTGTTTCCATTGTCGTACTGCTCTAACAGTCAGGATGTTTTTCCTGATGTTCGGCCAGAATCTGGCTTCCTGTAACAATAAAACACATAATAAAAATGGATGTGGTATTAAAAACATAAGAAGACCAATGCTGTATCAGACCGAAGGTCAAGCTACAAACAGCAAAATCCAGCAAAGACCAGCATAAAGTAAATCTCACAACAGATAATTGCAGTCAGTTCAATGGAACATATTCAGGTTAAGGGCACACTAAAGTAGTACATTTTCAGGGCCTTCTGAAAAGCTTGCAATGTTAAGGCTTGGCGGACCCCCGATGGCAACTTATTCTCAAGGTGTGGTGCCACTGCAGAAAAGGCCCTTTCTCACATAGTCAAATGCAAGAGCACAGCTCTGATTAAATGTGCCAGGAGGCTGTGAAGGATCGTTGCATCATTCCTTCGCCTGCCCTGGCCTGGTGGTCTGGCCAAAAGACTTAATGTTCACGATTGTATATTTGCGTATGCTCAGGAGAACTGCTGTGTTCTCTTATCTGAATTCGTCCTTCGCAAGCCTTTGCCATTGCCACATTAATGACTAAAAAACAATTAAGCAAGAAATAATAGTTAAAAGCACAAGGAGTCAAATTGGTCCACTGAAAAAAAACTACCCTGCAGAGACAGAAAATAAATATCTGTATGAGCCCTACTGGGTTCTAGCAAACTCAAGAGCTTACATACCGCCTTGTGCTTTTGGAATGGTCGTAACAGACACCAGGCCTTTATCCCGGGGTCATCCCGGAAGGAGAGTTGAAAGCCTCTGCCACCCCTCCCACCCCAGCAATCCTGACCGAGATCACTTTATCACAATGAAGAAACGGTGTTCTCAGTTGCCTTGGTATAGCTGGTGGTGAGATCGCCATTTCCTCCAGATCTCAGCAGACAAGGAGGAGAGATTTAACTCTTCCATCCCCACATGCTGAGGTGTTGGAGGGTGTGTGCATGTATATGCTTATGTGAGACCTCCAACCTGCCACCTGAGATTACATGCAGCGTTCAGGATCCAAAGATTTTATCCACCCCTGGACTGGAGCCCCCCTCCATGTCCAAAATTCTGTGCTGCTAAAAGTCAGAGGATGCAGAGGGAGGCAGTGATAAACAAGGTAGCAACACGTGATTGGTGTAGTTACACAAATAAATAAAGAAAATGTGCTGAATTACATTACATGGTACAATAATAGTACCACCCCTCACTTATCGGTCAAATGGCCTTGTCAGAAAGCAACAGAATTATGCCCCAGTAATGGGTCCAGAGGGTTACAAGCAGAAACAAAAGACATTAAGGGCAGGTCTATGCACAAGACTTCACACATGCTTCATGCACCATTAACTAGGTGAAATATGCTTCCGCAGGTGGATGAAATTCTCCAGATGTGGCTTTATTTTCCTTGTACAAATATATACGATTTGCATGAGGAAAAATAGATTCTCATGCAGAAGAAGTCTAGACCTTGGCCAAAGTGCTTAGTATCTTTGTAAGATGTTTTATGTTGCCATATTTACAGTTAAGCAACACATTTTTGTTTGCTTGTTTGTTTAAAAATGCATCTGTTCTGCTGGTTGTAAATTCTTCTTTCAATGGCATTGGAGCTCTTGCAAAAGTGAGCATACAGAAGACTTGAGTAGCTTATCTGATGATCTTAATTGGTCTAGCACAAGGGTGGGCAAATCGTGGCTCTCCAGCTGTTTTTACTTATGGCTCCCATCAGCCTATGGCTCCCATCAGCATAGCCAGTGGGAAGAGACGATGGGAGGTGTAGTCCAAAACTACTGAGGTATTGGTTCCCCTCTATTTTGCACTGGTTAGGCCTCATCTTGAGTATTGCATCCAGTTCTGGGCACCACACTTCAAAAAGGATGTAGACAAGCTGGAGGGGGTTCAGAGGAGGGCAACGCGGATGATCAGGGGTCTGGGAACAAAGTCCTATGAGGAGAGACTGAAAGAACTGGACACATTTAGCCTGGAGAAGAGAAGACTGAGGGGAGACAGGATAGCACTCTGCAAATACTTGAAAGGTTGTCACACAGAGGAGGGTCAGGATCTCTTCTCCATCATCCCAGAGTGCAGAACACAGAATAATGGGCTCAAGTGACAGGAAGCCAGATTCCGGCTGGACATCAGGAAAAACTTCCTGATTGTTAGAGTAGTGTGACAATGGAATCAATGACCTAGGGCAGTCATGGGCTCTCCCACCCTAGAGGCCTTCAAGAGGCAGCAGGACAGCCATCTGATAGGTTTGTTTTAAGGTGGATTCCTGCATTGAGTAGGGGATTGGACTCGATGGCCTTATATAGTCCCCTTCCAACTCTATAATTCTATGATTCTAAGTTCCCCACCCCTGATCTAATAGCTTAATACAGACAAGGTGCATTTTAAGAGCCAGTGTGGCATAACAGTGTAATGGTTAGAGTTTGAGATTTGCACTGCCAGGGAGATCTGGGTTCAAATTAGGGCTGTGAACGGACCCCCCCAATCTAATCTGGGTTCCGATCTGTCAGATCCGGATCGGGCCCAACCTGACCCAACTCGGATCTGGGTTCCGGATCCGATCCAGGTCCGTCCACAGCACTCCCTCCTGCTCTCCCCGCTCTCTCCCTCCCCCCACTCTCCCTGCTTACCTGCTGCCTCCTCCATGTCGTCCTGCCATTGTCTCCCCTCCTCGCTGAGGGCCGCTGCATTTGCTGGTTGCGGCGGGTGATGATGTCACCCACCACGACCAGCAAATGTGGCGCTCTCTCCGCATTTGCTGGTCACAGCAGGTGAGTGCTGTGTCCAGATCCAGATTGGATCTGGATCCTGGATCTGATCCGGCCCGATCGAGGTCCAAATTGATCCGATTTGGAACTGGGATCCAGAGGTCCAGATCACCCCAATCAAACTCGGATTCGGGATCTGGATCCGGATCCGGTCACAGCCCTAGTTCAAATGTGAGATCAAACAGAAAGCTCACTGAGTGGTTTTGAACAAGTCATCTTCAACCTAACTTACTTAATAGGGTTGCTGTGAAGATAAAACAGGACTGACCCATGTATTCCAAGCAGAGCTTCTGGGAAGAAGGGTTAGGTACCAATGTAATGAATGAATACAAATATTTCAGAAAGATCAGGCCATTTCAGAGCTGATCTCGCATTTTTTTTAGTTAATGAGCAGAGATGCTAAGCTCTGGGAAGCATTTTTGCTTAAAGGTAGCAACTCAGTTCTTGCAAGCTACTCTACGTCCGCCCTTTCTACACTTAAGGGTGTAGAGGGAGGGAGGGGGGAAGATTGCAGACTTACCTGCTTCAGCGATCCTCCCTGGGCATCTAAATGGAAGCGCAATGTCTTGGAATGGAAGAGATGTCATGCTCATTGCTCCGGGAGCGCGATTGTGCTCCAACGAAAAGTAAGCAAAACAAAACAACAAAAAAGCCACAACCCCGCTCCCCCCCACCCCCGATGCCCCTGGACTCCCCCAGGACCGGCTCCTTCTCTCTTTGCTGACCCCCGCTACTTGCGGGTAGGAGGGAAGAAGCTGGGATAGGCACCCATGCCACCTGCAGTCCTCGGGATCGTCCTGGGACTATGGGTAAAATTGGGATAACCGAGGCCTCGGTTACCCGCCAAAATGGAGGGATCATCCCTGCCTGCTCCCGGGATCCCCAGTGCCTCATTTGGAGCACAGGGATGACCTGGTGTAGACATGGCCTAATCTTGTAAAGCTCCTCTTCCTTGCCAGTAACACTGTTTGAGAAATATCAAGGTAGAAGCAAGATTTTGGAGCGTTTTCAATTGACACCAGTTATCGGAGCAATGACTTAAGTTAATTGCAGAGCTGAAATGCTTTTAGACCCAGATACAATATTATAATTATAATATTGTATCTGGGTCTAATAATTATTATTATTAATCTCTTTTCTCGCTCGTGGCAGTTTTTCTAGACAGGCTTTGCCAGGTCATTCTGTGTTTTACTGATTTAGGAATTTCCTAACAGTTGAACATGTTTTAATTAAGTATGACTGCTTTCTGGAGGTTTATGTACTTTGGTAGGCCCAGTTTCTGAAGGTTTTCTGCATAGTTTTTAGCTGTGAGGCTGGTGACTGATGTGACTAATGGGATAATTGTGACCTTTTCCTGTTGCCATAGTTCTTTAACTTCTATAGCCTGCGTGGTATGTTTCTCTCTCATTTCTCTTCGTTTCCTACAACTTTTTTGTCATTATGTGTTGCTATGTCAATGAGATAAGTGTGTTTTTCTTTTTTTCTTTTTATCTATAACAGTTATGTCTGGTCAATTGCAAGGCATTGTCTTGTTCTGTCCCAGTATATTTTGTGGTCTGCATTTTCCAAGATTGTTTCGGGTGAGTATTATAGTATGGTGTAGGTTGTTTGAAGAGATTTATTATTATCATTAGTCCAACAATTAGGGGGAAAAAATAGCTCCACACCAAGATGTGGTTCTGTTGCTGCTTGAGAAAATGGCTTTTGCTATCAATGCAGGCCAGCAGCTCCATTGTTAGAACAGAAAATGCAAGGAGCCTAATCTGTAACAACAAGGAAACAAACATTTGCTGTGTGAACTGGTAGGAAGCCAAGGTAGTGAAGTCACAAAAAAAATAAACAACAGGAAAAGGTACTTCAAGAAGGCTGTCATTTATAATGTATCTCAATTCCTGTAGTTCAGGAATGTTGAAACTCTTTCAGCCTGAGGGTGGAATAGAAGCTCTGGGGGGGTTTGAATTCCCATGGTGGGCAGGGCCAAATGCAAAAGGGGAGGGTCCAAAATACAAAAAAAATAACAGCATCTTTTAGCTTAAAGCTCTTACGATTAAGCCTTTGGAGAGACATTTATCTCTTGTAGAATGGGGAGGAGAAACTGCACAAATGATTGGTCAGGGGAAGTGAGTGTGGTCAGGGGAAGGGGTGTGGCCATCAAGAGAATCCCAGAGGAGCAAATTGGGACATCAGGAGTGTGAAATCTGGTTCATCTGTCTGGGATTCTGCACCCTTGATGTAGTTCACAAAAGTGCAGAGCCCAAGAGACAAGGTGTAGTCTGGGAGGAGGCGGGGACTGGGAGCTCAGAGGCGGTGCCTGGCAAATGAGAGGTGGGGCTTGCTAGGGCTGGAAGGGGAGTATCTACCCCTGCAATGGCCAGAGATGGCGCTGCCGTTCTCCAGCTGCCAGAATGAGGCCCGATCCCCCCGGTGTGGATTGCACAACAGACCTCTTCATTGTCTCATATCTCGGTGGGAGGGCTTGGTATCACGACAGCAGCTCAGCAGGATCACATGACCTGGCACATAGGGCCAAGGGGGGCACAACTGCCCCACACCCAGGATTGCAATCATGCTGCCATTCCGAGAGCGGCAACAGCGGTTGCTCGTTCTGCGCCTGCCCCATCTTACTCTACTTTCAGTTCCCATCCCCACAGGCAAAACGCAGGACAGGATAGGAGGAGCATTCATTAAACACGGGAGTGGGCAATGCCCTTCAGTTGAATGAGCGCTAGGGGAGCGTGTCCTTGCAAGGCAAAGAGCTGGCAGGCAGGCTCCTCTAGAGTAGCTCCATTCTGAGCGCTGCAAGAGCAGCTCATGCGGCGTACGCCTGCCCCGTTATTTATCATTATTTATTACATTTCTATACCGCCCCATAGCTGAAGCTCTCTGGGTGGTTTACATACAATTAAAACAATTAAAAATGATATACAAAATTTAAAACCGTAAAAACATGCAGCATACACAGAAAATATACATCTAAAAACAACTGTAAACAATGATAAGCTGTCAGCAAAATCTAAAAAAAGATCCAGGATCAGTGAAGCTCATAACATATTGCTAAATGCCTAAGAAAAGAGAAAAGTCTTGACCTGGCGCCAAAAAGATGGCAATGTTGGCACCAGGGGAACCTCATCGGGGAGATTGTTCCATAATTGGGGGGACCACCATAGAAAAGGCCCTCTCCCTTGTTGCCATTCTCCAAGCTTCCCTTGAAGTAGGCATCTGGAGGAGGACCTTAGATGTTGAACATAGTGTATGGGTAGGTTCATGTCAGGAAAGGTATTCCTTCAGGCCTTATGGTCCCAAGCAGTGTAAGGCTTTATAGGTTAGAACCAGCACCTTGAACCCAGCTCAGAAATATACAGGCATATCAATCTGGCCGCCACATTTTGCACAAGCTGCAGCTTCTGAACTGTCTTCAAAGGCAGCCCCACGTAGAGTGCATTGCAGTAATCTAACTTGGTGGTTACCAGAGTATGGACAACTGTAGGCTGACCATCTGAAAAGGAGGACAGGGCTCCTGTAACTTTAACAGTTGTAGAGAAAAGGGAATTTCAGCCAGTGTCATTTGTATGCAATTAGTTCCTGGTGAAATTCCCTCTTCATCACAACAGTTAAAGTTGCAGGCACTATACTAGAGTGACCATATACAAAAGAAGGCAGGGCCCCTGCAACTTTAACAGTTGTGATGAAGAGGGAATTTCACCAGGAACTAATTGCCTACAATTGACACTGGCTGAAATTCCCTTTTCTCTACAACAGTTAAAGTTACAGGAGCCCTGTCCTCCTTTTCAGATGGTCAGCCTAGACAACTGAAGCCAGGTTATCCCTGTCCAGATAGGGGCGTAGCTGGGCCACCAACTGAAGTTGGTAGAAGGCACTCTGTGCCACCGAGGCCACCTGAGCCTCAAGCGCCAGAGATAGTTCTAGGAGAACCCCCACGCTACGAACTGAGATGTTGTTAATGGTTGGTTCTTCTGACTGGATGATGTTCAACCTGTTCTGTATGGTGATGAAGTGGCCCTATGAAAAGGAGGACCAGGCTCCTATATCTTTAAGAGTTGTATTGAAAGGGGAATTTCAGCAGGTGTCATTTGTATGCATGCCACACCTGGTGAAATGCCCTCTTTATCACCACAGTTAAAGATGCAGGAGCTATACTAGAGTGACCAGATACAAAAGAGGGCAGGGCTCCTGCAGCTTTAACTGTGGTAATGAAGAGGGAATTTCACCAGTTGCCGCATGCATACAAATGACACCTGCTGAAATGCCCTTTTCTATACAACTGTTAAAGATACAGGAGCCCTATCCTCCTTTCCATATGTTCACCTCATTACCATCGGCAATGGGGCGGTGTCCATATGCTCACCTCATCAGAGCTTTGGCTATGGGGCGGTATACAAATGTAATAAAATAAATAAATAAATAAATAAATCCAGAACAGGTTGAAGACCCTCCATCTGGTCAGCAGAACCACCCACTAACAGCATCTCAGTCTTGTCTGGATTGAGTTTCAGTTTATTAGCTCTCATCCAATCTATTGTCGCAGCCAGGCACCGGTTCAGCACATCCAAAGCCTCACTGGATGAAGATGAGAAGGAGAAATAGAGCTGGGTGTCATCAGCGTACTGATGACAACGCACTCCAAAACTCTGGATGGCCTAACTAACTCTCCTCTCGGATTCCCTTCAATACAGGTGGACGCAGCCCAGCCAGGACAATTCAGTAAATTAAACCTGGGCTGGGATTCCATCGAGCTCAATGAAGCATGGCTGCAATGCAAATGGTACAATGTGGACGTGGAAGGGGCGGCAAGGCCAGCCCCGCCCTCTTTTGCATCTGGTCACTCTAGTATAGCTCCTGCAGCTTTAACTGTTGTGATGAAGAGAGGAATTTCACTGTATGCATACAAATGATACCTGCTGAAATTCGCTTTTCTATACAACTGTTAAAGATACAGGAGCCCGGTCCTCCTTTTCATAGGGTCACCCTAACCCTTATCCTACCCCAATTCTTCCAGCAGTCCTGGGAGTGTCCCAAGACTGTGGGAGGTGTGGGCACCCATCCCGCCTGGTGCCCGCTTACTCGTGAATAAGTGGGCACCAGAAACGGGCACGGAGCCACATCACGCAGCTCCGTGCCCATCATGGGAGGGGGTGGCAGCAATTTTGCCACCTCTGGGATGGCAGGGAGTGGGGTTTGGGGCCCGATTTCAGGGTTGTTGTTGTTTTTAAAAATCACATTTTTTTGCTGGAGCGCAATTGTGCTTCGTGTTCTGTTTTTTTCAATATATATATATATATTGAATATATATGGCGGGCATGACACCCTTCCAGGATGTCGCACTCTGCATGTGCCCATTGGGGGAGGCTCTCGTGCTCAGGATATCGCGAGAGCCTCCTCGTCGCTCCCGGAACTCTGGGAGGTGTAGAAAGGGCCATGGTCTCCAGAGACCCAGCTTTCATTTATTTTTTTAAAAAGACGCAAGTAGAGAACCCTTGCAGAATCAAGATATGAACCAAAATGCGCAGCGCTATTCTGCATACCCATTTTGTGAGAAACTAGCCTGCTCCCACCTTTTAGTATCTTTAGCCAATGCATGAAATCACAGCCATGGTTAACACACTGACTATCTGTTATGTGTTATGTCTTTTTCATGTCTCACCCGTTAGGAAGCAAGTGCAGCCTCCTAAAGGGCTCCATCACAGCTATTTCCCCCGCTGGTTTGCCTCCGCGTTTTTTACTTCCGTTTTATAAGCACGTCAAGCTAATGGTCCCTTTAACGTGAGTTTGCGGTATTGCGCTGCCCCGTGAAACCTTCCTTTCACTTGTTTGCTCTTCCACTCCACCCCGCCCCTTCTCTCAAAGCACACGCTCCCCCAACAAAGGAAAAAGCGAGAGGACGGCAATACATGGAGGCTTAAGGACATCTTAAATCCGCTTGGGGAAATTAATCCAGACTTTCCCTGCACCAAAATAATACACAAAACGGAGGGAAAGAGGCGAGATGGGTGCCTTACAGGGACAACGTCATGTGAGTCCTGCACTGCAAAACCAGATACCAGGAATGGTGAGAGTGCATTAAACTGCTGGTGTGATGGAGCGCAATCAGTCAATCAATCAATCAATCCTGGAGTTTCCTGTAGCTGGGTTTGGACATTAATGTGTCTATGAGACAACCACCCATCCTTCATCAATATCTGGGCAACTGAAGTTTCCGAACTGTCTTCAAAGGCAGCCCCACGTAGAGCGCATTAGGGTAGTCAAGCCTGGATGTCACCAAAGCATGAATGACCAAGGCAAGGTATTTATTGATGGGTGGCCACAATAATATAAAGTGACGTCAACAGGGAAAGGCAACAAACCTGCGGCCTGTGCCACATGTCTCTCGATAGGTTCTAGCGAGACAATTTCTGTCTTCACGTCATGCATATTGAGTGCCGGTATGATAATAGTCCTTCAGCCCTGTCTGTGAAGAATGATACCATCTCAGAAGTGATTCAGTCTTGTAAACCCCCAGTAATTTATAGAGGAAAAAATAATGGTTTAATTTTGTCTCTGGTATAGATACTCTTAAGGGAAGCCAGACATTATTTTTCAGCGCCCCCTCCCTGCGATTTCAATGGGAGTGAGTCATGGGGTTTCCTGTGGCAGGAGGCCACTCTCTTTGCTCTTTGTAATGCCACGGCAGCCTTCGGCTTAGGATGAATGGGCTATTTTAATGCTCAGCACAATGTGCTGGTTTTCCCCACATCTGGGCCAATCACATGGTTTGTAGAAACAACAGTGTCTCCCGCAGGATCACATAGGGCATGACGCTGGTGTGTACATCTCCCAATCATTTCAATGGGGAGTGGGGTCTTGTGCAGGGAACTTTCTTACCAGATAGTGACCTCCTTCTGCATTCATCCTGGGGGTGAATCAAGTGTGCAGTTCATTGAAAATTAGCAAAGCTGCATGCGTTGGCAGCTTGATCCTATGTATGCCAACTCGGATTTAAATGCTTAAGTATGCATAAGATTTATGGCTTCACTATTTAGGCCAGGCTGGGGAACCTGTTTAGGGTGAAGGGTGAATTGCCCCCGAGAGATCAATCCAGTGGGCCAAATGATGTCAGGGGGTGGAGCCCCATCCCCAAAGCTCTGCCTCCAACCCTGATGTCATCAAGCCTGCCCCTTTCCTGACACCCATTTTGGCTTTCTCTGTGCAAAGCAAGCCATGGGAGAGAGCCTTCTTGGTGGTGGCCCCCCCAACTGTGGAAATCTATTCCCAGTGAGTTCTGCCTAGCACCAACATTGTCATCTTTTCAGCACTAGGGTAAGACTTTCCCCTACTCACGGGCATTTGATTGCATATGATGTGTATGTGTGTACTATCTGTTTATATGGCACTTTCTATACCTACAGCCCTTTCATAAGAGAGGAGGGGTGATTGTGAGTTTTCCCACTTCTGGGATTGTCATTCATGGGGTACATGTGGGTGAAGTTTCCTGCAATTTCAGGAGTGCCATTAAGGGAGGACGTCTGCCCCATGATGGCGCTTCCGCATGTGGATCAGCAGAAGTGGGCGGGGCTATGCAGATGACGCAGCGACGGGGCTGTTGTTTTTTTATTGACTCCTAAGGGATGTGCGCCACCTCAAATGCGCAGCGACACATGGGGTGGGTAGGAAGTCCATCGAATATGCGATGCCGTGCACAGAAAAAAATACACACTCGCGCACCAAGACACGTCGATACACATCCAAAACGTGGTGAAAATGGCGGCTGAATCCACTCCCACACACCTCTGAAACCGCTGGACACGCCTCTGGTAGTGGGTTGGGTGTTCGCTGAGCCGGGAACTTGCGCCAAACAGCAACAGCTTCGCAAAGGGGGGGGCACACCAGCCGTGGACTTCAGGATTGTAGCGAGGGAGTCAGAAAAAATGTGACAAAAGCAATCAGCAATGTTCCTGATTAACTGAGAGGTGGAGCCGAGATCACCGCGGGGGCAGGTGAATGCCATGTGGTCCGAAAGTAACGACAGCCATTTAATCCCGGAATAAATGGCTGGTATAGACTCCCCCTATGTTTGCATGTACCCAGTTTTATACTACGTATAATATTGAATTGTTAAGGTTTTTAATCTTTGTAAATCACCTAGACAGCTTCAGCTATTGGGCGTTGCAGAAATGTAACAAGTGAAATGAATGAAATGAAATGCGATTGGACCTTAACATTAGTTGTGTCATTGGGTCCTGGTAGTCTATTGTTCATGGTTTTATCTGTTTCAAACTAGTTTAAATGCTTATATGCTCAAGGTTTTGTATTATGTTTTAGCATGATATATTTTAGAGTTTTCATTTCTGTGAACTTTCCAGGATGCTTTGTCTATTGGGTGGTGTAGAAATGTAATGAAAGAAATAATGAATGAATGAGTTCCTTTCTCTGCATAGAGAAACGGATTTCAGTGGCTCATGGAGGAGCTCTTCCTCCAACCGCCAGCCAAGCCATGCCTGCTTCACAAACTGCACATAGACCTCCATCACACCTAATTCCCCCACCCTGATTTGCCTCCGTGTTTTTTTACCTCTGATGCAGAAGCGCATCAAGCTTATGATCCCTTTCACCTGAATAGCTGCTCTTTCGCCCCTTCGCTCTTCCACTCCACTCCACTCCACCCCTCCCCTTCTCTTTCTCCTTCCAGTCAGGTCCTGGCAGATGAGCACTTCAACCAGACCGCCTTTCTGCCGGGCAAAAATGGAATGACCTTTTAGTCTGGCTCTTTGGGGGCATCGAGGGAGTACAATCTTGTCTCTGTAGAGATTTGGGTGTTGTATGATTTTAAAACTGGCTTTCGAGCCTGGGATGCAAGGTTTGGGCTTTATATTGAGGCTTGGAGCCAGCTGCTGGGAGAGATGGCTTTTCCCTGACAGGACCTGATGCAATCCATTCAAACTACTTTGAAACTACAAGGAGGCTTAGGGTACATTAAATGCACTTAGGGAAAATAATCCAGACTTTAAGTATTCTAGGAAAGGCAGGGGAAGAGGCAGGGTGTCAGCAGGACAGGCATGGCGTCATGTGCATACTGTGCTGAAAATCCACACACCAGGCATGGCGAGAGTGCACTAAATCGCTGGTGTGAGGGAGCTCATTGTCCTGACGGGGACGGTGCATGGTATGCGAAGGGGAATTCCTGCTGTTCTCCCCAGTAATCAGAGGTAACAATCAGGATTCGCCCTCATGTGCAGCATGCTCTCCCAATTGTGTGTGGCATGAAGGGACTCAGATGGCACTTGCAGGAGTCGCCCCTTCTAGCATCGGTTGAGTCACACTCCTGCTTCGCATGCCCCCCTGATTGGGAGCGCACGAAGGGGAATCCCCGCAGTTAGCTCTCCCCTTTGAGTGGTGTGCAAAAAGGATTCCTAGCAAAGAGGGGATGGGCAGATGCGGAGGGACCTTGGAGAGGGGGAGGAACCTTAGAGGAAACCTCAAAGGGCCAGGATTCAGTCCACGGGCCAAAGGTTTCCATCCTTGGTTCAGTGGATTAATCAGTTAGATTAATGATTTAAAAACCTTTTGATGCTACTAAAGACAGCAGAAATCTTTAAAAGTTTGTTGTTTTTAATGCAAGTACCCACAAAAAATAATGGCAGGGGCCATCTTAGAAGAGGTCCTCCTTCCCTCTCATATAAGAGGAAATGCCTCCTCTGAGATGGTGTCTGCTATGATGTGTATAGGCATCATCTAAAAGCAAAGAACGAATACTTTCTTCTTCAAAATTATAGTTTTTTATTTGTTTAGTTTTTTGTAAACCAACCTTTCCCAACCTAGCATGCTGTAGATACAGCCAGATTGGTAACAGGGACCAGAAGGTTCGAACATATAAGACCAATTCTGGCCCGCTTGCATTGGCTGCCTGTACGTTTCCAAGCCCGATTCAAGGTACTGGTTTTAACCTATAAAGCCTTACATGGCTTGGGACAACAATACCTGACGGAACGCCTTTCCCGACACGAACCGACCTGTACACTACGATCAACATCCAAGGTCCTCCTCTGAGTGCCTACTCCGAGGGAAGCTAGGAGGATGGCCTTCTCTGTGGTGGCTCCCCAATTATGGAATGATCTACCCGATGAGGCCCGCCTGGCGCCAACACTGTTATCTTTTCAGCGCCAGGTCAAAACTTTTCTTTTCTCCCAGGCATTTTGACAGCTTAAGTTGAGGTTTTTAACTGAATTTTTGGCAGGCTTAAAGTTTAAAATGTTTTAAATATTCGTTGTTTTTATGTTTTATGGTTTAAAATTTTGTATATTGACTTTTTAATGTTCAATCTTTTAATTTTTGTAAACCGTCCAGAGATCTTCAGCTATAGGGCGGTATAGAAATGTAATAAATAAATAAATAAATAAATAGATATGTTGGACTGCAAGTCCTATCACCCATAGCCAACATGGCCATTGGCTGACTGAGATTATGATAGTCTGGAGGGTGGCAGGTTGGCGAAAACTCCTTTGAGTGCTTCTTGCTTCATCCATTTCAATGTAAAGTCCGCATTACTCATGAGAATATTCATTTGCATTCCAGTAGGGCTGGTAACAGATCTGGATCCAGATCCTGAATCCTAACCGTGGAGCGGAAGCAGTGGCGGCCAGCGGATGGTGGCAGCGGACAACGACGATGAGGCAGCAGGTAAGCAGGGAGAGTGGGGGGAGGGCATTGAGTCCTTTTCCCCATAGACTTGTCAGGACCAGATCAGATCGGGCCCAATCTGGATCTTCTGGATCTGGATCAAGACAGGATCGGGGAGCTATTCACAGCCCTATATTCCAGGCTATTGATCAAGATGCTCATTTACATTGACAATTGTTTCTCTATGAGGAAGCTGCCTTATCCTGAGTCAGACCCTTGGTCCATCTAGCTCAATATTGTCAACATTGACTGGCAGCAGCAGCTCTCCAGGGTTTTAGGCAAGCATATTTCCAACCCTACCTGGTGATGCCAGGGCTCGAACCTGGGACCGTCTCCCTGAAAAACAGGGGCTCTGCCCCTGTGATACGGCTCCTTTTTTCCTTCCATGGAACTGTAGTCGCATAAGGTCAGAGGCATTCCAAGGTAATTGAAGCCTCATCTGCAACAAATGTCCGTGGGGCAGGAACCTGTCTCCTCATTTGTTTTGTGATGCACCATGTACATGGATGGTCCCCACATTCTTATCATCCTGGAAGGCTGTAAACCTGTTCCATGTTTGTTCGTCACCACATGCCAGGGGAGATGCAATGCCATCAAGTGACAGGAAATGCCACCTCAATTTTACAAGTGATTAATAAGTAACTGGGAACTTGCCGGGGCACATTTCTCGGTCTATAAGGAAACGTTCGGATGTCCCTGTTTTTGACCAGGTGGAGATGTCTATTTATATACTACTATATTGCAGGCAGAGGTATATATGAAGACCAAATTGGTAACGATGGTAGCAAATTGATGTGTTTACACCTGGATTTGCAAGAGCCACGTAGAAAGCAAAAGGTTCAATTTGAGGAGCAAAAGGGGCAGACGGGGTGAGGAGTTGCAGAACTCTCCCCCTGCCATGGCAATTGCCTTCCCACAGACTCCCTCTCTCTCCAAGCACAACGCATTTTATTTTATTTTTTAGGCCGCCTTTAAGGGTAAAAACACATGACTCAGGAAATATGTGATTAAACTCTCCCATGATTTTTGTTTTACTAATTAGCAGTCCCACTGGGCTACTCTGAAGAGTGGGGATGTGGTAGTCTGAGAGAGGGCAGTCAGGGCCGTGCAGAGCTGGTAATACGCCCAGGCCAGATGGGAAGTGTGTGCCCCTCCCCATTTCAAAAAAGGAGGACAACATGGCCACCCCAAGGAGGCATGTGCCCACCAACATGTCCGTTCTACAGAACACCTTCATATTAAACCTGTTCTACAACACCTCAAGGCACATAGATCCCCGCCCCGCATGCGGCATATGGCCCTCTGGAGCTTGTAGTCTGACTGTGGTATTCATAACGGACGGCTTCTGTGTTGTTTCCGCAAGGCGTCCTCCTCGCTTCTTGATGGGCTGCTTACGCTACAGAAGCAGTAGCGTCAGCTGGGGGGGACCTCCTTGTCGGAGTGCCCCCTCAAACTCAGGGGTCCTGGGCCAACTGTCCCCACTGTCCCCCTGCCTCTGCATGGCCCTGAGGGTACTTAAGCCTTTTCTCTGGGCCCCACGCACAGCTCAGCTGCCATAACTGCAGGGAGGGAAAAAGAGACAGGGGGATCAATCACACGGGAAAAATCCCATTTGCTAACCGTCGCTTCTCTGCCCACCCGTTTGTCCCTCATGACTTCCTCTTTCAAAAGAGGAACTAAACAACCCGCACGCGGCCCATTCAGTTGGCCGTTTTGATCCTGCTGCTTCTCCTGCACACAGCAGGAGATAGCGGCCGCTTCTGTCTTTATTTTAAGTCGGACTTACTGGTGTTGTTGTTTTGTGTGTGTGTGTGTGGCGCGAAGAAGGCTAGAAGGGGCGGGAAGCAAGCGGGAGGCAGACGATGTAG
Organism: Anniella stebbinsi; assembly: GCA_029215795.1. NCBI lineage: Eukaryota > Metazoa > Chordata > Lepidosauria > Squamata > Anniellidae > Anniella > Anniella stebbinsi. The sequence continues at coordinate 38,989,779 of JARDYH010000001.1, forward strand.
TGAGAGGGACCCACGAAAATCCATGAGTGCCCAGCAATAAGCGTGTAATAAAACGCTTGTCTGATGGAGCTCCTGGAGCTTATGGAACATGGAAGGGTTTAATGTTTTGAATAGTATGTGAGTAAGCGACAACGATCCAGGGTTCAGTTGGCCAGGATGAGGTCACCAATTGTCTTGTTTTGGGCATCATTTGGCCACCAGATGAGATCAGAAGAGCAGGAGCTGCTGGTGTCTGATAGTCTTTCTTTCTTTCTTTCTTTCTTTCTTTCTTTCTTTCTTCAATTTATATCCCACCTATATACAGAATACCCCAGGTGGTATACAAAGTTAAAGCAATTCAAACAAGATAAAACAATCAACAAAATACCACAGGCAGCATAAAAATATTAAAAACAATTTAAAAAGATAAATCAATTTATAAAACCATACACCTTGGAGGCCAAGTTAAACATGGATAGGATCTCCTGAAGTGTTTGTTTTACTAATTAACAGTCCTATGGGAATGCTTGGAAGATCAAAGACATGGTGCTCTGGGCGAGGGCACTGAAAATGAGATTTTCGTTTTCCCAGTGAAAATATCATCCACTCCCCCAAACTTGCTATTCTGCTAGGGAGTGTGTGCGTGTTGAGAGCGGGAATAGAGTACCTGAGCTCCATCAGACGAGTGTTTGATTGCACGCTTGTTACTGGGCATTCATGGATTTTCGCAGGTCCCTCTCATGACATCATCTGCCTCCCATGCGCCTCCTGCCCCTTTAGCCTTCTTCACATGACAAAAATACCCCAGTAAGTCAGACTTATTTTTAAATATGGAAGCAAAAACTCCCCACCACCACCACCAATAGTTTCTCATTGTGAACCAGGAACTGACCTATCCAGACAATGAATTTTTTTCTTTCTCCCCTATTTGTATCTATGTGTCTCTTCCTCCCCTTCCAGCCACTCCATCTTCTTCCTTTTCCTACCCTGTTGTCAGTTCCAGCCCCCTCCCACATACTCAACATTCCTATAGGTTTCCCCCCTCCCAAATATTTTTTCATGACTTAGACTTACCATGGGACTGTTGATACCTGTCTTTCGTGCCTGGGTGGCGTGGGTTTGGCTCCAGTTTCATGAGCATAAGAATATTCCAATCAGTATTAGAAGGATGTGTGTGTGTGTGTGTGTGTGTGTGTGTGTGTGTCATTTTAGTGCAGTGATGTTGCTGAAATTTGTTTTTCTTTAGCTAAAGTGACCAGCTGCAAAAGGGGGCAGGGCTCCTGTTGTGATGAAGAGGGAATTTCACCAGGTGCTGCATGCATACAAATGACACCTGCTGAAATTCCCTTTTCTATACAACTGTTAAGGACAGGGTGACTATATGAAAAGGAGGACAGGGCTCTTGTATCTTTAACAGTTGTATAGAAAAGCAATTTTCAGCAGATATTATTTATATCCATGCAGCACCTGGTGAAATTCCCTCTTCATCGCAACCGTTAAAGTTGCAGGAGCCCTGCCCTCCTTTGTAGAGCGACCATATAAAAAGAAGGCAGGGCTCCTGCAGCTTTAACTCCTGTGGTGAAGACAGAATTTTATCAGGTGTTGCATGCATTCAAATCACACCTGCTGAAATTTGCTTTTCTATACAACTGTTAAAGATACAGGAGCCCTGTCCTCCTTTCCATATCGTCACCCTAGCCTTAGAAGCTCTCTTGGGAATAGGATCAGGCTGTGCCACACATCATGGGGAGCTCCAAAGAATCCAAATTGGTCTTGAAATAAATCAAGCTTTCCCCCAAGGTTTTTGAAAATTAGTCCAGGTTTTCCCTTTCTGGGCATGATTTCATTTCAGTTATTATACTTCTATACCACCCCACAACTAAAGCTCTCTGGGTGGGTCACAAAATTAAAAACCATTAAAATACATTACACAAAGTATGAAAAAGTATTTGCATAAAAACATAGAAACGTATAACACACACACAGACAATATAGATCTAAACATGATTTTTAAACAATTGTCGTGATTTCAAGCCCTCCCGCTGAGATTTGAGACAAACCCTCCTGCCAAGATGTGAGACAATAAAAAGGTTTGCCATGCAACCCACAAAGAATTATTCAGTAAATAGACGTCTCTTCACACCTGAAAATAGTGTGAATGCTAGGAGCTATCCTCTAAGCTTAATTAGACTGACAAAGCAAGGCAGTTGCCTACCAGCCTGATAGGCTGTTACCAGACTTCTCTTTCAGGGAGGGACTTCAAGTTGTAACTTCTGGTGAGAGGCTAGCCTAGTGGACTGCCTCCCACCTCCTCTCAACTCCGCCTGCTTGACCCTGTGGCAGACTCTGGGATCTGTCAATTCTGATATTCCCTCCCCTTTTGACAAAGACTGAGTTCTGTGGGGGAGGAAGATGATCTCTGAGCCTGTTCAATAAGCTCCTGTGAAGATTCCTCCTTGACTCCTGGAGAGTCTTGGAGAATTTCCTTCCCCGTTTTCTGTCTTGGCTAGTCGTTTTCTACAGGTTCCAAATACAATTCAGAATCCATACTGGGGAGACTGGACCTAATTCTGACAACAACCAGCCAAAGACTGATTAAAATTCATTCTATGTTGCCAAGGTTAGGGTGACCCTATGGAAAGGAGGACCGGGCTCCTATATCTTTAACAGTTGTGATGAAGAGAGCATTTCACCAGCTGCTGCATGCCTAGAAATGACACCTGCTGAAATTCCCTCTTCGTCACAACTGTTAAAGATACAGGAGCCCTGTCCTCCTTTCCATAGGGTCACCCTAGCCAAGGTGAAGATCTTTTTTTGTTTTCCCAGGCATTTAAAGAACTGCTTTTAGTGCTTTTAGTACTCTATTCTGCTGCTGGTTTTAATTTGGCTTTATGAAGTGCTAATGGTTTTATTCTTTGCTGCTGTTTTTTTCCCCTTTGTTTTATTATGTGCTGTTTTTTATTGTTTGTTTTAATATGTGTACTGTATGTTTTTAATGTACTGTATCCCTGTCCAGAGAGCATCGGGAATTGGGTGGCTTAAAAGTAAAGTAAACAAACAAACAAACAAACAATTATTCACCCCATATAGCTGATTTAAGTGGGGGGAAAGCTGAGGCTGAGAGAAACTGGCTTTTCTGAGGCCACCGTGTAAGTCGATGGCAGAGAGATTTGAGCCAGAACTTTCTGCCCTGATCTGTCCCTCAGTCCCTGGGCTGCTACACAACACCACCCCTCTCAGTTTTCATGTTGCACTAGTAGCGTCAGCAAGAAAGCGGCTTGCATAATAAGACCTTCTGGCCAGGATCCAAAGGACTGTGAAACTCATTCTGTGGGGCCGGGGTTTACAGAGGAGTTGTTTTTCTGGCATGGGGCTCCCCCCATGCTGCGCAGCACACTCTACCTGCCTCACCCCACAGCACTCCACAGATGGGACACGCCTGTCGTCCTTCTATTCTCATGCCGAGGATCAGGGCCTGAGCACCATCAACAAGCACCCGTCTGATGTTGCACATTATCAGATGCCCTTCTCTTATATTATTATTATTTATTATTATTATTTATTACACTTATATACCGCCCCATAGCTGAAGCTCTCTGGACGGTTTCTCGTTATTTGTTTTTTAGTATGCAATATCCTGCCTTTCTCTGAGTTAAGAACCAAGAGCGCGGTTGTTTTTTTGGTCAAGAATGAATTCGAAAGCGCCATTCACCTACAATACGTTTTCAGTGGTTCACAATATACCTCAAGCAGCTGCAACTCAGGAAACGGTAGGCGCTGCCCAGGGGTAGAGCTTTTCTTTTGAAATTGCAGGCACTCATCGTGACTTTCGCCATAGCCACACACCCCAAGGAGAGTTTTCCATTTTCCTCTCCACCAGGAGCAGATCTTTGGCAAAGCTCATGGGTCTTTGTCGCCTATTCAAGACCAAACCTTTGCCAAAAGAATTTTCATTACAACAGGGAGCAATATATTCTCATTGGGAAAATACATCCCCCACCCAGCTACTGTGAGAATTGCAGCTAAGCTAGGAAGGAACAGGGAATTCGATGGGCAGAGGAGGAAGTGTGTGTGACGCCAGTGGCCCTGCTCATAAAAAAGTGACGGGGCAGCATCCCTGTGAGCCCTGCCTCCGCTACACCACTGGGGCTGTGCCCTGCATGGTGCCTGAGCGTTCATGCATGGGCATTTACATAGATGTATGCTGGTGCAGACAAGATGCATCCAGCCGCCACTGACAGAATTAACTGCTAGAGATGCTGGATAGGAAGCTGAATTCTCAGAAATGGCAGGATGAATACAGGACCTACATCTCTCTCTCTCTCTCTCTCTCTCTCTCTCTCTCTCTCTTTCTTTCTTTCTTTCTTTCTAGGACATGAGTTAGACCAGCCTTCCTCAAATTGGTGCCCTCCAAATGTTTGGGACTATAACCTCTCCATTCCCAACTATTGGCCATGTTGGCTGGGGCTGATGTGAGTTGAAATCCAAAACATCTGGAGTGCACCAGATGAGGAAGGGTGTTAGACAAATTCAATAGGCTTATCAATGTTTATTAGATGTTACAGCTAAATAGGGCTACCACGTACAAAAGGAATATACCCCTGAATTGCTGAGGAGAGACGGTAGGAGAATACCATTGCTTGGGCCCACTAAATTGTGTACTAGAATGACTCTTGGCCTGACCCAGCGTGGCTCTTCTGGTACGACGTGCTTCGAAAGAAAACGTTGTCCAGGTCAATGTCAGAAAGGCTTTAAGTGTAGGATTGAGGAAGGCAATCAAAGTGGATTGCCCACTGGACCGAGATGTCTCTGTCTTGATTTGCTCTCCGTGCATCCGCATCTCAAGACTGGGAGGGAAGCCAGCACATTCAGAACGCCATGATTGGCAGCGTGTGCTGTTGTGCAGATGTTTCCCAGGGGTATTAGTCCTGGAAACAAAAAGAGAGCGAAGCTCTGGTGCTAAGTAAAAATATATTTTTCTTTATTCCTTATATACTCTCTGTATGCTCGACGCGTTTCAGTGATGAAACCTTCGTCAGGAGCTAAACAGAAATTAAAATACAAACATAAAAATCATTACAGATTGTCTTAAGCTGGCATGAAAACAACATCCCTCATCAACTGAAGCCTATCTTAGTTTACATTCTTTTACTATCCAAGAAGAACACAAGAAATATTCAACATTTGCACATTCATGTAAGGGTTTTTTTGAAAAAACTGACCTGGAGCACTTCTTTACAAATTGTTTTCTTAACAGGGAACGGTTTGAAGTTTTTACACATAAGCCGTCCCGATGGGCTCATTCGTCTCAAGATTCTAAGCTGAGGGTCAGTAGGGAAGCAATTTTAAATCATTTGGTTCCGCAGCTGGCAGTCCTAATTGCCTTGTGACTCAGTGATCCTGTCAACACTCTGCTAGCAGTTTGGGAGGGGTTCTTTTATCAAACTGCTACTTTTTTTTAGTATTCAGGATTTACTGTAACATCTAGCTATTGTTTGTAAGAAGATAAATCTAACAAGTCATTTAACCCACTGGGTTCCAGGCTTTTTAAGGATAGAATCCAGAACAGTTCTCTTTTACTGAGTCCTGCCACCAACACCTAAGTAACGTAAATATTATGATTCGGAGAGGGACAGGCCAAGTTAGCAGGACAAGAGGGCAGCCAGGGCAGCTAGAAAGAAGAACAGTTAAGAAAGAACAATTGACGCTGTTGCCTGCTCTGGCTGTCCATTTTGTCTAAGGTTCATATTCAGCCTGGCCATATTCTTTTGTTCCGCCTCAGCTAAAAAGGCTATAGTCCCATTCAGAAGACACCTTAAACTACGGCTTTAACCATGGATGTTAAACCAGAAAGCTGGTTCGTGTTCAGAAGATACCTTAAACCATGGTTTTAACCACAGTGAATAAGACTTTTTGCCTTTGTCATCGTGGTTAAAGCCATGGTTTAAGGCGTCTTCTGAACACGGCCCGGCTTTCTGGCTTAACCACCGAGGTTAAAGACTTGGTTTAAGGTGTCTTCTGAATGGGGTCTATATGAACCCTGAATCTGAGGTTCTCAGTGTTTGTGTGAACCCGGTGGTCTCATTGCGTTTGGACACTAGCTACCTCACTGACATCGTAAGAACATAAGAGAGCCCTGCTGGATCAGACCAAGGGTCCATCCAGTCCCACATTCTGTTCACACAGTGGCCGACCAGCTGTCGACCAGGGACACACAAGCAGGATGTGAGTGAAACAGCACCCTCCCACCCATGTTCCCCAGCTACTGGTATATATAGGCTTACTGCCTCTGATACTGGAGGTAGCAAATAGCCATCAGGACTAGTAGCCATTGGTAGCCTTCTCCTCCAGGAATTTATCCAAACCCCTTTTAAAGACATCCAAATAAGTGGACATCACTCTGGAAAACCCTCCCTCTTGCGGTTCGGGAGGCGAAAAATGTAATATCCTTCAAACGCCTCCTGAAAACATATATTCTTAGACAAGCTTTCCCTGGACTGTAGCTTATTCTGGTTTTATATGACATTTTTAAAGTTTTAATCTTGATTTTTGTATACAATGGTTTTAATTGTAAACTGCCCTGACAGCCTTGGTTGCTGGGCAGTATAAGTGTGTAATAAATAAATAAATACATTTTGTGGTAGTGAACTCCATAGTTGTCTATGCGCTGTGCTGAAATCATGTTTCAATGTCACAGAACCCAGAGCTTTGCCAGAGATCCTCACCATCTTTTCTCCCCAGGATAATAATAATAATAATAATAATAATAATAATTTATTTCTTACCCGCCTCTCCGTCTGGATCGAGGCGGGGAACAACAACATGATAAAATACATAAAACTGATTAAAACATAACACATATTATTAAAACTGCATAAAAAATCCTAAAATATCCTAAAAACACCCTTAAAACATTCTAAAATTCCACTGGATATGCCTGCCGGAAGAGACCAGTCGGTTCTGGCACTGGAGTCCAGCACACCACAGCTAGGAGCCATGCCCATGACCCCCTCCCCACAGCAGTTTCAGGAGTTTCTCTACACCCCAACGTCGTCTTCAGGAAGGATCCCACAGGTCCCTGGAGAGCGATCTTTCAAATCTTCTCAGGTTTTCTAGGGGGCCTTTCTGTACAAATTGTATCCTTTGCCCCCTTTATATATTTTCCTATCATGTGCTTGTGTGAGTATTGAGAAGTTAGAACCAGTAGGCCATTTAGTCCCTGGGCTACGCCTGGATCTCACACAAACCACCATAGAATTATAGACTAGTAGAGTTGGAAGGGGCCTCTAAGGCCATTGAGTCCAACTCCCTGCTCAATGCAGGAATCCACCTTAAAGCACCCCTGACAGATGGCTGTCTAGCTGCCTCTTGAAGGCCTCTAATGTGGGAGAGCCCACCACCTCCCTAGGTCATTGGTTCCATTGTCGTACTGCTCTAACAGTCAGGATGCTTTTCCTGATGTCCAGATGGAATCTGGCTTCCTGTAACTTCAGCCCATTATTCCCGTCTTGCACTCTGGGATGATCGAGAAGAGATCCTGGCCCTCCTCTGTGTGACACTTCAAAACCTTCTCTCCCAAGTCTGTAGTTCGCTTCCTAATCTCCCCCAACCCCGCAATAATGCTTAAAATCCCAATTTAATTAGTCCAAACTCCAATAGTGGCACCCTCCCTCTGGAAAACCCTCCCTCATGCAGTTCGGGAGATGAAAAATGTAACATCTTTTAAATGCCTTCTGAAAAAACACCTTTTCATACAGGCTTTCCCTAGGCTATAACTACTGCTGGGTTTTACTTGGGTTTTATGTGATACTTTTAAACTTTTACAAGTTTTCTATTGCATCTTGTCATGTTGTATTTTATGGTTTTAATTGTGAACTTCCCAGTAAGCTTCAGCTATTGGGCGGTATAAAAATGTAAGAAAATAATAATAATAATAATAATAATAATAATAATAACAATGGTGCATCTGGAACCAGTGTCCAGCCCATTAGTGTTACTTAAAACAGTGGATCTCACTTTCTCTGTCAACCATCAGAAATAGCCTTATGCTTTGGCTTGTGTGAGGAGCTCTCCCTCATGTGGCGAGAGCCAAAACAACAGGAGGAGAGCTCAAAGCAAGGTCCTGAGTAGGACTGTGCACGAACCCCCTGATCCTGATCTGGAGCTGTCAGATCTGGATCAGCTTGATCCAGATCTGTATGATCCGGACCCGATTCTATCCAGATCCGGGGTCCAATCTGGATCTCCGGATCGAGCTCCGGAGACCCTCCTTTTCCCTATAGACTTGCAAGTCTATGGGGAAAAGGACTCACCGCCCTCCCCCAACTCTCCCTGCTTACCTGCTGCCTCACTGCCACTGCCATCCGCCGCTGCTTCCTATTTACTAAGAACCAGGCCTCAAAGCCTGATTCTCAGTAGAGCGACTTCACGCTGGGTGATGATGTCACCCGGCGCGACGTCGCTCTGCTGAGAAACCAGGCCGCGAGGCCTGGTTCACAGTACAGTGGACGGCAGCGGATGGCGGTGGGTGAGTGGGGAGAGGAGAGAGAGGGAGATCCCCACTCACCCACCGCCATCCGCTGCCATCTGCTGCTGTCCGCTGTACTGAGAACCAGGCCTCACAGCCTGGTTTCTCAGTAGAGCGACGTCGTGCCGGGTGACATCATCACCCAGCGTGATGTCGCTCTACTGAGAATCAGGCTTCGAGGCCTGGTTCTCAGTAGAGAGGAAGCAGTGGCAGATGGTGGTGGCGAGGCAGCAGGTAAGCAGGAAAAGTGCGGGGAGGCGGTGAATCCAATGAACTCACAGCCAGCCTGGCATCTCTGGTGCCGGCTGAGCAGCTGGCACCCAGGGACCTGGAAGGGCAATGGGCCCCAGGATCTCCAGATCGATCCGATCCAGTTTGGATCCGGATCTGGTAGGTCCAGATCACCCCGATCTGCTTCAGATCCGGGATCCAGATCCATACACAGCCCTAGTCCTGAGTCTGCACAGAGGTGGGATGACAGAATATTGGTCATTTCATTCAGACATATTAAAACATTTAACCAGAGCAATTGAATTTACAGAATGATAAAAATGCCGAGTAAATACTCCTTCAACACTTATTAAGACAATTAGCTCTGTATGGTTGAAATAGAAGATAGGCCAAACGCGTTTCGACATTACGTCTTCTTCAGTTGCCTCCGGCACAAGCTGATATCGTAGACTTGCGAAATAAAAGAACAGATATCTTGAAAAATCACTTGAGAAACGGAGGCTGTTATAGTCTGTGAGCACTTTCTGCAGGTTTCGTTGTCTTGGGGGAGTGATACTACTGTCCTATTCTAGGGATATTGATAGTCAGCCCCAGATTCAAGATATCTGTTCTTTTATATCGCAAGTCTATTATATCAGCTTGTGCCGGAGAAAGCAGCAGGCTGAGCGAGATTGTTTTATTTATTTATTTATTTATTTATTTAAAATATTCATATGCTACCTTTCAGGATACAAATCCTACCATTGACCTGTCATTTCATTACATTTATTTAGATGCCACTTTCCCATACCAAAATATTTCTCACAGTGGTTCTCAAGGACAGTAAAACAAACATCACTAGAAGGGCACAGCAAAGACACACACACAAACAAACACACACACACACAAACGTAAGTAAACCAAACCCATTTAAAATATTCATGACATTTCTAATCCACCCAATAACTAATATTCTCTGGATGGTTTACAAACACGGTGCAGTCATATGCATGTTTAGACAGCGAAAAAAAGTCATACAATTTCCAGCAAGGTCCAGCCGGCCCTTGAAAAGGCTTGCATCCTGAATAAACACATTCTCTTCTTTGTCCGCAGTGTCCCAGTCCCTAAATACTGGGAAACTGCGGATTTTACTGCCTTGGATTTTAAGTGTTTTTGATACTTAATTTGCATTTCTTGCCATTTTATTATGTTTCATCTGCTTGTAAACCATTTCGTGATCTTGGATAGTAAGCAGTCTATGCATGTTTATAAATAAATAAATAAATAAATAAATAAAACAAAAGTTATGTCCACATTAGGCAGCCAACAAAAACATTCCAAGTAAATTCCTCTAAACGTATCAAGAACAATACCCTGCATTGATTAGAACAATCACTAGAAAAATATCTATGTTTAGCTACCTAGCGAAGACGGACCTTTGCTTTAGTCCCACAAGGGTCTTCAAATGATCTTCGGCAGCTTTCCCCAACCCAGCCCCCTCCCGATGGTTTTGGACTACAATTCCCATCACCCCATGGCTGGGGTGATGGGAATTGCAGTCCAAAACCATCGGAAGGGGACCAAGTTGGGGAAGGCTACTCTTACACGCCTTTTCTTTACAAGTGCAGCTCTGAGCAAAAACAATCTTCTTCTTCTTCTTCTTCTTCTTCTTCTTCTTCTTCTTCTTCTTCTTCTCTACATCTTTATTAAAATGTAGTGCAGCAGAGGAAGACAAAGGCCATGTCTACACCATGGATTTCCCCTGGGTCGTCCCTGTGTGTCCAAATGAAGCACAAGGGATCCCGGGGCCAGATAGGGACGCTCCCTCCATTTTCCCGGGATAGCTGGTTCCCCGCAATTTTCCTCGTGGTCCCGGGACCATCCTGAGGACCACTGGAGGTGTGGCTGCTGCTCCCGCCTCCGCGCCTGTAGGGCGGCCTTCAAAATGGGCGCGGAGCTGTATGGGGAGGCTCTGTGCCCATGGGGTGGCGATGGGGGGAGAAACAATTTTTTCATCCCTGCGGTGGTGGGGGGGTTGGGGCGGGGGATTTTTAAAATTATTATTACTCACTTTTTCACTATTGGAAGTGCGCGACCAGCCCCTCTTCTTTTAAAAAAATGGCAGCCGCACCATCCCTCTTGCTTTCCGGGACGTAGTGTAGACATCTAGACGCTGGGGGATGATCCCGGAAGCAGGATCATCCCCCTGCGTCCCGGAAGGCCTGTGGTGTAGAAAGAGCCAAAGTTGCTTCAGGGGCTAGATGCCATCTGTGGGCCGGCATTTAGCTCCCCCTGCTCTGCGATGTTGCAAGGATTGGGTTGGGTTGGGCCTCTCTCATTGTGTGAGGCATCAGTTGGGGTTAATAAAATGTCTTCTCTCAAAGCCCTAGTGAGGCTCTAGAGGCTTACTGTCCGTCAATCATTCAAGACTTGTTATGCCTGTGCAGTAACTCGCAGTTGTATTTCTATTTGTCCCCAAGAATGAAATTGCCCATCACTCCCATTTTTCAGATAAAGGAGTAAGGCTGACAGACGACATCGGCTGACCTTGTTGTAGAGATGGGACGTGATTCTTGGCCCATCTTGATTTCTCTTGACTGGACCACAGCAGTGTTTTGTAGGAAACATCATCATCATCATCATCATCATCATCATCATCATTATTATTATATACCACCCAATAGTCAAAGCTCTCTGGGCGATTTACAAAAATTAAACATTTTTCCCCATCTTTCCACTCCTACGGAACAACTTCTGCAGCCAGGAATGCTTTTGCCCTGTTTGGATTGCTGTGTTTGCTTTGCCCTTTCCTGGAGAAGGTGGATTCATGCCTTAATCACTTCTTGTTTATATTACTGCAATGTGCTCCTTTGGCTGGTGTTTGGAAACCGCAGCTAGTGCAAAATGCAGCAGCCAAATGCACTTCTCACACCGGTCTTGTTCCAACTACACTTGCTCCCAATTTGTTTCCAGGCCCAAGGCAAGTATGGGGAACATGGGCGGGAGGGTGCTGAGGAACGTGGGTGGGAGGTTGCACTCATGTCCTACTTATGGGTTTCCCGTTGGGGCACTGTGTGAACAGAATGCTGGACTAGATGGACTTGTTCTGATCCTGTATGTTACATCTTATGTTCTTATATATTTTACAGTTATATCTCCCACTACCGGGAGGATAAGTTGGCGTGGACACAGGACAGAATCTTTTCTATGGCAGCACATCCAATACAATAACTCTCTCCCAAAGGAGCTCATCTCTGCCTAGCTCAATGCAGGTGTAAAGCTTGTTTTATTTTGGCTGGGTTTTGATGGGTTTTATTCCAATCTCTGGATATTGTAAACATGGGTTGCTCTGTTCTTAATCTGAACCCTTTGTTGTAAAGGCCGTATGTCGCCCTGGGGGACTGTTTGGGGCAGGAAAACCATTTTTAAATATTTTAGATTAATAAATATAAATAATATGTTTTTTTAAAACTTGCCCTATTGAACTAGCAAAGGGGTTGAGTATGAAATAATCGATTCAGCAGCTCCATTATCTTGTGAAGTTGCTCTTCACAGCATTGCCAGTATTAGCTTAGCTTTCAGTGTGTCATTGTATTTTATAAATCATTCACTGAGGCTCTTCAAAAGATTCTTTAAAAAGCTGCCAAACAGAAGTCACTGTGAACAATTAGTCAAGGCACAAACACACTCGGTTTTGTTCTGCTATAAGAGCAAACAGTCCCAGTAGGGAATCCTGTTATCTAGCAAGGGATTGTTGTTTTTAAACCCAACCCAAGCAACTACTCCATCAACTTGTACTACCTAGAGGGGAGGGGACAGAACATCACATTACAGGTCCTGATGGGAAATCCTCACAAGAAGAGACTGACAGAGGAACGTGTCAATATCAGCTTTTCTCATTTTCTTCCTATCTTAAGCTTGCTCTATCCCATTTCCACATCAATTTGCAACTTTAAAAAGAGCCTGCATAAAAATTCCTATGAATATTTGTGTGAATCCTTACTAGTATTTGCATTTTGGACACACAATTGCCTAATATGCACATTTTTGCAAGCATTTTCCCTTAGTATAATGCCTTTATGTGTGTTTTTCCACTAATGTAATTTTTTGTGTGCACTTTACCCTAATATACCCATGTTGTGAACACTTTTCCTTAACGTTTGCATTAATACACACACACACACACACACACACATATATATATATATGTATTGAAATCTACATCATAAAATTCTGAGAAGAGAATACAGAAGGATCATTGCAATCTGGTTCATATATTGATTCAGGAAGTACAACCTCATTGAATTGTGCTTATCAAAATGCAGACGGAATGAAATTCTCCTCCACCCCTACAAGAAGCCATTTCTGACATTCAATTCGGCTCTACACTTGGCTGAAAAGGAGATGATTATCAAAATCCTGTACCTGTTAATTATAGATTTGCAACACAAATTCTATAGTGGAAGCGTTTTAAAGGCGGGAAAGCAGTGGGACCTATTGGCTCCAACTTTGGTGGGACTGTGAATCTGTACTGGGTTTCAGTCAAAACCAGCTAGAACTGCTTGTAGATCACAAGCTGAATATGAGCCAACAGAGTGATGTGGCTGCAAAAAAAAGCAAATGCTATTTTGGGCTGCATTAATAGAAGTATAGCTTCCAAATCACACGAGGTACTGGTTCCCCTCTATTCGGCACTGGTTAGGCCCCATCTTGAGTACTACGTCCAGTTCTGGGCACCACACTTCAAGAAGGATGCAGACAAGCTGGAGCATGTTCAGAGGAGGGCAACAAGGATGATCAGGGGTCTGGAAACAGAGCCTTATGAGGAGAGACTGAAAGAACTGGGCTTGTTTAGCCTGGAGAAGAGAAGATTGAGGGGAGACATGATAGCACTCTTCAAATACTTGAAAGGTTGTCACACGGAGGAGGGCCAGGATCTCTTCTCGATCAACCCAGAGTGCAGGATGCATAATAATGGGCTCCAGTTACAGGAAGCCAGATTTCGGCTGGACATCAGGAAAAACTTCCTGACTGTTAGAGCAGTACGACATGACCTAGGATGGTTGTGGGCTCTCCCACCCTAGAGGCCTTCAAGATGCAGCTGTACAGCCATCTGTCAGGGATGCTTTAAGGTGGATTCCAGCATTGAGCAAGGGGTTGGACTCGATGACCTTATAGGCCCCTTCCAACTCTACTATTCTATGATTCTATGAACTCTAAAAAAGCTATCCAAGGTCCTGAACCGTATCCCCAGAACAGTTCAGCACTTTGGATAGCTCATTTAGAGTTTTGGCTGGTTCTGACTGAAATCCAGAATGGATTCACAGTGCCACTGAAATTGGAGTCACCAGCCTCCCCTGCAGGAGAGGATTCCAAAATAATAATAATAATAATAATAATAATACATCATCACTCCCTGCCTCCTCCCTATAGTTGAGCCAATGTTATGACCTCAGCATCTTATCATCTGCTGCTGCTGCTGCGTGTAGAGACCAAGTCTGCAACAGGCGAGAACTGTGTGGCATTTGGACAGCAGATTTTTTTTACCTTTCCGGTGCAAAAAGTAAATTTCAAGGTTTTATTCTTTGGTTGAAATCTGAGTTTATCAAGTGGCCTGATAATGAAACCCAGTTAGTTGCATATGCGTACATGCGCAAAAATATTGTTAAAACAAGGTAGAAAGCATAAGACAACCATTTTCAATTTAAATGTAGTTTATTTTAGACAGTGCAGGGTATTTTCACATAAGTGTTAAAATATTTTATTGTCTTCTATCTTTTCAGACCTGGAACTCACCTTTAGCTCCAGACTGTTTGCTAACTCAACTGTATATGTCAGCTTTTCTCCATCTTTCTATGTCTTTTTTCTAATGTCCTTCCCCCTTTTTTTCTTACAAGAAAATCCTAAACCACACAAAAGACTGATGACCTTTAGCTGTGTGATCGAAGATGAAGACAAATAGCCAAATATTCACATTATTTATTTATTTAAATTATTTCTAGGCCATCTTTCAGGCCAGGGCCCCTCCCAAGCCGGCATACAATAAAAATGACTGATAAAATTTCATAAAAACAACCGTCTAAAAATATGTAACAGCTTCCAGGCATTAATTCAGGAGTTTGAAAGCCTCTCTGGATGCACAGGTGGAAACGAGAGGTAGAACACAGTATCATCCACATACTGATGACACTGCTACCCAAACCCCCAGATAACTCCACGCAGAAGTTTCATGTAGATGTTAAAAAGCATGGGGGACAGGGTGGAAACTTGTTACTCGAAACTATAGGATCTAAATTTGGTTTCTTCAGCAAAGGCCTCACCACCACTTCCTTTAAAGCTGCAGGAAGCTCGCCATCCTTCAAGGAAGCATTGATCATCTTGGCGATCCAGATACCCCCAGCCCAGCTCTAGCAGATTCACCAGCCAGGATGGAGAAGGATCTGGAGCAAGCAGTAGGCACGAGACCTCCAAGCAGTTTGTCCACATTAGAACTCAAGTCACCAGGATATTTCAATTCTGTGCACACTTACTTGGGAGTCGGTCCCATTGCATTTAGTGGGGCTCAGTTCCAAGTCAATACAGGGTTATGTAATGCAGAAACATCCCAATGTACTTATCTGAACTCTGTTGGGGGTACTTCCAAGTAGCCACTTATAGGATCCTACTCTAATCTTATACACTTACTCAAGGCCTTGTCAAATATGACTCGTGCCTAGTGGAGGATGGTGACTGATTTTCGATAGGGCCATAAAGCCGTTCTGGGTTTCAATCAGAACCAGCCAGAACTCGGACTTATCCAAAGTGCTGAACCTCTATCCCCCAAACGGGTTCAGCATCGACAGCGACTTTAAGAACAGCCATGCTGGATCAGACCAAGGGTGTATCTGGTCACACAGGGGCCAACCAGCTGTCCACCACGGAACCACAAGCAGGACATGTGCAACAGCACCCTCTCACCCATATTCCCCAACAATTTGTGTATGCAGGCTTACTGCCTCTGATACTGGAGGTTGCACTTAGCCATCAGGACTAGTAGCCATTGATAGACTATAGAGTTTAGCTGCTTCCGACTGAAACCCAGGATGGATCCACAGCTCCACCAAAATCAGAGCCACCAACCTTCGCTGCTTGAGCCCCAACGAAAGCGTATCGGATCTGCAAGCAACGCTCACCCACCACCTTTCGCACCCGAGCCGCTTTCCAGTAGGGGGCGGTAGCAGCTCAGCTTGCTTTCGCTAGCAAGCCGATTCGCCCGCCCCATCGGCGCGCCCTCCAATAGGGAGGCGGGGCAGCGTTGGCGCGCGCCTCATAGGGCTCCTCCCCTCTCCATCAGTCAAAGAACTCAGTGCGCGTAAAACTCTTGGCTCCGGGTCTTTTAAAGCCCGCCCCTTTCTCCTCTCATCCTATCCCGTGCTTCCGGCGCCGACGCGACCACGCGCAAAATTACCCCCTCCCCCTTTTAACACCTCGAATGCAAAACACCATCTGAATTGATGGGGGTGGGGTAGTCGTTGCAGTTATGTCGGCGACAAAAGGGAGAAGAAAAGTCCGTTTTAGGGAATAATTCCTATGCGTGTTTAAAGAAAAAAAGTCCTACAACTCCCAGCATTCCCCCACCCAGCCATGTTGGCTTGGGAATGCTGGGAGTTGTAGGACTTCTCCCCCCCTCAACATTCATAGCGTTGCAGCCTAAAACGCATCCGGCTTTCCTAGTCATGGACGTGACGCGTGTGCCTCCATTCAGACGTTACACCGTTATCGCCAATTGAACCGCGGGGCTTAACACCGGCTGGAACTTTAACGCCTCCCAAGCCACATAGCCGTTGTTTTTTTTTATACTCCACGAACTCTCCCTTAGCCAGTCCGCGAGGCGAGCGCCGCCGCGTTGTCCGCCAGGCTGCCTGCCGGGGAGAACGAGGCGTCGTCCTTGCCCTCCGCCTGGGTTCCGTGGAGCCCCTTCGACCCCTCATCCTCCGTTCCTTTCCCCTCAGGACCGCAGGAGCTTTCTCCTCATGAGAACTAAGAGTGCTTCTCAAAACCTCTTCAGACACAGACACACAGACACCCCACCTCAGGGCGGGCGGAGGAGCCGTGTGTGGTGGAAGGAAAAGGGCGGCGGCGGCGGCGCCTCACTTTCCTCCTCTCTGAGGAGAAGCCAGCTATCCCTCCCCTCCACCCCCCTCCGTTCTGGCGCTCAATTCTCGTCTCGCGCGCATTCCCCCTCCGCCCCGCCTTCGGCGCGCGCTTGGTGCGAGAATTCCTCCCCCTCCTCTCTTTCCTTCCCTCACGCGCCAAGCGTGCACGCTCTGCCCCTTCCCTCCCTCCCTCCCTCCCTCCCTCCCTCCTTCCTTCCTTCCTTGACGCGAGCAAACCTCGCGTCCGTCCTGGCCTGAGGCGGTGGAAACGAGCCCGAAGCCACGCCCCCTTCCCGCCTAGGCCGCGCCCCCCCCGCCCTCTCCGCTCGCTCGCTCGCTCGCTCGCCTGGCTGCCGCTGCTGCAGAGACCGGGCCGGCGTCGTCGCCGCCGCCGCCGCCGCCGCCGCCTCCCCTTCGCTCCGAGCCCCTGGCCGTGGCCTCTTCCCGTTACTGCCGCCGCCGCCGTTTGGGGCGGGGGAAGGATTGATGTGGAGGCCGAGAGCGGCAGCGCCGCCGCCATGCAGCCCCCGCCGAGGAAGGTGAGGAGGAGTGGGGAGGGGGCCCGGGGTTGTGTGAGGAGGGGGCGGCGGCGGCGGCGGCGGCGGCGGCGGCCATGGTGGGAACTGAGGTAAAAGGGGGAGGAAGGGGGGCTTGGTGGCCGTAGAGGGGGGCTTTCCCCCCTTTCCCTCAGGATGGTAGGTGGGGGGGAGGGGCTTGGGGGGGTTTCGGTGGGGGGGAGCGAGGATTACAAAGGCGGTTATGGGGGTATGTGGGGGGGAAAGGGGGGTGTTGCTGTTTGATGGAGCGACGGGAGTGGGGGGCGCGCGAGAGCTTTGCCCTGCGCCGGGGAGGCTTAGGCTGGATGCGGGGGGGACCTTTGCCAAGGTGGCACAGGAAGGACCGGGTGGGGGTGGGGGAGGCCGTGGGGTTTTCCTGTGGGACGAGGGGGGGCAGGTAGTATTGCGGCTGAAGGGGAGGTCGCAAAGGGCGGGGGAGGCTTTTAGGAAGGTGGGGGCAGCAACAGGAGGTGCCTGTGAAGTTGGAGGCAGGTTGCGCCATGGGGTGGCAGAGAGGGCTGCGAAGGTGGGCATAGGGATGCTGGGGGGTGTGGGAGTTTCCATACGGGCAGTAGGTGTGCAACAGGGAGGTGTAGTTCGAGATCGCAGTGAATCGTCGTGTGTCGTTTGTGTGCCAGAAGCCAGGTAAGCTGCAGAAGGTGAAAGGGGTGCAGGTGGGGAGGACCCATAGGGGCTGGGAGGCGAAGCCATAGGGTATTGTGGAGAGGGAGGGTGCAGGAGGGTTGGGCTGTGGGCTCTCGCCTGTGGGGGGGGGGCGGGGGGTTGGGGTTGGAGGCAACCAGGGGGATTGGGGTCGTGGTGGCATAGGTCAGTGAGGTGGAAAAGGCAGGCATGTGGTTGTGTGGGGACTGAGCCTTTCCAGGGAGGAGGTGTGCAGTGGCACATATAATACATTGGACAGGGGGTGGCAGGTGAGGGAGGCATCTTAGGCATAGCAATGATGTGGTGCTGTGGAACGCAGGGTTATGGGGGTTGGAGCCCGACTACGATGGGAGGGGCTGGCGGCAGGTTGCAGTGAAGTAGAAAGGCATGTCTTCATTAGAGGGAGGAGAAAGGCAGTCATTCGTGGGGGCGGGGCGGGGGTTAATAGGGAGGCTTTTCAATATTGCGATGTAGGGTGAATGGGGACAAGATACTACTGGGTAGACTGCAGAAAAGTAAGGGGCATTGGTAGAGGGCACGGTGCTATGCAGTGGTGCCATGAGCTTTTGGAGGGTTGGCTGTTATAGCGGGGTGGGGGGGTGTTGGTGGCAGATTGCAAGGGGATATTGCAAGGGGGTTTGGAGGTAGGCTCCAGTGGGGTACATGTGGTTCGGTTGCAACAGTGGCATGTGGTTTGGGGGTGCTTGAAAATGTAAGAGAAAAATTGGAGTGAGGTTGCAATGGGACCCGTGCAGTGATTTTGAGGACAGGCTTCAGTGGTGTAGTGTCAAAATGTGAGATGATGGAGAAAGGTTAGCTGCAAAAGTGGCAGAGGGCTGTGATGGTCAGTCATGGTGGTGTGGTGAGTGATATTGTGGTCAGTTTGAGGCTGGCTTACCATGGTTAGAGCTGGGGCTAATGACAATTTTTAGATGGATGATGCTAGCTGTCGAGGAAGTTGGAGGTAGGCTTGGTTAAATAGAGATGGTCTGCAATGGAAGGATGGGGGGGGGTGCAAGCTATAATTGTCATGTAAGAGGGTTGAGGTCCTCACTGCTAATTGCATGGATGCAGACCTGCTTTGGGTGCTGTGTGGTAGAGAGCTGGTATTATTTCAGTTATTACTGGGTAAATTGGGGTCTCTTGGATTGGGACATGGAATACTGTGTGGTGGAAATACTGTGTGGTGGAATGCTAGCAGGCCGTAGCTCAGTTATAATAAAGCAGCTGCATTGCAAGTATAAGGCCTCAGGAGTTTGCTTAAAAGGTACTAGGCAGCAGGACAGCAAAGTACCTTGGACAGGTGCTGCTCTTCTGAGTAGATGTATTGGGCTTGAATCATATAAGGCAGTTCCCTGTATCTTAGAAGTTTGGGATCTAGCCGGATTTGTAAGGGATGCAATAGACATGTTTCCTGGTGGCAGGAAAACAAGAAATGAACACAGATGACTGCACTAGGGAATGAAGGTTTGTTATGGTATCACATTTCGTAAGTTGATTTTGACAAGTTAGGATTTTAGAAAGCTTGGTGAGCTGTCAGATTCAAATATGATTCAAGCGCTATGCTGGCTTGAGATAATGGGCTCTTTTCTTTTGTGGGGCTGGGAGTGTTACAGTGTCTTCTGTATTGACACTGGTGTGGAATTGTCACTTCAAAGACTTGGGTTGGTGTGTGGGAAATTTATTGAAGAGCTATTTATAGGAATTCAGTACAGGCGACTGGGATGTGGGTGGGGTAATTAGAGCTATATGGTGGTTTTGTCTATGGAGTTAGCATTACTGATATAAAAGGAAAATGAGTGGTCATGTTTGTGACTCAAGGGGTTTGCGATGAGCAAGAATTGAATTAATTGTCTTGGTAAGGTTTGAAGAGGGATTGTGGTGCTTTCATTGAAGACATTATACTGGGATCTCAAGGACCTTCTTTCTTATACCCTCTAGTGGTATCCACACTGATGGCATAATATAAATATTATTATTTAATTGTGCATGTGTATTTTAGAAGGGAGCTGAGATGTGGGTGAAATGTATAGGAGTGCTTGAATTGTGTAAACAAAAGGCCAGGCTTCCCAGTGGACCAAGATAGCTTGGTATGTTTGGGGGAGGGGCAAAGGTTGCTTTTCTCTGCCTCTCTGTTTTGAGGGTGGGCTCTGCCAGGAAAGCAGGGGCTTATTCATGTTAAAGATCATTCTTGTTTGCACGCCTTTGGATCATGTTTATGCGTTCTGTATTTTGATTTCACATGGAGTTTTTATCTCCATTCTATGGGGTAGGCTATACTTGATGAACTACAATATTAACAAAATTCAAACAAGCTTAGCTTTTCAGTGTTTTTTTTTAAAAAATTACAGGATTCTATTTTTGTTTTAAACTATTTAGGCTTGCATGCTGGTGTTTTTTGTTCTTGTTTTGGAAAGATTTGGACAGAACAACTTGTCTCCTCTTGTGATGCTAGGATTGGGGCATTCTGGTTACTGGGGGAATATTTTCAGATTTGGGATTGCAGGGAGAGGTGGAGGAGTTGCTTTGATTTGCTTTTTGATTTGCTTGAGGGAAGGGGGGGAGGACTTTGTCAGCCTTTTTTTCTATGTCCCCCCCCCCCCCATCTTTTCTCTTTCCCATAGCAGGAAATGTTATGTTCCCCCCTCTATGATGCAACATGATGTTCAATTTTTTTAAAAATCATATCTCTGAGGATTTCTGGTGCTGATGCCTATAACAAGTCAATTTACCCTCTGTCATGCTGCTAAGTATCAGCATTTTAAAAAAAACCCTAGGATAGTGTTCAAATACAAAGGTATATTTGGCTGCTATAATTCAGAAAACGTTCTATTTAGTGAAACTGTTAAGAATGGGAATTTGATCTGGTGGACTGTCCAGCCAGATGATTATATTTAAGGACTGCAGTTTCATGCACTTCTTGTAATAGTATTAATTAATATAACCTTTTTTGCATTAATTGTACTATTAAACATGTTAAATATTGTTTGGAAATTCTTTACCTCTTCTCAGTATTTGTACTCTTGTTTTAAGCAGAGTTTTTCATTACAAGTGAGCTTATATTTGAACTTTTAGAAGAAGGAAACATCTTATAATAGTAGAATGCACCATTAAGGGCCTGGAGGTCCGCACTATTAATATTATTTAGATTGGCTAAATAGACACTAGCTAGAACAGATGAAAAGAAGGATTATTTTAATCCACGTTTTCTGCATTTTTATAATTATTTTGAGCAGTGTCTGAGTCTGTTTTCTGAATCCTTGAATTCTGAGAATGTGATAGGGGGATTTGTATCACACTTTGTTTTTTGCCTCGCCAAAATCATACGATACAGTGTGACCTGACAATGTGACAATTCAGCAATTTAAAGCTTAAGCTTCAGGTGGTATTATTATTATTAGTCTGAAAACGTTACTTGTGGTATCACTCAAAATGAGAGAGATCTTTGTATTATACATATTTCATTTCAAATAGGTTATATTAAATGATGCCACCTTGGCAAATAATGTTTTAGACTTCAGAGGCTGCTGATGGTAGTTACTACAATTGCCAGATTAAACTTTATAAATTAGAGGATATGGTAAAAATAGGGATCCTCATGTTTTGGCTTGGCTTATTAGCCATACATTGTGCATGCCTCCAAGCCCTCCTCCAAATCCACGTATATGCTAGAGGACTAGGGGGAGATATTGTGTTGCACTGGGTCAGGTGGAATCATTTCTACCTTCAGTGTTTTGCAAATATATGACCCATCCTCCTTTCTGGTAAGGCTTGGAAGAGGGAAGGATGGTATCTCATGTAGCACTACTATACTTGGGAGCATGTAGAAGAGGTGTGAGGGACTTGCATCTTCTGCTTTCTCCAAAGCTCAGTGAAAATGAGAACTGTTTTCTACTGCTCTTTGTGCAGGAGAAGGGAGGTCCTATCTGTGCTATCCTTGGTCTGACTGTTCAGAAACTCAGCATGAAATGAGACCCATTCCACAAGTTCTCTACAGTTCCCAGAGAACTGAGATGAGGACATATGTGTGCTGATGGAACATCCTGCCTTTTAAAAGTGCTAGGCCATGGTAAGCAGATCTTTGGAGATCTATGTTAGAGTGGGCTATGTAAGCTCAGTGAAACTGCAAAGGTTAGAAATAAACAAAAATAATTTACCACCATGACCAACATAAAAAGAATAAAATGTATTTAAAGTTACACCTTTCAGTGTGTGGCTTTTTTTTTTCTAGGTGAAAATTACCCAAGAGCTAAAACTCATTCAGACTGAACAGATGACAAAACTTCAAGCCAAACATCAAGCAGAATGTGACTTACTTGAAGATATGAGGTAAGGCTGCAGCAAACACTCCCAGATTCCTGTAAGAGCTCCGTTTTGGAAGAACATTTGGGTTACAAAACTCCGGGAACTGACGATGGAATTTCCTCTTGGATTTCCTGCTTTTAAACTCTTAAAGCATTGACACAGCTGGAAATTATAACTGGAACTAACACAATGCATGCTGCCCCAATTTGAAAAGGGGGTGTGTCTACAAATATGTGTCATGAACAATCCAAAAAGTGTAGGGTTTTTTGGCAATATATTTTAACTTTCAGAAGGTTCTCATAATGCTTGCCAGTTTCACTTTAAAAATGATTGGGAGAAAATCCTCCCAAATGGCATTTAAATAACTTATTTTGAAAATCCAGCAAAGACAAATTGTATTTATACAGTTTTAGAAACCACTCTTATTGTTGATCCATAGAAAATTCATGCTTCCCACAAACTGTGCTATCACTTGGTTTTAAATGGTAATTTCTTGTTCCATAGCATTTATGCATTTTACCATTAAAGCATCTGTCAGGATTAATGTGTATCTGAAAAGCATGTGGAGAGATAATCAGTGGCCCACTTAGAGACCATTGATTTCTAGGATGGACATGTTGAAAACTATTTAAATGTTATCAGTATGCCCTGTTGCCTTCATCTCTGAGTGCTGTGGGCATATCTCTTACTAATTGCAAATCCAGCAAGATTACCTAGTTTTACATATCAGTACATTAAAGGTGGCAGGTCAAAGATGGAAGTTCACAAAAGATTAGAATGTGTTGTGCTTGATAGAGTGTTCAGTGTCTATCAATACTTTCGTGTCAATTAACTTGCTGAATTTTAAAGGACAACTGATATGCTCAGTCATGATATCTCATCTAGTTCAGCATGTTCTTGTATGGGAAAGATTGTAGTCTATTTAATGTAAAAATATGCATTATTTGCACCGTAAACACGAGTTTATGTCCAGCTGACATATGTATATTTTTCCCCTTATAGATAGCAGGTGCGTTTTATAATGATTGTGTTTGATTGCAAGTCCAGGATCTGTTGATCTCTTTCTTTGAATGCTTGTTTTCAGTGTGCAGTCACTGAAAACTAGGGATAGCTGCTGATATGCCACAAAGAATATTGGGTTTGGACTACACAATCAGATTTATAAGGGGGTATGAAGTCTGTTCAATGTAATTTCTTGCTGTCTGTTTAAATATAGTGCACAGTTAGGGCATAAGATACCTATTGCAAGACTGTGGCCACTATCTGTACAATATATTAGCCTTGTCATTGGTGTTAGCTTGTGATAACTCTGGTCAAATCATAATAACTTGGTAAAAATCACGCAAATTACAAGTAAAAACAAATAGGGAGAATACGTTATTTAGAAAGCATCTCCTTTCTCACAGAGATCTTGCATATATATAAAATTTGCATATTGTAAAATGCTGTATAATTTAAACTTGTTAAATTCTTTATGTCTTTATCAGACAGATTTGGTTTAATTTCTCATGGTGTGTCCAAGGGCCTGTGCGGGGAGTGCTATAGTTTTATGAGGGATGCATCTGCTACTATACCCTGCCAGTCCAAAATCTGAAATTCTCAGGATGCCCTTTGAGGGGGAGCCCTGGGAATTTTACATAGAACAGCAGCCTAGAAACTGTCCAATAAATCACAAATTGAGGTAACTATGTTTGGAGTTTCAGGTATGCCCTAATCCGGGGTTTTTTGTCTGCATGGGATACTATTATACAAATTTGTTTACATAATGGATAGTTGTTTCTATGTTAGTTCCAAAGCTTTGCAATGCAAGACAGAGAAAACAATTGGTAGACAGAACTAGGCCTACCAATCTAGAATAGATTTTTTTACCATTGCTCTTTTTCAGTTTAGCTATAGCTTTGAGAGATGAAGAACTCCTCCCGCCCATCCTTCTATAAATATATGCTAATGGCAGACTCATTCCCTGAGAGTGGATCTTTTTATAGCCAAACAGCACCATCCATACATAAGAGGGAAGTATCAGCAGATTTAAAGGAACCCTAATGTTTGCCAGTAATGAGGAGGAGGAAGCCCCCCTAAAGGAATAATCCCTAACTCACCCACCCCTTGCCCAGAAACAGCCCAGTGAAAACTGAGCTCAGAATACTGTCTGATTCCTGGGAGGGGGAAATAGTGGATGGATGGAATGCAGTATCCTGGTGGTGGACATGGCTAGGTTGCTGGAACCCTGAACAGGAGCACTCCACACTACAACATTGATACACTCCAAACGTCGTTCCCTTTCTTATGGTGTGGTTCACTACCACTCCTGGCTGTTTCCCACAGGTAGCTGAGTGGCCACTGTGGGAACAGAATGCTGGACCTTTGATCTCATTTAGCTTGGCTGTTCTGAGGTTCATATGAAGTTTCATCTTGCAGTGTGAGTCCTTTCAGGACTCGCCAGCCACCTTCCTCCTCTGTGGTGTGACATGCCTGGCACACATCCCTGCCCCAATGTTCATAACCATCACAGTCAGTCAAATTTACACAGTCCCATATAAATCACTGTGTTAAAGCTAACAACTGAAAAAAAATCCTTCCTAATATCTCCTACAGCAGTTCACTCATCAAGATTCAATAGCCAAATACAAAGGGCTGTATAGTTAGTAAAAAAAAGAATGTGCTAAAAATTAACTGAACTTTTAAAATGTACTGTTAATTAAGTGTCAACACACTCCTGACTTTTCCCATTATGTAATCTGTTAAATATGAGCTGAAAAATCTCGTCTACCAACAACCATTTTTAGTTTTCTGTTCTCTCAATGTTGTAAGATTTGTCACAGCTTAAAACACAAGTGAGCTGAATTTCCAATTGTGCTTCAGGTGATGTTGATTATTCTCATTCTATGTGTGACAAGGATCACTCCTGTTCATAAGGATTTTGGGCTGTTTTTAAAATGCTTTTGTAATTTAGATGCCAAATATGCATTGTTAATTTGGGGGGATTAATTAGCACTTTTACACTTAAATGTAATTAGCAATTCAAAGTTAGCATTGTAGGTTTTTAAGAAATTGTATTAGGGGCTATCTTAGAGGAGCAGAGCCATTGAGAAAGTATTAATCATTTATATCCAAGCTTTACTCCTTTTAAGGTGACATATAAGGCCCCTTTTCTCCATTTTATCTTCATAACAACCCTGAGAGGTAGGTTAGACTGAGAGATAGTGATTAGCGCAAAGTTACCCAGTGAGTTTCATGACTGAGTGGAGATTTGAGCCTGGGTATTCCCAGTCCAAACTCTAATCACTACACCTCAGGATATATCAGATGTAAGGAAATCGATAGATCATCTATTTCCTGATGTGGCAGAATGTTCTGTAACTTAAGCTTTCACTGCAGGTTCTTAAATTTTTATTATTAGGATTCTCCACCCTATCTCCTCCCCCCGCAACCTATTTCACCTAAATCTGCCTTTCTGTAATCTTAGGAGCACACTATATGTGATGTTAAACATGTGGTTTAACACTTTGTATATGTGTGTGTTACTTTTTACTGTTTTTTAAATATATATATAAGGCTGCCAAATATCAATATTCTTTGGGCAGCTCACAAAACATATAAATAAATAAATATAATAATCACAAAAACAGCACATTGCAGCATAGAATTTCTTGTTGGCAGCAGAAAAAAATGAAAACAAGTTATGCAGCATCAGTAAGAAATAAATAAATCACAACTGATAAAAACTATGAATTCAAATTTAAAAGGCCTAGTAGAATAAAAAGGTCTTCATCTAGTGCTGAAATGACAATAAAGAATGTGCCAGGTCAGCCTCTCTAGGGATGGCCTCCATGTAGCCATCCATCTCACTTCGCTTGGTGGAGTTGCCTGGAACAGAGCTTCTGAAGAGATTCATAGCTGGGGGGGGGAGGGGCGTTCTGGAGCCATCTTTGTCTGTTCAGGCTCAGATGGCCTCAGTGGCACAGAGTGTCTTCTACCAACTTCGCTTGATGGCCCAGCTACACCCCTCTTTGGACAGGGATAGCCTGGCTTCAGTTGTCTATGCTCTGGTAATCTTCAAGTTAGATTAGTGTAATGTGCTCTACATGGGGCTGCTTTTGTAAATGGTTCAGAAATTGCAGCTCATGCAAAATGCAGCCATCTGATTGATAATAGGGACTGGAAGTTCCGAACATATAAGATCAACTCTGGCCTGCTTGCACTAGCTGTTTATATGCTTGCGAGCTCTATTCAAGGTGCTGGTTTTAACCTATAAAGCCCTTAGGACTGCAATACTTTTTGGAACACCTCTCTAGACATGAAACTCCCTGTACTCTGCACTCAGCATCTAAGGTCCTCTTCCAGGTGCCTCCTCCAAGGGAGGCTTGGAAGGTGGCGATACAGGAGAAGACCTTCTCAGTGCTAGCCCCCTAGCTGTGGAATGGTCTCCCTGATGAGGCCAGCCTGGCACCAACATTGTTATCTATTCGGTGCCAGGTTAAGACCTATCTCTTTTCTCAGGCATTTGGCTGCATATTATGAGTTTTTAATTGTACCTGGATTTGTCTCATGGTTATGGCTGATTACTCCCAAGTTCTTTTTTTAAAAAGTCTCTGTGTATACTGTTTATTTGTGTGTTTTATGTAAATGGTTTTTAAACTTTGTATACTGTATTTAATGTTTTAAATCTTTGTAAACTGCCCACCTAGCCTTGGCTGTGGGGCAGTATAGAAATGTAATAAAATGAATAAATTCTCAAGGTTCATTTAAGGTATATGTAGAAGAAGGTGAACTTTCAGATAAGAACATAACTTAAGAAGTGCCATGCTGGATCAGACCAAGGGTCTATCTAGTCCAGCATTCTGTTCACACAGTGATCAATCAGCCAATGGTTCCCAGCCATTAAGCTTTCTAAAGGTCGAAACCAACACTTTGAATTGGGCCCAAAAGCAGTCTGTGAACCAGTGTATATTATAAAGCTATGATATGACAGAATTGCCCATTGCTGTTAACAAAAAAACCAAAAGGAGGAGAGCATCCACTCAGGGTAAAAAAAAAGGAATAGAGAAGCAGGTTCTCAGAATGCTAAGATACTTTATTGTTCACGCCCAATGCGTTTCGGCCTATGTTGTTTTTTAAGGCCTTCTTCAGGGGGCTGTAACATCAAGAATACATGACATTATGTTTATGGGGATAACACATAACATATCAGTTTAGGGGGTTTGAGATTGTTCTAATTGGTTATTGACTTCAGATGAAGTTTCTATGATAAGGATCATAAAGTCCTGTGAGCACTTGTTGAGTATAGCACACAATTTTTTCATAAATTCAAAGCACGGGTAACTATGCCTAGACTTTCTCATTTAGGTAGGGTTGCAGTTGATTTATAAGCCAAAGCTAATAAAATGTGCTTTGGCCCACAAAGGTCACTTGAGCCTCTTGTGACAGTTTTGGATTGCTTCACACTTAAAAACTGTGGATCAGATCTTTTAGAGTGCTTGGATCTGATCTTTTAGAGCCCCCAGCCTGCCACAGAGCCTTCAGAGCCAAAAGGGTTTCTTACCTATGCTGTAAATACTTGAATCATCCTGTCTGATGTGAGAATGTGTTGTCAACATGGCCAAGAAAACTGGATATTTTATATAATAACAGTAATTGTTTATGGATAAAATATTTCCCCCTCTAGCAACTTCCTGAAATAACCTGCTGGCATAAAAATATCACTTTAACACATGCTGTAATGTAGTTTAATGTGGAGTCTCCATGAAGTTTTAATTAGTTCCAGTTTGTTAATGAAACCCTAGACCTCCAGATGACAAGACTCCAACTTTTAAATGAATGTTTTCATAATACCTAGTTCTGACTGGCACTGTTGCTAACATGGTTATAAATTGAACTGTATTCTGCTTTATAGAGTTTCATGTAATCTTTCATTTTGAGTGAACTTCATTCTGCAACAGAGCATGGATACACTTCTATAACATTGCATCTTAAATTGATCTATATATATTACCCAAAATATCCTTCAAATTATGTGCCCAACTGCTGAAGAAGTTGTCGATACAAAATATAGCTATATGTTTGAGTTAAAATAACAGTAGTGGGTATGTTAGGAATGGGATATTTGAACCTTCTTAATGATAGGATATCCCTATTATATTTGACTGTATGGGCATAAGACAAGCCATTTCTTTAGGGTTCAGGTGACCTGTCACCTTTCAGGAGGGGTTTTATCTCACTGGAAGAGCAAATCCTTTGCAGGGCAAAGGTCCTAGGTTAGGTCACCAGTCTTCAAGAATTTAAAAGAGCTATAAAGACTGATCTCTTCCGGCAAGCCTACCCAGATGAATTTTAAGTGTTTTTATTGGTGTTTTATTGGTATTTTAATGATATAATGGGTTTATGTGCTTTTAATCAGTTTTGTGTATTTTGTGTTTGATGTTGTTTCCCGCCTCGATCCGGAGGGAGAGGCGGGTAATAAATAAATATATTATTATTATTATTATTATTATCATCATCATCATCACCATCTCCAGATCTCAGCAGAACTTGAGATCCTGGAGAGCTGCTGCCAATCCGAGTAAACAATACTAAGCTAGCTGAGCCTTGGTATAAGGCAACTTAATGTGTTTGAATATGATCACTTAAGCCAGTACTACTGTTTATCTCAGGCAGCAGATCTCAGATGCAATGCTTAGTTCACTCTTCATAGTCTGTCTCCTCTGCAGGCCTAAAATAAGCTACAATAAGCAGGCCTGGGAGATTGATTGTCTTCCTTTGAATGGTAGGCTTCCTACTTGTGGATTGATCGTATTTTCGTAATGTATGCCATGTCCCACTTCCAAGTTTTCCCCAAAGGCCTAAAGCTTGGCTAGTTGCCCTTATAACTTGCTAATTAATATTGTGATAACTAAGATAGGTGCCAACGTGTTAATATATTAAATGTTTTGGCTAATCATTGAACAGTCATGTGTGATCATATATGCCAGTGGCATGTCTCATTAGACACCCAGCTGTGTTCACGTAACACCTGTGTTAAAGGAACTGTGCTGGCTGCCTGTTAGCTACTGAGCCATATTCAAGGTTATGTTTAGAGCTTTGTGTGTCAGCAACTTGGGACCAGGATATCTACCAGATCACCTTCCCCTATATATACCAGCTGTCTTTTAATATCTTCAGAGGAAACCTTGCTGGTGGTTCTGCAACCAATAGAATATTGCCATGTGATTTCTTGAAGGCAGGCCTTCTCGCTGGTAGCAAGGTACCACCTTTTGCAAAACTTTCCCCTGTGCAGTTCAGGATGCCAAAAAAATGTGGTATGCTTCAAGCTCTTCCTGAAAATTCACTTGTTCACCTAGGTTTTCTCTGGCATATAATTAATCACAATTAATCATGTGCTGCTATATCTTACTGTTTCTTGTATTGTTTTGTATATATAGTCTTCAGAAGTGAGATGTTAATTAAACATGAGCTGTATTATTGTAAAGATTCAACATAAGATTCTTAGGTTATCAGGTCAAAATAAAAGTGGTGCTTTAATTTATTTATTTTCTTTATATAGTAATTGAAATATAGCATGGCAGAGAGGTACTTAGGAAACTCTACTGCAAGCTTATTAAATGTGTATTGTATAATATATCCTCTTTAAAAACATGTCTTATCTGCTACACCTCAGTTAGTATGTGAAAAGGAATATAGATAATACACATTAAGGTCTTCTACCCTTAAATTAATGTTAAAGGAAATTTCTTGCACTGATCAACATTATGGCTCTAGAAAGAATTATTGAAACAGATCAGATTTTTTGGCTCTAGTTTTCAAAACTACAGATGGTTACCTTGCCTTATTTTTAGACACCAGCAACCTATATTTC
Source organism: Anniella stebbinsi (assembly GCA_029215795.1). Lineage (NCBI taxonomy): Eukaryota > Metazoa > Chordata > Lepidosauria > Squamata > Anniellidae > Anniella > Anniella stebbinsi. The sequence continues at coordinate 39,020,007 of JARDYH010000001.1, forward strand.
CTTTCCTTTTTTAACTTCCAGTTACAAGAAAAGCTTTTGAGTATGCCTTCCAGCAGTTATAATTCAATTGTTTACTATGTAAGAGGTTGTCTTGTGTTTGGATAAGATTGCACCTGAGCACCTAGTGGAAACCTTAATAGTAAATAAGATAAGCTTCCAGGCATATCTTGCATGTGTTGCATAATCCATAGAATGGACTGTGTACAGCAAACTTGATTATCATGGATCTGTGGTGGTGGGTGGCCAGGGAAGAGAGGAGCTTTTTAAAAAACAACAACAATATTTTGTGTCAGGGTTTTGCTAATATTGATTTGTTTAATTTTGTATCTCTCAAAGCAAGTATTTAAAACCTTCATATTCAGAAGATGAAATGTTATATTAAAGGGGCATGTATATACAACATGGGCAAAGCTGGATTTTGCTATTTCTAGAAGCATTTAAATCTAAAGAGTTGGTGCCTTTCAGTCGTACTCTTTCTTCTGACAAGTACAGCAGTCAGGTAATTTTTGAAAAACATACATTTCATAGTCTTCTTTCCTAGAGGCATCTCTAATCATCATCATCTTCAGTTTCTGCCACTCCTTCATTCTATGCCCTAATTATTCTCTTACTAATGCCAGTGCTCTTTTAAAAACAAAAACCTTGAAAGAATATCATCTGCATCTAACAATTACTCTTTATTATGGTTACCAGGTTATTGTGCTGATTTGTTGGTAGCCGCTAGGTTGTACTTTGTGCCAGAGTGTGAGGTTGTACTTTGTGCCAGAGTGTGAGAGTCGGTCTCTTTATCCTTACTAGCCTTAGGGCATTTGCTATGGTACAGGATCATCCAACTTTTTTCCTGACTAGTCTTACTAGAATTTAGCAGATGCATATTTGTCAATGCCCTCTGTATAGTATCAACACCATTTCCATCTCATGTTCTCTGAAATAGGAGTTGGCAGCTAATCTGCTTTCCATGAAACCTATATTTTAGTACATAATGAAATAGGGCAATACTCCGATCACACTTTTAAATGTGCACCATTGATGTTAAGAGGATAATTTGCCAAGCAGTTGTAGTGTAGGTATACTAAATGTCAGATTTGACAGCGTCCCATGGTGATTTTCTTTTCTTCTTTGTGCTAGTATATGATTAATGCAATAAAGGATTGTACTAAACAGTATCATACAGCAATGCAGAGAGGCATTTGCAAAACATGATGCGGATTGAATAGTTATCCTTTTAGTTGTTCGTGTGTGGAATTGGATAATCCCCATGCATAAAGCAGAATATTTATTCTCTCAGAATTCTATATTCGTTTCTTCTGTGGAAAAATTGGCATTCCATAATATAGTCTGAGATGTTTATAAAATAAACATTGGTCAACATGTACTTGGATTCTAAGAACCATGGCCAGAGTTCCACTCATGAAACGGGATTCTCCTGCCATCTCCTTTGTGGTCTCAGCAATATGGTTCAACATATGGCATGTATTCCTGAGTGTGCCTTGCACACTCAAGGCTGCCTGTGTTCTCCCACCGCAATTTCTGTGGTGTTTTGTGACTGAGAATCTTTTATATCCAAATTCTGATGGTATTCCCATTCACAAAACCTATTGGATCCCTTGGCTTGAACCCTTACTATGTTCCTGGGATGAATGCCGATCACTGAATAACATGTTGGGCCTGAATCTGGGAATGTGGGTTTTAATGAGTAGTGTTGGCCAAGCATCAGCCTGACTTGCCCTCCTCCTCCTCCTCCTCCTCCTCCTTCTTCTTTATAAAGGAATTGGTCATCTACTCCATTGTGGGTAATTAATATTCTGCATATATGGTTAATTGATATGGATTCGAACCTCCTCTCTGGCAAGTTTAGATGTTGGTTACAAATTCCCACAGTAGTTATTATAGCGGTTCTTGCTGTAGCTCTGCTTGGTCCGATTCTCCTGTAAAACTAAGATAATAAAGTATCCAAACCCAAAATCAGTTTATTAGAGATAAAGTTGTTATTGTGTGTCCTCAGCCACATGCCATGTTCATGTCTACAGAAGGATCATGTGTCAATAGGGCTTTGATACTAGTGGGTAATAGCTTGAAGAGAGAAAGGATTGAATTGCAAATATTGTCTATTCCAGTGCAAAGAAAATAGGATGGGAATTTTACCTTCATTGTCTGCTGTAATCTGGGAATTCTGTTGTCTGGACCCAAACACCAGAATTACTGGCATTGATCCTTTAGGGAACCAATGGAATGGCTTGTTAGCCCCTGTTGAGCCCTAATTTTCCAAATTCTTTTTAAAAATGAGCTAGATGGGGAAGAAAGGCTGGGAAGGGTAGCAGGAAGGATGGGGAGGGAAAGCTGACTATGGCAGATGAACTCTCTTGACAGTGTAAACTGAAATTTTACTGGAGCGAATTTATTTTTAAGACCCTGGTTTAGTGTAGGGGTTTTCTCATAAGAACAAAAAATGGGCAAGGAGTTATCAAGAGTACTAATGCATTTGCCATGATAAGTGCAAAAGCACAGAGTGCAAAACGGGAGGTACACATGCAAACTTTGGATATAGGCCCTTTAATATACGGTAATGAGTGTTAATGTATGTGGAACTTGCTCTCCTTAGGGTTTAGAAGGGTCAATCAAGGGCATGCCTTGGATGGCTGATTGGGGTAAGGCCGGGTGGATTTGATTTAAATCATGATTTAAATCATCATTTTAATCACTACTCAGAAAGACTCAATTTAATCATGTAACTTCCCCACCCCCAAAAGTGCACTTTTCCTCGCTATAAGCTTAATACATATTTTACACAACTCAGAGTTACCAAATACTCATTCTTGCTGGTATAATCTTACTATTAACAAGCAGATGCAGGTTTCATTTTGCAGATCTGTTTCACTCCCAACAATCTATTCATTGAATTTTTTGAAACTTAGCACTTAAGAGGTAATGGGTTGACTCTGTGTACATAGATTTGCAAAGGAACAATGGGATTGTGATCTCTGCAGACACAAATTCACAGTTTTGAGAACTGTAAAACCCAGCATCTGTGATAATATCTTCTAGATAGAAAAATTGCCCAATAATCGTACAGAAACCTCTGGAAGATTATGACATTGTGAATGGATTAATGGAATTCACTTACCAAAAAAATTAAACATTGCATGAATATACAGCCTCATGCTACATAATTAAAAACTAATCCTTATTTCATGATTAATAACCTTTGGACTATAATGTATCTTAAATAGAAAACTATTTTTAGATAGATTTTTCCTCAAAAAGCATTTTATTTAAAAAAATCCAATTTAAATAAAAAAATCCGATTTAAATTTTAAAAATCTGATTTTTTTTAAAAAAAGCATTGATTTTTATCCACCCTGGGAACTTCTGGCCTGGGGAGAATCTGTCCAAAACCCCTGTTCTGAGGCCCCATCCCCTCTCTACTGGCTTTTCTCTAGGAATCCCTGCTGTTACCTCTGATAACTGATTGGCAATAACAGTGGGGATTCCCCTTCACGTGCTGCTAGCCATCCCAATCAGGAGGCCGAGTAGTGCCAGTTGAGTCCCTTTCTCTGCAGAGAGAGGCATAGAGTTAGAGAGTGGGCAGAAGAAAGGCCTCTTCATATTCTGGAAGTCTCATGCCTGAGGTGAACATCAAGAAGGACAGCTCATATGTATCCACTTTATTGATCTTTCTGGCCTTGTTTTTACTTGACATATTTATTACTATTTATTACATACCTTACTTGGGCATCATGGAAGTTCTTGGAGTCAAGATGTTAGGATATACATGGAGGCTGAGCTCCTTGGTAAAAGTACCATGTGGTGACTATAGTATGTTCAAAAGTTACTTCTGCGTAAAAAAATAGATCATCGTGTTTCGCTTTTTTGTTGAGGTATTTTTAAATTGTGTGGCTGCTTCAAACAGAATTGTGTGGCATGTTACACTGTGTTATACTTCTGTGCTTTTGATATGAGCTGTGTAGTAGGAAGTATTCCTAAAATGCTTTGACTTTGTGACCTTTTATCACTTCATCTGCAAATCTAAGCATTTAGCGGGTACTGTGACCTTGACTGAGGTGTAACACATTTACAAATATTAGCACGTTGCTGTTGTCTTCCTAAAAAGGCATAGGACTGCACTAGAGTACAGAAGCATTGGTTTATTGGTGCAAGCCAGTAACAGCTTAAATCCGTTCTTCCAAGGACCTGAAGAGGTATTGCTTGGTTGTGATATTATTGCACATGATTTTACTGTATTGTAGATCTGTGATGTAAAAGGTTACTGTGAAGAATTCAGTAGCCCAAATCACACCATAAAGCCCAGTACTATCTACTCCAGCTGGTGTGCAGAGGAGGATGGGGAGATAGCAAAGAATATGCTTTATTGGCCACAGAAAGATAACAATGTTGATGCCAAGTGGGCCTTGTTGGGGAGATTATTCCATAACTGGGGGTGGGCTCCACTGAAAATTGCCAAATTCATAGAATAGTATTGTTGGAAGGGGCCTATAAGGCCATTGAGTCCAACCCCTGCTCAATGCAGGAATCTATGTTAAAGCATACCTGACAGATGGCTGTCCAGCTGCATCTTGAAGGCCTTTAGTTGGGAGAGCCCACAACCTCCCTAGGTCATTGGTTCCAGTGTCGTATTGATCTAACAGCCAGGAAGTTTTTCCTGATATCCAGATGGATCTGGCTTCCTGTAACTTGAGCCCATTATTCCGTGTCCTGCACTCTGGGATGATCGAGAAGAGATCTTGGTCCTCCTCTGTGTGACAACCTTTCTGTTATTTGAAGAGTGCTATCATGTCTTCCCTCAAACTTCTCTTCTGCTCAGTTCTTTCAGTCTCTCCTCATAGGATTTGTTTCCAGACCCCTGATAATCCTCATTCCGAGGATGAAATCTGAGCCTCCCTTGGAAGAGGCACTCAGAGGAGGACCTTAGATGTTGAGCATAGTATAGCATCTGTCCTCATTGAGGAAGAAGTAGGGTGGATAGGCCTGAACTGACTTGCTGAGGAAGGCAGTCTGAAGAACTGAGGCAGATCATTTATGAACAAGCTAAAAAACACTGATCCCAATGCAGATCCTATTTTTCCCGCTTTTGTGAGAATTAGCCATTTATCTCTTTCAATTTTTTTAACTTGTTACTGGTCCATAGAAGGACCCATCATCTTAACCCATGACTGCTAAGATTATTCGGAAGCCTTTTTGTGAGGGACTTCATCTAAAGTGTTTTGGACATCCCAAATTACTCCTAACTGTATGCTTGCCGCTTTCAAAGAACTCTAAAAGGTTTGTGACGCGTGACACTTCTGCAGAAGCCAGGTTGATTCTTCAACGTAGTGTGGAGACAGTTTGCACAACATGACAGCCCAGTGTGGGTTATTGAAGACATGGTGAGCCTGCGGCACATGCAGGACATGTGAGGCCGCCATTTTGAATATATAACTGATGCTCATGGGTTGTCGAGTTGTCTGAACTTGGAAAGCATAAGCATAGGTTATGCAAAGGTTAAACAACCCTCACGTAACTCATTGACTGTGTTAGGTTGTTTAACCCTTGCATAACCCATGCTCCACAACCACTCATTGTGGGTTAAATAACCCACAACAAGCGTATATCGTCCAAATCCAGTCATGTTCTATAATAGCCAATTGTATTGTTTGGTGGAACTGGCAACAGTGGCTTTGCTCCTTTCCAGTGAATACATGGCTGCTTACATCAAATTTATATATTGATTCTGAAATACTCTGGTGAACCCCCATAGTTGGAAATAGCATTGACAGAGAATATCACTTCAGTGGCTTTGGGTAACCAGTATAATTAACAGATGTTACTGTCAAAACAGTTGCTTGGGTTCTGCTGTTAAATACGTGGTGATCTATGAAGGGCAACACAGTAGTTTTTAGGGTGTACATAGCTTCCGGAAACCTATTTGTTGAACCCTTGGATTGTTATTACCATTTTTGTTAGTAGTATAGCTAATTCATATGAGGACAAAAACATAATGAGGAAAAAAATATAGATTTTGTAGAAATTTCTCAGTCTAATTTTATGCTTGTTTCAGTGAAAAACATATATTAAGAGGAAGCTTAGTTCTGCCTAGATGAAGTGATTAATAATAGCAAAGGCCAGTCAAAGCATTTATGGTGCATTTCTGGCATACGGACTGTTCCCTGTGTATAAAATGGAGCACAGCTGATGCTAACAGCTTTGATTTTCCTGCAAGCTATTCTATGGTTACCTTTCTCCCCACCCCCATGGGAAAAGCCATCAGTCTTGGTGCTCTATTGTGTCTGGGATGCAGTGTTCTTTTAAGCTTTTGGTGCACCCAAGTGCCTTTCTTATGAAAGCAGAATTGCTGCCTAGGATTTACTATTTCTATTGCTAAGGGAATTCTAGATGCCCAAAACCGATTTTTTAAAAGCTCTGTTGCTAATGGCAACTCATTCTAATCCCTTACTGTATATGGTATGTGGCTTACACTGTGTGACACAGTGATGCAGTCTAGAATATAAATTTTTTTTTCTTCATAGTATTTACACATGTGTTCATGCTTATGGGGTTAGGCTTAATATAGAATTTGCGAGTCTTAAAAGCAGATGGTGTGTAGACAATAGAATATGATTTCTGCTTACAAAGTCTTAGATCATACACTTTTTGTATATATAAATTAGAAAAGTAATTTGATTTCATCTGGTAAGGCTGTAAAATCAAGTTAGAACTTTACTGTGGTGTAATTGACTGCTATCTGTGTTATAAGGTTGAGTATCAGTAGTAAATTTCAATCATCAGTAGTAAATTACAGCCATAATTTACTCTTCAGTAATAAAATACAATCAGGTAAGAAAAATAGATGTCTAGTAGGCTGAAGCTTTGCGTTGAGCCACAGTGTAAAGTTAATAGTTGAATTAAGGATGTTCTATCCCTGGATTAATTGATAATGTAAGTAGTGCCCTGCCTTTTGAAGGAACTGAATGGGGATTCCACATGTGCACATAGGAATCCCAGGATCAGCTTCCTCAACCTAGTACCCTCCAGATGCTTTGGACTTCAACTCAGCCCTAGCCAACATGGCCAATGATCAGGAATGTTGAGAGTTGTAGTCGAAAACATCTGTAGGGTACCAGGTTGAGGAAAGCTGTCCTGGATCAAAGGTTTTGGCTGCAAGGTTACCAATATCTTATGTAAGGACTATTAGCTTTTAGGATGAGCAGCAGAATGAAGACAAAACTTCATTTCCCATCTTAGGTATAAATAATTGGACTTCTTAAAACTTTGTGGATTTTTTGGAGTAAAATAAGTGGTTTCGTAATATCAGATATTTGTACATATTTGAGGTACAGATATAAACAGCATATTCCCCTTGGCAGCAAAAAGAGCAATCTCATGCACTTTTGAAGTGGTGGTTATTCTTTCAAACCTGAGGCAATTTCGGTTATATAATAATTCTTGCGTAACAGAACGTGAATCAACAGGAAGGATAGATAATTTCTCAATGTAGACTTTTGTTTGCACTTGGGATCACAAAACAAACTTGTAAACTTTACATATGAAGAGTCAACATGCCCTTTGAAGTATGGGAGCAAATGGAAAATAATATTTTAGTGCACTTTTTGTAATACGTTTAAAACTGTTTATCTCAAAGATCTTTGAGGCAATTTTCAAATGTTAATGGTCTAGAAAAGTTGACAAGCACAACCTTAGCAGTAAAACAGCAGGCAAGAGAATTGGCCTTTTGCCACAAGTGAGCTTCACTCCTTTCAGTTCCAGGCATCCAGAAAAAATATTTGCTAGAATGTTGCACAACAACAACAACAAATCCCAAAGTTTGTTTGTTTTAAATTTTCCTTCTGCTTTTGGAAGCTTTGGGTTTATGTGTTCTGTGCACTGTTAACCTTTAATAAACCTAAATTGAAGTTCCCATTTAATTTCCTCAGTCTGAGAAACGAGGGCTTGACATTAACAGAAGATTGTGGCTAAACATTGCAATATACATTATCAAATCTGTTCAGTCTTATTAGAATCTTTCACCTTAAATGATCTGTGGATACCTGTTGTAACGTGTACAGTCAGTTACCTTTGCATTCATTGAGAGATAGAGGTGATCTACACTAGTAAAACAGCATTTCAGATTAAGGATCATTTCATACATGTATATTTTTTTATTCAGAACCTGATGTGAGAGCTGACTCCACTGAAAAACACCCTATTTAAGATGTTATGAAAGTTCCGTCTGTGTGTGTATTTGTACTGTAATGGCTCATCAGCACATGCAAGTCATCAAGTGATGAACATACATTATTATTATTATTCTCTTTATTTGTATCCCGCCTTTTGCCCAATACTGGGGCTCAAGCTGGCTTTACAAAATCAAAACATATACAATTAAAAGCTAGGAATAGAAATATACAAAAGTTAAAAAATATAATTAAATAGGTTTCAATATTAAAACATTTCAGCACTTAAAATACATATTACATTTAAAAAATCTTAAACATAGATGGAGGTCCACATTATTCACCAAAGGCCTGCTGGAATAAGAATGTTTTTGCCTGCCTCCGAAAACATATCAAGGAGGGAGCCTGTCTACATGTGTGAACTAGCCATAATAATAAAGTCTAAAATTTCTGATTAGAATTTTCTTTGGTGGTTGTATTCAGGGCTTCACAAATTTGGACTGGTTCTGTCACCCAATCTAAAATGTGTGGTTGGTATGACTCTGTCCCACCACTTCAGTGCAATTCCATGCATTATGATAAGGAAACCTCCGACCTCCAGGCTCCCTAATTTGGCCCGTGAAGCTCTTCAATCCAGTCATGCCCCCTTTCTTTTGCCATGTCCACTTGCCTTTTTCCATCTTTGATCTTTTCCATTTTCCATTGAGTTTCCTGAAGGCATGGTGGAATGCAATCTGCGCTTTATCATGTGGTTCTGTATTCCTGACCTCTGGTGACTTTTTGGAGAGCACTAAGCATTTCTAGAGACATTCATTGCTTTGGTCTTTTCTAGAGGGTTCAATCTATTTCTGGATTTCTGCATTAGGGGTTTTCATTATTATTCAGAGCTCCTGTATGTCTTTGTTGTGTCCTTCTGAGCTAAACTTTCCTCAGCTGGTGCTCTCATTTGGTCAGAGCTAAATCTCAGAACAGATCAATCAGTTAATCAGTGATTGAAAGAAATATTAAAGGGAGGGGGACATTGGTGATAAAAAGTTTGCTACTTTTTACTTATTAGTTGAATTTCTTGCCTTTTGAAATCCAGATTTGGTTTCTGTTATTGGGATGTTATCTTGGAGTTAGCTCAATTGATTTCAATGGAACTTCTTCATAGACATGCATAGTAGGATTGTGATGTTCTTTCCTAAGTAGCAATTTCAAGTTTTAATTGATTTGGTTTAGGGGGATGGGTTTTGAAAGTGCATTTTTGTTTTTCCTGTTTAATACTGGGGTGCTGGAGGCTACTACAGAGAAAGGCCACTACTATAGAGAAGGGGCACCAAATCTCAGTGTGCAAGGACACTTTAAACTGGGCCCAGGAGTAGATAGGCATAAGATTATGTTGTGCTTTTTCCGAGTGGCACGTTTCCTTGAGTTGTGTTGCATGATGAAATATAGGTAAGAATTACGTTTTGGTCCAGGCCACTTTGTCTGTGGTCCTGCACATTACTTGAATGCAGCTCCTGAGGCCTTTTCCAGATTGGAATTAAGCCCTAAGGCTGAAAAAGATTTCCCACCCCTTCTTTGCATGTTTACTGTGATGCAAGTTCCATTGTGTGAAGTGAGACTTACTCCCAGGTAAGTGCACACAAGATGACAGCCTTAAACCCTGACCTTGTGTTGCGCCTCCACAGGTGGTTTGGGGGCATTCCCCAGTCCACTCTCCAACTCCAAAATGTTGGAGCTAGGAGCAGCAGCAGGGGACTTGATTTGGCACTGGCTATCCATACAGGCTTGGTGTCCCTTGGTCAGCTGCCACCAGAATGTCCAGCCCCAACTTTCCTTTCTAGCTTGGATTTTCCATGTCATTATTCTGGGCCCCATCAGCACAACTATGGGGAAGATACCCTCACAACTCAGAAGTAGAGAAAGGAAGGCTTGGGCTATATTTGTCACCCTCTCCCTATGGCAAAGAAACAGTTACAGTTGTGAGAGGAAATGCGGACCCAGTAGCACAGTTCAGAGGCTTTGAAAATGGGGTGCCCCCCCTTTCTAGCCATTCCATCCTATTCCTCCTTCCACTATGTTGTAAACACCCCTGCTTCTCATTCACTCTTTATTCTATGTCATTAAATTACTGTGTGGCTGCTTGGTCCCCCCCCCCCCCCCCGGCTTATTTTTTTTCTAAAGGTTTTTTTTTCCAGATCAGCAAACCTCAGGGTTACCCCAAGCCTGCTCATACCTCTCCTGTGTCTGGGTGGTGCAGTTTTGGCTTCAGTTCCTTGAGCACAGGAGGACTCAAAACACTATTAGTATTGCATTTCTTCGATTCTAAGACGCCATCGATTGTAATATACACCTTAATTTCAGTACCACCAACAGAAAAAAAGCTTTGATTCTAAGAAATAAATACATAAAATAAAATGCTAAAATATATCTAAAATTCAAAAATTGTGATTCTAAGACTCCATCAATTCTAAGACGCACCCCATTTTTAAAGACGTTTATATGGGGGGGAAGTGCTTCTTAGAATCGAAGAAATATGGTAGATATAATGATGAATGGATTGTGAAGTGGTGTGCCATTTACATGTGGTTCATTGATATGGGGCTACATATACACCCCTCTGGGTACCTTTTATTATGCTATCTTTGTTGGAGTGAGAAGCAAGCTCTTGGTCCGAGGCAGGTGTCCAGTTTTTATCTAAATAGGAAGACCCCTCCTGGATCAGACCAAGAATCCTTCTAGTCCAGCATTCGGTTCACCAGTGGCCAACCAGCTGTCAATGGGAAACCCATAAACAGGATGAGTGCAACAGCACCTTCCCACCCATGTTCCCCAGCAACTGGTGTGCATAGGCATACTGCCTCTGCTACTGCTACTTCTTCCTGAAGATTGGTTTGTTTGTTTTTTTAAAAAAGGAAAACCTTGATAGGTACCTTTAAGTACATGGTAAAGATAAGGGTGGGGTGATGACTTGTGTTGGAAAAAGTTATATTCTAAGACTTTCAATCACTGGAAAAGCTTCAGTCCCTGGAAAATAAGATATGCTTTTTATTCAGCTAGATCACAGAACTAGAGGAGTTTTCCTTTGGTAGTAAATCATCATATATTTGCATGCTTTGTATTGTCATAGAACCATAAATGAGGCAAATAACATTTTTCCATTAGTCACTTTCACTTGATATTATAGTAACGCTATGGGGGAAAAGACCACAAGTCATAAAATAATAAATTCCTTTGATACCTACTAGGAAGATCTCTTCCTGAATTGCTGACCCAAGAGTAGCATATACATGCGTGTGTGAGAGAGAGAGTTCAAAGATGGTCCATTGCTTTAAGCCCTGTGTAAAGGTCTTGGGGGAGCATGGAGAAAAGTTTGAGGGGAAGGAGGAATAAACAGTATGATGAAAGGTTCAATCAAGCTAAGGTTTAGCTGCCCCTGCAGTTTCTTTTCTCCAACTGCAAGTATTTGGCTGTGTAGCTGTACCAGAAGCAAAATGCCAGTGTGGACATTTCAGACTAACTGTGCTGGGAGGGTAGCTTATAAAGGCGGCTTGCCGAGCTATGTTGTTTCATACAACTATTATGCACGAGAAGGCCATCACAATGCCAATTCTGTTCAGCTTTGCGTTTGTGAATGCCCATCTTCCACTGCAGCCAGATGACTTTATTACTTTTTATTCGCTGCTCCACATTAATTTTTTCAAAACATACAACCTTGACCTGGTTACCACATTGAATTTCAGTTATTCATGAATTTGAAACCTATGAGGGTGATGGAAACAGGATGTGCTGGCAGCTGTGCCAAATTTGAGTTTACATGATCTTCTGAGAAGCATTAACATTTCTTCTACTCTGAGTTTAAATACACCAGCATCCTCAGATAGGATTTAATTGACTCTGTGCCTCATCAGAAGTAAAGTAATGGATGCAACCAGTAGGTGTTTACATACATGTGAACTTGGCTTTAAAGGAATTTGGAATTCACATTATATGATCTACTTTTACATCGTTGTTTTATTATTTATTTACTTTCATCCATAACTTCTTCTTAGATGACATATCACAGTTAAAACAAGTCAACTCTTGTTTTGTATGTACTTTCGGTTGCAACTTCCTTTTTTTAGTTCATCTGCAGCACGCTACGTTCAAATAACCTATTAAATGAGTAGAGACTCCTGCTGTTGGTGGTCAACCCACAACATAAATGCTACAAATGTCCCTGGCAGAGTTTGTGGCATTCCTGAGAGCACCTGAAGAACTACAGTGCTAATGGGTCAGTCAGCCTTGCACACTTTTGTTCTGTGCTTCAGCAGGGTTATGCTGCCGCATATTTCCCTTATCCCCAGTGCAAAAAAGCTAGAAGCAAAAGTACTGAAGTGTGTGTGTGTAGCTGTATAAGTACTGGAGTGGTGCACACTTGCTTGGCCGTCTCTGCTGAAAGTCTTCACTGGCCTATCGCCTTAAAAAGGAAACACAAAATCATACTTTCTGTAGGTTGATGGAATTCTGAGCAGGGATACAGGGTATGCTTAAGCTGTTTCCCCTCCAAACCACCTTCCCCACGCAGACTCTTTTCTCCCACCCACCCCAAAAAATGCATGGTTTCAAATATATTTATGCCTTCTCCACTTAGTGAATAGCATATATGCATAAGGGGGAAGAAAGGGCTTTGACTTCTTTCCCTGTATGTTGAGATCCTTGGTACTGTGATGGAGTCAGTTGTGGCAAGCTAAGTGGCGTTTTTTCCTCTTAACTTTCATTTTTAATTTTTTTTCCCTGCCCTATAGTGTTAATTGCCTTAAGAGCCTTTTTAGCTTCATTATAAGGGTCCCTAAGGTAGAATAAGGCGGAAAGTTGGTATATAAACACAGTGTTAAAACAGACCCAAAAAATAAAACACACAACTAACTCCAACACGCTGAGGATGACCCCTTCCGTTCATTGAAGCAGTAGTCACTCTACCTCATCCTGAATCTTGCAGATGTGTTATGATTTTAGGAAGAACAATTCATACAAAAGCCGGACCACACAACATTTGTTTCCTCTACAGTTATATATATGGGGAAGTAATGTATTTTCCTGTATGTTAGGGGATTCCCATGGATATACTTATTAGCTTCTCTGCTGCCCTGGGATATCCAAAGTTTGTATATTTGAGAAAGACCTAAGCTACATTTTTGCAGGCTCAATGCAGCTCTCCTGAAAAGATGGAACCCTTTGATGGCTGAATTCACCAAGCTTGCTCATTGTTTTAACTGTTTTAATTGGATTTTACCACTTTTAAATTTTATACTGGTTTTAGCTTGATTAATGGTTTAATTTGTTTTTAGCTGTGTATATTTATTGTTTTATATTGTTGTATAATTTTAGCTGTATGCCGCCCTGAGATCCTAGTGATATAGGGCGGGATACAAATGTTTAAATAAATAAAAATAAAATAAAATACAAGACTGGCATGTTACAGCTAAGGCCCAGGGCCTGCCAATTTGACAGGCCTGCCTCAGGGGCCACCCTTTGCCTGGCAAATCTCAAAGTGATAGTAATGAGAAGGCCAAATCTACTTCCTAAGGGGGAATAGTTGGGGGCTGGGATTGCTGTTCCAAAGCCACAACAGTCCAATTACAAACTAATGAGTTCTGTATCAAACTCCTACCTGAAGAATTTGCCTTGATTGGACCTAACAAAAATGCAGAAAACAAGAAGTTCTGTACCCAAAACAACATTTTAAAAATTCATTTGGCATGGTTTAACTATTTAGAATTGTTTATTTACGGTCAATAAACCAACACAGTAATCAATTTACAAATACACAATATTAAAACACTCCTGTAAAACCGCAGCTGATTCCATTAAAATATTAAAACATTATTTGCCCATTTGCAACCTACAATGCATAGCAAGTGAAAGAAATTTAGACACCTGCAAAGTGATTTGTTTAACTATTATGCATAATCTGTTTCAAAACTGAAAGCTTTTAATAAAGCAATGATACGAGTTGGATTTGTTTTTATTTTTTTTTGCAAGAGTTTGGATGTTAAAAAAAAGCATGGAAATTGATGTTTGGATACCTTTAGAACCAACACCCCGCCCACAGGCCACTGTAAGCAATGCCTAACTATGGGTTCTCTGTAACAACTTCTCCTAATGTCCACATGTTGTCAAGTTTTACTCCCCAGCCATAAAAACTAGAAGTTTGCTTCTTTTTTTTAATGGGGGGGGGGGGGGGGGGATGAGATCCACAAGGTACCAAATTCTGTACCAGATATCTGACTGTGAAAATGCCTGAATAGATGTATACCTGTTTATAGAAGTATACATATTTATCCAAGTATACTTTAGATAAATATAACTGTCAATCAATATTTTTTTTAAAATAGATGAATGATTTAAGATAGCCATTTTATGTTAAATCCTGGCCTTGATCATGTAAAACAGCAACTTTACTTTCACCGTGTGCTCTTGTTGAAACAAATGCACACGTCTGATAAGACCAATGTCCTTTCTTGACAAATCTGCTTGAAAACACTATCTTCTGCCTCAGAAACAAAACGGAAATGTCAGGGGAAAATGCATTTTACTTCAGTCTTCCTTTGTAGTAATTATTAAAATTGAAGACATGCATATAAAACAGCAGTTATGAATACATGTGTGTGTAATGCATAACAGATGGGATTTTTTTTGTGTAAGCAAATAAGGTCTTTCCAGGATTTTAATGAGTTGTTACAGAAGGCTTTTGTTAATATATAATGCCAAACATTCTTCCCTAGAATGCTAGTGAACAAAAAGGCACCCCCCTCTTGAATTAAACTGTTAAATCTGAAATTCTTGACATTGTACAAATGCGGTGTGTCAGATTACTCAAGATAAGACAGTAAAAGTTTTAGATCAGTGACTTTTTTTTTGCTCCAAGCTGAGATACTTTACTCTTGGGAAATCTGACTCTTTAAATCTTGTTTCTCTTGATGTTTTTGTAATAAATGTCTAGATGTCATAAGAGGGTTCCTGTATAAACTGTCCTGAGGTTAAAAAAAGCTTTGTATATGTCTGTCAGTAACACAGCTGGAGAAAATACAAACCTTGAAAGAGCATAAAAGGCTGGTACTGTCAATCTCCAGTATTTCTTCTCCAGAAGTTGATCCTTTGCAAATAAAAAGGCAGAAGTGTAATAGCTAATCCACACTACCATTAAATATTGGGCACTTGAGATTTTTTTCTTTATATATTGGAATACCATCGCTACAAAGCAAGATTTGCAAGCATAATGCTTGGTATTGATGACAGGGGACAAGCAAAGCATGTTTCTGATTTTGTTGAGATGGACTCTGGGCAACTACTTAGACATCCTGCTGTCATAAGAGGAGATAGCATTTTGTTTGAAATTGGTGGGTGGGGTGGGCAGAGGCAAATGTACAGTGCTTCTGCATAGCAAATAACTGTTCCTGTCTTTGGGCAAACGAATTTGGAAGAGGGTCAGTTGCTATATGTCACTGGCCTTAATACTTCATGCAAAATTTTCAACCAAGTCAAAGAGCTAAAATTCTTCATGGGGTGTTGAATGAACTTCAAAATAACTAATTTGGAGTGCAAAATACTTATAGCCTATTTCTGTAATATGGCCTAGGTTATTTTCCAGAATTTGTTTTGGGAAATATAAATTAAAATCTGCATATATGTTTCTGAAAGATGTTGGCTATTTGTTATGTTTTAAAGAATTATACACATTTCAAAGACATGCATTGATGTTGCTATACATTTTTTTCTTTTCATCGCTTTTGATGTTGAAATTTCAAGAAGAAAAAAATCAATTTTTTAAAAAAGTCTTAAAGCACTTGCGAGGAACTTTTTTTAGCCCAAGGGAAAAATTGGTCCAGTTAACCATTTTGGGTCCACACGTCCATAGCAGGTGGAACCATTCCACTGCCAGTTGGGGCCTTCTGTGTGTCAGAGATTCCGCATCCCCGTCTTAAAGAACATTGGGCTTCTCCAAGGTTCTAGCAGGAAGGCTTCTGTACTAGTTCCTGTAGTATAGCTTCCATAATCTCTTGAAGGGGAATTCCTACAAGGCAGACTTGTGTAGGAGGAATCAAGCATGAAGAATTCATCTTTCAAATCTACTTCTTGAGGGGGAACAACCCTGCCCCCCAGGCTTTATTGCTAGCATTGGTTTATGGGCAAGGATGTGTACAGCGTTTAATAAATGTTCTGTGCCAAATAAAATTCCTTATTTATGACCCATATGGTTTAGGTAAATTAAACAACTTTGCATATTTTTGAAATGCTTGCTCTTCCATAATTCTGGCGAGAGTAGAATTTTAAAAAATTAAACAGGATTTTTTTTTAGAAAAAATCAGCAAAATAATAATTTCTCCTTTTAAATATAAAAGTTACAATTAAATCTCATCACAAGCATGATGAACCTATACTTCCAGTCTCATAAAAAGGAAGTTACCTATCAATCAAACATAGGAATCCATTTCAGTTTTTCTTCTCATGAAAATGGCTCTATCCAGCTCTTGGGTGGGTTTTCACAATCAACCACAATGGCTTATTTTCCCTCCCTGCGCATGCTGGTTGTGAGCTGCCTAATTACCCTTGCCAGGCATGGATTATTGTGACAGCCGAATCCAGCAAGGGTCGGTGGGTGGTTGGTTTACTGGAACCCATGGCATTTCCTAGCCACCCCAGCCGCCCACCTTCACTGGGTTTGGATGTCATGACAACCTTTGCCCAGCTAAGGTAATTATGCTAATTAGGAAGTTTACAACATGGGGAGGGAAAATACTCCACTATGGCTTATTTTCCTTCCGTGATCGTGCAAATCCTTGCTTCTTGAAAGTTCGGGGCTTTCTTTTTCTCTGTCTAAAGTCACGTGAGCAAAGGCACAGGTTGGATACGATTGTTGTTCTGTGCTTCAGTGATGGTGGAGCCCAGCTCCACACACACACACACAGCATCCACTAAAATGTCCGAAAGTGCTGCTAATTGTTTATTTGGGACCCAATGTGTTTCAGCAAAAAAGGCAGTCTGAGGCATTGTGTGTCTGTGTGCATCAGGGTTCTCCTTGGAGATTTAAGTCATGTTTTAAATAAATTCATTAAATAAATCCACACCGGCTTGAAAAGTTTTGCTCTCATTTCAGTTGAAAGGCTGCCTTTCCCCATACGAGCCTGCCCAGGTTTTAGGATTTTCATGAGAGGCCTTTCAGAGGCAGGTTTGGTAGTGATGGAAGAGAGGGCCATCTTGGTTGCTGCTCTCAGGCAATGGAACTGACTTCTAAGGGAGGCTAGGTTGGCTCCTCTCTGCTGTCTTTCCACATCATTCAGATACGTTTTTATTCAGGCTGGCCGTTGGGGTGTAAGCTGGTCTGTTGTGTTGGTGCTGTTTTACTCTCTTATTGTTGTGTTTTTTTAAACATGCTTTTGATGTATTTGTTTTATTACTTTAACCAAGTTTTTATTGATTTTTTAAAAACTTAATGATTATAATGATTGTTAGCCTCATTGGGATCCATTTTCATGGTGGAAAGGTAGGGTACAACACATAGATAAATAAATAAATTTCACCTTCTGAAATGTGCTTGCCAAAAGGGCCAGAAACATGTTGTAAAAGAAGAGAAAAGCTGAGATTCTCAGTCATCTGTGCTGATTACCACATTAAACCAGTTCACACGTAATGCTGAATTGTGAGTTAATTAACTAGAAGTGAGGAGCGCTCCAGCATTACCTACAACCCAACTCATTTTGTGCTTCATTAGAACTGCAGGATACATAGCGCAGACTATGAGGAATACTAAAGTTTGATCATGTATATATATTTTTTTGAAAAAATAATATAGGGAACTTCATTCAGTTATTTTGGTTAATATCTGTACTGAGTGGAATGATACTGTGTTTACAGCTGATTGGCAAATGTGCGGTGTTAAGTTGATATTTTTATGTAGGAGACCTTTATCTATATGTCCTTCTTATTTATTCATTTATTAAAACATTTGTAACCTGCCCTATATTACTGGGATCTCAGAGCGCCGTACAGATAAAACCAGAACAATATGAAACAATAAATATACACAGCTAAAAATGTATTAAATCATTAACAAACTAAAACCAGTAGAAAAGTTTAAAAGCAATAAACAATTAAAACTGGCTCAGTTCATTAAGTCAGCGCAGTGTGAAAACTCCACTCAACAGTGGAGTTTTTAGGGGGTACTCTCCACAAAACATGTTCTAACTCCACCATTGTGTGAATGTGTGCTACCGTGGAGTTGAGTAAAATCCATCACGACGTTTGATTGACAGTTCCCCCGGTCATCCCAATGATATCCCATCAGCTATTGCTGCAAATATATATATATATATATATATATCCCTGTGGCTCTCCTAGAGCAGCTTTCACTCCTTTTGCCGCTCTTGCCAGGGAACTCTGTAGCCAGTGGGAAAAGTCAACTCAATGCAACAGAAAACTCCACGGATCTTGCCACATAACATACAACACAATGGTTATGTAAGTATTCTCCTCTGCACAGTGTGGACATTTTATGTGGAATGTCCCCCCCCCCCCAAAAAAAGCTCCACCGTTGCCTGGAGTTTTCCCGCCAGACAACACATTTCTCAACAGTGGTGTAAGAACACCACCATGGAATTCTAAAACCACCATTAAGGAACGTGTTGTCTGAACTTGAGCCACTATGTGCAACCATGGAGAATTTAGCCTTCAAAGGCTTTATAAAAAGTCATGTTTAACTTGGCATTGAAATGAAGCCAGTGTTGGTGCCAGTCGTGCCTCCAAGCATATTCCACAACCGGGGTACCACCACAGAGAAAGCCCTCTCCCTTGTCCCACCATAATGTATGTCTCGCGTTGGTGGGACACAGACGAGGGCTCCTCCCACAGAACTCAAATCTCAGGCAGGCATATATATCCTTATGGATGTTAAATTCTCGACAGATTTAAAAGAGCTTTTGGAGATAGGTACATCTTTGGTTTTACCTTTATGAACTAGGGGATTTTAATATCTTGGAATATTTGGGGCATCACTGGACAAAATCAATTGAATTTTTTGAAAACTAGAAAATTTAGTATGTAAACATGAATGAAGAGCACTTGTATTTTGATATTTTTTCTAGGACTGTTCTATTTGTAAAAGATAGAATTGTAGGTTGACGTGCAAATTAAACAGATAAACTAATGTTGATTGTTTCTGTTGATTTCTGCCAGGAAAGCACAAATATGGCACACTTTGAGACTAGGTTCTATTTTATTTATGTGTGGGTATTAAGATTTGTTGCCCTATCTTATCCTGGGGGCTCAGGGTGGGTTGCACTGCAAAATTTGTAAAATATCCCAACTTTAAAAAGCCCACCACAATGCTATTCCAAACCCTTAGAGAGATGGGAGCTACGCTGATATTTCATGACCAGTTCATGTAAGTTTATCACTTGACTAGCAGCTGAATGTGTGACCTAACTCCATCGAAAAAACATTGTTTATGTGGTGATAGGAATGTTTTATCCATGATGGCCCATTCACAAATTCAAGTCATCATTGGCTGCTGCTGTCAAGTGATGAAAAGGGGGTTCGGGGAGAAGTGTCTGAAGTTCGTTCAGACATTACAAAAATACTTTGAAGCTTACTTTCTAGCACAATTTGTTCATGGTGCTTGTATGATATGATTATAAAATAAATACAGCACTCTTTTAATAAATAACTCCATTACTGCTATATTCTCAGGAATTTCCTTTGATCAGTGTGTAGGTAATGTTTCATGCCCAGAGAGCTTCGGCTATGGGGCGGTATATAAATGGAATAAAATAAATAAATAAATAAATAAATTCAATGAAAATATACTGAGTACTTCTGTCTGTTTCTTTGCACAAATTACCATTACAATGTGAATAAATCTGGTCTTAAACATGTTCAAGATTAGCCCTGTCTTCCGCTGCCTGGTTGTTTGACAGCCAAGTGCCCAACAGTATGCTGAGACTTTCTCCAATCTACCATAAGGAGATCTATGCTGGTACAACACAGTTCCTGGAGAGTAGACTGGAGTCTTGCGTTTAGAAAAGTTATCCAAAATATATTGAGCATGGAATCAGAGCAGTGGCTTTTAAAAAGCCTCTTGTGTAGCTCAGTTGTGTTGATCAAAATTCGTTCAGAATCTGACACTGCAGAATAAATCTCGATAGATTACAACAAGCTGTTACTACAGTGGATCTCTGAAAATTGTCCTTTTTAAAAACATGTTCTGAGGCCATAAACTGCATGTGTTGAAGTTCTTAAATAGAGGCTGTCTAAACATTGAGCAATTCGCTCTTGTTGTATTTCCCTTTTTATCAATCTGAGTAAATTTACAATATATTTAAACCAAGCTCATGTAGCATCCTTGCAAAATGTACATCAGTTGGACTTGCACTGTGGTACTCTGTGCATTTTAATGACATTTCCTTCATGTTTCTTGTAGGGCATTCAGTCTGAAGAAAGCTGCAATTGAGAGAGAATATGCACAGGTAAGTCACAAAATAATCTCTGTGTTAATGCCTAAGAATTAGCAACTTGTATCCTAACAGGTATTTTTTCCTGTAGCCCAATTCTCCCCCTTCCTCCCCCCATCCCCGAAACTTCACGTTGATATTGACTTTACCAACAAGACAGTTGGTAAAGAGCACAGGACCTTTCTAACTTAACCATTCATGGCTCCATTAATATGTTGTCATACAGGCCCTTGCTGTTGATTCATCCCCTGGCCTCATGCTAGGCATTGGGGCTTACTGCTGCCCAGTGCACAAGGGCGGGAGTTGCATAATCCAGTCTTGTCTCTCAACCTCAGTGTGCCCACATATCTTACTTGAGCCAGCCTGGTGTGCAAAGCGAGGTGGGTTTAGACTTCTGAAATAAACAGATATGTTTCAGGCATTCCCCATAGGGAAGTTAGTTAATGGATAGCCTTGACAAATAGATTGTGTCTTTGCATCAGTTTCCCATTTAGGAAACTGAAATATTGACCCACTTCACAGGATCTTTTAAAAGGATGAATGGAATGAGGATTGTGATACCTTTTGCACATTACATCCTATATGAATGATTAAGAATATCATCAGTCTTATGAAGGAACAATACTTCTAGAACTGCTACATAGAAACATGAAATTAAATCAGAATAGTTAAATTTGTGTAACTGAGCTGTTCATATACATGCAGGTGTCTGTGTTTTATTGAGATGCTGACCGTCAGTTCTTTAGGTGAATATCAATTGATTTTGACACTAAAAACAAAACATTTTCTGCTTCTGGCTCAGCAACATATCCACAATTATTTAATTATTGTGGACAGGGGCTACATGTATTATGTCTGCTGGCCAACTGTTCTGCCAGATCTGTTACATTTTTTCTTCACTGCCCCCCCCCCCCCCCCTTCTGCTGTCTTTCAATCTGAACATCTACCTTCAGGGTTTTTTTGTTGTGACGTTAGGGGAAGCGTCAGTGTGAGGAGAAATGTAGCTTGACAAGAATATTTTGAATGATATATTGAATGTCACAAACAGTGAAGAACAGACTAAATACTGGAGCCTCTTGTTTGAACCACAAGCCAAGATTTGGGCAAGTGAGCCTCTTATTACCGTATCCTATTAAACAGGAATAGTAAACTTTTTCTTGCTCTTTTAAAAATGAAATACGTTTCTGCATGTGAATTCTCTAGTACTGTGTCAATTGCATTTTGCTAAAAGCCAATACGAAATGACAGAATTTTGTCATCCTAAGCCTTATAAATAAAGGGCACAGAATACAAGGCTGTACTCAGTTGAATTAAAGTGTCCCTTGCTTCCCATGTCATAAAATAAGAGGACAGCCATCGTATTTTGAGCAATAAAAATGATGGAGAGTAAAATGTCAACCCAGTGTGTAGCCGCTGTAAAGAAGGCAAACTCCATATTAGGCATTATTAGAAAAGGAATTGAGAATAAAACTGCCAGTATCTTACTGTCTTTATACAAATCTATGGTGTACAGTTCTGGTCACCGCACCTTAAAAAAGCTATTATAGAGCTGGAAAAAAGGGAAACTAAAATGATCAAGGAACTGGAGCATCTCCCCTATGAGGGAAGGTTATAACAGCTGGGATTGTTTAGCTTGGAAAAAAGGAGGCTAAGGGGAGACATGGTAAAGGTGTACAAAATTATGCATGGTGTGGAGAGGGAAACATTTTTCTCACTCTCCCATAATAGCAGAACCCGAAGTCATTCGATGAAGCTGATTGGTGGGAGATTCAGGACAGATAAAAGAAAGTACTTCTTCACACTTCTTCACACAGTGCATAGTTAACTATGGAATTCACTACCACAAGAAGTAGTGATGGCCACCAATTTGGATGGCTTTAAAGGGGGGTTGGATAAATTCTTGGAGGAGAAGGTTATCAAGGGCTACTAGTCCTGATGGCTGTGTGCTACCTCCAGTATCAGAGGTAGAAAGCCTACATACACCAGTTGCTGGGGAACATGGGCAAGAGGGTGCTGTTGCATCATGTCCTGCTCGTGGATCCCTGGTCAACAGCTGGTTGGCCACTGTGTGAACAGAGTGCTGGACTAGATGGACCCGTTGTCTGATACAGCATGGCTCCTCTTATGTAGAACAACAACTGGGTAAAATAAGTCCATTCTCCAGACAAAAGCACCCTTGCAGCTGGGACACCATTCTTTAACAGGGTTAGTAGAATTATTAAATTGGTCCTAGTTACAATAACATAAGTTGAGTATACAGTAGAGTGAGTTTTTTATTGATCTGTCAAAGGAAGTTCCTGATTTAGTGAGCAAGATTTTATAATAAACTCCATGGGATACATTGGCTGGATATAAGGACAAGTGAGCATAATGGTTTAAAAGATGCTAATTTTCTTAGTCTAAGGAATATAAGAGTCATAGTAAACTTCTTGAAACCTGCTTCCTTCACTGCAAGGCTAAAAGTAGTGCTTTCAAGCATGCAGAAATTTAGAAAGTGTTGACAGCTAAGGAAAACAGAGGGAATGTTTAAATCTAATCTGTTGTGAATGATTATTCAGTATATAAGGTTCTAAATGTACAGTAGAGGACTTGTTTAGTTTCAAGCAGATAAAAGGCCTTCTATCAGCTAGCTCTAGCTTTATCCTCTCAAGGAAAGAAAAAGGGGGAGAGCGGAAATGTAAGGGTGGCCAAGTCAGCTCGGGAAAGCAGTCCATGCCAGCTGCCAAGTAATAAAAAGAGAGGCTACTAATCTGACAAATATTTGCTACCAGCAGAGAAGAGTTACTGTAGGACCAAAAGTAGAGGGTGTGCCCAGCTGCATCTGACATTGTCATATTTATCTTAAGTGATTCAGTGTCAAATTTCATACGTGGAAAACTCTTGTTATAAATAGCCTTATTTTTGTTAATGCCGATGGGAACACTTTTTCAATTTATTACTGATCCTGGCATGGGAAGCATACTGTATAATCCAGATGAGAAAAAATAATTACACAGAAAAACATATACTGTTTAATTTAAATCTCACTTTATGTGTCTTTCAGTGAGAGCAGCACAGGGCAACTTTATTAAACTAATTCAAGATGTTGATAGCACAGCCCATTCTGTCTTGCTAGTTTAACAGAATTTGCATTTTGCAGCTTTTGGTTGTTTTGTCCTTTAAGAGCTTGCTACATTCAAATCTGTGTATTCAGGGCTTAATCCACTGGGCGGGTGGGGGTGGAGAAAGAAATGATTTTGTTGATCCTCCCTCCCTCTGCAACTCCCTAGCATCACGTTCTCTGATGTCCTTCTGGAGCAGATTTGGGGTGGAGGCACAAGGGGTCCTCTACTCCATTCCATTAGCGGGGTGGGCGTAGAATTCTGCAACCTGAACTATGCAAAATAATGCATATTACCTGTTTGGCAAAAGTCTGCATTCTGCTCATGTCATAAGTTCCATCTGCTTGGCCCCCCTTCTCCACTGTGTTCTGAGCTTTTATTAAGATAATACTGTTAATATTTACTTACTCTGCAGCCATAAGAGCTAAAATATTCCTTTAAAAAGATGAGATTCTCATGATGATGCTTTCTGTATCCAGAACCATAGTATAAATTTAAGCAATATGACAGAATTGAATATGCACAGTTAGTAAGATATTGATGTTTTGTTCTTGATTAGCCTCTTGAGTCCTACATGGTTTGGGTCCAGGTTACCTACGGGATCGCCTTCTCCCATACAATCCACCCTGCACACTCAGGTCCTCTGGGAAGAATTTACTGCAGTCAGCCAAGACTAGGCTGACAACTGTTACCCAGAGGACCTTCTCTTCTGCCGCACCCAGATTGTGGAATGACCTGCCGGGAGAGATCCGCCAACTTACCAGTCTTCAAGAATTTAAAAGAGCTATAAAGGCAGATCTCTTCCGGTAGGCCTACCCAGATGACTTTTAAGTGTTTTATTGGTATTTTATTGGTATTTTAATGATGCATTGGTTTTATTATTATTATTATTGAGTGACTAGAATATCCTGGAGGAGAAGCCTATCAATGGCTACTAATTCTGATGCCTCTATGCCAACTCCAGTATTAGAGGCAGTAAGCCCATGTGCATCGGTTGCTGGGGAACATGGGTGGGAGGATGCTGCTGCACTCATGTCCTGCTTGTGGGTTTCCCATCAACAGCTGGTTGGCCACTGTATGAACAGATTGCTGGACTAGATGGACCTTTGGTCTGATCCAGCATGGCACTTCTTATATTCTTTCTTACATTCTAATTTGGAGGAGTTCCTTATCTGATGGTAAGGTGCAGGTGGATGGCAGCCAGACAGTATAATGTGGTGAAAGAACTAGAAATGACTGGGTGTATATTTTGTGGGTGAATGGTGGGGCACAGTGCCTCCCACACTTTAGTAATCTGTGTGCTATGGTGTCATCTGTTAAGGATCTTAAATTCCATATGAAAGACTGTGGCTCAGTTCAGACAACGCTTTAGTCAATGTAGTGTAAAAACTCCACTCAACGGCTGAGTTTTTAGGGGGTACTCCCCACACAATATGTTCTCACTTCACCATTGTGTGACTATGGGCTACCGTGGAGTTGAATAAAATCCATCGTGACGTTTGATTGGCAGTTCCTCCACCCTCTTCTCCCCGATTCTCCCAATGGTATCCCATCAGCCATTGCTGGAAAAAAAAACACCCAATCCCAGTGGCTCTCCTAGAGCGGCATTTGTTCCTTTCAGTGCTCTTGCTAGAGAACTCTGTAGCCAGTGGGAAAAGTCAACTCAACACAATGGAAAACTCCACGGAGCCCGCCACACAACATGCAACGCAAGGGTTGTGCAGGAACTCTCCTCTGTACAGCATGGATATTCTGCATGGAGTGTCTTCCAAAAACAACCCTCCACTGTTGCGTGGAGTTTTCCCCGCCGGACAGCACATTTCTCAACGGTGGTGTAAAAACTCCGCTGTGGAGTTCTAAAACCACTGTTGAGAAATGTGTTGTCTGAACTGAGCCTATGCCTCAGATCCCAGGAATTGGAGAACCGTCCTGGGTGAATTTTGTATTGTTCAGTGAGATAGACAATATGCTACATGTTGAAAGCCTGTGCTAGAATTTATCTCACTTTTCACTTAACAAATTATTGGTTGAAAAGCTAGTCAGTTGCAAGCCATAAAAACAGAAAACATGCACATACTGGGTTTAGGAAAGAGTAGCTGAAGAGAGGGGTCATACATTCGATTTGTAAGATCTCCCTTCTTGTTATTTCCATAGGTAATTTCAAGAAATAGTGGCAGGAATTGCTCCATCATTACTCTCCACATGATGGCTCTGTAAGTGTAGGTTTTCAGGTGGTAATATCTATAATGTGTGAATTTATCCTAGGAATATGCAAGGAAGTGGTTCCCAACCTCATTTTGTAACTTGCATGTAATTCAGTGTTCTAAGCAGCGTCAAATACAATCAAAATGATCATTTCAAGGTCATGCAAGATAGAAACGTTATGTAGGGGGGTAACACAAGTGTTCAAAGAAGAGAAGAAGAATATGTACTCTCAAATCTATGTCTAAATTTCACTAATTAGGAGTCTTGCAGGGGTGGGACAGTAATTATGTTCCTTGGAAAATTTGTCAATGAGCCTACAAATTGAGCACCTAGCTGACGTTTCATTTTTTAATCTTAAAGTCTATTAAACTATATGTATATAACAACCAAAATTGTGTTGCGATTTTAGTTTCAACATGTTACTGTTGTTTTGCTAACAAGGAATGAAGCTTTGCGTACGTTTGAAGGACTTTGTCTGAAGTAGGACTACACAATGTATGACGTATCAGAACAAACACAGTTCTGCTCAAAAGGTTTCACTTTCATTTTTACTGCTTGCCCCTCCCTCCTTACACTTAGCTTCTTGTGCAGATCTATTCCACTCCCAACAAACTATTCATTGTATTTTTTTAAAAAAACTTAGCACTTAAGAGGTAAGGGGGTTGATTCTGTGTACATAGATTTGCAAAGGAACAATGGGATTGTGATCTCTGCAGACACAAATTCACAGTTTTGAGAACTGTAAAACCCAGCATCTGTGATAATATCTTCTAGATAGAAAAATTGCCCAATAATCGTACAGAAACCTCTGGAAGAGCATGACATTGTGAATGGATTAATGGAATTCATTTACCCAAAAAATTAAACATTGCATGAATATACAGCCTTATGCTACATAATTAAAAACTAATCCTTATTTCATGATGGATAACCTTTGGACTATAATGTATCTTAAATAGAAAGCTAATTTTAGATAGATTTTTCCTCAAAAAGCATTTTATTAAAAAAATCCAATTTAAATAAAAAAAAGTTTTTTAAAAAAAATCGTTGATTTTTATCCACCCTGGCCTAGTGGTTATTTGCATTTTTGAGATGTTTTAAATGAATTATAATTAAGTTAATATTGTATTATAATTATGGCTATTGTATTTGTGTTGGGGTTTGTTTGTTTTTTGTAAACTGCTTTGAGCACAATGTATTGTGGAAAATGTGGCATGTATAAATTGACTATGAATATGGCTTTGTAGTACTAGATCTTGATTTCCAATAGTGACTTTGTCTTGCTGCCAACAGATTAGTTTTGATGTATTGCTTTGCCAGAAGTGTAGCCATTTATTTCCTGAAATTGTTTTTAGACTCTAAATAGCAAAATTTCTCGGGTTTCCTGAACCCATACTGTAGCCTTCCCAGACCTGGTGCCCCCCATACAATTTTGACAGCAACTCCCATCATCCCTGACCATGGGCCATGCTAGCTGGGGCTGACCTGGAGGCCAACAAGTTGGGGAAAGTTTCCATAATGGCTAGATCTAAGTAGCATACCCTTTAGACAGGACAAATCTGGGATGGAGGCTTGTTAGACATCCAAGCTTGCTTGCTGTCCCAGACAGGGTGGGGACAGTCACTAGTTCATACAGTCCATCGGTGAAGAGGATAGCTATGACTTTTCACTTATATAAAGAGTTTATTTGTGGCCTTCTATGGAACAAAGCAGCATTCAAGCTGTCCCTTCATTCAAAATCACACCATTGCAAAATCTGGAAATGCAGTAGAGGTTCAGTTTGCCTAATGAAATTTGCTTAATGGCTGTTGGAAATAGTAAGCAAGTTATTGAGAGAAAATCAAGCGTGAGTAGACTTTAATTAAATATCAAATTGGCCACAAGCCCAGAAGCATTGCTTGTGTGAAAAGAGGTGTGTATGCAGTGCAAACTGAGCGAATACCTAGTTTTTACTGCTTTATTCATTACTATTGGCTGTGACATACTCATGCAATGCAGATGTTCAGTCTGTATGCAGGTATGGGAGTATTATTGCCAAGTATCTGTACTGGGTTTAAAAAAAAAGAAGAAGAAGACGAAGGAAGTTTGCCCTGAAGTTACTTACTTTTTACAAAATCATGGAGGAGATAACATCTTCAAACAGGCCTGGCTGTGTAGACAAAATGACTGTGTATTCGTGTATTAGCATATCAGATGGGTCCTACCCAGGAAAATTCCTTTGGTCCCCAGAAAGTTCCTTAAGGGCATGTGCTCTTGAAGAGCCGCTCCTTCAATTACCTCCAGCTGACTTCTGCACATAATAAAATGGTGTAACATTGGAGTTGTATGAAATTGTGGTTCCTTCATGAACTCAAAATATCACTTTTTTTTTGGTAATGGAGGAGGAGCTGCAACTTCTGTGAGTCTGAGACTCTGATATTACACCCAACAATCAACCTGCTGTTTGTAAGGAAGTGAATTTAAACAGCCTTTTTTAATATCTCTTTTTCTTTTGCTCCCTTTTTGAATTCTATTGACAAATCTGTACAAAGTCCAGTTCCCCTGTAATGTCCTTCCCTCATACAATTTCCAGATATGGATCTACTACTACAAATCAATTGAGCATCATTGGACTACTGAGCTAGTGTCTCAGAGTAGGATATGGATATCATTAGGCTATTATGGTAATCAAAAAACTACAAAATGTTACGTTGGCAACAGAAGCTAGCTTCTTATTTATTTATTTATTACATTTGTATACCGCCCCATAGCTGAAGCTCTCTGGACGGTTTACATAGGATTAAAAACAATTAAAAACAATATACAAAAATTTAAACAGCAAAAACATACAACATACACACAATCTGTACATTTTAAAACCACTTCAACACTTCAAAAAGCTACAAAAACAAAACAAAACAAACCCAGGCTCCTCAGATATTGCCAAATGCTTGAGAGAAGAGGAAAGTCTTGACCTGGCGCCGAAAAGATAACAATGTTGGCGCCAGGCAGGCCTTGTCGGGGAGATCATTCCACAATTGGGGAGCCACCACAGAGAAGGCCCTCTCTCTTGTTGCTGACATCCGAGCTTCCCTCGGAGGAGGCACTCGGAGGAGGGCCTTAGATGTTGAACGTAGTGTTCGGGTAGGTTCATGTCGGGAAAGGCGTTCCATCAGGTATTGTGGTCCCAAGCCGTGTAAGGCTTTATAGGTTAAAACCAGCACCTTGAGCCGGGCTCAGAAACATACAGGCAGCCAATGCAAGCAGGCCAGAGTAGGTCTTATATGTTCGAACCTACTGGTTCCAGTTATCAATCTGGCCGCTGCATTTTGCACAAGCTACAGCTTCCGAACCACCTTCAAAGGCAGCCCCACGTAGAGTGCATTGCAGTAATCTAACTTGGAGGTTACCAGAGCATGGACAACTGAAGCCAGGTTATCCCTGTCCAGATAGGGACGTAGCTGGGCCACCAACCGAAGTTGGTAGAAGGCACTCTGTGCCACTGAGGCCATCTGCGCCTCAAGTGACAGAGATGGTTCTAGGAGAACCCCCAAGCTACGAACCCGCTCCTTCAAGGGGAGTGCAACCCCATCCAGAACAGGTTGAACACCCTCCATCCGGTCAGCGGAACCACCCACTAACAGCGTCTCAGTCTTGTCTGGATTGAGTTTCAGTTTATTAGCCCTCATCCAGTCCATTGTCGCAGCCAGGCACTGGTTCAGCACATTCACAGCCTCACCTGCTGAAGATGAAAAGGAGAAATAGAGCTGCATGTCATCAGCGTACTGATGACAATGCACTCCAAAACTCCGGATGACTGCACTCAACGGTTTCATGTAGATGTTGAACAGCATGGGGGACAAAACTGACCCCTGCGGAACCCCATACTGGAGGATCCACGGGGCCAAGCAATGTTCCCCAAGTAGGAGCGGAACCACTGCAATGCAGTGCCTCCCACTCCCAACTCAGCCAGTCGTCCCAGAAGGATACCATGGTCGATGGTATCGAAAGCTGCCGAGAGATCAAGGAGAATCAACAGAGTCACACTCCCCCTGTCTTTCTCCCGACTTAGGTCATCATACAGGGCGACCAAGGCTGTTTCTGTACCAAAACCAGGCCTGAAACCCGACTGAGCATCTCAGGCTTGATTCCCCACCCCCAATACATTTCTAAATCTATTTTAAAAGTATATGAGCATTGTCAGATGAAATCTTGAAAGCCAGAGATGTAACAGCCTGTTTCTATGTAGCATCATTCAGAAGGAAATCTTATGGAATGTGGACCATGTCACTTTAGCCATATTTTTAATATTATGGGATGGTACAACCAAAAAGCAAATTGGGCCCCAGTGATTCAGCCAACAGGGATGTAATGTTTCCATTTCATTAATACTGTGCCATGATGAATATGCTAAACATAAGAAAAGCTAAACATAAGACCAAAGCCCCATCTAGTCAAGCATTCAGTTTCCCATACTGGCCATCTAGATGCCTGGGAAGCCTGCCAGCAAGATAGGAGGAAATAGGTGGGCAGGAATTATGGGATGGAGGCAAAGTTAAAGCATTCCCTCACCCTATTGTTCTTGCACAGGATCCTGGGATGGAGGTGAGGTTAAAGTATTCCCTCCACTCTAGCAATTGTGTGTGTGCATGTGTGTTCAAGTCCCATCCCTACACTGAATGCAGCCCATTGCATGAACTTCTCTAAGCAGACTAGATGCAATCACTCGGATCGGCTAAAGGTGCTCCTGTGGAAAAATGTGCTTTTAGCCGTCAACTCTCCAAAAGGGCCATGGATCCCTTGAGCCCTTCAAGATCGCCGACTCTAGCCATGGATCGAGCAGATCCGCCAACCCCAGGACGATCTCTTTCAATTATCACCACCCAAATGCTCACCAGAAAGGCAAAAGTGGTGAAGCCAGGCCCAGATGCATCAAAACCAAAAAAGAGGGAAAATGAGGCCTCTAAGGTCAAGCACAACCATAAGAAGACAAAAAGAATATCAGCCAAACCACTTCCTACTTCAGGTGCATAGGCTAGAGCCCAACCTTGCTCTTGGACCGTCAGGTGTTGGTTGTGGGCAAAAACGAAATGGCAACAGCTTAAAGTGTACTGTATGTATGATTCATTTTTAGACTGAATGCATATGTATATAGTCCGAGATTCTGTCTGTCAATGTGGAAATGTGCTGCAGATCTGGAGCTAAGGAAAACTTTAAATGGAATATATAAAGACTGCGAATTAATTTGGCATTGGCATTTTAAAAAACAACAACTCAACTTATGATAAAGCTGCCTTGGGGGGGGGTCTTTTCCAGCTGTTCTAATAAGTGTGTTTTCAGTGTAATCCTGGACATAATTTGTTTCCTCGTGCTTCATACCTTGGAATAAAAAGAGGATGAATCAGTTAGAAAAGTTGACACAAACATGCAGTTTTCTCTTCTTTGTAGAGAGAAGAGGTTTTCCTATTCTTGGCACATCTTTCAGTGAGACGAGACAGTGTCTGGTTTACAACTGCTCTTGGCTGTTTTTGTAAAAATGCAGAGCTACTGTAGTAATTCATGAGTGGAAAAACAATCCAAAAGCTCTCCTTCTGTTCCTGTGTGTTAAATACTAGGTTGCATGCCATTAAATTCAATGGAAAATTTTCTGTTTCCCAAGGGCCCATGAATCCTGTTGCGTGTATTGTCTTGGAGAAACTTTACTTGCATTGGTTCATTCTTGGAGATTATCTGAACAACCAAGTGTTCTGCTACTTCCTTCCTGGGTTAATCCTGCAGGCCTCTGTTCGAAGGGCTTGATAATAGTCCACACGTAATGGATCGGGGCATAACCAAACTGTGTTCCCAACTCCCTTTGTAGTTCAAACACCTAGTCATTAAAAAGGCTCAATCTTCTAAGAAGGGGCTTGCATGGGTACTGAAACTGTTGAGTGAAGACATAGTGGGGGGAAAACCCTTGCAGTTTCTACCCCCCCCCCTTCAGAGCAAGCCTAGATGTTGGCTCAGTTCAGACAACACATTTCTCAACGATGGTTTTAGAACTGTACTGTGGAGTTTTTACACCACTGTTGAGAAATGTGTTGTGTGGAGGGAAAACTCCACCCTGTGGTGGAGCTTTTTTTAGAAAGCACTTCACGCTGAATATCCACACTGCGCAGAGGAGAGTTCCTGCGCAACATTTGAGTTTCGTGTTGTGTGGAGGGCTCCATGGAGTTTCCTGTTGCATTGAGTGGACTTTTCCCACTGGCTACAGAATTCCCTGACTAGAGTGGCGAAAGGAGTGAGTACCGCTCTAGGAGAGCCATTGGGGTTAGTTTTTTGCAGCAGTGGCTGATGGGATGCCATTGGGAGGACTAGGGGAGGAGAGAGGGCGGAAGCACTGCCAATCAAACACTACGTTGACTTTTACTCAACTCCACGAGAGACCACATTCATGCAATGGTGGAGTTTGAACATGTTGTGTGGGGAGAACCGCCTACAAACTCAACCGTTGAGTGGCAATTAAATCTTTGAAGCTAACTAAGGTCTGAGCGTGGCCTGTAGACTAGACAGTAATCCCATTTTCTCTAAAGTCCTTAGGGGGAAGATGTATATAATTATAATTAGTAAATATGGCATGGGGTGAGTTTATGTTGCTTGACCTTGATGATGTCATGGACACTATCCAATGGCTGGAAGTGACACTCATCACAAAATCCCTGAAACCAGTAACACGATTAAGGAAAGAATTGCACCTTCCTGGCAATAATATATGGTGGTTTAAGTGCTGTCTATTGCCTTCTTGAATGCTTTTGTGGCCTTCTTGGAAGCATTCAACTAATTATGGTTGAGAACATGATGCTGGATTAAATTGAGTGTACAGTAGGACATGATAGCCACTCAGAGAAGCCAAAGGTATGCATTTTTCCTATGGACACCAGCAATGTTTGGAAAGGGATATGATGCGTAAATGGGTCACAATTTATATGGTACAATTAGAAGACTCTTGAATCAAGATGGGAGACATAAAGGGCTTAGTTTTAAAGGAAAGTATCGATATTATCAGATATGATTATCTCTGGTATGAACTCTACAGACATGATGGGGAGGTAACTGAGGATAGTGATATTCAATATGCCAAAGAGAGCACAGAGTCAATAAAAAATGGCAGGTTTCTCTACAGAATCATTCGGTGGTGATACCAGGCCTCACTGGGGGAACATTATGAGCCCTCCCCTCCCCAGGGATCAAAATGCTGATGGTGATATGGAAATGGAGAATGAAATCAGGGAGGCACCCAAAGGAGAAAGTCTGCAATAATGGGTGATTTCAATTACCCTTACATATACTAGCTAAATATATTGGACAAGCTGCCTGGAGTGCTATTTGGGGGGGGGGGGGGTAGAAAGGCAGGGTACAAATCAAATCAATATATGTGCATATTCCAGTCACAGGGAAGAGGTAAAAATTGTTAATGCCCATAACAACTGTGTCCTCGAACCACTGATGTGGGACAGAAATTCCACTCCTGATTTATTTTCTGTGGAAAACTTTCCATTTCATAAGTTTATTAGTAACAGTGAAAACTGTCAAGGGAAGCTCAGAAGTGGAGTAGGTAATTTACAAGGAAATTGACAAGGACAATGTACTGCTTCAGTATGTACACAGTGTTCAGGCGAATCTCCACGCTTGAGAAGCACCAAAAATAAGTAACATTATAAATCCATTTGCTTAATTCTGAATTACTGAAAATATTTTTTAAAGGTTGTGAACTAGTTATGGACATTCGCAAGTGTTATTTTTGGTATCCATGGAGGGGCAGCCATTGCTTACAAGGGCAGAGGGAAGCTGGAGACGTCACGAGAGAGATTGCAGGGAACGGCCAGGCTTTTCACTGCTCGTGCCCGTGCTGAGAAGCCATGCATTTCATGGCAAGCTACTCTGAGAACAAGCCACTCCAACAAGCCAGAAACAACCCATGGTTTCTCAGGGTGGCTTGTGCAAGGTTATCGAACTGCAATGAGCCATCCATGCCAGCTTCAGATGTCACAATAAGCCACTCCAACACAAACAAGGCTCACAACCCACTGTTGCTTATATTGTAACTTGTGAACCAGCTCAATATTGGATAAGATTGGCAGTTTCTTTTATTTAATATTTGTCAGGTAATTATCCCTAGTAGCAAATATGTGAGAGAATATATACATTTGTGTGTATGTAAATATATGTATGTCTCAGTGTGAAATGGAACTAATAAGTAGTGATAGCAAAACCGAAAGTGCCCCAACAACATCAGTTGAACCTTGTTGAGCCCTATTTTAATAGATGGGTAATTGTCAACATATCATGCACAGTTCTTTGGGTTTCTAAAATGTATTAGTGTGTCAAATGTTTTCAGTACCTTTTTTTCTTAACATAAGGGAAGTTCATACTATTATCTTGAAAGTTTTACAAGTATTCCAATAAAAATGTCTATATAATATAGTATTTAAATTTCATTGTGCTTTTATCCCCCCCCCCCCAAATATTTCAATCCAAATACTTGAGTCTTGGGAGAAAAGACTCTTCAAAGTTTGGTTTACTAAATACAAGTAAAATCAAATACTAAACTCAATCATTCTCTGGGGCATCAGAAAATTTACAATTCAAACTACCAATTTTCTGGAAATCTCTTTGGAACGTTTTCCAATTCAAAATTTTGTGGAAAACCCATATCACTACCTAGAACAGTTGGTCATAGAACTAAACAGAGGGAAGGCAACCCTGGAGTGACTTTAAAGGTGGGTTGGATGAATTCCTGGAGGAGAAGGCTATCAATGGCTACTAGTCTTGATGGCTATATGCTACCTCCGGTGTTAGAGGTAGTTTGCCTATGTGCACCAGTTGCTGTGGAACATGGGTGGCAGGATGCTATTGCGTTCATTTCCTGCTCGTGGGTTCCTGGTCAACAGCTGCTTGACTACTATGTGAACCGAATGCCGGACTAGGTGCACCTTGGTCCGATTCAGCAGAGCTATTTTTATATTCTCATGTAAGTGTTGTAGAATCAATTGGAATTAGTAATGTGGCATCGTTGTCATAGTAACGGAAGAAGGGGTGGCCGTTGAGCATGGTTGGGGAGAAAAAGAGCAGTGGAAAAGGAGAAGTGGAAAGGGGAGGTAAGAGAAGGAAGAAGAAGAGAAGGAGGAAGATTTCAAGGGATTTTGGAAAGAGGAGAAAGAGAGGTCATCGTTGGACAGAAGGTCTGTAAGGGGCAGGGAATTGGGCAGCCTCTGCTACGTTAAACAGTGTATTGGGAGCGTCATCAAATTTACCCGGACAACGCGCAGAGCTCTGCAGGAACAGTTGGGACAGTTATTTAATAGTTGAGACAATTTAGGAAATGTTAATTGTTAAGTTGTTATTAATAAATGTTTAAGTTTTGTTAAACAAAGGACTTCTGTGTTGTTTAAGTTCCAGTGCCTCACCCAGAGTCCTTTACCAACGCTCACAGTAACCACAGTGGTATCAAATACTGTTTGTAAGTGGACAGTTGCCAAGAAAATTCAACGCACATTTGACCTCAGAAGAGGAAACTTCTAAAACATTAGGGAATTAGTAAAAAGGAAATTGAAGGGAAAGTCAATAGGGTCAAATATTTCCAAAAAAACCTGGAGCATATTCAAAAAACACGCTAATAAAAGATCTGTGGGAATGTGTTTGAAGTGAGCCAGTGTGATGTAGTGGTTAGAGCATTGGACTGGGGAGACCGGTTTCAAGTCCCCACTCAGCCATGAAGCTCACTGAGCTGACTGCACCTGTCACGGAATAGGCATAACCTACTTCACAGGGCTATTAGAATAAAATAGAAAAGAGGAGGATCATGTACACAGCTTTAGGCTTCCTGGAGGAAAATGTGGGATAAAATGTAACAAGTAAATAAACAGTATATCACAAATTAGGAAAAGTACTACCAGCAAGTACAAGAGGATTCCCGTATTGTTATTGAGCAGAGTCAAGGAAGCTGTTAAAGGCAAGAAGGCTCCCCTCTCCAAAGGCTCTGGACCAGACTTGGCAGTTATGGGGATAATAAGATCCATCCTTGACCTATGTGTCAATAACTGGTTAAAGGGCAGGAAGCTGAGAGCAGGAATAAAAGGTTCATCGGGCTGCTCTTACAGTCTCAAATGAGCAGCAGATTCTGCGATCAACTGTCTGTTTGGAAAAGCTCTTAATGTGCTTCCTAATTTTCTGTACTTTTAAGTACTAGCTCTAATTTCTTGTGTAACCTGCTATTAAATACTCAGTTTCATTGTTATCTTGTCCACTACTGGGCTTCCATTTGTGCCAAGTAAAGTATGAGGTGAAACATCCCTGGAGAAAATTCAGTCTTCAGCGATCTTGGCTTTTGAATGAGATTTCACTATGAATCCTGCTGTCCTCTTTCAGAAAGGAGTTCAGTTGAAATTCCATTGAATATGAATGTTGTGGGATGTGAAGGGAACATTTGTTCACATCAGGATTAAAAACTGAACAGTTTGGATGTTTTCCAATATTAATTATAGAATAACAATAAATGTGCCAGGTCTTGTCTGCTGAGCTTGTCTTGGAAGATTTTTAAAATCTCTACATATATCAGTCATCTATTTACATGAAATGTATTATCACTTTTCTTCACATCAATAGGTTTTTAATGGTTAGGGTTGGAGTATGTTGGCCGGAACAGCTAATTATGCATACCCAATGAGGTACTCTTTGGTATTCAAAGAAAGTCAGAAGTCATACATTTCTGCACTGAAATCTGTTTTTATAGATTTTACACAGTGTAGTCTGTTGCAAGCCCTAGGGAGAGGATAAAACAGCCTAACCCAACCTGTTGCCCTCCAGATGTTCTGGACTACAATTACCAGGATTCATGACCATTGGCTATGCTGGCTGGGTCAGATGGGAGTTGGAAGTCCAAAACATCTGGATGTTCACATGTTGGGAAGTCTGGGTAACATATAAATTGGCTGAAGGTATTTAAAATGTTACACTATCCTTCAGTGAGATCCTTTAGAATTGGTTCTCAGCCACTAATTATTGTAGCTCCCCTTTTTCCATCATTTACTGTATGTCCTGGCATATAACACTTTGCAGCTGATTGCTGATTACCCAGTAATTCATCATCATGGAATTAAAAATAAACATTCCACCAAAAACCAAAAACATTTTGTTCAACTTCTTTATTTTTGTAGACCAATAATTTCTGTTTGGGTTTATTCCTTTTTGACAGATTATTTTGTGCTCCTGTGCTCAAATAATACTCTAGGAGCAGCCATCCTCAACCTGGTGCCCTCCATGTATGTGCGACTACAGTTCCTTCACCCTCAGCCAACATGGCCAATGAAAAGTACCAGGTTGAGGAAGGCTGCCCTAGGGTATCTTCAGATATTTTAGCTAAGATCCAGTGAGCTACTTTAGTCATACTCAAAAGCTGTGATACTCCTAATAGGGTGTTTTGACTTTTTAGTGAAGTGCAAAAGCATTATATTTCAAAAGTTGCTTGTTGTACAGCTTCTTGAGAAGCACATGTCCAAATTTTCCTTAAGTACAGGGATCTATTTAAGCCTTTGAGTGTGATGAAGCTGGACACTTTATTTTGGGGTATCATTCATTGATGATGGGGTTGTCTTCCCGAAAGACCAGTCTTCGGATGGTAATTGGAAGGTTTTGGAATAGGATGAATCTGCAAACCTGCTCAGTATCTGGACTATATTCCTGTTGCAGGCATGTGATGGTGAGCTTATTTTATATCTCCAGCCTGGTCAGTTCTTTTGAGTCCTCACTTGTGGCCTGATAGGCACTAGGAAGGAATTCTGATAGTATTTCAGAAAGTTCATAGAGCTGGAAGGTAGGCATATGCTTGTAAAAGACAAAAGAAAAAGAAAGAAAAGAAGGTACTTAGAAAGAGGGTTGAAATGGACCAAACAAGTATAATCCAGCCCCGTGCCCAAGATAGCACCAACCTTCTGCAAACAATGTATATTTCAATATCTCTCAGCCTATGCTATTAATACTTACGTAAGGTATTTATACATTATTTAAAATCATTAGAGCTAATCTTGGTAGTCATGAAACAAAGCTTTGAAATATTTAACAGGAAGATGATTCCCATCTTTTGACTTCTGTTGTCTAGTACATTTCAAACACAGAGGGTAAAATCCAACATAAGTCCTATTTAGAGTAGCCCTGTTGGAATGAATGGGATATGTGTTTCCTGGGTCTTCAGCACTCCTTTTGACCTTTAATAACAGGTCTTTTGTGTGCTGGGACTGAAGATAATACATGTTCTGTCCTGATTTCCCCCCCCCCCCCCCGCCGCACACCCTTGATTGTGCCCACACATGGGATGTATAAATTTTGTTAAATCGTTCCATCTGTGTTTCACAGATTATCTAGCATCTTTTGTACTGTCATCCGTTGATTGACAGAATCGGATTTTTTCCTAGGGATGTACAAGAATTATGTTGCTGTTTGCAAATGTTCATTTGCACTAATATGTACTTACTGAAGTACACAACACCTTCCCCAAGTTAAAACCAACAACAACAACTACAACAACGAGTCCGCACAACTCGGAAAAAGCTAGTTACTGCAAAATCCGCTGGTCGAATTCATAGAAATCCAAACTTGTGTGAATCTGTTGTGGATTTCTCCAGCATCCCTACCAAACACTGTAATAAAACAGCAGGAAAGTAGATGATTGAAGAGTGAGATGTACGTAAGTTCATTTTCCTCTTTTAAACTTATGTGTGCACATCCCTCTCCTCCACTCTTTCATACTTACTCCACTTTGGAAACAGGCAGGGAAAGATCTTGGTTTGTTTTTCCACATGACTGGGAAACAATTGCTTCTTCCACATGGAACCCTTCTCCTATTCCTGGGAAACTAGCAGGGAATAGTGGCTATTTGCATAATCGTCTTTAGTACTATTGTGGGCGGGCTTTGGATGCCAGTGCAGAGAGTAGCAGACTGGCCACCTGTCCAGAACAAATGAACTTAGCCTTTGTGCAACATTTATCTGTGTTTCCACAGTGTCATTTCTGAGTCATGAATAACTTGATTAAAATATTATAAAACCCATCATTCACTAAATGTTTGTGTTGGGTTTTTAATCTCTCCTTTCAAGGCAGTGAAGGAATTTCCTATTGCTGCACCAGCACAACTGTATTTTGAAGGCCCCCTCTAACGTACGTTTATAATTGCCTTTGTGAAATTATCCTCATGAATATTTATTAGGGGTGTGAGAATTGGGAAAACCCTCCATAGTTCAAAATGGTTTCTCATATATGTGTGTGTGTGTGTGTGTGTGTTAAATTTAACATTAAATTAATATTGTCCAGAGTTCACTAATGGCCATTAAACCCATGTAAAATAACTAATAATCTTCACTAATTCATCACCACAAGAAGTAGCTCTATTAGAAGTACCTCATACAATGATGGATATTAATATATCATTTGTATTACTAGACCGCATTGATCAGGTTCTGAATATATCCAAGATATTGGGCCAGAAATTTATTTTTGACTTTCAGGTCTATTTTGCTTAGATTACCTTTAGTTCTTCTTCGTGGTCTCTGTGCATCACACATATGGGCTCGCGCCGGCGCCGAGCCCCGTTCGGGAAACTTCCATAGCTAGCCTAGCGTTTTTGGCGGGAACCCCTCCCCCCACCATCTCACCGCGCATGCTCCGGGTTCCCGCCTACCTCAGTTCTTCTTCGACCGCTGGTGAATTAGCCTCGCGGGAGACTTCCTCCGACGTTTCTTCGTCGTTCGTATATCTGTTCTAAAACAAAGTTCAAATAGTTAGTTAGCTTAGCGTTAGTATTGTGTTTAACATATATATATATATAAAAAAAAAAAAAAAAAATTAATAATAATAATAGTAGTTAGGTTATTTGTTTTCGCTCCTGCTGAGCCGCCTGCTGCGGCAATGGCGCAGGCAGCCCTTTTCAAGCATTGCCTAAAATGTAAGGCAAAGCTCACCCTTACCGATGGGCATTCCCTCTGCCTACTGTGCCTAGGAGAGGGCCACGTTGTGGAGACATGTTCTCACTGCATGTCTTTTTCCCGGCAAACCCGGCGGAATAGGGCAGATAGACTGCGCAGTCTCCTCTGGAGCAACGCTCTGTCAGCAGTGGACAGGCAGAGAGAATTGCCACGTTCTCCTTGGGACGATTTGTCCGACAAGGCCTACTCGACTTCTGGGGAGCGCTGGCGGCCGCCAGTAAGTCGCTCAGACCCAGCATCGCCCGGCACTGTGATTGCTGAAGGCCATGGGGTTTTGGACCCACTGACGGGGACCCGTCCCCCATCAAAAGGTGCGAAGACCCAGCTACAGAAACCGAAGAAACACCGAGATAAGTCGGCCATTTCGAAATCTTCGGTACCGAAGCCATCGGCGGCGGCGTCATCGGCGTCGAAGAGATCGGCATCGGAGCCGCTGTCGACATCGAAGGCAAAAAAGAAAAAACACTCGACGCCGACAGCGTCGACAACTGCTTCGATGTCTGCGAAGCAGCAACTCCCGTCGGTACCGAGCCCTTCTCGACCGTCATCGACACCGCTGACACTGCAACCTTCGACACCGAGGACGGCCCACGCGACGCCGACGTCGGCGCCACCGGCATCGGTACCGAGGGATGCACGAAGGGCGTCCACTCCGAGGGACAGGGCTGCGTCGCTACCGCCGCGGCCGCCCCGGTCTCCGATTGACTTCTCTTCCGAGATCGACATTTCCGAGATCGTGACAGTAGATCAACTCGACTCCGAGGACCATCCTGGCCTCGGCACCGACCCCCTCGGTACCGTTCAGCCTATCTCGCTGGATTCTGACCCGGAACAAGATTTACCGCCTTCCCCTCGATCCCGTACATCAGGGGTCACGGAGCGGTCCCGGGCACTTTCGCGATCCCGATCCCATGATTGGGACGTGTCTTCTGAGCGAGCCCGCAGTACCTCTGGGCATCGCCCGCAGAAACAATTTAGGTTTGACCCATATACGGGTAAGCGACTTGCCCCAACAGCAGCGAGGTCACGAACACCCTCGCATTCCTTACAACTGCCGGTACCGATGCGAGAGCCTTCTCCATCCTCACGAGAAGACTATGCGTCAGATACGTCCTCAATTCCTTCCCCCCCACCATCGGCGCCTTCTCCCGCCGACGAGGTGGTGGCCTCAGACAGAGTGTCCCCTTCATTAGAATTAGGGGCATTCTCGGATCAGATGCAGCGTATGGCCCAATCTCTGGGTCTGGATCTGCAGCAGCCCAAGCAGCCATTAAAGGACAAAATATATGATGTAATGTATCTGAATCCGACACCTCAGCCTACGCTTCCAGTAGTGCCTACTCTCCTGCAAACGTTGCAAGAAGCATGGCCAAATCCAGCTACATCGGGCCCGACGACAAAGAGGCTGGACGCATTGTACAAGGTCCAAGAGGCGGATGCCCCGTTCCTATTTACGCACCCAAAACCTAATTCAATTGTGGTGGAGTCATCAGTCGGTAGGACGGGACGGTTCCACGCCGCTCCAACTGACAAGGAGGGAAGAAAGCTGGATGCAGTCGGCCGAAAACTTTATTCTTCAGCGGCACTAGGTTTCAAGGTAGCGAATTACCAGGCCACCATGGCCCGTTATCAGCTATTTTTATGGGAGAAAATCTCCACTCTCACCGATTACCTGCCGGACGACCAACGCGAGTTGGCAAGAGTCTTCCAGGCGGAGGCAGCGAGATTGTCAAGACAACAGCTGGCCACTGCCAACCATCAAACGGACTGTACTGCAAAAGCTCTTATGGCGGGGGTGGCCTTGCGACGCCATGCTTGGCTACGGTCGTCAAACTTGCCGACAGAAACTAAAGCCCGGATCGAAGATCTGCCCTTTAACGGGGAAGGGCTCTTCCATGCCACCACGGACGATACTATGGATGTCATCCATAAAGCCAAAATGACTGCAAAAAGGATGAGCGTGCCGTCACAGCAGCAGCAGCACCAACAGCCTCACCGGCAACGTCGCTGGTATCGGCCGCTTCCTTACCAGTCTCGCCAGCAGCAGGAACGTTCCCAGCGTTACCAGTCTCAGCAACCCCAGACTTCGTACCAATCACGTAAGCCTTCGTCTAGGTTCGGAAAGTCTCGCAAGCAGGACTATGGCGCGAAACGGCGCCTTTGACTCGGCGGTACCCTTTCGCAGCCTCAAAGATCCTTACAACAGACTGCTACCCTTCCTGCCTGCATGGGAAAGCATTACTACGGATCGGTGGATTCTGTCCACCATAGCCGAGGGCTATCGTATCGAGTTTGTGGCTCGTCCCCCCCTTGGCATGGTGCGACACACTCAACCATCTACAGTACTCATCCAAGAGATATCCACGCTCTTGGAAAAGAGAGCGATCACGGTCGTTCCTCAAAAACTAAAAAAAGCGGGTTTTTACTCGCGCTATTTCACGGTTCCAAAGAAGGACGGAGGCCTCCGCCCAATTATGGACCTCAGACATCTGAACAAGTTTATACAACCGAAGAAATTTCGCATGATTACATTAGCACAAATACTACCATTGCTAAAGCGAAACAGATGGTTCACATCCGTGGACCTCAAAGATGCTTACTTCCACATCCCAATTCACTGCGCGCATCGAAAGTTCCTGCGATTCATTGTGGGAAGTCAAGCCTACCAATTCGCGGTTCTCCCATTCGGCCTTCGAACTGCTCCACGTGTTTTTACCAAGTGTATGGCGGCTGTATGCGCCCATCTCAGATCGCAAGATATCGAGATATACCCCTACCTGGACGATTGGCTAATCGTCTCCACGTCTCGTCGGCAGGCTCTCAAAGACGTTCGCATGGTTACTTCCTGCCTCACCGAGCTCGGGCTGCAAATAAATGTGGAAAAGTCAGTATTGCAACCAACAAAGCAGATTCAGTTTATCGGAGTGTCCATCGACTCGGTTCTGGGTCGCGCATTTCTTCCTGTGGAACGCAGACGCAGTATCCAAGCCCTCGCCACCCGTCTCCGCTACACTCGCAGAGCAACAGCGTTCGCGGTACTAAGGTTGTTGGGCCTGATAGCCTCTTCAGTATTCGTTGTTCGGTGGGCCAGACTACACATGCGCCCCCTTCAACAGGTGCTCCTAAAGCACTACTGCCCGGAACAGAACCCTCACAAAACGATACTTACCCTTCCGTTCTCCGTCCTCCCGTCTCTCGAATGGTGGTCGGTTATGGCTCATCTCTCGCAAGGCCTCCCGTTCCATCAACACGAGCCCACTCGGGTACTCACGACGGACGCCTCCCTGGAGGGCTGGGGAGCTCATGTAGACGACCTGAGAATACAAGGAAAATGGTCACACGCCCAGAGATCCCTACACATCAATGTCCTCGAGCTGCTGGCCGTCAAACGGGCCCTCCACAGCTTTCTGCCCCTCTTACGAGGTCACCACGTGCAAATACTCTCCGACAATACCGCCGTGGTGTGGTATATCAACAAGGAAGGAGGGACGCGTTCCTCCCGTCTCCTCAACCTCACACTACGCATTTTTCGCTGGGCAATACGCAACAAGATCTGTCTCTCCGCGCTGCACATCGCCGGCACAGACAATGGGTTGGCGGATACTCTCAGTCGGGAATTCGCCAACACTCACGAGTGGGAGTTAGCCAGAGACGTTCTCTGCATGCTGTTCGACAGGTGGGGTCTCCCCTCTGTAGATTTATTTGCGACTTCTGCCAATGCAGCCTGTCAAAATTACTGTTCGCGGGCGGGGATTGGACCTGCGTCTCTAGGAGATGCATTCCAGTGGGATTGGTCCAAAGACTTCCTATATATGTTTCCGCCATTCCCACTGATATCTCGGACAATAGCCAAAGCCAGCAGATCCCTCGCAAACGCCATCTTAGTAACTCCCTGGTGGCCACGACAACCGTGGTTTACCCCTCTGTGTCGCTTAGCGCGGCGCCAGTTCTGGCATCTACCGCAGCGTCAGAACCTGCTGTCAAAGGAAAACGGCAAGATCCTACACCCCGACTTGCAGTCCCTGAAACTCACAGCATGGAGGATCCAACCAACTGGCAGTCACTCCAGTTACCACCTGCATTAAAGACCATCTTTGAAGCTTCCATAAAACCCTCCACCAGAGCATCGTATGCTAGGAAATGGAAGCGTTTCCAGGAATTTGCGAAGCGAAATGGCTTTAGCCCTGTCAATGGCCCCATCTCCGGAGTCATTGACTTTGTATATTCCCTACACTCCACGGGACTGAAGTTATCATCTCTAAGGGTGTATTTGGCGGCTATTTCAAGGCACCATGTTAAGGTTGATGGGTTTTCCATTTTTACGCACCCCATCACTAGAACATTCCTGAAAGGACTTAGGAACTTATTTCCCCAGTTGCGATCCATTACCCCTCAATGGAGCTTATCGGTGGTCCTAACTGCCCTCACGGGAAAACCCTTTGAGCCCTTGGCCACCGTTAACCTACGTTTACTGACTCTTAAAACAGCATTCCTTGTTGCCATCACATCAGCAAGGCGAGCTTCGGAACTGGCCGCACTGATGCTTCACCCACCTTACACACAATTCTTCCCAGATAAGGTGGTGTTACGTCCGGGACCCTCGTTTGTTCCTAAGGTTTCTTCCCCATTTCATATTAACCAAGATATTGTTCTGCCTACTTTTTTCAAGGAGCCTACGGACTCTCTCTGTTCCAAGTTGCACACCCTAGATGTGAGAAGGGCATTAGCCTTCTATAAGGACAGATCACTTTCATTCCGTAAGTCGGATAAGTTGTTTGTTTGCTACGGAGGCAGGACGAAAGGCCTAGCGGTTTCTCCGCAACGCCTCTCCCATTGGATCGTAGACACTATCGTCTTAGCTTACCAAGTGCTACGG
The DNA here is from genome assembly GCA_029215795.1 of Anniella stebbinsi. Taxonomy (NCBI): domain Eukaryota; kingdom Metazoa; phylum Chordata; class Lepidosauria; order Squamata; family Anniellidae; genus Anniella; species Anniella stebbinsi. The sequence goes on from JARDYH010000001.1 coordinate 39,064,824, forward strand.
AAAATTCCGCCAGCCGAATTCTCCGCGCATTCCACGAGGGGACAAGCCACATCTGCTGCCCTGTCCCATGGGTCTTCAATCCCGGATATCTGTAGAGCCGCGACGTGGTCGAATGCCTCTACGTTCGTAAAGCACTACAGACTGGATACCAGAGCAGTCAAGGACGCATCCTTTGGGAGAGCTGTCCTTTCCTCTATCTGCCATTAAATTCCAGCGTGCAGACCCTCCTCCGGTAAGTACTGCTGATTACTCGCCCATATGTGTGATGCACAGAGACCACGAAGAAGAAATGCAGGTTGCCTACCTGTAACTGTAGTTCTTCGAGTGGTCATCTGTGCAGTCACACAACCCACCCACCATCCCCTCTCTGCATCGCTTTTGTGTGCAGTGGGTTCTTTTTACCGGTATGCTCCAGTTTTTAGTCATACTACCTTGGTTGCGAGGCCAATGCGGTCTCAAGGAACTGAGGTAGGCGGGAACCCGGAGCATGCGCGGTGAGATGGTGGGGGGAGGGGTTCCCGCCAAAAACGCTAGGCTAGCTATGGAAGTTTCCCGAACGGGGCTCGGCGCCGGCGCGAGCCCATATGTGTGACTGCACAGATGACCACTCGAAGAACTACAGTTACAGGTAGGCAACCTGCATTTCATGCTGTTTAAATACTTCCCCACAAACTAAAACTCTACCTACCTGGTGTATGCCCATACCAAGACCCTAAAGACTTGAAAAATCTGTAAACAAGACATCTCTGTGTATCAGAGATTCTCGCCTGGTGCTTAAATTGTGATCTTTTTGGCACCACATGAAGACTTTCTTATTCTTCCAGGAATTTTAGTCCTTTAGTTTTTGTTGCTTTAACCCTGTTATTTTATTTTTAATTCTTTACACTGCTCCTGGTTTTATACTATGGTTTTCTATTATATATATATATATATATATATGTGTGTGTGTGTGTGTGTGTGTGTGTGTGTTGTGTTTTATCATGCTGTATTTATGGTTTAATTTTGAACCTCCCACTGAGCTTTGGCTAGAAGTATAATAAATAAATAAATAAATAAATAATCTCCTTCAATGTTAACCTACACCATCTGAAACCTTTTTTCTTTACATTACCACCAGAATGGTTAGATTCTACCCCACCTCCAGTCACTATGTCATTACCCTCTCACTATACAGCTTTGCCAGGAAATATCTGTTCTACCCAGGCTCAAGATATTTACAGTGTGCTTAACCAAGCCCCACTAGGTTAAAAGCAGTGTATGAGAGGTGTATGTTCCTTCCAACCCAGCAGGCATCATTCTCTTTGCAAAATGCAAGTTTTCCCAAGTTACCTCTGATCTCAAAGGCCTTGGGGCAGCTTTCCTCATGGGAGAGATGCCTTTTAAAGTAAGCAAAGGGACACATGACTTTCGCTTGACTCTACCATCCCAGATTTGGAAATATGTAGCAATGTGTCAAGAAAACCCAAGGCAGAGGCAGAATGTGGCTTACGGGCCTGCAGTTGGCTATCCCTAGATTACGTTGTAGGTTCACATCTGCTATAGGCTTGCCTCTGTTATGAGGCTAGAGCCCAAGTACAGAGCAAACCAAGGATTATGTCCAATGTTAGTCTAAATTAAATCTCATTGATTTAAGTAGGACTAACATTGGATACAAACCCAAGAGTTACAGCAGTAGCCGATAATGTGTGAGCATCCATGTATGTGTGTGCACACATCTGTGCTTTCAGAATGCAACCTAAATTTATAGGTGTCTGCTGTAACACTAGAATTACGATGCATTGTGGGGGTTTTTAGAAGATTAATTAAGGTACTAAGAATAACACCCTTTATAATACTTATTCTAGGGTAGTTTTAAACAAAAGTGCTTTAGTGAAAAAGCTTCCGGTGATTTAATGCAAGTTTATGGCTTTGCAGAGGAATTCAGAATTCATTAGACTATGTAAAAACTTCATACAGCCTATACTGATGAGTTAAGTTTGCCACCCATATGGGAAAAGAATAAGGAAATCCTCCCAACTTCTCCAACAGGGTGGTGTCACCATTTCAGGTATTGTTTTTTATGCCAGTCGTAAGGTCACCTTTCTTTAAAACATCTTATGGTCAGTTTGGCATATGAATAACATCTAAGGAAATTTTTATTTGCTTTTGCATAAGAAACATCGCTGACTTTGCAACTTCAGAGGAAAAATGTTTTTAGACAGATTTTCCTGTGCTCATGTTTTGACACCTAACATTTCTATATCCTGGGGTGTTAAAACTCATTATCTTTTGGAATTTGAACACAAGCACATCTGTAGTGATTACAAATCTGTTGGGTATTCAGTAACGTAGGAAAAACAAAGGAGGTATTTCCTATTTTGAGAGAACCTTTGGTTATATTGGCTGGGGCCCTTTTAAAAGGCATCTTTTCAAAGTGGCTAAACTCTCGCTTTAGACTGACATAGTTCAAATAGTTAAGTTATTATTGTGTATTTTTAAACATGTCCACTAATAGTATATAACATGGAGGAAGCTATGGCTTGAAATATTTTGTATTTCTTTCAAGGGGAATTTGCAAAACCTTGGGGTTCTTTTTTGGTGTGAGGTACTTTCACAATGTTGCTTAGTCATATTTATTTTTGTTCAGAAAAGAACACAGTTTAGAAAAGATGTTTAGAAAAGAATCATATGGTTTAGAAAAGAATCATATGGTTAAACAGAGTCAAGGAAAAAGTGGAAATCGCACCAGAATGGTTAAAAGCACAAATGTTCCAATGTCCAAAGATCCTGTGTGGCATTCCTGCCCCGTTCCTACTGAGAATTCCCCTTCTCTAAGGCCTTTCTCACCCTAAGCAGGTACCACACAGTGGCTCAATTCGGACGACACAATAAACAACTGGTATGGGGGAAACAATCGTCAGTTGTTTTGACTACTGTGTCATCCGAATGCTGCCATAGTCAACTCAGTGCTGATCCTAATGCACACCACAGTTGATTATTTATTACCATGTTGTGTGGGGAGTACCCCCTAGTTAAACAACTGTAAAGTTGATTATTACCCCACCATTGACTATCGTGTTGTCTGAATTGAGCCAGTGGGTTTTGCTGCCACCAGGACTGTTAAAGCCTAGGCTCTACTCAGTCCTCTCTCTGTGAGGACAGACAGACTTTATTTTATAACCTGTACTGTCCCTTTATTGCCGCCCTCTTACATAGCCAAGAGCAGAAGGTGTAAGATTTTATAAACAAAGAAAGCTTTAATTACAGTAAATTAGTTGTTGAATAATAAACAACTCTTAATGGCTCTATCAATATAATTTATTTATTTATTTACTACATTTCTATACTGCCCAACAGCCGAAGCTCTCTGGGCGGTTTACAAAAATTTAAACCATAGAAACCATTCAAATATAAAACAACGACAGTATAAAAACATTATATAAAATACTGTATAAAAGCACAACCAGGATAAAACCAAGCAGCCATGCAGAAATTAATACGGATTTAAAATACAAATTTAAACAAGGTTAAAAATCAAACTGAAGAACTGTTAAAATCCTGAGAAAATAAAAAGGTCTTCCCCTGGTGTCTGAAGGAGTATAATGTAGGTGCCTGGCAAACCTCTCTAGGTAGCTCATTCCACAGCCGGGATGCCACAGCAGAGAAGGCCCTCCTTCTGGTAGCCACCTGCCTCACTTCCCTTGGTAGGCGTTTATAAAGAAGCGATTTAAAAATCACTCTCTCAATCACTACCCAATCACCTCTCTCTCTCTCTCTCTCTCTCTCTCTCTCTCTCTCTCTCTCAATTCTAAAATCCTCACTCTTACCTAAACCCTTGTATATTAATTCCCTGTCTCTAGTCTAAACCCTCTTGCAACAATTCCCGTTCTTTCTCATCTTATTTCATTCCTGTCTGCCTCCCGTAGGCACAGTACCCAGTTAATATGGCACACACACACAGTTCCCCATCTCCTCACTTTCTCAGCCGATCAGTTTACACCTGCAAATCCACCATTCTCGCTTTAGAGATACTTACCAAACCATAGATCCATAACAAGAATACACACTTATAAACAAAAACTCAGCATGGACAGATGTGTAATGTCATAGTATGTCAAGAAAGAATTTTAAAAGGGAAGTAGCTTAGCATGTTAAAAACTGGAAAATTTTAATGTGACTAGTTGCCAGTGAAGAATAGCCATTACCGCCTGAAAGCCACCTCCTTTTTTAGTAATGTGTGCTTTGCCATGGTAAGAAATGTTGGGTTGGTGCAGCTTCCCACAAATGGCGTGACTTCTTCACATGGTTTGGATTATAAATGATGTGTTGCAACTTTGAATTGGGACTAGCTCAATTTTTAAAGAATGGTATATGTGCCTACTTGAAACATAGACTGGGAATTGGGTTAGCAGAAGTTCCCTAATGTGAGGAACAACTATCCTTTCTCTTTGGTGTGGTTCTGGAATAATTATAGGAGTATTCATATCAAAGATGCCTTCTAATGTCCTGAATTTCCTCGCTGAACATTTCCTAAACTTCATAGAAAAGGAATTGAGACTAAAACTGCCAGTATCATACTGCCTGTATATGAATCTATGGTGCAACCACACTTAGAATACAGTTTTGGTGACCACACCTAAAAAAAGATACTGTAGAGCTGGAAAATGTGCAGGAAAGGGCAACAAAAATGATCAAGGGGCTGGAGCATCTCCCCTATGAGGGAAGGTTACAACAGCTGGGATTTTTCAGCTTGGAAAAAAGGAGGCTGAGGGGAGACCTGATAGAGGTGTCGAAAGTTATGCATGGTGTGGAGAATGCGGATAGGGAGACATTTTTCTCCCTCTCTCATAATACTAGAACCCGAAGATCCCATGAAGCTGGTTGGTGGAAATTTGGGTCAGATCAAAGGAAGGACTTCTTCACACTGCGCATAGTTAAGTTATGGAATTCACTACCACAAGATGTAGTGATGGCCACCAGTGTGGATGGCTTTAAAAGGGGGTTGGATAAATTCTTGGAGGAGAAGGCTATCCATGGCTACTACTAGTCCTGATGGCAAAGTGCAACCTCCAGTATCAGAGGCAGTCAGCCTGTATACATTAGTTGCTGTGGAACATGGGTGGGAGGGTGCTGTTGCACTGTGTCCTGCTTATGGGTCCCTGGTCAACAGCTGGTTGGCCACTGGGGGAGCAGAGTGTTGGACTAGATGGACCCTTGGTCTGATCCAGCAAGGCTCTTCCTGTGTTCTTAAACTTCCAGATATAAGTGGCAACAAAAGAAGAAAGCTGCTTTTACCATCTCCGGTGAAGCCGCTCATCAATGTCTGTGTCAGTAATTGGAGTGGAAGTCATCAAGGACTTCCCCCTTGTGAAAGGGGAAGGGTGACAAGTGCTGATTCATCCGAAAGGGATTAAAAAAAATTTTTTTTTGAGGATGTGGAAAATGTCCTGTGATCCTTTAGAACTGTGTCGGACATGGTGTTAGAGGACCATACAGCGATGTAGGATGGAAGAAGGAATGAATCAATATCCTCAACTAAGTCTTATTCACCAAAGGTCAGTCTACTGACCATGACACATCTTTCTGGGAAGCTGCATTTAATTTTTGTTTGTTTGTGGGGACATAGTTCTAACTCTGCTGTGCTATCAAATAAGAATAGCAACTGGTCGGAATCTTACGCATATCACAGGAGCACCTGGTGTGGGGCGAGGTTAAAGCCCCCCAATGACCCTGATCAAAACTGCGGTTTTCACCTTGCCATTAGTAATGGGGAAACAGTGACTTGTTCCCCTGCCACCAGGGCATGGTAGTATGTGGGTGGGGCTCCCTGGGGCTCTGTAGGCTGCATGTGGCCCACGGGTGATGCACCTCTGTTTTAAAGGGGATATTCTGTGGTGATGTGTGCTAGCATCCAGAGTACCAGTTTGCACATGTGTAAACGAGTGCACGCATAGCAGAATTATTGATACTTTTAAATGCTGAGCCCCTCTGCCAACAAAATGAGTGTTTCATTTCTAAAGTGTTTTGAACCAAGGGTCTTGTAACGCCTTAAAGAAATGTATGTCCGGTTGGCGAGAATAAGAAAGGTTCCCCGGTGTCGGCTCAGAGGTTGTTCATCATGGGTTGTACAGACTATCCAATTAGCATATAGACTCACGAAGCTGGAAATTCCTTTCTTGGTTAAAGCACACTCTGCTAGGGCAATTGTGATGTCTTCAGCCTTTGAGCGAGGAGCCTCTATACCAGAACTCTGTTGAGCGGCGACATGGTTGAAACCGACAACGTTCAGACGACACTACAGATCCCGAGTAGATTGCTAATTTTGGAGGGTTGTCTTGTCTTCAGTTCTTCATTAATACACCTACCCACCACCAGCAAGTGAGCATGTTAGTCGCCCATCTGTGTGATGCACAGAGACCATGAAGAAGAAAGGCAGGTTGCTTACCTGTAACTGTGTTTCTTCGAATGGTCATCTGTGCAGTCACACAACCCTCCTACCGTCCCCACTGTGGTGTTAATATAGTCCGTATTGATACCGAGGCTTTGTTCATAGTTCCTCAGTACCGAAGCTGCAGTGGGGTCTCAGGTGAACTGAGGAATTGGGCGGGAACCCTCCTAGGCATGCACAGTAGGATGGTGGGGAAAGGTTCCCACCAAAATTCTCAGCTATAGAAGGTTCCCGAATCAGTGCTCTGCGTAAGCGCAAAACCCATATGTGTGATTGCACCAATGACCGCTTGAGGAGCTACAGTTAGAGGTAAGCAACCTGCCTATTTAAAATTTACTTGAAGAGTGGTGTTGATGCTATCCATGCAGTGAGGTTAGCTAATCTTACTGTTGGAAACGATTGTTCTTGTGGTCACCTAGTTCTGATTATTCTTTTCTCTAGTTATTTAACCCTGGGCTGTTAACATCCACAAAAAAGCGACCGTCAGTAAAAGCTCCTGGAAAACATTACCCTTTCATTATTTAAATTTATATTCCACCTTCTATCCATGGCATTAAAAAGTATTTTAAAAATCAAAGAACACCATACTTAAGAGTATTTTTTTAAAAAAAAATCAATTATCCGTATATTGTGGATGAGAGGCTGAGACAATGGCCTATGAACGGCTACCCAACATGTTCAAGGCTGAAGAGAATTTTGGACTAGATATTTCCTGGTTCAGCACAATCTCTTACTTGCTACATTGCATCTGCTCTGGGAGAATGTTCTCCATATGCATGCAGCATAACAAGGCACTCTCTGTCCCAGTCAGAGGCACTATCAGCCAAACCAGAAAATAGCCATATATTTGGCTGGCTGTAATGTAGTGCCTGGCCAATTAATTGTTACAAGCGTTCAAGTTCTAAGATAGGTATTTACTATTTGGCTGTAGCACAGCACATACATGTATAGCACTACTCTCATTTAATATAATGTAAATATTCCGTTCAAGGAAGACAAAGCAAAATTCTCCTGCCAACTTAATTTTTGTTGATGGCTACTATAGATGTAGCATTTTACTATAGATGTAGCATTTTGCAGAAACAGATATCCTGTTAAGTACTATACTATAAGTACAAAAAAAATCTCTTTTTTTGCAATACAGTTCTTAAATGTGAATGATCTAGAGCATTTTATAATACACATCAAAGAGATTATCCTGTGGGAGGCATAAGGCCAAATGAATCGAATTTATAACAGTTGACAGGATGGATATTTTCCAAGTCTGGTTCATTGACCTTTTCCCCCCTGAATAGAGGTTCTCTCTTTTTTTTCAAACTGTCATCACAGCACCTGCAGACCTCGAGCTTTCTTTTCTTTTTTACAAGTAAGTAAAAGGAATAATTGCACTCAGAAACACAGCATGGTTCAGCTGCTCCATTTCCGAATTACCAGTAATGTGGGCAAAAGATTAAGAAAATCAACATTGCTGGGAAGGGGAGATCAGCAGTCCATTTCCCTCAGCAATTATGTCTCTGACATTCAACAACTAAGAGTAGATATAGGTGCCACAATTCATCATTGAACCCAGGAGCAACCATGTGGCATTGGCCAACAGGAGTATATTCATCTAAGGAGGCAGAAAGGATGTAGAAAGTGTACGTGAACCTGAACACAAGCAACCCAATCCTCACTTTGGGAATAGGCTTCTTTGGAGAGATATCTCAAGAGCCCTCCTTCAGTTTCTAGCTCCTCCTGCTACGACTTTTCCTTTTATGACCTACCACAGCCCCAAGAAGAAACAAGAGAGAGCCTATGGGATACACTTGAAATCAAGACAAGCTATGACAGGAGAGCTGGCACTTGCACAGCACGTGTGGCTGGAACCTCTGAAGGAAAGGAGGTAAACTCAGTGGCAGACTGAGAAATTCTCAAGGTTACAAGCTCATCAGTCCAGTAAACTTGCTCCTGGACTGTGCCACTTCACACTGTCAGTTGGGATTGCATGGTGGAATGCCCCTCAATACAAAAATAAAATTCTTTACACAGAAAGGTAAATGTCTAGGGTGACCAGATAAAATCCAGGTCAGGGCTCCTGTAACTTTAACAGTTGTAGAGAAAAGGGAATTTCAGCCAGTGTCATTTGTATGCAATTAGTTTCTGGTGAAATTCCCTCTTCATCACAACAGTTAAAGTTGCAAGGGCCCTGCCTTCTTTTGTATCTGGTCACTCTAGTATAGTGCCTGCAACTTTGACTATTGTGATGAAGAGGGAATTTCACCAGGAACTAATTGCATACAAATGACACTGGCTGAAATTCCCTTTTCTCTACAACTGTTAAAGTTACAGGAGCCCTGACCTGGATTTTATCTGGTCACCCTATAAATGTCAGACTAAAGCACTTGTCTTGATCCTTTCTTTGGTAAAGGATGCACACATAGGCAGGAATGCAGAACCTCTGGCCTGCAGGCCTAATTTGGCCCATGGAAGTTCCACATCTACGAAGGGCCCAGTGGGAAGAAATATGTGCCGACTTTTGTGCAGGGAAAAACACAAAGCTCGCAATTAGATATGGCCTTGAGTCAGAACAAGGTTTGAGAAGGAATTCAGAGAGCTTTGGCGAGCTTGGGTTTTGCTGATTCGCACATCCTGTTTAATAGGTGACTCAACAAAGCTTTTTAAAGGGGCCTATCTTACTAGTGAATAAATAAAAAAATATTTAGTTTTACAGTTACATTTTTACATGTAAATACGATAATTCAGTCACCTGGATAATGTTTACACATTGCTTTAAGCTGGCTTCATAAGAGGAGCGGTTAATCTGCAATTTTCGCTTATATCAGAATTGCTAGTTGTAAATTGGATTGTGTTTTGTAAGTTCTCATGATCTCTGTGCAGTCCTGCATTTTGGAATGGTGTGTGCAGAGGCTTCATATTGGAGCTTGCTAAGAAAAACTGACATTTTAAAATTGCTCCTTTTATCTAGAGAATTTGGGAAGAACCTGAAAGTGCCCTCTTCCTCATTTTAGCACTTAGTCCTCTGTAGAAATAATTTCCAATTAGTGTGAGTAATGTTACAGAAAAATAGCTGCTGGTATTTGCCCCAAGAGGGCTCATAATAGCCACCGTTCAGCTAATGACCAAGATTGTCTGCTTGAAATGGTGTTCTGTTTGTCAAAGGAAGACCCCTTACATAGGTGGCAGTGACTGTTTGGTAGCTGAATTTTGTGCTGCCTGTTGGAGATTTCTGAAATGCCAGGAAGGCATATTTAAGTGGGCTTTGTGCCATAATGTAGAAAAGGTCAGTAGTAGCATTCTTGTCAGACTACCTGGTCAAAAGATAAGGCCTTAATGGTAGCCTTTCCATCTCTAGTTCCAGCAGTAATTTTCATGGATGACAAAGCCTGGCCTACGGCTGTGCCTTTCAAAGCAGCATGACATCTAGCAATTAACAGGGGAAGTTTTTAAGGCATTATTATCTGCTGATGGCTGCAGTTAGAGCAGGGGCTTGTCCAAAAGCTAGCAACTGCAGCTCAAAAGAGCAGAAGTAACCTCAGCAGCACAAACGTTTGCTCCTGGGTGGAAATATTGCCATCTAGCATCCTCCAGGGTACAAACACTGCTGTAGGACAGAGCCAATACCAGCCCTGGAAAAAATAAGCAAGGCCTGGAGGACAAGCTCTGCATAGAAAGGACTTACCTCTCTTTGTTTGAGCCATTGCTACTTCCTGGGAAGTGGGGTTTATTTGGAAGGCTGTCACTGGTGGGTTGCCACCAAAGGGGGTCCCTTTGGGGCATTCCTTCGGGGAGGGCCAAGGACAAGGGCAGGATCATTTGAAGGGGGGTTCCAATAAAATAGGATACATAGGGTTGTTTGGGGATTATTCGTTTGTTTTACACACACACACACACACACACACACACACACACAGTATTATCTAGGTAGTGTGCGAAAGCTGCTGGTCAGTACTGGTATTCATTCATTTGGGTGGGTTTGAGGTTTTGGTAGATTTTCTGGGGTCTACTGAGGCTTGTGATTTGTCTAGGAATGGATGAAGTTGGGGCCACTATAGATGTGGTGCAAGGCAGAGAGTGTAATGACAGTGGGAGGTGATGACATCAGTTCAGAGGAAGGAGGCTGAGACAGCTATGTGCTGTATCCCCTTGTGGTCTGCCTCGGTAGCCTCGGTGGCTTACCTGCAGTACTCTGAAGGTGCTGATGATGAATTCCAGTTTGGCTAATGGAATATAAAAGTGCTAGATGGCAAAAGGAAAGACACTGATACATAGAAGGATAGTTACAATACAGGAGGTCATTAGCACTCGATTCTTTCTACTGGACAGGTGTGTAAATCTCAGTTTCCTCGTCCCTTGCAGTAGTATCTTGTGAGAACGCTTAAGGATAATATTAATAGCAAAGATACTTTTCTCCTCTGCTACACATTTTCAAATCTAGAGTTGTCAATTTAAAGAAAAAACTTGGAGCAAGATTTGAAGTAAAAAAGTAGAGTTAAAATTAAATAGTTTTGAAAAACTTGGCTACTACCTTTAAAAAATGCCATTCATTAGCTCACTGTTGTAAACTTGTACCCATTTGTAGGGATAAAATTACATTCAGCAAAACATATGTAGAATGCTATAGTTTCAAAATTGCTCAGACCTTGTAAGCTGCAACCCATTAAAGTAATTATAATAATTATTGCTTCTCACGTTTTCTTATGAAAAATTATTTCTTCCGAACATTTATAGCAATCTTTAAGAAATAGAGAGAAGAGTTAACTTGATCTTCCTTTAACTTTCCTCTAGATGCAGCCAAGTACTATATCACTCACTATATTAGCAAAGTAGTTGTTGTGTACGGATGTACTGGTGTTTAATACAGGGATGAGGAGATGGATTGGAGTGAGTCCCCTGCACTGTAGATAGGTGCAGTGAGTCCCTGCAGCTATATATACACAAGGTATATATGGGAAAACCTGTTTCTAAGAAGTTCTAGTTCCTCAAAAAGTGGCAGGAACTAAGGCTGTTATTTGTGTGTTGCCTTTACAGAACTTTGACAGCAGAGACAGTGTATGGGAGCAAGGCTTTCGCCAGTTGGGGCTGGCAGTTGAGCTGAAGGGGAGAGGAAACTAGTTCAGTTCCCACCCATTGGCCTTGATGTCATCCCAAGGGAATAAACTCTTTGACACAAGCTCTACAATGGCTTCCAAAGGTTGAATAAGTTCCCCACCCCAAGCAGAGAGGCGTCAACTGCTGAAGATATCCCTGGAGTCAGGTCTATAGAGCCAGGATCCACAGTTGAGGAATGGAGAGAGAGGTTAAAGAATGGGAGAATTGCCGTGCCTTTCCTCTTCCCCTCCTGCAAACGATTTTCATGGGTTCTCACTTGTTACTCATATATTCATGTAAGCTTCTAAAGTTCAGTTTGAGAGAGGTCTCCAGAATATGGAGCTAAAAATATTTCCCTATTTTAGCAACAATCAGTATCCTTGAATGGATGGAATTAAGATGCCACGCCAGTATTATTATTGGTGGTGAAGAGATCAGTAAAAATCTTTCCCTGGTGCCCTTTTAACTGCAGTGGGGTCATGGCATTTAGACACTCAAAGATATACCTGTGTCAGCTGGTCCTCTTCTTCAAGAAACAGTCAAGTCAACCTTGATGCTACTTGTGGCTACTTCCTACTCTGCCAATGCTATGCAAAGTGTAGCTGAGCAGAATAGTGCAGTGCTGATCCTCCATGTTGCTCACAAAAACTTTGGGTAAAAATGTCTATATTCTCCATAGTTTAAATATTTTAGGGTGGCTTACATAACAGAACTAAAACACATATTTTCACAGGACAGTAACAGTGTAAACTAGGAGCAATAAAATCATCACAGTTTAACAGTTTAAAGCCTGGAAAAGTAAAAGCTCTTTTCCTGGCACCAAAAAGATGGAAAAGTAGGTCCAAAATAACCTTCCCTGGGCAGATGATACTACTGGCAGAGCACCAAAATAAAAAAAGGTGTTGAATCCTAAATCTCCCTACCAGTGAGCTTCATGGGATGACCCCATTGGGTTCTAGTATTTTGAGAGGGGGAGAAAAATGTCTCCCTATCCACTTTCTCCACACCATGCATAATGTACTCCTCTATCATGTCCCCCCCCCCCACTTACTCGCCTTATTTCTAAGTCAAGCAATCCCAGCTGCTTTAACCTTTCCTCATAGGGGAGTTGCTGTAGCTCCTTGATCATTTTAGTTGCCCCTTTAGGTGTGGTGACCAGAACTATAGTCAGTATTCTAAGTGTGTCACACCATAGATTTGTATAGAGGAGCATGATCTCGGCAGTTTTATTTTCAATTCCTTTTCTAATTATACCTAATATGGAATTTGCCTTTTTCACAGTCGCTGCACACTGAGTTGACATTTTCATCAAGCTGTCCACCACACCACACCCAAGATCTCTTTCTTGGTCAGTCACTGCTAGCTCAGATCCCATCAGCTTATACTTGAACTTGGGATATTTGCCCCAAAGAGCTTCACTTTACATCGTGCTCAATAACCTACATATGGGCCAGTGATAGATCGTTGAGCAAAACTGCAAGTGGCGGTCACGTAGGAGGCAGTGCGCTCGCTGTCTCCTGCTCATCCCTGACAGTTGTTACGTGCACGTCAGGTGAATGCAGGGAAGTTTTGTAAACCGCCCAGAGAGCTTCGGCTATGGGGCGGTATATAAATGCAATAAATAATAATAATAATTCCTAATTCAGAGTATTTAAGACTGCAACCCTAAACCTAATTACAGAGGAGAAAACCCTATTGAACACAGTGATACTTGTGAATAAGCATACAGGATGGTACTGTAAAGCTTTAAAAATGGCCAATTAAAATATGGCAGATCATACTCCAGACTGGGTGGGTAATACTGCTCTTTTATAAATATCTTTCAATTTTTAATTAGAAATAAGAGCTTTCAGATATTTTTAACCTGGGTGTTTACAATTTCAGCACCTAAATGAGTCAGTACACATAAATAAATAAAAGTATTAATTAAACAGCCAGGCGTATGGGCGTATCTATAACAACGCCTACATTTTTGCCTTCATTTGAAATATTGCAATCTTGGCAGTTTGAATTAAAAGGATGCCAAGTGACCCACAAGCTAGTGCTGAGCACACTCCTAAACCTCATGCTCCATGCAATTGTGCCAAAGGTTAAACTATTGGTAGAATTCCCAGTTGGAGCAAAACAGAGATGGTTTTTGTCTTGGGACCTTTTCAGAAGAAAAGCAGCAAGTGTCCCTGAGAGCAGAACAAGGAGGACCTTATACTATATACTGATTATGAATACAAACTTGCTGTACTACTAACGGCAAAAGAGATTCTTTTGCAACCATTGATGGCTTCCCATGTGAAATGTCAAAAAATTCAGACGTTCCAAGTCTTTTAACTTAATAAGGGTCAATGACAGAATTTGTTTTAATACATTGATCACTTTGTCTTGCTGTTAGCTCATCTTGCAAAAAGGGTGAAGTGTATGGGAGAGTGTCATGCTACCGATGGTAAAAGAATAGCTCTCTCTCTACAACTAAATTGCTATTGGTACTCCTTAGAAAATCTTTGCAAGAATATCAAAAAATTCAGTGAAACTGACAACAAAAAATAATATCTAAGTGGGGTAGGTAACAACACCATGACTTGTGGACAGACACTTGGAATTGCTTTTTTGGCAGCACCAATTGTATACTACTGGTATTCCACTCCTGCTAGAAATATGCACAACTAATCATCATAGTAGTTATAACTGCCATGGTGTGTGTGTGTGTGTGTGTGTGTGTGTGTTATGTCACCAATTAAGAGGGAGCTTCCTTACATAACACTATCAAATACTATTGGTGTTCTACCACCCTGGGAATACTAATTTCTATGAGAAATCATATCTGCAGTCATTTTGAGTTATATTGGTAATGCTACTACTGTGGGACTCTTGAAGGCAACCAAAGTGTGGGGAGGGGGACAGAGGGGAGAGGAGAATCACATACATTTCCTCACTGATGTTGTTGGGTTGTATAAATGGGCCCTGGCAGATCTGTGCTTATTGGCTCTGCTGGAAATTTCAGGCCAACAGAGGAGGTAGGGATCTTCCCCTCTACCTCCTGAAAAACCTTGTTGAATATTTTATGGTAAAATAATTACTTTGGGGGAAATGCCAAGAGTATAAGTTCATTTGCAAATAATATTGTTTTTATCTTTTTAACAGGGCATTCAGAAATTGGCTAGTCAGTACTTAAAGAAAGAGTGGCCTGGAATAAAAGCTGAGGAGCGGAATGATGTTAGGTAATTTTGACAATTATATCCATTTCTAATGCCTGACTTTGCTGACAGTGCTTTCTATTTTGTAACTGATGCTATATTAATATTATATTGATCAAAGGCTCTCTATTTTGTAACTGATGCTATATTGTCATCTCATTGCTTTCTGAAATATTTAAGGCACTTTAGAAATCTGAAGGATGCTGACAGAGTTAAATGGAGCAATAGGGGTTAGTAAGGTATTACAGGTATATAATGTGCTAAATGTATGCACCTCAAAAAACAAGCAAACCCGTGGCTTGAAGAAAGAGACTATTCTGGCCTTACTAATCAGACTTCCTGTGAGCTGCTTCTGTGGAGCCAACTTGCAAAAAAGCTGTGCTCTCCTAAACATGGCTGGGTCTTCTACATTATGCAAGACTAAATGATCCAAGTGTTATAGTTATGTGAGTAACTTTGATACTAGATCAAGCCTGTCATATGACTGACATCAGCTGCCCTGTGGGAAGGAAGAAGCAGTAAGGAAGTCAGGAGCAGGAAAAGGGAATATCAGGGCCTGCTTTAGTTGTGTGCCTCCCCCTATACCCCCGGGCCAACTGATATCAACTGCCCTGTTGGAAGGAACATCAGATCTTGCTCAGGTGGAGCTGCTTGTTGATCAGTTTGGTTTTTTTTAAAAAAGAATATTTATTTAATTTACAATATTTGTATATGGCTTTACATCCAAAAGGTTTTTGAGTGGTGAATAACAAATAGAACAAAAGATAAAAGAATAAAAATGCCATGTTAAAAAAAATACTATTTAAAAAAGAAACTGCGTTCTGATAAGACTGCGTTCTGGTAGAACCATGGCTGGTCACTCAAGGAAGGCTTCCTGAAATAACGATGTTTTCAGGAGGTGCCAGAAACAATTCAATGTTGGCACCTTCCTGACTTCCAAAGGCAGGGAATTCCATAGGAAGGGGGCCACCACATTGAAGGCTCTTCTCCTTGTGGATTCCAGTCTGGCCATAGGTCTCTGTGGAACCACCAGGAGCATGTCCTGGTTTTGAGCATGTAGTTCTTGCTGTGCTGTTTATATAAATATTATAAGCCACTTTGAGGACTCTAATTGAAAAGCAGGATATAAATCAAATGAACTTGAAAGCTTAAGTGTAATATTCAAAGATGGTTTTCCTATAGCGTTCCTATACCTGAATGAAACTACTTGTTGGTTCTGGGAAAGACTGAACTGGAATACTTACTAATTGAAAGTAGAATAGAGTTTGTTTTGGGAAAACATCTATTATGTAGGTATAGCTTATGATTCAAAACACAGTGGGGGCTGCTTGATAGTTGCTGGCCAAGACTTCTAGAGGGCACCAGGTTGCCTACCCCAGTATAGATCATACATGTGATATATAGTGGGAGTGAGCATCAGGCTCATGCACCCTTTCTCATTATACGTTCAGCCTTTGGTGTGAACTGAGGCCTATTTTGTAAAGAGATCACACGTGCAATCCACCCATATTTCACAGCAAAGTATGCTTTTAGGCCCTGGTCCTGAGTAGATGTTTTATGTGCAGCAGCCCAGTTCAGATATGACGAGTCCACAGGCTCACACACTCCCTTTCCCCTTCTTGCAGAAGGGAAGGATCCTGTTTTATTAAGTAACTTTGGTTAGTACAAACCACAGTTTCCCATAGTTGGACAAAACAGGAAACTGTGGTTTGTTACAAACTGTGACAGGAATCTTTAAATCTCTTTCCCTTACACAGGAAGGGGAAAGGGTGTGAGCTGAATCTCAAACTTGTTCATTCTTGTAATGCCAAGAATTGAGCCAGTGGAGGAGGACATATGAGCCCATGATCTGTCACATTAGAACTCCCAAACTGGATATGCATGAACAGGACATAAATTTTGAGCAAATATCATTAATTTTCATAGAGTTTAAGACAAAGACTGGGAACTGCAGACATAATTTGTATAGGCTTATAATTGTATGAGTTTGGTTAGGAATACTCTTCATTTTTGTTTTCCAAATATAAAATCCAGATTTTGAGGAACTAGCCATTTTTGGCTGCTATTTAAAGTGATGTTGAAAGTAGTGGACACACTGATCAGGATGCACAAACGTACATGCTACTCTTCAACACCAATTTTGTTTTCAGAACCCATGATAAAGTATTAGATTCTAGATTTCTAGATAGACCTTCAATTTGTGAGCAGTTTGTTGAAGTGCAAAGTCTTCAGTGGTACGAATGTGTCTTCCTCTGGCTTTGTACTGTATAAATTGGCACTTCTATGTAAACTGCTAACAGTAAAACAGCTTCCCATTTTTCTCCCACTCTCTTCTTTGGCCTCCCCCAAACATCCACTGCCCTTCTGACATTTATTTCTGTATTTTAGGAGCATGTATCCAGTGTGGAAATCATTTCTTGAAGGCACAGTGCAAGTGGCTCAATCCAGACTCAATATCTGTGAAAACTATAAAAACCTAATTTCTGAACCTGCTAGGGCAGTGAAGTGTTTTAAAGAACAGCAGTTGAAAAAGGTATTATCCCATGAGATTCCTTTTTGTATTTTCAGTTTAGAGGAGCACTGTTCAGTTATGCAAATTGTCTTTCATGGCACAACTATTGCTAAGAATCTTTCTTTGGTCATGTTATTTACTTTGTTTTATATTGGTGATAAGGAAGACTTTCCCCTTATCTCAGCCAGAGATGTGATAGAGCTTGTGGTGTCTTCCTCCCTCCGCTTTTCCCCCTGTTTCTTTGTTTCCTGAGTTATGGCTCTTGCTCAAACCCGTCTGGCTAGAGTACTGCTATGCTTTCTGCTCATTGGTTTTAAAATACCATGCGATCCTCAGCTCTGTACAGAGCCACCTGGTCTACACATCTCTGTACTTGCTAAGTAGCCAAACATCTAGTCCTCATGACTGCAGACAACTGCTTCAAGAGATGTGGGTGAAGTCTGAAGACTACTGAAACCACAAAATATCTGGCGATTGCTTTAGTGGTTGAAAAATGAGCACTTCAGTGCCGTATATATCTCCTTGTTCCTGTTCCCAATTCTTAGCAATGTCTCTTTGCTCTTCTCCTGTGGTCCATTCATATGCCAGTACCTGGTGTGTGTTTTTAAACCATTAAAATATGTATTCACCTCCACCCCAGATTTTTTTGTGTGTTTTGAAAACCCAAATCTGAACTAAAACTGAGATCCCTCCATCTCATTAAGAATGTCATAGAACTGGAAAGGGTACAGAAAAGAGGAACTGAAATTATCGAGGTTTTAGAGTACCTTGCAAAAGTATTTGGGCCCTTTTCAGTTTAGGAAAAAAGACAGCTGGGCAGTGGGGGAAGCGTGTGGAAAAGGTGAATCGAACATTTTCTCCCTCTTCCTCAGTACTAGAAGTCAGGCTTGCCCTAATGAAGTTGGACAATAGATTGTAGGTGGACAAATATTGCTTTACACAAAGGTTTTTAGAACTCACTGCCACAAGATGTGATTATGGCTCTAGGTGGCTTTAAAACAGGGATTAGACAGATTAATGGAGGTTAGGTCTGTCAAAGCCATGATAGCTAAATAGAACCTTCATGTACTAAAGTACTGTCCTTCGGAATACAGATGCTGGAGACAAGCAACGAGGGAAGGCAGTAGCTATTAACATGGTTTCTATGACATGGCAACCCACTGTAGTTTAATTTACCAGTGGGATTGTTGCATTATGCCGGGTGCCCATGGGCACCTGGCTTGCCATATTGTAAGAACCCAGGCAACAGGTTTTTTGAGGGTTAGAGAACCCTCAAATAACCCCTGACTTGTTTTAGGGCTGCCTAACTCTCAAACAACTGCTGCCACCTGGATTCGCATGGTGCAAACTGAGCACCAATGGATGCCATGCCAAATGGCACTCAGTGGCACCCGGTACAACACAATAGCCCCCACAGGTAACTTAAACCATGGTGGCATGTGATCAGTTTTTTTGTCTCTTACCTGTGGGCTTCCCAGAAGTATTTGCCTAGCAAAAACTGGACTCTTGCTCTGACCCAGCAAAGCAAATCTTATGTTCTTATATGCAAATCATTCCATTTGCATCATTGTTGTTATCAGATATTTGAGTTCCATGGTGCAGAATCTGGAGAGGTGAAGGTGACTGAGAGATGAATACATTTCATCACTTACTAGATTATGTTGTTAGAAGTTGAACTAGATGACTTTGAGTCTTCTCCTAAACCCAGTGATTGTGAACATAGGTGCTTTCTTGTTTACATTAATTGAGTTGACTTTCTTTTTCCTGAAGCAGCAGTAGCTCATAACGCTGGCATACATTTTCCCCAAAATAATTGGGGAAGAACATCCAGCAAAAAAAAATTGCTTTGTAAATGAAATTAGATACACTCCATTTTGGTAGCAAGAATCTATGAAAAAATAAACTTCTTTGGAGGTAACTTTGAAATTTTCCAAATTATACTAGAATAGGCTTTGAATTTAAGATATGTTACCTTTTAAAAACCTTTAAGGAAATATCCAAGGATCTAAGGGTGCAGCGGATATTGAAATGATTCAGCCACATCCTGTAAAGACATCCTAGGCAGCTAGCCAGAAAATCAGTACAGAAGCAACCTTGTGCATTAATACACAGAGCAGGCTATTCTGATTAAGGAAGGCAAATGTTACATTTTTTGGAGAAATGATGTAGTGGATGAAGTACTGTTTGTTAAATCATCTTCGGGGTTGATTTTTCACGATTTGTAGCAATTTATTCAGGCTGGCACCAGAAACACATCCAAGATTGTACATTAGCACCTAAACCTGTGAACTGGTATATTATACATTGGATACAACCCAACATTTACTACATAAGCATTGGACAGGTTCATTAAATGCCTCAATCACATTTTATATTAGTGATGAAATTGAAAACAGATGAGGTTAAAAGATTGAAAGCAAAACAAAACTGAATGGATTTGCTTATGCTGTACATAACAACGGGATCATGACAATTTTCATCTATTATTTGCATAGTTTGCATTCTGTAAATTAAAGTTGTAATTTTTTTCCAAGATAGCTCTCATTTCCAAGACAATAATGAAAGTGTGTTGTGTATATTTGTGTGTGTGTGTGGAGAGAGAGGGAGAGGAAGAGAGAATGTAAACATTTAAAGAGAGTTATTGTCATTTAAGTTTTGCAAACAGGAGCTAAGGGAATGCCTGACAATTGCTCCTTTCTTGCAGTTCCAACCCTGACTTAAGCATGCAATTTCCATTGCTCCTATTCTAAGTTTAGCCAGGGTATGTAAGGGAGTGCTGATTTCCACCCCTTAAAGTCCTTGAGGGATTTAGCAATGCAACCTTTTCAACCAGGAGTTAAACACTGAGATGACAACTTGCATCTGAGACCATAAACAAGAAATGTTATCTAAATTTTAAGCTGGCATCTCTTTTGCAGTATTTACATAAAATGTTGGCAACCTTTATTCAGCCGCATTCTTAGTCAACCAGAGAAATGAAAGCAGCACAAACACTTCCCCAGTGTTACAAACTCTAATGTTTTTTGGATTCTTTGCAGTGGAAGTGAGCTGTGAAGCTATTAGGTCTTGGTTTTCAGAAGACTTTCACATTTAGTTTAGACATACTACATTTTGTCCAAGATGAACATAAGAAGCTGCCTTATACATTGTCCATCTTGCCTAGGATTGCCTATACTGACGGGCAGCATGTTTCCTGGGCCTTGAAACAAAGTTCTTTCCCAGTCCTAGGTTCCTTTTCACTGGAAATGCCGGGGGTTGAACTTGGGGTTTCCTGGGCTGCTACCACTGAGCTATGTTTTGACAAGGTGTTTCCCATGCTTTAAAGTCAAATATGGAACAGTATTTAGCCACATTACTTTAGCCGCTACTCTCAAAAGGCTAATCATTTCCTTGTTCATGCACTTTGAAAAAAACGTGTAGCCTCATTGCTACATTAATTTACTGAGAATTGAGATGTACTGTAATTGGAAGGCAATCATCCCAGCTCCAACGATGCTTAAAACAACGGCAATAAAATATTCCTAGAACCAGGATAAAAGCATAGAAATAAGTATCACAGAAAACCATTGAAGAGCGCACTAAAGACCCTGTGAAGCTCTCTGGAACAAGGAAGCCCTACATTCTCCCCCAAAACTATCATAGATGTGCACTTATGTACTTCAAAAGGGACCTGGTCCTAGGGACTTGGAGCAGTAGTGTTACAAGCCCCGGCTCTTGCTATACCTGTTGTAAAACCACTCTCGATGGTAGGTAGGGTCTCACCATACACATCTCAAAAGATTTATTAATTGATTGCATTTCTATACCACCCAATAGCCAAAGCTCTCTGGGTGGTTCACAACAGTTAATATCATAAAATACAGCATGATAAAATACAGTAGGACTTTTACAAGTTTAAAACTACAGCAGAAAACCAAAGGGGGGGGGGGAAATCACTATTTTAATAGTGGTTTTTATAAAGTTTTTATTTTAAATTTTGGTTCTTATTGTTATCTGCCTTGAGTGCCATTTCCTTGGTGGGAAGGCAGGATATAAATCAAATTAATAAACCATCAGTATCCTAGCATTCTGTCCACAGTCAGCATCCTGCAAGGTACTTGAGGGATGTCCTTAAACCAGGCTTGGTAGGGGAAACCCATCCTCCAGGGCGTGATAGTCTCAGCTATACCACCTCTGAAGATGGAGTTGTACTTCTCATTCTTGAATGAAGTAGCCATCAGTAGACCATTTTTCTGTATTAATCAAACTCTTCTTTTAAAAAGCCTATACTCCTGGCTGTGGTATTACAGAACAGGAATCGTCCCAAGTACAGTGGTTGTAACTGTTCCATGACTGTAAGAATTTGCCTGGGATGGCAGTGGCTAAGGCACTCGCTGATAGCAGGCAAAGTGAACTTGCACTAACGTGCCCAGAATAAGAATGCCCTGTATTAATATGATCAGAATGAATATTTTTAATGTACAGATACAGAAGAAACTACAGTTTTGATGCAATAATAATAATCTTAATAATAATAGTAATACATACATACATACATACATACCTCATCGACATAGCAATACCAAATGACAAAAATGTTGTTGAAAAGGAGGAGGAAAAGAGAGACAAATATACACCATTGGCCATGGAAGTCAAAGAACTATGGAAACAGGAAAAGTTCACAATTATTCCATTAGTCATCTCAATCACTGCCATCACATCAAAAAATTACACAGAAAACCTCCAGAAACTGGGCCTACCAAAATACATCCACACCAACATCCAGAAAGCAGTCATACTTAAAACATGCTCAATTGTCAGGAAATTCCTGAATCTATAAAAGACAGCATGACTTGGCAAAGTCCGCCATGTCCATCTAGAAAAACCTCCATGAGCGAGAAAGAGAATAATAATAATAATATAATAGATAATGATGATGATGATAGTTATGTACTTTTGTGTGTTTTTATTCAGTGTGTGGACCAGCTGACCAGGATCCAGGCTGAACTGCAAGAGACTGTAAAAGATTTAGCTAAGGGCAAGAAGAAGTACTTTGAAACGGAGCAGATGGCTCATGCTGTCCGTGAAAAGG
Organism: Anniella stebbinsi; assembly: GCA_029215795.1. Taxonomy (NCBI): domain Eukaryota; kingdom Metazoa; phylum Chordata; class Lepidosauria; order Squamata; family Anniellidae; genus Anniella; species Anniella stebbinsi. Next base: position 39,087,110 of record JARDYH010000001.1, read on the forward strand.
CCGATATTGAGGCCAAGTATGTTCCAGCATGTCTACAATCTCTGCATGTAAATTGCTTTAAATAGCTCTATGTAATGCATCTTGCTTGACCATTGGCGGTATAATCCAAGTTTGTAAACAGCCACTCCCCTGGCCACCTGTCTGCAGGTTACTTAGAAAGAATTATCTCTACTTCTCCGTAGCTATGTCAATGTCACACCCATATTTTGAAAGTTAAGTTCCTTCATATAAGCAGCTCCTTAAATGCATTACCTCTTCTAGGAATCTACTAATCTGTTGTGTTACTTTCTGTTATAGGTCTAAACTTAGTCTTTTTCAGTCGAGGATAAGCTTACAGAAAGCAAGTGTAAAGGTGAGTAAAAATAAGTCACAAATATCAAAAAAATAGAACCTTGTAACGCTAGGTAAAGAGTTACTGCAGCAGGCTCATTTTTCAGTTTTGAGGTATGACTGCACATTGGAATCCATTCAGAAATTCCATAGGAATTTGAAATTCTTGCACATTTCTCATCTGTGTAAAGAGGATTTTCTCTTATCACTTCCTCAGGAGCACCTTTTTTAACCTCTTCCCAGAGAAGGAAATACCCACAAAATTACAAACTCTTCCCTCCTACTGGGTTTATCTGGGTTTTAGGAATACTATTTGGTTTGTCCTGTTTTTAGTCTTTGTCTCTGGTTTATCTGCTAGTATTACTTAATTTATTTTGGGTCATGCATTGTTTACTTCAACATATATATATATACAGCACAACATATACAGCAAATTATGTCATGTAGCTGTTTAACTGCCAAGTTAATGCCCAGAGTGTTCACTTACGCCAAGATGACTTCTGTAAGAGAAACGTATTATGTAAAGGGGCCTGTAAACTTAGATTCCCACCTAAATTATGGGAGTAGCAGACCACTGATGCTGTTAATATGCAACACATATCCTGCCTTCATAAACTGTTTCGGTTATGATTCTAGGGCCATTCAGGAGTGTTGTGCAGCATCATAGTCAATTGGCTATGAATGTGAGCTGTGAAGTCTCCCCTTGGCCATAAGCTCTCTTAGTGGCTGTTCTTTAGACTACTGTCACAACCTCAGTCCTTCATCTGCGGTATTGAGATAATAGTGGCGGTAAGGATTACTTATTATTATTATTTTTATTTATATCCTGCCTTTTTCCCAATACTGGGACCCAAGGCGGCTTACAAATTAAAACATGTACAGTTAAAACAAATAGGGATATACAAAAGTTAAAAATATAATTAAACATAGTACAGTTTTAAAATATTTTAAACATTTTAAAACATTAAAAATACACATAATTAAAAAATCCAAACTATAAGCAGTACATCCACAATGGTCTGAACTACTCCCCAAAGGTCAGCTGAAACAGAAAACTTTTGCCTGCTTCTGAAAGCACACCAAGGAAGGAGCCAGTCTAACTTCCCTGGGAAGGGAGTTCCAGAGCCCCAGGGCAGCCACCGAGAAGGACCTCTCCCTCGTTCCCACCAGGCGTGGTGGTGGTGGGACAGATAGAAGGGCCTCCCCTGAATACCTCAGGGGACGGGCAGGCTTATAAGGGAGAATACGGTCTTTCAGATATCCTGGACTGAGGCAAAGTATATGAAATATTTTGAATCCTTAACATGTGATAAGGATTATTATTACATATTAATAGCGGTGCACTGCCACTGGTTTTATTGAAGGAATTACCTACCGAATTAGACGGCTATACCATTCCATAAAACCAGAACAAATGTATGTACCATTGGAATGATGTACCAGATTGTCAAACTTCATCCTCTTATCATAGCATTGTTTCACAATACTAAACTTCCATATCTTAATTACTGCTCATCATTTCTTTACCATCTAATTTTGTTTTATTGATATAGTTAAAAGCACGACGGTCTGAGTGTAATTCTAAAGCTACTCATGCGAGGAATGACTACCTTCTCACGTTAGCAGCTGCGAATGCGCATCAAGATCGCTACTATCAGACAGACTTAGTAAACATTATGAAGGTAATGTCAGGCAGTTTTAGTTGAATAACTTGCATTTTCCCACTTTTATCAATCCTATTATTATACGGTATAATTTAGATAATATAATAATGCATCATTCTAAGGGATTTGTTTAAGTTCATTCAGTGTCAAAAGATTTTAGTAGATTTTAAGAAGTCTTCTGTTTAATTACAGTGTACTAAATACCATAACTTGTGATCTCTAACCTATGAGAAGTTGAGACAATGGATCAATTTAGACATCAAACCATGCAAAACTATGTTTGTAGCAGCTTGAATTGATAAAACATGGTTAGTTTTGTCCCCCATGCTGTTCAACATCTACATGAAACCGTTGGGTGCAGTCAACCGGAGTTTTGGAGTGCGTTGTCATCAGTACACTGATGACACACAGCTCTATTTCTCCTTTTCATCTTCAGCAGGTGAGGCTGTGGATGTGCTGAACCAGTGCCTGGCTGCGACAATGGACTGGATGAGGGCTAATAAACTGAAACTCAATCCAGACAAGACTGAGATGCTGTTAGTGGGTGGTTCTGCTGACCGGATGGAGTGTGTTCAACCTGTTCTGAATGGGGTTGCACTCCCCCTGAAGGAGCGGGTTCATAGCTTGGGGGTTCTCCTAGAACCATCTCTGTTACTTGAGGCTCAGGTGGCCTCAGTGGCACGGAGTGCCTTCTACCAACTTCGGTTGGTGGCCCAGCTACACCCCTATCTGTACAGGGAGAACCTGGCTTCAGTTGTCTATGCTCTGGTAATCTCTAAATTGGATTACTGCAATGCACTCTACATGGGGCTGCCTTTGAAGACGGTTCAGAAGCTGCAGCTTGTGCAAAATGCAGCAGCCAGATTGATAACAGGAACCAGAAGGTTCAAGCATATAAGACCTACTCTAGCCCGCTTGCATTGGCTGCCTATATGTTTCCGAGCCCGATTCAAGGTGCTGGTTCTAACCTATAAAGCCTTACGCGGCTTGGGACCACAGTACCTGATGGAACGCCTCTCCCGACATGAATCTACCTGTACACTACAATCCACATCTAAGGTCTTCCTCCAGTTGCCTACTCTGAGGGAAGCATGGAGGGTGGCAACAACAAAGAGGACCTTTTCAGTGGTGGCCCCCCAATTATGGAATGATCTCCCCAATGATGCTTGCCTGATGCCAACACTGTTATCTTTTCAGCGCCAGGTCAAGACTTTCCTCTTCTCCCTGGCATTTAACAGCGTATGATGAGGGTTTTGTGTTGTCGTTGTTGTTGTTGTTGTTGTGCCGTGACCCAGAATTGTTGTTTTTTTAAGGATATTGTAATTATAACTTGTTTTTATGCTTTTTATGGTTTAAAATTTTGTATATTGGTGTTTTTAATGTTCAGTGTTTTTAATTTTTGTAAACCACCCAGAGAGCTTCGGCTATGGGGTGGCATGTAAATGAAATAATAATAATAATAATAATAATGGTTTTCAATCAGCCAGCAAACCAGAATTAGACACCATTATTTAAATTGGATTTGTAGATCATAATTGGTACATAATTTGGTTTTGCATGATGACTGAATTGATAAACCGTAGTTAAAGCCATCACTTTGTCTCCAGAGGTTGCTACACCATGGAGACAGGAATGAATTTAAGAACATGAGTGCTGAGAACACGGAAAACAAAAGCAGAGAAATAGCTCTAAATTATGGTTTGCCTGTTGTATGTTTGGAAGCTCAAATCATTTAAGTTCTAAACCATAGTTTGGTATTATGTCTGAATTGAACCAGTGTGAAACATGGCACATTAGTGAATGTTTAACTCCTGTACATAGTATATTTTATGGCCTGAATCTAAGGAACCACGCAACTAGACTTGTTTTTGTCAAACAATCCCAGCATGTCCCATAGCAAAACCCTTTTGAATTTTATTTATTTCATTTCTGTACAGCAGAATTTGAGGGTCTCCTACAGAAAGAAAGAGAACTCCAGTGGGCATGTGCAAACTGACAGGACACCAAAAAACACACGAAGTAGCTTTTTGGATGCAAGTCTGATTTTTAACATTTATCTTTAAAACAGTATAACATGGCTGAGTTTTTTTCTATAAGTACCCTTAGCCATAAATTTTAACAACAATCCGAATTAAGACTTTAAAAGTCACATAAAACCAGAATAAGTTACAATCCAGGGAAGGCTTGTCTAAAAAGATATGTTTTTAGGAGGCATTTAAAAGATATCACTTTTTCCACCTTCCGAACCGCATGAGGGAGGGTTTTCCAAAGGGTGGGTGCCACTACAGAGAAGGCCCGCCACCAAGGTTCTTCATGACAACATTATCTTTGTCTCAGAATGATGAGCAGGGCCTCCTCTGATGATCATAGATGTCGCCTGGGTGTATATAAGGGAAGGCGGTCTGCTAGGTTTCATAAAATCGTAGAATAGTAGAGTTGGAAGGGTCCAACCCCCTGCTCAGTGCAGGAATCCACCTTAAAGCATCCCTGACAGATGGCTGTCCAGCTGCCTCTTGAAGGCCTCTAGTGTGGGAGAGCCCACCATCTCCCTAGGTCATTGGTTCCATTGTCCTATTGCTCTACAGTCAGTAAGTTTTTCCTGATGTCCAGCCAGAATCTGGCTTCCTGTAACTTGAGCCCATTATTCCGTGTCCTGCACTCTGGGTTGATCGAGAAGAGATCCTGGTCCTCCTCTGTGTGACAACCTTTCAAGTCTTTGAAGAGTGCAATCACTGGGCTCAAGTTGTTTAGGGCTTTATAAGATAATAGCATGACCTTGTACATGGCTCGGTAGCTAACAGGCAGCCAGTGCGGTTCTTTTAACACTGGTTTTATGTGGGCAGAGCTAGGTGTCCCAGTGAGCACTCTAGCTGCTGCATTCTGCACGAGCTGCAGCTTCTGAACCACACACATGGGTAGCCCCTCATAAATCGCATTACAGTAGTCTAAATCGTGAGGTTAACAGTGCATTTGATCCCACAAAACAGGATAAGACGATGCACTGGACACCTCATCAGACACTGAGTCAATAGCAGTGTTCAAGTCAGCATGAAGGTGAGGGATTTTATCCTCGAAGCGTCTTGCAAACACTAGAGGGTTCTAGTATTGAATTGAGTGGGTTAGATGTAATTAATTCTCGAAACACTCGGAAAAGCTCAGCTGGACGACAGCTTGAGGATGTGATGGAGGCAGCAAAATAAGCCTTCTTTGCTGCCTTCACTGTCATGCAGTAGGCACAATTGTACGCTCTTACGCGAGTTCGTTCACCTTCATGACGAGTCTTATGCCACTTACGCTCTAGCAGTCTTCTGACCTGTTTCATTGCCCAGAGCTCCCCAGTAAACCAGGGAGCCTTCCAAGCTCCACAGTGTCGAAGAGGGCACTCGGGAGCGATTGTGTCAATGGCCCTTTGCACTTAGCCATTCCATAGTGAGACAAGGGCCTTGACAGAATCGCCGGCTCTAGCTACTGAAAATTCCCCCAGAGCATTCAGGAATCGCTCAGATTCCATAAGTCTCTGGGGGCAGACCATCTGAATGGGTCCCCCACCTCTGCTGGGAGGGACTGGCACCGTGAGACCAAATTTCACCAGGAAGTGGTCTGACCGTGACAATGGGGTAATTTCCATCCCCCCAATTTCCAGACCACCCCTCATACCCTGAGGCAAAGACCAAATCAAAGGTATGCCCTGCCCTTTGTGTTGGGCTGGTGACAAATTGAGACATCCCCATAGGGTGGATTTGCTTTAAATCAATTTGATTTAAATCATGATTTAAATCACTACTCAGAAACACTCGATTTAATTCCCCCCCCCCCAAAAAAGTGCACTCTTCCTCACTATAAGCTTAATACATATTTTACACAATTTAGAATTACCAAAGACTCATTCTTGCTGGTATAATCTTAATATTTACAAGCAGATGCAGGTTTCACTTTCATTTTTACTGCTTACCCCTCCCTCCTCACACTTAGCTTCTTGTGCAGATCTATTCCACTCCCAACAATCTATTCATTGCATTTTTGAAACTTAGCACTTAAGAGGTAAGGGGTTGATTCTGTGTACATAGATTTGCAAAGGAACAATGGGATTGTGATCTCTGCAGACACAAATTCACAGTTTTGAGAACTGTAAAACCCAGCATCTGTGATAATTTTTTCTAGATAGAAAAATTGCCCAATAATCTTACAGAAACCTCTGCAAGAGCATGGCATTGTGAATGGATTAATGGAATTCATTTACCAAAAAATTTAAACATTGCATGAATATACAGCCTCATGCTACATAATTAAAAACTAATCCTTATTTCATGATGAATAACCTTTGGACTATAATGTATCTTAAATAGAAAGCTATATTTAGATAGATTTTTCCTCAAAAAGCATTTTATTTAAAAAATTCCAATTTAAATAAAAAAATTCAATTTAAATAAAAAAACAATTTAAATATTTAAAAATCCAATTTAAATTTTAAAAAATCCATTATATAATATATATATATATATATATATATATATATATATTAAAATCATTTATTTTTATCCACCCTGCATACCCATGGTTTTCATGGAAGCCATGAAGTCCTGAGCTGGTCCTGTTAAGGCAGACCCAGCGTGAATATTGAAATCTCCCAGGACCAAGGTCCTAGGATTTTCCAACACCACATCCGAGACCACCTCAGCCAGCTTGGTCAGGGAATCCATTGGGTAGCGGGGCGGGTGGTACACCAGTAGCATCCCCAATCTGTCTCACAGAAGGTACAGGCCCTCACAGCCTATCCCAGGGTAGAGAGGTTTCCTGGTGAGTGAGATGGAAGTTATGGATCATGGCGACTCCCACCCGCCCCAGCCTTCAAGCCTGGGTTGGTGCTGCACTGAATAACCAGATGGGCAAAGCTGGGTCATACCTACACCGCCCAGCTTACCCTTCCAGGTTTCAGGTCTGCTCCCTCAGCCACGATCAGTGTAATCAGTTTTATGTATTTTATATCATTTGTTCTTAATGTTGTTGCAAACCGGCCTGGCATTCACCAGCACCACGACCAGGCCAGAGGGTTCAGTAGCCAGTCCACTAGGAAACTGTGTGATGGGGAGGGGATCAGAAAGGGGAATGGCTTGTAGCCATCTAGCTCCCCCACGATTTTGATGACATTTCCTTCCCATCGTGCCAGACCTTCCCTTACTCATGACAACTGCTATGGCGGCACCCTCTACCTCCATTTGTCCCTCCCTTCCACCCAGTCCCTACCCTAGAAATTTAGGAGAGAGAGAAGGATAAGAAAAGAGAAAGAAGGGGAAAAGGTTAAGGAGCAGTAACAAAGGTTAGGGCAAATAAATAAAGCTCTTACGTGGTTACATTCTATTCCTATCTTTCCTCCTCCCCTGACTCTCACTCAGGGGAGGACCCCACATGCCACAGCTCCCCCCACCTAGGCTCTCACCCTAGGTCAGGGTCACAAGCCTGTCTCTCACACAGAGCCTGGCAGCCTTCCTATAGCCAAACCAACAAGGGGGAACTACCCCCCCACCCCCGTGGCTCCCCTAAAGGGTGGCACCAAAGGGGGTCGACCCCACCACGATTGGCCCTGCCACCCGCAGCAGGGCTGGTTCTTTTTATGAGCCTCTTCCCTGAGCCTGTCCAATCCCAGATGAGGCTCCAGCCTCAGTACAGTCCCCAGCTGCAGGCACTGAGGAGCAAGCTGCAAGTTAAAACAGTCCAGCAGAGCAAGCTAGCAAGCAGAGCTAAGAATTAAAAGGAACAAGAAAAGAAGGCACGCTTGCTAACATGCAGTTAAGGCAGAGGGCTAGATGTTGTAGCCAGCCAGTCCCACTCTGCCAGTTGTTCCTCTGTACTGCTCCCAGGAACTGGGTGGTGGTAGGTTTGAACTAATCTTTCTGAAGCTGTCTGGGTGTTCTCCAGGGTATAGAACATCTGTCCCTTCCAATCGTAAGAATTTAAGAGGAGACATGCTGGCTCAGACAAAGTCCATGTTAAGAAAATGGGAGACCAATTGAAACATTTATTTATTTTATTTTATTTATTTGTTACATTTGTATACCGCCCATAGCTGAAGCTCTCTGGGCGGATTACATAGGATTAAAACAATTAAAAACCAAATACAACAATTAAAACAGCAAAAACGTACAATATACACACAATACACACATACATTTAAAACTGCTGTAACAGCCCAAAAAAGCTACAAAAACAAACCCAGGCTCCTCAGATATTGCCAAATGCCTGAGAGAAGAGGAAAGTCTTGACCTGGCGCCGAAAAGATAACAATGTTGGTTATTAATAATAATAACGTCTGGAAAAACTGCCACGAGCGAGAAAGAGATGATGATGATGATGATGATGATGATGATGATGATGATGATTATGCTGATGATGATAATAATAATAATAGCATCTCTGAGAACAAAAGCTTTCTCTGAGCAGTCAGTTGTTAACTAGCAGTTCAGCTGGCAAGAGAAAAGCAAGGACTTTCTGAAACAATATTGCAAGAAAAATGTAAAGTACAGACATGTGTGGAGCTCAGTGAATCTACTTTTTCTATATCTTGCCAGCCTTCCTGCCTTTTACAAATTCCTATCTCAGTGTCCCTTACTGTAGTCTCAGTCCCATTGTCTGGGCAGTCTCCTTCCTCTATTTCTTTCTATTCGTACACTTACTGTGATGTTGAGACTTCTGTTCCGTTCTCGTGATACGATCACATCACCAGAACCTTGTTTTGCCTTATTCCATAAAATGACATCATATGACGATGGAGTATAGTCCTAGAAGATTCCCAAGATATTCTTCTCATCACTATTGAGATTCAGTTTCCAGTGTATCACAAATGGTGCATTATACTGAGGGTTTGATGATATGGACAAAAAAAGGGCCACGTGGCATCTTAAAGACTAACAAATCTATTGTGGCATAAGCTTTCATTGGACTCAAGGCCACTTCATCAAATTGATGAATTGTAATCCAAAATTGGCAGGCATAACATACAGCTAAAGGGACAGGGACAGAGAGAGTGAGGTCTGAGGAAAATGAAAAGCAAAAAGAACATACTGTAACAATTATGTAAGAGCAAAATTGTTACAGTGGCACAGTGTTGTTGAGAAGACAAACGTCCTGGCATTAGTAAACTAATTAACATATATAGTGGGAATTTAAAAAAACAACCATATCCTTGATTCAAACTACTACGGATAGAATTGAATTTCTTAATAAATTGAGATTACGGGTTTTTATTGCCCTCAGTGTTTATGTTCTGATCAGCATTGCTTGTTAATTGTCCCTGTAACTATTTAATGGTTACATAATTGTCATTTCTTTTTGCATTTCATTTTCCTCTGTCCTCTCCATCCTGCCCTCTCCACCATGTGTATATATGCATATCTATATAGGATTACAATTCATGCATCTGGGAAGTGGACTCTAGCCCACAAAAATGTATGTCGTTATAGATGTTAGTCTTTAAGGTCCTGCAAGATTCTATTTGCTATAAGAGACTGGCACTGGAAATTGATGTTATGGGCTGGTATTTAAATCTGTTGAAAGTCAGATGATTTACCAGCTAAAATGCTTTAATTGGTTGACAGCTAAATCTGGGTTATTTAGAATTGCTGAGTGATATGGGCAAAACAGCATTTTCCCAAACGATCATGATGTTTCAGCTGAAAACCTGCCCTCTACTTTTCCTACTACCCAAGAAGCTGAAGCTGCAACAGCATTATAAAACAATTACACTTCTGAACACAGACCTACTCGTAAGCAGTTCACATGCATTTTAACGGGGCTTCTGCACAAGCCATGAATGCCTCCATTTGGACTCTGTCTTGAGAGTGAAACATGAGGACTGAGATAGGCACTCTTAAAGCCCCAGACAGCTGTGTGGTGTACTTTTCAAAATGCTGTTTTAATTATTAATGCAGTCTCTGAAGATGATCCAAAAATCAATTTAATGTCACTTTTCCTGCAGAACCTCCATGCCTGTTGAATAATTTAACCCCTCCCCCCATATATATATCAGCCTTGGCCCAGGATAGCATGATGTAATTTAGTTCTGTCATATATGTATTCAGTATACAAAATGCACTGGACAAAAGCAATAATCGATTGATCTTGTAAGATCAATAATTTGATACTCAAGTTGAGCTTTCAAGCAACTCTGAATTGCAATATCCTTAAATCTGCACTAAACTGACGTTCTTAAGTTTCCTGCATATAGGTTTATAAATTCAGCCCAAAATACTAAAGTATTTCTGTTCTCTAGTGAGCAATTTTTCTAACAGTAGATAACCATTAATAATATTGGGGTATTGAGAATTCCTTTGAGAGCAGAAATATGAACCCTAGGTTCTACTCTGAAAATACCCCAGTTTTCTACTTTGAATATACCCCAATTCTGCATTCAGAATTGCTCTGTGCAATTAAACTAATCTGCATGTGTGCAAATAAATCATTTCCAAAATGCTATTGTTCCAGTACGTTGAAATTACTGGTAATATGGAAACTTGGGGAAGGGGCCACAGCTCAGTACGAAGAAGAACCTGGGTGCAATTCCTGTTGACGGATTAAAAAGATCTCGGCTAGAAGAACTGAGACGTTCCTCCATGTGGGAAAGCTGCTGTCAGTTAGAGTAGACAGTACCAGCCTAGATGGACCAATAATTTGACTTGATAACTTAGTTACTTATTAAAATATTTAAACACCACCTTTCAGTCCTAAGCAGGACCTCCAAGGCAGTGTACATAAAACTTATTCAAATAACTTTACAACAACAACCAGATTAAAACAGAACTGTCCATAATTATTCTGGAGAACAAAATCAATCTCAAATTAAAAAACATTAAAAGCCGTACAGAACAGGAACATTTTCACCATCCGCCTCAGCAGAGCAAGATGTGAGCCAGTCTAAACTCTCTAGGGAGGGAATTCAACAGTTGGGGAGCTACCACAGAGAAGGCTCTGTCCTGTGTCCCTACCAACCTATTCTCACTTGGTTGTGAGACCTACCACAGAGCCTCTTATGAATATCATAAACTATGGACAGCATTGTATGGTAGAAAGCGAACTTTCTAGGTAAAAGCCAGTACTTTGAAGTGGGCCCAGAAACAAATTAGGAGCCAGTGCGGTTAATGTAGGACTGGTGTAATAGGGTATATAAACCATACACTAGAAAGCAATCAGGCTGCAGCATTTTTCACCAGTTTCTGAACACTCTTCAAGGCCAGCCTCATGTAGAATACATTGCAGTAATCTCAATGGGAAGTGACTAAGGCATGTGTCACCAAATCCATCTGACCCTCCGGAGGGCATGGAAAGCTTCAGGTGGCATTAAGCATCTGGTAGGTCCTCAGCTGTTGGGTGGGGCGTGTTGTTGCCCTTCTAAGACAACAGGGTCTGGGCTGATCTCTTTCTGGCAGGCCTCCGTGGAACCTTTAGAAACTCGGGAACAAAGCAGATGTGACACAGGAGATCCATAGTTGGATCTCCCAGTAGGTTTTCCTTTATTGCGATAGGAGCCGTGGGGTGCTGAACATTTTGATTCAAGGACTAGCACTGGGGGGCAAGTGGAGTTGCTTTACCTATTTCCCCCATGTCATTTCCAGAATCTAAATTAGTCCTGCAAAGCCGTGCTATTAAACCCTTGGCTGGGGGGGGGGGGGGGGGGGGGTAGGGGAAATACTTTGCATGACTATTTTGCTTTCACATGTCCTCTAGTTGTGCCGCCCCACAGCACTATCAAGATAATTTTTGCAAAATACTTTTTTTTTTACGTTGTAAGACCTTTTTGCATTTGGCAGGTTTTAATTGAAAATATTTGATTCTAAGCACAAAAGAGGCTTACTCTGGTGTGGGCATTTTGACCGCCAGGTCTGTGTTTTGTATGGTTCTATCTCCAATCAAATTATTTTCCCAAAATAAGAATTTATGCTATGTAGTTCTTACATATTGAAAGAGCAGCTACCTACTGATCTAGCAGTGTGCTTGCTTGATGCCTGACGTGCTGGAACCTATCTAGTTCAGAGATCATAAGCATTGATTGCTGCTGACTGGAGGTTTTTTGAGGAGATGCTTCTATTGGTGCATCTGCCATTGCCATGACCTTGCTGTTCGTACAGATGGGATTGCATTTTTCCTTGAAAGCTTGCTATTTTATTGTTTTCTGAAATCAGAAAGGTTGGGGGAGGGTTAGATAAACGCAGCACAGTGCTCTATTACTGGAGTGGGGTGTCCTGAGAAACTGCATTGTTGTGATCCAGCACAGACTTTGGAACCTATTGTCTTGTGCACAGTCCGGAACATCTCAGCTTTCAGTTATAGAATCAAGACTCCTGTCCTCCAAACTGTTATGAAAAGCTTAAGAAAGTGTTCTTGATTGCTGAAAAGGTTGAAACAGAGGAAGTTAGTGGGTGCTGTAGTGGTGGCCATTTTCTTGACAGAGCTACATGTGGCTGGACCTGCTTCCTTGCCCTATGCCCTCCCACCATGTGGAATCACAAGACTAGGACCTTGTTTTCTGGACTAAGAAGTGTTTCAACTATGAACAAATGGCCTGTTGACAGTCAAGGGAGAATAGGTCTTACAACGGGCCATTTTTTCGTAGTCCAAAAAATGAGATCCGACCCTTGTGATTCCACATGGTGGGAGGGCATAGGTGGTATGCACTCAGTTCTTTCAGATTGTCCCTTCCATTTGGTCTGGGTGTAAGGTTTAGGGTAGGTTTAGAGTGGGGGATGCATGGCCCCTGTGGAACCCTCTCTTGAGGGGGCACATCAGTGGGTGGGGCTGGTGGTAAGTGAAGCAGTGATAGGTGGGTCCAGGAGCTTCATACTCATTTACAAGCAACCATTCTCTCTCCTTCACACTCCTCCTCTCCCTCTCGTCAGAAGCAGGATCACTGGGTGGGGGTTAAAGCCTCTTCCGCCCAGCATAGCTTGGGGGCGGGGAGGGGCAGAGTGAGGCTTCAACTTCACCTGTGATCCTGATCCAGGATTTCTGGGGAAAGGGACGATGGTTTAACCCCCACCCCAGTGACCTGCTTCTTAATTTGCAGGCAATAGCAGCTGGAGGGGAAGCAATCGGGATCAAGAAGCTGTTCCCTTGCTGCCAATAGCGATCTGGCTGCAAGGATTGCTGGGGAGGGAGCAAGTTTATTGCTGCCTCACCCTCAACAATCCTAATCAGGGAGGCTTTAACTCCTGCCACCTGTTGCCTGCTGATAGCAGGGAATAGTGGGTAGGCCTCCCTGGGTTTTTGCAGGCTGCACAGATAGCCAAACAGTGACACATGTGGCTTGTGGGATTGTCCAATGTGGTTTAGGAAGACCTGAGGAATTCCTTTAACTATGGCTTAGTTCAGATATTACACCATACCATAATTAATGCTACCTATATTTTAAACCCCCGACCATGTTTTGCAATTCCAAACATACAATGGGCAAACCATAGTTTAGAGTCAGAGCAATAGTTGGAACTACAGTTTGTTAATTTGGTCAAACCATAGTTAGTTCAAACCATGTTTTTCAAAAGTATTTGAAATCTTAGTTTCTAATTCTGGTGTGCCAGACAGTTGCAATCTGTGGTTTGTCGATTCACGCCAAACCTTAGTTAAGCTTCCTTAACCAGGCATTGGATTTAAACTGAGCCTCTTTCTTTCCTCTATCTTGCTCATTTTGTTTTCAGTCAGCAGCAGGGATTACTTCTTGTGGGTTTCCTAGAGGCAGCTGGTTGGCCGCTGGGAAACGAGATGTGGGACTAGATAGGCCTTCAGCGGGGTGATTCTTAATAAAAACCAGCCACTTTCAGATGAGATTTCTACTCAGCCATGAAATACCCTGGGTTACCTTGGTCACTTTATCTCTCAGCCTCATTGAGGGTAGAAAGTGGTCAGGGGTAGAGCTGCATGCACTACCCTGAGCTCTTTGGAGAAAGAGCAAGATCCAAAAAGAAATAGAAGTCAAGCACTGTTGTAATAATTGCACTAATATTTCAATAATTTCCATTTGTAAGTGTTTATTTATTTAGAGTATTTTTATCCCGCTTCTCAGCCAAAAAATCCCAGAGAGCCTTTCAGATTAATCGATAAAAGAAGACATTCCTTGCCCTCAGATTTACAATCTAAAAGATCCAAGCAAAAAGCAATACGGAAGGAACAGGGGAAGGAGTTTACATTTTTCAGCAGGGCTGGTGAAGTGGCCCCAATTATCCCCCCCCCCCCCCATTTCTCCCTCTGCACAGCCTGCTGGAGATGACAGCTGAGAAAGAGGGAATCTTCATGAAGGTTATCTTCAGGGCCCTGCTTCAGATCCTCATCGCCCTCAGTGCTGGAAATAAGACATAATCAGAGTGGAATGGGACCTAGCTAGTATTTTTAGTATGTTTTCCTTTGGTAATGCAATTGGGATGGGAGTGGGGCAGGGAAACGCCTTCCATTTAAACTTTTAAAAATAAAACCAGTGAATTTTGTTTAGCAAAACCATGAAATACCAACACTGCTTTTGCACTCCAGCAGGAACTGTGGCGATCCTGTATCTGTTTTTGTGTGTGTCGTGTATCAGCTGTGAGGTTCCATAGAAAAGGCTTTGCATGAGAGAGCACCCTGGCAGGTGTCCAAAGTAAATATGCGTATAAATTATAGTTTCCCGGAAAATGTTTGCTCAGAATATTTTTCCCCCCAGTGTGTATTAAAGCGGGCCCTGTAAATAAGAGCTGTCTTTAAAGTTTTAAAATCTACTAGAAATAGCATTTTAGATTAATCTTTCTAGTTAGCTGTGTATGCAATCCACGATTTGCAGTTGTCCTTGGTAAATATACTGTTGGTCTCATAAATCACGTTTCAGGCAACAGCTATGTAGAAGAAAGTGACAAAAAGGAATTGTGCCGGGCTAAACATGGAGCTGTTTAGAGATACATTTGGCACTTTTATTGGCAAATAAAATTCCCTTCAAATCTGGAGAAATCCATGATAGCGAACTGAACATAAAATATTGTGGTCTGAAAATATTGTGCAATGAAACATACTTTCCTTTGTCTAGCAGTCACTTTAATTCTCCACTAGATCAGATGTTTTCAGCCTTTTCTACAGTTTGGGGGCGTCTGTTCTTGGTGCCACTTCCCAACTAATTTTCAAATGTTCAGCCGTTTACACCATAGCAGTCAAGCATGGAGCGTTTCTCAGAAATGCAGTAGTTAATCCTGACTAGATAGGAAACTTTTGCTCTCTTCCTCCCCTTGTCTGAACTGTTAATCTTCCTTTAAGAAAATCAAAAAGGGTACCCTAGACTCATTAGGATACCCTAGTAGTGGCCATGTTTTTCTTTTACTTTCCATCCACTAACTTGCAAAATCCTTTATCTTCCCTTGATTTGGTTCTTGTCTACTTCTGGCCATGGGTTTTCTAGGACTGACAGACACACGTCTGGAGAGAGGCATCTTTTAGTACAGGGGTGGGCAATTCCCATCAGCTCTAACCAGTGTAGCTAATGGTGAAGGATGATGGGATACCTGGAGGACCACATGTCCTCTATCACAGCTTTAGCAGATACTTTGTGCATTCTAGGTAGGGTACCACTTAGAGTCAGATTTTAAGACTCAGCAACCCTGTTGAGACAACATGTTCAGCCACAGTGGTTAGGCATTTTGAGCTAAACATTATGGCTTAGCATATCATGTGAACCATGACTTAGTGTGTCGTGTGAACCATTCCTAATCATGGTGGCTACATAACCATGGTTTAAACATGCTTACTAACCATTTGTTGCAAAAGGGTTAGCAGACTAACTATGGCTTAGTGTGTTATCTGAACAGGCCCTAAGATAGAACCAGCTTGGTGAGAAAGGTTCCTTTTTGTTAGGCTGACCATATGAAAAGGAGGACAGGGCTCATATAACTTTAACAGTTGTAGAGAAAAGGGAATTTCAGCCCGTGTCATTTGTATGCAATTAGTTCCTGGTGAAATTCCCTCTTCATCACAACAGTTAAAGGTGCAGGGGCCCTGCCTTCTTTTGTACATGGTCGCTCTAGTATAGTGCCTGCAACTTTTAACTATTGTGATGAAGAGGGAATTTCACCAGGATCTAATTGCATACAAATGACACCAGCTGAAATTCCCTTTTCTCTACAACTGTTAAAGTTATATGAGCCCTGTCCTCCTTTTCATATGGTCAGCCTATTTTTATTGCATATTAATACCTAGACACTGGAAATCTCTACAGGGTTCCTTGAACATACGATCCATTTTTTATTGCATTTCTATGCTGCCCAATAGCTGAAACTATGTCAAGATGGTACCGTAAGTGCATTGAAAGAGGCATTCTTGGTAGCCTCAGCTGGCAGATTATTTTGCGCTGGAGACTGCTCAGAACTGCTTAGATGCATTTGTGTGCCATGTGTCCATAGTGATGGAAAGTGTGGTTTAAATGTTTTCTGGTGATAGTGGTTGCTTTTATATGCTTCTGAGCGCTTTGCTCAGACTATATGCATGAATGAGTATGGAAGAGGAGCTTTTGCGTGAGAATGTGAATATGTCTGCATTTGTAAGGCAAGACAGAAGAAAGGAAGAACACTTCCATACCATATAAAAAGCAAAGAATGCCACATATCACATGTGCACAGGGTCATAGAAGATCTGTTGCCTGCACACATGAAAATGGGGATGGATACCAGCCAGTTCCTTTTGTGTACACTAACTTCATAGCTTCCAGCAACGCTCCTTAACCCTATTGCAAGGCAGACTTAGTCTTTCAGTGCTATGGAGAACGGGGTTGTCTTTGGGAATAGAGGGAAGATCAGTAAGATCTTCCTGTTGAGAGTGAATAGCTAAACTGGCACTTTCATCATGTGCTAGGAAGGAAGGGGTCTGCAGGCCAGTTGCTGCAAAATGGTCTTGAATGTGGAATTAAAGCGTCGCAACATTGAGAAGGAAATGGTGTTGGTTTGGTAGCTTGATGATCAGAGGTAGGTTGTCTCAAGACACGAAGTTCTTGTCATTTTTTCATGCTGTGGACTCTGAAAACATGTGTGGGTGTTTCCTTTCAGGTGTTACCCCTTTGTCATCTGAACCAAATCTGTTCTTAAATCAAAAGATGGTGGACACAAGTACTTGATTTTTGTTATATGCACAGTCTTTGTGTGCAATTTAAATAAAAGTGGGTGTTGTTAAACTTCTGGGCTTGGAATAGATTGTCTTTTTTGGGGGGCAGCCTGTCCTAACTGTTAATCATCTTGATTTAACTGCAGCTAGGGCACCTGTGGACACCCCCCCATGGCACACAGAAAGTCCTCTACACCTTCCTAGTTGTTGTTTGTGTGCTGCAAAGTGATCAAGGGATCGGACCTGATCTTTGCCTTGTGTGCATTTTCTTGGGTTAGCTGCTTGCCTTTTAGTCTCACCAGCTTACCTTGTGAAATTGGTGTTTTGTGATGGGCCACATCGCCATGGTAGCCATTCTGTGAATGGGACATGCCCCCATCGGAGCAATTTTGTGATGGTGCCCATGACACTTTTTCAGTATTCCAAATATGAACTGAGGTTAGTTCTCTTCCAGGCATGAGATTGGCCCCATAAACCTAGCATGGATTCATGCAACCAGAAGCTACACAATTACCTGTAACTGCAATGGGAGGCAGTTGTCTGTAACCTGTGACTGTGTTTCTAAGAATTGCTCTACTGTGCCACCACATCTGTGGATTTTTGAATTGCTGAATTTCTGAAGTATGGTGAACCCCCTGGTATTACTAAAATGTAGTAACATGGCATGGACGGTACTTTTCCATAAAATACAATTAAAAATACAGCATGATTAAATGCACCATTTTTAGCAAGGGCAACAGTGGATCTGTAATAACACTTGAGAAGACTAATAAGGGTCCTTTTGCACTTTCTGAAGGAGAGAAAGGTGAGGCACAAAGATCAATATATCCCAGGAGCAACTTCCATCCAAATGTGGCCGATTAAAGAGAAGCTCCAGTTGCACCATCGGCTCAAGGGACGTTGGGTGGGTATGTTGACAGTCCCCACAGAGAGCCATGTATGAGTGCAATAGCCAAGAGCTGGTGAAGTTCAGGAGCACATTTCAGGTCTAGCCAGGGTCTTAAAAAATAGGAGCTCAGCATTAATTCAATTCCATTAATTTATAACCAGGCCTGAAGTCTTCAAGATAAGATCTTTTTCCCTTTATATATTACCGCCCTTGGGATAAGGTAGGTCATACAACAAAGTTCACTGTAGATCATAAATGAATAGTGTGTTCTCTGACTCTGAAAAGAAAATAATAGTAACACCCTCCTTTCATTTCTTTGCTTTACACTTTGCTGTGATAGCCACTGTTCTCTTATTCAGTGCTAAGCCGCAGCTGGTGACAAAGCATATTCTTCACAAATATTCCCCCTGGTGTGCAGGTTTCAGAATCTGGTAACTTCTTACACAGTGTCCTGCATTATTATTGGTAGTTGTTTTTTAATTGGACCCTGTCAGTAGCAGTTCATGTTTATTTCTGACAGCAGCTTTTGCATTGATTTTACACGGCAATTTTGTCACTCTTTGTGTTACTAAATGTCGAAGGGGGTCCTTGTGAGACACTGGGCCTGGGGTATGAGTGCAAACTAGGTGGGAGGGCTGATTGCTGATGGCGGGATGATTGCATCATTCTTGCAGCATGTCTTTCAAACAGATGTGTGATTCATCAAGCAGGTCATATCCAGACTAGGGGATCAAAATGACAGGAAACTTTAATATATAATTGAAATTACCTTTGAGCTAAATTGGGGTAATCTCACTGCTGTTGCTGCTGCATCCCTGCCCATCCTTTGTATGTCCTTTCTCCTAAAGGAGGCAACATGTTGCATTGGGTCGTTTGGATCTGGCTAAAACAGCTAGGCTGAGAACTAGGAGGCATTAGTGTTGGGTTGTAGCATTGACAGCGGTGTGGTCCATTAGCTAGCTGTTTGGTCCTGTACATAGAAGTTCTGGAGCAAATACCTATGTGCCTAATAGGTGGTCTGGCCTGAGATGGCTGTTAATGATGTTAGTTTGTAAACTAAAAGGTTCCCACTTAGAGTGACATTATGGAGCGCCCCTGCAATGAAAGACATGACAATGGAACCAATGACCTAGGGAGGTGGTGGGCTCTCCCATACTAGAGGCTTTGAAGAGGCAGCTGGACTACCATCTGTCAGGGATGCTTTAAGGTAGATTCCTGCATTGAGCAGGGGGGTTGGACTCCATGACCTTACAGGCTTCTTCCAACTCTACGATTCTATGATTCTATGAACTGGATTAAAGATTAGTCTGGAAACGTGCTTTAAAAGGTGAGAAATGTTTTAGCAGTATAATTTTATTTTATTTATTTGAAATTATTGTAGGCTGTCTTTTAAGGGTGGAGCTCTCCCAAGGCAAAGTATATAATGAAAGGCACAAGACAGTAATAAACTTAAACAATAAAACTAATTCGCTAATGTTGTGGCTTTTGATTAGTACTGAACACAGGGCAAAACGTGCGTGAAACAGACACTTCTCATTCTGTTTGGAGGGGAGGGAAATGGCTTGACTGAAGAGACAAGGTAGCTCTTCAAGGCTGAAGGAGCTGCATGAAAGAGAGTGGGGATGGGTGAAGTGGAGGGAGCAAAAGAGGTTGATAGCAGGTGAGTTAGCTGAGGGAGTTTGCTGTTTACCTATCCATAGCCATAATTGGGGGGAAATGGCCATTTGTTTGGGTGGCCATTTGTGACGTCACATTTTACTGAGCAGAGGAAATTTCAGAAAAGGGAATAACCTGCTTCTTTCCACTAGGCTATCTAAATTGATTCTGAATATTGAGGCTGCTGCATGTCACCAGAAAGAAAATGCATCATATCGGAGTGAGAGCATTCCCGCAGGGTCATGCAGGATTATTTAAACCCCTGTGAATTGCTAGAATGTCATAGAATCTCGGTATTGTTTAACTAATACCAGTGTCTCTTGTGTACACAATAGGTTGCTTTTAATAGGTCAGACTGTTCAGCAGCGATTTTGAGAAGAGACAAAAATGAACCGGTTTGGTAACTTAATTATATTGAATGTATAGAAGAAAAGTTTGCCACTGTGGCACACAGATCACTTTTCTGAGACAAGTAGCTTTATGCCCCAAAACATGGAAGTGTTCACAAGCAACATCTGCATCATATCTGGCTGTTTTGAGAGACCGTTCAGAAGATGGAAAGCATACTGGAAGAATGTGGACAAAAAATGACTACATGGGCATTTGTTATCTCCTATGGCTGGCTGTGTGGATTGATTTTAAATCAAATCCTCCTGTGCCTAGGCAGGCATCTTCACAGTATCCTTAATGTATTCCATTCCATTCTCGCTCTTCCTCCATCCCCACTCCAATTCTGCAACAGTGTTCACCAAATTTTTCTCTTGGAATAAATGTCATAGACCAGGACCTGAACCCCTGTCCTCTGAGGATTCTGACCCCTTCTCCTCAGAAGAAGAGGACAAGGGGTCAGAAACATCCAGAGTTGACGGTTCAGGAAGAGGACTTGGCTAAGGAAAGGCATCACGAGGCTTCCACCTGCCTGGGACCCAGTTGCACAGCTATTGATGCTTTTTCACTGCTTGATGTTATGGGGCTTGCACATGCCTGTGATCATGTTAGAAAGTATTCATCTTCATTGATACATATGATTGTGGCAATTCCTGCATGTAATATACACACGGTTCTCCTCCACTGAAGTGAGAAAGTTGGACTGGAACTTGCTGGAGTGTTTAAGTTTGGGTGGACTATCTTTTGTCAGGTGTTTGGACTAGATGATTTCTGGAGTCCCTTGAAACTGGTGATTCCGCAAAACCCCAGGCCTTGTAACCTTGTCAAATGATTGCTTAACACGAAAATGCTTATGGGCAAGAATTCCACCTGTGGTGTAGAATGTTGTGGCACCTTAAAGACTAACAAATTTATTCCAGATTAGGATTTCATTGACACTGTCCACTTCATCAGATCCCTGCTGTTCAGATTGTTCAACCCTTTCCATTATAAGACACTGTTTTCAGTTGCCCAGCAAATTAACTAACCAGGGCCAAACTTTCCATAACAAATGTGTACCACAGGCTGAAAAGTTTGATATTTCTGCCAAAAATAACCCAGGATCCAGCTTGGGGGGGGGGGGGGGGGAGGGGGAGGGAGGGAGGGAAGGTTCTAGGAGTGCATGGAAGGATAGTTAGTAAATGATGTGTCAGGCTGCTGGCTTGCTACTGGGGGAAAATGTCTAAAATATGTAGCAAATATGTTTTTTCTAATACTAAAAACTGAATTGCAGTGGAATGCAGCTGCTCACAGCGAGTTTTTCCTGACCATTGTTTCTTCTTAAAAGATGGTTGGTGCCACCCCTCATATTTTCTGCTAGTCAGAATGCTGCTGCTGAGCTCAGCAGAGTTAAGGTATGTTAAGGTCATTATTAATGTCCAGAAACTGTTAAACTGGAAATTCCATTAAATATAAAAATTGTCTGAAGCAGCAACCATTCTGTTAACATGGTAATGAGATTAAGACTTTATTCCTCAGGGTTATAAATCTCTTTCTGCTTACTATTTGAATGTTTTACTCACTCGTGTAGTTTGGCAGGCCAGTCAAGGCGAAGAATGGAGGAGATTGGATTCAACTTAATTTCATAAATTGTGGTGTTGCGCCAGTTCAACAACAGGGTGCTGTAACTATGCCATGTTATGACCCTGCACAAGTAAAAGTTGAACAGAAAGGGAATAGAAACAGGATGGGGGAAGTGGCATCATTAATCCGCTCTGTGTTGACAGAACCAGGGAAGCCCCCTTTATGTTTGCAGTCCCAAAACATGATGTTTGCAATCCCAATGTTGCAGCCCCAAATTGCATACTAAGTGTTGATTGAGGCCTGCAGCCGCAGCAACTTCTGCACCGTGAAGCCTTGTGCTACTTGCTTTTTATACAATGTTGATACATTTTGCATGTATGCAAGTCTGGAAGGCTCTGTATGTTCAAACTTCAATTAGTCCCAGAAAGTTGAGAGATACAACATAGATGTTGGCTCAGTTCACGCAACACTTTTCTCTGTGCAGTTTGAAAACTCCACTCAGTGGTGGAGTTTTTAGGAGGTACTCAACACGCAACTTGTTCCAACTCCACCGTTGTGTGACTGTGAGCTCCCGTGAAGTAGAGCAAAACTCAATGCGGCGTTTGAGTGACAGTTCCTCCGCCCTCTCTCCTCCCCCAGTCCTCCAGATGGTATCCCATCAGCCATTGCTGCGAAAAAACAATCCTAGCAGCTCTCCTAGAGTGGCACGTCCTCCTTTGGCCACTCTAGCCAGGGAACTCTGTAGCCAGTAAGGAAACTCCACACAATGCAGCAAGAAACTCCATGGAGCTCTCCAGACAACATACAACACAACGGTTGTTCAGGAACTCTCCTCTGCATAGTGTGGATATTCAAGGTGGAATGGTTTTTTGTTTGTTTCATTTTTAAATCCACTGTGGGGTGTTTTTCCCCTCCATACAGCACATTTCTCAACAGGGGTGTGACAACTCCACTGTGGAGTTCTAAAACCACCATTGAGAAATGTGTTGTCTGAACTGAACTATTGTCTTTTATTGAGCATACTTCTGTTGGTATGAATGTGTTAGCTAATCATCATCAAGAGAGAGTGCAAATGTTCTCTTTTATTGGAGAAAAGGCTATCCTTCCCATTCTCCTTAACGACAGGTGTTCTGTAACTCAGAAGTGTGCTTACCCTTTCTTAATAGAAGTAGGTCCAATGAAAGATAACTTACATATTATATCTCCCCAGAGGTATGTTGGAAGACAGCCATCTGTCAAGGATGCTTTAAGGTAGATTCCTGCATTGAGCAGGGGGTTGGCCTCGATGCCTTATAGGCCCCTTCCAACTCTACAATTCTGTGATTCTATGAAGACACTGAGATTTATATGCAGGGCTGTGTGTACTCCAGAATTTTGTACAAGTACAGTATTTGATATTGGGTGCTAAATCCACCATCTTCCTAGCTTTTAGGGTTGAAAAGGCAAACTTGCTGAGTGTGTGGGGAATGCATAGTAAAATTGCAGTAGGACGTTTGGGCTGTGTGGAGGGACGATTTTCAGTGGTCAGGGAACATGGGTGGGAGGGTGCTGTTGCACGATGTCCTGCTTTGTTGGTCCCTAGCCGACAGCTGGTTGGCCTCTGTGTGAACAGAGTGCTGGACTAGATGGACCCTCAGTTTGGTCCAGCATGGCTCTTCTTGTGTTCTTAACAAAGCATCATTGTGCTGCATAGGTTCTTGCACTTCTCCATGACTAACAGAGCCACAATAAATTACAAGCTGGGTGCCCATGGACACTCACCATGATGCGACAGCCCCTGTGGATAAATTAAGCCACAGTGGCTGAGATGTCAGAACAGGCTAAGTGGTAGAGCATGTGCCTTGTGTGCAGATACTAAAAATGCAGAAGATCCCAGGTTCAGTCAAGGGACAGACTTTTGCCTGAGACCTTGGAGAGCAGCTGCCATGTCAGCATAGACAATACTGAGCTAGATGGGCCACTGGACTGACTCAGTATAAGGCAGCTTTCTGTGTTTCTATCCTGATTGGGTTGCTTAGATCTGGAACTGTAAGATTGAAGCTAAGAGTGGGAACATAGCACATTCAGGCACTGAGCCACAGAATGGCTTATTTGAACTCTTTTCCACGATAACAGGCTAATTTAGAGGGCGCAATCCTTCTATTTTTGAGAAACGTTGGTATCACTTAAACAATGGTACTAACCGTTACTATTTTATGTTTCCCTGGACACACCTGGAAATGGAGCTTTACTCCGGGTGTCCACCGGGACGAGGTGCAGACATTCATCTCAGCATTTTCAAGGACCCTTCCATCCACCCCCCCCCCACCCCACCCCTTGGAGAAATAGCTAGTGTTGCATATCCAGCATATCCTGTGTTCTTGCAGTGTAAGCAGGCATGGCGAAAGGAAATTGATCCTGTGAACCTGGCCTTAACAGTAGACTTGAACTTCTGATTTTCAGCTGCCAATACAAATAAGAAACAAGGAAAACATGTATTACATGTAAACTGACGTTAATAGTCAGCTCTTGCATTCCTTTTTTTAAAAGAAGGTAATTGGAATTAAGCAGAACTAAGCTGATGTTTATTGCAATCTTCCTAAAGATGAGGAAGAAATATCTTTGATCTGGAGCAGCCTTACTTAGTTCCTGATTCTGTCCTTTTATTTTATTTTTTAATGATACTGTGCCTCCCATGTGCATGGTGCTGTAGAAAGTATAAGAGAAGTCCCTGCCCCAGGGAACTTCCAGTCTAAAATTTAACACAGGGCAGATAACAGAAAAAAGGAAGGAAATTGAAGCAGGGGACTATGCATTCACTGTAGCTACACATCATTGGGTGTGGGGACTAAGGGAGCAGTCAACAGGAAATATTTTTACACCAACAACACAATATAACAGCATTTTTAATCTGGTCACTTGACAAACTGTAAATTTTGTTTAGCATACTTTAAGCCACTCGTTCCTCCAAACTCACTTAGTTTCAGAAAATGATCGGATAAGGTTCATTAGACAGAGTCTAATGTGTTCATTTCCTCCACTTGTAAGGAAATTCCTAGCCATCTACATCAGCTATATTGTTTCCTAATCTGTAATACAAGTAATGTGATTTGAAGCCTTTACTAGTGTGCTAATTGTTTGACCTCTGATTTAAAATACAAATGCAGCTGAACTGTCAAGTGGCATTTAAGAGTTGTCATGCAGGCAAACTCAAAAGTAAGTTTGGATTATGCTAATAAACTGTATTGTACTGTGGTAAGTATTGCCCTTTAATGAGGAGTAATATACTTGGCAAAGTACTTCATGAGGCGCTTACTTTCCCCTTGAGTATCTGGTACATGTGGCATGGTTTTAATATCTGGCGTCACTTAGTACCATTTTAAATTTGCAGAAAGTGTGCAGAGTTTGTGCATGAGAGACCCTAGATCAGATTTCTACTCGGTCATGAACTTTGCCAGAGCCACGTGGGCTAGTCACTGTGGCTTGTGTTGTGAGATCTGTTGATGAAAGGAAGTTCCCAAAGGGAGACTTCTCTCTCCCCACCTCCCTGCATAATGTACTTTAATACATTGAGAAGTGCTATAACTAAAGATTGCCAATTGATATGAAACGTCTGGGAAAGAATGAAAGAGGAAGAGGAAGCCAGCCACCCCCTGCATATCACTTAGCCATGATTAAGAGATTAGCAGCATTACACCTGCACCTGAGCTAAATGGAGAGTTTTATATTTGTTACACTCCACAGTGTGCCTTGTCTTTTGTCCAGCATAGGGTGTGGGTGTGGCCATAAGCTGTAATTTACATTTGTTTCAGTAGTAACAATAGGCTTCATTGGTGAGCTAATCAGGATCATTCAAGAAATATGCACTTGAAATACTATCATATATGTTGCTTCCTGCAATTCTTGTGCACTGTATTAAAGTAGGGTTGGGTAACAGTGGAAGGTCTAGAGGCCATTTTTTGCTCATTGGATCCTGCCTGCCGGCCATGCACAGCCCCTGTAGCAACAAATAAAAAAATGAAACACATTTTAAAATGGCATCCGTAGCAGCTACAGAGTGCCAAAAGGGTCATAATTAGCTTGTTTGTAAACTAGCTTGATTTATTGTTGCTACAGCTGTCTTTTTCCCTAGAATGTTTTTTACCAATTTCAGAGGATTGCCTGTTGTCCATCTCTGTAATAGAGGCTGCTATCCTGTGCTTAGTTGTTCCTGTGTGTGGTGAATCTATACCAAAAAGGAAAGTATATTTTAAAAGCTTTTAAAATAGTAATAAAATAGTACAATTTTAGCTGGAGGTTTAGCCAGCCACAGCCCTGAGTTCTCCTGATGCCATTAGTCTCATTTCCTGAAAGTACTTAAGCATGACTTTTTAAAACCTGAAACTATTGATAGGTTCTGTTTTAGAATTTGGAAGTAGGCAGTTGGTGTGGTTTATATAGTTATTGAGGCTTTTCATTTTTCTGTCAGTGAGTCTGTGCAACACAAATCATTTAAAAGCAGATGGCATTCAAGTACAATCTTGCGGGAGGGTCAGGGGAGAATCTTTGTAAATATGTAGCAACCATGTTTGTTTTGCAACGTTAAGTGTTTCAGTAATTTGTACATAAATTGTTCCTTACATAGGCTAATTTAGGTTTCTTTTTTAAACAAAACACTGGATAAATGAGCTACTCCTGGCAAAAACGTGTGTGACATCCCTAAGGATAAAACGGTTTTCCTGATATAAGTGAATGGCAGCCATTCATTCCTGAGTGGAAGATAGGCTTTGAGATGCATGGTAAAAGAAACCCCTCCCCCTGTACCCATAACACATGCCTTCCGGAATTGAGAAGAAACCTGTTGAGGGCTGCAACATTTTTAGAAACACACACACACACACAGAGTTCCCTATAGTACACAGGCTCTTGGCTGCCCATCATAAAGAGCATGAGTTACTTCATAACATTCACCTTTCTGCCTTTTTAATCTTTATTTTGTAGCCTACCAAAATCAGCCAATAATATACTGAAGGAGGTGTGATCCATCTAATTATGCCTGTTCACACATATTGTTACCTCTTTCTTTTCTGGGTAGTGCTAAGATTTGCACTTACCTGACACGTTTATTTTGCTACTAAAGAGCTTTTTTGTCATGTCTATATACTTGCTTTGTATCTCTTTTGTGCAGTTGTCATAAAGTAAACATCTTTGAGTCCCTGCTATATCTCAACTGTTTACTATTGAAGCAGTAATCTTGTTTGTATGCTGAATGTCAGCCTAAATGTTTTCCTGTTTAACTATCTGCCTGCATGATCCAGGAATGGGTTGACGACCACGCTGCAATGAATTTGAGCTGCCGTCTCTGAGTATAGTCGTTGGAGTGAGAAAGCTACAAGCTTGCTAGTTCTGTGTAAATATTCCCTACATTTTTTGCATAGCTAGAAATAGCACGGCATCCATTTTCACTTTGACAGTCCTGTCTGGCAGGGCTAAATCATTATCATTTCACTACTACAAAATGGCAGAAGCTGTAGCAGTTGGGGGAGCAGAGACCATGAAACTGGATTAAGTGACAGTCCAACTGTCCATCAACATCTACTGGTCTTGATCAGCCTTCTCCATCCTGGTGGCCTGTTGGCCTGCAGCTCCCATCATTCCCAGAAAGTATTAGCCTAGCCAGTGAGCATGCTGGCTGGGAATGATAGGAGTTACAGTCCAGCACATCTGGAGGGCACCAAGGTTGGGTAAGGCTGGTCTTGATGTTTAAATGGAACCTCTTATGTTCCTAGGCAGTGTACCTTTGAACTGTAGTTGTTGGAGCAAAGGAAGGCTGTTGCCTTTATGTCTTGCTTGTGGATTTCCCAGAAGTGTCTAATCGGCTGCTGTTTGGAAACAGGATGCTATACTAGATAGACTTTTGGTCCAGTCCAGCAGGGCTGCACTTGTGTTCCATTCTCCTGTACACATATGTCAGAGTTGCTAAACTACTGGAATTATAGGAGACAGAAGGCTATATACCAGAAAAAAGTCATTGGCAGACTAATGGACAGTGTGGGCTTTAATCTGAGCTCAGTTGTTTGCGAGGAGTACTCATTACTACTTCAAGCATTACAGTCACCATATAGAGGCTTTCCGTGCAGTGAGCACAGCGTTTAGAATCTGAACGCCATGTGCATTGTCCCACTCAATGCTCACCAGCATTGCTGAGATATGTTGCATGTGACTGGGGCCTTGTACATAATAAGGCACTTCTAAATGTTATGGCGAGTGCTATAGCATTTTACCTTTGTCCTCAAGGGCACGTTCTGTAAATAGTGTTGTTTTCCCATAGGTTTATTGGGGCAGTTGAAATAAGGAAATGTTGGTGTCTGTCTAAGCTTTGGCTTGTCTGTAAAATGAAATAATTCAAAATACATAATCTGTAGAAAAATATTTTCTTGTCATTAATACTTGGGCAAAGCTACATGTAATGTTTGTCAGGTATAGAGGCTGTATATGTCCTTTTCCTTCTCTCTGAAGTGCTAATAACAACTTGGGAGAAGAAGAACTTAGATTATGGAAAGGGAATGGACTAAATACTTTCCCCCAGAGCGCCAAGTACTAAAACCAAAACCATGGGAGATTATATTGCATGTAGTTTGACCCTTATTTTAAGACATGCAATAACTTTTAATGATATTTTGTTGTTAAATTATGACTATTGTGGAAGGAGGGCAGCACCTAGTTATGTGTAATGTGATGGAATGTGGAGTGGTGTTGTAAATTTAGATATACATGTACATAAAATACTGGAAACCCAAGATGTATCTGCTGTAGGTAATCAGCTACAATTAATTACCAATTAGAGTATCAATGAATATTATTTATCGTTATTATTACTCCTCCAAGTAAAAACATTTTGAACACAACATCTACATATAAAGCAACATGGTTAACCTGAAATATGTTCTCTTGCAGGGCTAATTGCTTTTTTCTGAGAGTATAATTTTTTTTCTAAGCAAAATCTCGTATCGTGGTCTGATACATGCGATGGATGCTATAGTTTCAGATCTTCTTCACATGCAAAAAGCATTTAGTAACCGACGTTGTCTTTTGGAATACTCTATAACGCCGGCTAGTGGGAACAGATAGAATTTCAGTACTGTTTGCCTGTTCTTATTAGCCCATCCAAGCTGACGGTTATCCTACAACAGACCTGAAGTTGAATAAATACATCTCATATAGATAGAAAATACTCATGTTCACCTTGTGAGTGATTTTTTTTGTTTTGTATTTGCTTCTTCTTTGATGCAGGTTCTTGATGGGAATGTATATGATCATCTTAAAGATTATTTAATGGCATTCAGCAGGACTGAATTAGAAACATGCCAAGCTGTACAAAGCACATTCCAATTTCTTTTGGAAACTTCCAGTCGGGTAAGCTTTTCAATGTATGAATGCCATTTGTGCCAAAATAGTCATGAAAGGTGGGTGGGGAGGATGCTGTGGCAATCCTGATGTAGGGGGAACCTGAAATGATCAGGATCAGGAAAGCAGAGTACTGCACCAGCACAATGTCCGCACGAGCCCCGTGGAAGGAGTGGGTGCAACGGAGGAGAGACCTGCACAGCTGAGCTGGAAAACCCTCAGTGAAGTACAGGCCCATAGCTTGGTGGCGCATTACATGCAGACCTCCTGCGTACGCTTTACATGTAGACAGTCTGAGGTTCGGTCCCTGGCGTAAGTTAAAGGATCTCGAGTAGCTGGTAGCTGAGAGAGGCATCTGCCTGCAACGTATGAGAGAGCTTCTGCTAAGCGGAGTAAGTAGTCTCAGGCTAGATGGACCAATGGTCTGATCCAGTTTAAGGCAGCTTCATATATCCAGAAACAAAAAGGTGTGAGGCTTCATACTGCCACCCATTTCCCAGTCCCTTTCAACCAAAGTATCATCCCTTTGGTAACAGTGCTTACCTCCAAATCAAGATTGCCCCGGGGCCTACAAAGTGAGATGAGTTTTATGCCACTTAAAGTTCTTAAGCAGTATTTTGCTTTAAGCATTATTCTATTCAAATCCAGTATTATGTGGTGTTAGGGAAGGCTTACGTAGTCTCCCTTCGCTGGCACTCATATTCCATCATATTTCCAAAAAGAGACGTATATGAAACATATCTTCCATTATTTTCAGACTTTATCCAGATTAGTAAATATACATCTTCACATTTCCCATTCTCATGGTCTTGATGCTTTCAAGACAGCAACGGTTTTTTATGCTGGGGAGGTGGGGCCAGGGAGGAAGCAGTTCTGCTTTTTGCTGTTTTCTCCCATTTTCTGCAGCTGTCTAATAAGCAAGTGGCACACAAAAAGTTAACTGCAGCAGCTTTCATCGTTGGACCAGCTGTGCTCCACTGGCTGCTTGGTGCAGGCTAGGCTTGCTAAAACATCTCCCTTTTCCTTCCTTCAGTAGAAGTTTCTGCTGCATTGTCACTTGCCTGAAGTGTGCCAGACAAATTCAACATAAGTGTGTGGAGCCATGTGTCATAAAAGCTTTGACTATTGGGTGGTATAAAAATGTAATAAATAAATAATAAATAAATACATTTAAGTCTTCTGCCTTCTGGGCACAATGTAGTGTTTATACAGGCCGCACAATCCAAGAGTTATGACCTATATAAAACTATGTACCCCCAAAATGTTAACTAAGGCACTTTCTTCACATTGAGCAGAATTAATATTGGGGTTGGTACATAGCGTTAATCCACCCCTGCTGCCTCTAAGACATTTGGATACTCCCAAACTAATAATGGTGTACTCTGGTTTCCTTAGTTTCAGTTTCAGTTCAATTTGTGTATAAGCCCTTGTAGTTTCACATATTTCATTTCAACCTGAAGATTAATGTTCTGTTGATTATACTGTTCATTATAAAACGATTCTGCCATTTTTACAGTGTTTTTAATTCTTAAAAAACTGCTCTGACCCAGATTGCAGTATTTAAACATTAAAATACATACTGGGTCTGCTCAGATAACACATTAAGCCATGATGGTTATGCGTTTGGAGCTAACCATGATGGCTTAGCATTTTGTATGTAGGGTATTTTCCCTAACCATGGTGGCTACATAACCATGGTTTAACCACGCTCACTAACCATGCACTGCAAAGCGGTTAGTGGCCTTAACCATGGCTTAGCATGTTGTCTGTCAGGCTCCTGTGGTTAACCCCATGGTTAACCGAACACTGCCATTAGAGCCATGAATAATCTTGCATAAATGGCAACTATACGGTCGCCATTTCTGTAAAAGACCTTTTACACAGAATAACAAGGCTCCAATTTTACACATAAGGGCAGCTTACTAAGGGGACAGGCGCTGCACAGTGTTCCCAGAGCCATCCAGCAGCTTGTGCAGTGAAGCAGCGAGTGTTCAAGGACCCCAGTCTGCCAGGCTGAGTTGGGGGGGGGGGGGAGTCTGTCAGATTCTACCCCCATATTTGACGCCCACAGCAAATATGTTTTCGATCCCATGCCGAAACAGCACAGCGACTTTGAGCGCTCTGTGCTCTTAGGCACAAAAACATTTGGCCCAACATAAAACCAAAAATATCCCCACCCACCGTGCACTGTGGTTAGCTGAACCACCCTTTCCCAAAGAACATCTCAACACAGCCGGTGATGAATACGCTGTGCATATTGACTGTTGGCTGCATGGAAATCTGGGATCGCAAGTGGATTTGAATGTTTTCTGGGCAGCATTCCTACTTGAGAACAGTAAACTTTGAGAACAGCAAACATTCCATCCATGGGGCATCTGCAAACCTGTAGGCATTGCAATTGTAAGAGTCTGTTCGCTTGACAACTGCAGCACTAAATTTTCTAAAATATATATTTTTTTAACATATCAGTAGAAAATACCCATAAACCTATTTATTGTGTCTTTCAGGTAGTACGAGATTACAATTTTCAGCTGTTCTTACAAGAGAACTCTGTATTTCATAAACCACAGTCCTTCCAGTTCCAGCCCTGTGACAGTGACACCGTAAGGGCATTTTTTAAAAAAACAAACAAACTTAATTTCATTCATTTGTTCAGTGCTTGAGAAGGGCCACAATCCGGAGAAGCCAGTTTGTAAATGGGACAAGGTCTACACTCACAGAAATTGTTGTGTGGAGACTTCTGCATGGGCATGATCCAAGGAATTGTAAAATCAAATTGCTGCAGGGATGATGGCCATACTGGTGTGCTGTTCAGAGTTTTGCAGTCTTGTATAGCCTCTTTTACAGACATGGAACACTGGATTGCAACCAACATTATGTGTGCTTGAGTCCATTCAAATCAAGTGCACCTAACTCTGCCTTGGACTATGGCAAAAAATCTTTGAGAGGTGGAACTTTCTTCCAATTTCAGGCATTCAAATCCTATAATTGTTGGAAGATCAAGATTGTACCAGTCTGTCACACCCTCTCATGGTGCATCTTCCACATCTAGTGTTGGCAGATTGGGCTTCATATATTCATAAGTGCCTAGACATCTAGAGCTCAGCACAAATAGGCCCCATTTTCCACACAGAATCAAGCTATTGGGGTCAGACCAGGTGTACATCCATTGGGTCAGGTTGGGGTGAGAATCCATTTTCTACCTAATCCAGGTTTGTAACTGATCTATAACTTTGTAACAAACCTCTGTAATGGATCTCAATATTGTCACTAGCCAAAGCACCTCATGTGTTTGCCATATATGAGGTTCACACCCTGCTTACCGCCTTGTTTGTTTTTGAGGTGTGAGTCCTCACTAAAGCTTTTTAATTCATTAATTTTATGTTGAGTCATTCATAACTACAGGGGAGGTTGGAAAGGGTTTGCTAAAGACATATCAAATTGTAGGAAATAGTTAGTTGTTTTTCATCTTCAAATATTTCTCCAAATAGTAGTACTGTTTCCAAATATTTGCAGGGGTCCATGGATGTGATATTCAAGGATTCTCACTAGGTTAGACAGCTCTCTAAGTGGCTAAAATAGTTATTTTCTGTGTTTGGTCTACTTAGAAAATAGAAAGCACCAATTTAAACTAAGTGTGGGTTTAAAAAAAGACATTTTCTTGCAGCTGTTTGGTAAACTGTACTTACCAAGGAAAAGGGGATCTTGGCCCACTAACGTCCATGCTGCATTTGAGGACAGGCAAATAATACTTGGGTAGCCTTGTTAAGAAAAACAAACTTGCCCTTGAAATTCACATGTTATGTTCTAACCTCTTCCTCAACAAAAGATAAGTTACATTTATGTCTCTGACTTCTCCAGCAAATAGTTTACATCAAATACAAGGGTATATTAAAGGCAATGGGCGGAGTTTTCCCTGATTAACCGTATTTGCCTAACTGTGTTTGCCTTGCAGTTCTAACTGTGTTGTGTGTATATGTATATGTGTGTGTTTTGTCCTTGTGCAACCTTTGACATTCAGAGTTTTAGTGCCGTTCAGCTGGTGGATATTGAGCCCTCACCTGTCAGTGCTCTGAGAATGACCTTAGTAGAGGTATATGGCAGCTTCTGCTATCACCATTTAATATATCGTGGTATTGCTGACGTGCATGCTGAATAGGGGTGCTATGATGTAATCCGCTTCCATGCATAAGTGGCAAATGAATGCATAACATGTTAAGAACTAAACTCACCTTCCCAATGCTGAGATCTCTGAACTTAGCTAAACGCTCTGAGTCCTGCTTCATGCTACTGGATCAAACATTTGTAATCATCCAGAATTTGAAATGAACTGGGGTGCCAACAACACCACCTGATATCTAAAGTTGCTTCGCAGTATCTTGTGACAGAAAGTGTCCCTTCACCTCCCTTCACCCTTCAGTGAATGTATTTGTTTTACTATGTATTTGTTTTATTTATTAAGATATTTATACATCACCTTGCTGCCTTATCTCTAAAGCGCCCAAGGCAGCATGCGTCATCAAAAACCAGTGATACCTCATAGCAATTATAAACAAATAATATTAGGGCAACAGAGCATGCGAGCTAATAAAGTAACATACATCTTGGGAGATAATTAAAAATTTTAATCGTTTTATTGGTATTTTCTATATATTTTTAATCTATTGCACACTGCTGAGAGAACTTGGGTTATTAGGCAATGTAGAATTGTAGTATTTTATTTATTATCAGCCAACTAGGCCAAAATGCCATTGAAGAGGGGACCGAGCAGATCTCCTGGGCAAAGGAGTTTCACATCCCGATTGCTGCTACAAAATAGTGTTATGATGTCTGGACTTTTCTGAGCGTTATCGAGCTATACTTCCAGTATTGAGGAAGCCTTTGGCTGCCAACTAACTGTCTAGAGCTGATTAATATATTTCAAACAAAGGGTACACCAAAACCTGTTTTAAGATGTGTTCAATTTTGGTTTTGTACAAACAAGAATTAGTAAGGGGGAAATCCTTGAATCCATTTTTGTTATTGTTTATTATTTTTACCACTCAGTAACAGACATTCCCTGGGCAGAGCGCATGAACTAAGAGCAAAAGGGTAAAATACAATATAAAACCGCAAAAGTTAAAAGAATAAAATACAATACGAAAGAACAAACAGCACAGGAATGAATATTATACAGGAGAGCATTACTAAAGATGTTAAGGTATTTATGGTTAATAGGGAATATTATTTCATAAACGTGTCTTCTTTAACATTTCAAGTTTTAATAGTCTAAAGGGAGAACTTCCATCTAAGCTATTGTGAGGACTGCAAGCCGAGGTGGTTAAACAATCCAGAGACACTATATCCCTGGATTGTTTGCTTTGGTGTGGGTACCAGAAATTCTGGCTTCTCTGTCTCCCAACAGGCCAGACTTGGAAGCCATAGTTATACAATAATGTGTACAATTTTTTCTAGTCATCTGTATGTCAAGCTTTTTAATGTTTATATCTTAAACATTTTGGTCATTAATTGATGAGTGAGAACTATAAATATTCTTCTTGGATATTAGTTTTATAGCTCTTTACTTAAATAACCTTGATAAGTCTTTACAGTTCAGCACTTTTCCAATAATTCTTTAACTTTGAGTAATAGACTTTATCTCAGCATTCCCTCTTTAAATATTAACCAGACCACCTTGTCAATTAGCTTTAGATATCCATTACCTAGAATTCATTGAGACCCAGCTTGTGTCTTTGTGTGTTTTCTCTTTATTATAGCCACTAGCTTATACTTATTGACTTCACCAAATTCTTATGGCTCATTAAACATTTTCAATGGTTCTTCCCTTGAAATTCCATAAAAAATGTACCTTATTTCATTTTGACGGATGTGAAATACTAATTTCTCAGTAGCCTTCCTAATAATTTCAATAAAGCTAAATCAACTATCCCCTTAAAATCTGTGACAAGATATCCTCCTAGGCATCCCATTCAACCTCACCTCTGCAAATAGGGGGATGTACAGAAGGGCCCCTTGATTCATCAGGGGCCTGTTAAACGATAGGAGGGGGAGCACCATTGGCCATCCCTTGTGTAGAGGATGCAGAGGCTTTAAACAGCAACATAACAGATCTTCAAGTCAGTGCAAATAGATCAAGATACAGATCTTCCATGTAGTTTATTTCTTTAAACCCATTTAAGGCTCAATCCTATGCATGTTTAGACAGAAAAAAGTCCTACAACATGCTAGCTGGGGAATGCTGGGCATTAAAGGATTTTTTTTCTGGCCAAACTTGCATCGGATTGTGACCTTAGCTGGTTTTCATTTTTGTTTGTTTGTTTGTTTTACCATTTTACTTTCTGTGAAATTTCACCCTACTCGTAATTATTTTGGGGAAGTATTCAATACCAGGAACACTTTACAAACACTCTTCTGAACTCTATATCTAAGAATCCTATTTCTTAGAAGCAGGAATGAGAAGTCTTCAACTGTTATGCATTTTAGTCACTTCATTTTCATTTTGTGTTGGAGCTGTTCAGAATAAATAGCTTTCTACGTTTTCATGGGATATGCATGCTTTTTTTCACGTTAGGCAAGCATTTATGAAAATATAGTAATAAATCTGCTGTCCTGAACTAAAATCAAGATGAATTTTTCAGAGCGAAGATTTCTGTTTTCCTTCTGTTGAACCAATAGCTAACATTGCTAGGATACTTCTTCCTGTTAGAAGCTTTAGTTGCTTAACTGGGGTAGGGAGCTTGGGGCACAATGGACCTCAAATGTAACTGAACATCCACAGCTATTAAAATCCACAGTTGGGCAATACCTTTATTAGGCCCAACCAAAGTTCCACAAAATGGTTGTACCTAATAAAGGTATTGCCCAAGTGGAGATCTTGGGTGTCCCCCACACACACATCACAGAGCAGTACAGCCATCTTTGGGTGTGTGTTTTTAAATGTTTAATTATGTCATTTTTCTGTTTGGAATAATTAAGCATGATTTGAAGATGGAAATTAGAAGCCAGGTATCTGTTGGGAGGCTTTATGAGGCCAGGAAGTGAAGCAGAGTGAAAATCTTCATTGGTTCTGTGCCTATAGCCTAACAGAATAAATCATATTCAGCCATTGAGTGCATAGATTTGAGGTGTGCAGTGTTGGGGGAATCAAAGGCATGTGGCTCTATCCTGCAGCCAGTAGGTTTTCTTATACTGCAGCTTCTGATCCACTCATGGTAGAGCAGCAAGCAAAGGGTGAGATTTCAACATACAACCATTCTTAACTTGCTGGGGGGGGGGGGGGGGTTTCCTTCCACAGAGCTAAATCCAGGGATAACCCTAGTCTATATTATTACTTTATTGCATCAAAGATCCAGATTATTTTTGCAGCATTTGTGTAGCTCTGGGACTGAGTAAAGAATGCACTGGACACAGAAATTGCTGGTTATGGAACAGTGTGTTGTTGTTGTTGTTGTTTCAAAAAAACACGATTGTACTTTGCTTAGCAAGATGACAGAAGATCAATAGACACTTAGAATATTGTGGTAAAGGGTACAAATCAGATGACACACACACAAGCCAAGAGAAACAAAGCAGAGGAAGTGGGTTTTGTGAGTTAGAAGAAGCCTCGTCTTGAGGGGTGGGGTGGGGAGGGTCTGGAGACTTAACAAGTAACAGAAAGGAGCAGAAATGTGAATGACAAGGAGGAGAAGCAAGGAGGCCAGAAGCAGGTAAACATATATGCAGAAAAAGAGAAAGGCGTGGGGTACTGGAGAATCCTAAATACAAAGACTGCTGACTGGTACCCATGGAGGAAAACAAAATAATAAAGCTTTAGAGACTCAGAGAGGGTGGCATTAAATATAGCAACAGGGGGAGAGGGGATCTTATTAGATATCACTAAAAGCAAATTGACTAGAATTCTAGTCAATGACTAATTCTACGCAGCCTAAATTAAGACACAAAGCAGTTAGGGGACAAGGTGAACTTAACCAGAAGTCCCCAAAACTGCAAGGTACAGAAAATCTATTAAACCCAGTAACACATAGATAAGCATATTTGCAGGCACATGGCAAAATATAGGAGGAAATTCGCTAGCACTTTCTATTTCCTGGTTGGAAATGGAGGCCACTTCCTTAAGCAGCATGTGATCCTGTGAGAAAATTCAATAAACAACCAAATCTGTTGCCAAGATAATAGCTCCAAATAGCTCCGACAAGCTTTTTGAAGCCCTTCTTTCCTGTTTTTTTGGCCAGTTTGCTGCCTGTAATATTCAATCACCTTCTTACAGGAGTTGACTCCAGGGTATTGCAAAACTCACTCAGGATGCC
This sequence comes from Anniella stebbinsi, assembly GCA_029215795.1. NCBI lineage: Eukaryota > Metazoa > Chordata > Lepidosauria > Squamata > Anniellidae > Anniella > Anniella stebbinsi. Next base: position 39,124,360 of record JARDYH010000001.1, read on the forward strand.
AGTGCCTGAGCCGTTCCACCCAGCATGCAGAACGAGGTGGCTCTGTTCCCGAGTTTAGCTGCATCACACATAAGGCAAAAATGGGGATGGGACTTGGGCAAGCACACCCGGCTACCTTTGAGACTTTTGCGCGTTGAGCATGAATGTCTACTTAAGGGCTTGTAAGCACATTGAGCAAACGTGCTCCCACAATTGCATGTCCTGGCCCCACATGTTGCAAGCAAATGCCTGAATAGCCCTGCTGGTGTGGTAGGATTCTAGTTGGTAGCCCCTTAAAAGCTACAGGTGGAGGTTCATAAGTTTATTCACAGAATCCGAAGAACAGCGCCTCGAGTTCAACATGCCCAAGGGAGCTTTGGGCTTGCTTTTCTTGAACAATTCCCCATTAACACGTAGCATACCACTTTTTGGAACTGAGAAGACTTTCGAAAGCAACTTGTGTTTGTAATGGGGTGCGGGGTCTGCTATACTAACTAGAGTAAAAAAATGTACTGGATGTCTTCAGGACGTTGGGCTCATCTAAATTAGCTCTTCGAATCCTGGCCATCATTATTATTACCTACTTGTATGTTTTAGAACCCGCAATTCTCTTGAAATGGATGCAGCTCCCCGTACCCCAGTCTGATCTTTTTGTCTTGTTTTAGAAATGGAAGTACGGAGTGTTCAGCAGTAGCCATTTCCTTTGTTGAAAATTGTGTTAACAGTGAAAATGTAGTAATTCAGTTCAGTAGGCAGTAAATGGGAAGTGTCTCTTTTAGATGGGGATTTTTAGGAGGAAGCTTTCATCTTCCCCTGGCTCATCTAGGGCTGCCTCTACAAGAGGCATTTAAAGCTCTTTCAAGGCACATTAAAAAATTTACCTCTACAAGAACGGAGCGCAAATCGGGCGTAGAGGCGCGTTTTCTCTCCGATTATGCGCATTATCGAATGCGTGTTAAATAGCGAGTTTTATTTTGCTCCGGCCGTTAAAGCGCATTTTGACCATTGTGAACAAGCGATTCTCCGCATTAATTACTTGTAAAGCGCATTTGAAACAACTGGTAAGGTCACCTGTTGAGTGCTCAATTACCTCCTGCATACAAGCATTTACGATAAAGCGCTTCAGCGATTAAGCGCATAATCGGCTAACCAGGCGTCAAACGGAATCCATCTAGAGGGGGTCCCAGTTAGTAGACATCAACTGAAAATTCTCCTTTGTGTCACTGTGTGGTTTCCTCTTGGGCCTGAATGAGAGAAGGTCCTGCGGATTTGACAGGTGGCCCTTACACCCTGCCCTCTGCTGGCACATCCCTGTTGCATATATATCAGAGGGCAGAGTGAGCAGATTCTGGTTCTATCCTGAGTACAGTACTACTGGCAGAAAGCTCTTTACTCTGAGGCATGTTTGCCTGCTTTGCAGAGGTTCTTTCACTTTTGGTTGTGTAGTATTCATTAGGGAACCGGTGAGGTAGCCCCTTGGCAATCCCTCACATGGTCCAAGTAAGAAATCAGTGAATAGCACAGGGAGTGCTTTGTACTTTACCTGAGCCTTAGGCATCCAAGGCGTCCTGGCCCAAACTGCAAGGCCATTGTAACATGGAAACATTGAGGCTAAATCGTAAATCATGCTAGAGGATGTTTACACAAATCTATTTCCTTATCTATCTGGAATGTTCAGATCTTACAGTATTTGTTGGAACAGATTGGAGTGTTACCAAACCCAGAAAAAAATGGTATTTGGAATTAGGCAGGTACTATTCTGGATCATAACCGCTGTGAACAACCGCAGAGAAATGGCTTGACACAGAGGGTGGGGGGTGCAGTTTAAGGTTTTCCTACCCCATTGACCTTGAATTGGAAGGTTGGGATCTACAACTGTTAAACATCTTGACCTATACGCGGGTCATATGAAATATGAATGAAATATGCAAGGAAAAAGACAAAATTATACAATACAAATTTACATGTGTTTCAGTTTGGTGTTCAGTATAGATCCAGGGTATGAAATAGTTGAAGATTACTGGTCTAAAATCTTTGGGAAACGCTGCAGTAAATGAAAAATATCACTCTCAAGTGAGGTCCATTCTCCTATCCATACTCCCTTTTAGGTTTCACGGAACTCCTGGGAAGGTGGTGAATGGATAAGACACAACAAAAATAGACTTATTAGCAAAGCTGGGTATTTGTATGAGGACATGAGTCTTCACTTCATTCTGTGGGACCAATAGGGCTGTGAACACCCTCATTTACAAAGAGGGTTTTTGTTGTTGTTGCTGTCATTCTCAGACAATCAGGGAGTCTGTAGATATGTGCCAAGGCTCTTTCAAAGATGCTCCTCTCTCCCCGCCCCCCGCTTCAACACTGGGGATGCTTTAAGAAGAACCTTTCTTCTGCTTCTATTTAAATATCAGTGCCTTGCATGGCAGAAGAGCTAGATTCTAACACAGCTGCTGGGATAGTTGGCTTGTCTACACAGCACGAGGAATTGCTGGGAGTCTTTGTGCAAGTTTCCTCTGTATGTGTGCACTGTGAACAGAAGAATACATTATCCCACGGTGTCTTTTACAGGAGTTTTAAGTAGAAAGGGTACGGAGAGTGTCCAAGAACTAAAAATTTAAGCCATGTAAAATTCAGATTCAAACTGAGAAAGAGAACATGCAGGGCAGTGAATTCAGCTGTGTCTTTTTAAAAGGCAGAAGTCTGTGAAGCATAAATCATGCATATTCTCCCCCTGTCAACAGTTTGAACATAATATGGATCTTGCGGTGGTAAACTGCATAGAAGCCCGCATCATGTCTGTCCAAAGCAATGGCTGAGATGTTTTGTTGCACTCTGTGCAGTAATTGGCATGCAGTAAATGCTTGTTTCTGTTGGGAGTTTTATGTTGTTTTTACAATGATCAGCTGATCTTTTCCGTTACAGCCCAACATGTGTGTTTTTTTAGTCTGTGAGTAGTTCATCTTTCAAGCTCTTAAAATACTTATGAGACAATAGGGGAGCAATTGAGCTTCCTTGTGAATAAGTCTTCACGGTTGTATCCTGCATTATTGCATGAATACATTTTCACCCAAGATTCCTGTGTTCCTGTGAGGCAGCTGCTCTACCTGTAACATACTGGTGAACAGAATCTAGAGGCTGTAAATCAGAGGTGCCCAAACTTTTTGAACCCACGGGCATATTGGGGAATTTGATAAATTACTGTGGATACCATCACGGAAGAGCTCCCGTGGAAGATGTGGCTAGTCACATAATGGCTGATGTCTGGCTAGTCAAAACGGGGGCCAGGGAAAGTACCAAGGCTAGAGACTGGGAGGGAAGAGGAAATAATAAGGTGAAGGGGATAGAGGGGAGAGAATGAGTGAGGCTAAGAGGAGGAGAAACCGCAAGGTAAAGACGTCTGTGGGGAGAAATGGCAAGTGAGTAGGAACTATAGAGCAAGGCTAAGGGCTAGAAAGTGAGGGAAAGGAAAAAAAGGTATAGGACAGGGAAGCTAGAGGCTGGGAGTGGAGAGAGAAAGGGGAAAGGTTTGTGTGGGTTGAAGAAGATTGGGTGGGGCCAGGCAGCAAGCCTTCTTACCCGGTGAACAGCTGATCAGCGGCAAGTTGAAGAAGAACCATGGTGCCATAACCTTTTTTTTTTTTAAGGTGTTTTACTTAAAAATAATTTTTAAGGGGACAGGGAGTGGAGAGCTCGGCAGGTGATACATTGGGGACCCCTGGCCATGACATTTTCACATTTTTTAAAAATTAAAAAATAGATTTTTGAAGGGGCAGGGAGCAGACACCCCCACAGATGCCAAGTTGGGGACCCCTGCTCCAAATTATAGCCCATGCCTGGTTCTCACATACAGCAAAGGAGGGCCACATCCATGTCTGGCTTGTATCACTTCAGACTGCATGTGGACACCCAGGTGTTGGGATGCATACCCAGAAATATCCCTGAATATGAAAAGTGGTGTGTCAGGAAAATGACCAGGCTAGAGCCCTTCTTCCTGAGATGTTACTTTTCAGTTTGCAGGTATGTGGGGGGGTTTTGTCTGAAGTGCACAACACAAAGGATTTCCAGTTCATTTACTGTTGGAGTACTGGGCTGTCATCTGTATTTGAGAATTAGCATATCAATCCTAATCTGTTTGTTAGTTCTGTCGAGTAACTAAGATGGCCTCTGTCAGAAGATACCACTAGTGTTCTTCTTTGAGATCCAAGGTCTAATGTTATATTCCCCGGTTTAGACTTCTACTTAGTGCTCCAGACACAATTTCTGGCTTTTCTTATTACTGAAGGATTCCATTATATATCACTAGCTGATATACCCGGCATTGCTTGGGCCCCCTAAGATATATGTCTGCAACGTAATCATCTTAAAGTAGTAGGCTGGTGCCAGGCCTATGAGTTAACTTTTAAACAAATTAAATTGCCCAATGCATGCTGGGAGTTGTAGGCATAAACTGAGGCTAGAATGGAATGGTGGGTGGGATTAGTGGCAACTGGAGACAGTCAGGTAGAAGGAGAACAAAGGCAGTTAGTGAGAGGTCAGAAAAGTGGGAGCTGAGTTAGGATTAAGAGATAGTGACCTGTTTTGCTAACCCATACTTTATTTAAAATCAGCCACTCTACATGCCACTACTACATCTCCCAGCATGCCTCCTCTCATTGCTGATGCTGCTCCTTGATAGAGCATTGAAGAGTAGCATCACAGAGGAGGGGAGTTAAGTGGCTTTCAGTGGACACACCCAACTCTGGCTAAGTCCCGCTGGGACTGCCTTGGCATTTCTCACCCACCAAGTGCTCCATCAGGAGTCTGCACTGAAGGGCCGGGGCCGACCATGTACTTCTCCCTTTCATTAGGCCTGTTTCTGGGCATGCACAGAGTAGCTCCCTCTCCTCCCTCCTCCCTCCTAAGAGTGAAGGCCACTCATGCACTTCCCCCAGATTCTGAGAAAACAGCTATATCAGGATAGGGTGCCTTTGAGCATGTTTGGCCCCTCAAAGTCATGCTGTTGTATCTAGTTACGATTTTAAAACCATGCAGAGGGCAGGAGGAGACACCGCAAATGGACGGAGCTCATTTCTGTGGGTTGTTTCCTTTTATGTGGAATTGGGTTAACTGCTCGAGACCAACCCTGGGGTTGTGAAAGAAATGCAGTGGCAACCCACCCATGCACTCACAATGGCTGCCAAAGGCCAGTAAGTCTAGCCTCCCACCCAAGGCATGCTGGGAGTTGTAGGCATAAGCCTTGGTTTTTATTAAATTCTTTAAAAAATATTTTAAACCCAACATTCTGTGTTTTTAGATTTTTCTGATACATTGTACAGCCAAACCTATCAGCATGCCAAATTTCAAGTTTCTAACTCAACTGGAAGTGGGTAAACATTTCCGGACATACATCACGCACACATGCTTTCTGCTTTATAGGTAGATAACCGAGCTGTATCCATTTTGGCATCTCTTCCATTGGTATGATGCAAGCCCATGTCTCCCCACACACACACACACACACACACACACACACACCAACCTCCTCTTTTGAGACACAGTTTTTCAAATAGAGTTCATACGGCTAGGGTATGCTACAAAGAGGCATTGTGTTTTTTATGTAGGTAATCCTGAGTTTTAAAGGCCGGGGTTTGTTTGTTTGTTTTTATGCACCTCACAGCGCTTTCACTGTAAACCAAGCTGGGAGTCCTGAGACAGAAGGTGAATCTATAATTAGTACAGCTTTTTGGACTCCTGTTTGTCCTTTCAGGCCAAAATGAGGGGGGAGGGGTCCTCCTCTTGGAATGAGTTGGAGTTGGAATTGAAATCCAGTAATAAACACTGGCACCATTTCTGCACACACACATCTCTGCTGGAATCCAGTGATTAGGGCCAGAACCTATATTGTGCATGTAGCCCATGCAAAAAAAAAAAAGGGGGGGGGGGGAGATTTCAAGAACTGTTTAAATTCTTGTGTCTATCAAGCCACAGTGGGGTAGACCTTGTGCCCTTTGTTAAACAGCATATTTGCTAAGGGAGAAAAATGTTGTTCCTAGCAAACAAGGAAGATGGAGGAAGTCAAGGGTTAGCCCAACCAAGGTTGCCCTAATGTTCAATATGGTACATGGGATGTGTGAGCAATTGATTGAAATATAATTCTCTAGCGAACTCTGCTGCCTGTAGAAAGAATTGGATTGAGATGCAATCGTACTCCACTTGAGTAACCAGATTATTACAAATCAGTCATTAAGGTCAACAATATTCTTTTCGTTTGGGTACAGCAGACTTAACACCGCAACCCTTCTGGCAATTTATGTTTTATTTCAAAGATAAGCCAAATTTTCGGTTGCAACTGATTGTGGCAGACATCAAAACAATAAAATGCACTCAAAGCTGTCAGAGACATTACAGTAGAACATTTCAAAACAGTGGTTAGTCATGATTTAATCAGGAATTGGTATGTGTCCCATCTCTAATTTTGAGGGAAGAGGAAATCTATTGGCACAGGAATTTTCCTTAGCAAGGGTGGATGTCGTACAGCAATGTAGGAGCAAATACTGAGATGGACAGCAAGTTTATGTTGTTTGTTTAATTTATTAACAGATGTATATACCACCTTTCATCATAAGATTAGAGGGCAGTTTACAGAGTTTTGTTATTCAATAAAAATCTAGTTATTGAATGACAAAAACAGCAATTAAAAGTAGTTGGAAGACCAAAACTATCATTTAGTTCTAAAGTTTTTTTAAGTCTGAGAGAATAAATAGTCCTCTGTCTGGCACTGAAAAGATAAAATCTTAGGTGCCAGGTGAGCCTCCCTGGAGTGGGAGTTACATAAGTGGGACACTACAACCAACAATGCCTGCTCCCTAGCTGCCATCCTCCTCCTACCATGGTGGCACCCAGATGAGGGCATCAGCATATGACCACAATTCCTTAGTATAGAGTTCAGGAACTTTCTGTAGAAACTTTAATCAGGAGATTAGAACCATTCATACGTAGATGTAGTTTGAAGGATTAGACTGGATAGTTCTTGAGGGACTTTTCTAATTCACTTATTCTCCAATAGACATAAGGCACTACTCACAGGAAAGATAAGAAATAGGTAAGCGTGTTACGCTTTTGCTCTAGAGCACATTTTGTGTGTACTTTCACGAGATCATCTGATGGAAGAGGAGGGAAGAAGCCAACCATAACCATGGGGAGGATTGCTACTTGACGTGCAAGGTCCTGCCATTATGATGCAGAAGCTCTTACTTCCATTTTTCTGATGAAGACTTTTCCATTTTTCTAACAGGCAGGCCACCAAAATATCCCTGCTGTAGCTTTAATGTTTATTCACAAGACATAGTTGTCTCATCGTAGGGCCATTCCCACTGAATCAGTCCTTCTGATTGGGATAATGATGTGCAAACCATCTTGTAATGAGCTATACGCAAATAGACCATTGCATGTGCTTGGCTATTGCTGCTACTTATCATGACATGGGTGCGGGGTGGGGAACAATCCCTTTCTTGGTAAATGCATGGGCTAGTTTGGTAAGTATCATAGTTCTCTGTTAAACCATATCGCTTTTTGTCTTCCATATGTTCACCAATCTGTGTTTGGTTATAAAACGGAGACTTTTTGTAAAATAGAGTTTAAATCTCTAAAGTATTATCGCCACCACCAAATTGCCTGTTTGCCTGAGGCTTTTTATCTGTTCTGTGTTCTTTTCTTTTGCTTCAGAAATTGGTTCATCTTTAACGTGCCACAAGACCATTTGTGTTAGAGAATCCATGTTCAACCGTGCAGCCACCTTTAAAAAATATGAAGTATTTGGCTTTCGAAAAGAAGTAAAGAGCAAGTTGCTCTGGTTTCAGATTTTCAGATTCCCCAGTCGTATTGCTCATGGTCAAGCAGCAGGGCCTTTTCTGTTTGAAATTGTCTTGTCAAGCCAAATTTCATCTTAACAAGAAACTGGGGGAAAGCCCTTTTGCAAATGCTGTTCAGCTCACTTGTAAGAAAATGTGTCAGGTGGCTTCGTAACAAGCATGTTGTGGGTGGGGAGGAATCTGGTCTGAGAAAATACACCCATTCACTTTCTCCTTCCTTTGTATGTATGTATTTCAGAGTCGCCAACTGGAATCTGAGACTGGGACTTCAGAAGAGCACAGTCTGAACAAGGAGGCCCGAAAATGGGCCACGCGTGTGGCACGGGAGCACAAAAACATTATTCACAGTCAACGGGTGGGTTGAAAATCAATACAATACCAGCAGTAGGGAAGAGATGCCTCATTTCTTCTGGTTGCTTCCCATATGTAGTCAGTCTGTGACAGGTGGCCTTCCTCTACTTGTCTTGAAATCTTCAGGGCTGGAATCCCAGCAGACCCCCTCCTGTTCACTCACGTAAAAGGACTGAGTGCCTGCAGCAGGGTTTTCGCTTTTTTTGAAGCTCCATTCCACACAGCCAATATTTGCTTTGTAAGCCAATGTTTAAACTCACGGGATTGAAAAGTAGGTTGTGATATGATTGGGGAAAGGAGCGAAGTTCAGAGATCGGAAACAAAGCCTCTCCACTTCATGTTTCTCTTTATCATAGACATAGTCTCTAAGTATATTGCACAGAATCCAAAGAATCCCTCTCCCTCTCCATAAAACAAGTTCTAGTAGGAGCAGGGAAGGGGTCAGGACAAGGAGGCGAGACAGATTCTCCCGAACAAGTGTTTGAGCCGCCTGGAGAATTGAGGGGGAAGGAGAGGGAGAACAAGCCACACAAGCCCAGTCGTCTGTCAGGTGTACCATGAGTTGTTCTGTGGAAAACCCACCCATCCTGGCTTATTCGCAGGGTGGCTTAGCGTGAAGTGGGAACCCAGTCAGTTTCTATAGTAAAAAGAAAGAGCCTTCCTATAGCATCCCACATAACTCTGTGAGTTTAGCCTCATTTGAGTTGAGAAGTGGACTGGTTCAGATGTGAAGCGAAACCATGGTTTTAGTGTTGTGAGAGCAAGTCTGGGTTTGCGTACTTTCCCCTCCCACAACAAGGCCACAAGGAGGAATTCAGAAATCTTGGCTTTCGTTTTGAATTAACCACAGCTTGGCATGTCATCTGGTCTTGACAAACTCTGATTAGTCTTAGCTATGGTTTATTTGAAGCAAGCTAGCCAGACCATAGTTATGAAGGTGATTTGTTTCAATAAACCATGGTTAAGACTAACTGCAATATGGTGTTTGGTTAACAGGTTAAACTATGCTTGATTTAAAACAGAAGCTCCTGATCTCCTCTTCATGGCCATGCCAGGGTAGGGAGGAGAACGTTTCATCCAAGCATAGCCAGTGACCAGATTCGGACAATCAGCGGGGGAAACAACGCAGTACGGGTTGCTTCCCCTGCATGTGCTGGTCATGTGACAAGCATTTCCCTAATAATTCACGCTGCGGATTGCCATGTTGTCCGAACCTGTGGTACGGCAAGAGTTGTGGGGTGGATGAGAAGAAGGCTCCGCTGTGCCGCTTGCCGGGTTCAGATGACACGGCAACCTGCGATGCGGTGCGGATAATTAGGGAAATGACGGTAGTGCAACTGGCATGCGCAGGGGCGGGGGCAACACCCCATACTACATTGTTTCCCCCTCTGATTGTCTGAACTTGATTAGTGTGTCAACAAATCACAATCCTGGTGTGCAAGATGTTTTAACTAGAGTTTACCCCATGATTGTTTTTAGTATATTGGTCATGGTTTAGAAAAGTTTACCTTTGTCATAGAGGCATCTTTCCTGTGTATTAGCCCGTTGCTGCTACCCTTTGCTGCAATGTCTTTTTATTGATGTTGTGTTTTAAAAAGCACCCAAAATTAGATGTGGCACGAATTGACACATTTTTTTCTTAATTCTTGTGTGTGTGTGGGGGGGGGGGGTATCTTACTCCGGCCCTGTTCAGAAGATGCCTTAAACCACGGCTTTAACCCCGGTGCTTATTCCAAAAAGTCTTAAGCACCGTGGTTAAAGCCGTGGTTTAAGGCGTCTTCTGAAGAGGACCTCTGTTTACCCCGTAACTTCTACAGCTTCAACTACTCCTTTTTCAAAAAGAAAAAAGCAGTAACTAAAGTAACGTCATTCTTCAACTTTGGAGCTACACCAGTACAAATCTCATTTCTCTTTAGATTGAAAATTATCTCTGTATTATATATACATGCGCACACACACACTTTTTGAATACAATTAAGTCTGCAAGATTCGTTTTTATGCAAGCCAGACAACGTATGTCAAAACATATAATTGACTAGACCAGGGCAGATAAATACCCCACTGATGTACTTCCATATTCTGGATTTTAGTTCAGTAGTCCTTTACTTTCCAAGCCTGTCGACTGCATAACCACTTGCAAAATAGCTCATGTCCATCTTTAAATGTCCAAAATTCAGAACAAGTGACCGCTTTTTCAGGTGGAGGTGTTGAGAGGTGGAGCTTGTATCCAATACAAGTTCTGGTTGGTGCAATATTGGCAAGGTCACTATTGCCATACGCAACCATGAAATGAGAGGACTGGAATGTAAACCCATGGTAACAGCCTTGGGTTTGAAGATAGATCTGTAAAGTGAACAGGACGGCAGCAGACACATGTGTACTAAATAAGGGGCAGCTACTAAGAGTGAGGTATTCCCATCTTTTCTGTTTCTGAATGACTGTGAAATTATGATTATGCTGTCTGTATAGGAAGGGACTTCTGCCCAATGAGCTGGAGAAAAGGAGTTGTTGTGGAACAGTTCAGTTATAAGCATTGCTTTATAAACATACCAGATATTTTCCCCCTTTCATATGTATGGCAGGCTCTTGAGGAATTAGAATGCCATGGCCCTGTGGTGTCTGAACAGAGCCGAGTAGAACTGGAGCAGAAGATAGATGAAGCCAGAGAGAACATCCGCAAAGCTGAGGTGAGAGGAATACAGTTCCAGCATTATCTTTGTTTAGGACAGCAGCGCAGATTATAGCAGCTCCTCAGTCATCTTCTATTAAATGGCACATGTGGAGAACTTAGGAGCTAGAGGGCAAAAGGCTTTTTAAAAATTGTTTTGTGGGGTGGGGGAAGAGAGTGGGAGGGAGCATGCAGTTCCCAAGTCTGGCTCCGGTTTTTCAAACCACTGTTAGCAGGGAGCCAATGTTGTCTCTCCACCCTCTGTGTCTGTCTTGTTGTTCAAGCAGTTTAACAGGTGATTTCTCAAAGCTCAAATGTTTGATCTCTCAACACTGCAGGAGAAAACATTTATACCAAAACAAGTTTGCCACATTTGATACGAGCCAGCAGCTTTGTCTGCGGCGCTTCTCCTTAAGTTCTCTCTGCCTTTACGTGATGAGATGGTTCAGCCACCATCAATAGGAGGCTTTCAATGGATGTTGTTCCAAAATAATTTTATATGTTACCTGTAAAGCGCGCATAGTTGAACATGTTGTGTAGGCATTTCCTGTTACTGAAGGGTCAGGTATGCAGCTTGCGTGTGCTCCGGGATTCGCCCCGGTTCGTGGATGTGCAGAGTGAGGCCGCGGCTAGAAATGCATTTCATCAGTTGCCTCTGAAGTGCCAGCATTTTCATGGAGAGCAAGGACATGTAATTTACTTTGAACCCTCTGCCTTTCAAGATTGTTGGGAAGCAGCACGTAGCGCAGTGGCAAAGACCTGTTTGTTCACCAGGGCAAAGGGAACACGTGGCTCCTGTACTTGCTGTTTGCACTGGCTGTGGATTAGTTCCAAAGCTCAATTCATGTTGCTGGTTTTTAAATGTAAGCTCTAAATGGTCTGGGGCCATAGGACCTGCAGAAACCCCTCTCTGCCTCATGAGCATTACATATGCTGAGATCAGCTGTTCAGGCCCTGCTGAGTATTTCATCTCATTGGGAAGTGCGCTCAGTGACTGCTTCTAACAAGGCCTCCTTCATGGGGGGGTGTCAAGCCTGCCCTAAAGAATTCCTATCACGTGTCAAACTCTTCCAAGGTTTACTAGGCAAACTGAGACATTTTTATTTTGCCTTGCCTGTGGTACTGGTGAAATAAATGAGCCGCATTTTTGCTCACTCTGTACTTAGTCTTGAATTTTTAATTATTGGTTTTCATTTTGTTAAGCAACATGTTATTGAGTGCCAGGTGTGAGTAAAACTTCTGCATTTCGCTGCAGGAGAAATACACAAATTTGCCTCCTTGGACATCACACTAGAAGTAAAAAAAATATATGAATGTACAAGTCATTGGTACTTCTACATTCTTTACTTTAAAGAAGCAGCAGTCTAAATAATAACCTAAAGTGAGCACTTTTATGTTCATTAAATGGCAGTGAAAAATGGATCACCAGTTCAAGACTGGCCACTTGGGTCCATTTTAAATTCAACGTTGGGAGATTTTATTCTGCATTAGGCCATGTGTTTGGCCTGGTTTGAACTAATTGAGAGTCTGCACACAGTGGGGAAGTAGGGTCATACCTGACGTATCTACCAATTTTTTCTGTCCTGCTTGTAGGACCACTAAGCATACATAGCCACAACATTTGCATAGGTCCTTCATTCATAACATCCGATGTGCATAGGCCCAAATTTGAAAGGTTATTGACATGCATGATATCTGTGAAATAACTGTGCTATTTGGGCTAGGCCTATAAAATTAATACATCCAAGTGTTGATTCTACACCATCCCAGCCGCACACAGCCCAAGTTCATTTGAATCAGGCCTATGTTTTACCCAAAGCAATGCTCTTTTGCAAATTGATCCCTTGCCATGCTTTGCATGTGCCATAATTGTCAAATCTCAATGCATTTGCCTATATTGTAGACATTTAGTGTTAGTTTATTTTTGCTGCTACCTTTTCACATTTTATATAGTTCTCAGCACATAGTAATGGTGAAAGAGTCTAAACTTAACCTCGTCTATTTTGGGGAGAAAATAAGGAAATCAGTATGAAAATGAGATCACACTTTCAACAAACAAGACACCTGCTTCTGTCATGTATCTTAGTGTGGGACAAGTGTGAAAGCATCAGATGTGTATGTGTATCTATTTCTCAATAAGAACAAAAGAGTTCTAGTTCCACATCCTCATTCCAAGAGTTGCCAGTTTGATGCTTCCAGGAAGCTCACAAATAGGGCACAAAGCTCTGCCTTGATGTTTGTCCCTAGGCTCTGTGTGTGCTGGGTGAGATTTGTATATTAAACGCCCGACCATGACTTGTCATGCCATGCAAATCCTGGGTCATGAAAGCAGTCCACCATGGCTTAAATAATACACAGTGAGCTGCAACGGCCAACCACAACTTGTTGTGTCGTAGGAACCCAAGGTCAGCGGATTATGCGAGGGTTATTCAAACAGCCCACTATGGCTTAAACAAACCACAGTGGGCTACATTGTAGATGGGCAGGCAGCCATTGTGAATATTCAAAAATAAATAAATAAATTCAATCCCAACCACAGTTTCTTGTGTCGTGCAATCCAGGATCCGTCAGTTATGCGAGAGTCGAATAGCCCTCATGTAACCCACGGTCTATGGTTTAATCCTCGCATAACCTATGTCCTCCAGGTTTGCATCACACGACAATCTGTGGCCAGGCATTGAATATTCAAAATGGATGCCTACACGTGCTGCACCTCACTATGGTTTAAATAAGCTATGGTGGGCTGTTCAATCTGGTGAACTAGACCATTACAAATTGGTTATGAGCGTTCACCATGCCTCCGTTCAATACATTATTAGTTTTTATCTTTTGTTATGTAGATTGTGGTTTCTAGAGCAGCCTGTTTTTTGTTGCCCCATTGTTTGAATTTTGGCAGTTTGCTTCCCATTTATAAAGCTAAAAATACAGCATGCTGGAAAAACCTTCTTTGTTTTCTAATAAATGGGTTTTTACCAAAGCTGTCTGGACTTGCCTGCTAACATGTGGAACAGGTAAATATTTGTACATGGAAATTACTGTAAAATTGCAAAAGTCCGCTACAACTTGCAAAACAGAGTAGTATTTAATGGTAAGCTTTTTTTTTCTTTCCATAATGCCCTCATCCATCTACATATATTGCTCAAAAAATTATAATGGAAGGCTGTTTTCTCTCAGGTATTTTGCTTCCTATAATACAGTGGTTATGCAAATATATAGCTACATTTTAGATTTAATAGAATAATATTTTCAGTTGTTTTTTTTCTGCTAGTAAATCCTCTCTTAGGAATGTTACTCATGTTACCAATAAATTATGTTCAGAGACATACATGCCTAAAATTAGATATCAGACGTCACAGTTACTATAATACTGTTGCCTTTATGAAAGCTGCATTTAAAAGTATTCAGAGCAGCCTTACTGCTTCAAGTACCTCAGAAGCATGCATTCATCTCTTCACTGTAAGTTAAGTAAACTTCACGTTTGTGTTTTTTATTTAAAATATTTATAGGCTGTTTTTCCACATGCTTACACTGGACAAAACCAATTCAGTATTTTTAAAACAATGAAAACGGACAATAACATACTAAAAGAGGGAGATGGTAACAGCATCCACTAATAACCATAAGTCTAGGCAGGATGAAAGTCAACCAAAATAAGAACAGTTTGTAGTCTTGCCTACCGGCTGCCAAAGAGCAGCGACCTCATGCTTCAAGGACGATTATTTCACAGACTTGGGGGCCATCACGATGAAGTATCTACTTTTAGCCTTCTGAGAGAAGAGATATGAATCATATCCTGATTTGATTAACATACTTGCCGTGAGTCTCTAAGGCAAGGGGTGGTGGGCAGCTTGCTGTTTTTGACTGCAACTCCCATTGTCTCCATCAGCATAATTAGGAGTTACTGGAGTTTTAGTCTTAAAACGTCTGGAGGGCACCAATTTGCCTATCCATGAAGGAAGCATTTAAGTTCTTTAGAAAGGTTTCTTTTTCTTACTTTTATATAATATTTGGTATGCAAAAAAAAGTCACTGTCAGAGTAATCCTGCGTATATTTTTCTTGGAAGTAAGTCCCACAGTGCTTACTATCAGGTAAGTGTGCATAAGATTTAGCCTGAAAGAAAGTGAGGACTAAGATGGTGCTTTGTGAATACCCCAAAGTGTCTTGGACTAAGACTAGTTGGGTTTTTTTGTTTTGTTTTCAGGAGTGTTAGCCAGGTGCTTTCATCTTTCAAAAGCCTTCTCGTCAGAAAAACGTCTATTTTTGCTCTGTGAAAGATTCTGTCAGTGTGAAGCTCAGAGGTTAACATCAGGTTAACTGAGTCGACTGTTGACATTACAGTAAATCCCAAAATTTGATTACTGTTAATATTTGGGTGAGAATGTTGACTTTCACTGAATTTTAGATATTCACTGTAACATTGATGCAAAACCAACTGGCGCAGTCTTGCCAGCAGTCTTGGTGTTGTTGTTTTTAAAGCAACACATAAACTTGCATTTTGGTTACACGTAAGCTTACATTTTGCAACATACACTCGGCAATCTTGTGGTTATCCGTATGTTCTAATAAAGCCGCCTTGAGTCCCAGTATTGGGGAAAAGGCAGGATATAAATATAATAACAATAATAACAACAACAACAACAACAACATCCCCTTAGAGCAGAAAGGAAGTTGAACCATGTGCTGGTTACACACGAGCTTACATTTTCAACATACACTCGGCATTCTTGTGGTTATCCGTACGTTCTAATAAACCGCTTAGAGCAGGAAGACAGTTAACGTTTTTAAAAAGATAACTACAAAAAAGTTAACAGCTCTGCTTGGTGTTGTATACTGATCTTGCTTGTAGAAGTTGTTTTTGTAACTTTGCAACCTATAACATCATGGGGTCTTTCCAGCTTTGGGAGAGTATTTTCCCTCTTCTAAATATTTGCCATCAAATATCTCCCTTTGGTGCTGCTGTAACAGACTCATATTTCATATTTGTAGTGTTGCAGATGTTGGAATATTATATCGTAACAACTTAAGTGCTGGTATTAACTTTCAAAGCCCTAAGTGGCTTGGGGCCAGGTTATCTGAAGGAATGCCTCCTCCCATATGTGCCTGCCCAGACCCTAAGATCACCTTTGAGGGGTCCTTCTCTGTGAGCCCCAGACAAAGCAAGTGAGGCAGGTGGCTACTAGGAGGAGGGCCTTTTCTGCTGTGGCACCCCGGTTGTGGAATGAGCTCCCTAGAGAGGTTCGCCTGGCACCTACATTATACTCTTTTCGACGCCAGGTGAAGACCTTTTTATTTTCCCAGTATTTAAACAGCTTATCGGCTTAATTTTTAACTTTGCTGTTTTAAATCTATATTTTAAGACTGCATAGATCTCTGCATTGCTGCTCGGTTTTACCCTGGTTGTACTTTTATACGGTATTTTATATTATGTCTTTACACTGTTGTTTGTTTTATATTTTAAATGGTTTTCATGGCTTTAATTTTTGTAAACGCCCAGAGAGCTTCAGCTGTTGGGCAGTATATAAATGCAATAAATAAATAAATAAATCAGTTGGCCTTTACCTTTAGCTTTTAATATTGCACTCGGGCTGTTGCTTTGCAGCATTCCTTATCATTTCGGATTTCTACAGATGTTTATCAGGGGCTAAGCAGTGATAAAGCAATCAGTGGCAGACAAGATTCTCTGTATGTCCATGTGTCATAGGAACATAAGAAGGTGCCTTATACCAGATCAGGCCACCTAGCTCGACATTGCCTGTACCAACTGGCAGTGACTCTCTAAGATTTTAAATGGATTTATCGCAGCCCTGCCTAGAGATCCCAGTGATTGGACCTGGGATCTTTTGCCTGCAAAGCAGGTGCGCTACCACTGAACTACGGCCCTTCTTCCATGACTGATCTTTTCCTGCAATGTGCAACCACTCATTGGACAAATTCCACAGAGCAAAATCAAGACCAAACAAGAACTGCCAGATGACTGGCGCATGGGCCTGAGAACAAATAGCGAAATCCTCTGCAATGTGCAAGAATTCCATGGAAGGTGCGCTGGAGTTCCTAAGGCAGAAAAAGGGGTTTCCTGGAGATCAGAAGCTGAAAAACAGTGTGTTACATCAAGAGTTTGAGAAATAGAACAGAGGAGGTCCAATTTCTTGTAGGCTAAATGAAATGTAGATTTGGATGAATTGAAAGTGGAGAGGTAGACTAGGAAGAGCTGGAGAGGGGATCTTTGCCTCCCCCGCCCCCCACGTTCAAAGTTTTGTTTATAATAGGAATCCTGTGGTGTAGAAGAACAGAATTCATTCTTCTCTTCATGAAAACGTTAAAGTAATTGTTACTGTTCTGCTCAGAAATGTTTCCTTTGTTTCTGAAGCTGAGATTTCTCTTCCTCTGTTAGAAATCCATGGTGCTGAGACTTAACAGGCAAGGTTAGCTTAAAGGGCTTCATATCACAACTCATTCTTCTGAAAGCTTGCTTAATTACACCAATTACGGCTTAAGCGCACTGACTGCCTATAAGCTTTTGGACTCAACTCAGGTTCCTGGTGCTTCCCTTTAAAGCCCAGATTGACCTTGGTCCAGTGAATCTAAAGGAGCACCTTCTCCAAGGCTGCCTCTACAAGAGACGTTTAAAGCTCTTTGAAGTCTCATTAAAATTTTTACCTCTACAAGAGCAGAGGGTAAATCGGGAGTTGAGGTGCGTTATGTATTCGATTATGCGCATTATTGAATGCGCGTTAAATAGCGAGTTTTATTTTGCTCCAGCCGTTAAAGCGCATTTTGCCTATGTGAACAAGCGGTTCTCCGCATTAACTACTTGTAAAGCGCATTTGAAACAACCGGTAAGGTCACCAGTTGAGTGCTCAATTACCTCCTGCATACAAGCATTTACAATAAAGCGCTTCAGCTATTATGCGCATAATCGGCTAACCAGGCGTCAAACGGAATCCATCTAGAGGGGGTCCAATACGTTCCTTCCCACTCTTTCAGATTTGAGGGTGTAGCAATGTTCCTACAATTAGGCAGGCTTGACTGCTGAGAGCATGGGTCAGGGCTCTCTCTGTGGCCACTTCCATGCTCTGGAATGCCCTTCCCAGTGAGATATGTGGGCGGCTTCTCCGCTGGCATTTTGCGTCTCAGCGGAGACTTTTTTATATGTAAGAAAGCATTTGCCAACTGCTAGATTTCCTTTTTAGAATTCTTGCTGCGGAGGTGATGGTTTATGCTGGTGGAACTTGCCTTTTTGTATCATGATTGTGTGTTGTTTGATCGTTTAGTACTTCAGGTGGCACTTCTCCTAGCAGAGAGTGCATGTTATGCATTTTGCAACCCAAAAAAAGTTTAAGGAACGGTAGTGCATAGGTCAGGATTTAACTCCAGTAGCATCTGATCAGTTACTTATTTTCTTCTCATGTCTTTGATTGTATCCTCTGCATTTTATTAAGCAAAGGAGGTAGATAAAGTGTGTTTGTTTACACATACACTCGGTAGCATGAGAGACTTCAGATTCGCTCTCTCCTCCTCTGAAAAGTTTGCCTGTGAGGATTGGCATCTGTGGCACATCTTCAATCATTAATCTGATGGTTTAGTGATGACCAGCATTGCATGAGTGGCTGAGACACTGAAATCTTTTTCCTGGTTCAATAGCCTTGCTCTTTCCCACAGAAAACTTGCGCTGAACTGTTACTCCTCCCCGCCTGCCTCCCACTCCTCAATCTAAATGTAACCTATTTTTTGCATAGCGTACGTCTGTGCTTTCTGGGTTGTTGTTCCTGTTTAAAATATATGCTTGTCACTGCCGCATCTTACAAATTGGGGTCAGTGAAGTGGCGACCTTTTCCCCCTTGATTCGAGGGCATGGGGCTATGAGGGCTGCTTCTCACGGAACGTTTATGCAGCACTGGAGTGCTCTTGTGAGTCATTCCCATGTTTAAATCATCATGTGGAAGGAGTTTTCCCTATTTCTGGAAGAGGTGGAGGTACTGCCAAGCTGCTCACCCAATCAACAGCAAGCATACTTGTAACCCTTATGCAGGCATGCTAGTACCATGTGTACGATTTGATTGTGAATGGCTATGCTTAAGACTTTGAAGGTTACAACCATTATTGTGAACTGTGCCTAAAAGAACAAGTATTGCAGTAGCAGAGCAGTGAATGCACACCTATTACAACCCCCCCTTCACCATTTTAAATTGTACGAAACGTTCATACAGTCTGCTTGCGCTTCAGCGGTAAATTGGTGCACTGTTCCTTACTTTATACCTTTTAGAGTTAGCAATTCCATATTTAAAACAGCGTACCCTTCACGTTTTGAATCTTTGAACAGTAAGTCAAAATTAGCAACTTGAACTTTGCAAAAATTCCCCTGCATCCCTATTTGAAACTACTGAAAGGCCTCCATTTAAAAAGGGGTTACCCCATGTCCCTTAAACTTATGGTGTCCAGGTAGTAACTAGATACTGTAATAAATACTTCTGCAACATCCAGCAAGGGAAGGACAGTGAGGTTTTCTCCATTTCTGCCTTCATGTACAGCTTCACCCAAAATGTTGCACACCAAAGAGTAGCATTGCAGTCAGTATTCAAGTTGTTACCCAGCTGTGTGATTGGTTTTGAGTGCCATTTAAGTACCATCTCTGTGAGGTTTGGCAGAACTGGGAGCAGGGGAGATTCAAATCCATCCAGGCATCGTTTCAGTACTTAGTGTTTCCCAGGGGATGGGTGGTACTATTAACTGGGATAAGCAATACGATTATTACTGTAATGCATGAAAATTATTTCTTAGTCTTTGGGTTTGAAAAGCAAATAATATGAGTTCTTTCCTTCTCGTTTCTTAGCTTTAAACGCATTAATGTCGTGTTCCAAAGCTTGAGCATGTAAAACTGCCTTATCTGTCTGTCTCTCTAGCCGCTGTTGTTTTCTCTTACTTTATACTCTTGGAGTTCATTTTAACTGGGGAGGCTGCGGATTGAACCTAGGACCCTCTGTAGGCAAAAAACACATGCTCTGCCTCTGAGCTACAGTCCCTACAAACCCAAACACCCAGCAAATAGTGGACTTTATATTGTTTACTGTTGTTTTTCTATATGTTTGTACACAAGGAATTGCACAAAGCTATAATAAAGGTTGTTAAAGAGCCACAATTTATTTAAAGGATACCTTAAAACCAAACAGCAATTGCTTCTAAGTGATTATTTATTTCCTAAATTAGTAGATATGGTCATGAAAAACCAGGCTTGTGATCTGGACAACTTCTGAAAATACGTTTTATCTTCCAGTACAGACAACAAATCTGAGGAGGCTGCAGAATGAAAATGTATCATTCTAACAGGATCCTCTTGATAACATTCCCCTCCCTGCCTCCAGTCATTTGATCCAAGAAGTAGAAGGAGCCCAGTCACACCCTCTTTCTCTTTGTCACCGTAGATAATAAAGCTGAAAGCAGAAGCTCGACTTGACCTATTAAAGCAGATTGGGGTTTCGGTGGATACGTGGCTGAAAAGTGCAATGAATCAAGTGATGGAGGAACTGGAGAATGAGCGATGGGCGAACCTCCCTACGGTGGCCAATAATGGCTCTTCACACTTGGTACAGTTTGCGTTTCATAACCTTCATCTCTGCCTTTCTTTGAACCTTTAGCAGTAGTCCAATGCTGCACCCCACTGTTTCAACGTCATATTTAATACTGTTTAAGTGGAATAAATAATTGTGAATTGTCACTGGATATTAAACAGCACTGGGTGTTCATTTCAGTCCCGTGTATAGCTGGGTGCATATTCTGAATCGAAACAAAAATGGCGGCCATGTCTATAACAGGAAAGATGCAAGCGGGCAAGCCAAAATGTCCATTCAATAATTTCCAGGTGTGTAGCCATATTAGTCCATTGCAGGGGGGGCGGAATCAAAATAGTTTTGTGGCACCTTCATCATCATCATCTATTGCAGTAAAAACTAAAGAGTTTTGTGAACCCTTAAAGGACTAACATATTTTTTTCTGGCCTAAACTTTCATGGGCTATAGACTGGGCCAGGGGTAGGCTGCGAGGTGCTCTCTAGATGTTTTGGACTACAACTCCCATAATCTCGCCATTGGCCATGCTAGCTAGGGCTTATGGGTGTAGTCTAAAACACCTGGAGGGCACCAGGCTGCCTACTGCTGGCCTACTTTATAGTCCATGAAAGCTCATGCCAGAATAAATGTGTTGGTGTTTAAGGGGCCACAAAGCTCTTCTGTCTTTTTCTGCAATAGGCTAACATAGAGTGTGTACTATAGTCCACAAAGGCTTATGACAGGATAAATTACGGTGCCAAAAGTCTCTTTACAATTTAATAAGTAATTCTCAGGGTGTTTCAGCTAAGCTTCACAAGGATTCCCACCCGAGAGTAAAGGGGCAAGATTATTGAAGAGCCGTATATGTCTTTTAAGTTCCAGGTTGCATTTTCATTGACTTGTCATCTGCCATATGACAGAAAGCCGTGTGGTGTAGCAGTTAGAGTGTTGGACTGGGAGTCGGGAGATCCAGATTCTAGTCCCCACTCGGACCCACTTTGGGCCAGTCACAGACTCTCAGCCCAACCTACCTCACAGGGTTGTTGTTGTGAGGATAAAATGGAGAGGAGGAGGATATGTATGCTTCCTTGGGTTCCTTATGGTGGAAAAAAGGCGGGATATAAACTTAATAATAAATAAATATTAGAAGATTCATTAAAGGTTTTTCATCTTATTGTCTTTGTTGATCAGGGGATTTAGAGACTAACTATATTTTAATTTGTATTGGAATATTAGGAAAGAACTGATTATGCTGTTATTATATAAGTTGCCTGGTAGAGATAATATGCTCTATGGACCAGTTCACATGTCCCAACAGCACACTGTGGGTTAATTAATTAATCCACGATTTGCTGGGATGCGCTGCACATGAGATGCTTCCACATACTGAAAATAACCTCCGTTCAATGCGATTAGAAGTTGTTAACATGATATGCGAACTCGGACCAGTGGGATGTTTAGGGCTAAACAGACCATCAATTTGGATTCACATATCAATGCTGACAACCTCCAATTGTGCTAATTATTTACGGAAATCATAGGTGGCTCGTGTCCCCATGAATCTTGGGTTAAAAAACCCGCAGTTTGTCACCATAACATGTGAACAGGGTTGTGGTGTTTTATTTTTTAGCTAAAAAAACTCTGAAGTTACTGAAAAGGCTGCAATGTTCTTGTCTATTGCAGTTAATTTGAGAGCTCAAGTAATATGTTTTTTATTTGTCTAGCGCTGGTCAAGCACTGTAATAAACAGATTTGTATGTCTTCACAAGGGGAATTTATACAGCTGATAACTAGACAGACAAGTGCATCTCCTCCATAAATGGTATATTAGAAGGAGATTCACTTTTGGGTCTAGCTAGCTGGTGCATAAATTCCCCTGGTGAAGACAGCGAAAACCCATTAGGTGTAATTTAATAAGTAATTCTCATCAGCCTTGTCCTCTTGCATATTCTGAATTTCCCAGCAGACTTAGGGCCAAACCAATTACATCATTAACCTTTGCATGGCTGATTTTTAAAAAAACAAATAGCCAGTTCAGGGGGAATGGGGGCATGCTATATCAGGACCATGGGATTTAACCCTTTGCCCCCACTGCAGTACTAATCAGCCATGTCTGCTATTCGCAATATGAACTTTCCTCACATTGCACAACTGGGACAAAGGATTGAAGCTTCCCCTTCTCAACACCAAGGTTCCAATTTGGCTCTGCTCCCCACCCCCTCCCCACAATGCTGGATATTTATTTTTAAACAATCAGCCACACAAAGACAAAGACATGAATGGCATTGTTTTAATTTGGCCCTTAAAAGAAAGTGAGAGGTGAAGTGTTTAGGGGACTAATTAATGTCTAAAATGCTGGAGCTTTGTAGTTACACCAAACTCATCTTCGATCATCAATCATGAAAAGTTTTGTGGCATCGTAAAAATGATTGCATTTATTGTAGCATGAGCTTTTTTGGAGGCAAACGTCTACATTTAGTGAACATAAAATGAAAATAATGGCTACATGGGTCCAGTGGAGATGAAAACAGGGAAGAACACATGTTGAAAGCAAGGATACTACACAAATGCCAATAGAATAGATTCAGGCTCAGAGAGTTGGCAAGTGAATAGATATAGGTGGGTTCTGCGCATCCAGCGTAAGACACACTTGCTCAAAACTAAAATTGCTGCATGCCTAACTGATGCGTAATGCACTGAAGTCTGGTGTTATTTAAAACAAAGAGTAGGAAGACTTTAAACAGGAACCGTGTTAATGGGATTGCAAACTGTCTGGCCTTGCTGGAGGGATCAGATTTCACAACTATCTGAAAAGCGAGATACCAAGATTGTAGGCAAGGAATATACCCAGGAAGCATGAAGAGAAGAATTGCAAGGCATAGTTTACTTACGCCTTTGTACTCCCTACGCTATCGCACTTTGGTGTGATAGCGTAGGGAGAAAGTGGGATATCTCTCCCCCTGTGAGATGGTAAGCCTGATCACTATTAGCAAGTAATGGGTACAGAACCATACAGGGTCAATTAATTGCATGCATGTACCTGCAACTTACTCTGAAACCTAATGTCCGGATTACAAAATGCCTTGCCACCTCAAAGCGGGTATGCTAAGCAATCCAAAGCCAGTACCAGGCTTCATGCATCTTCTCTGAGATAGGAATATGAGTTAAAATCGTAGTGTTGTGATTTCACAGGTGCATTGATGAAAAGTTACTTTTAGTTCAAGTTAAATTCAAACTGTGTAAGAGTAGGCAGAGAGGGATACTGGCATTCCCCCCCCCCTTTTCCCAACTTCCTTTTTGCTACTTTTCCTTTGCCCTAGAAGAAGCTGCAATAAGAAACAGAAATACATTTTCAGGGACCTTGGTGGGACAGCTTGTCAAATTCATGACAGTGGAGCCTGGTGAAAGGGGGAAAGTTCCTGCACAGCTGTTGTGTTGTGTGGAGGGCTCCGTGGAGTTTCTATAGAGTTTCCTGGCAAGAGCGGCAAAAGGAGGGAGGGCCGCTCTAGGAGAGCGGCCTGCATTGGTTTTTTGCAGCAATGGCTGATTGGATAGCATCGGGAGGACTGGGGGAGGAGAGAGGGCGGAGGAACTGTCAATCAAATGTTGCATTGACTTTTACTCAACTCCACGGTAGGCCCACAGTCACACAATGGTGGAGTTAGAACATGTTGTGTGGGAAGTGCCTCCCACAAACTCCACCGTTGGGTGGAGTTTTCACACTGCGTAGAGAAATGTGTTGTGTGGACTGAGCCAGTGTGTGTGAAGCTGGGGCCAACAGTTGATTTTCCTTAGTAATTAAGACTTAGCCGTAATTCCTGTTTGACTAGTTGGAATAATTAAGGGCCGAGATATCACTGACATTGTTTCTCCAGATGGCCATGGAGTAGTGATATTTAGGTGCTGGCCATAGAAACTATGCTGTAGATGATCTCCAGCAGCTGACAACAATAAAATTCCTAACAGCTTAGACAGCTTGTAAAATCTGTGTGTGCCTGTTTAGCACATGCTGGAGCGCTTAATTTGGGCTTTAAGGTTCTTATACCACAGTGCTGTGAAGTGGAGGAAAGAGAAGGAGGCACATTGTCCGTGTTTCTATGTTTTCCTCATTGCTTTGAGTGCATTTTCACAACATGATAGTGCACCACAACTCAGGAACTCCATGAGCTCAGTGGTAGAACATATATTTCCCATGCAGAAGGCCTCCAGTACAACTTACGTTAGAGCAGCCTTCCCCAACCTGGTGCAGTCCAGATGTGTTGCACTACTTCATCCCTGCCAACATAGACCACCAAGTTAGAGGATCTTGGATAGCAGGGCTGGGGAAGACCTCCACCTGTAACCTTGGATATCCTGTGCCAATCAGACTAGACAGTACTGAACTAGAATCATAGAATAGTAGAGTTGGAAGGGGCCTCTAAGGCCATCGAGTCCAACCCGCTGCTCAGTGCAGGAATCCACCTTAAAGCATGCCTTACAGATGGTTGTCCAGCTGCCTCTAGTGTTGGAGAGCCCATGACATCCCTAGGTCATGGATTCTATTGATGTACTGCTCTAACAGTCAGGAAGTTTTTCCTGATGTCCAGCCGGAATCTGGCTTCCTGTAACTAGACGGACCAGTGCTGAGACCTGGTTGTGTCCTATTCTGCTCACCTAATCGAGTATAAATAAAACCCAGTGTTTCCCACTCCCTTTTTGTCAGGAGAGTGATTTCATACTACATGACCATATTACCTTACAAGGGTGGGTTTCCTTTCCTACCCACTTCAAGAAACAGATCATAAAAAGGGTCTGTTTGATAGTCCTGCTTTATCAATCACTTTCTTCTCAATCTACCTTCTTCCTACCCTAGTGACAAAGCCTTGCAGAGTGTTTCCTTATAGCTCTAGTACTAATGGTCCTTGGTTTACTGTCTTATTCTACGGTGGAGTCCAAAAGTATGTTCTATGTTTGTTTTGCTCTTTCTAACCCAAATTCTCTTCCAAGGAAACCATCAGAATACCTTGTGCAAACATGTGTATCTATGCTGCATAATTTATTCTGCTTAAAAACACGCAAATATTTAGTTTTAGGAGTTGTATTTATTTAGCAAGGACAAAATCTGAAAAGGGGAAGGACATGGAAATTGGGCTTAAGTGAGCAATGGGTGCTAAGGAGACAAGAAAAGGTAATGAAAAGGAGGAGGAACTTTTCAAGTCTCACCACCACTGGAAGGCCAGCCCAGTCTTCTCCATTTCTACACTAAGCCAGGAATGTCCAACTCAAATGGATTGAGGGACCATGTCCTTAACTCTGTACCTCCTGTGTGATGCTACTGTGGAGACTGGAAGCACATTTGAAAGAAATAATTGGCAGGCAGAAGGAGGACTTAAGCCTTCCTTCCTCCCAGTGACCCTTCACTGCAAATCTTTCCTCTTTCTTTCTTTTTCCTTTTTTGGTCTTCCTCAGCTGGGATCCAAAGCCAGAGGAACGCCTGGCAAAAGAAAGATGTCCTTGGGTGGGTGGGTGTGGGGGGGGGGGCATATTCAGGAAATAACTGGGTGCAGAAGGGCTTGGGGACTTCTGTCTATCCATCAGTAATCTTGTGTAAACTCCTTTTATCTCTGTAAGGATGGGGATGATCTAAATCCACCCCAATGTATTTATTTGTTTTATACTCCACCTTTGCACCAAGAAAAGGGCACTCAAGGTGGCTACTGATCATAGGAACTAACATTTTAAAATAAAAGCTTGGCTGAAACAATAAAAAAATGCAAATACATTAAAAACACAGTACAGTAACAGAATAAAAACAACACCAATCCCAACAGACGAGATCACATGCCAAAGATATGCTTGAATAAAAATGCATTGGTTTGCCAGTGGAAGGGCAGCAGAACAGATAGCCAACCCAGCTTTCCCTCATTTGTGTTTATGGGGTGCTGTGAACCACTTTGGTGACTCCTGATAATGGTTGGGTTCAGACGATCGCAGCGGGGGAAGAAGCCATCATGGCTTCTCTCCCTGTCCCTTTGAGTGTGACCGCCATTTGCATTATTCCCTGTGCTGCAGCATGGGTTGGCATGTCATCTGAATCCGATATGGCAGGGGTGGCTTCATACCTACCCTATAACCCACAATGTGCAGTAGAGGTTGTAGGGTGGGTGCAAAGCCACCCCCACCGCCCTGAGTTCAGACAACCTGCCAACCTGCGCTGCAGTGCATGGAATAATGCACACGCAGGAACAAGGGGAGAAGTCACAACAACTTCTCCCCCCCCCCCCCCCCCCCCCGCCACGATTGTCCAAACACAGCCAGTGTATCTGGGCCTTGTGCTTGGCAACTCCGCCCTCGGAGCTTTGTTTTCACAAATGAAGATGTAATTTCAATTGCAAATTGAGGTCTAGATTTTATGAGATTCCCATGGTGGCATTGTTGGATCTGAGTGTTATTAAGGTGCACATGGCGTGACGGAGAAACACAAGCAAAACAAAACCATAGCTCCCTACTTCCGAGGAATGAGCAATCAACATTTTGCTAGGGGAAGGGAGGCAAGGGGGGAACATGGGCAAAGACGTTTCTTTCTATTGGGGAAGAGGCCTGAGTTGCGCCTTAGATGCAAAAAAAGAGGCATTTCTTTCCTCCACACATCCTTTTCCCCTCTTCATTTGCCTCTCCACTTCCATCGGCTTCCCGTTGAGAAACCTGGATTCTCCCATCACTCTTCCTCTGCTCAATACAGCATGCCAACAGTTGGGACAGCTTGTATAGCCAGTGCCAGTCCCTAACGAAGTGGCAGATGCTGGAGTGTGGGAGGATTAAATCTAATTTCCATTTTCCCTTTTGACCCACATTCTCCCACCCAGCCTTGGCTGTAAAGGCTGGTTGTAAAGGTTGCCCTTGGCAGAGAAGCCAGCGTTAGCCAGAAGCTGGCATTTCTCAGACCGAAGGTCTAACTTAGAAATACCAAACTGTGTCAGTCTTACTCTGTTGTACATTCCTTGTGCTCCCTAGGGCATACGCGGAGATGATGTTTTGATATGCCCAAACTGCTTCTACCTTCTTCTTTTTTAAACAAAACATAGCTTAGCACAGGTGTGTTTGTTTTCTTTGTGTCTGCATTTGTTAGATCGCTCGTTCAAAGCAGCTCTTGACAGCTTGGCAGTGAGCAAATTCTGAGTAGGAGAGCTGCATTCATCAAAGAGCTTGACGTTTCAGTATTTAACGTGCCTTCATAATATTCTAAAGAATCTGCTTCCCATCAGGTACCAATTTGCTCTGCTTTGTGTTTTCAATGCAAAAGCAGCGCCCGACTTGACTGCACAACCTGCCCAAGTGGTAGTTTGAGGCAGCACAATGTGGATTTGAAGATCTGTTATAGATGATGCGAGAGCTCCCTGTCATATTGCGCACCAGAGTTGCCCATAGCAATAAAATATCATGGGCCAGTTTGTGCATCAGTGAACAGGTTTTGGAAATGTTTACTCCACCCTAAATGGCAGCAGCCACTGTACTTTTGTAATTTCCTAATATCTTTGCTAATTCAGTTTTCCCTTAGTCTTTCACCAGCAGCATGTGTGGAGCCTTGATCGGCAACTAGTTTTAATTGCAGGCTCATTTGAGGAGCCAATGGACAGTGGCCGCTACTACCACTTTCCAAACAGGGCTGCTGCCAAGCCCTGTGGCCACAGCCTTGGCTCCTACTTTATATCCCTCTGCTCCGAATTGGCCATCTGGGTTGCTGCTCAGCAGGTGGAGAGGTGTGGATTTGGCCCAGTGGCCACAGGTTGCTGATCCAGAGTGAATAGGGTAGATAGCTGTAAAAAACTAACTTGCCCTATGCGTACACGCATTAAACAGGAGCGAGTAGCCCCTCTTCGTATACATAAACACTTGCGCATGAATGTTAGAAATATGATAAATCCAAATTAGGGTGTCTGCCCACAGGATTCATCATTGAGGGTGTGGCTTTAGGATTATCCATAGCAACGTTTCCTGTAAAACAAAACACAAAATTTACTCCAAGCTTTCTTATGTTGGTTCCCCAACATCTCATCTTCTCCCTCACCCCAAAATACTTCTGGTTCAACGGAATTTTAGAACAGACACGCATCCCCTTTAGTTTTATAAGTACTGAAAATTGCAATTACCTTTTTTTATTATTATTATTCCAATTTGTGGCCCAGCAGATCGTGTGTTTCTTTCCAATTTTGGTTAAAACTACAGATGTGTGCTATTTTGACTTGTCAGAGGTGTGCTTTTCATTGTTTTAGTGAAGTTCTGAGCAGCAGTTCAAAAGTTATTAACGTTCCCCTGCCCCATTAGAACCCTGTTGCAGCAACTGCTAACAAAGTTCTGTCATGCATGGTTGGTTTCATTCTGAAGCTAGAATACTACAAGTTGTTTCCAAATGTTGACTCCAATGTTTTTAAAGGGTTTTGCAGAGAAAATCTACATTCGGTGTTCATTGTCTATTCATTAACTATGGAGCGTGACCTCACAAGGTCAGGCTACATGTTACTACACAGATCAGAACCTTAGCATGTGGGACTTTCACTTTCTGGCTCCCCCCTCCCAATGATCTCCATGTGGATGAGGCTTCCCACATCTCCAGTTAACATTGTCAGACATCCAGTTGTAATGTATATTGCAAGCACAGGGCAAAGGGTTAAAACCTGCTGCCCCCCATTCTAGGGTCCTGATCCATATTAGGTTCACACACTTATTTTTCAGTAGAAAAAGTGGGGAGCTAGCAACACTTTAAAATAACATGAAATTTGATCCTCAACGAATTGAGGGGATGGAATGCACTGATGGGGGAAATAGAGGGATCGGGGCCTAATAATAATATTTATTTCTTACCCACCTCTCCCTCTGGATCATACTACCTTTCTGAAAGCAGAAATGCAGCACAGGGTCCCTGATCCTGATCTTCCTTTCAACATGCTATGTAAAGGATGCCTGGGGACCGGTGCCCATGTGCTGACTTTCTGAAGGTAGGAAGACAGTGTGAGGGCCCCAGCCTTTGCTGTTCTTTTCTCTGTGTGGTAGAAAAAAGATGCGCAAGGATCACATCTCACACCGTAGAGGTATTCACATATTACATTGAACATGCATTCAAACCCTAGATGCACTCACTCGGTTGTGAGAATATAGCACTATTCAGTCGTTCTGCTTATGTAAGCCTTACACACAGTGAGGGGATGTGGGAATGCCCTCTCCTCGCTTGCTGTTCTTATTGGAGGGAGAATTTTAGTATCCTGATGCTTGAGATAAGTCAAGCATACCCTGAGTAGTTCTCCTATCAGCATTCTGACCGTGGTGGAGGGGTTACAGCAAAATGTGAACTGAGATTAGAGTGAGGTTGTTTTGAGAGCTTGAAGTAGTCATTCTTCCTGACAGATAGATCACTGATGTAAAGAGCGAGGGAAAATAAGGGCCCATTCAGGAATATATTGATTTGTAAACATCTATCCTGTTAATGACTTGTTTGTGTTATTGTTTTTTCAGAATATTGCAATGATAATTTTTCTTCTAAAAAAAAAAACAGGAAAATTCAGTGATAAAAAAAAATGCTGCTGGTTTAAGATCAGTATTAAGGCTGACTCATTTTAGCTCAAGCTCTGCAGAACCAGGAAATTGGAAGCTAAGGCTTATGCCTTAAAAGATTTGCCCCTTGACCAGTAATTATGTTGTTGCAACGTCATAAATTGTGCTTGCTCACAACTTACCCTCCATGTACCCGCAGTTTGGTCTTTCGGGCCCAAATCCAGATGGGGAGAATGGAGTGCCTGGGACCAGCAAATATGACCCATGTTGTCCTGGTCCTGTCTTGCATTATAAAGCATCTAAATCTTTCCTCCCCAACTCCTTTCCCTTGTGTGTCATGTCTTTTTTAGATTATAAGCCTGAGGGCAGGGACCATCTTCTTTGCTAATTGATCGTAAGCCACTCCAAGAGTCTTTTTTGGCTGAGGACAGGATAAAAATATGATAAATAAATAAATACATTCATACATTCTGTATTGCTAGAGGAATCCTCCTGTGAGTTGCCCCATGCCTGTTCGTTGATCATATTAGTAGTTGGCAGGATGGGTTAAACCAGCCTTCCTGAACCTGATGCCCTCCAGATGTGTTGGACTGCAACACTTGTAAGGCTCAGAAAATTGCCTTAGCTATCAGATTCTTGGGCAACATTGGCATAAGGATTGGACCATTGGAATACCAAAAGTAAAGAAATGCAAAAATTGAGCCGTTCTTGTTCTTACTGGAACTACTTAGTACTGTCTGAGCCACATGCTGAAGTTGTCAGCAGTCACATTACACCCCTATGATGATTCTGAATCAGGCATGTCTGGAGAATGTCGCTTCAAAGTTTTCTGACTTTCTTTAGGCCAACTTCCCCCTCTACATACAGAGGCCGTTGCGTCTCTCCATGGATAGCCTACCTGTGGCATGTTTGGTGGTGCAAGTCGCATGGGCAATGGGGGTTGTGGTGTTCCTGAACAGGAGCCGAAATGTTCACAGGCATGACTATTGGAACTACATTTCTGCCTCCCTCTGGCAATACACATGGACCTTCCAGCTCCTGTCCAGATTGCCAGAAACTGCCTCTGCTTTTTTGGCCCTGGTCATACCACAGGTTGGTTGTCAATGGAGTAAGGCATCAACCTCTGTATATATAGAAGAGGGAAGAAGGCACACACAGAAAGTTAATGATTAGCATAGAAAAGGGAAAACACTCAGGTCATAGCTTAAAAGTAACCAACAGGTTCGCAGCTAACCGATGCATGAAGAAGGCAATAAACACACCTTTTTGCACAGCAAGGTGGGGCAGATTTATTTGGGCAACAGTGGTACTCTTGACAAATAGTGTTGACATAGCAACATAAATTGATACCTTGCCTCCTTTATTTTTGAATGTTCACTCAGTAATTCTCTTGATCATAGGTTTTGACTTAGATCATAGATGTAAAATCCTGAGATGGGTAATTTTTGTTTGTTTGTTTTATTTGACTAGCTTGCTTTTCAAACTTGAACAGGTACATCTGAGATTCACCAGATTAAGAGAGAATATAATGGCTTTAAAGGACAGACTTCACTCAGTGATAGATTTGCAAATCTTGCTGAGTGTTTTGGGCGTTAAGAATTAATTTATATGGGTTGCGGTTTTTGAAACTTCTTTCAAGTTAGGTAAAAAAATGGTACTACAACAAATATATTTATTGTTGAAACAGTATCGGAGAATAACAAATTCATGCAATGATAAAACAAAGCAAAATACATTATTACATATAATGCAATTAAGATGATTAGAATAATAGAAATTGTGCCTAGCATATTTTTAGTAAAATTAAAGTTTTATTCTTCTTAACGATCAAAGCAGTCATCATTAAGATCTTATAGCTATCTGGCAAGCATGATTTGTAGAGCTTAGGTAATTATTTACTATTCTTAATGTAGTTACCAGTAATATTTAAATGAAAGTATCTCTACTAAGAAGATTTCTGCTTCCAGCATTCAACTTACTTATTGGTGGCAGCTTCTTTGAATACATTATATTATTAATACTTATTTCATAATATGTACACCCAACTAGGCATGTCTGTTATTGATCACTTATAGCCAGCGTATGCAGGTAATTAGGAATAGCACTCCTATGGAATACAATGAATTCTTATCAACAATGCACATTATATTCATACTGTATGACAATCCAGGCCGCTTATTCTTTTTCATTCTCTCTCCTATTAGTTAAACGTTGATGTAGAAAGAGAAGAAGGAGAAGAGTTGGAAGATGGCATGGATGCTTTTGATGACAGCAGCTCCAGTCCTTCTGGAACACTCAGAAATTATCCGTTGACCTGCAAAGTTGTTTATTCATACAAGGTACGTAAAATGTTAGCATCTTCCTGGTGAGCAAGTGATCATACAGGCTTTAACGCTGATGAAACCTCATGTGTGTTTAAAAGCAAAACTTTGGTATTCGGCCCTGAGATGAATCATTGACCCAGAGTGCAGGACGCGGAATAATGGGCTCAAGTTACAGGAAGCCAGATTCCGGCTGGACAACAGGAAAATCTCCCTGACTGTTAGAGCAGAACGACAATGGAACCAATTCTCTAGGGTGGTTGTGGGCTCTCACACCAGAGGCCTTCAAGCGGCAGCTGGACAGCTATCTGACAGGGATGCTTTAAGGTGGATTCCTGCACTGAGCAGGGGGTTGGACTCACTCGATCGCCTTATAGGCCTCTTCCAACTCTACTATTCTATGATTCTATGAACTGAGCATGTTTAGTCTTGAGAAGAGAAGATTGAGGGGAGACATCATAGCACTCTTCAAATACTTGAAAGGTTCACACACAGAGGAGGGCCAGGATCTCTTAGTCATCTCAGAGGGCAGGACACGAAGCCCTGTTAGAGCAGTACAACAATGGAACCAATTACCTAGGGAGGTCATGGAGTCTCCCACGCTAGAGGCCTTTAAGAGGCAGCTGGACAGCTATCTGACAGGGATGCTTTAAGGTGGATTCCTGCATTGAGCGGGGGGGGGGGGTTGGACTCGGTGGCCTTATAGGCCCCTTCCAACTCTACTCTTCTATGATTGACATTCCCCTTCCTTGCTACCCTTTAAAACTAGAATTCGAAAGTTCGAATGAAACTATTTGGTTCAGAATTCCACAGATCACAGGTGGCAACTGCTTCCTAGAAGCATGAAGTGGGAGGTGGGTATGAAGGGAATGCTGGTATACAAAGAGCATTACCGACGGTGTGAAGTGAGTTGCTCCATCTTTGCATGCAGGAATATGGGCCATAACAAAGATTAACTTTGAGATTGCCGAGACTCCTCACTTCTCTAAGGATAGGAGGGCAATTAGAATGATTTGCCCCAGGATCTGGGTGATTTCCTAACGGCTCTTGGAGATTTTCCTATCACCTTGGAGGTGATCATGTTGAAGCCCACCTGTGCTCTTGACCCTTACTTTTCATAGCTGATCGAAGCAGACATCCCAAAGGAGGCTGTTCTCAAAGTGATTTGCATAATGCAATTTAAAACGTTTTAAATACCTTAATTCTAAAGTTGCCCACTACAGTATACTTCGCACTCATAGGCCTTGTTGGGCAAATGGTATCCGTGGCTCCTGACTCTTGGAACCTCTTGATGGCGAGAGATGTTCGCAGCGCAGGAGGGTGGGGGGGTGATGCAGCAAGTTCTCTTCACGGCCGTCTTGCTTTGTCCCATCCACAGTGATCATAGGGGAAAGAGGCTCCCAGGAGGTGCGGTAGCTAACTGCATTTGATTCAGGCGGGAGAAGACACTCCTTCAGTTGTGGATAGTTTTCCAGGAATCTCTTTAGAGTGCTTTAGGTGTAGCATAACCTGCCTTGGGACACGAGGGATTGGGGAGGGGGGGTGTCACTGGAAGGATCAACGTTAAAGTTTGAGCATGAGAGGTTGTGGTTTTCTGAAACCTGATATGTATCTACCACAAATGATTTGTGACACTGCCCTTCGCTACAGGCTTCCCAGCCAGATGAGCTAACCATTGAAGAACATGAAGTTTTGGAAGTTATTGAAGATGGAGATATGGAAGATTGGGTAAAGGTATCATTTTGCTTTTCCTGTCGTTGTGGCATGTGGACGGGGCAACGGTGGGTGGTAGGTGGTGGTGATTTTGGAAGCGCCTGTGCTTATTCACACACCATTTCCCCTTCTGTTAAGCTTTTTCACTTCTCAACTTTTGCAGGCACGAAATAAGTCTGGCCACGTGGGCTATGTACCAGAGAAATATCTGCAATTCCCAACGTCCAACAGTCTCTTGAGCATGTTGCAATCGCTGGCGGCACTGGACAGTCGTTCTCATACCTCCAGTAATTCAACTGAAGCCGAGCTAGTCTCGGGGAGCCTCAACGGAGACTCCAGTGGTAAGTGTTAATTGGATCTTCTGGGTTTATGATGAGCTGTGGTTGTTGAGGTTGTGAATATTACTTCTATAAGTTTATTAATCACATTCACTATTTTAGAAGTAATCAAAGCAACTTACAAAATGGATAAAAAATATTATCACTGCATAAAAGCAGTATTAAAGATCAAATTCAGCAGCCTAAAGATGAACAGTGGCCAGTGCCAAAAAAACAGAAGCAGTCCATGATCCAGAAGCCACAACAGCAACATTAAACATGTTATTTAAGTGCTTTACAAATACTACACAATGACAAAGGATTATCAATGGGCCTCTTTTGATCACCTCCTTCATCTATTGCTGTACCTGGAAGCTGACTGCTTTCATTGGGTATACTATAAGCATCTGACTAGGGACCACACTTAAAATACTGTATACAGTTCTGGTCACCGCACCTAAAAAGAACATTGTAGAGTTGCAAAAAGTAGAAGAGCTAGTAAAATGATCAAGGGGCTGGAGCAACTCCCCTATGAGGAAAGGTTACAGCAGCTGGGATTACCTTAGAAAACAGGGGAGTTAGCAGGACATGATAGAGGTGTGCAAAATTATGTGTGGTGTGGAGAATGTGGATAGGGAGACATGTTTCTCCCTCACCCATAATACTAGAACCCAGTGGGGTCATCCCATGAAGCTGACTAGTGGGAGATTCAGGACAGATAAAAGGAAGGACTTCACACAGCGCATAGTTAAACTATGGAATTAATTTGCACAAGATGAAGTGATGGCCACCACTTTGGATGGCTTTAAAAGAGAGTTAGACAAATTCCTGGAGGAGAAGGCTATCAACGGCTACTAGTCCTGACAGCAACCTGCTACCTCCAGTATCCGAGGCAGTATGCCTATGTACACCAGTTGCTGGGGAACATGGGTGGGAGGGTGCTATTGCAGTCGTGTCCTGCTTGTGGGTTTCCTGTCGACAGCTGGTTGGCTGGACTAGGTGGACACTTGGCCTGAGCTAGCATCACTCTGCTTATGTTCTTATGTACATTTGACGTGGGTTTTCATCAGAAATTACACTCTTGTGACGAGTTTTATCCTTTGTCCCTGTAATGTGTCTTTACATCATGCCTCGATGTCGATACATTGTGTATTTCCTTGGCCTACTCCACATCGTTGGCTGGCAGGGGCCTGGAAAAGCACAATGTCATCAAGTTACGGGACAGAATAAATTATCATACATGTTGTGTGAGAATGGGAGGGAATTATGCATTAAGACAGAGAGGGCTTTTTTGGTGGTAGCGCCCCAGTTATGGAATGCCCTCCAGAAAGAGGTGTGTCTGATGCCTACATTAAATTCATTTTGCAGCCAGGTTAAGATACTTCCCCCCCCCAGGCATTTCAATTTGGGAAATTCCCTATTTTATGAATGGCATGGCTTTATTGTATGTTTCAGTGTTTTAGGATATCTTTACTGTTACCCTGCCTTGCAATCTATTGCATGAAGGGTGGGATACAAATGTCTTTAAAAACAACAAATAAATCAACTTGATGTGGTGATACAGTTGCTGGCGGCCATGCATCTCATGTAGTGTGTCATTCTGCTCAAACTGGCACAGCAGTACATTGCAGACAGGGCTGTCTTTTTGGCCCAAGCAGGTCGAAGGCCTCACACACATAGACACGCGCACACACACAAACACTCGGATAGGTTGCATACACCTTCACATTACAGGCTGAGAGAATAGTGGGTTTCTTTAGGCCACCCAGTGAGATCCATGACTTGAGATTTGAACTAAGAGGCTATCTAGTGCATGCCTAAGAAGCAGCGTAGGCTCTCAAATCCACTTGCAATGTTTCTTTTCACATGCGGTTCCCAGCACAGATAGAGCTACAGTGGGAAAAGTTGCAGAAGCCATAATACTCCTGATTCCAGCAGAAGTGATCTAGGCAGCACATTCAGCCCAGATACGTTTTGAACATTCTGTCAAATTCTTCTGTCGTGATATTTGCCATTTCTTTTCTAGTATGTTTTGTAAAAGCACTTTATGATTACGAAGGCCAGACGGACGACGAACTGTCCTTCCCAGAGGGAGCAATAATCCGTATCTTGAACAAGGAAAACCAGGATGACGATGGCTTCTGGGAAGGGGAGTTCAATGGACACATTGGGGTGTTCCCATCCGTACTAGTAGAAGAGCTAACAACCTCAGAAAATGGAGAGACGCAGTGTGTTGCAGATGTTCAGGTATGGGAGGAATTTTGCCAGTGTCCTAAACGGGCATGAATAGGACCAGACAAAACCTTGAACATGATGTTGCCAGCAGTTGCCAGATGTCTCTTGTTTTATGAGAGAGCTGGAAGGTTAAAGAAATAAATGCCCCTTATTCTGTAACAAGGGCAGACAAATGTCTTGAAGCTAATTTCTCCCTCTCCTAGTTCAGGTGCCAGGTGTTGATTGCATGTACCATAACATCCCCAAGCCTCATTTGCTGCATTGGTCAGAAAAGCACATCACAGAATGGCATGCGCAACAGAGGTATCAGTTTTGCAGGAAGCTCCACTCACGTGTGCGCATCATCATCATCCACTTGTATATGTGGAAAGGGGGAGCAAGCCACCGTCTTCAAACGGTGGCGTGACCGACAACGAGGGGGCAAGGCAGTCCTGTAGATAATTATGCTGGGGTGCATCCTTCACGGCCTGCCTTTGCGTTAAGCGATGCCGAGCTGAACGTTCACGCCTGCCTTGTCTGCTCTTCGCCTCCCCTGCAGCGTCATTAAAGGGCTTCTGGCTTTTTCATGCTGGGAAGGAAGAGCACACCCAACCCAGCCATATGCACCCTCTGAAGAGACTGTGCTAAAAAAAACTTCAATATGGAGGCTGCACAAGCCTTTGATTTTACTACTTCTAGCCTGAAAGGCTACTGAATCTCAGCCTGGGAAGGTGGCAGAGGGTGGGATGGAAAAGACTCCTGTAGAACTGCTTTGGAACAAACCAAGTGCGGTGTAGCTGCGGGTGCCGCCAGGAACTGCAGCAGCAGCTTTCCAGTCAGATAGTCCTCAGGGAGCAACTGCTCCTTGCTGTGGGCAAGTGACAAAGGGCAAGTCCCCCCACCCACCACCAGGAGTTCTCATTTTAGTTCTACAAGTAGAGGCCAACAAAATTAGCAAGGCTCATCTGGTGGGTTATAAATCGTCAGAAGCACTTAGCTATTCCTACGCTCCCTTGTGCTCTCAAAGAACCCACAGCACCACTAATGATAATGGATGCCCCTGATTTCAGTCCCTTAGTCCTAAAGTTGTGTTGGTGTAACCTAATCTTAACTTTTCTCCTACTGTCAAGACAGTATTCGGATTATCACGGGAGGCAGGGGGAGAAGCCATTGGGGACTCTCCCCCCAGCCCCGCAACTGCCAACCTGCGCAGTGGAGGTTGGCAGGTTGTCTGAACCCAGCCTGTGGTCGAGGGTGCCTTCAGACCACCCTACAAACCACGACTTGCAGTAGGGGTTGTACGGCGAGTCCGAAGCCATCCTCACCACACCAGGTTTGGACGTCATGCCAACCCATGCTGAAACACAGGTAAATATGTAAACGAGTGATGGGGCTGGGGGGGCGGAGCCACAATGGCTTCTTTCCCCCCCATGATCATCCAAACACCCCCCAGTAGCTGCTTATGAAGGCCTTAAATGCCAGACTAGGTAAATGGCAGATTTTCCGAGATATGCAAATGAAGGCCCCATCCCTTAACTTCCTTTGCCTGAGCCAACTGAGTATTAATCATGCTTTGAATGTTGGCAAGGTTGAACAGCAGATGTGTACGGAAAATGAAAGGAGTGGTGAGGGGCCGAAAGGAAATAGAAGCAGAAAGAGGAAATTCCCGGTCTCCTTCCTGTAATTAATCTCTCTGTGGTACATTGAGAAATCGGACAGAGCTTGGCAGGAGGAGAATTTCCAACTCTTACAATTCTAGTTTAGCATGTTCACTTTTGAAAAACGTGCCTGCAGTTTGGGGCGATGAATCAACTTTTTATTGTTGAACTCGCTTCCTTGTTTTCAGTTAACAAATGACTATTAAACCTTGGGATTTTTGTTTACTTATTTTGACATGTGTAGCCCTTATTTACTCCAAGGAG
The DNA here is from genome assembly GCA_029215795.1 of Anniella stebbinsi. Lineage (NCBI taxonomy): Eukaryota > Metazoa > Chordata > Lepidosauria > Squamata > Anniellidae > Anniella > Anniella stebbinsi. Next base: position 39,162,766 of record JARDYH010000001.1, read on the forward strand.
TGAAGGGTAATTGATGTATGTGGGGTTATCTCTGTGAGGCAGCATAGGCTGACGCCATGCAGTGAGCTTCGTGGCTAAGCAAGTACATGAATTCAGCTCTCTTGCTGTGCCACACTGATTCGGCGAAGCGTGTGTGTGGCAAATGTGTGCTTCTGGCCACTTGTGTCCCACAGGTACATGCCAGCGAGCTAGCCTTGGCTGCAGCTCTTTTGCTGTGTGTACACAGGCGGGCACAGACTCATTTGGCGCTGCTTACTCGGTGAAGAAGCCCGTAGGTTCAACTCACTCTCTGGCATGCCTGCAAATTGTTCCGCGACCTCAGACTTTCTCTGCACTGGTAGGGGGCACTTCTACAAATGCCACGAGGATGTGCACATGAAACCCTGAAAACTTTTTTTATTTCGCTCTGCCTTTTGAGTGTAGATCCATAAAATCTACACTGGCCTTCCCCAACCTTGTGCCCTCCAGACGAGTTAGCCTACTCCAAGGTGGCCTGGGGATTACAGGAATTGTAGTCCAACACATCTGGAAGGTGCCAGGTTGGAGGATGGCAGGTGTAGATTTTACTACTTTGGTATTTTGGCTCTTGTTGCTTCTAGTTCTCGATTTCCATGTCAGTCTTCAAAGCATTGTTTGATATCTTGTGTTTCAGTTGGTGTAGACTCTTTGCCAGAGTTCCCCCTGAAAGTTCTGGTATAGATGGGGAGCTCTGTAGGTCCACCTTCCACAGGCTCAAAGAGTTAATGAATGAGGGGGCAATTGTTTGCAAGAGTGACCTCTTGAAGAGATGCAGGCCCTTTTTTCTTTGCCTTTTGGTAATCAAGGGAAGCCAGTAAAAGGATGACATTTTAATATTCCTCACGTGTGAACTGCTTCAAAGTTATATGTTTATTTTTGTTTACATTCCGTTATAAGCCAGTGTGGTGTGGTGGTTAGAATGTTGGACTGGGGAGTCGGGAGATCTGGGTTCTAGTCCCCACTCGGCCATGGAAGCTTAATTGGGGGACTTTGGGCCAGTCACAGATTCTCAGCCCAGCCTACCTCACAGGGTTATTGTTGTGAGGATAAAATGGAGAGGAGGAGGAGGAGGATTATGTATGCCGCCTTGGGTTCCTTGGAGGAAAAGCGGCAGGATATAAATGCAATAAATAAATTATGCATTAATGTATGTATGCTTCCAGCCCTGTCGTTTTAAATGACAATTCACGTATCAATTGTTAGATGCCCCTGCAAAGAGGAGTCTGCTTTGTAGGCATTGCACTCTGTAGATGGAAAGTACTCGGTTTACTTTGTAGCAGAATGATGATGGTGCCAATACACTCAAAACGTTGTCAAGGTTTTTGCTCATGTGTCCACCAGTTATAACAGCTAGATTCGCAAGAACAAGGGGCAGGGCTTTCTTGGTGGTGGTCCTTCAGTTATGGAGCTCCCTGCTGGTTTGCACCTTATACCTTCAGTGCACCCTTGTAAGAAAACTTTACAGACTTGTTCAAACTGGCCTTTCTTGAGTAGGCAGTTAATACGTATGTTCCATTCTTCTCCTCAAAATGTGTGTTAATTCCCTGGATTACGAGAGGGCTGTTGTTGTATCTTTATGTGCTTGTGTCCAGTCGTGCTTGTGAGATGCTTTGTGAGGTCATATAGCTGAAAAGTGGGATTTTATTGTATTCCGTTCATTGCAGGTATCTCCCTCTCCAAAGCCCCAGAATTCTCTGGCGCCGTTGCCACTGTACGACCAGCCACCAACCAGCCCTTTCCATAGTCCGGATAAAAGAAGTTCCCAGTACTTTCCACGGTCTCCGTCGACAAATGGTAAGCAAAGCCAACAGGCCAACACTAAGAATGTAACATGTGCAGTTTGTGCACCCTGCACCCGGAAAAACCACATCAGCAAAGACGTTGGACCGATTCACACAGTCGCAACAAGCCACCATGGCTTGTTGTGAGTCCTGGCATGTGCCGGGTGCAATTTGTATAATCCCTGCCCCACCCTGGCTTGTTGGAGGGTTAAACAATACTCAAATAACCCAACAACAGCCCATGGGCTACTTGAGGGTTCATGTCACCCAGTTTCGAATGAAACAATAGGCCACAATCGTGCAGATCGCACCCAGTATACGCCGGCATGCATCACAGCTCACAAGAAGCCACTATAGGTTGTTTAAGCCACGGTGGTTTGTTTCGATCGTGCAAACTGGGTTGTTCTTTCTCCCATGTTGCCGCCAAACCATGGAATACGTTCCCTCAGGAATTATGATTGGCCCCCACTCTCTTGGCCTTTAGAAAGGGTGTAAAGATGCATCTTTTCAATTTAGCCTTTTAAAATGTAGTTTTGGTGTTGTTAATTTTTTTTATTGTTGCAGGATTTTATAGTTTGAAGTAGTTGTACGCTGCCTCCATTGCTTTTTAATGGACAAGGCAGTATGTAAATTAAATGAATAAATAAATGGTGGAGCCAATCTATGCCTCTTTGGCTTAAATAGAATAGGTGTGTAGCAAGGATCAGTGTCACTGAGGTCTCCCCTCCTGCCCTGGAACTGCTGCTCAGCTTCCATCATGCTTGCGTGCATGCCATCACTTGCGTTCCATAAAACTTCTGAGATTGTACCAAGGGGCTGCACTGCCCATACATTTTTAGCAGGTAGGTGCACAAACCCCTGCTTCAGCCCGGAGCCTGGTTCGATGTTTTGGAAATCAGCCCTCTTGTGCTTGGACCAATTTGGAGCCTGTCTGTTTTGACTTGATGCCAAATCTGAGCCAAGGTGCCTTCTGCTTCCTGTTAACTCTCATGGGAAATACAGAAATGGCTATAACTTCTTTGTTCTCTTGGCCAGGATTGGATAATATTTGCAGGCCTAGTAGCCTCTCCGAAGGTGACTGGGTTCACACAACACGCTAACCTGCCCAGGGTGGTCTGTTGTTGAACCATGGGTAATTGTGTTGCCTGAATGCAGCACTTTTTCCGCAGGGCCGGTTATCATGTTGTCTGAACGCAGTGCATTTTCTGCAGGGTGGCTTGTTAACCACCCTGGACAGCCCAATAACCCTGTGGAAAATACAATACATTCAGACAACACATTAACCCACACTGCGGAAAACGCGCTGTATTCAGACGACACAATCATCCATGGTGAATTAGTGGATTGTGTGAACCCTTGTCTGCCAAACGTCAGAGAAATAGGTGCAGGGCTTAGTATTTTGATTCATGTGGTTTTTTTAAGGAATCTGCCAACAACATATTTTTTTCTAGGCGGAATGGATGGAAATTGCAGGGATAGCTGCCCCTTCTGATACAAGTATTAAGTCCCCACCCCTTGTGTTGAAGACATGCAGGATACACGCAGCCCTGCGTGTAATTTGTGGTGTTCATGGATGTTTGTGGCTAAAAAAGTTGTGTTACCAAAAAATTAGATAGTGGCATTACGCAAGGCTTAAAAAATTTTGAAAAATTTAAATTAAAGACTTTTAGGTAGTACAGCCTATATGATTGGCTCCATCTAGAAGCATGTAATAGTGTGTTTTTTCTTCCCTTTCAGAAAACAGCTTAACTTCAAACTCTCCTGGATTCTCACAGCCGCCACGACCTCTTCCTGAAAGCACCTCATATGGCAAATTGAGGCCTGTAAGTTTTCCAGACACACCACAGAACTTTAGAAATCGGGTATTGCTTCCTTGAGCCCTCTGGGGGTAAAGACAGCAACATCATTATGCTGAGTTAGAAACAACGGCCGCTTTTGGTTGTCAGCGTGGGTCGCCTCATCCTGAGACGGACCCTGGGTCCATCTAGCCTATATTGTTGACACTGACTGGCAGCAACTGCTCTCCAGGGTTTCAAGCAAGAGTTCCTCTAGCCCCTACCTGGAGATGCTGGGGTATGGCTATGGTTTATGCTTAAGCTGTGGCTGAGCAAGGCGTAAATTCAGCTGCCCACCCCCACCCCCCGCCCTGCATGGTTGAGTGGATTTTTTTTCAGAAACTTTCCCTCCCGCTTTTATTTAACTGTGGCATCCCATGATGAGTGGGACCAGACCTTGAGTGGTTGACATTAACTATGGTTAGTTTATGCCAGTTCAGAAGCCACAGCTGTGTGCTTAGAGGTTTCTTCTAGTCACGGTTAGTTTTGCCTGTTTCAGGTACGAGCCGCCCCTCCTCCCCCAACACAACAACATCGCGGACCAACAGAGAAGATCGAAGACGTGGAAATCACCTTGGTGTGACCAATGGGATGAATGGCGTCGTCGTGCTACAATCAAGGCCAAACGTTGGCAGTGTTTGGTCCGCTCTCCTTCTTGGGCACCTTTGCATGATGGAAGAGACTTTTAAACAATCGAGGAAAAACTGGAGGATTTTCCAGGGACATTGACATGGTGGTGGATTCTTCTTCCCACGGTCATGAATCTTTTGTGCCTTTTTATTTGTCGCTGTTGTTTGGTTTCACTTTCTATATCCACCACCCTTCCTCCTTTAGCACAAAGCAAGCAGAGGAACGCCTTTGCAGCTGAAAGTTGGCCGTTCTGGTTTCCAGTGGAGTCCTTCGCAGAGCTCCCTCTTCCATGTCACTTATGGCCAGTCTACAACGTCCCTGCGGAAACAATTCTGCAGGGTGATATATATCCCCGAAACTTCTACAACATGTAGCACAGTAAACGCGGTCTCCTTCCTTGTCACATGGAGCCTCTCTGTGCCACAAGATGACGGGATGGGAGATATTTACTGATGTTGCAGGTTGCGGCAATAAAGGGCCCAAGTCATTATAGGAATGTATCTCTGCATGGGGAGTATAACGTGTAGACCAGCCTGAAGTCTAGCATACATATACCATGTGCATTAGTACAGTATATTACTGTTGCCATAGGAATGTGTTGAAATTATTTTTCCTATTCAAGTAGCATAACTTACCTGATTAGGTTATTAATCAGAATGTATGGAATAGAGAAGGGAACACACAAGTGTAAATTTAAGGAGAGGCTGGCTCCTCTCTCTCTCTCTCTCTCTCTCTCCTTCTCCTCCCCTCCAACGAAAGATGGGGAAAAAATAGTTCTACAACTTGAGAAAAAGCACTGCAGATCATATGGGGTTAATTACTTCAATGTGCGCCTCTTCCCTAATTAACGGTAAACCTGAACGTAATGTTCCTTTTGTATTGATATTTATGCAGTGCATTTAGTAATAGAGTATCTACTACAGAAGTGCTGACTTAGTAGCAACAACATGTTTTCTTAGGATAAAACTGAATAGGCAGGATTTTCATCATCATAGAGCTGGAGATAGCCGTTCCATTTCCTTTTTAAGCAGATTTTTCCCCCCTTTTGCACTTGGGTCGCTTCTTAGCCCAGTTATTGCTGTACAGTTTACTCTCTGACATTAGCAGTATATCTTGGAGCATCCGGCTAGAGTTAAGAAGTTTAATGTTTAGAATATTGAAGTGTGATGTCTAGCTTTAGCGTTGGATAGTCCTAGTGCAGATCTCCACGCAAAGCGTAACGGCCAGCTCACACCCAAGGAACTAAGGCTGGAGAAGGACGATAGTTCGACATATATAACACACACACATACCGAAACTCACACACCCTGAGCGTTCAAATTGGTTTGATGGAGCCATTGCTCCCTGTTGTGTATGCACTTGTTCCATTTGTCCTAATACCATCTCCGTTTGGCTAGACTTTGAAGGACCTTTTTTTTTTTTAAGCCCTACAAAATTTTGCAGAGTCTTTTTCATAGAGATGACAGTGGATCCAAAGGAATGAGTGCACACGCCATCGGCCAGAGTGATGCTCTCTTACCATTTTCTACACGCCAGCGGAGTGGTGGGAGTTACCATGTGCCTCCAGCCTGGGATCAAACTCAAAAAGTCATAGCTGGTGTCCCTGCAGCTCTATCAGTCAGCTTTTGGGTTGGAGAGCAGAAGGCAGGTAGGTGCTTTTGGGTGGCAGTGGGAGGCAACTTTCAGACCCCAGTTTCTCTGAGCAAGCCACTTGTGACTTCGAAGAGAGGCCCAGTCATTTTGTAGTTGAAGATGAGTAAAAGTGAAATGGGGGGTGGGGGTGGGGGGTGGAGAACTGTATTTCAAATTAAATGGTCTCCGAGCAGCAACACTCATATTGGGAAAAGAGAAGGGGCAAACGTACCAAATTTTGTCCCAGGTAATTTCTAGCCAAAGAGCTGGAATATATAAAGCCGCCTACAAAATGTCTTTAGAGCTGTAACGTAAGTAATATTAAAGGAGCTCTTGTGTGTTCGTTTTTTCCCTAAGCAAGTAAAACATAGTAATCATTTTTCTACATTGAGTTGCCTAATGGAATACATTTTTTTTTCTTTTTAATTCTGTGGCTGCATTTTGTGAAATCATTTGACAAGACTTTCATCTTAAAACTTTGCACAAATAATCTTGGCTGGGACTCTTGAAATACTGACTTTTTTTGCCAATTTTTCTTTCATTTAGTTGGCCTAAGCGAGGGGAAGAGCTGTTTGAAGTATCATAGCATCGTCTGCAGCAGTTGCCAAATTTCTGGCAGATTCCTGTGAAGATTGTGTTTTGGGCTGGAGGGGTTTGCACCTTCTGCCCTGTTGATCTGTTTGAGGTCTTTTTTTAAGCGTTTGTCAAACTTATTCTTAAGTTTTTTAAAAACAATTTTTTAAGAAGAATTGTACTGCGAACATTTTAAAATGCTTCATGAAAAAATAAGTGTTGCCAATAATATTCACATGTTCTGTTCGGTTGGCCAGTTTTTCTGCATTTTTTTTTTGTTGGTGGTGTTGTTGGTGTTACCCAGACTCTCAAAATTCAGAAAGTGTTATTTAAGAAAAAAAAATCTCCTTAGTTATATTTTAAAAATATTTTCTGTAAGAGCTGCTAATTTTTATTTTAAGAAAAAGTTGTAAAAATACGCCTCCTTTTTAAACTTCATACAGGGCATGCAATAGAACATATCACCATGTACAGTGTCAATACATGGAAAGCAGAACCTTGGATGCTTTCTTTATATTGGCTGTAAAACTTTGTATTTATTATGTATAAAATGTTGAATAATAAAAAGTGGCTTTAAATCATTGGATATGGTTTAATGTGTATTGAGTGCTATAGGATTGTTTTATCAAGCACCTTTAACAAGCTGGACCCCACGGTTCAAGGGACCTAAACATATGAACATCTGGAGTTGCCTTCTCCTGAATCAGACCATTGGTCCATTTAGCCCAAGAATGTCTACACCTCCTGACAGTGGTTCTCCAGGGTCTTCAGTAGAGAGATCTTTCTCATCACCTGCTTCCTGATCTTTCTAACTGGAGATGGAGCCTGGAACCTTTTGAGTGCACTCAAAAGCTGAGCTGTTTCCTCTACCACAAACTCTAAAAAGGCATCGGGGGATGTAAATATAGCAAATACCTCCAGTCTCTGGCATAAAGCTTCTTCCCACCCCACCCCCATCATGGAGGTGTAGTCCGCCACTGGCAGCTCCCTAGCACCCAGCGGCCTCTGCATCCATGTCTACATACTGACTTATAGACACCTGAGGCAAAAGAACCGCCATTACAAGGTGGCTAGCTTTATGATCTAAAACAATCAGTGAGGGAAGGAAGAAGGTGAGTGTATGCTGTCCCATGTACATAAAGCTTGTTTACAGTAAGAAACAAGGATTAAGAGGAGAAACCAAAGGGCATGTGGAAATGATGGTGTTTGAGGGAGAGGAGAGAGGTGGCATCACATACATGATCAGGGAGAAAAGGAGTTCCATGCACAGCGCACAGTGAATGGAGAATGGGTGGAGTCACTGAAGGGAGCAGGAGACCTGAGGGTGGTAAAGCTGAAGGAGTGGAAGTTGCAGGCAGGGATGCAATGGAAAGCAACGGGTGGGTTTGCACGTCATGCTAAGCCACCCTGTGGATAAGCAACGTAGCGTGGGTTGTTCAAACCATTGGTCCGTTTAGCCCAAGGACATCCACTTCCTGGCTGTGGTTCTCCAGGGTCTTAAGTGGAGAGAGGTATTTCTCGTCACCTGCTTCCTGAACCTTCTAACTTGAGGTGGGACCTTTTGAATGCAAAGCAGGCACTCGTGGAACAATCTACTGTGGCCCAACATGATCGAGTTCAACAGAAGTTACAGGAAGTCAGATTCCAGCTGGACAGCAGGAAAAACATCCTGACAAAGCAGTACAAAATGGAACCCATGACCTATGGAGGTGGTGGGCTCTCCCAGACTAGAGGCCTTCAAGAGGCAGCTGGACCGCCATCTGTCATGGATGCTTTATGGTGTATTCCTGCACTGAGCAGGGGGTTGGACTTGATGGCCTTAGATGCCCCTTCCAACTCTACTATGATTCTATGATAACATGGAATGTTCTCCCCTCCTTCCCCCTCAGTCCTCTAGCCGGTATCCCAAGGCTCTTCATAGCACAACCTGTCTTGTGTGCCCCTCCCCCTCCCCCCTCCAATTGCTACCCCTTTTCGTTCCCCACCTTTTTAGTTTTAAATTTTTCAGGGCTTCAAAATAATGAACAGATGGTCATGATTTTTTTTCCAGTCCCTGAAAGTTGCCCAGTTGCATCCATCATTTTTTAAAGTTATCACTACTTTTGACAGCCTTTCGCAGGTCCGATATGTGTAGTCCTGCCTTGTCAACCACCTTGTAAGTTCCACCTGTCAAAAGGAGCCAAGTGCAGTAGGGTACATTCAAGGAAATTGACACGGTGAGGTTGCATATAGGCAAATGTATGTACACTTGATAGTGACAGCATCAAAGGGGCAAAATGCGTGGGGGGTGGAATATGCACCCCCAAAAAGGGCGGGACAATATCTCCCCCTTGGCACAGTGATCTTTTTGCTTTTAACTTTTTAAGTGTCGAGCGGACACCCATGCTTCCGCTCGGCTCTTCCCCAGGTATCCAGTTACTAAAGAAAAGAGAGAGATTGCGCCCCCCCCTCCTTTTCACTGCTCCCTTTCGGAGCAGTTACTGTTGTACTTACCAATAAACCCCCTTTCTGGGATAGATGGAGACTCGAAGCGTTGAATGGGAGCAGGGCACTGACAAGCGTCAGTTCAGTTTATTTTTTATTTATTTAAAACATTTCATGGCCGCCTTTCAGGGCAAAAGCCTTCACAAGGTGGCTTACAGCAATAAAATACATAAAACCAAGTTTAAAACATGAACAGCAATAAAAACATACGCAGTGAAATATCAGTTAGAACAAGAAAAGCTAGCAAAATCATCAAAAACAGCAATGGCTATAGCAGCAGTTCAGCAACGCACTTCAAAGTGAGAGGATCCTCATGCCTAGGGGGAGATACTGGCCAGGACAGAGAGCCTGATGTTACTTGGGATGGGGCCATGGCAGCGGAGGCAACTCTTCTTTCCTTCCAGCATGCCTGCATGATGTGAATTCTATTTGCAAAATGCAACTTGGATTTCAGACCCAATTTAACCTGATGTTGGAAATACATTTAAGTACTGTAGTGTGTGTGTGTTTGTCTATCTGTCTGTCTCTCTGGCCCCTCTAGAAAAGATCGGGTTTACGCCTGATTCTCCTGATACGCGCTTTAATTTACAGTCAAATTTACACCTAATACCTATATATGAGAGACATAGAGGCGAATTACGGGCTCCATACAATGTGCTTTAAAGTTGTTTACATGTGTTTAATCGCATTATCATTTGCATATATCGATGCTCGAACGGGGAACCATCGAAGTAAATTAAAAGTCGCTATTTAATGCAAAATCGAAAATGCGCATTTACGAAGATAAAAATCGCCTGCATGCCTGATTTAAGCCTCGTTTGTAAAGAGGTAAAATCGGCAATGCGTCTTAAAGGAGCCGTAAATCAATCGTCTAGGGGGGCCTCTGTCTCCAGCGAGAAAACCCTGATATTATTTATTACATATGCTAAAGCCGTGCTCAGTAAGGTGAATAGTGCCTACTACCTACCATGAGTATTAAACCCAAGGGAACTGGGGGGGATTACAAATCTGATGGAAGTCTCTTACCAGAATGCGAAAGAGCCTCTGCATTGCAGGCGAGGAGAGAGGCCGTTTCGAATGCAGCAAGAAATGAAAAAACGCTCCAACGAAACAAGAGCTTTGGGTTAAGGGGAGCAAAGTGGCAAGAAGGGGTGGAGAAAGTAGACCCCTGCTTGCCAATTCCCGGTGTGTGAGTGGAGGAAAAGGGATCAGGGTTCTGTGTGTCTGAATGGGGCCTGAATCCAGTCTAGGGAAGGGGTTGTTCAGGCCATCCCAGAGTATATTGAGAGGCAGTGTAGTGATTATGGAGTGTCTGACTACAACCAGCGAATTCCAAGTTCACATCCCCATGAAATGAAACTCACTGGGTGCTGTAGGCGTGCGCAGCACATTTCATTAGGGTGTGCACCCAGGGAATTTTTTTTAAGGCGAACAATTATAGTATGCTCAATCATAAAGGACATTATGAAGGGACCCGAATGTAGCGTGACTCCCAGCGCTTGTCTCTGTCCCTTCGTACCGCAGGAGGAAGGAGCCCGGGCTGAGCAGGGAGCATCTATGAGCCACTTGCCCGGCTGGGGAATGTGCACAGCGAGACATTAGGGTGTGCCTGGGCACATCTGGCACACACCCTGCGCACGCCTATGCTGGGTGCCCTACCTTCCAGGGTTATTGCAGGATAACGCAGGTCAGGAAAGAACCTTTCATACTACCCAGAGTTGTTGTAGCCCTGCCCCTTTTCCCTTTTTCCCAAACTCTGACTGCATTTCACAAAAGTAATGATTTCGTTGTAGGATTGAGAGATGCTCAACAATATAGTTTATGGACTTTTAGGTTCTGGTTTACACTTCAATAAATCAGACATGTGACCAAGGCCACACCCCCTTGGGGGCGGTTATGTCAGGATGGGCAAACCTCCTTGGGGACTGGGCATGTTGGGGTGGGCACGCCTCCTTGAGGGTCGGCCACGATGTCCTCCTTTTTGGTTTCCAAAACATAGTCACCCTATGAAGAAGTGTGGGGTAAAAATGTTATCTGTTTGGACAATGGAAAAGGGAGTCAGTGGCTCAGTGCTTGATCTCCAGCCAGGGGCGGCCTTAGGGGTGACAGTCACCCGGGGTGTTGAGCTGAGTGCAGCACCAAGCTGAGTTCAGTAACTGGTGTGTGTGTGTTTAATGTACTGTAGGCTGACCAGATAAAATCCAGGTCAGGGCTCATGTAACTTTAACAGTTGTAGAGAAAAGGGAATTTCAGCCAGTGTCATTTGTATGCAATTAGTTCCTGGTGAAATTCCCTCTTCATCACAACAGTTAAAGTTGCAGGGGGCCTGCCTCCTTTTGTATATGGTCACTCTAGTATAGTGCCTGCACCTTTAACAGTTGTGATGAAGAGGGAATATCACCAGGAACTAATTGCATACAAATGACACTAGCTGAAATTCCCTTTTCTCTACAACTTTTAAAGTTACATGAGCCCTGACCTGGATTTTATCTGGTCACCCTAATGTATTGTCTACACTGAGCTAGGGTGGCGAAACGCAAATGCGTATAACCATTTTTCCCAACGTACAGGTTGTTTGGGTACTAACTACAAAAATGATCTTCCTTCACTAAGCTTTAAAGTATGTTTCTTTTTCAATTTCCACTTCGATGTCATTTGTGTCAGGTCAAAATCTGTAGAACGCAGCTTTCCTTTGAGGCAACGTAACCAGCCACTTAGCACTTCAAATACCGCAAACACTATAAGCGCTATGTATAAAATCATTTTAAAAGCTGGAAACTGTAAAAGGTCGCCTGGAAACCTACGTTATTTATAGCTTTGAAAAAAATAATAATTTTAAAGATAAAAAATAATGAATATTCTAAATAATGCTTACCAAAAGGATAGGAACTGCTACAAAACAAAACAATTAAAGCCAAACCTGTGATAGTTCTGCTGTTCCACAGTGCTCTGATACTGCTCGGAGCTTTTGGCTTTTCAAACTTTGGCCTGTGCAAACTGTAGCACAGTGACTGAGAGATCAGGAATTTGAGCAACGTCGTTTTCAGAGCACGTCACGCCTGCACCAGGCTCCATATAAATCCTACAAAACTGACTAGGGGTATCGGGGCACCAACGGCACTCCTGGTCCAAGGGCCGGCCCTGCCCCCAGCGGACAGTGAAGAAGTCATGTCCCATGGGGTAAAATTGGAAGCCTTGACTGTTACAGCCCAGGGACCAGCTCCACAACAGATAAGGACCCTGCCCTGAGCATCTCTTGAGCCTCACACTGTGGCTGCATTTGGACAACACATTAGTCAATGGTGGGTTGAATAGCCAACTCACAGTTGGTTATTTTGTGGGTACTCCCCACACAACATATTCCTACACAACTGTGGGTGGTTGGGGCTGGCCTTGAGTGGACTAATAGTCAACCCGGCATTTGACTGACACAGCCCCCACCCCTCTTCCCACCCTCCCTCCTCCCTCAGTCCTCCCAGTTCTATCCCAGCAGCCTCTGCAAGTTGCACCAGTTGTAGCAGAGTGGCAGCCTCCTCTTTGGTCGCTCTTGCCGCCTGCCTCTATGGGCTTGTGTTTTAACCCACTCACCACACGCCATTAGCCCACTCATCCCTCCACACAACACTTTAAACAACTGGCTTCGAGCTAAACAACTTGCAAGCCAGTTGTTTCTCTCAGTTGCTTATTTGGACGGAATAGCATACCATCAGTAGCTTGTAAGCGGCATGTTACCCTCCACACAACACAATAAGCAACACAACTGACGATTGTTTCCCCCCGCCCCTCAGTTGCTTAATGTGTTGTCCGAATGCAGCCAATGTTAGCTCCACCAGGTCAGTAGCTCTGACTGGGAATGCATGGGGGAATGTGAACACAACATTTTCTTGCCTAATTCTGGTCCTAGAAATCCCACCAACAGCACTGGCTCCCACTGTCCCTGGGATCAATGTCCTTGATTATTTGGAGGCTTTGTCCCTCACATCAGCTGTCCCCCACTCCTGCTTATGCGCAAGAAGCTCTAGTACTAGTTGGTCTTGCATAAATCGATCTCTGGAACTAGCATCAGAGAGCTTCAGCTATTGGGCGATATAGAAATGTCATAAATATAAATGTCCTAATGGTAATGGGGTTGCTTGTCGTTTCCGCCCACCCACCCACCAAGGTCTCTGGAGCCCGTAAAAGTGTAGCCACCACCTTCTAGCAATGTTGGGTCCTGTACATAGGCTCTGAGTAGATGAACACATGGAGGCCATGGAGTAAAAGGAATAGGCGGGTGTACGTTTTTGGGTGATCGAGGAGAATTTGTGTTAATTAATCGGGGGAGGGAGGGAAAGGGATCTATGATGCAACCCTTAACTAGTATTAATTACTTTTGCTAAAATCATCTGAACTAGCTCAGTACAAATCAATGACAGGGAGACAATTAAAAATTGTTCTGGGCCCAAGAATTAATTTAACCCTTAGGCATCGAATGCACTGAAAATAGTTTTGTTTGGTTAATGGAAATGAGGCAAAGGTTTTTTTTTGGGGGGGGGGGTGGCACGGCGGCTATTTTCACGCATACCCATTTCTGGACAATTAATGGTTTCTTTTTTTAAAAAAAATCCTCCTCCTCCTCCTTTCTTATTTTCCTAAATAGTTGTTGGAGTTCTACCATTAAAGTTAAGGAATTATGTTTAGGAGCTGGAACAAAGGGGAGTCCTTTCTGAAGCACCTTCAGTTCAACTATACTTAAAGGACTGCTGGATATGTTTACTCCTGTTGTGGGGTGAGCAGGTTAAAAGCCAAGGGACAGGGAATGCAATTGGGTTTTTTTTTTTGAGAACAGGGGGAACAGCAGCATGTTTGAATGCAGAGAGGCAGAAGCTGTGGGTGTGGGGGTTGATGATTTGGGGAAGAACAGAGATCGGAGGGGTGGGGTGGGGTCCGTAAAACATGAACGGGTGGGAGCTGAAAGGGGGGCACGCGAGGGCATAAGTGTGCACAGCACATTTCATTAGGTGGTGCCCCCAGGGATTTTTTAAGGTAAACTTGGGAGTAAATTCCATTTAACTAGGTGACCATATTTGGAAACCAAAAAGGAGGACATCATAGCCGACCCTCAAGGAGGCGTGCCCAGCTCAACATGTCCAGCCCCCAAGGATGTGTGCCCATCCTGACATAACCGTCCCCAAGGGTGTGTGACCTTGGTCACACGTCTGATTTACTGAACTGTAAACCAGAATCTAAAAGTCAATAAAATATGATATCGTCGAGCATCTCTGAATCCTATAACTAAACCATTACTGTTGTGAAATGCAGTCAGAGCTTGGAAAAAGGGGGAAAGGGACAGAACTACAACATCACCACTTCCCATGTTTATTTTACAAACATGTCTCTCAAAAACAAAAGTGGGTTACATCACCATCAAAGAATACAAATGCTGAGATTTCAGCAGGCATTATGACACACTTCCAATGACATCTTTGCAGCCATAAAGGCTAGAATCCTTTTTTAAAAGAAAAACTCAGATTTTCAGGTGGCTGAACTCTGGGTCCAGCAGTATCACATTCTGCATTTCTGGCTATTACAGAAACAGATCAGATCACCAGTCCAATTGCTAGTCCCCACCAGAGCAAACACATTGAAGCAATGAAACTTAGATAAGTGTGGACTTAACAAGTTCCCATTGATTCACTGTGTCTATTCTAGTTAGGAGTAGCAATTGGATTTAGGCCTCCAAGTTGTATGCATCCCTCTTGAAGTGTGGTGCCCAGAACTGGATGCAATATTCAAGATGAGGCCTAACCAGTGCCAAATAAAGGGGAGCCAGTACCTCATGCAATTTGGAAGCTATACTCTATTAATGCATCTCAAAATAGCATTTGCTTTTTTTGCAGCCACATCACACTGTTGGCTCATATTCAGCTTGTGATCTACAACACATGCAAGTGAAATGATCCAAAGTTATTCCCTTGTCTGAAAAGCTGTGTAGGAACATTGAGTAGCTGTAAAAGGCACGGGGTCATATGTTATACATCATAATGTTGTACATTTTGATACATACATGAAAATACTTGCAGGTAATATATAAAAGAACTGGCAAGAAAGTTCAGAGACTTGGGCACCTGGGTAAGCAGAAATAGGAGCAATAAGCAGAGGTGGAGTCTGAACATCCAAAACACAAAACTCTGTGTTCTTTGAATCCACATTTGTTTGCTCCTGCAGAAACCCATTTTTAAAAAAGCAAAGTGAAGCATATTGGCTGGTAATTAGACCGAGGTTCTGTGTGCAAAGCAGAAAACCACTCCTTTGAGCCTGCAGTTTGAGCCCCCACCTCACCCCTCGCACCTTCATCCTTAGGCTTCCTGCAGCTCAGCTGCCAGCAGCCCACCTGCGCTGCCCACCGCCTGCCCACCCGACCTGCCCACTACTCACTCACCCACCGCTCGCTTGCTCGCTCGACCGCCACCCGCTGCTCGACCGCCCACATGCCCTACCCTCTGCCTGCCCACGCTGCCCGCCCGCCCTGCCTTACTTACCCCCAGGCCCAGACTGCTGCTGCTGCCTCCTTTTTTTTGCCACTTGTACTCAGACCCCACCTCTCCCACAAGTCTCGCGAGATGGGGATGAAATGTCAGAAGTGTGACTGCTCCGTTCCCGCACCTTTCCCAGTATGAAAGGGTCTCTTAACACTTGAATTAAGAGGCCGTTTCATACTGGGAAAGGTGGGAGGGGGATAGAGCAGGCCGCATGTTATCTAGAGGCGTGGAGATCACCTAACGCCATTAGCGTGGCTGGGAGAATCCTCCCAGCCATGCTAATGGCATTAGGTGATCTCCACGCTTTCCGGAGCTCTGGAGAACGTGTGGCCTGCTCTGCCCCCTCCTCCACCCCCTCCCACCTTTCCCAGTGTGAAAGGGCCTCTTAATTCAAGCATTAAGAGACCCTTTCATACTGGGAAAGGTGCAGGGGGGAGGGGGCAGAGGAGGCCACACATTGTCCGAAGCTCCGGAAAGTGCACAGGTGGCCTACGCTATTAGCGTGTTAGTCATGCTAATAGTGTAGGCCATCTGTGCACTTTCCATAGCTTCGGACAACGCACGGCCTGCTTCCCACCCTTCTCTCCGTGCCGCACCTTTCCCGGACTTTTCATTAGGTGGTGCCTGGGCACCAGGTGAACCACCTGTGCGCACGCCTATGCGCGAGGGTTTAGCTGAGAGCAGAAGGAAAGGTCAGCAACCATCCTAAAGCAGTCTCTCCCGACCCTGCCCCCTCCAGAGGCCTTGGACTGTAGCTCCCATTATCCCCAGCCAGCCTGCTGGGTGTTGTAGTCCAACGCATCTGAAGGGTGCTGGAGGCTGTTCTGAGCGTTCACCAGGGAGCAACAGTCTGATAATGCCGCTTCGGTTAGAGAACGCGGCCGTCCTCTGCGGGGAGGAGGAGATTGGACAGGGAGGCGCAGGGGTGGCCTTTCTCAGACTGGCAGGAGGTCAACAGCCAGATCTGGGGCTGCAAGCCTCTCTGGCGGCTCACTCCAGTTCTCCTCCTCAAGGGAAAGTTTCACTTGGATAGCCCATGTGGCCCATTTCGGAGCAAGGGGATCTGCCTTAAGGCCTTACATAGGGACATCGGAAGATGCCTTTCGCCGAGTCTGATCCTTGGCCCATCGAGCCTAGTGCTGTCGACACTGGCTGGCAGCAATGGCTCTTCGGGGGTTCAGACATGGGCTTTCCGTATCCCTACCTGGAGATGCTGCCGGGAATCGAACCTGGGACATTCTGCAGGCCAAGCATGTGCTCTATCACACTGAGCTACTGCCTGCCTCTATTTTGGTGCGCTCCAGGCCGCTGACTCTTTTTGGGATCGGTTAGGCTTCATGTCCGAAGCTCCAAAAGCCAACCTGGGCTCCAGAATTCGTCACCCTTGTCACCTGTCAGGTGTCCTATTTTACAGAGCACAGTCCTCTAGTTGAAGGGCAGCCCAATGATCTCTATTCTGAAGGCATCTTCCATGTGAAGGGCTGTCCAGTCCAAGTCCAGCGTAAAGGTAAAGAAGCAGCAGAAGGCAGAGCTACAGGGCTACAGAATTGCCCCCCCACAGCCCCTGGAGAGCTCCTGGTGCCGGCTAGGCAGGAACAAAGCTCACCTGGTCCCCGTCTGGCCCACCATGGGGAGACATGCTGCATTTCTATTTGGATTATAATCATTTCTTCATTTGCATCTATACACATAAATTAGCCTACGGAGATCTCATGCAAATCGATGTCCTCTTTTTCTCCGGCGTGTGTCCTCTTTTAACAGCGATTCACAAGTGGTCACCCTGCACACAGCTGTCTTGGAACAGGGTGAACCTAGGTGAACACAGGGGTTTCATTAAAAAGTAAAGAGCAGCATAATTGCCAGCTAAATAGCTCTCTGCCCTTTCTTTTCTTCCCCTCCTGTGTTTATGCGGCCGTCACTTAAATAATTTACCAGTGCATTAAAAAAAAAAAAAACCAATAAAACCACCCTTCTTTGGAGTGAAATGCTTCTTGGAAGGTGAGTCTCTGGTTTACAGAAAAAAACATTCAGGGTAACACTCCTATATTGTACCTGCTTGCTCTCTTTCGCCTTCCAGGAGATTGTTTTTGCTTCCTATTCCCCAGAGTGTGAAGAAGAAGTTCAGAACTTTTGCAGGGGTACGTTGAAGATGATGATGATGAAGAAAAAGCACCGGAGGTGCTTAATATGCAAACAAATAGATGATCGTTGTCCTAATCGGTTGATTTGCAAATCCACCGTTTCAGCTTCCATGATGAGGGTACAGAAGCAAGCGCACAGGTGGTATGGGCGAGGTTCAAAGCTACATCCGCCTCCTGCAATCAAAAGAGTGCAATACTGGTTTCAGCTGCCAGGCATGTATCTCAGGAGGTTGTTTTGTTTTAAGGCACCATCCCGTTTGATGAAAAAAAAATTAAGCATGTGCGCTACTCTGAGCTCCGGCAATGGACAGTATCGGAATAAAACAAGCCTCCTTTAAATGCATAACCAACCTTGGTCGGTAATGCAAAACTACTTCTCAGCAGGCAGCAATTTAGACTTCCAGACCACAGACATTAATCTTCCAGTGGTATTACTGTGGTCCTTTTTTTGGGGGGTGTTGGTTTTATTTATAACCCTTTTCTCTGTACCAGCCCTTCTGGGATTTGTAAAAGCTCCAGAAATAGGAGGAAATCGAAAACCTTCCAGCTCACAGGGACAATGTAAAAGATGGGTTCTTGCCCTTTCCGGGCCTTTTAACCTACAGTGTTGGAATTCCTTTTTTTTAACGTTACTCCTAAGCACAACAGCAGTAGCAATAACATAATTTGGGACATTGATTGTTTTTCTGGAGACAGTTGAAAGGAGCCTTGTGGCTGGTGGTGTAGCAGGCAGTGTTAGCCTGGGACCACTGAGATCTGAATTCAAATCGACATACAGGCCATAAATGCCCACCCCCACCTTCCTCACAGGGAAAAGATTCATATCTACTGTTCTGAGCTCTTTGAAGGATGCCTGAGAAGCAAATATGAAGGATAACTATTTACAAAGCAAAGGAGTCAATCTAGAGTTTCTGAATTCTGCTCTCTATCAACCCATTCATTCCTTGCTACCTTTGACCTCTCCTTCCTTCCAGTGGAGGCTGGTGGCTTTGATGTCAGTGGGGCAGTGAATCCGTTCCAGGTTTCAGTCAAAACCAGTAAGAACGCTAAAGTTGGTCTCCAAGGTGCGAAAGCAGAATGGTCTCTTCAGGGAGGTTTGGCTAGTGCCCACTTTATACCACATCTTTTTTAACAACAAGCAAATATATTTTTATTTCCCCAGGACTTTGAAACATTAGCTGAGTTGGCTTTAGTCATAGAATCTTAGAATAGTAGAGTTGGAAGGGGCCTGCAAGGCCATCAAGTCCAACCCCCTGCTCAGTGCAGAAATCCACCTTAAAGCATCCCTGACAGATGGTTGTCCAGCTGCCTCTTGAATATCTCTAGGGTGGAAGAGCCCACCACCTCCCTAGATCATTGGTCCCATACTGCTCTAACAGTCAAGAAGTTTTTCTTGATGTCCAGTTTTTCTGGCTTCCTGTAACTTGAGCCCATTATTCCTCATCCTGCACTCCAGGATGATCGAGAAGAGATTCTGGACCTAGTCTAGTCTAGGCTCACCATATGGAAAGGAGGACAGGGCTCCTGTATCTTCTAACAGTTATTTAGAAAAAGGAATTTCAACAGGTGTCAGTTGTATGCATGCAGCACCTGGTGAAATTCCCTACTCATCCCAACAATTAAAACTGCAGGAGCTATACTATTAGAGTGACTAGATACAAAAGAGGGCAGAGCTCCTGCAGCTTTAACTGTTGTGACGAAGAGAGAATTTCACTAGGTGCTGCATGCATGCAAATCTCACCTGCTGAAATTCCCTTTTCTATACAACTCTTAAAGATACAGGAGCCCTGTTCTCCTTTCCATATGGTCACCCTAATACAGTATTGACTATGTTTGTTAGTTTTTCTGTTGTTGTAACTTAGCTATTTTAACCATTTGGTGGTGGATTGTGCTACTGTTTTATACAATGGCTCAATTCGGATGACACAATAAATAACTGGTGTGGGGGAAACAATCGTCAGTTGTTTTGACTATTGTGTCATTCCAATGCTGCCATAGTCAACTAAGCGCTGATCCTAATCCACACCACAGTTGATTATTTATTACCACTTTGTTTGGGGAGTGCCCCCTAGGGTTAGCGTGAGGGTTAGGGTTAGTCAACCCACCATTAATAGGGTGACCAGATAAAATCCAGGTCAGGGCTCCTGTAACTTTAACAGTTGTAGAGAAAAGGGAATTTCAGCCAGTGTCATTTGCATGCAATTAGTTCCTGGTGAAATTCCCTCTTCATCACAACAGTTAAAGGTGCAGAGGTCCTGCCTTCTTTTGTATATGGTCACTCTAGTATAGTGCCTGCAACTTTAACTGTTGTGATGAAGAGGGAATATCACCAGGAACTAATTGCATACAAATGACACTGGCTGAAATCCCCTTTTCTCTACAACTGTTAAAGTTACAGGAGACCTGACCTGGATTTTATCTGGCCACCCTAACCATTAACTATCGTGTCGTCCAAATTGAGCCACAGTGTTGCATTTAGTTACTCGAGTGTAAGTCAAGCTGAGAGCTAAGCTTACTTCTCTGCACGCATTGCGTCTGCGAATTCGCGTCCAGCAGAACTGTTCAGGGTGGTGAGGGGTCTAACTCGGGCACCCTCCCCCCTGAACCCGATGTTAGAGCCTTCGGTAGTTCGCTGTGATGCCTTTAACAATCATTTCACAGATAAAATCTCTCGGATAAGAGCCGACTTAGATGCTGTCGTTATAGCAGAGGCTGACAATGGAGTGTCCAGCAACTCCGCGAGTAGAATTACACTGGATCAGTTTCAGTTGGTGAGTACCGAGGACGTGGACAAGCTGCTTGGATGAGTAAGGAGGACGACTTGCCCTCTCGATCCCTGTCCTTCTTGGCTGGTCACCCAGGGAGGAGATGCAGTTAGATCACAATTACAATATATTATTAATGCATCTCTCAGGGAGGGGAGTTTTCCATCATGTTTAAAAGAAGCGGTAGTACGGCCGCTTCTAAAAAAGCCCTCTCTGGATCCCCTGGACTTTAATAACTATAGGCCAGTATCAAATCTTCCATTTTTGGGCAAGGTGATCGAGAGGGCAGTTGCCTTCCAACTGCAAGCAGTTTGGGATGATACAGATTTTCTAGACCCATTTCAAACTGGCTTCAGAGCAGGATATGGAGTTGAGTCTGCTATGGTCGCCTTAGTGGATGATCTACGCTTAAGTATTGACATGGGAAGTGTGTCCCTGTTGGTACTCCTGGACCTCTCAGCGGCTTTCGATACCATCGACCATGGTATCCTTCTGGAATTGGGACTCGGGGGCACTGTGCTTCAGTGGTTCCAGTCCTAACTCTCGGGCAGGTTCCAGATGGTGATGCTTGGGGATAGTTGCTCTTCAAAGAAGGAGCAGCTATGTGGTGTACCACAAGGTGCCATCCTATCCCCAATGCTGTTTAATATATACATGAAACCGCTGGGAGAGATCATCCGGAGGCATGGGGCGGGGTGCTATCAGTATGCTGATGACACCCAAATATATTTCTCTATGCCTTCGACAACAGCATCAGCTAAGGATAGTGTGTCTCCTCTGAATGAATGCTTGAAGGCGGTAATGGGCTGGATGAGGAAAAACAAACTGAAGCTGAATCCAGACAAGACGGAGGTGCTTACTGTCAAGGGCCACAACCTGGGGTTGGAGGTGTGTCAACCAGTTCTGGATGGGGTTACACTCCCCCTGAAAGACTGTGTTCGCAGCTTGGGGGTGCTCCTGGATCCGTCGCTCCAAATGACAGCTCAGATAGATGCGACTGCCAGGAGTGCCTACTATCAGCTTCGGCTGATATGCCAGCTGCGCCCCTTCCTAGAGTTGGAAGACCTAAAATCAGTAGTGCACGCGCTGGTAACTTCAAGGCTCGACTTCTGCAATGCGCTGTACATAGGGCTACCTCTGTGCCTAGTCCGGAAACTTCAACTAGTTCAAAATATGGCAGCCAGGTTGGTCACCGGTTCATCTAGGGGTGACCACATTACACCAGTTTTAAAATCTCTTCACTGGCTGCCAATCAGTTTCCGGGCGAAGTACAAAGTGTTGGTTATTACCTTTAAAGCCCTACATGGTTTGGGTCCAGGTTACCTACGGGATCGCCTTCTCCCATACAATCCGCCCTGCACGCTCAGGTCCTCTGGGAAGAATTTATTACAGTCAACAAGAACTAGACTGACAACCGTTACCCAGAGGACCTTCTCTTCTGCCGCTCCCAGATTGTGGAATGACCTGCCGGGAGAGATTCGCCAACTTACTAGTCTTCAGGAATTTAAAAGATCTATAAAGACTGATCTCTTCCGGCAGGCCTACCTAGATGAATTTTAAAATGTTCTATTGGTGTTTTATTGGTATTTTAATGATGTACTGGTTTTATCTGCTTTTAATCAGTTTTTGTATCTTGTGTTTGGTGTTGTTCCCAGCCTCGATCCGTTGGGAGAGGCGGGTGATAAATAAATAAATATATTATTATTATTATTAGAGTGTGGTGATACAGATTTATGGAGCTCTAGGTTGGAGTAAATATTGAGCTGCTGCTATTATTTTTCATGTTAATGCTGATTTTTTTTTATCATTTTAATATTGTTTTCATACTTTGGAATGTGGTTTCATTTTGTTTTTGCATATGTAAGTTACCTTGTGCGATTATATATATCCTGAAAAGCAGGCTAAACAAAACACAACATCTATTAAATAAAAAATCAAAACTCCTACAACACCCAGTATGCCTCAGCCAGAACTTATAGGATATTTTTTTCCTGGACTGTTAATTTGGCATCCTCATCAGCCGTGACATTTTAGGGTTTGTGGTATCCATCTTTGTCACAAAGACTACTCTGCAACTGAGTCACGAATCCTGGTAATTTTTCAACAGATGTATTCACACCATAACTCTACGCCGGTCCAAGTGACTAACGTATTTCTCTATAGGTTGTATAGCAATATCAGACTTCCAGGGTGGACATGATTCCAAGGACTGTTTGCCAGCTAGCGCCCGTTCTGCTTTTTAATCAAGTCACCACCCTGCCTCTGCTGAAATCACTAGATCGTGCAGCAATTCAACAAGTTACGCTGAAACTTGGCAATCTATTATAATTACTTTTCTTTTTTTTCTCCTCCTCCTCCTCTTCTTCTTCTTTCCTGGGAACAACCTCATCTGGTATTTCCAGTGAAGGCCCCCAGCAGCTCAAAGGCCAGGCTGTCGATCACATCGGACCATCTGGAGCAAAGGTCTTTTCCGTTGAGACGGTGATGGGTCATAATTCTTCCTGTTGCAACAGAAATGTCATTCCCCAACTTCCAGCGTCAGAGGCAAAGTTCTCTGGAAAAAATTGCTGTTCCCTGATACAAACCTCAGAACTGGGGGAGGGGGGGACCCAGCCACCAGACTTTAGGGAAAGTAAAGACCAAATATGTAGGCCCTGCCTCTCCCAGGTCTCCTTCCTCTGTCACCCAGTAACATTTGTTTATGTGACATCAGGCTGGTCTATATGCCCTGTTTAGCCTGTTCTGGCTGCAAGTTGGCATGTTGCTTATATGACGCAGCCGCCAACTCGCAGCCACCGTGGGCTTTCCGCCTGAAATTGCGCATTTAAAAAGTTGCTGACTTACCGCAACTTTTCCCTTTACTCCGATGTCACCACCATCTTTCTTCCATCTGTTGGTGGCTTCACGTTGAGGCTGGGCTGGGGGCATTCCTGGGGGCAGATCAAAGCCCAGGGTAGGTCGTGGGATGTGTGGGAAAGCAGGGCAGAAGGCAGGGGGCAGGCTTAACGAGCTGAATTGCCACTCATGCTACAGCTTTTCCGGCCAGATAGCCCATGTTCCCTCCTGCCATCGGGATTTATTGTGGGAACAAGCAGCAAAGCGTCATTGTAAAGACACCCCCAAGCACACATTTTGCTTAAGATTTCTCATCATCCCTGCAAAAGCCAAGCAATGAAATGGATCGGGGGTGAGGAATGGGTGAAGGCGTCACATCTTGAGATGCATTTGGCTTCAGTGCTAGGAGATGAGAGTTGCCAGATCTCCCACACCTAGAGCCTGACACGCTGGATGGGACGGTGATGTCAGTAGTGATGTGTCACGGCTGCCAACTCTTGAAAGTCAAAATGCTACCGACAATGGAACCAATGACCTAGGGAGGTGGTGGGCTCTCCCACACTAGAAGCCTTCAAGAGGCAGCTGGACAGCCATCTGACAGGTATGTTTTAAGGTGGATTCCTGCACTGAGCAGGGGGTTGAACTTGATGGCCCCTTCTAATTTTACTATTCTATAATTCAATGTTTCTATGATCTAAAATTATTTCTAGGCCATCTTTAATTATTTATTGTTAGCCTTTAAGGGTGGAACTCTGTCAAGGCAACGTACAAAATAAAAACCTCACTTAGTGGATACTATAATAAAGAAACCCATAAAACCATGCTTCTATTAAATTTATAAAAACAGAGGTTGCCTCTCTCTCCCTCTCTCTCTCTCTATATATAAATTACCTTACCAATAACACCTAACAAACCAGACTTAAGAGAAGGCCAGCAAAAACATGTGGGTCTTCAGAGCTTTCATGAAGACCTGCAAAGAAGGGGGCTGAAGAACCCCTGATGGAAGTTGATTAAGGGGGCTGAAGAACCCCTGATGGAAGTTGATTCCAGAGGTGGGGGGCAATCACTGAAAAGGCCCTCTCCATTGCAGGCAAGATGGGCCTCTGATACCCAAACTGAGATTACTATATAATAAAATACTAGAAGGGGAGGGGATCCCACCATCATGGGAGCAATCCCTGATAGTACTAATTCCAAAACCAAATAAAGATTTATCAGACACAGGATCATATAGACCTATCTCCCTAATAAATCAAGATGCAAAAATTTTGACAGCAATAATGGCAAAAAGAATGAACAGTTTTATATATAATATATTAAAAGGGATCAAGGTGGATTTATAGCCAGGAGACAGATGCCTAATTCAATAGGAAGAGTGCTGAATATAATAAATATAATTTAAAAAAATTGAAAGCAGGATTGATGGCTTTAGATATTTTTAAGGCCTTTGATTACGTGGAATGGCCAGTTTTAAAAACAATATTAAAAATAATAGGGTTTGGCACACAGTTTAAGAGTTTGATAAACTATCTATACTCACGAAATAGTGCAGTTGTTATGGTTAACGATGGAATAACAGAGCAAATTTCTTTAACCCAAGGTACTAGACAAGGATGTCCCTTTTCCCCGATATTGTTCGTGATAGTTATTGAAATGTTAGCTAATGTAATCAGAGAAGATGAAAGTATTATAGGGATAGGGAATAGGGAAAAAATTAAAGGAAATATGTTTGCAGATGACACCCTATTAACTATAGAGAACCCAATAGAAAATCTGTAGAGGATTAAAGCACACCTTAAGGAGTTTGGAGAAATGACAGGATTGCAGGTAAATTGGGATAAATCTGAGATGATTTTATTTAACTATAAAAAAAAGGAGGAACAAGGTTTGAGTAATAAAAATAATAATATTAACGTTAGGAATTTAAGTATTTAGGAATAAATATTACAAGAAATTTAGAATATCTAGAAGAGGAAAATTATGTTAAATTAAAGACGGAAGTTAAGAAAAAAATAGAGGTATATAGAAAAATCAAACTTTCGTGGTTTGGAAGAATAGCGATTATTAAAATGAAGATTCTGCCTAAGGTAAATTTTCTTTTTAGAATGCTACCGGTTAAAGTATCGGAAATAGAACTGAAGAGTTGGCAAGTTATGATAAATATTTTTTGTAATGGAGATAAGAAAGCAAGAATAAATAAAGAAATGGTATAAATCTCAAAAAAAAGGAGGTTTGGGTCTCCCTAATTTAAAGTTATATTATATAGCTAACCAATTAAGATATATAATAGATAGTATGGCAAGAATGTGTGAATTAACTCGGTTAGAGCTAGATACATTAGAGACAGAGTTGAGATTAGGGAATTTTTTTTTATTAAACCAACTAGGAAACTGCTAGAAAGAATTGAAAAATCTGCTTTTAAAGAATATTTTAGAGATTTGGTTAAAATATTAAAAGAAATTATCACCAGATATCTCTCCTCTGACCCCAGTGGTGTTGATGGAAAATTTCCCAACAAACTTGAAAAAAGAAATAGAAATGGTATTGAGGGATCAGAATGTTATAAGAATAAAAGATTGGGTGGAAAGTATGACGAGTAAAGATAAAATAGAAGAAGTGTTGAAGGGGGAAAAGATATCTTGGTTTAAATGTATACAATTAGATCAATGGATGCGGAACTGGCTAAGGAAAAATAAAGGATGCAGAGATTTTACAAGATTTGAAGAGATAATGATAAAGAGAGTAGAAGAGGGGGAAAATAAAACAATAAAGGGTATGACAAGCGAAGTCTATAAAATGTTAATAGAAACTGAGGGAAAAAAGACCATCTTAAATCAATATGGGATTATGATATAACCAAACAAATAAGTAATCAAAGCCGGGAGAAAATATGGGATCTACGTATTTTAAAAACTATGTCGGTATGGATAAAAGAGAATTATTACAAGTTAATTTGGAGGTTGTATCTAACTCCAGTAAAATTAAATCAGATTGATAAGAAGTATGCGAAGTTATGCTGGAGAGGATGCCAGGAAACTGGTACCTATTTTCATATGTTGTGGACATGTGAAGATGTGCAAAAATTTTGGCAAAACATTTTTAAGGAGATAAATGAAATAACTGGTTTAAATTTAGAGGTATGTCCCAAGATAGCTTTATTATCATTGTATAAAAAAGGCCAGGGGACTCAAAATGAAAGAGACTTAATTACAAACTTAATGACAGCTGCAAGATTATTGATAGCTAGGAAATGGAAAGTACAAGGTAATTACCAAATGACAGAATGGTATAAAGAAGTATGGGATATCGCAATTAATGATAAGTTAACTAGTAGTATAAAGGTTAAAAAGGGTTTAATGAAGAGAAATGATTTTGAAGATGTATGGGGAATATTTGTAGATTTTGTATTTAAAAAAGGGAAAGGATGTGTACCTTTGCAGGATGCATTACAGTTCTGGAGAAATGTATAATTAAATACTAGATGGACCCATAGGTGTGGGGGAGCACTTATTAGTTATTGTAAGTTTTTTATTGTTGTATGTATTAAAACCAATAAAAATATATTTTAAAAAAAGATGGGCCTCTGTTGGTGATCTCAGAGTGCTGGCAAGGCTGATACGGACGAAGGCAGTCCTTCAAGTAGCTTGGGCCCAAACCGTTTAAGGCTTTAAACGGAGAAACCATCACTTGTAGGCTGCCCAGATAAAATCCAGGTCAGGGCTCATGTAACTTTAACAGTTGTAGAGAAAAGGGAATTTCAGCCCGTGTCATTTGTATGCAATTAGTTCCTGGTGAAATTCCCTCTTCATCACAACAGTTAAAGTTGCAGGGGCCCTGCCTTCTTTTGTATATGGTCACTCTAGTATAGTGCCTGCAACTTTAACTGTTGTGATGAAGAGGGAATTTCACCAGGAACTAATTGCATACAAATGACACTGGCTGAAATTCCCTTTTCTCCACAACTGTTAAAGTTACAGGAGCCCTGACCTGGATTTTATCTGGTCAGCCTAACTTTGGGCTCACTTTAGTGTCTGTATCTGAAATCCCTATGGATCTTCCACCTGTAGTCCCAACAAAAATGTCTCCCAGATGCGCTTCCCCCACAAGAGTTGGTTCTGCTACCTGTGCTAGTTGTACAGAGAGGAAAGCACCCACCATAAGACAAGCTGCACGTGGCTAGATGGTATCCGGTCTAAAATTATTAAAAAGTCCTGGGGGGTATTGTATTTCCTCCTTTGCCTCCATTGACCTGAACTGTGGTTTTTCAGGATGTGCTCAAACTACTAAAAACCTATACATCACCACTCGGTCTGCACCACCAGGAGCTTTCAAACTTTCTGTGGAGTTCTACTTATTGGCAAACAAAGACCGGTCTGTTATGGCGAAAGACGCCCACTTCGCTTTGGCAGCAGAGAAATCAAGGCAGTGCTGCATGAAACATTCACATGGAATGGCTGGTTTGAAGGAGAACCCGTTCATTATTTGTTTGCAATGTGTTTGGGACACTGGCCTGCGCTTCGCGTGTTTGTCTTGACCCGTAAGCCGGACTCTGCTACAATTTTGAATGGAACTGAAATTGTCTCTTTCGGGAGACCTCCTCCTCACATTGACTCACCCGCTTTGAAGCATCTCCCAAGAGAACCTCTGCAAGGCACAGGTATTCTGGGCGCAAGCTCCGTTCACGTGGGACGTTGGCTGTTCCTCTTTGGCCGCACTGCGTTTCCACATGAACGAAGGAGGTCTGGTTTGCAAAAGCCAACAGCCAAGAAGTAAAGCTGTGTCATGTCTGCATATCGCTCCGCACTGCAGGTGGGGGTTCACGTCGCTGACGGCTCGTCTCCACATCTCAGAATAAACATCTGTACACAGATCCTTTCTCCCTGCCGTGCTGAATTTCTGTGTGCAGGGAACACTTGGGGTGGGTATGGAGAAGTATTCAGTCACGTAAGCCCAAACCTGGTGTGCTCAAGTTTAGAAACAAGTACATTCACAGTGTACAAGGCCACTGGCTCAGAATGTGCTTGGGTACACACCTGACTTCCCTGGGACTGCGCATCAGAAGCTGTGTTATAGGGAAGCTTCTTCTCCATTACTCATTGGACGTGTTCAGAAGACACCTTAAACCCTGCTGGTTAAAGCTTATGGTTAAGCAGCAGGGCTTAAGGTGTCTTGTGCAATGCGTTTTGCTAAACCCTGCTCACTTTCTAACCACAGTCAGACTGTCTGCAGCAGGGTAAGCAGCTATAACCATGGCTTAAAGTGTTGTGTGTGACAGCACGGCCT
The DNA here is from genome assembly GCA_029215795.1 of Anniella stebbinsi. NCBI lineage: Eukaryota > Metazoa > Chordata > Lepidosauria > Squamata > Anniellidae > Anniella > Anniella stebbinsi. The sequence goes on from JARDYH010000001.1 coordinate 39,191,264, forward strand.
GTGGTTAGTGCTAACCCCAGAGAACCACAGTTTCACTAACCACAGAGCCTGGTCATCTGAACAGGCCCATACTCTCCTTGAAGAACCCTGATCAGCTTCCAAGGAACTGCAGAATCCCTCAGCATAGTTTCAAAAACCAGTCGCCAAGACAAAGGATGTTCCTTATTCTGTGAGATGCATATGCCCTCACGTGGTCACTTCTGGAAATTACGTTTTCAGACTTTTCTGTAGTACCCACAGCAACATGATCCCCCCACCCCACAAACACAAGTCCCCCCCCCCCACCCACCCACCCAGGATCTCTTCTCGATCATCCCAGAGTGCAGGACACGGAATAATGGGCTCAAGTTACAGGGATTATTGGGTTGAATGGAATGATATAGCATAGATCCTGGGGCTGTGAATAGGTAGCGGTCATCGGGGCCGGCCCTCTCATTAGGCAGAGTGAGGCAGTTGTCTCAGGCAGCAGGTGCTGGGGGGCAGCCATGCTACTGTGTAGATATCCTACATGTTTATTGTTACAACCCTTTGAAGATGGCGTAATACTAAAAATAGAGGCCAGAACGCACTGGGCTTTTCATCCATATTTCTCCCCCCGCACCCCGTATCCTTAGGCTGACCAGATAAAATCCAGGTCAGGGCTCCTGTAACTTTAACAGTTGTAGAGAAAAGGGAATTTCAGCCAGTGTCATTTGTATGCAATTAGTTCCTGGTTAAATTCCCTCTTCATCACAACTGTTAAAGTTGCAGGGGCCCTGCCTTCTTTTGTATATGGTCACTCTAGTATAGTGCCTGCACCTTTAACTGTTGTGATGAAGAGGGAATATCACCAAGAACTAATTGCATACAAATGTCACTGGCTGAAATTCCCTTTTCTCTACAACTGTTAAAGTTACAGGAGCCCTGACCTGGATTTTATCTGGTCACCCTACGTATCCTGAAATGACTATCTCCCATTGTGTACCATGCTCAGCCATCAATGGAGGGACAAGGAAGTGATCCTCTGCTGTTCAACCCCACCGTATCTAGAGTTAATTGCAATTAATGGGCTTAGACGGTACGTCTAACTCTGCATGGGCCTGAAATGGTAAGAATCACCATATCACGTCAGACCACCTGGACCACCGTTCTCCGACAGCGGCCAGCCGGATGCCGAATGGAAGTTCACAAACAGGGTAGGGGCGCCTTGTCCTCCCTATGGGTTGAACTGCAACTCCCATAATCTCCAGGAATGATGGGAGTTGTAATCCAAAACTGATGGACGGCACCGGGTTGTGGAAGCATATGAACGTAATGGGCTTCCCATTGTTAATTGACCTGGGCATCTGTTAATCAGAGCTATACAGCCTCCAGATGTGGAAGTTTAATAGCCAAGAACCAGTCAATGTGGGCAGGTTGATCTCCCCTTGGCACGGGTATCACTCCTGGGAGGCAGAAGGTGCAACCGCCAGGGGTCCTAGAGCTAGGTGCCCTAGCTGATGGCAGAGACCAGAATGCGCCTCCTTCCCTTCCACACCCCAGTCCCAGGGCCCACCTGCATATTTGCATTGTGATTAATCACTTAGGGTGCAATCCGATGCATGGTCAGATAGCTGTCTGGGGAATGCTGGGAATTGTAGACATTTTTGTCTGCCCAGATTTGCATAGGATGGCACCCTAAGTGATTAATCATATTTTTGCTCTGATTTAATATTATGACACGCATTACATTTCCTGGTCCTTTCTCAAAGCTATGAAAAGGAGGACAGGGCTCATGGAACTTTAGCAGTTGTAGAGAAAAGGGGATTTCAGCCAGTGTCATTTGTATGCAATTAGTTCCTGGCGAAATTCCCTCTTCATCACAACAGTTAAAGGTGCAGGCACTATACTAGAGTGACCATATACGAAAGAAGGCAGGGCCCCTGCACCTTTAACAGTTGTGATGAAGAGGGAATTTCACCAGGAACTAATTGCATACAAATGACCCTGGCTGAAATTCCCTTTTCTCTACAACTGTAAAGTTACATGAGCCCTGATCTCCTTTTCATAGGGTCAGCCTATAACTAACCCAACTCTCTTGGGGGGGGGGAAATACTACATTTCCCAGCAGGCCCTTGCGCACCATCGTTGATCAGCGTGAACCAAGCCCGCAAAGAAGCGCGCCTCAAGCAAACAGCGACTACATTTCCCAGCGCGCATAGCGGCTCCCCTTCCCCCCCACGTGATTATCACGGCCCAATCGAGAGTGCGTTCAGAACGGCCCTATAATCCCCTGCGGTGGCGGAAGCGGCCTCTTTTTCGCCCGGGCGGCGCGGCTCAAGATGGCGGTGCAGATCTCCAAGAAGCGAAAGGTGAGCGATGCGGGCCGGCGGCCGGGCTTTGTCGGCGGCGAGGGGCTGCGAGGGCGGGGAAATGCCGCTGGAAGGAGCCGCAGCAGGCCGAGCGGTGCCATGGGAGCGGCGCGGCGGAGCTGCCGGGGCGACGAGACGGGCGGATGGACGTGGATTCAGGCCGGCCCCCTCCGCTACCGCCACCGCCTGGTCCCTGACTGGGCCTTGCGGGAGCAACATGGCGGCAGGGCAGGAGGCCGCCTGGGCGCTTGGAGGGCTGGGTAGGGGGCAGTGGGGGCTGGCTGAGCCCTGGGGCTTTTGAGGGGGTGATTATGGGATGTGGGGGGGTAATAAGAAGAGTCGGGGGCCCTTGAGCTCCACAGACCCCTCTAGTTTAGCTCCTTATGGCCAGTTGGACGCCTCTGGGAAGCCCATCAGCGGGGGTATAAAGGCAACAGGCGCTCTGACTACTAGGTAAGATGGCTATGTTTTACCTCCAGTATTGGAGGCAGCGGGCATGCCTCCGTATGCCCGTGGCTGGGGAACATGAGCAGAAGGGTGCTGTTGCATGTCGGAGGGTGCTGTTGCATGTCTTGCTTGTGGGTTCCTGGCCAGCAGCTGTGCGAACAGCATGCTGGACTGGAATTCTTACCTTTTCTCTCCCTGCCCCGTGCTGCTGTTTGTGTCTAGGTGGTATAGAGAGAGGGTTCTGCCTCTGCCCAGGGATGCTCCATTAAGCCGTTAGGGCTGAGGGAGCCATTGGCAGTCTTATCCTTGTTAATTTTTTTAGGGGATCATGACAGTCCCAACAGATGAAATGGCAATTTGAATTGTTTTAAAAGAGGATTGGGCAAGTTCACAGAGGAGGTGGCTTTGTGTTAACCTTCAGTATCAGAGGCAGTCTGCCTACCTACCCCAGTTGCTGGGGAACATGGGCTGGAGGGTGCTGTTGCACTCACATTCTGCTCCTGGGCTTCCTTTGGGCAGTTGGTCAGCCACTGTGCAAACCGAATGCTGGATGAGATATTGCCCTCGGTCTGATCCAGCATGGCTCTCCTTATGTTCTGAGATCTGGGTGGTGCAGAGCCAGGAAAGAGGATTCTTGGAATGCTGCATGCATGCATCCTGTGGTTGGAAGTCCTATATCTCATTTATGTGCCATTATAATGTTTTGTGACGGCAATCTGCAGGTGTATTTGGATGCTTTGGGCAATCTTGCACAAGCCCACCACAGAAGTCCCTAGCCTCCCTGCACATACTCACCTTCATAGCTTGTGTAAAATATTTTTTAAACGCATGTTCTAACAAACTTCCCTGTCTGGTTTCTTAGATGCTTAGTTGCCCAGGTGAGTTGCTCTCTTCAAGCCTGCTTTGGGATAAATTGGGGGTAGTCCCACAGGATAGATTGTTGTTGCTGCTCTAGGTGGGTTTCTGGTCTGAGGGTCTTGCAATAAGAAGGCGGAAGGCCTAGCCCATGCCACAAATGGGTTTTTTTTCTTTTCTCTGCAACAGCTAAGGTGGGGAATTGGGTACCAAGATACAAAAGCAACTTGCCCGTGGCTTTGCAACAGTGTGAGGTAGAGCTTGCCTGTGTGGCACACCCCTGTCTTGCTTGTGAAGCTGTATTGTCCTGGGGAAATTCAGCAGAGAAACAAAGGTTTCAGGCCCAATCTTAATCGCTTTGCACATAACGTTTACACTGAAGTACAAAAAGAATTGTTCATTTGAAACCAAGGCCCAGTGATGAGGTTCTTGACTTGAACAAGCCAGCTGGCAATGTAGAATCCCAGCTGTGTAGCCCTTTGTGATGCTGCGTAGCAGGCCCATGTATAGGCTTGTGGGAATTCAGGTCCGCAGAATCCTGTATTCACATGTCTAGCTATTTGGGTTACAATTTGTATGCTCTGGAGCGTCTTCCCAGTCCCATCAGGGCAGGACTGTTACACACCAGGTCCAGCAGTCGGTAGCTTGTTTGTTTTTGTTTTGCTGACTTCGTTCCTGGGAGCCAAGCAGTTTCCAGGGTTGAACTTCCGGCTTCTAACAATTTGGTTTTGTCCTTTTAGTTTGTGGCTGATGGGATCTTCAAAGCTGAACTGAATGAATTTCTGACTCGGGAGCTGGCTGAAGACGGCTATTCTGGAGTGGAAGTCCGGGTTACCCCAACCAGGACAGAAATCATCATCCTCGCTACCAGGTGACTTGTGTCTGTCTGCCGTGCGGAGCTGTCAGTGGCCCAGGCCCCCTCAGAAGTTACTCCCCCATGCATTAAAAGTCAGTGTGGAGGGGGGAAGCAAGTCCTCCAGGATCCCTGTCTGTTCTATCCCACTTTGGATGTGCCGTGGGAAGGCCTGAAGGGGGAATCTGGTCATGTTTGGCTGAATGCACTTAGCATCCACCTTGGGTTGGGGAAACCTGCCCAGTTGGGAAGATTCAAAGTGCCGTTCAACCGCATACGTGAAAGTTGCCCCTTCACGCATGAAAGCCTGGGGGTGGAATTGATGCACACACCACCCTGCTTCCTTTCCACATGTCCCTTGCATGCATCCTTTGAACTTCCGAAGGGTGCACCTGTTCATATCCACAGTCTGGGAAAATACAGTGATTCTTAAAAGTGGTGGTGGTATGCTCAGGTAGGATGGCTTGACTGAGACCAAGAAGGCCATTGAAACAATTGAAGCCAACTGTCTGCTACATGCGCAGACTGTCAGGTGTTTGGGTGCATTCCTGTAATGCCTCCTCCCACATGCCTACTGAGTTGGTATGGCCCCTTCCTGGATGCTTAAATCGGGTCAGAAGGATTTCCGGCGTGTTTATGGGCTCCCTAGTTGTTCCCCTATGAACAGATTGCCCTCTTTACTGTTTTCTGGATTCCTTTCTGTAGCATCAGAAGGATAACGACTTACCCACAAAATAAGGGATTCTGGGATATCCACAAACAATTTTAGCGATGGCAACACACGATCTATACGTCTGGGCATAAAATGCATGAGTGGCCTGGCAGTCCTTACAGAAAAGTACTTCATGCTTTGCTCTACATTGCAGGACTCAGAATGTTCTGGGTGAGAAAGGACGCCGTATCCGTGAGCTGACAGCTGTTGTCCAGAAGCGGTTTGGCTTTCCTGAAGGAAGCGTTGAGGTAATAGCTGCTTCGGTTTCACGAGCGTGCCTTTTCGCTTGTCGTATTTTTAAGTTCCCTTCGGTGATGATCCGATGACGAATCAGAAATGGCCACCCTCCTGCTCAGAATAAGCGGCTCAGAGCCACGTTCTGTGGTGCTGTGCTTGCTGCTCTGGCAAGGGTGTCCTATTCATTGGATGATCTAGAGGCATTTGTCTGAGAAGGGACAACAGTCACAATTTGGGCTTGCATTCTCAAATTTGTTTAGAAACCAAACCACTTTTGCAGCTAAGGGTTGATTTTTTTATTTTTTTGTTTAAAGTTAGTATGTTTTACCTGTATAAGATTTGGTTTTGTTCAGAGGCTGGTGTGTTGAACTCAAAAGATGGGTTAAAATCTTCCCTGCCCTAGACTTGTATTGATGAAAGTTAGAAAAAGTAAAGCAATGTCTGTTTTCCAGACATTCCCTAATGTGGATCCAAACCAACTTTATAAATAACCCCACAACCATATTAGCCTTCAAAATACTTTTTTCTACTCTGCCTGCACACATTTACCTAGGTTAGTCATTTGTACCTTGAAGAAATGTTAAGAATAAAGTGACATAGAATCATAGAATAATAAGAGTTGGAAGGGGCCTATAAGGCCATCAAGTGCAACACCTTGCTCAGTGCAGGAATCCACTTTAAAGCATCCCTGACAGAATGGCTGTCCAGCTGCCTCTTGAATGCCTCTAGGGTGGGAGAGCCCACCACCTCCCTAGGCCATTGGTCCCATTGTCGTACCGCTCTTAACAGCCAGGAAGTTTTTCCTGATGTCCAGCCGGAATCTGGCTTCCTGTCACTTGAGCATCGCGTGCTGCACTCTAGAGTGATTGAGGGGTCCCCAGATATGGGCTAGTATAGAGTTGATTAGCTGGGCCTCTGTTCCCCTCTTGGTATGGACACACGGCAGGCAATGCAGAGGTTCTCTCTTAAGTGCCCCCAATACAGCTAGTGCTGTGTTGTCATGAATCTGTGCCCAATTTTAGTGTGTCTAGCTTGACTGATTTTTTTTCTTTTAAGTTTTCAGCACCTTTGCTCCCTTGTGCTAGGCATGTCCGGAATGATGCTTTTCCCAAGTGTAGATCAAACAGATTGGACCAACTGGTTGGGCTTCCACCAACACTTGTCCATACATGGAAGTGTTCAGATGGTTGCATCTCCAGGTTGGGCTCCTGTTTTGAATCCATTGGCTTAAAAAGCACCTTCATGAGACTGCACGAAGCACGGCCTCAATTGGCACTCGTTTGGAAAAATGGCATGTTTGTGAATTCCATGGCATGCTTTGGCTCAGCCTGTGGAATAGAGGACAACCCCTCAAGCCCTTTAAAGGTTCACTGGAGGGTCCTCATAGGTGGTGAAGCCTCTCTGGGCAGGTAAATATATACAGTGTACACGGTGAAGAGGAGGAGCCTGTAAGCAAAGATGCCTGCACACTTTGCTAGTCCTGTGTGTGGGGCGGATAAAAAAAATACGCTGCTTCCTCTTCCAGCTGTATGCCGAGAAGGTGGCCACGAGGGGGCTATGCGCTATTGCCCAAGCAGAGTCCCTGCGGTACAAGCTCCTGGGAGGGCTCGCGGTGCGTAGGTAAGTTGAGACTCTCGGTCGAGTGGCAGGGTCCAGGCATGCGCCCACAGAATACGTGACACAGCTCTTACTTTGACGATTGAGGAATCAGGGCAGCTCACATTTGGGTTGGATGGTGGTACGAAGGAGAAATAACAGTCCCCTTCATGCATTAAAAGACCAGCGTGTTTGAATGACATTATAACAGAGACGTGTAGGAATGTGTTCCTAAGCTTTTAGGTATGCACACATTGTACAATTTTACGTCCTACGGTACAAAAGGGCATTTATAAAATCATTTTATCCTAAATCCTGTTGTTTTCCTCATTTTTAAATAGCAATGTCATCCATACTTAGGGACTTCATGGGTTGGACAGGAAGTGGGGCTCTTTCGCTGGCCCTTTGACATCTGTGCGTTCAGCCTGGATGTCTGCAAAAAGATGGCTGAACATGAGGAATCAATGGGGCTCCCTTCCTGAACAGACATGTATAGGAATGAACTTTTAGAGACTTTGTGGGTGAGAGCTTTGCCTTGGAACAGTTTCCTTGTTAGTAGCTATAGAGAACTTTATGCAATGGGTCCAGAAGGCCAACAAAAGGAGTAATGCTCTGCCCCAAGGAGGTTGCAATCTAAAATTCAACATAGGTAAAAGGGAGGCATGATGGGAGATCAATGCGCCAGCTTTGAAAGTACCCCCAATTCTTATTTTTACTACCACCAAGGAGCACAGCTGGCCCTCTGCAATTTGCTATGCAACACTGGCTTATTTGTTCGAAATAGTATTACCTGACCTGTATTCGTGGGCAATTCTGCTCTTGCCACATTTGTCCAGTGCGATGAATCCCTTCAGTGATGATACGATGACGAATCAGAAATGGCCACCCTCCTGCTCAGAGTGAGTGGCTCAGCACCACGTTCTGTGGTGCTGCGCTTGCTGCCCTGGCAAAGGTGTCCTGTTCATTGGATGATCAAGAGGCATTTGTCTGAGAAGGGAGCGTTGTTGGAAAACTCACTGGATCCCAGCTAACGCTGAGCTTTTCTTCCTTATAATGAAATGACGCAGAGTGGGAAATTAAAGGGAACTCTCCTACACAGCTCACTGGAGTTTCTCCCCCGCTTCGTAGGGCCTGTTACGGTGTCCTCCGCTTCATCATGGAGAGCGGAGCCAAGGGCTGCGAAGTGGTTGTGTCGGGAAAGCTCCGTGGCCAGAGAGCCAAGTCCATGAAATTTGTGGACGGCCTGATGATCCACAGCGGAGACCCAGTCAACTACTATGTCGACACTGCTGTGCGCCACGTCCTCCTCAGGCAGGGTGAGTCTGCGGCAGCCTCATGCAACTAACGGTGGCTTTGCCTGGGCCTAGAAAGATTCCTCACCTTTGTGCTGCCGGCCGGCTACGGTTCAGACGTACTGCCAATCCAATGTTTGGCACTATTTCGGAGATGCAGAACCTCTGGCTTGTGGGCCGAATCTGGCCCTCCCAAGGTTCTGCAAAAGGCCACTCCCCCTTTCCCTGACAACTGCTGATTTAGTGCTTTTCCAGCATGATATGTGTCCTTAAGTGCTTTTCCAGGATGATATGTGTCCTTAAGCTGCAACAGGCTGGCAGTTTTGGTATTTTGGCCGCCTCCCCTTTTACTTTTGGCTCCACCCCTTTTGCCCCACTCATTAGTAGAATGCAGCCACCACACCTGGATTCCTGCATCGAGCAGGGGTTTGGATTCGATGGCCTTATAGGCCCCTTCCAACTCAATTATGTGCTCTCTCTCTTCTCTCTCTCTCTCACACACACACACACGAGAGCTGCTCCAAAACTGAATTTGACCTTGGACTGAAAGAAGTTCCCTGCCCCCGTTACTATGGCAATGAGCCTTGAATGAGCCTTGGGCTCCCTTCTCTCCTATTTTGAGGCAAACCATAGTTTCCTGGTTTATCCAAACTACCAACCATGGTTTGCACCTTCCTTGCTAACCAATCTCTCAAAACCCTAATTCCTGATTTGCAGGTTGAGTGCAAACCATAGTTTTTACTGCAACACAATGATAGCAACAACAAATAAACAAAAAGCAAAATAAAAGGGAGAATTCATATAAAACATCAATATTTAGTCATCATCAACATCTCCGCAAAAGAAAATACAAGAAAAGGTGAAAAAATGATTAACATTTCCATTTCAAATATATAGGTAAGCAGACCATATATCTAAATAAGCATTCATATGATTTTGGTTGTAGGAGATACAATCAAATGTAGCAATAGTAGTAAGATCTTCAGTCCGTTGAGTGATAGGAGTTGGGTGTTTTTCCTTCCAAGCTTGGGAGTGTAAGTCTCCTTGCAACGGTAAAGGCTTTCATTATCCGCTCTTGCTGTCCCTCTGTTAACACCCATGTCACAGGGATGTAATTTAAAGGCGCATGGACATCGGCCAGTATCACAGATTTTCAAGAACAAAAATTTATACGAGCAATGACTTCTAACCCAAAAGAAGCCACTGTAGCCCATGCAGCCCACATCGTGCGCCTCAGTGATGCATCATCCCCGGCCCATCGCCAGCATCTCGCAGAACTAGCCATCTGCTTCTTAGCAAGGCTCTGTAGCGTCCAAAATACATAACTGTGAAACCGTAGTTGCTGGTTTGGACGAAACCGGTTCAAGGGGAGAAGTGAAGGCAGGGCTTGGATGAGCCCCGTGTGAGGAAAGGAGGGAGCCCACTGAGATGTCTCCAGGTCCCCTCCTTTTTTGGTACACTAATGTAAGTGTGGAAGAAGGGTTTGATGGGAGTTGTAGTCCAATACTTGGGTGGTACCCAGTTGAGGTATAGAATTACAGAATAGTAGAGTTGGCCTTATGGGCCAATGAGTCGAGCCCCCTGCAGGAATCCATCTTGAAGCATACATGACAGATGGTTGTCCAGCTGCCTCTTGAATGCCTCTAGGGTGGGAGAGCCCATGACCTCCCTAGGCAATTGGTTCCATTGTCGTGCTGCTCTAACAGTCAGGAAGTTTTTCCTGATGTCCAGCCAGAATCTGGCTTCCTGTAACTTGAGCCCATTATTCCACGTCCTGAACACTGGGGTGATGGAGATCCTGGCCCTCCTCTGTGTGGCAACCTTTCAAGGTCTTGAAGAGTGTCTCCCCTCAGTCGTCTCTTCTCCAGGCTAAACAGGCCCAGTTCGAGGGCTTTGGTAGGCTCTTCTAAGATCACCTTGGCAGGAGGGAGTGCCTGCACTCATGCGTACAGCGCATGTGTGAAGAGCACCGCAAGCAGCAGCAGAGGCCACCTCCAGCGTAATGCAGAGATTTCGGTCCCCACAGTGTCCTTTGTTTTTTTTAAGCCACCTCACACCTCGGCCCTTCTTTCTGTCTCTCGCTCAGGTGTGCTGGGCATTAAAGTGAAGATCATGCTGCCCTGGGACCCAAGTGGGAAGATCGGCCCCAAGAAGCCCTTGCCGGATCACGTCAGCATCGTGGAGCCGAAGGAAGAGATCCTGCCCACCACCCCCATCTCTGAGCAGAAAGGCACAAAGCCGGAGCAGCCCCCCATGCCGCAACCCGTTCCCACTGCCTAAGGGGTGAGGGGCTTCATAACTCATAGTGCCATGGTAGCTGTGAGTATTTTTAACTCCCGCTAGTATTTATAGAGTACTTGATGCTTTACAGCAAAAAACGACCAGAGGTGTTTGTTTTGCACACTGTTTGTTTTGTGCCATCTCACTCAACGGGGCCTTTTGGTTTTATTGCAGGTTATCAAAGGTCTGGAACAAAGAGTTTATTTGTCTTGTAAAAAATCTCTTAATAAAACCAGAAAATACAAGATGGCAGAGGCTGCTTTTGTTAACCTGCTCGCGTTAAGTGTTGGGAGTATTCGAGGACCTTGGTCCTGGTGAGCCAATTGCAATGTCTTCCGGCCCTACTGCTGCTGCCCCGTCTCGCCTTTCCTATTTTAGGCACCACAGTCCCAGCAGCCTGTCCCTCAGTCTATTCCTTTCCGCTGCCACCAGTACCTTCCTCAGGTACACCCAAAGACCACACCCGTTGTTGCAATTAAAGGGAATTCATTAACAGAAGTCATTGCGTGTCAATAAGCTTAATGGCTTCCTCAGTACAGTTTAGTCTAGTCATTTTCCTTAACCGTTAGCACTTTTTAAAGGCATATATAAATAAATGCATATCATAAACAACAAATCTTGCAATATAATCATAGCATAAAGCAGTAGAACATCACACCAATATCCAAAACATACCAGTTCAGTCCCCCTTTCTTGGATTTAGAGTAAAATCTGATCAGGCGCATCTCCAGCAGGTTTTGTTGTCCGACCAGGCACACCTCTGGCAGGTTCAGCATGCTGGAATGAGAGCTGGGGGACGCAACTGAGGGAGGGGGGAGCCTTCATGGGGGTGGTCTTCAGCAAGGCTGGTAGCATGACCGGCCGGCTCGATCTCTGAGCCACGTTGCCCCACCAATATCCCTATTGATTCATTGATGGATTGCATTTTTGTACTGCCCGATAGCCAAGGCTCCCTGGGAAGTACTCAATTAAAACCATCAAATACAACAAGTATTCAAAGTTAAAACTTCTGGCTGAACACATGTTCTCATGGAAGGTGAGAGTCCCATGCAAGTTGCCTCCAGTATCAGAGGCAGTAAGCCTATGTGCACCAGTTGCTGGGGAACACCCCCACCTACGTCTACTTCTCTTTCCTGGGGAAAATTAGGGAAAAATCCTCCAGAAAAGATCCTAGAAGCATTTTTATGCAACAAAACGGTGCTGTTGTACTTGTGTCCTGCTTGTGGGTTCCTGGTTGACAGCTGGTTGGCCACTGTGTGAACAGAGTGCTGGACCAGATGGACCCTTGATCTGATTCAGCAGGTCTCTTCCGATGTTCTTAATCTCCAGACAGGACTGGGAAAGAGATCTGACTTGAGAGCTGTTACCAGCCAGTGAAAACAATATTAAGCTGAATGGACCTGTGGTCGGGCCCAGTATAAGGCGACTTTAGATCCGGTATAAGGACCTACAAACTAGTATCAGATTCAGAATGCAAGAGGGTTGGATACTGAGACGGGAGAGGAATTGCTTGCAGGGTGAAGGGCTTCCCGCTCAGCAGATACCCAAGCACTCATGCAACGTCTCCGAAGGGATAATGGCAGCAGGAGGAGATAGTAGGACCAGATCCACGTGCCTGCATCCTGCTTGCCATGCAAGCCCAAGGTGCTGCCCTCCTGTCCATTCCCTGGCACCTGCTTGGCCCTCCGTTGCCAGCCCGCTAAGTCCAGAGGTCTGAGCATCTTCCTGCAGATCCTCGTTCCGTGCTCATCCCCCTCCGTCTTTTACTACTTGCCCTCCAAAATTCTTGCATGCTCAACCAGTTTCCCTTCTTTTGCCTACCAGCCTGCGCATGCTGCTGTTAAAACCTTTTTGTGCGTCCCACCGCCTTACAAGCAAGCTGAGAACTGTTTTAGTGCTTTTAGATCTTTGCACGGTTTTATTTTTAATGGTTTTATGATGCGCTGCATTTTTTTTTTTCATGCCGTGTTTTACGATGTGCAGTTTATCCTTGGTTTTGTTATTTGATATTTATTTAGATGTACGGGACCCAAACAATTTCAGTAATTGGATGGTCTAAAAGTAAAGTAACTGAATTCCACGTTCCTATTAAGTAATAGCCTTTGTGTTGTAGCGCTTTGCGTTTGTAGGAAGGATGAGAGATACCCTTTCAAGTCCTTGAAGAGTGCTCTCATGTCTCCCCTCAATCTTCTCTTCTCTAGGCTAAACATGCCTAGTTCTTTATTTGCGTCCTAAAGAGCCCTTTTGGAGTTCAGCCCCCCCTCTCCCCCCCCCCCCCCCGCCTTGTACTTACATTCTTGGATAAATTACTTTTCTTTCAGCCTCACCAGTTTGTCTTCTGGGAAATTCTTTTGTGATCCGCCAGGCCCACCTTGGCAGCCATTTTACGAATGGGCAAGCCCTCATGGCAGCCATTTTGTGAGAGCACTCATGACATTCTCTCAAAATTCTAAATGTGCCCACAGACCCAAAAAGGGTGGGGGGCCCTGATCTAAATGGCTTTTAATTTTGCGCTCCCATCTGTTTGCCACCCAATTTTATGCCGTCTTGTCTACCCTGAACCTTCTTTCCCCATCCTTCTGCCTCTACGGCTCTTTGGTGACCAAGTTCACTTTCCAGGAGCCCGTGGTACTATCCTGAACAGGCCCTTTGCCTATTTCTCTTGGAAGGGAGTGACACAAAAGAAGAGGAGCCTTGCCCAAATCCTTGTCTGTGGCCCAGCTGGCCTGGAGCCCCTGAAAGATCAACTCCTAAGGAAATGCAGCCCTTGATTGAAAGGTCCAAGCTGCCTCACATCTGCCAGCCCATCTTCTGAATCCAGGCCGTGCACGGGTTTCATGACGATCAAGGCCAACTCAGTGAAAAATGCTTTATTGTAAAAATAGTGCAGCAAAAGTTTGGCGTGATAATTGAAAATAAGGCATTGAACACTTGCATCCACATTACGTAACGTGCCCTTCATCACCTGGCCAAGTGCTGTGTCCTGTTCTCTGCTCCCCCAGTACCTTCAACCCATCAACATGTCATAGCACCAGAACTGAGCGCAGATTCCTAACTCTCTCTGTGGGCAGCACATTCTTGTGTATGATGCTCCTGCTCCCAAAGTATCGTCTTCACATTCATTTTTCGCATCCTTGTTTCCCCCTATCCAGCCCCCAGCTCCTACCCAAATGTACGCGCCGTCAAAGCAAAGCATAGCCACAGTGTAACTCCGTGTGGGATGCCCCTTTGGAGTTGGGGGAACCTCTCTGCGCAAGGAGAAAGGGGATGGCTCAGCACCCAGGAATGACCGGGTCACAAATTAGAATTTTGTTTCGATAGGTGAATGTTAGAACTATCAAGAGTGCTTGGGGAGTGGGTGGGATTTGACGGCACCTCTCTTTCATTTGGTCTGCAAAAGACTCGGGGTTTTGCCTCTGTAATGTTGGAAGTACTGATACAGAAGGGATGTCCGGTTTCAAGATCGACGTAGAGCCATCCTGGATCAAACCGAAGGCCTGTCTATTACGGCATCCCCACAGTGGCCAATCAGATGGGAAGCCCTGAAGTGGAACGTGAGTGCGGTAGCATACACCTGCCCATATTCCCCAGCAACTGGTGCGCACAGGCTTACTGCTTCTGATACTGATGATAGCATAGAGGCAGCATGACTTGTAACCGTCCATAGCCTCTTCCTCCAGGAATTTATCAGGCCCCCTTTTAAAGCTGGCCAAGTGTGCAGATTTTGCTTGAAGCTTCAAGAAAAACTTTCCATAAATATGGGGACTCCACTTCAAATGTGCAAAATGCATTTCAATGGTCTTAAGTAGTGATACTTTCACTTGCCGGGGATAACAAAAACGTTGCCAACCTTTTGTTCTATTAGGGCAGCCTCCCCCAGCATTGCCCATCATTCCCAGACAACATGGTTGAAGAATGACGGGAGTTGTAATCCAACATACCCGGCAGGCTGTGCTAGAGAAATCCAGCAAAGGAAAACCCACAAATGATTCCAATTTGAACGTGAACGGGTGGCAAATGTCGTATCAAGAAATGTTCTTAATGCCGGTGAAGACTTGGATGAGGAGGTGCATTTGCAGACCTTCCAGTGTAAACAACGGGAAAACATTGTTTTGTGAACGATGCTGGTCATTTTGAATGGTGATTGCCCCCAGAATTCCGTCAGTGTTTAAAAAGGCACAAAAGAGACCCCCTGCTGCAAGGTGCCTCCTGCCAAATTTGGGAGACACTCAAATGAGATTAGGTTCTGAAATTGAGGAAATGGGCGATTTGCAGAGAATTGTAAAGCACGTTAAGGGGTTGTTGGCACTCCTGGAAAAGCTCAGCCTTTGCTAAATTTGTAAACTAAAGTTGTCAACTGCTTAGCTGCATCTCCGGCCACCCACCAAAGTAGGAAGCCATGCTTAAGTGCTACTTAAGTGCTGTTTAGTGTTACTAAATCCAATGCTGCAAGAGGATACCCCCGCCGCAAGCTGTACCCAGTAGATTAACCGCAATGCTGACCACGCCAGCAGGCCTGATTTACTCAGAGCTTTCCCTTGCTGGCATAGGCTGCCCACACAGGAAGGAGTTTAACTCTGAGGACATCCATGTTCTTTTGTCTATATCAACGCCGGGGGACCACGTGGCCTGCCAGATCTTGGACTACAACTCATAAAATATAAGAGCCCTGCTGGATCAGACCAAGGGTCCATCTAGCCCAGCATTGTTTACACAGTGGCCAAGCAGTTGTCGATCAGGAACCCACAAGCAGGACACGGGTGCAACTGCACCCTCCCATCAACCCTCACCTTTGGCTGCGCTCGCTCGAGCTGGCGGGAGTTGCAATGCGACATCTGGAGGGCTACGGACTCCCCGCACCTGATTTAGAGGAATGGGAGGGGGGGCCTGTTTTCCCGGTGGGGAAGCTCTAGTTAGGCATTTGGACTCTATCCAGGGCCGGCGGCACCTTCTGGATCCGAGCAGCGGGTCCATCCAGTCCAGCACTTTGTACACTGCAATTCTGCCGGGTAGAGACTGGCCAGCGTGTTGCCACGCTCCACACCTTCTCCCTCCTGCCACTGAACACAAAGGTTGCAGCTTCAGTTAGCTCGCCTAATGCGTAGATGTTGATCCACATTGGAGAACTCCGTGCATTCGGGGCCATTCTGAGCCACTCTGACTCGGAATAGGAGTTTGGGACTTTGGGTAGTATCCAAATTTAGTCCTACGTAGAGTAGGTCTATTGAAACGAAAGGGACAAGTAAGCCTTGTCTATGTAGGGCTTCGGGTGACCACATTGAAAAGGCAGGCAGAGCCCCTGCATTTTTAACAGTTGAATAGAAAAGGGAATTTCAGCAGGTGTCACTTATAGGCATGCAGCACCTGGTGAAATCCCCTCTTCATCACAACAGTTAAAGCTGCAGGAGCCCTGCTCTCTGAGTGGCCAGATACAAAAGAGGGCAGGGCTCCTGCAGCTTTAACTCTTTTGATGAAGAGGGAATTTCACCAGGTGCTGCATGCATACAAAGGACAAGGGCTGAAATTCCCTTTTCATTACAAATGTTAAAGATACAGGAGCCCTGTCCTTTTCCTACAGTCAGCCTATGTAGGATTAACATTGGAAATTATTTTTTGAGTTAGGTAAGAATGTATTCTGGTTTGGGGGCTACTTTCCCCCTTAATATTCCTTATAACCCGACGAAGCCCATTTGGTCAGTTCAGTGATGCTTCTAAAGCCAGATGGCCCCTTGCCCAAACTGGTTGGCTCAAGATCCTTCATCTTGCTATAATCAGATGTAAATGAAAAAAAAATATGACAACCACACAGAGAGGGTAATTTTTTTTAAAAAAAATGTGCCCGTGTACAGATCAGCCGATGGGGAAGATAGTTTCTGAGAGGAAAAGGCAACTTTTGCTACCATAGATCGGTTGGCTATGTCAGACGCACCTACGGGGCCATCCACCTTGCTGTCCCCTACATCTACTTGTTTGAGTTGGGTTCAGTGTACCAAGCTGATTTAAATGCAAGCAGTGCTTAAGTGGTTTATGTAGCACACACCCTGAACAAAGAATCAAATTCCCCTTTCCAGGTCACTCGGCTTGGGGTCATCTTTCAGTTTATCTGCAAGAGTATGTATGTGGTTGAAGTAAAATGGATGATCTCTTTTAAGAGTGAATGCGTATTATTTTTATATCAATCCACCTTTTTTCTTAACAATGCAGTGTAGGTTTCATGAGTGAGGAATCGCCAATAGATCAGAAATCGTATTCCCCACCCCCAACAAATTACTAGTCCTTATATAAATAACAGGTTACAAATTCAGAATTGTATCCATCTATTGTTGGTCCATGGATTTGCACTGAGAGGAGTAGATACCGAAGAATTGAAAGGATGTCTCAATCTTACTGTGAAAGTTTGGGGCAAGTCTGAGCTCATTATCTTAGGGCACAATTCCTATGTATGTTTAGACATTAAAAAAATCCTACAACTCCAGCGTTCCCTAGCCAGGACTTTTCCCCCCCATCTAAATATACCTAGGATTGCACCTTAATTTACTTGCAATGTAACGTCCAGCTCACACTCCATCTATGCTGTGATGGACTCAAAGAAAAGGATCCCAACGAAGAAAGATTAGCAAAATACAAAAAGAACTTTCAACATTAGCAGAAGGGGTTGTTCAGGGAAGTTACTTCTCACCCCACACCTCCCTATTGTGACCCCCAATGTTTATGCAGAGCGATCTTCTGCAGGTCTACTCAGGAGTAAGTCCCACTAAATTCAATGGGACTTGCTCCAATGTAAGCATGCCTGGGATTGCAGCCTCAGTGGCTTTGGAAAGCACCAGTTCATACAAAATACATGGCATCATATCCCCCACCCCCAATTTAAAAAACAAACCAAACCCAAAGCCATACGTACATCACATGCACACCAGAGCACACATACTACAATTCATCACGCATTTTGTCTCCTTTGGGCCTAACGAGTCTGCCAATGAAAAGGATCGAATTGGTCTTGTTGTCCTTGATGAGGAAAATGAACGGATGGTCGGCGTAGAAAAGCTTTGGGTTCTTCATCTCTTCCCGGCCGTAGATGTCCCCGTCAAATGGGTTCCCCTCTGTGTCCCACTCAAGGGCTGCGGCGTGGAAGACATTGGAGAGGTAGAGGTCCTTCTTGCCCGAGATCTTGGAGAGGTCAGCCTTGGTTTTGTCGACGGCTTCAGTCAAACCGAGATCAGCCAAGTGTTTCTGGAAACGAGGGACAGATACGTCAGGAGGGCGGAAACTTTAGCTGTTTTATAGATCTATTATATATGACATTCGTCACTTGTTATCTGCCAAACAATTTTGGTTTTGTATGGAAAGGAGGACAGGGCTCCTCTATCTTCAACAGTTGTATAGAAAAGGGAATTTTAGCAGGTGTCATTTGGATGCATCCAGCCCCTGGTGAAATTCCCTTTTCATCACAACAATGAAAGTTGCAGGAGCTATACAAGAGTGATCAGATACAAAAGAGGGAAGGGCTGAAACCCGAAGCGGATTCACTGCCCCACTGACATGGGAACCTCCACTGCCCCAATGGCAAGAGGGCCAGGACTGAAGCGGGAAAGCAATCCTGGACAGAATCGCCTCCTCTGGATGGCGCTGGGCTGCTCAGAGGGAGGCTGTATTCCGATGCCGTATGTCAAAGAGCGTTGAGACCCGCCCCCTTGAACCGTGGCGTACTCACGTGGAGGTCGTGGCTGACTTCCAGGCTGACCTTGGGCAGGGAGATCGCCACCGCCCTCGTCTTCATTTTACCCAGCCAAGTCTTCAGCTGCTCCTGGGTCAGCAGCTTCTCCAGGCGCTCCAGCGGCTCCACCTGATTGGGCATGATGAAGATCATGCTGGAGAGCTTGTGGGCCAGCGGCATCTCCAAGACTTGCAGCTTCTCCTCCTCGTCGTTGAAGTAGTTGTACAGCCCTAGAAAAGCCAACACAGCTAAACTGGAGGCTGATCTGGAGGGGGAGGGGGGACCGGAGAAGGAAGGCTAAGCAAGACCCAGCAGGACATGGAAGTGGGCTTCAGCCCCATGGACTTCAACGGGATTTGAGCATGTTGCAGTTGCTAAGATCATCAGCCTTTTATGCCACTAGCAGGGCGGTGGGTTAGAGATCTCACCGTGTCCCCCTCTCTTCTGTGCATGGATAGGGTGACCCTATGAAAAGGAGGGCTCCTGTACCTTGTATTGTGTTGAAAGGGGAATTCCAGCAGGCATCATTTGTATGCATGCAGCACCTGGTGAAATTCCCTCTTCATCACCACAGTTAAAGCTGCAGGAGCCCTGCCCTCTTTTGTATCTGGCCACTCTAGTATAGCTCCTGCAGCTTTAAGTGTGGTGATGAAGAGGGGATTTCACCAGGGGCTGCATGCATACAAATGACAGCTGCTGAAATTATCCTTTCGATACAACTGTTAAAAGATACAGGAGCCCGGTCCTCCTTTCCATAGGGTCACCCTAGGCCTACCAGACTTTTTAAGCATTTTCAGCTAGCCATGTTGTGAGAAAAATGAAGGGGTTGAATTCTGCTTTAGTCATACTTAGAGTAGTCCCACTGAGATCAATGAGACTTAAAGTTAATCATGGCTGATTTGATTTCAACAGGTCTCCTCTAAGTATGACTACACCTGGGTCTTAGGGTACAGCCCTATATATATGCTTAGACTGGAAAGTCCTACACCTACAGCCTGGCTGGGGAATACTGGGAGATGTAGGTCCCAGCACGTAGGGGATGGATAAATCCCTGGAGGAGAAGGCTATCAATGCTACTAGTCCTGATGGCTCTGTGCTACCTCCAGTATCAGAGGCACTATGTGCACCAGTTGCTGGGGAACATGGGCAGGAGGGTGCTGTTGCCCTCGTATCCTGCTTGTGGGTTTCCCACCAACAGCTGGTTGGCCAACTGTGTGAGCAGAGTGCTGGGCTAGGTGGACCCTTGGTCTCATCCAGCAGGGCTCTTCTCATGTTCTTAGGTCTTTTTTCGGTCGCCTAGGACTATTTATTTATTTACGACATTTAAATGCCGCTCCACGTCTACAGAGATTCAGGAGCGGTGGATGACACCCTTAGGGACTCGTTGTGGGCAAATGTTATTATCGTGAGAGCTCAGGCATCTGCTCTGAAGAAGTTCTGGTTGTGCTGGGAGATTCATCTTCCAAGAGTGGATTCTGCCCCATTTCCCGGCCCTCTTACCTGTACGATGCATCATGGGGACGGCAACTGTGTAGGAACGGGTCACCATAAAGCCACGGTTGTCTACCATCTTGTGGTGGAACCTCTCGTCCCAGTGAGCTATCAAAGCAAAGGGGAGCCATGAGGGAAGACCAGTTAGCAGTGGAAAGGAGCAAGGGGTTGTTGTTATCCCACATACCCCATTGTAATTCCACTAACGACAACAAAATAAACCTAAGAAGACTTGCCACAAGGCAAGCAGCATGAGGGGTGGCTAAATGCATCCGTCCTGCTCCGAGCCGTGGCATCCAATCAGGCATTTGAAGAAACCAAATCCCATTTGTGCAAAATGGATGCGCATTTAAATTTTTGCAGAGGGGATTAAGCGGAAAGCCGTTGGGTGTACCAATACTGAACAGGCCTATCAAGAGGAATGAGCCACGGTCGCTAAGGGAATCCCTGTTTCTCCAATTACCAGGAGCCGGGGAGATGCAATGGGTGATAGGGTGACCACATGGAAAGGAGGACTGGGCTCCTGTATCTTTAACAGTTGTGTAGAAAAGGGAATTTGAGCAGGTGTCATTTGTAGGCACGCAGCACCTGGTGTAATTCCTTCTTCATCACAACAGTTACAACTGCAGGAGCCCTGCCCTCTCTTGTATCTGGTCACTCTAGTATAGCTCCTGCAGCTTTAACTGTTGCGATGGAGAGGGGATTTCACCAGGTGCTGCAGGCATACAAAGGACACCTGCTGAAATTCCCTTTTCTATACAACTGTTAAAGATACAGGAGCCTTCTCCTCCTTTTCATATGGCCACCCTAGCCGGCAGTCAATTGGTAGTTTCTCAGCTTTTGTGTAATTCTATGCCCACCCCACCCCGGCCAATGCTAAAGGGTTGAAACGCCTCTTCTAAGGTTTCGTTACTGGCAGGATCAGCTTTCAGCTAGAATTGCGTGATATTTTGGCCCGGCCCCTTTCCTTTGCCCCCTCCCCCCCGGGAGACCCTCTCCAAAATGGAACTTGGTCCGTGGGCCGCGAGGCTCGAAGCCCGCCCGCCCCCACTCACGTTTGAAGAACATGGCGTTGACGATCAGGGCGCCGTCCGTCTTCTCCACGTCCTTGGTGACCTCGGGCAGCCTGCCATCGGTGGTCTGGGCCGCCCACTCGTTGATGGACTTCAGGGCGCTCCGCTTGTCCCGGAAGTTGATCTTGGAGTGGTCGTAGTTGTAGTGCTTCTTGCTGCTCTTCACAAAGTCGTCGGCGAAGCTGACGGAGCTGGGGCTGTAGAGGCGGCCGCCCATCTTCCAGGTGACGTTGCGGGCCGTGGCGTTGCTGACGTGGCTCAGCAGCTCCGACAGGCCGCTGTGCATGTAGTCGTCATTGAGCGTGTCGGCGCGGAGCACGGCCTTGGCTTGGGAGGCCGTGGCGGCCTTGCCGCCGAGTGACACCAGGCCCAGGGACGAGGCGACCACCACGGGGGAGACGAGGATGTTCTCCGTGCTCTTGTCCTTCGCCATCACGTGGTAGAGGCTGAAGGCCAGGCCGGCGCTGCGGTCGGCCAAGGCGGCGGCCCTCTCGCTCAGCTTCTTCTCTTCGACGGCGGCGGCTTTCTTCTCGCTCGCCTTCTTGCCTTCCGGGGGCACGGCGGCCACCAGGGCGCCGAGCGCTAGGAGCCTGATCCACCACATGGCTTCCACGGGAACTGGGACCAATCTGAGCCTGCGAGGAAGCAAAAGGGCCGGTCAACAACATGGAGCAATCCTCTATTTCACTGTCCCCGTCGGCGCGCGCAGCCCGTTTCATTAGGGTGTGCGCCCAGGGGATTTAATTGATTTATTTTTAAAGGTGAACATTTATTGAATACTCAGTCATGAAGGACATTGTTTATATTCGTCCGTTTACTGAACGCTGCCCTACTCCGTGTTTGGCTTGTCTGACCACGGGAAGGCTGTTGCAGGTGAGGAGGGGGTATGAGGGGGTATGAGCATTGGTGGGGCTTTGTGGTGACAATGGCCAGAGGAGGGGCTTTCGAGGCAGCATGAGCCTTCAGGGGCCCTCCTGCCTTTTCACTCCTGCTGCCGGGAGCAGTGGCGTGCTGTTGGGGGGCGATAGCAACAGAGCAGCTGGAGGGCAGCCAGAGGACCATTCCTGCTGCATCTGGACTCCCCCTCTGGATCCCTACCCAATGCCCCCCTCAATTCAGCACTTATCGCTTGAGACATTAGGGTGTGCTTGGGCACACCCGGCACACCCCTTGAGCACGCCTATGTCTGTCCCTGAAGTACGCCAGCCTGGACCAACTGGGTCCTCTCCAGACGTGTGGGACTAAAACTCCTGCAATCCTCAGCCAGCACGGCCAACTATGGGAGTTGGGTCCAACATGTTTGGAAGACACCAGCTTGAGGATTACGTACTGCATAAGGGGAGTGCCCGCAGGGACAGTGTCAACGGTAGGCCTGGTCGGACACCTGTGGAGGCCCCACATCCTAGCAGGGGCCCACAGACAAGAGCCCAATGGACTTGCTCCTCTCTTCGCCCCTTGCAACCTGCTTGTCCTCCCGCCGCTCCACCAGCCCTGGCAACAGCGATGGTAAGGAGACACCGCGCCTGCTCTCTGCCTGTCAAGCAAGGAAGCGGTGGCCATGATGAGGAAGAGGAGGAAGAGCAGCTGGTGGAAATGGTCTGTGAGAAAGTTAGACTCACTGGGAGAGGGGCCCCTTTCAGGGTCTTCCCCGAGGACCCTCCAAAACCCTGAGTCCATAACGCCCTCCTACGAATCCATGTTGCAGCCATACCTGGAATACAGTTCCAGTCGCAGAAATATCACAAAGACTAAAAAAGTCCAGACTAGGAGCCCAACTCCCTGTCAAGAAACGCTAGAGCATTTGGGCCTTTTAAGTTAGAAAAAAAAGGCAAGTAAGGCTGGAAGGAAGGACATGGCACAAATTTACAAAGCTGTGGAGGGAATGGATGGGGAGAGCTGTTTCTCGTTCTCCCAGAATAGTGGTACTATGGTCATTCAGCATCATTGACTAGTAGTACAGGACGGAGAAAGGTTTTTCTACCAGCAATGCGTACTTAAACTATGGAACTCACTGCCTCAAGATGGGGTGATGGACACTAGCAAAGATGTCCTTAAAAGAGGATTTAAAAAAATCAAGAAATGACCAAATCAAGCCTCCATGTTCAGAGGCAGCATACCTCTGAATACTGGCTAGTGGGGAGGAACAGCCTGTATTTGTCCACTTATAGCCTTTACGTTATTGTAGAGGTTTCACTCCACAAAGTGCTACAAATTGTGGTCCTATGTAGAGCAGCAGACTGTGCTTCCTTTTAGGAGCACAAGAGGGAGCTCTTGAGTTTCCAGAAAGTTTGAATAGTTAGCTCAGTGTTTTCTAAAGCTTCTGATTTAATCAAGTAGATCACAATCTTTTCACCCTTAATTAAAATGTAATTGCCAAGTGTTAACCCCAGAGCAGTGACTCCATCAGCGATGCAACGGGCAGCCCCTTCTTAAGGTAGGAGTCATTTGGTTGCGTTTCTGCATCAGGAGTATCTGATGCAGAGACACAACCAAATCAGCAATATCTGATTGTGTCTCTGCAAAGACAACCCCTTCAGAGGGAGAAACTATGAGCTTTTCTACTTTGTTTCTGAGATTACAATCGCAGGCATTTTCATTGAATACTTCCTTTCTCTGCATCCTCTATTCACTTTACTGAAACAGCGCTATCTAGTGGCAGAATTATGGTGCAACACCAACTTCTGCTTTTCTAAAAAATAGCTGTTTTTTAAAAAGTGGGATAAGGAGGGGTGGAAGCATGGGAGATGTCCTTGAGGTGGACAACATCATCTAAAGGACTTCTGTGAGGGGCCAATCGTGAGCTTGCAATAAATCGCTCGTGTAGGGAAACTCTGTAACTCAATGGCAGCAAACATTGGCAACCACCGAATCTCCTCACATAGCGTTACTTAGGAGACACTGTAGGCAAACTAAAATGGCGGCCGGTGACAGGGTAGAAGTTTTGCAAGGGGTGTGTGAAGCCCACTCAGCAAAAGAAACCAACGGATGAGGAAATGAAACGCGAGACGGGGCATTTCAGCTCAGAACTAGCGGAGTCCTCTTGCCTGAATCTAGCTTCATACAGGATTGAATCACGGGACGGAGCCATTGCCCCGTCTCCATTCAAAATAGGTCTAACATCAGTCGCTGAGCAAAGGCTTGGAGGGAGGGAGGAAAGGAACCCAGAGTGCAGGAGCGGAATCATGGGCTCAAGTTACACGAAGCCAAATTCCAGCTGGACATCAAGAAAAACTTCCTGTTAGAGCAGTACGACCATGGAACCAATGACCAAGGGAGGTCATGGGCTCTCCCACACTAGAGCCCTGCAAGAGGCAGCTGAACAACCATCTGTCAGGCATGCTTTAAGGTGTATTCCTGCACTGAGCAGGGGGTTGGACCCGATGGCCTTATAGGGCCCTTCCAACCCTACTATTCTACTATTCTATGAATTACAAAGATCACCCCACAAAATATTTCATCAAACTGATTAGGCTGACCAGATAAAGTCCAGGTCAGGGCTCATGTAACTTTAACAGCTGTAGAGAAAAGGGAATTTCAGCCAGTGTCATTTGTATGCAATTAGTTCCTGGTGAAATTCCCTCTTTATCACAACAGTTAAAAAGTTGCTGCCTTCTTTTGTATATGGTCACTCTAGTATAGTGCCTGCAACTTTAACAGTTGTGATGAAGAGGGAATTTCACCAGGAACTAATTGCATACAAATGACACTGGCTGAAATCCCCTTTTCTCTACAACTGTTAAAGTTACGTGAGCCCTGACCTGGATTTTATCTGGTCACCCTAATCTATCTGTACAAATACGGCTTGGTGCGCCTATTCCACTGCTGTGCTTTTCCATGTGCGTTTTTCTGCTGCGACGCCATCTGGGCCGTTGCCAAAGTCTCAACAGCCGGCGTTTGGGGGCACTGTGCCAAGGGTGGGGCTAAGCTGTGTTCCCTGCATGCAGTGGAAAGGAGCTGGGGACTGGAATAGAGGAAGGGAAGGGAAGCGGAAGCTGGCCCCCAAATGTTCCTTGCAGAAAGGCCAATTTGCCACGTAGGCAGCTTTGCCGCAAAACACCCCCCCCCCCCCCCGTTTCGACAGCCCCTGAAAATTGCAGAGCCTCCAGCTTAGGGTTAAATTATAGGTGTCATGTAACATTTCCACTGCCGACTTTTGGCAGCAGTGGAAATGGGGAGGGAAAAGGGTTCATTAAGTTTTGGAGGATTTTTAAATTAGAAGTCTCTTTCCAAGGCAAAGACTTTCTGTAAATACTCTGTAGCCAGATCGAAGTGTCCCTGGTTAGATTTAATTCAGCGGTGGGCAACTTGTGGCAATCCAGAAGTTTTGGCCTACAGCTCCCATCATGTCGCCCCCATGGGCTACGCTGGCTATGGCTGATGGGAGTTGGAGGCCAAAACATGTGGAGGGTCACCAGTTTGGACAAATACAAGGAAGTCCTTCTTCACACAGAGCTTAGTTAAGCTATGGAATTCGCTACCACAAGATGTGGTGATGGTCACCAATTTGGATGGCTTTAAAAGGAGCTTGGATAAATTCCTGGAGGAGAAAGTTACCAAGGGCTACTAGCCCTGATGGCTATGTGCTTCCTCAGTTTCCGAGGCAGTAAGCCTGTGTGCACCAGTTGCTGGGGAACATGGGTGGGAGGGTGCTGTTGCACCATGTCTTGCTTGTGGGTCCCTGGTTGACAGCTGGTTGGCCTTTGTGTGAACCGAGTGCTGGACTAGATGGACCCTCGGTCTGATCCAGAAGGGCTCTTCTGATGTTCTTATCCACACATTCCTCCTTACCCCACAGCAGAATTGTGGCTGCAGAGCCGTTAAGAAGACAGGTGTGGTTCTCTGAGTTATGAACTGGCAACCCCAATTATTTACACAATGACCCTCTCCCTTCAAGGTGCTAGGCAGGAGGAGAAGCCATCACTGGCTTGCCTGATGGTTTAGGTCGCCATGTAGATGTGCTATGAGGACAGAGAAGCAACGGGGCTTAAAACTTCAAGGTAGATTTGGGCCAGCCTTCTTCAATTTGGTGGGCTCTGAAACTCCCAGCGTTTTTCAGGCAACATAACCAATGGAGGGCACCAGGTTGGTGAAGTTGGATTCAGTTTACGCAGCAGGGAAAGAGGTGCCACTGAGCACCGGCGTGATCTGCTCAAGGAGGTTGCTGAAATTCCTTTGATGGAAGCGATAGGCACTAAAGGACTTGACTTTAAGAGGATGGGCCGCATTCACAGAGGGCAAGAGTCACTGGGCAGAATTTGCTTGAGGGACGCTCCAAGGACAGTGCCATTTCGCCTTTGAGCACTAGAATTTGGGAACAAACCCAAGGGTAAGGCCAGCACCGCCATGCCCAACTTGTGCCGTTCCAAGAGACATCTGGCTGGCCGACGACAGAAGACGGACCTTTGCTTGGATCCAGCAAGGCGCGTCTCGCATTCTTAACAACTGGGCCAGGACGGCTGTCTGGGATGCTTCAGGGTCAGGGAAGAGGGGCTGGAGCAGAACACCAATGGACACCCCTTCAAAGGTCTAGGCTCCTATCACTTTAACCCACTGCGCGCTCCCAGTCTCATTACAAGCTACACGGATCACTTTGGAGGGGTTACTTCTGACCCATTTGGGACGTGTGATGGGTCAAGTGTATAGGTTGTTTTTTGTTTTCTAAAGATACCTTGAAACTTTTTCTTAGTGTGGTCAACGTTTGCCTTTTTCATTCTGAAAGAAAACAGATATATAAGATAGTTCCCTCAAGGACCTGCACGTGTGGATTTCAGAAGAGCACATGTAAATGTCTACAATTACATTTCCATGGAAGGGGTCTGGGAAACCGGCAGTTGTAGGGCCCTGCCGGAGTGGGCGTTGGAGGTTTAGTGCTGCGCTTTAACTGAGGGAAGACAACTCTCTAGACCTCATTGTTCCAAAGAACACTGGAATAGGAGAGAACCAATCATAGATGTCAACATGGCTACGCCTCTGAAATTTCTCCAGTTGCGAGCGGACTGTCTGCAATCTAATCCCTGCATTCTCCTTTTTTCACAGTTTTGCATAGCCACACCCTCTCCAATGTAGCACAAACTGTGGGCAGGGCTTCCAGGAAGGTGGGCAGGGCCAACACACGACATGGCTGAAGTCACCAGAGATGGTAGAGCCCCTGCTTTGCATGCAGAAGGTCCCAGGTTCGATTCCCGCCATCTCCAGGTGGGGCTGGAAAAACTCCTGCCGTTTCTGCCTGCCGGTGTCGACAATACCGGGCTAGATGGACCAAAAGTTGGATTCGGTATGAAGCACCGTCCCATGTTCCTATATCCTTAACTCTCTGGGCCGTATATTTGGGAGGAAAGAACGTTAGTGCCATTATAAGAGACTTACCCTCTTTTCTTTTTTTAAACCCAAACTGATGGTGCTTTGGGGTCACAAATTGTTAAATTTGGGTTTGCCGGTCCTGTGATCACTTTCCACTTTTATCAGTCAACGCTTTAATCCACCCTTTGGAAAACTAGCCAGCTACCATTTTTGAATCCTTAAATATGGGCACAGTTTAAGTTGCGTGCAATTATTCAATTCCATGTGTTTAAGGAAGAGAATGCAATTGGTTCCTCTATTTCCCCCCCTCCCCCCGCTTCAACATGGTGATTTTTTTTTTAAAACCCTTTTTCCAATTTAATAGGCAGATTAGAAAATGCATAAATCCAACTCTGGCAGCTCAGCGATTTTCATAAACCCAACTCTGTGGCCCCTCTCCTTGATTTACAGTGGGCTGCAGCGTCATTCAGAAGCAAGGCAGAGGTTCCTCCATGCACATGCCACGTAAGCAGGGCTCCGGCAAAGAAGGCCTTGAGGCCCCTTTTAGGCTAGAAAAAAAGACGTTCCATTGGAGGATGAGAGCATCCAACAGAATCCCAGCCGGGGTATCGTCTCTAAAACAAATTCACGGAGGAAAGCACTTCAAATATTGCTCACGATTTATATTTATGCATGAATTTGTTAATTGCAGAACTGAGGTTTTATGCAATTGGGTTTGTTTTGGAAAACACAGACAAAAAATAAAAATGGGAGGGGGGAGACAGAGGTTGCAGGGAGCTATACAGAATACAGAAGTCCAATTTTAAGCTAACAATACCTTTGTCCTAAGGCATTGTTAGCTTTCCCCATTTTTTTTTCTCTCCCCAGTCATGAAGGCAATTTATTGACTTGCTTTCTTTTTAGAGATAGGTGGGGTTTTTTTTTGCTTTCTGTGTTGGATTTCAGAGTTTGCGTCTGGAATAGACCTACTTTGTTTTTATTTGTTTTAATGTTTTGTCTGTTTTATGATTCTTGTATTTATATTTATTGTTGTTCCCCGCCTCGATCTGGATGGAGAGGCGGTTTAGAAATAATATATATATAAATAAATAAATAAATAATACACACAGCATTTCTCTGGCAACAAAAGTTCTGGCATTCAAAACATGAAAACTTAATTTCTGGTTTGGCAAGGAAACTGCTATGGCACAGAGGCTGCGTTCGAGCACAGTTAATTTCACATGAGAACGGAGGCACCTTTCCCTTCCAAAGCCACCCGCCCCTGTCCTGGCTTTCTATATTCCCTTTTCAAGCTTCGCTCCTTATCAGCAGAACTCTAGGCTCCCAAGGCAAAAAGGGAGGCCAGGCTTACCGATAAAACAGGCTGCAGGAGTTCATGCATACCACAGCTTTGTAAAATCAGCCCAAACCACCACCCACAATCCCTGCAGAACTGCACATGTTGAAACAGGTCTCGGGAAGGGCGGACTGTGACCCCCAGCAACACCTTTCTAGGGTGACCAGATGAAATCCAGGTCAGGGCTCATGTAACTTTAACAGTTGTAGAGAAAAGGGAATTTCAGCCAGTGTCATTTGTATGCAATTAGTTCCTGGTGAAATTCCCTCTTCATCACAACAGTTAAAGTTGCAGAGCCCTGCCTTCTTTTGTATATGGTCACTCTAGTATAGTGCCTGCACCTTTAACAGTTGTGATGAAGAGGGAATTTCACCAGGAACTAATTGCATACAAATGACACTGGCTGAAATTCCCTTTTCTCTACAACTGTTAAAGTTACAGGAGCCCTGACCTAGATTTTATCTGGTCAGCCTACACCTTTCCCCAACCTGGCGCCCTCCAGATGTGCTGGCCGGCAACTCCATTGGCCATGCTGGCCGACAGATCATGGGAGTTGTGGTCCAACACATCTGGAGGGCACCAGGCTGGGGGAGACTGCTCTGTATCGTAGGTCAATCAACTCGCTTCTTTAAAAGCATCTCAGGAGTTGATCAGCTGCAATGGGACATGCGTGTAGCATCCACAAGACTTGTTTAACATACTTAAGACGAAACAAAACTTTTAATAACCGGCATCTTTCTCCCTCTCTCCTACACATACACACGTCTACTTATTCTTTATTTTAAATGCAAATGCCATATTGGCTCCAAAGTGGCCAGAGGTCTGGCCACTGCAAAACCAACGCAGTAGCAAAACCACTGCCCATCCAGAGGAACAAAGGGGGAGTTACACAGAATCATTTTTTGCAATTGACAAAACCACATTCATTTGTTCAGCGGGGGGGTGGGGGGGGTTGCATTTTGGTCCCATGCAAATCAACCCCAGTGAAGCTTAGAAACAAACAAAGGCCACATTCAATGTGGGAGTTCAGGGCTATTCCTGCCTCCACATTTCCTTCTCACCAATGCAATCCTATGCGTGCCTACTCAGGAGTAAGTCCCTTTCCATTCAATTGCACTGCAGGCTGGGGAATGCTGGGAGTTGTAGGGCTATCCCCCCCCCCCCCAAACATGCACAGGATTGCGCACTTGAATCTCTCTCACGCCCCCACCCTCAAAAGTGCTCAACACTGATCAGATTGTGCCCCAAGTTTACCAGCTCCATGGTACCCCTGAACTTTCATTCCTCTTGGATTCTCCAAAACAGCATTTTTTTTAAAAAAAAAAGGGTAGCGCAAACAATAGGTGATCGCCTTAACCAAAACTTGAACAATTGATCACAAAGAAGTTAAAGAAATAAACAATGGATAAAATTTAATACAGAGTACAATTTTTCAAAGAGCACTTTTTATATACATTCAACCAAAATGATATATTGAAAAAAACTTGCTCAATGATCGCAATAAACAATGATTACAATGATGATTGTAATCATTGAGCAAGTTTTTTCAACGTATCATTTTGGTCGAATGTATATAAAAAGTGCTCTTTGAAAAATAGTACTCTGTATTAAATTTTATCCATTGTTTATTCCTTAACTTCTTTGTTATCAATTGTTTTTTTTTAAAAACCAACCCCAACCCCCAATGTTAGTCCTTCCAGTACCTAGCCCAACCCGAAATTTAACCTTAAGAGTTCCCCCCAACCAGGGCCTATCATGCAAAATTCTTCAGTGCCTCCCATCACCACAGGGGCCTGGCACCCTATCGCCCCAGCTGCTTCCGAGTAGGTGATGGGGGGGGGGGCATTTGCTCCAGCAATCTTTCCATGCCCTCAGAAGCAGACAGGACAAAAAAAAACTATCACGTTTGGCAAAACTTTGCCGGAGACCCAGGAATAGCCCTTGCTTTCCTGGCGCAGGGAGAGGGCCTGGGAGGAGGGGATCAGGCTGCAGGGAGCACCTATCTCATGGGGGCTGCTCACTCCGGGCCCGATCTCCAGGAGATCCCAAGGTCCCTCCTGGCCCTCTGCTCTACGAGCACAGCCAGGATCCAGAGGGCGAGCGAGCGAGCAAGCAGGCTCAAGGCGCACCCTGCCCGCCGGGCACACGGCAATGCGCTCCACGGAGCGCATGATGTGCCATGCTTTGCGGGGGCTGGCTGGGGGCTTGACCCATCTTCCAGCGGTCACTGGGTGACTTTGGGCCAGGCACGACTCCCGTCATGACCTACCTCACCGGCTTGTTGGGAGGGGAAAAATGGAGAGGAAGAGGAGGGCCACGTAAGCCGCCTTGGGTTCCTAGTGAGGGGAAAAAAGGGGGGTGGGGTTTAAGTGTAATTATAGTTCAAGTGTAATCAGGCCTATCCAGTGGAATTTTAGGATGTTTTTAGGATGTGTCATTGCTATTTTAATAATGTGCGCCATGTTTTGAATCAATTTTATGTATTTTATCATATTTTGTATTTACTGCTGTTTCCTGCCTCGATCCAAACGGAGGGGCGGTTAAGAAATAAATTTATTATTATTACTATTAAAATAGGTAAATAAATGAAAATACTGCGATGAGCCCCCCCCTTTCATACTGGGATGGGGTCCGAGAGTCGTAGAAGGCTTTCTCCTGCGAACGGGCCCGGAGGGACCGATGGACAGCCCGATTCCTCCTCGCAAGGCCTTTTCTTTTGGGAGGGGGGAGAAAGTTCGATTGCCCCCCCCCCCCCCAGGCCAGCATCGTCAAAGCCCATCACAAAGGACGCTCCGGTCTGCCAAAGGGAAAAGAAAGCGCCCCCCGCCTTCTTCAAAGCCGGGATCGACTCAACTTTTGTTCCGGTTTGCAATCCGAATCAACCCCCCCCCCCCCCATGCCTTCCCCCAGAGCGCACTCCGGTCGCCGTGCTAGCCAACCGCGGTATCGCCCTCCTGCTAAGGAGGCTCCATCCCATCCCAACCGACGGGAAGGGCGCCCGAGCGGGGCTTCTCGCCCCCGGGGCTCGAGAGGGGGAGAACGCGCCTGCCGGATCGGTGCCCCGTCCATCTGCAAACGGAAGGCGGGGTGGGATCCCAACCGGCGCCCTGGCCCCTCCGCCGGACGCGACCCCTCGCTACGCCGATTTGGGAATAAGTTGCGTTGGCCTCAAAGGCGCTTACTCCCGAGTAGGCGGGCGGGCGGGCTGCGCTCGCCGTGCAGCCGGAGCTCCGTCCCGCCGCTGCTTTCCAAGCCCGCCACCAACGAAGCGCGGCGCAAGGGGTAGTTCTCCACGCAATTCCGACTCAAGAGTAGACCCATTGCAACGAATGGGTCTGAAGTTACTCGCGACTCACTTCAGCCCCATGCGTTGCAATGGGTCTACTCTACGTAGGGCGCTACCCGAGCGCGCAGCGCCCGGCGGCGCTTCCCAGGCGCGCCGCCCTCCTCTTCCTCACCTTGCCGCCCTCGGACTTGCACCCGGCGCCTTCGGTTTCGCGGGCCCGCGATGCTTCCCCCGGCGATCGGATCGCGCGTTCTGCAAAGCCGCGGCCCGGGGGAGGGGGCTCTTATATAAGCGGGCGGGAGAAACTTCTGGAAAGTTGCGGGTGGAGAGACAGGGCCTCCCCGCGCGTCTTGGGAGCGGCCCCCCGCCCACGGGCCCGGATGGGCTGCCGGCCCCGGCGGGGTCCCAGAGGCAGCCGGTTTCCAGCAAAACTCCTCTCCGCCCTTGCAAGGCAAAAGCCCCCCCCCCCCGGTCCCTGCGTCTCTTCCCCCACCGCCCCCTTTCCAACGCTCGCTGGAGGAGCTCAACGCGAAACTCTAACGCGCAAAAGGATGAGGCGGCCTCCAAGAAGGGGATGGTGCCTTGAGAAACCCCAAACGTGACATCCCCCCACCACCCCCGCCGCCCTGCCTGCATCCCAAATAGGAACGCAAGGGAGAAAAATCCACATTTTACGTAGTGAAAATCAGAAGAGCCCGGCTGGATCAAATCAAGCCCCATAGGCGCGCACAGCACATTTCCTTAGCGTGTGCGCCAGGGGATATATATATATATATATATATATATATATATATATATATTTAAGCGAACATCTATTGAATTCTCAGTCACAAAGTACATGATTTTTATTCATTTAGTTATGAAACAGTGTAGACACTGATGCCCTCCTCTGCGTTCAGCTTGCCTGACCATGGGAGGGCCGTTGCAGCGGAGGGGGGTGGAGAATGAGGAGACGCCCCTCAAGCCCCAGCAGTGTTGGGGCTTACAAGGTGATATTAGCCTTCGGGGTTCCTCCTTCAGGCTTCTCTGAAGCACTGCTCCCGGCAGAGAGGCTTCCAACAGAACAATTCCTTTTTATTCCTGCTGCCAGGCACCTGGAGGACTATTCCTACAGCTTCTGGATCCCCCTCCGGATCCCTACTCAATGGCTTGAGACATTAGGGTGTGCCTGGGCACACCTGGCACACCTCTTGCACACACCTATGTCAAGCTCTATCCAGTCCACCACCCTGTTCCCACAATGGAAAAAAAAAGATGCAGGAAACTAGACATTTTGCTGCTTGAGGCAAAGAACAAGATGGCGCCCCTCCCATTCCACATGCCAAAGTTGACTGGGCTGGTGGTGTAATTTTTCTTCAATATGGACAATGGGGCAGAGTCCTTCACTGGACCTGAAGACAGCGGGTTGACTACAAGGCACGTGGCTTTCTCTCCTCCAATGCCTTGCTGCCACCTCCCAGCATCTGCTGCCTGAGGCCACTGCCTCACTTTGCCCAATGGCAGGGCCGGCCCTGCAGAAAGCCCACAGGCAGGACATAAGCGCAACCGATAGCGCCTTCCTGCTCGTGTTACCCAACAACTGGTACTGAGAGACATACTGCCTCCAATACCGGAGGGTAATATCAAGCCATTGGGACTACTAGCCTTTGATAGGCTTCTGCTCCATGTGCCCAAGTCAAGCCATCCAAGTTGATGGTCATCAGTACTGAACTTGTGGTAGTGAATTCTAGAGATGTGTATTGTATCGTTAAAATGTACGATAACGATACGATAAGGTCGTTATCGTGCATGTGTTTAACGATGATGATACGATAGAAAAACCTACGATCATCATTGGAGACGATAATTTTCAGGCAATTTTATTGTTTTATCGGACTGCCATATAAATATACCTATAACTTCTGTATTTTAAAAGGTAGAGGCTTGAAACTTGGTCACAGTGCTTATGGGGTATGCCTAAGTATGTGTACGAAGTTTGAGATCGATCCATCCAACCCTCAATTTTATATGAATTTATTAAAGAACGTTTCTGTTCTGACAGGCCTGAACGAACGCACGTAGCGAGCTGTCATTCTGATCTGTCAGAACTGAAACAATTTTTAATAAATTCATATAAAATCGAGGGTTGGAAGGATCGATCTCAAATTTCATACACATACTTAGGCATACTCCATAAGCACTGTGACCAAGTTTCAAGCCTCTAACTTTTAAAATACAGAAGTTATAGGCATTTTTTCTTTAAAAATAGGGCTGCAAAAAAATATTGTTTTTTCACGATAATTATCATAAAGACGATACGGTTCACCTACGATATGAATGAAGACGATAATTTATTTGGTCCGAAATGATGATAACGATAAACGACAAGATTTTTTGGCGTGCACACCCCTAGTGAATTCCCTAGTTTAAATATCAGGACTTCGAGACTGAAGGTGCGTACTGCTCACAATCAGTATTCTAGAAGAACGACAAAAAGGGGAGGAGCCCTCACCTCAGTCAAGCAAACAAGAAAAAGGACCTGAAAACATTAACTATAATCCCGCATCTTGCAAGGTTTTTGATAATATGTAATGAGCAAGGGGGACCATGCTGATTAAGCTAATCCATAAAGTGGTGTAAATTACCAACCAAATTGACTTTATGACTCATTTACTATGCCATTTAATAATATTGTTATACAAATAAAATTATATATTGATAAACCAACTGTACATCCATATTTGCTCAAAGAGAGCTCCAATAACAACAATGCTAAATGTAAGTCATTAACAGGCAGTTACAACTGAAGATTTATTTAAGGCATTGCTCATTGTTAGGCTCATATGAGCAATTACAATATTGCCTGTGAATTATAACTATTGGGATTATTTACCTTTTGTAATATTATCAAAAACCTTGCATGATGCGGGATTATAGTTAATGTTTTCAGGTCCTTTTTCTTGTTTGCACGATCAGTATTCTGACTTTTCCTCCTTAACTGACTTTTGGGGTCGGCTAAAGCTTTTAGAGTGTCATGATGCTACCTCATTAGCGCTATTTTACATGGGATCCAGTCTTCGACTTCCTCCTGCTTTCTCATATGTCTTTTCTTTACTGCGGTCAGAAAATCCACGAAGGCTGGGGTGCTTCCAACCTCTTTGGGGCCAGTGGGCACATTTGGAATGTTGACGGTGTTGTAGATGCTCTCACAAAATGGCTGCCATGGGGGGTTGGCTGCCTATTCATAAAATGGCTGTTGTGCTGGGCATGGCTGGTCACAAAACACTCATTTCCCAGAAGGCAAGTGGGTGTGGCTAAAAGAAAAGTAACTTGTCCAAGAACCTAAGTACAAGGCAAAGGTGGGCGTCTGAGTTCCACAACCCTAGTTGGTATGTTTGTGTGTTGTCTGAAAACAAACCCTTTGTGTTCCCTCTTGCTCTCCCGAGTGAATCCAGCCAACTGGCTCTGTTCTAGTTCCTAGAATCGATGCCAGGTCTTGATCCATGGTAGGAGAGTTGCAGAGAGCAAGGAGGAGGCCAGGGGCACCTCCCCACATGTGACAAATGCACTGCATACATAATACATCCTAGCTATGCTGTAGTGATGGCCTAGGGTGACCATATGAAAAGGAGGACAGGGCTCCTGTATATTTAACAGTTGTGTAGAAAAGGGAACTTCAGCATGTAAAGGGAATTTCATGCTTGGAATTTCATTTTAACAAATTCATTGTTTTAAATGGATATTGTATTTGTACTCTGTTTTTATGGTTTTTAAATTTTGTATATTGGATTTTAATGTTCAATGTTTTTTAATCTTTGTAAACTGCCCAGAGAGCTTCGGCTATGGGGCGGTATATAAATGCAATTAAGAAGAAGAAGAAGAAGAAGAAGAAGAAGAAGAAGAAGAAGAAGAAGGAGAAGAAGTATGCATGCAGCACCTGCTGAAATTCCCTCTCGATAACAACAGTTAAAAATGCAGAAACATAGCTACAGTGACCAGATATAAAAGAGGGCAGGGCTCCTGCAGCTTTAACTGTTGTGATGAAATTCCTGCTGAAATTCCCTTTTCACTACAACTGCTAAAGATACAGGAGCCTTCTCCCTCTTTTCATATGGTCACCCTAGGTGACTCTCCAGGTAAGTTTTTTTTCTTGTAAATAGGGTAAGGGCACAATCCTATGCATGTTTAGACAGAAAAAAGTCCTACAAATCCCAGCATGGCCCAGCCAGCCATGGTGGGAGTTGTGGGACATCTTTTCAGTTGAAACATGCATAAACTAAGGATGGGGGCAGAGAAACTCCCAGGATATAAGGACATCTCAATGTCATCAGGTGTGTGCCAGGGCATAGAAACCAGACCTGATTCATTATTATTATTATTATTATTATTATTATTTACATTTATATACCACCCCATAGCTGAAGCTCTCTGGGCGGTTCACAAAAATTAAAAGATTGAACACTAAAAAGACAATATACAAAATTTAAAACCATAAACATAAAACAGCTGACATTTAAAACATTTTAAACTGTTAAGCCTGGCCACAAAGTCAGTTAAAACCTCAACTTAAGCTTTTAATTAATCTAAAAAACAAACAAACACTAATTTGCTAATGAATTTGGGTTTCTTTTAAAAATAATTACAAATCAGACTGGAAAGAGTTCGCCCACTTCTAAAAGTAATTAATTGGTTGACACAACCTGTGTTTGACTTGACTGACTTGGACTGCAATCCTATGTTTAGACAGAAAAAAGCCCAAGAACGGCATAAGACATTTTCTGTCTTAATAAGCATTTTCCCATTTCATTTATTTTTAATATACATACAGAAATTTGGATGTACACATAGCAATGAATATATACGAAATGCATCTATATGAAAATACAGCTTACTAGCAATTAAGCTTACTAGCCATTAGGCTTCAATAAAAGCAGACCAGATATCCAAATAAGTATTCATTTGAAGGTGGCATCTATACGTCACCCGTTCAAATGTTGAAAGCATTGTAAGGTCCTTGATTCATTATAGGAGGCGAGTGCTTATCCTTCCAATGTTGGAATATCACTTTTAGCTGTTAAGAGAATCCATTCATGCTGATTTATGCATATAATAACCTCTTCCCAAAAAGAAGCAGCTACTGATATTGCCAAAAATACTTTTAAAAGAACCATTAGCTGCTTTGCACTGCCAGCAATTAGCCAAAATAGACAATCCCTTATTAAAGAGATGTTGTAGCGTCCAGGACTAAACATGTATAGGATTGGTCCCTTTAAACATAGTGGGGCTTACTTCTGAGTAAATACGCATAAAGTCCTTGTAAGACTAATACAGCCAAAATTCATTCCCTATTAAGCATCTAGTTCTCATGAAGGATATGAAGGAATAAGGAGTGGGGAGCAGACCACTTCATGGTCCCTGTTTTGATGACTGGTTAAACACACTGAGCGTGGGAACAAAAGATTTTGCTTGTACCTAGGAACACTTTGACTTCATTTTAAATTCTACCTGATGCCTCTCCTTCATCCCTGATTATGTTCTCACCCGGATCATTAGCCCTGGGCCTAAAGTGGCAACTTATACATGGAAGACAATGCAATCCTGTTTAACAGTTAATGCAAAGGACCAGAAGTTGTTTAATTTGCTGGCCTTGTATTGTCCAGCTTTCCACCAGCATTTTCAACCAGGCGGGCAGTTTCATAAACCTAAAACTGGCCATGTAGTCACTGCCTCTTTGTTTCACATCTGCTCCCATCTAAATTTAATAACCACAAATCCAGTGTTTGTGTGTTTTTTAAACTCAGCAGAGAGAGGAGAGGAAAAGATTTAACTTCTCTAGCATCCCCCCACCCCGCACCCCAATTCTTTCGCAAGTACTAGAAGCTTAATAGGAATTCAGTTTTGGCTGTATTATTTGAACAAGATCTTTATTGCTGATTTACTTGTGGAACTCGCATGGCATGTGCCATTTTGCACGTTCCCTGTACCACTTGGCTAAATATCGAGAGTGGTGATGGTGACAGATGATGTTGGCTCAGCTGTTTGCCCCATAAAATGCCTGCCCCCGGAAGTGGGCGATGGTTCCCCCTTGAGCATGGAGTGCCATCTCCAGTCGAGAGGCTCCCTCACTTCCAGAAGCATTGACGCTATTGAACAATGAAATATCTGAACTGCGGTTGCAATCCTATGCCCATAGGATGGGGCAAGAACATGACAAGACTGAGATTTGACCATTCCAGCATTGAGCCAGCCAGATGCCTCCATGAACCCAGGAGCAAGAGAAAGGGGCAACTGCCTTCTCTTATTCTCGAATCCCAGTGATATGGTATGCGGAATTTCTGCTATCCCAAACCTGTGTTTGCAAACAGCATGCGAATTTGGGGGGGGATACTTGCAGGAGGAACATTGATAGGCAGGAGGAGGGTGAAGAATTGCCTCCTGCCTGATCATCATCATCATCAGTTTATTTGTATGCCGGTTTTGCATAGTAAAATCATGCTCAAAGCTTAGTACCGTGTCATTTCCAGATCGTTCATTAACAATTACAAGTTGTATCAAAATTTGGACAGCCATACACATAGGCTAAACGTCTCAGAAAAAATATACATTAAGATTAAACAATCCAATAATAATTCATAGTAAGGCCTGACAAAAGAGAAATAATAATGATGATGATGATTAATAATAATAATAATAATAATAATAATGATACACAGAGGAGAGGAGTACACAACAGCAAAAACACCAACTTCACGATATTGATTTCAAAATCCTTCAAGGCTGCCCCCTGCCTCCTGATAGAGCTGCTTACACAGGTGCAACTCAATATGGCTATATAGTGACTAGCTATAATGGGAGTGCAATAGCGTGTCAGCATAATGAAGGCACTTTCCCTTCACAGAGTATGCTGCTGTAAGTGTGTCAGCACAAATCATTCAATAGCATTCTTGCAATGCGTTTATTTATTTATTTGGAGGATTTATATTCCGCTCTTCAGCCAGAAAGTCTCCCAGAGCAGCTAATAATAATCATAATCATAATCACAATTATCCCATTAGTCACATTACTCACCGGCATCACATCAAAAAACTACACAGAAAACCTCCAGAAACTGGGCCTACCAAAATACATCCACACCAACATCCAGAAAGCAGTCATACTTAAAACATGCTCAATTGTCAGGAAATTCCTGAACCTGTAAAAGACAGCATGAATTGGCAAAGCCCGTCATAACTGTCTAGCAAAACCGCCATGAGCGAGAAAGCGATACATCATCATCATCATCACAATTAAATAGCAGTATCGCTAAATGTTGCCGTAGCCATCAACCCTAAACAAGACCCCATGCTGATGGTCCCTAGCAGCCCTTAGCTGCCTTTGTAGCTGAGGACAGTCGGGGCTCTGCCCTCCCAGTCCAGGTGGAAATGAATCAGATTGCAGAATAGGGACCAGATCTTGTAGGATTCCCAGGTAGATGGTCTCTAGCACCTATCTCCTTCACCACTGGCTATACTGGCTAGGGCTGAATGAGACCTTTAGGCCAAAATGTCTGGAGGGCCACAAGTTGCCCACCCCTAAAACACAGGTAGAGAGCTCTATTTTGACCTGGACAGGTCAATCCTCCCTCAGGTAGAGCACAGATGAAAGCCACATGTGAATTCAAACATGTTTTGGGTAAAAGGAAACACCTGGATGGCTTTAAAAGGGTGTTAGACAAATGTGTGGAAGATAAGACTATTAATGACTAATAGTCCTTATGGCTGTATGCTACCACAAAAGCAGCATGGCTGTGTACACCAGTTGCTGGGGAACATGGGTGGAAGGGAGCTATTGCACTCATGTCCTATTTGTGGGCTTTCCCACAGCATCTGGTTGGCCCCTGTATGAACAGAATGCGGGACTAGATGGTCCTTTGGACTGAGCTAGCATGGCTCTTCTATCTTCTTGTTGGATGGATGGATGGACTCTCTCTCTCTCTCTCTCCACACCCACGCCCCGGTTATTTGTTCCCCTTGTATGGTCTTCAACCAGCCTTTGCAAATGGTTATTATTACAGTATATAACAGAGATGTCAATGCCTGCTTATTCCCTTCCATGGGCCGTCTTTTATGCCCAGCTGTGAGCGAAACAGCCTGTTT
Organism: Anniella stebbinsi; assembly: GCA_029215795.1. NCBI lineage: Eukaryota > Metazoa > Chordata > Lepidosauria > Squamata > Anniellidae > Anniella > Anniella stebbinsi. The sequence goes on from JARDYH010000001.1 coordinate 39,231,180, forward strand.
CATCTGTTCCTCTCACGATAACCGTTTATTACACCTGAGACAGTCTGTGCATTGTAATTGGTACAAAAATACAATCGTATGGAAACGGCACAATGGGAGCTGGAGGTGGGCTGCGTGGTGATGATGATGCGAGAGACAGAGGGAGGACTAGTCGTGTTTACAAACAAAACACTACCTGTGGCGCCCAGAACGAAGGGTACAGTTTCCCTTTTCAGCAGGGAGAGCATTTCATGCAAAAGGTCCCATCTGGCACATGGGTTTTATTGTCCCAGCCCGACATGCTAGTTTCCTACAGTAGGGTGACCCTATGGAAAGGAGGACAGGGCTCCAGTATCTTTCACAGTGGTATAGACAAGGGGATTTCAGCAGCTGTCAATTTTGTGCATGCAGCACCTGGTGGCATTCCCTCTTCATCACAACAGATAAAGCTGCGGGAGCTATACTGGAGTGACCAGATACAAGGGAGGACAGGGCTCCTGCAGCTTTAACTGGCGTGATGAAGAGGAAATTTCACCAGGTGCTGCATGCATACAAATGACACCTGCTGAAATTCCCCTTTCAATACAACTGTTAAAGACACAGGAGCCTTGTCCTCCTTTCCATGTGGTCACCCTACCTATAGTAGTGGAGTTTTTGAGACAGTGAAAGATTCAGTCATGTGACCGCCACCCTGATCTGAAGAGGTACAATCCAAAGAGGATTGTACCACATGCTTTTGTGGCATATAGGGATGTGCGAATAGCAAAACTCAAGGTCATTGAATTTCTCTGAATTCCACCTTGACGCTTGTTCTCACTTAACGTACATTACGGATTGTGATTGTTTCTTTTTGCACAAACATTTGGGTATGTTTTTGTGTGCATTTCCCCAAATGGACGTCTCTATTGTGCACATTTGTAAAATGTATGCATTCCTCTCCCATTGATTAAAGAGTGTTTCTGCACATCTTTTGAAAAGTACACATTATTTGCATGGATATTTTTCAAGGGTACAATTTTTGAACACGTTGTTTTGTTGTTGTTGTTCAGCGAATTGCATCGCAAGCTTGGAACTGTACAGACTTTGACCTCAGTTTGTGTTTGGGTCCGGAAGGTACGTATTGCATCAATTTTAGTCAAACTGGGTAAATTTTGGTCAAAAACAAACTGAAACAAAGGGAGAAAGGGGGTTGCCCAAACTCCCGGCAGTATAGGCAGGGATAGACTACATTCTGGTAATCTGCCACCCCCACCCTCCACTTTATAGAATCATAGAATGGTAGAGTTGGAAGGGGCCTCTAAGACCATCGAGTCCAACCCCCTGCTCAATGCAGGAATCTACCTTAAAGCATCCCTGACAGATGGTTGTCCAGCTGCCTCTTGAAGGCTTCTAGTGTGGGAGAGCCCACCACCTCCCTAGGTCATTGGTTCCATGGTCGTACTGCTCTAACAGTCAGGAAGTTTTTCCTGATGTCCAGCCGGAATCTGGCTTCCTGTCACTTGAGCCCATTATTTCTGTCCTGTACCCTGGGATGATCGCGAAGAGATCCTGGCCCTCCCCTGTGTGACAACATTTCAAGTATTTGAAGAATGCTCTCCTGTCTCCCCTCAGTCTTCTCTTCTCCAGGCTAAACATGCCCAGTTCTTTCAGTCTCTCCTCATAGGGCTTTGTTTCCAGACCCCTGATCATCCTCGTTGCCCTCCTCCGAACCCCCTCCAACTTGTCTTGATGTGTGGTGCCCAGGACTGAACACAATACTCAAGGTGAGGCTTAACCAGTGCCGAATAGAGGGGAACCAGTACCTCGCACGATTTGGAAGCTATACTTCTATTCATGCATCTCAGCCTGAGTTAGGGGGCTTTCAGACCTTTCAGGGTACACTTAGGACACCCAAATAAGGGTTTAAGCATACACCCACTATTTCAAGCCCCCAAGCCTAAAATATTAAATGGTGATAATGAACCCAGCAGAAGGCACTGAATTTAGTGCTTCTTACCTAAGCCACGGTGGTTAAGCATTTTGAGCTAAACATTATGGCTTAGGGTGTCGTGTGAATGATAAATTGGTGTGTTGTGTGAACCATTCCTATTCATGGAGGCTACATAATCACGGTTTAAACACTCATGAACCATTCGCTGCAAAAGGGTTAGCGGCCTAACCATGGTTTAGCATGTTGTCTGAACAGGCCCTATGACTCCTTCAGAAGGCTGGCCAGTGTGTGAACAGAATTCTGGACTAGATGGATCCTTGGTTAGGCTGACCAGATAAAATCCAGGTCAGGGCTCATGTAACTTTAACAGTTGTAGAGAAAAGGGAATTTCAGCCAGTGTCATTTGTATGCAATTAGTTCCTGGTGATATTCCCTCTTCATCACAACAGTTAAAGATGCATGCACTATACTAGAGTGACCATATACAAAAGAAGGCAGGGCCCTTGCAACTTTAACAGTTGTGACGACAAGGGAATTTCACCAGGAACTAATTGCATACAAATGACACTGGCTGAAATTCCCTTTCCTCTACTACTGTTAAAGTTACATGAGCCCTGACCTGGATTTTATCTGGTCACCCTATCCTTGGTCTGATCCAGCGGGGCTCTTCTTGTGTTCTTAATTGTCCGTCTTTTTAACCAAATTCTCCTTTCCCTCGCTTTCCGTTGTATGCCAAGGGATGTTTCCTTCAGTATGACAATATTGAGCGAATGCAAAGGAACTGGGAAGAAGCCTCTTTTCTTGTGTTTTGAAATATCTTTTACTCCTCTCGCTATGCCACAGATTAGAGCTGCCTCTTTTTTTCTTTTTTTTTTAAACAAACAAAAAAACCACCAGAAGCAAAAAAAACTTGCTCTGCAAATTTCTGGTGCAATCACCCGAAATATGAGAAATACGAATGGCGACAGGCGGGGCTTTGGAGCTCTGCATTCTCTGCAGAGGCGGCCGGTTCCCCGCCCCCCTTCCCCCTCACTGCCACGCTGGACAGTCTGCACCAGGCTGAGGGAACTGGGGCGGGGGAGTGCAGGATGTAAGGAGAGGCCTCTCTTCCTAATGATGGGGCTCAGCTGCCAAAAGATTGAGCTCCTTTTATAGCAAACGCAGAGAGACAAGAATAATGCCCCCCCCCCTCAAAGCAAGAAAGAGCAACCTCCTCCTGCTGCTGCGCATCAGACCACACCATTCCGGCTTGCAAGAAAAAGGCTCCCTGGAGAATTTGCAACGCATGAATACACATACCGACACTCTTGCCTCTTTGCAAAATGAAATGCTGATTTGTGTCGTGGTTCAGCGGCAAAATTTGCAGGAAATCAGGGACATGCCCAGAAGTGGTGGGGGGTAGAGGCCAGGTGACCAGGTGGCCTCTTTTACAGTGGACTGTCCTCTCTTTTGAAGGCATCCTCTATTCGAAGTGCAGCCCAAGTCCGGTGTAAAGATAAAGTATGATCAAGAAAGAGCTAAGGGCTGTGAAACTGCCCACCAGCAGCACCTGAACAGCCCACTGACTAGACAGGCATGCAGGTCGCTTGGCCACATGTACATCTATGCAAATAAATGAGCATATGTAAATTCTGTGCAAAGCGGCATCCTCTTTGGCCTCTTTTTTGGGGGATTCATCATTGGCCACGCTGGTGGAGGTATCTTGCCGTGAGAAAAGCATCTGAAGTGTGAAAAGAAAGAAAGGAAACCAGGGGAGGAACCTGGTCTGCAGCCTCCAGTAGGGAGGGGGCAATCACTCAAGCAGTAGAGCTCATGGCCTGCATGGAGAAGGTCCTCCTATGCTCAAGCCAGAGCTGCCTCCAGGATTCTGAGGGCCTTTGGGCAAGGCTCCCTCCATTCCTCCCCTTAGAGGGTCCACGTTCTCACTGACCATTGCACCTCCTCCTCTTCTTCCTCCTGGCTCCCACTTGCTTGCCTGGCAGGCTGAGAGCCAGGGAGCAGGCAGGCCATGGCGTCTCCTGCTCCTCTTTCTCACCACCTCTGTTGTCTGGGCCGGAGTGAGAGGCAGGTGGACAAGCAGGTCACAATAGGGAAGAGGAGGAGCAACTTCAGGGGCTCATCTCAGTAGGCTCCTTGCTGTGGTGTGTGAGCCCTCAGCAGGTGCCCAGCCCTTGATGCCAGCACTGGCTCAAGCCCTGACATCCTTATCTTATAAAAGAAGGCAGTAGTGTAAGGCTTATTACAAGAGTTCTACCAGACCGATTTTGCTCATTTTGGTTTTAAATTGAAGCTTGAGCAGTGTGGGTGTGCCAAAAAATTTGAAACTTTGAAAAAGGACAAAGCTTGAGCTTTGGGCAGCTCAGGAAGGGAGATGGGAGAGGGATGAGGCCAAGGGGAGGTTAGTGCATATGTCCCGCACTGTGCATGTAATGTCACATGTGACACAGTGTGTGTCTGCATGTATAATAATGCTTAATCCTTTGAGGTTTTAGAGTGCTGGGCCAATGAAAGGACAGGCACAGAATGTGGGGAAAGGAGCTGAAGAAAAGTCAACGGGTGAGAGAGGAGGGGGGAGAGAAGCTGAGGAGAAAAAGTTGAAAGGACATCAGAGGGAGAAGAGACCTCAAACTTCATGAAACTGCTAAATGATCTTTTAAAAAAGGAACAGGTTTTTGTTTTGTTTTCACCTTTGCTGGTTTATTTGTAGTACATATATTTTAAAAGTGTAAAGTTGTTCTAGTTGTAAAAGAAACGGGCAAATATAATTTTACCCAATCATTCTCAAACTACTAGCCCCCGTGGCGACACGGGATTTGCACCAATCTAAAAGATATCAGGTAGTAGCACTAAGGGAAAGGTAAGTTGGGCCTGCAACAAAATGTTGCAGTGTGGAGCGCTCCTATCCAAGGTTGGCTGGCTGGAACCCTGCCCTCTTCCAGGATACTCCATTCCAGTCTCTCCCAAGCTGGTGCCCTCCATATATGTGAAACTTCAGCTCCCAGTTGGCTTCTCTCCAACTAGCCAACACCAGCTTGATTGTCAGTGATGCGGCCTGAAACAATTTCTAAAACCACACGACTGTTCCCGCTTTGCCATTACACTCCGGAGGAAATGCCTCCGGTGTTCCCAGATGAGAAAACAGTGCCGTGCAATGGTTATGCTGAATCTCCTAGACACACTCCAGTTGGGGCAATGTCCACTTGGTAGGGCCAGCCCTACCATGAGGCAGAGGGGGGAGCCGCCTTAGGCAGCAGATGATGGGTGGTGGGAAGTGGCAGAGAGGTGTCAGAAGACGGAGCTACATGTGGCACAGAAAAAACCAAAGATGCAAAGCAGGAGAGCATCCAAAATAGACCCACATGAAGAGAAGAGAAACATCTCAGGTCTCTGGTTATCTCAAGATGCTTTTTCACAGATAAAACCTTTGTTTCAGCATCCTGAGACATTTCTCTTCCATTCATGGGCTATACATAGCCTGCCTGATTATCTCTGAGCTGTACTGCAATTTTTGATTTTGGTTTTTAAAAATGAAATGGATATCCAGTTATATATTTTCTTCCAGCAACGTGCGTGCCTCTACGGCAGAGAAAGAGTGGCTGGCCCAGGCCCAGCCAACGGAGGGAAATGGCCAACCAATCCGTTGCTTCCAGCTAAGGTATTCTCTAACCAATGAGAAGCGGCCATGTCTTCCACATGTGAGTTAAGTGTGTGCATGTGTGTATGATGGTAAAACGCCTGAGGGAAGAGACTGCCAGAGCCCCATATGATGGGGAACGGTTACTTAGGGCCATTTTTTTTAAAAGAACAGCTATATTTACAAGAAAGAACAGCTGGATTTTGCTTTAGATTCACAGGGGCTGGAGCAACTCCCTTATGAGGGAAGCTTACAACAGCTGGGACTGTTTAGTTTCAAAGAAAAGGAGGCTAAGGGGAGACAAAATTAAATTACGCCTAGTACAGAGAAAGTGGATAGGGTAGGGTGACCAGATAAAATCCAGGTCAGGGCTCATATAACTTTAACAGTTGCAGAGAAAAGGGAATTTCAGCCAGAGTCATTTGTATGCAATTAGTTCCTGGTGAAATTCCCTCTTCATCACAACAGTTAACGTTGCAAGGGCCCTGCCTTCTTTTGTATATGGTCACTCTAGTATAGTGCCTGCACCTTTAACTGTTGTGATGAAGAGGGAATTTCACCAGGAACTAATTGCATACAAATGACACTGGCTGAAATTCCCTTTTCTCTACAACTGTTAAAGTTACATAATAATAATAATAATAATAATAATAATAATAATAATAATAATATTTATTTGTAACCCGCCTCTCCCTCCGGATCCAAGCCCTGACTTGGATTTTATCTGGTCACCCTATTTAAAAGGGATTGGACAAGTTCATGGAGGAGACGGCTATCAATGGCTACTAATCCTGATGGCTATATGCCATCAGAGGCAGTATGCATATATACACCAGTTGCTGGGGAACATGGGTAGGGGAGTGCTGTGGCACTCAAGTCCTGCTTGTGGGCTTCCCATGGGCATCTGGTTGACCTCTGTGTGAACAGAGGGCTGGACTGGATGGACCCTCAGTCTGATCCAGCTGGGCTCTTATGTTCTTATGTAGCACGACCTGCCTTTAAAGTAAGCCACAAGATCAGGGCCAAAAAAAAAGGAAGAAGTTGGCAACCCGGTGAGGGAGTATGCATTCTAGTGTGTGGAATTGATAAGAATGTATTGTATTTTGTAGACGTGATTAGTTCTGTGCACATTTTGAACTCACGGTGAGCACTGGAAAGTATTCTCGGAAATGGGGCAAAGGAGGTTGCCACAAGTTAATTATTGGAAGTGAAAAGCTTCTTGGCTTAGAAGGGATACCTTCATTAAGATGCTTCTGAAGACAATAATAAACCTGACAACCTTTGAAAGCCACACACTTAGGGTTACATGGCAAACACAGGCGTGCGCAAGGGTGTGCCAGGTGTGCCCAGGCACATCCTAATGTCTCAAGCAATAAGCACCAACTTAAGGGGGCTACTGAATAGGGATCCAGACGCAGTGAAAATGCTCTTCCGGCTGCTCTGTTGCTGCCGCCCCTGACATTGCCCCCAGCTAGGAGCCTCTCTGCCAGGAGCCACACTTCAAAGAGGCCAGGAGGAGGGACCCTGAAGGCTAATATCGCCTTGTAAGCCCCTCCTCCAGCCAGTGTCACTTCAAAGCCCCCCCCAGTGCTGGGCCTTGAGGAGTGTCTCCTCATTCCCTCTCCCCCTGCAATGGCTCTCCTGTGGCCAGGCAAGACGAATGCAGAGCAGGACATCAGTGTCTATAGTGTTTAATACATAAATGAATAAAAATAATGTCCTTTATGACTGAATATGCAATCAATGTTTGCCTTAAATTTTTTTTAAAAAAACCCTAGGTGCGCACCGTAATGACACGTGCTTTACACACCTATGAGGGTAAAATTAGGTAGATGATTAAGAGCAGCTCTGGAGCTTTGGTTGAAGTCATCAGCACGGAACTTATAAAAAGTAAGGGATGGATCTGGTTGGAGAAGAGATCCTGGGAGAACGAGAAACCTGCCAAGCATGGTTAGGGTAGCTCTGTCCACCATGTCTTTTAGTCATTTCATTTCATTTTATTATACTTCTATACTGCCCCAGAGCTGAAAATCTTTGGGCGATTCACAAAAATTAAAATCCATTATATAAAATATAAAACCATTCACGTAAGGAAAGGGATGTTTGTGATTGGCCTTATCAAGATGAAAGCACATTATTCCCTTAGACTGTATGAGCAATAAATATATATATTTCTTAATACCAAATTTGTGTTGTTTGGCTTGGGAGAAGCTCCAGGTACCGCTACCTATACATTAATTCTTGAAGCTGAAAACTTCCATACAGGAAGGAGAGGTTGTGGCACAGTTGTTGCTGTTTTTAAAGTCACCCCCTAATATGTGCATGCAGTGGGAGGGTGGAGGACTGAAATATCACTTCAGACAGAATGGATCTGTTTTAGATATATTGGCAATATGACAAGCGAGAAGGATCTTGGAATTGTTGTAGATCGCAAGCTGAATATCAGCCAATGGTTTGATGTGGCTGCAAAAAAAGCAAATGCTATTTTGGGCTGTAGTGCATTCATAGAAGTATAGCTTCCAAATCGTGCGAGGTACTGGTTGCCCTCTATTTGGCACTGGTTAGGCCCCATCTTGAGTACTGTGTCCAGTTCTGGGCACCCCACTTCAAGAAGGATGCAGACAAGCTGGAGGGGGTTCAGAGGAGGGCAACGAGGATGATCAGGGGTCTGGAAACAAAGCCCTATGAGGAGAGACTGAAAGAACTGGGCCTGTTTAGCCTGAAGAAGTGAAGATTGAGGGGAAACATGATAGCATTCTTCAAATACTTGAAAGGTTGTCACAGAGAGGAGGGCCAGGATCTCTTCTCGATCATCCCAGAGTGCAGGACGTGGAATAATGGGCTCAAGTTACAGGAAGCCAGATTCCGGCTGGACATCAGGAAAAAACTCCTGGCTGTTAGAGCAGTACGACAATGGAACCAATGACCTAGGGAGGTGGTGGGCTCTCCCACCCAAGAGGCCTTCAAGAGGCAGCTGGACAACCATCTGTCAGGGATGCTTTAAGGTGGATTCCTGCACTGAGCAGGGGATTGGACTCGATGGCCTTATAGACCCCTTCCAACTCTTCTTTTCTATGATTGTATGATTGTATAATTGTATGATTCTATGAGCCACGATTCATGCTTATAAATACTTTTACCAGTGAATAATAGGATACATGAGGTCTTCACCAGGATTGGAACTGGGAATTGGAATTTCCTATTTTGTCTAACCAATGGACTGCTATTTTGGCGTCAGTATCTGATGTGTCTAAGACCATCTGTCCAGTTACATATCATTCAGCAAAAACCTTTGCTGCAGGTCTGTTGGATGCTACAACGTCTCTTTAATAAAAGCTTGTCTAACTTAGCTAATTGTTGGAAGTGTCATACAGTTAATGCCTCTTTTATTCATACGTTTTGGAAATGCTCAACAGTTGCTTCCTTTGGGGAGGAGGTTATCAAGCGGATAAACATTGTATTGGACAGCTCTTGAATGTTTACTGATGTACATGTCCTCTTAAATTATCTACCTGCTTCTTGGAATGTAACACATGGTGAGCGTAAATGGATTTTTCACACCCATTTGACTGCTAAACAATGGATACTATGAGTGTCTTTAGACGAGCGTTTTGTAGCACGCTCATGACTGGCCACTCACGGATCGTTGTGGGTCATCTTGACCTGCACGTTTCCTGCTCCTTCTGTTCTTTTTCCCGCTACAAATTAAGACCCGGAAAATCTGATTCTTCTCGGCCATAATGATAATTGGGAATATTTCCTGCCACGTGCAGGAGAAGTTGCACTATAGTGCTTCCTTTTTTTTCTTCGTGTGATTCTGCCCGTCCCTATTGTGGAAGAGAATCAGGAAGCAAAGAGATGGTAAGGAAACCCAATTCCCTGCCCCCACCCCATCTGAAATGCTCTACAATACTGGAAAGGGAAAAGCCCACTGCCTATAATGCAGTGGATTGAAGACCTAACAACATTGTCAACATTTGAAAGAGTGGCATATAGCCGCTACTTGCAAATGGGCTTATATTTGGGTATTCCGTCTGCCTTTACTGAAATGTATGTGTAATTTACTCCTTCACCTCTTTTTTAGAACATTGCAATATTTCAAACTGAAATAATGTATGGAGTTACACTTGCCATTTTGTTTGTTCTGTTGAAACTTATAATAAAAATGGATTTAAAAATAGATCTGTTTGCAGTTGACATGAAAAAGTGTAGGAAGACTGAGGTGCAAAGATGAATCCACCTTCCTGCATGGCCAAATGTCACCTGAATAGCTGCTCTTTTGCTCCTTCGCTCCTTCGCTCTTCCACTCCACTCCACTCCACCCCACCCCTCCCCTTCTCTTTCTCCCTCCAGTCAGGTCCTGCCAGACGAGCACTTCAACCAAGACTGCCTTTCTGACGGGTAAAAATGGAACGACCCTTTAGCCTGGCTCTTTGGGGGCATCGAGGGAGTACAATCCTGTCTCTGCAGAGATTCAGGCGTTGTATGATTTAAAAAAAACTCTTTTGAGCCTGGGATGCAAGGTTTCGGTTTTATATGGAGGCTTGGAACCGGCTGCTGGGAGAGATTGCTTTTCCCTGCCGGGACCTGATGCAACCCATTCAAGCCCCCAGTTCCTCTAAAACTACACAGAGACTTAGGGCACATGAAATGCACTTAGGGAAAATAATCCAGACTTCTGGCGTTCTAGGAAAGGCTGGGGAAGAGACGGGGTGTCAGCAGGACAGGCACGGCGTCATGTGAGTACCGTGCTGCAAATTCACACACCAGGCATGGCAAGAGTGCACTAAATCGCTGGTGTGATGGAGCTCTTAGATGAGGAAAAGATGGCACGGAGCTATTGCCTTGTAGGCGATGCCTATTGCAGCCAAAGTTCCTGAATAAATGTGCAGAGACTAATTGATGAGGGGCTGGGTTGGAACTGGCTGGCCAAGAATGGTACACATCCACACCCACTTTCCAGAGGCTGGCCCTGAGTGTTCTGCCTTTATTCCTCGGATCCGTCCTTGATAGGGTGACCATATTTTGGAAACCAAAAAGGAGGACAACATGGCCGCCCCAAGGGGGCATGCCCACCAACATGGCCGGCTCCCAAAGGGACATGTCCACCCAAAGATGGCCTTGGTCACATTTCTGATTTCACAGCACACAATTAAGGCAAACCTGTTCTACATAACATCTTAATGTTAAAATCACTGAGACATTCAATGTATTTGAAATTACCTTCACTCCTACTTTTGTAGCTTTTGCTGTACTTTAAAGATTTTGCTATACTTTGTGTGATACAGTCTCCCTTTCCCTCAAATATCTTTTCTGACTGCAAATCCTTCATTGGATGACCATAGTCTCACCTTTCCTAACATTTAACACTCTTTCCCCATCACCTTTCTCATGCACGTCATCACCCGGCGCGCTACTGAGGGACAGGCCGCGAAGCCTGTTTCTCAGTAGATTCCGAGCACCGGAGGGAAGCGGACGGACGCCCCAGTAAGTGCCTCGCGCCGCCAGCCTCCCGCCACTGCCGCGTGACCCCCCCGCCGCCCCGGTTTGCCCCCGCCGCCCCCCGGTTGGCCCGGCTCGCCCCAGGGCCATCTGGTCATCCTTTTGGGGGCTAAATTTCCGGATTTGGCCCCCCAAAACGGTTTTTCCGCCCGGATGCAGATTTGCTCCCCATTTCCCGGGCATGTCCGGACAAATCCGGGCATCTGGTCACCCTAGTGAGACTGCAGAGGGACAGCCACCAGAAACCACGCACAACTTTTAATTTAGCCCAACTTGAATTCTTCTGCTGATAAAAAAAAGAAAAGAAAACCTAGAGGAGAAAATGACCTGTTGCCTTTTGCAAACTTATGCAATGCTCTGACTGCATATATAGAATTGAGACTTGAGGCATCCGCAGTGGCGGAGCGGGGTGGATTTCTAGAAAATTCTGGGAGGTGGCATGATGCAACTCTGGAAATCGCTTGCAGAACAGCGACGTCTGCTGAAGGGAAGCCAGATGTTAGGAATCCTGGCCAGCTGTTAAAGAGCCCTCTCAACAATTTCTCCCTCCTCTGGGTTCATATTTCCAAGCTGGGAATGCTGTGAGGTTTATGTTTGTACAATGCGACATTTAAGAGCCATTTTAGGGTTAAGGTTCAACAGCTCCCTCTCCCCCTCTGTCTCTGAGTGTGTGTTTTAATAAGATTATAACTCAAGGCAAGAAGGAATACGATCTAGGGGACAGGATCTTCCTTCGTCCTAAACTTACATCTTTAATTCAAAACAGAGAGAGAAGCTTTATGCTCCTGGTTTGGTTGAATTATGATATTCTCATCTACGGGAAAGGCACAGTTTTTGCAGGATTGCTCTTGGTCAACTCAATCCTGCAGTGGAGATTTGCATCTGGAAGCAGGCTTCCATATGCATGCCCAATATTGAGGCAGTCTTAGGCCTTTATCACACGGGCGGTTTGAACCACACCCGCCGCGTCTTTGATCCAATTCTTTCACATGACGTAGTCCCCCTCGCGCCTTTCTCATGCCCTGAGTGCTCCATTTTCCCTTCCTGTTTCGAAGTATCCCTGAATGGGTATTGTCCGTTTTCTCCCCTTCTCTGCAGGCTTAGCTGAGGTATCGGAGCAAAACCGACTCGCATGGGAAACGGAGGGGGAACCCGCAGAAGCAAAACGGGTAGGTGTGATAAAGGCTTTAAGCACAGAAACCTGCCAAACTGGCCGGATGCAACTTTCGATGTGCGTCTCCATCCAGGACTGAGAGCAGTAACGTCGGAGCTGTCTGTACGTTTCAAAAGCCCCGCGGTGGCTGTGTGGTGGTGCTGCGCAGTTATACTGATGCAGCTGTCCATCTGCTGCCATCGCAGGGCTTTCCTACGAAGCCGCGCATTTACAAAGTTGGGAACTTTTTACGCTGGAGTGAGGACATCGTGGCTTTTCCGCCATCTGATGTTGCTGCAGCGTTGAGCTGGGGTGTGTATGGAAGGCGACCTCTGATTGGTTGCTGGAAGCCAGGCAGAGGACAGGGATGGGCCCAGCAAGCTAAACGGCCGCCTGAAAGCCCACGCTGCCTCCTGCTGTTAGGATTCCCCGTGCCGCCGCCCACTCCTGCAGCAAATAAAGCATGGGCTCCCCCCCCGCAGCAGTATCGCGCGGCACAGTGAAAGCAGCCCTCTATTGGAGGCTAAGGGAGACATGAGTGCAACAACACCCTCCCACCCATGTTCCCCAGCAACTGGTATATACAGGCTTACTTAGGCTGACCATATGAAAAGGAGGACAGGGCTCATGTAACTTTAACAGTTGTAGAGAAAAGGGAATTTCAGCCAGTGTCATTTGTATGCAATTAGTTCCTGGTGAAATTCCCTCTTCATCACAACAGTTAAAGTTGCAGGCACTATACTAGAGTGACCATATACAAAAGAAGGCAGGGCCCTTGCAACTTTAACTGTTGTGATGAAGAGGGGATTTCACCAGGAGCTAACTGCATACAAATGACACTGGCTGAAATCTCCTTTTCTCTGCAACTGTTAAAGTTATATGAGCCCCGTCCTCCTTTTCATATGGTCAGCCTAGGCTTACTGCCTTTGAAACTGGAGGTAGCACACAGCCATCACAACAAGTAGCCATCGATAGCCTTCTCCCCCAGGGATTTATCCAACCCCCTTTTGAAGCAATCCAAATTGGGGTCCATCACCACCATATCTAGGGTGACCCTATGAAAAGGAGGACAGGGCTCCTGTAACTTTAAGAGTCGTATTGAAAATTGAATTTCAGCAGTTGTCCTTTGTAGGCATGCAGCCACCTGGTGAAATGCCCTCTTCATCACTACAGTTAACGCTGCAGAAGCCCTGCCCTCTTTGGTATCTGGTCAAGAGGGCAGAGCTCCTGCAACTTTAACTGTGATGATGAAGAGGGAACTTCACCAGGTGCTGCATGCCTACAAATGACACCTGCTGCAATTCCCTTTTCAATACGACTGTTAAAGATACAGGAGCCCTGTCCTTTTCATAAGGTCACCCTAACTATATCTTGTGGTAGTGAATTCCATAGTTTGACCATGCGCTGTGTGAAGAAGTCCTTCCTTTGATCTGTCCTGAATCTCCCACCAATCGGCTTCATGGGATGACCCCATTGGGTTGCGGTATTATGGGAGAGGGAGAAAAATGTCTCCTTCTCCACCTTCTCCACACCAGGCATAATTTTGTACACCTCCATCAGGTCTCCCCTCAGCCTCCGTTTTTCCAGGCTAAAGTATTTTGACCAGACCTATGCATACCATTCCAAGTGTGGACTCACTACAGATTTGTATAAAGGCAGTATGATACTGGCAGTTTTAGTCTCAATTCCTTGTTGATGTCTCCTCTGAGAGGAGAAAGTGAGCAGAAAGGCCCATGGCTTTCCCACTCTAAAAGGCTGAAATGCTGCTCCCAAGGCTTCGTTACTGGCAGTAAGAACTTGAAACTCTCATACACTGGGGTGTGTGTGTGTGTGTGGGTGTGCCTTTGGCGCCACCCCTTTTGTCATCAGCCACTCCCACCACTTGAATGCAGCCCTTGGGAGCTTCTTTGAAATGGAATTGGCCCTCGGGCTGAAAGTCATCAGCACTCCTGATATAGGCATTATGATGGATCTCCCCTCCTCCATAAATGCCTCCAATCCCATTTTAAGGTCATTCAAGTCAGGTGGATTTTAAAGCCACCTCTGAATTTTGTAGCAGCAAATATGTGTGCATAGAACATACGCAGAGCCATGCTGGATCAGACCAAAGGCCTATCTAGTCCAGCATTCTATTATTATTATTATTATTATTATTATTATTATTATTATTATTTCATCTTGGCTTTGCCAAGTCATGCTGTCTTTTACAGATTCAGGCATTTCCAGACAATTGAGCATGTTTTAAGTATGACTGCTTTCTGGATGTTGGCGTGGATGCCATAGTTCTTTGACTTCCATGTGGCGTACATTTGTCTCTCTTTTCTTCATCCTTTTCAACAACGTTTTTGTCATTCGGTATTGCTATGTCGATGAGGTATGTGTGTTTTTCTTTTTTGTCTCTGACCGTTCTATCTGGTCAGTTGCAGGGTATTGTCTTGTTGGTATTATTATTATTATTATTATTATTATTATTATTATATCTTTCTCGCTCATGGCGGTTTTTCTAGACGGACATGACAGGCTTTACCAAGTCATGCTGTCTTTTACAGATTCAGGCATTTCCTAACAATTGAGCATGTTTTAAGTATGACTGCTTTCTGGATGTTGGTGTGGATGTATTTTTTGGTAGGCCCAGTTTCTGAAGGTTTTCTGTATAGTTTTTTGATGTGATGACAGTGACTAATGTGACTAACGGAATACTTGTGACCTTATCCCGCCTTTTTCCCTCCAAGGAACCCAAGGCGGCATACATGATCCTCCTCCTCCTCTCCATTTTATCCTCAGAACAACGAGCCTGTGAGGTAGGTTGGGCTGAAAGTCAGTGACTGGCCCATGCCAGAGTGGGGACTAGAACCTGCATCTCCTGAGTCCCAGTCCAACACTTTAGCCACTACACCACAACAGCCACTAGATACCCCCATGAGAAAGGCAGGGACCCTTTTGCTCATATTCCAACAACAAGCATTCAGTGGCCTTTGTCTCGGCTGAGCTTCCCAGAGAGGACTGCCTGGCTCTTTTTTGATGCCAGGTGAAGATTTTTTTTATTATTATTTTCACAGGCATTTTAGTTTTTCAATTTCTGCTTTAAATCTAGTACTGTATTTTAAATCTTTAATTTAATTTAATTGTTTATTTACGGTCAATAAACCAACACAGTAATCAATTTACAAATACACAATATTAAAACACTCCTGTAAAACCGCAGCTGATTCCATTAAAATATTAAAACATTATTTGCCCATTTGCAACCTAAAATGCATAGCAAGTGAAAGAAATTTAGACACCTGCAAAGTGATTTGTTTATCTGTACCCCGCAAGAGGATTGTCTTTAAAATACTCATGGGGAGACCTGTAAAACTCTGGGTGATTGGAAATATCAAATCTCTCCTAGCTTCTATATAGTAGTTGCAACAGAACAAGACATGTTCAATAGACTCAACTTCCAGCTCATTACATGGGCAGCATCTATTCACCAGAGGTATTTTCTTATATCTACCCTCTAGGACTCTGGATGGGAGAACATTAAATCTTGCTAGGGTGAATGCTCTTCTATACTTAGGGAATGTGAGCCATTGTAAATATCTCATTTCACCTTTTTGGGCTAAGTCAGTCAGTTCTTGTGCGAGAGGGCAACAGGGGCCTTGCGCTACTCCTCTCATCTCTTGAAGGTCAATATCAGATAATCTCTGCTTGATTAAACATCTCACACTCCTTGCCTCAAGGGCTAACAGAAAAGAGGGAGAAAAACCCAAGGTACAGATTCTCTGTACTATCATCTTGGTCCAAGGTAATTCATAACCGTCCAATAAGACCTGAGTGACTAATGAGTTTGGGGTAAGAGAGTGGTATAGGCGGAACCAATATAATATGGAATGTGTCCATGCCACACATTTCACGGATCTCATTCCTGTCTCCAAATTTAGGGCAGCACCAGGAACACACCTTGGGACTCCCAGGATTGACCTCAGAAATTGTGTTTGGATGTTCTCGAGTGATCCTTTGAATGTAGGAAACCAGATCTGGGCCCCATACAACATCTGGGCCACCAACTTGGTTTTATACACTCTGAGGGCTGCTGGGGGGAACTTATCTCCCCTCACTAAAAAAAATTTCAGTAAGGCTCCCGCTGTTTGTTCCGCTTTGGCTTTGACCTGTCTGCTATGCTTATTGCATTTTAAGTTATCTTGAAACCATAGGCCTAGATATTTGTACGATTCCACCTGTTCGATTTTTCTTCCACCCATCCGCCAGGAGAACCTACATCTTCTCTTTGCAAATACCATAACCTTAGTTTTCGTATAATTAATCGACAATCCATTTTCAGCACAGTAACTCACAAAACCATTTAGTAATCTTCTAAGGCCCAAGCGGGTTCTATCTGGTTGTTGTTGTTTTATATTGTAGTTTTAAGTTTTAAACTTTTTATATGGTATTTTATCATCTTGTATTTTATGGTTTTAACGGTTGTGAACCACCCAGAGAACTCTGGCTATTGGTTGTATAGAAATGTAATCAATCAATCAATCAATCAATCAAGGTAATGTAAAGCCATCATGTCTAGTAGCCATTCATAGCCATATCACTCATGAAAAACTGATAATCTGCGGCCAATCCGGGGTCAACCCAGGGGCGGAGTCTGGTGGAAGGTGGTGAGTGATTGGTCTCCCTTCCACCAGGAAGAGGGCGGGTCAGGTCTGGGCCCGGATGGCCGCCCAGAACCCCAGCACTCCCTCCTTGGCGTTGGGATTACACAATGCCACCCCAGGAGAGGGAAAACACGAGGCTGAAGAGGGAGGCGCCACCAACCTGGCGCCATAACGACAGCCCCCAAGACTGAATGGCTCAATTCGAACGACGCAATAAACAACTGGTGTGGAGGGAACAATCGTCAGTTGTATTCACTATCGTGTTGTCCGAATGCTGCCATAGTCAACTCAGCGCTGATCCTCATCCACACCATAGTTGATTATTTATTACCATCTTGTGTGGGGAGTACCCCCTACATGAACAACTGTAAAGTTGATTATTACCCCACCATTGATTATTGTGTCGTCCAAATTGAGTCTATATGTTGCACTGTGGTGTGGTGTGTAGGGTTGTGTCCTCTCATGTATTGCTTTGTGCTTACCCCGTCCTTTCATAGCGGGATATTCAGGGTAGTTCAATATACTGTGCAAGAGAGAAGCTGATAAGGAAAGAATGAGTTGAATTGCCTATCGGAAACCATGGCTTGCAGCAGTATTGTGAAGGGTACATCTAGGGTGACCCTATGGAAAGGAGGACTGGGCTCCTGTATCTTTAACAGTTCTGCAGAAAAGGGAATTTCAGCAGGTGTCCCTTGTATGCATACAGCACCTGGTGAAATTCCCTCTTCATCACAACAGTTAAAACTGCAGGAACCCTGCCTTCTTCTGTATCTGGTCACTCTAGTATAGCTCCTGCAGCTTTAACTGTGGCGATGAAGAGGGAATTTCACCAGGTGCCGCAGGCATACAAACGACACCCGCTGAAATTCCCTTTTCTGTAGAACAAAGATACAGGAGCCCTGTCCTCCTTTCCATAGGGTCACCTTAGGTACATCACAAGAGATCAGCCCTTTCTGAACATCGCCATTTGTGTGTGTGCAGATAACACCTTTTCCAGACTGGGCAAAGCTGATGAATTCATGTTTCATCCCCAGCTGTTTCTTGGCTGTGCCCTTGTATGACACTTAAAAAAAAACATGGCCAGAGGCAGCCTTTTGTGGAACATTTCTCCAACTAGGCCTCCTCCTGCTGCTCTCCATGTCTGGACACGAATGAGGAGCAGCTCCTGACCTGCCTCAGAAGTGGGGTTCTTGCCCCCCTGCCGGTGTTGACTGATGTGACTCAGCAGACAGAGCCTCGGAGAGCATTTCACACACCTCTACCTTGCAGTACAGCATCTCCTCTGCCATCTGCAGGCCAGCAACATGCAAATGCGGCAGCTTCAAATGGCCAACAGAAACAGTTCCAATTTGGCAGAGTGGGCCTGGGGAGGGGGCAGGTGTCTTACTTTACAGAGGGCGGTCCTCTGCTTTGGAGAGCTGAGAGAAGACCATTGACTATTTGAAGGTGTCCGCTGTTAGAAGAACAGGTTAGGAGAGAGAACAGCATAGTTCTGTTGCCCATCCATGCTTCGCAGCAACAGGGGGCTGACTATACGTGGGGAAGGCTGCGCGGTGGCTGCGAATCTGTGCTGCGTCAGTTATATGATGCAGCCACAGATTTACAGCCATCGCGGGGCTTTCCTGCAAAGCTGCGCTGTAAAAATGCCTTACCCTCACTTTTTGGGTTGGAGCGAGGTCACCCTGGCTCTTTTGCCATCTGAGCTCGCTCCATGGCCAATTTGAGGGGTGGTCCTAGTGGAAGGTGACTGGCAATTGGTCGCCGGAAGCCAGGAAGAGGGCAGGGGAGAAGCTCCAATACCCAGATGACTGCTGGAAAACCCATGCTCCCTCCTTAGTGTGGGGATTACCCAATGCCACCCCGGGGTTTCGGAGGAACACGCTGCCAACTCAGCATCATGACGACAGCCCCCTGGACAGCAGACAGAGCTGGTACCCAGGTGGTCATTTGGGGCGCCTCTAAATGAGCGATTTATTGCACTCTCATCATTGGCCACACACGGAAGTTTGTGAGTCCATTACATGACATCATCAACAAACAAGACGTCTCCTGTGCGATTCCCTGGAAATCCTGCTATTAAAAGAACCAGTTTTAATGTGGTAATATCTGGAAAAAAGTGGGATCTTCTACCACTAGATGCCACTGTTCCAATGGAAGTGAATGGAGCACACTTGAGGGGAAGTATTCAATTCAAACCATGTGGTCTCCCCTCTCCTCCCTTGCAATGCAGCCCATAGCAGCCGTGCAAAAGATGCAGGAAGCATGAAGCCCCATTAAGGCAATGCAATTTCCCCTTAAAGTAGAGACACTCTTGGTCAGTCTTCTCTGGTTTGGTGAGATGTACTGTATTTCTCTTTGGACTGTACATATTGTTTCTCAACTTGCATTTAATACAGATAAATTAGCATGTGCAAATATCCACCCAAGGAAGGCTACGTCCTCCTCAAGGGAGGCCAAAAAGAGTTTGGATAAGACCCACAAATATTCTTGTAGTACATGGAACTGAACGGAATTCGTACATCTGCCCCACGCACACAACCAATTTGTTCCCTTCTCGTCCAAATTTCCAGATCAGATGTCCCCACCCTGGCACCTTCCAGATGTTTTGGATCCTCATCAGCCCCAGCTCGCCCGGCCAATGGTCAAGAATGCTGGGAGTTACCTTGCAAAACAACTGGAAGGCATGATAGGGAAGGATATTCTAGATTGTAAGATCCTCAGGGCAGGGTCCCGTCTTCTTGGTTTTTTTACCATGCTGGATGGGAATGATGGGAGTTGCAGTCCAACACATCTGGGGGGGGGACACCTGATTGGACAAGGATGATCTAAGCTGTTATAATAGTAGAACTGCGGGCAAATGTTCTCTCGAAATTCTCCACCGTATTTGTGGGCAGTGAAATTGGGGAGGACAATTTCACCGAATTTCTCCAGGGGCAGAAGAAATTCTCAACAATTTTTCACAGGCAGGGATCACCGTTGGCAGAGGCAGTAGCTTTCTTTTTTTCTTTCATAAAGGTTTCTGGATTTTCTGGGCTGCCATTGCAAGCGGCAACACCATCAAATGTGTCAGCAGGCTGGCTCCTATTTTGCATCCACCGTAATCCAGGTGTGTGTGTGTGGGGTGGGGCAGTGTGGTGTCCAACTCCAGAGAAGAAAATCTGCCTTCCAATTTCCTGAAAGTTTTCTTCCCCCATGGGTGAGGCTTTTATTGCTCTGCTTCATTCTCGGGGTGTTTTATAATTTACTTCTGTGGTGCTGTTGAACTTTCTGAATCCCAGGCTGCCTGCGCATCCTGATCTGCGAAAGCCTTAAGGGAGAAATTACTTCCTGTTGTGTTTCCTAGGGTGGCCATATGGAAAGGAGGACAGGGCTCCTGTATCTTTAACAGCTGTGTAGGAAAGGGAATTTCAGCAAGTGTCATTTGTATGCACGCAGCACCTGGTGAAATCCCCTCTTCATCACAACAGTTAAAGCTGCAGGAGCCCTGCCCTCTTTTGTATCTTGTTACGCTAGGCAGTGCTCCTGCAGCTTTAACTGTGGTGATGAAGAGGGAATAAAAATCCATACAAATGTCACCTCCTGAAATTTCCTTTTCTATACAATTGTTGAAGATACAGGAGCCCAGTCCTCCTTTCCATATGGCCACCCTAAAGTCTTTCCCTGGGCTTTAATTGAAGTGTGGGAAGCCGAGGAGGTAACAGGCTGGAGAGATGGTTGTACCATGAAAAACAGATCACACTTGGGTACACACCTTGGCCACCTCCTAAGGAAGGTAAGCATAAGAAATCCAAACCTAGCCCATGAGAATTTCTGTGGAATTTTCTTCACCATTGAGTTTTCTCTTGACAGCAATTTCTTTTCTATCAAAATGAATGAGAATGGTCGGAAAAATATGGGAGATCTTTCTGGCACAGAACTCTGTATTGGAACGATTGCATTGCATTTTCATTAAGTGTTTCACGTACATTATCCTCATAATCCGTACAGCAACCCTATACTATGGACCAATATTAATACCCCCATATTACAAATGGGAGCATTAAGATTGGGGGAGTCTTTGCTTGCCACCTGGTGGTGGGCTATCATTAACCATGTCGCTTTTCCATGTTCAGGGGCAGCGTAGCTCTCTAAGTAGAAAATGCTGAAGACAGATAACTGGGGAGGACTATTATATTCAAGTCCTACTGCTGACTTTGGCAGAGACGTCTGGTGGTGCCTGCACCTGGAAATGGCCACACTGAATTAAATACACCCAGTGGAGGCTGGTGGTTCTGATGTCAGTGGGGCAGTGAATCCACTCCAGATTTCAGTCAGAACCGGTCAGAACTTTGAAGGAGCTCTCCAAGGTGCGAAGCTCTCCAAGAACTCCTTCAGCGTTTGGACTGAAATCCAGAGCAGATTCATTGTCCCACTGACACTGGAGCCATCAACTTCCACTGGGCCAATCAGAACCAGTCAGAACTCTAAAGGAGCTATCCAAGGTGCAAATCTCTCCAAGAACTCTTTTAGCGTTCTGACTGGTTCTGACTGAACCCAAAGCGGATTCATCGCTCCACTGACATCAGAGCCACCAGCCTCCACTGGATATACCTGCTTCTGATCCAGCAAGCCAGTTCTTACATTCGTGTGCACCCATAGCCAAAATTTGAAAGAGAAGCTTGCTGGCTCACAGTTTACTGTTCCAGCTACTGTACTGCGTCTGCCCTGTGCCAATATACAAAGTGGTGTATAATTCTTACTGGGTTTATTTATCTTCACAACAGCCCTGCAGAGCAGGCCAGGCAGAGAGACAATGCATTGCCTAAGGCCACCCACTGAGCTTCACGGTTTTGTAGGGAGGTAAGCCAGGTGTCTACGGCAGTGGCAGTAGAGGCTCACTGTGATTGGTGGGGCAGAGGGCAGGCCACTGGCAGAGGCAAAGCCAAGGGCTCACCAGAGGTGGAGCTAAGGGAAATAATAATAATAATAATACAGGATGAAGTTATAGCCACCAAGAACTACCAAAAATACATCATAATAAAGTGTAACAACAGACCTATGCAGGAAATGCCATCAGTTTCAATAAACAATAGACCACATAACAGGAGGATGTAAAATTCTGGCAGGAATGGACTAAACAGACAGACACAATACAGCTGCAAAAATAATTCACCAACAACTGGCCATCAAATTCAACCTTATCAAGCAACATACACCATACTATACATACTCACCCGAAACAATCCTGGAAAATGCAGAGCATAAAATATACTGGGACAGAACAATTCATACCGACGAGACAATACCCTGCAACTGACCAGATGTAATGGTCATAGGCAAGAAAGAAAAACACACATATCTCATTGACATAGCAATACTGAATGA
Source organism: Anniella stebbinsi (assembly GCA_029215795.1). NCBI lineage: Eukaryota > Metazoa > Chordata > Lepidosauria > Squamata > Anniellidae > Anniella > Anniella stebbinsi. The sequence continues at coordinate 39,253,388 of JARDYH010000001.1, forward strand.
CAAAAATGTTGTTGAAAAGGAAGAAAAGAGAGACAAATATACAACACTGGTGATGGAGTCAAAGAACCACGGCACTAGGAAAGGGTCACAATTATTCCGTTAGTCACATCAGTCACCGACATCACATTAAAAAATTATACAGAAAACCTTCAGAAACTGGGCCTACCAAAATACATCCACACCAACATCCAAAAAGCAGTCCTACTTAAAACATGCTCAATTGTTAGGAAATTCCTGAATCTGTAAAAGACAGCATGACTTGGCAAAGCCCATCATGTCTGTCTAGAAAAACCGCCATGAGCGAGACAGAGATGAAATAATAATAATAATAATAATAATAATAATAATAATAATAATATGCCCACAATGTACTTAGAGCAACATAGAAGCCTATCTTATGGTTCAAATCCAGCTCTCGGGGCTTGATTTGAGTCAGGACTTAACATTAGCCCATTTTCAACCCGAGATACGAAACATAGATTTAACTGCCTCTGAGCAGATGCAGAGTATATTTTCCTCACTACTGAATAACTACAGAATCCCCTTGTGCATCAGGGGTTTGTTGGCAAGGCTTTCCAGACCAGAGGCTGTTGATGCTAAACTTGAGCTGCAGCGTCCCTTGTTCTAGAAATGAAACACCGCTCAAAAAACTGGTACCCACTGCCCCATGCTGGGCTTGGGTTCCTCCCCACCTTACCAAACTGGCTGTGAAGTATTATTCCACGTGCAAGTAGAGAAAGCTGAACAGACGAGAGCTTAGCGGGCCAGCTAAATAAGTCTTGTTATGTGGAAGCGGAAGAGTTGAGAAGACAGAGGCCAAATGAGGACACTTTAACGTTAATTTGGGATGTACGCCTAGCAGAGAGACAGATAAATGGCTTCGATGGGTCACTCTGTCTCCAGTAACAAGATCATTTGTTATTGTTAGCCACTGTGAGCATATTCAGTTGGGGTGTGTGTGTGTGTGTATGTGTGTGTGTGTGTGTGTGAGAGAGAGAGTTCTTGCAGCAGCTTTTTGGGTGTGACTGGAATTCATAGGCATCTGCAGCACATTTCATTAGGATGTGCACCCAGGGAATTTTAAGGCCATGATTGGAGGGGCGGGTGGGTGGGAGTGTGCCTTCCAGGGACTCCAGAAAGTGCATATTTCTCACTGACATGTTAATGGCAGCTGCCATTAGTGTGATGGGCAGAAATGCACACTTTCTGGAGGCCCCAGAAAACATGTTTCCCCCGCCTCCATTCCAACCGGGGCCTTGACAGCTCTCTTAATGCAAGATAGCATGGCGGGGGAAAATGCACATTTTTCGGAGGTTCTGGAGGCATTAGAGTGCGCCTGGGCATACCTGGCACACCCTGTATGCACGCCTATGCTGGAATTCTAAGCCATCTGCTACAGATCAATCCTGACTCCAGGGATTTGGGGAACCCTTGGGAAGGCACCATTTAAGGACACTACTCTCCTAGGGGCATGTGCGCTGAGAATGGTTACACCTGACCTTCTTGGGTCCTCTGTAATAAATAGGAGTGGTGATAGTGTTGAGGCAGAAAGAATTGCCAATCTTGTCGCCTTCTGGAATCAGCCCCAGCTGGGGAGCAACTGTAGCTCATTGGTAGAGCCCCTGCTTTGCATGCAGATGGTTCCAGGTTCGACCCCCGGCATCTCCAGGTAGGGCTGGAAAATGCCTGCCTGAAACCCTGGAGAGTTGCTGCCAGTCAGAGTCGACAACACTGGGCTAGATGGACCAAAGATCTGATGCAGTAGAAGGCAGCTTCCTATGTACCCAGAGATCCTCATGGTGGGTGGGGCCAAAGGAAAAAAAATACCAGCATATTGTACCTTAAAACTCTTGCTCCCAGTAACTAAGCCGTAGAAGAGACAGTTTAACCTTTTACAATGGGGAGAATAAACTGTGCAAAAGTTGCAACGCCACTAAAAGATTAGTGGTAGAGGAAAGGGGGTGCAGGGGAAGGGATGTGGCCCTCTGAAGAAACCCAGAGGGCAGGATGGGGACTCGGGGGGGGGCAGTTTTGCCCCATGGGCCTGAGATTCTGGACCCCTGCCCAACCATGAGTTAACAGCACCCCAGTATTGCATACCTCCAGCTTGGCTAATATAAAAAGTACTATGCTTTGCTTTACTTTTGCACTTTGCCTCCCGCTTAGCAGTATATAAATTATCTATAAATACTACTACAACTACTACTAATAATAATAACAACAATAATAATAATGGGAGAGCCCATGATCTCCCTAGGTGAGCAGTACAACGATGGAACCAATGACCTAGGGAGGTCGTGGGCTCTCCCACACTAGAGGCCTTCAAAAGGCAGCTGGAGAGCCATCTGTCAGGGATGCCTTAAGGTGGATTCCTGCATTGAGCAGGGGGTTGGACTCGATGGCCTTGAGGGCCCCTTCCAACTCTACCATTCTGTGATTCTAAGCAGGAGGAGGAGGAGGATGGGTTTTTTGCCCAAAGTTGAAGAAAAATCCAGGTAACACTGGGGGAAATCAGCCTTTAAGGGTGTAATCCCATGCATGTTTAGACAGAAAAAAGTCCTGCAACCCCCAGCATATTTTCTGTCTAAATATGCATAAGATTGTGCCCTAAGTCTCTGTCCCAACAGCTCCAGGTGCAACTTGAAATGTGCATGAAACCTACTAAAGCCAAATCTAGCTTTCCCTCCAGGTGTTTCGAACCAGAACTTCCATCAGTGCCAGCCAGCATGGCCAATGGCTGAGAAGATGGGGTTTGTAGCCCAAACTTTCTGACAGGTTCCAGGTTGGGAGAGGCTCACCCAATCTATTTAAGTTCGCATCTCCTCCTCCTCCTCCTCCTCCTCTCCATCTTAAGTCTCTGGCCATGCAGGCTTCATGACTCCGGCTTCATGACTTCAACTTCAAGTCAACGACTACCTTGTTCCCTTATTTCCCCCTGCTCCAACTTCTCTTTCTAACATCTTGCCTGATGAAGAGAGCTGGAAATCCTGAAAGTTTGTGCATAATTTTAGGCATATCTTGTTGTTTCTCATTATGGGGGTTTGTAGAACTTTTCTTACAGGTCGACACGCCTGGGGTGCTAAAACCAGTTCCTTCCCTCTCTCAAAGAGGTGATTTTTGGCTGCTAAAGTGCTGATCCATACCTACATTATTAGCAACAGCTGGTAGCAGCCGTATACCCATGCAAGTTCAAACCAGAGACTCCTGCATAGCGTCTCTGTCGGTTGGACAAGGGAGGGACTGGCAGAGAAGTCAGGAATAACTCCTGGGAAGTGAGGATCGGATAGGTGAGAACCAATACGGGAAATGGGAGTGATTCTCTCAAAGGATTGTGCTGAAAGTTCTAAGTGCAGTAACATGCAGCTCCCAGTAGGTGGCAAGCAACAACCGGTCCAGGCGGTCTTCTTCATACGTGGTCCTTGTAATGGATGCATGCAAAGCCTTGGAAGGAGAAATCCATGAACGTAACAAATGCGGTTGCATATCTCTCTACAGCCATGCTGGACAGGGGGCTGGGACTGTCGGCAGCTACTTGAGCAGTGACATGGAACGTAGGAAGCTACCTGAATGCAGGTGAGGCCGTGAGTACGGTCTGCTCCCTGACTAGCAGCAGCTCTCCATGGTGTCCCCATCACCTCCCATGAGACTCCATGAATAAAGCTGGAAGATTGCGCAGTGGAAGCCTCACCTTGGATTCTGAGCTGTTCCAGGCCAAATCTGGAGGGTTCTGGCCTGCAGGAAGGCCTCTGGCTGATGATAAATCACACTTGGGTGGATCTACACAGGGGATTTACTCCAGTACTACTGCGTCTCGCATATGGTTGTGGCACATGACGTTGCGCCCTCTCCGCAGCAACCACGGATTTTCCTGCCAGAATGGCCATGTTTTTGCAAAGTCATTTTGTGAGGGCTTTTCACGTTGTGCTGGCTTCAGTGTGGTTTGGGAGTGTGATAGGCGGAAGGGAAAGTTGCGTCATCAAAGGGGGGATGTGAGGAGAGGAGTTGGCTGCACATGTCTACTCAGAAGTAATGCACATCGTCTTCATAGAATCATAGAATAGTAGAGTTGGAAGGGGCCTCTAAGGCCATTGAGTCCAACCCCTTGCTCAGTGCAGGAATCCACCTTAAAGCATCCTGACAGATGGCTGTCCAGCAGCCTCTTGAAGGCCTCTAGTGTGGGAGAGCCCACCACCTCCTTAGGTCATTGGTTCCATTGTCGTACTGCTCTAATAGTCAGGAAGTTTTTCCTGACGTCCAGCCAGAATTTGGCTTCCTGTAACTTGAGCCCATTATTCCGTGTCCTGCACTCTGGGATGATCGAGAAAAAGGCCCCACTTGGCCATGAAGGTCCCCGGGTGACTTTGCAGAGGATAGTCCAAATTCATCTGAATCCGTTGCGGATTTCTGTAACATCTCTATCCAGGTTTTTCCAATTGCATATTTGCTGTTTTTATTTTTCCTGCTGTTTTAACGTTGTTTTTACTGTTCCTTTTTTTTTTTAAAAAAAACCTGTTTCATTTTTGTATTGTAAGACACCTAGAGACCATATGTTATAAAGTAGAACAGAAAGCCTGTAAATAAATGCGAAATATAGGTTGGGCCTAATATACAACCCTATTCCACAATCTTAAAACACGGCAGAGGCTGAGCACTTAGTGGAGTTTAGCTAGGCTAGGCCAGACTGGCCTCAAGAACAGAGGCATATCTGTCTTCATATCGAGGATCTTGACTGAAACAGGTTATGTAATCTTTCATGGGGGGAGCGGGATGTCTAGGACAATTTTTGAATGCGTCTGATTTGCTTTTCACTGGTGACATTGAAAAATATACACCAGGTGGCTGTTTTTCAAACCCTTTTCATGTCTCGCCATTTTTGAAACAGCATACTTGACCCCCAAATCAAAGCTTTGTGGATTTAGAGCGATGCAATAACGCTGCTCACATTTCAGACTCCAAAAGAGAGTGGTTGAAAGCCTGTGCGTTGCAGAGAATCCACCCCCGCTACAACTTTTCAGTATTTCCCTCCCACCTGTCAGCGACTGGCTATTTTGCTCCGGTTTTGCGGTGTCTTTGCCTGCTGGGAAGTGGGTGCCGTTGATTCAAGGGTGAGCTGGACGGGATGGTTCATTTCAAGCTTTTGCATCCAATTGCCAGCTCTTACCCTTTTCTTGCCTAAGCTTACATAACTGTTCAAGCAGGGCATCCGATCTTTCACAGCCGTGGCTGCTAAAGCTTCCAGCCTGAAACAGACAAGCAGCCCTCTAATTAAACACATGCTGGATTAGATTAGCAATTACACACACACAGACAGGTCGCGTTCATTGTCTGCCTTTCAGGCTTAGAGCTACGCACTCCGGAGGGGATGTAAAGAGCATATTTCGCCCCCCACGCCCCTGATCATCTCCTGAACCCCAGTTTTCCCCCCCAGAAGTCCTTTTGGGAGAGAAGACCCCCCCCCTTCCTCGGTATGTGCGCACACACAGAAAACTCTTTGGCTGCTGACTCCCTTGTCCTATAAAAGGACAGGATTATTCAGCTGCCGCTACAGAGTTGACCCCCTGTGACCCGCGAGACTTTGCTGCGACAACCACCCCCCAGTCAGCTGATGCATCTCTGTGCGTTCATTAAAGGAATTATATTCCTGCTGACATTCAGTTCATGGCTGTAAAAGGGAAAAGAAACGGAATGCAGAGGGATGTAGGGGTAGGCAATGGAAGCAGTGTGATTGCTTGCTTTTACGTAACAGGGAATTAAACATGTTATTTTCATAAGCAGTGAAAGGATGTTCTCTTTCTGTATCCTGTTTACCTGGCAATTTAATCCCCAGCGAAGCAGAGTTTAAATCCCTTGATAGTTTTTGCCTCTCTCTTTTTTTAGCTACCTTTGTCATTCACTAAACGGAAACTACATTTGCTCCCAACTGCACCTGTTTACCAGGAGCTTGTCTATATGCTATATATATACCCTGTCGCGGCTGCGCAGTTGCGCCCCATTGTTTATATGACACAGCCGCCAATTTGCAGCCACATCGTGCTTTTCTCCTCGAAACTGCGCTTTTTCGATGTGTCAATTTACCGTGACTTTTTACATTGCTCCGATGTTACCACAGTGGTTTATTGTCTGTCAATGGTGGCTTCATTTCGGATTAAGAGAGTGGGCGTAGTCAGGAGCGAATCCCAGTGCAGGTAGGCGCGGGAATGCAGGGCAGGGGGCGGGCTCAACATTCCTAGTAAAGGCCACCATGGTGATATTAAAGCCTGGGAAATGAAAGTAAGGGCACTTATGATGAATAAGTTCAATAAGGCTTTCAAAGTTGTGCAGTGTTTCCAGAAAACAAACAAAAAACGGTTTTCACAATTTTTAGTCCCCTGATATTAGCGGCCCATTACCGCCACCTGACCATGGCATTGTGATTTTTCCTGCCTGTCTAGCCTGCGTTCACTCCTCTCATGTAACCCAATTGGTGCAGCTTTGTAGCAGCGATGCTGTGGGATTTGGGGAAAATGAGTAGGCAAAGTGTCGTAAAGATGGCCCCCAGGTTGCATTCCATTCTGATGTACCGGGGTGGGGGGCAAGACCAAGGTATCTTTAAGTGCCTGTAAGGCTGCAAGCTTACCTGAGAGTAAGTCGCATTTAACCACTGAGAGACCGGTCACCCATTGCACATCCTTTGCAATAGCTCAGGGGAAGGAACCAACAAGCTAAGGTATTTTTTTTCACACCTGAAAGGGCAGAAGCTGTTTGCAGACTAGGAGCTAAGAATGAGCAATCGCTGCTCTCCCTATAGCTCCCTCCACTAACCACTAGGCAGGACGATCACTTCATTCCACATGGTTGGCCATCCAATTCCTGGAGCCTGGTGTCAGTTCTGAGCAAGCAGCCTGGTGACAGGACGTCCATCGCTTGACGAGTTCTCTGCTTAGCTGCTGACAGCTGGGACAGAGCGGGGATCCCAAGGCCGGCGCTGTGCATTTCAGAGGACTTGACAGGTCCCTGGAAGCCACGTCAAAGCTGGCTGTAATTTTTCAGTGGGTGCTTTCCTTTTCTCCTTTTAGCCGCCCCACATAGAAAACAAAAAGGGTGGGGAGGGAGACTTAAGATGTCTGCCTCACTAGCTGCTGAATCCCAGTTACATCTGTTGATTTAATTATGATTATTTTTAATTATTGCACACTTTTTCTGTAAGAATACGAAGTCATTAAGGAGAAATTAAAAAGAAAATGCTGCCATGCTAAGCACACTTTCTAGGGAGTAAGAAGTGGAGGCGGTGAATCCATTCTGCGTTTTAGTCAGACCAGTCAGAACTCTAAAGGAGCTATCCAAGGCGCTGGACCCATTTTGGGGGATATGTTTCAGCACTTTGAAGAGCTCCTTTAGAGTTCTGGCTGGTTTTGACTGAAAGTCAGAATGGATTCACCCCCCCCCCCCACACACACACACCCAAATCGGAGCCACCAGCCTCTAGAGATGTAAAATTTCTGGAAATTTCGAAGCCATGGGGGGGGGGGAACCATTTTTTTGGTCTTTTTCCAGAAAAAAAGGAAATTTTTGGAAAAATGGAAAAAAAATGCAATATTAGCAGTTTTTACAGATTAAAAGTCATTTTTTTACTTTAGGAACATAAAATATAATTGTGCACAAGTTGGTTTGGTTTTCAGTGCCCCCTAGAGGCAGAAATGCATCTTGCTCTTGCATTTGAGAGCTGTAGTCTCAGTTTGCAACGTAGGGCTTGCTTGTCTTTGGTGCACAGAAATTGTAATAATCTGATACTGTACATAGTTTTTAGAAATCACCTGGAGAAGAAAATATATGAACGCCTTCTCTTAAACATTTTATTCATCATGCTAAAATAAAACATTCCATAATCTGTTTTTTCTTCATTTTTTCAATTTTTCAAAAAAAACAACCAAACCCAAAAAGGCTTCAGAAAAAAATGGAAAAGCCCATTTGTTCCTGAATTTTCCCGGTTTCTTTCTGGGCCTTCACATCTCTACCAGCCTCGACTGGAAGTAAGACCCCAGAATTCACTCTGACTTCCTTCAGAGTAGGGCATCGCTGGCTGGGGAATCCAGGGAGTTGTAGGATGTTTTCTTTCTAAGCATGCATAGGATTGTGTCCCTAGTATGCTAAGAAGTGTTTTATACAATGTAAAGATAGTCCTAGTGTGTTTACAATCCACTAACACCTGCTGAATTCCAACCTGTTCTACTGTTAAACCTACAGGGCACCCTTCCGGGGGAAAAGGGGACACCCCGACTTCCAATGCTAGGTGATATGAATTTGCCAACTCCCTCCCCTCAGCAATGCTTTTATACCCTCTTAGCAGTGTAACAAGGAGAATTTAACAGGGCGTAACTCTTCTTGGTGTGCCAAGGTAGCAACGGAGAAACGCCACTAGATAGATTTCCATCGGTCACGCAGTTATTAAAGGTGCAGGAGCCCAGCCAGAAAAAGCAATTTTGTTCATGCAACATAGAATATTCAAAACCAGTGGAGGCCTGGTGGCTTTGATTTCGGTGGAGCGGTGAATCCATTCTGGGTTTTAGTCAGAACCAGCCAGAATTCTAAAGGAGCTATCCAAGTTGCTGGACCCATTCAGCACCTTGGATAGCTCCTTTAGGGTTCAGTCTGGTTCTGAATAAAACCCGGAATGGATTCACAACCCCGCTGAAATCAGAGGCACTAGCCTCCACTGCTCATAACTCCTATTGCATAGCCCAGGGTGGGTCTGGGTGAAGCCCCTTATCTGGTTGCAAACAGCCAGTGCTTTTGTCTGTCCACCAGATCACCAGAGGCAACTTGCAAAACAAACAAACAAGAGAGAAAGAGAGAGAGAGAGAAACTGTCCGTGAACTAGACAAGACAAAATGTGCTACTTGGGTTTGCTTCAGGCACCAGTTTCATAATCTGTTTGTTTATACGCCAATTACTGTTTTGTGGGGATTAGCTGACTTGGTCTCTCTGATCAGAAAGTTCCAGTGCGTTCCAGCGGAGCACAGGCCTGCCAACTTTGGGTAATCGAAAGATTTCTATAGGGAAGCTCTCTGAGGTTCAAAATCCAGCTCAATGATTCACCCCATGCTGGACGCAATTTATTGCTATCATGGTAAAAAGATGGCTGGCCATGAAATGTGATCAAACACCTGCCTACCCTACCCTAGCTAGGGTGCCCCTTACCTAAAAGGAGGAACATCATCACCCCCCCCAAGGGGGACAAAAGAAGAGACCCATGTATATAACCTTTGCGTATGCCAACTGATATGTATAAATGCAAATTTAGACATATTTCTGATATATTAAAAAGAAATGCAGTAGATTTTGCCATAGTGAGACAGATGGACCAGGTGACCTGGGTGCTGTCTATATGTGGGGAAAACCCCACGGTGGCTGTGGACCTGCGCTGCGTTGGTTAGATGATGCAAACGCAGCTTCACGGCCAACGCGGGGCTTCCCCGCAATGCTGCGATATGAAAAAGTCAGGGATTTACCCCGATTTTTTCAAAGGGACTGATGTCAACATGCCGCTTCTGCCATGTGATGTCTCCCTGGGGTCAATCCAGGGTCAACCTGGGGGCGGAACCTGGTGGAAGGTGACCAGCGATTGGTCACCTTCCACCAGGAAGAGGGTGGGGGCGGTTCTGGGACCCGAAGGGCTGCCCAGAAACCCCACGCTTCCTCCTCGGCGTTGGGATTGCCCAACACCACCCCAGGAGAGGGAAAACGTGGGGTTGATGAGGGAGGTGGCACCCACCCGGTGCCATAAAGACAGCCCCCTGGGTAGTGTGCTGTCCAGGGGTGAACTCTGGATGGGCATCTTGAAAGCCTCACCAGATCTGCCTCCTTCGGTTTCTTGGACATCAAGCCATGCTTGGAGTGGGCAGCCCTCCAAGTGGAGGATGGGCCTGTTCAGACGACATGCTAATCCGCCATGGATCACTAGTAAACATGATCCATGGTGGTTAGCGTGTCGTGTGGGAGGAATTTCCTGCCCCCCATGATGGTCCTTCTGCAATGGGGCTAGACGGTTTCCACAGGGGTTTCTGTGTTGTCTGACGGGAATGATGTGCATATTTTCGCTTGTTCTGGCAAACAAACAAACAAACAAACAAACAAAATGGCAGTGAGGGCAGCAAAAAAGCAATACTTTGCTGCCACTATTCAATCATCAACCTGCCGCCCAGCGGAGCTTTTCAGAGCTGTCCAGGGGCTTTTACATGCTGGCCCCAAGGACATGGTAGAACCATCTGAGGCCCGCTGTAATACATTTGCTTGGCACTTCCAGAATAAAATCTTTGGCATCCATCAGGCCTTAGACTCCAGTGTTATAGCAGGTGAATCTAGTGAGGTATCCAGAGCACAGGCTTGTCCTGTTTTCTTGGATGAGTTTCAGTTGGTGCAGCTCAAGGATGTTGACAAGGTGCTTGGACAGGTTCGTGCAACCACTTCCATATTGGATCCTTGCCCCTCTTGGCTAATAAAAGCTAGCAGGGATGGAACAACTGGCTGGGCCAGGGACGTGATTAATGCCTCTTTGCAAGAGGGAGTGGTCCCAGGCCTCCTGAAAGAGGCGGTAGTGAGACCACTCCTAAAGAAATCTTCCCTGGACCCTGAAAATTTTAATAACTACAGGCCAGTAGCAAATGTTCCATTCCTGGGCAAGGTCCTGGAGCGGGTGGTTGCGAGCCAGCTCCAGGCACTCTTGGATGAGACCGATTATCTGGATCCATTTCAGTCGGGTTTCAGGCCTGGTTTTGGTACGGAAACAGCCTTGGTCGCCCTGTATGATGACCTATGTCGGGAGAAAGACAGGGGAATGTGACTCTGTTGATTCTCCTTGATCTCTCTGGGGCTTTCGATACCATCGACCATGGTATCCTTCTGGGACGACTGGCTGAGTTGGGAGTGGGAGGCACTGCATTGCAGTGGTTCCGTCCTTACTTGGCGGGTCGGCTCCAGAAGGTGGTGCTTGGGGAACATTGCTCGGCCCCGCGGATTCTCCAGTATGGGGTTCCGCAAGGGTCAGTCTTGTCTCCCATGCTGTTCAACATCTACATGAAACCGTTGAGTGCAGTCATCTGGAGTTTTGGAGTGCGTTGTCATCAGTATGCTGATGACAGGCAGCTCTATTTCTTCTTTTCAGCTTCATCAGGTGAGGCCGTGGATGTGCTGAACCAGTGCCTGGCTGCAACAATGGACTGGATGAGGGCTAATAAACTGAAACTCAATCCAGACAAGACTGAGACGCTGTTAGTGGGTGGTTCTGCTGACCGGATGGAGGGTGTTCAACCTGGTCTGGATGGGGTTGCATTCCCCTTGAAGGAGCTGGTTCGTAGCTTGGGGGTTCTCCTAGAACCATCTCTGTCACTTGAGGCTCAGGTGGCTTCAGTGGCACGGAGTGCCTTCTACCAACTTCGGTTGGTGGCCCAGCTGTGATCCTATCTGGACAGGGATAACCTGGCTTCAGTTGTCTATGCTCTGGTAACCTCCAAGTTAGATTACTGCAATGCGCTCTACGTGGGGCTGCCTTTGAAGATGGTTCGGAAGCTGCAGCTTGTGCAAAATGCAGCAGCCAGATTGGTAACAGGGACCAGAAGGTTCGAACATATAAGACCAATTCTGGCCCGCTTGCATTGGCTGCCTGTATGTTTCCGAGCTCGATTCAAGGTGCTGGTTTTAACCTATAAAGCCTTACACGGTTTGGGACCACATTACCTGATGGAATGCCTTTCCTGACATGAACCTACCCGTACACTATGCTCAACATCAAAGGTCCTACTCTGGCTGCCTACTCTGAGGGAAGCTCGGAGAGGGCCTTCTCTGTGGTGGCCCCCCAATTGTGGAACGATCTCCCTGACGAGGCCCGCCTTGGTCCTTTCCCCCTGGAATTGTGGCAAGTAGCTTTAACAGCAGAATAGGTTGGAATCTGTCTCCACCAGGGTTCCCTGAGAAGGCCCTGCCCCTTTCCCTGAGAAGGCCCCACCCCTTTCTCCTGGCCCCACCCCTTTCTTCTGGCCACCAATCATTTGGCTGTTTCCCAGCATTTTTGCAGGTTGAAATTCCTCTACTAAGAAATAGTTAGTGGCCGTAACACCTTTAAACTAATCTGTGCTAGTGGGATTTGTTGTTGTTGTTATTTTAGCTCTGACCCTTTGCCCTTGCCCCACCCCTGGAATGCCCCTCCCCCAGAGCATCTCCAAAATTGAATTTGGCCCCATTAGGTTGGTGACATCCCCAGCCAACGGATGAAGGTGCATTTTAAAAGTTGCAATTCCGGGTTCACTGGATTCCTTCCAAGAACAGTGTGCAACCCTTAAATCAACAGATTCAAGTCCGGGAAGGAGGACCAACCAGGAGCAGGGTGATCCTTAGTATTTGATCACAGGGTAGGAATTGCAACAAGGACATAGTTCTGAACATGAGGTAACGTCTGCAGAAGGATGCAGTTATGACACAGTTGCTTTCAGCCGGTTGTGTAAGTACCAGCGATGGCTGCCTGAACTACGCTGGCCAACACAATGATAATAAGGAAGCCACTATTATGTTATAGGAAGGATCAAAGCTAGAGTGACCCTATGGAAGGGGGGACAGGGCTCCTGTATCTTTAACAGTTACGTAGAAAAGGGAATTCCAGCAGCTGTCATTGGTACGCATGTAGCACCTGGTGAAATCCCCTCTTCATCAAAACAGTTTAAACTGCAGGTGCTGTACTAGAGTGACCAGATACAAAAGAGGGCAGGGCTCCTGCAGCTTTAACTGTTGGGATGAAGGGGGAATTCCACCAGGTGCTGCATGCCTACAAATGACACTTGCTGAACTTCCCTTTTCTATACAACTGTTAAAGATACAGGAGCCCAGTCCTCCTTTCCATATGGCCACCCTACATTTATCAGTCTCCCATTGGTTTTCTGGCCAATGGATGATGGGACTTGCAGTCCGAGTGTTTGACACATCTGGAGGGCAGCAGGTTGGACAAGAATAGCATGTGCCTTTTGATAGGTGCATGACAGGCAGAATTTCAGCAGGCAAAGTTTTCCCCAGCACCACATCTCAGATTATTATTATTATTATTATTATTATTATTATTATTATTTATTACATTTATATACCGCCTCATAGCTGGAGCTCTCCAGGCGGTTTACAAAAATTAAAAGATTGAACACTGAAAAGACAATATACAAAATTTAAAACCATAAACATAAAACAGCTGACATTTAAAACATTTTAAACTGTTAAGCCTGGCCACAAAGTCAGTTAAAACCTCAACTTAAGCTGTTAAAATGCCTGGGAGAAAAGAAAAGCTTTGACCTGGCGCTGAAAAGATAACAGTATTGGTGCCAGGCAGGCCTCATTGGGAAGATCATTCCATAATTGGGGGGCCACCACAGAGAAGGCCCTCTCCCTTGTTGCCATCCTCCGAACTTCCCTCGGAGTAGGCATCCGGAGGAGGACCTTTGATGTTGAGCGTAGTGTACAGGTAGGTTCATGTCGGAAAAGCTTCATTAGCTGGACTTCTGCTTGTCTTAAATGTACAGGGAGCCTGCCAGATCACCAACGATCCCTGTGAGGAATAATAGGAAGTCCCACTCCATCCTTCAGATTAGATGGCAGTTAACGTAATGTCGCCACAAGATATTGTGCTTACATACATGGATGAAAGGCTGCCAACTTGTCAACCCGCCTCTGCCCTTCTGCCTTCAATGAATATTGACTTGATGCACAGATATTAACGGCCAATGATGCTGATCACCACGAACACTTCCCCTGCTGATTTAGGCAAACAAATTTACTGCTAAAGGCACAAGAGCAGGCCAGTCATTTCTGTGGTCAGTTGGCATCTCTACTGGGTTGAGGGCTCTCATCCGTAGCTATTGCATGCCCTCTCAGGTTTCCCTGTTTATGTCCCATCCCAGAAGAAACCCAGAACAACCTTGCTTGGTTTGCAAAGGTCTGGAATCGCCATTGGAGGCGGCGTGGATGAAATACGACTCGTGAGCAAACTGAATGTCATTAAACATTTACCAGAGGGATTCTGGAACATCTCCCTTCAGAGCTAAGGCGCATAACCCAGCATGCTTCTCCTATTCAGGGTGGAAAGCAGTTCAGAGATGCGGCCTGCAAATAATGACCTTGCGCAGGCTGAACAGCAGAGTCCCATAGTGGGTGCCGTTTATATTTAATTGCTCTGGGTTTCCTTTAAAATTGCAGAGAGTTTGACGAATTTAATTAGCAGGGTTGAATAAAAGTGGATGTTTACTTGCTGGGAAACATCCTAACCCTCTCTTTAAATTGGGAGTGAAATTATATATTAGGAGTGAGAACCGTTCACTAGGCGCCCCGTTGTTTATGGGATCAAGGAAATCCGAATCCATTTCGGACCTCACCGAATCCTGAATCTGCAACTCTATCTGTGTAGAACAGGAATTTCAGGCTGTTTTCATTGCAGCGTTTTGAAAACGATCTCAGGTTCTACACAGGTCAGCGTGTATTTGCAGGGAAGTTTGCACAGTGGGGATAAAAACTTTGCTGTTCGGGTGATCTTCACTGTGGGGCTGCCGAGTTAGCACTGCATCCCTCCTAAACCTCGTAGTTTCACTTACCCAGGGTGGCATCAGGTAATCCCCATGCAAAGGAGGGAGTGCAGGGTTTCCGGCAGTCATCCAGGTACAGGAGCCTGGTACAATCACCAGTCACCTTCTGCCAGAACCGCCCTCTGGACTGGCCAGACAGAGGAAGAGCTGGGGTGATGTCACTCCCACTAAAAAGGTTGGCATAAGTCCCCAACTTTTTTTTTTACTGTGCAGCTTCACAGAAAAGCCCCGTGGTGGTGGCAAATCTGCGGCTGCGTCATATAACTGACACAGCGCAGATTCACAGCCACCGCCGGGTTTTGACCATGTATAGAGAGCCCCCCCCAGAGAGTCATGAGTAAGTTTGCCACCTTAAAAAAACAACCCTGTCTCTGCTCCTATGCCTTAAACAGCAAGGTAGCATATAGAAATTTATCACGGGGAGCTTTTCTTGGCATGGAGATAAAATGATGAGAAATGGTTCACCTGCCCAAATTCAGTGTGCCTAGCTGCCATTAACGGCACAGTAGTAGAGCCAGGAAAAAGCAAAAAAGATGGCAACCCTTGTTGTAACGAGGGATTTGTATCATATTGTTAAAACGTCCGATAACAATACGATAAGGTCGTTATCAGACCTCTGATTAACAATAACGATACAATAGAAAAACCTCCGATAAATATCCAATGCGAAAATCTTCAGCCCGATTATATCGTATTATCAGACTGCCATATTAATTAACCTATAACTTCTGTATTTTAAAAGTTAGAGGCTTGAAACTTTTTCACAGTGCTTATGGGGTATGCCTAAGTATGTGTATGAAATTTGAGATCGATCCCTCCAACCCTCGATTTTATATGATTTTTTAAAAGATCCTGCAACTTTTTGACAGGTCTGAATTGAGGGTTGGAGGGATCGATCTCAAATTTCATTCACATACTTAGGCATACCCCATAAGCATTGTGGCCAAGATTCAAGCCTGTAACTTTTAAAATACAGAAGTTATAGGCATTTTTTTCTAAAAAGTTCAGCTCTATGGGGCACAATGGGGCTGCAATTTAAATATTGGATTTCTGATAATTATCGTGAAGACGATATGATTAACCTATGAGATTATCGGAGGCGATAATTTTTTGGGTCCGAAATTCCGATAACGATAAAAGATGATATTTTCAAGCGTGCACATCCCTAGTTGTAACCCATAACTGGCTCATACCAATTTCCCTCTGCATTTTCTGGTTTTGTCTTGCTTTATTTTTTTATTTATATAGAGAGCAAAAAGAGAGAATCAGGAGCTTGGGATGAAAAGGAATGAATAGGGAAGAGATGAATATATGCCAGCCTTCCTCAACCTTGTGAGCTTCAGATGTCTTAGACTACAACTCTCAGTATTCCTAACCACTAGCCATGTTGGCTGGGGTTGATGGGAGTTGAAGCCCAAAACATCGGGAGGGCTCCTGGTAGGAGGGAGCTGGTATATGTTAGTATGAATAGTAAAGGAAGGCGGTTTCCATGTTGTAGGTTGAAGGTGGTGGATTCAAGATCTCAAAAAGTGTTTGTGTGATGATATTCCCTAAACTAGAACATTTTAAATTGTTCTAATTTAGGTGGGGAATATTTTGTCTGTTGTGGTGGAGGGAGACATATTCCCTGAGAGGGATTATACTAGTGGGTGGATCAACAGCCAAAAGATGAGAAGACCAGAGCCCAGAGCGTCTCTGGTCTCTCTCTCTCTCTCTCTCTCTCTCCCACAAACATTTCCATCTCTCTCTCTGGGGGTGTCTATACGGTGCCACTTTTGCTACTGATCCCCACAAATACCTACAGCATCGCTGCTGCGAAACGACAACAATAGCGTTACATGGCTGGAGTGAGTATGGGCTACCAAGCCAGGAAAAAACCTGCTGCCCATTATCGCCACGCGGCGGTAATGGGCAGCAGGTATCGAGTGTCTGAAAACTTCCCAAAGCATTTCCCTCCCCCCCCCCCCCCGACAACTCTGTGCAATATTGTAGCTTTGCAAGCCTGCAGTTACACATCTGCGCAGCTACAGTTCATTGAACTGATGCGATCTACACAATAACTGTCCTTGGTTTCGTTCCAGAATCAGACTTTAATATCGCCATGGCAATCATTCTAAATACTCACCTGGGTCCCACACCCTGCCCTGTATTCTCGTGCCCAACTATGCCCTCTCTCTTAACCCCAATTGAAGCCACCGCCAACCCGTGCACAAACAACGGTGGTAACCTTGGAGCAAAGTAAAAAACCCACAGTAAAACAAGATGCAGAAAATGCGCAGCTTTGTGAGGAACAACACAATGTGGCTATGAATTGGCAGCTGCGTCATATAAACAACGAAGCACAACTGTGCAGCCATGATGGAGTATATACAGCATATAGACAATCCCTCTCTCTCTCTTCCCAGAAGAGGGACAAATCGTTCTCGCCAGAGGCCTGAACCAGTCACTCTCAGAGGACTCCCTCCTCTTTCATTCCTCTGTCCATTCCTCCTGTCCCCCACCTCCTGGCTCCCCCACCCCGGTGATATCAGTCTGAGGGCCACATTTGGTCTGTTAACCACAAGTTCCTCATCCCTGCCTTAAATGAAAGACATATACTTGAAAAGGTAAGATGTACCACTGGCCTAAGGTTGCCAATTTTGTTTACTGGCCCTGCTCTTGTGCCTTTAACAGCACAAGAGCAGGGACATTGGGACTATTCTGAAGACACCTTAAACCCTGTTGGTTAAGGCTTTTGGTTAAGCAGCAGGGTTTAAGGTGTCTTGTGTGTTGGGGGTTCTCCTAGAACCATCTCTGTCACTTGAGGCTCAGGTGGCCTCAGAGGCACGGAGTGCCTTCTACCAACTTCGGTTGGTGGCCAAGCTACGCCCCTATCTGGACAGGGATAACCTGGCTTCAGTTGTCTATGCTCTGGTAACCTCCAAGTTAGATTACTGCAATGTGCTCTACGTGGGGCTGCCTTTGAAGATGGTTCGGAAGCTGCAGCTTGTGCAAAATGCAGCGGCCAGATTGGTAACAGGGACCAGAAGGTTCGAGCATATAAGACCAATTCTGGCCCGCTTGCATTGGCTGTCTGTATGTTTTCGAGCCCGATTCAAGGTGCTGGTTTTAACCTATAAAGCCTTACACAGTTTGGGACCATAATACCTGATGGAACGCCTCTCCCGACATGAACCTACCCATTCACTACACTCAACATCAAAGGTCCTCCTCTGAGTGCCTACTCCGAGGGAAGCTCAGAGGATGGCAACAAGGAGAGGGCCTTCTCTGTGGTGGCCCCCCAATTATGGAATGATCTCCCCGATGAGGCCTGCCTGGCGCCAATACTGTTATCTTTTCGGTGCCAGGTCAAAACTTTTCTTTTCTCCCAGGCATTTTAACAGCTGAAGTTGAGGTTTTAATTGACACTGTGGCCAGGCTTAACCGTTAAAATGTTTTAAAATGTTTTAAATGTCAGCTGTTTTATGTTTATGGTTTTAAATTTTGTATATTGTCTTTTTAGTGTTCAATCTTTTAATTTTTGTAAACTGCCCAGAGAGCTTCAGCTATGGGGTGGGATATAAATGTAAATAATAATAATAATAATAATAATAATAATAACAATAATAATAATAATATTGTGCAATGCGTTTTGCGAAACCCTGGTCACTCACTAACCACAGTCGGACCATCTGCAGCAGGGTTAGTGGCTCTAACCGTGGCTTAAAGTGTTGTGTGCAACAGCACGGCTTGTTGTTAGTGCTAACCCCAGAGAACCACAGTTTCACTAACCATCGTCCCTGAAGTGCAATGCTATGCATGGCTGGCTGGGGGATGCTGGGAGTTGTAGGGGCTTTTTTCTGCCTATACATGCACAGGACTTCACCCTATGCAGGAGAAACCTTGTCTACTAACGACTACCTATCACTCTGGTACTTTCAAAGAATAAAAACCATCTATTGCACCTCTGGATATTTTCACCTTCTTTCCCTTCTCAAGAAGTCCATGGGTTTGCTTTTTTATTTTTATTTTTGTGCTTGCAGCTGGCTAAATTGCTGTCTGTAATCCAGAAGACTAGAAATCTGACTTTTTTTTTAGATCTGTCTGAATACCAGATTCCAGGAGGAGGAGGAGGAGGAGGAGGAGGAGGAGGAGGCGTATCCATGACCCTTGGAAGCAGCAGCCAACAACGCAACCATTTCTGTAGCCCTTGATGAAAGCAGCAGGCCAGGTACTTACTCAGTAATAATCAAACACTGCTAAGGGCAAGTTATTCATTAAATCCTGGATGCGTGGCTTGCATGCCACAATTGCTCCCCTCTTAGGCTTCAGATTCTTGATATGGGTTAATATGCTTTTGCTTATCAAGGGAGCAAAAATGCTCTGCATTCTTTCTTCCCATATATTGTGCACCAGCAATTTGGGCAAAGTGGCTCCCCCACTCAGCGTCATCTTGGAACTTGGAGAATCTTGTTCATTGAACACAAAAGCCCTCTGATTCCACTCCAGCGTCACATTGCTGCTTATCTCTGTGCCTTGCTCTCCCAAGCCAAGAGTTCCAGAGCTGCTGGGTTCCTCTAAACGAGTGATTTATTGCATGCTCGTGATTGGACACTCACAGACGTTGTCGGGTCGATTTTATGACATCCGTCAACAACCAGGACATCTCCTGCGGAATCCTTTGGAAATCCCGGGATAAAAAGGACCATGTTTAAAGTGGTAACAGCTGGAAAATATCAGGATCTTCCTCCGCTCGATGACGCTGTCTCAAACAGTGGAACTGAAAAGAGAGGAAGTATTCAATTCAAACCCCTTGTCACCCCTCTTCTCCTGTGTAATGCAGCCTATAACAATTGCGCCAAAGAACCAGGAAGCACAAAAGCCCTGGGTAATCAACGTGATTTTCCTTAATGTAGAGATGCTTGCTATCTTCCTGTGGCCAGCTCCGCTTTCATCTGATTCGGTCTACAAACAGAGGCCCATCAAAATCTTGTGGCGAAAGTTTCTGGTCGATGCTCATCTGCTGCATGGAAATTAAGATTGCAATCCTCTGCATGCTTATTTTTTTCATTTCATTGAAAAGATTTCTATCTCACCATTCAGCAGAAGGTCCTGAGGTGGTTAACATTTTTGTTTTAATGCCATGTTTAGCATTAAACATCAAGGGTGAAATCCTATGCATGTTTAGACAGAAAAAAGTCCTACTGCTCTCTCAGCTGCAGGAGCCCTGCCCTCTTTTGCTATACTAGAGTAACCAGATACAAAAGAGGGCAGGGCTCCTGAAGCTTTAACGGCTGTGATGAAGAGGGAATTTCACCGGTACTGCATGCCTACAAATGACACCTGCTGAAATTCCCTTTTCAATACAACTGTTAAAGATACAGAAGCCTTATCCTCCTTTCCATAGGGTCACCCTACCCACCCCCAGCCTCTGTGTTCACCCTGACGCCTTCTGCAAGGTGATCTCCAGCTGCACGCAGCTCACTGTAGAGGCTGCGATGATCGCTATTTCTGCCAGGGAAGGGGGTTGAAGGGTGATCCTATTATCTGCCCACCATAGCTAGCGGGAGACGGAAAACTTTCTCTTCTGTTCACGGTAATTGCTTTGCCTGCAGCCGGCGGAGCTTCAAAGGGAGCAGACGGACGTACCGGCTGCAGGGTGCCCACGCTGGGCTACACAGGCGGCGGGAACCGGCTGAAATGCCAGGGCGCCAGCTGCACATGGATCCATCATGTGCAGCTCCTGCAGCGTCCATATTGGCAAACGGTTAGCTCAGGACTGGAGCCAAGAGCCTTTGCCCTCCAAATGGCCAATCCAAGAGGTGCCCCCTCCCCAATTTGCAATGTGATATTGCAAGAGAATGTGGTGCATGGCTCACTTCTTGGACACGCACAGTTTCGTAGGAAAGATGGATATATGTCCTCCTCACTTCCTTGAGCAGTCCAGGCATATCCAAGGTTCGTGTTAGGGAGGAGAGCGGTGCGAGACTTGATGAAATCCACAAGCCCCACCCTGTCTGATTCCCCCATCATCTAAGCCAAGACATGGCCCATCTTGTAGCCTCCGGAAGCATAAGAACATATGAAGATCCTTGCTGGATCAGACCAAGGGTCTATCTAGTTCAGCATTCTGTTCCCACAGCAGCTAGCCAGCTGTTGATGGGAGACTCACAAGCAAGACGCGAGTGGAACAACACCCTCTCGCCCATGTTCCCCAGAAACTAGTGCATATAAGCTTACTGCTTCTGATACTGGTGGTAGTGCCTAGCCATCAGAACTAGTAGCCATTGATAGCCTTCTCCTCCAGAAATTTATCCAACCCCCTTTGAAAGCCATCCAAATTGGTGGCCATCACAACAGCTTATGGTAGCGAATTCCATAGTTTAACTATACACTGTGTGAAAAAGTCCTTCCTTTTACCTGTCCTGAATCCCTCACCAATGGGTTATAGTATTAGGAGAGAAGGAGAAATATGGCTCTCTGCCCACTTTCTCCAGAAAGCACCAGTAGCAAAGAGCAGTGGCATAGTGGAGCCAGACTCACCAGGTCTTATTATGGAATAGTTGAATTGGAAAGAGCCTATAAGGCCATCTAGTCCAACCCCCTGCTCTGTGCAGGAATCTACATTGAAGCAGTCCAGCTGCATCTTGAATGCCTCTACTGCAGGAGAGCCCACTACTCCCATAGCTAACTGGTTCCATTGTCGTACTGCTCTAACAGGGCTCTGTGTCCTGCACTCTGAGATGATTGAGAAGAGATCATGGCCCTCCTCCGTGTGACAACCGTTCAAGTATTTGAAGAGTGCTATCCTGTCTCCTCAGTCTTCTCTTCTCAAGGCTAAAGGGGCTCAGGTCATAGAATCATAGAATAGTAGAGTTGGAAGGGGGCCATAAGGCTATTGGGTCCAACCCCCTGCTCAATGCAGGAATCCACCTTAAAGCATCCCTGACAGATGGCTGATCAGCTGCCTCTTGAAGGCCTTTAGGGTGGGAGAGCCCACCACCTCCCTAGGTCATTGGTTCCGCTGTTGTACTGCTTTAACAGTCAGGATGTTTTTCCTGATGTCCAGCCCAATCTGGCTTTCTGTAACTTGAGCCCATTATTCTGTGTCCTGCACTCTGGGATGATCTAGAGTTCTTTCAGTCACTCCTCATAGACTTTATTTCCAGACCCCTGATCATCCTCGTAAGGAGCCTGATACTCTTCCAGCTACCTCTGATGATCTGAGCCCTAGGGAAGCTGCAATAAGATTTAGTTTTTCCTCAATGAAATGTGTAAAAGACCTCTGAGGTCTTGCATGGGCACCGACATCCCATCCCATCCCATCCTCAGTTTTAGCGCTTAAGTATAGCAAGCGAATGCGTCAATAGGGCTCAAACCGGAGGTGTGATGGGTATCTCATTCCAACCACCCGAGTGCCTCAGTTATCAAGAGCTGATCTTCTTTCATTCGCTCTCACGAATGAAACAACAACCGATCACCCTAGATTATTCACCAGCAGTCAGACTGACAAAAGAATGGTCCACCCAACAGTTGCAATAATATATTTTGTAGAAATTCAGGATATATGATGTACAAAAGACGAGGCTGTTGCGGTTTGGGGTGTGACATGAGTCAAAATGATAAGTGCATAGAAAGAGAATGTCCTAAGTGATGCAGTTCAAAGAGGGGGTGGGAAAGCTGGCCTTGTATCCAGTTTCAGCAGCGGCTGCTTTTATGTCTTTGGGATAAACATGGTCAAGAAACACAACTTTGCATGCTGGGGCCTCTCAGGTAAGCTGTGACCAACTTTGACAGTAGATTTTTCTACCCCTGTTGTAGTTCACGGAAACCCTGTTGCCCCCCTGGTCAGTGGGGATTGGTGGCTCCACACCTCAAATACCTCCTGGTTCTGGCTGAAATTCAGAGCCACCAGCCTCCACTGCACCCGATGATGACTTTCGGTGCTTCAAGACACGGACTTGTGATCGTTGTCCATTTTTGCTTATTCGGTATTCCCATCTAATTTGTCAATACCAGCTCATGGGTTTCCATGAAGCATTAAGGTGGCTACTGTGGGGAACACTAGATCGTGGGATCCAGCAGGGTTCTTCTTGGCCAGAGGGACTCACCCTTCAAAAACCTCTAGATTGGATTGTTGCAATGCACTCCGGGCAGGGCGACCCTTGGGGTCGCTTTGGAAGATGCAGCTAGCGCAAACTCAGTGGCTTGGATGCTGAGCAGAACATCCTAATGTGCGCATCCCACACCAATGTTGAAAGAACAGCATTGGCTGCCTATTGACTAAGGTAGGCTGACCAGATAAAATCCAGGTCAGGGCTCATGTAACTTTAACAGTTGTAGAGAAAAGGGAATTTCAGCCAGTGTCATTTGTACGCAATTAGTTCCTGGTGATATTCCCTCTTCATCACAACAGTTAAAGTTGCAGGCACTATACTAGAGTGACCAGATACAAAAGAAGGCAGGGCCCCTGCAACTTTAACTGTTGTGATGAAGAGGGAATTTCACCAGGAACTAATTGCGTACAAATGACACTGGCTGAAATTCCCTTTTCTCTACAACTGTTAAAGTTACATGAGCCCTGACCTGGATTTTATCTGGTCACCCTAGACTAAGGCCCTGGACACTAAATTCCATATATCTGAGAGAGTGCTTCCTTCCATGTAGACCATCCCAATCACTGAGGTCAGAGGAGGAGTCCCTCCTGATCATGCCACATTTATTTATTTATTTATTCATTCATTCATTCCATTTCTACACCATCCAATAGCCAAAGCTCTCTGGGTGGTTCACAAAAGACACAGCATAAAAATTTAAAAGGTGGAAGCTTAAAACCACATTATAAAAATACAACCAGAATTAAACCTAGCAGCAATACAGATAATTAAAATACAGTTTTAAAACAGCAGAGCTAGAAGATTAGTATGGTAAATGCTAAAATATTGGAAAAATAAAAAGGTCTTCATCTGGCGCTGGATGGAATACAATGTAGGTGCCAGGCAAACGTCTCTAGGGAGCTCATTCCACAGCTGGGGGGCTATAGCAAAAAAGGCCCTCCTCCTGGTAGCCACCCAGCTCACTTCCTTTGGCAGGGGCTCATGGAGAAGGACCCCGAAGATGGACTTAGGGTCCAGGCAGGTACATATGAGAGAAAGCAATCCTTCCTCCCATATGTACCTGGTCTCAAGCCGTTTAGGGTTTTGATTGTTAATACCAGCCCTTTGAATCGGGCCCAGACCTGGACCGGCAAATACATTTAGCAAGATACAGTTTATGGCAACTCAAAGAAGGCCTTCTCCATGTTGGCCCCCATGTGGTGGAATGACCTCCCCTTAAAGATTCCGTAAGTTAGTAGAAACCTAGCTAATTCATGCAGGCATTCCTGAATGCTGATTTTTAGTACCGGCTTTATTGAATTCAGGATATTTTGTTGAACGTTTTACTGGGGTTATTTTCATTGTGTTGCTTTTATTTTGCAAAGTGCATTGCTATCTTTATTTTATAAAAGGCGGCCTGTCAGTAGTTTCAACAAATAATAATAATAATGGACTATACGGACAGATACAATACAGCTGCAAAAACAATGCACCAACAGCTGACCATTAAATTCAACCTCATCAAACAACCCACACCATAGTGTACATACTCACCCAAAACAATCTTGGAAAATGCATATCATAAAATATACTGGGGCAGAACAATTCATAGGGATAAGACAATACCTTTCAACCGTCCAGGCATAGTGGTCATAGACAAAAATGAACCTCATTGACACAGCAATACCTAATGACAAAAATGTTGTAGAAAAGGAAGAGGAAAAGAGAGAAAAATATACACCACTGGCCATGGAAGTCAAAGGACTATGGTAACAGGAAAATAAAATAAATAAATAATAAAATAAATAATGATGATGATGAAAAACACACATGCTTCATTGACATAGCAATACCGAATGACAAAAATGTTGTTGAAAATGAAAGATTAAAAAGAGACAAATATACACCACTGGCCATGGAAATCAAAGAACTATGGCAACAGGAAAAGGTCACAATTATTCCATTAATCACATCCATCACCGGCTTCACATCAAAAAACTATACAGAAAACTTTCACAAACTGAGCCTACCAAAATACATCCACACCAACACCCAGAAAGCAGTTATAATTAAAACATGCTCAATTGTCAGGAAACTCCTGAACCTGTAAGACAGCCTGACTTGCAGAGCCTGTCATATCCATCTAGAAAATCCGTCACGAGCGAGAAAGAGATGTAGTAATAACTGTTGTGATCGAATGTTCCTGCCAAAACAGCGTTGCAGAAAGCAGATGCAAAGGTCATAAATGCAGATAGCTATGCCTTGAGACATAGGCAAGACCTGGAGGAAGTAAAAGGTTCTGATTGTGTCCAGACCCCAAAGGCTATTTGGGATTCATTGGCACGCCTGTGCAATTCTCTAGACCCTGCCAACAACAGGTGAGTCAGAATGTCAAATAAAAATAATCAAAAGCCACACACATCTGTTTCGTGATCCGGCCCAGCTGGCAGACTTCGCTTGGCATCTGACCTAGCTTATTTCACCTCAGCGGAACAGAGCGGTCAGGAGGATCCTAGAATGATGAGTGCCAGAGCCCTGCGCACAATTATAAATCGTAAGTCAGGAATAGCTCGGAGTTCGGTCAGAAGAAAAGGGGGTTGCCCTAGGACAGCCTTCTCCAACCCGGTGCCCTCCAGATGTGTTGGACCTCAACTCCCAGCAATGCTAGTTTGGAATCATAGGAGTTGCAGTTAGTGATGTCCAGCTTTTGCGAAATCAGTCCTGTGTGTGCTTTGTGGATTGTGCGGTGGAGTTCCTACCAGTGTCTGTTCACAGATGGGTTTGAATTCCCCACCCCCCGTGTTGCGGAAAAATATGCAAACAACGCCATAATTCATAAATAATGTACGTAATTGATGTTAGTATGTAACATTTAGCGTATTGCCCTCCTCCCTCATTCCATTCCACTTTTCCCTGCGTAAATTTTCCAGGAAGGTCTAGGTCTCAGCGGAAACATGTGTATTTTCCTACAAATAAATTTGCATACATTTCAGCAAAGTAAAATAATAATAATAATAATAATAATAATAATAATAATAATAATAATAATCTAGAAGTCTGTGGATTCTATGCAGTCTGAGGAGGCTGGTTTCGTAGCGGATTCCTCAGGTCAGATTCTTAGACATCTGAACTTCTTTTAGTCCATCTTAAATTTCTCCGGCTTCCCTAGCTCCAGTCCAACACCTAGGAGGGCACCAGGTTGGGGCAGGATGCTATGTACTAAGAGTGAATGCATACGTCGAGTGTGGATCATTATGCTGCGCAACTGCCACCATCCATGTGCAACAGGGAGGCATCAGCAGGCCCGGGCAAGCAACTACAAAGCTTTGCAGATGTACACACACACACACACACACACACACACGACTTAGGAAACAAAGCCTCAACAATCTCATGAGGGCTGAGCATGCTCAGTGGCCAAGAACCCGCACCAGAGGGGGGAAAGGGACGGAGTACCCTGGAAGAAGACCTTTGGTTGCTGCATGGAACTTTGAATAGAAGCACTTCACACTGTGCTGCCACATTCTGTTGCAGGTCCCATTGGTCCTTTGAAGCAGAAATGCACGGGTTGAAGCTGTTGCCTTCTGCATGAGAAACATCCGAGACAGCAATCACCATTCCATTTCTAGCTCTGCCAACCTTCCTCAACCTCGTGCCCTCCAAATGGGTGGGGCTGCAATTCGAGCATGATGGGAGTTGTAGTCCAAGACATCTAGACAATGCCCAGTTGGGGAAGGCTGAGCTATGCTAGTTTAAATACCTCTAATGGGAAAGAGAGCCACAGTTCTTATTAATCCCGAAAGGAACAGAATCCAATTTGCTGGTACTTTATACGGCAGCCTCTTCATGCAGGAGCTTTTCTTTGAAGCCTTTCGTTGAAGTTGCTGTTTGGTTCCTTTGAGGTGAGAACCAGAGCGTCCAAGGAGACTGAAATGTTCTTCCATGGACTTCTGAATGTTGCTGTTTTGGAGTCTGCTTTATATTCCTTTCGGGGCCTCACTCACCCTCCCCCCAAAATGGCACCCTCCAGATGTTTAGGATGACAACTCCCAGCATACCTGACCGTTGGTCCTCCTGGCTAGGGTTGATGGCAACTGCATTTCAAAACACATGAAGGGCACCAGGCTGGGGAAGAGGGCCTAGTCCCTGGCTCTCTATTCCTGGGACCTCCAACTTGGGGCCTGGCCCCTCCTGGTTTTTTCTTTTCTTTCTTAATGTCTTATTTTTTAAACTGGGAGGTCAGCACACTGCAAAGGAAAGTGCTGTCTTCCAGCACCACCTTTGTTCGGGTTCAAATGAGTGGTTTTGTGTTTTGGAGCTGAGGTCCCACCTCTGCCTTCCCCTCAGGTTCTTGGTTCAATTCCTTTCCTTTTAGCTTCACCAGTTCAGCTAACACCAGTTCAGTGTTTCGTGACAGGCCAAACCCACCATGGCGGCCATTTTATGGATGGGGACAATGACCCACAGCACTGTCTCAAAATTCCTAATGTGCCCAGTGACCCAAATTGGCTGGGGACCCCTGTCAGGTCTATCTATTGTTACCAGTGAGTAGCCATTGGACTCAATGGGACTTACTGCCCGTGTGCTGGATCATGTAGTCCGCTGGCAGTTTGTCACGTGATATGAGTGACGTGGGTAGCTCTGGTAGCAATCATAAAGAAATTTGGGAGCCTCCAAGGAAAGAGTAAGGTACCGTTCCCTCTCTGCTGAATCGTTGGAAGCAGCTCCCACAGATCTGGGATACGTACATTTTGGGGAAGGGTGAAACAGAATACCTTTTATTTTTTAAAAAAGGTAGAGCTGTAGTGTTGTTGAGCCTGTGGTGAACTGAAAACCCTGGCGATTTTAACCTTTCCCTACCCAGACTTGTGGCTGGAAAGAATACTTTTTAAAAAAACTAGATTTGGGAGCTGTGACCTTTTCCTACCTGAATGTATGAAGTGGTAGTGATGAGAATATTTATTACTACTTTTATAATGAGCCTTTTTTCCCTCTTGGAAGGTACTTTACATGGTTTCCCTCTTCCTCCTCTCTATTTTATCCTCACAACAACTCTGTTAGATTGCTGTGTGCTTACATGAAAGGGGCAGCCGGCCCTGCTGCATACCCTCGGAGATACATCATTTATCCTTACGTTTACAACTCCTCTTTTTTGCTCTTGCAAGGAACACAATCCTCCTCTTCTCCATTTCATCCTCCCAACAACAACCCTGTGAGGTATGTTAGGCTGAGAGCGTCATCACACGGGAGGTTTCATGCACACTTGCCGTGACTTTGATCCACTTTTTTGGGGCTGCACTCGCTCAGGGCGAGAGAACAGCACGACGGGAATGACGTCATGCCAGTCCAGCGCTGAAAAAGTGGATCAAAGTCGCGGCAGATGTGCATGAAACCTCCCGCGTGATGACGCTCCAAAGTCACCCCGTGAGTTTCATGGCCGAGTGGAGACTAGGACCTAGGTCTCCTGAGTCCCAGTCCAACACTCTAACCACTACACCGCACTGTCTCTATTCACAGAAGTTCCATTTAGCCACGTTGACTAATAGCTGTTGACAGCCTTAGTGCAGCCCTCTCCTGCTTCTTTAATGAGCCCTATCCTGACCACACACACACACAGAAGAAACCGATCCCTACTTGCTGATATAGGTAGGTCTTAGCTACAGGGATGTATGTACCGGGGGCGGATTCAATTCCTTTATTGCGGCCAAAAGGCCAGAGAAACATAGAACATATTCGTACAATCAATATAATAAATTAAATATACAGTGATTTGGGGGAAAAGGTACATAAGAACTAAAATCAGCTTATGTTAATAAATGCGCTCTGCAGGCTAGTATGTTATGGATTAATTTAGCTACCTGGAGCCTCCTCCACACGAGACGTTTAATGAGCCTTGAAGGCTCATTATAAATTTTACCTCCACACCAGCGGAGCGCAAAACGGGCGTACAGGCGCGTTATCTCCCCGATAATGCGCATTTTCGAATGCGCGTTAAGTAGCGACTTTTATTTTGCTCCGGCCGTTAAAGCGCATTTTCGCCGTGTGAACAAGCGATTATGCGCATTAACGTCTTCTAAAGCGCTTTTTGGACATCAATTACTGCGCTTCGCCGCCTCTCGCCGCCTCCCGTGCAGAGGGAGTGTGTCCTGGGCTCCCACAGTTGTCACTACTGTTATAAACTACTTTAAAGCAGCAGTCTAGATTCTGCCCGGTTAGGGGGAGAGGCAAATGTTTTAAAAAATAGGTTCTGGGGCTGAACCCTAGATGCCCGGAAATCCTACTTACTGTAACCCTTTCCAGTCTGGGCGTATGCAGGAGTGGGAAGTGACTGAGGAAGATTTTTTTTTAAAAAAGTTCCGGGGCTGAATCCGATTTGCAATGAAGAGCGACCCCTTTCCTTCCTGGCTGTGTCGCCTGAGAAGCAGAACACACACACCACACAACACACACACGCACACCAGACAAAACACAACACACACACAACACACACACATACATACAACACGCACACCAGACAAAACACAACACACACACAACACACAACACACACAACACACACACATACAACACGCACACCAGAAAAAACACAACACACACACAACACACAACACACACAAAACACACACGCACACAACCCCCCTGACTGAAAAATAGGTACCGGGGCTGAAGCCCGGAAAGGCTGCCGGCCTGCTGGAAGCGCTCCCGTTCGGCCCGGGAGGAGGGCGCGCGCCACGCCGAGTCTTGCCCAGAAAAGTTCCGGGGCCGGCGTGGTGCCAGGCGCGGCGGCGGGCGGCGGCGCGAGGCGCCCTTTTCCCTGCCCGGCTGCGTGGCTGGGCGGGTCCCTCGTGCCGGGAGCTCCGCCTCCGCCGCTGCCTCCCTCGTCGTCGGCCGCCGCGCTGGAGAAGAGCCGGCGGAGCCGAGGCGGAGGCGCGTCGCGTCCCTTCGTCCTTCCCTCACCGAGCTCCGGCGGCGATGAGGCGGCGCCCCGGGCTGGCCCGAGCGGGCTGAGGAGGAGGCGGAGGCGGAGGAGGCGCCGCGCAGGCCGGGCGGTGGGAGCGAGAGAGCGGCTCGCTTTTGTTTCGCTGGCCGGCGGCGCGGCGGCCGCGGCAGCCCGGAGGAGCGCCTGCGGGAGCCCAGCCGGAGCCCAGGGCTGTCCCGCGGGGCGGGGGGGGGAGAAGAGGGAGGAGCCGCCGCCCCTCCAGCCCGCCCTCTCCCGCGCCTCTGCGGAGCCCGGCGCGGCGCGTCCGGCCAAGGTCCGCTCCGCTCCGCGCGCCTCTCCGAGGCTCTCCAAGGCGCGGAGAGGCGTCGGCGCTCGCTCGGCGAAGGTTACACAAGCGCTCGCGGAGAGGAGGAGGACGAGGGCGACGAAGGTCGGGGACCACGAGGCAGCGCGCGGGAGCTTCTCCCCCCCAGCCCCGCTCCACGCTCCCCCGGGGGGACTCCCGGAGGGTTTCTCCGCGGACGCGACGAGGTAAGCGCCTTTCTGCTTCCCGGGTGGCGGTGCGCATCTTGGGCGTCCGGCGGCTGGCACACCTGGGCGGGGGGTCGGTGGGGGGGGGGGGGTCGGTGGGCGGCTAACTTTGCCCGCCAAGGAGGGAGATTGTGATTTATAAGTATTAGTATTAATAAGAACAATAATCTCACCAACCGGGGACTGTTCCGCTCTTGTTGCGGGCCAATGCCTAGAAGCCGTGCAACACGCCTCGCTTGTTGTGTAAGCGTGCTTCCCCCCCCCCCCCACTACGGTTGCCAACGGGCCGGGTAAAGCGAGGCTGGTGGCGCTCTCTTGCCTTCAGCGGAGGCTTGGAGATGCAGAGACCCAGCGGGTGAAGCGTTACCTGGCCCGGAGGTAAACGTTACCAGTCGATGCAGGCGTAGATGCAAAGGTTGGCAGCCCTGGTCGGTCTCTGACTCCTTTCCCTTTGCTCCCGAGTAGTCCCATCCTAGGCAAGTTTACCGGGAAATAATTCCCGTGCTTTCCAGTGGTGCGAACTCCCTAGACATGGTGGATAGAGCTGCGATCTTTCAGTTTCTTTTTTAAAACTTACCCACACAGCAAATCAACCTTGCCTGCTCTACCGTGTTGTTACTTGCCCAGTCTGTTTGGCATGTGGATGGGCTACTCAAATAATAGGTAGCTCCGTCCCCTCTGACTTCACACACTTGAGGGGGCCAAGGATTGTAATGTCTACCTTGAGTAAGGCTTCCGGCTTTCCTTCCTCCCCTCCAATCCATAAAGCTCTTGAGCTTTATCAGATGAATGACAGGCAGACATTCATTAGGCGGAGCGTTTCCTAGTATAGAGATACCCGTTGGGGTACTGTACTGAATTTCTGCTTGTTAAAAGCACAGCAGTCCTGCCAGAACAGCAAAGGTGGCAATCTTACTTCCTTGGTGGTGGTGGACTACGCAATTTATAATGCGGGGGTAGGGGACAGCTTCCCTAGGGGTTGGACGGCTGTGTTGCCCCTAGGACTGCTAAAGTTGCCACCGACACTAAAATGACCACCGCGGCAGATTTAGATGATACATAAGAACATAAGAAGTGCCCTGCTGGATCAGACTGAGGGTCCATCTAGTCCAGAGCTCTGTTCACACAGTGGACAACCAGCCATCGACCAGGGACCCACAAGCAGGACATGGGTGTAACAGCACCTTCCCACCCATGTTCCCCAGCAACTTGGTGCACACAGGCTTACTGCCTCGGATGCTGGAGGCAGCACATTTCATTTATTTATTTGTTTATTACATTTCTATACTGCCCCATAGCCGAAGCTCTCTGGGCGGTTTGCAAAAGATTAAAACATTAAAACATTAAAAATCAACATACAAAATTTAAAACCATAAAAACAGACAAAATACGTCAGGGCTAGTAGCCCTTGATAGCCTTCTCCTCCAGGAATTTTTCCAGCCCCGCTTTTTAAAGCCATCCAAATGGGTGGCCATCACCACACCTTGTGGGAAGGAATCCCATAGCTTAACCATGCACTGTGTGAAGTATATCCTTTTACCTGTCCCGAACGTCCCACCCATCAGCTTCATGGATGGGATTGACCCCGTTGGGTTCTAGTATTATGGGAGAGGGAGAAAAATGTCTCCACATTCTCCACGCCAGGCATAATATTGTATAGGAAGTCTTCTTTGCAAACCAGGGTGCGTGGGTGGGGAGGGGAAAAAAATAAGGGCTATTTTGAATTCTTCGCAAATGTTTATGGGGGGTGTGGGCAGAGAAGAAGATGTAAGCTTGGCACACCTGCTTGGGAAAAGTGGGTAGCAGCAGGAAGGAATATATGCTATACAGGGAAGGCTCTGTTTATCTTTGAGACAACTGAGTAATTTTACTTGGCATCCAGCAGCATTAACACACTTATTAGAGTTAGTGTCTAAATTTTATTACAGTTTACGAGAGAGAGAGAGAGAGAGAGAGAGGGCGGGTCGGTGTGTTACTTTCCCTTTGCCTTTAGGACAGGGAGAGCATCTGTCCCTCCTCGCTGCATTTCCATGTCTGAGGGGAAAACTTTTATCTGCCTGTTTTATGAAGGACAGGCTGCTTGCCGGTCAAGGAAATAGGAATAAGGTCAGAACAGACAGACTCTGCAGATCTTGAATGGCTGCTGTTCCCTGTTCTGCTGACATCGATGACAGCAGAATCACAACTTTATTCAACAGCCGGTGTTACATGGGTGCACAGAATTATTCTCCCCAGGGGAGTCAGGTGGTTCTGATGTCAGCGGGGCGGTGAATCCGCTCCGGGTTTCAGTGAAAACCAGTCAGAACTGACCCGGAGCGGATTCACCATTCTGCTGACGTCGGAGCCACCAGCCTCTGCTGCTTGTCCCTCTAATTGTGAGTATATCAGGGTGGCTTAAGGTAGAGTATGGACCATTGGCCAGTTCCTGCTGGAGCGCCTGTTGCCCTGCTATGATTGTGCTGTTAAGCAAGGATGCATACTCAGTATCCCTTAACTGGGCTTGGTGATGCTTTTACTGCTCAGGGAATCCTTGGCCCTTTCTACATCTAAGAGTGTAGAGGGAGGGAGGGAGGGAGGGAGGGGCATGATCCCGGACTTACCTGCTTCTGGGATTGTCCCCCCACCTTCTATACAGGAAGCGTGACATCCGGGAGGAAAGGGACGTCACACCCGCCATTTTGTTTGATGTAAAGAAACAGGATTCCTCACGCGGCAGAAAAGCTATCCCGGAGTTATCCCGGGGTCATACCTGGTTGCCCCCAGGATCCCCTGTGCATCATTTAGACGCACAGGGACGATCCAGGGATGACCCCGGGGACAAGTTCTCGGTGTAGTCATGGCCCTTGTCGGTGCTTTTGCATCCGTTTTAGACCAAGCAAGGTTGACGTCGTAGGACGCCGTCTTTTACTGAGTCAGACCCTTGTTTTATCTAGCTCCATACTTACTGGCAGTGGCTGCCCACGGTTTCAGGCAGTGGTTGTTCCAGACCGGCCAGGCAATGGCAGGGATTGAACCTGGGACCTTCTGCATGCAAAACATTTGCCACTCAGCTCCCTATCCATTTATCCCTGTTTTAACAGCGGTGACTGTGATGTACCTTAAACTGGAAGGTTATATATATGCAGTCTGTATCATCTCGAGCTGTAGCCACATTAAGCAGCGTAGCTTTGTTTTTGTGTATAGGTCATCCTTTCTGGGCACTTACACTTGCGTTGGCTGGTCTTCTGCGTGAGTGACTTCTGCATTTTGGATCTCACCTGCTTAAGTGCACCCAATTTTGAAGTTCTGCGTGTCTTTGGATTGGAAAAACCAGACAATTTATTTAGCAACAAAAGTGTACCATTGTGAACGCTGCCACCTTGGGAAAGCGTGCTTTCTCTGGTGAACACACATGCAGGTTTTGATGTCAATGTTGCTTTGGCAAGGCATGACGAATCACCTAAGGAAGAGGCTCATCGACATGGGCCCTTTCCCACACCATAGGGGCGGAGAGGGCGAGAAGTGGGGAAACCTGGAAGTACTCACTTCCAGGTCCGGCACGCTGAGTCTGCAGCACAATGTGATGGCCCGGGCTTCTAGCGGGCCTCCGCAAGTCGTGCTGGCCATTTTTTAAAAAGATCTGCGGAGGTGCGCACGAGCACTCGTGCGCAAAAGGTCAGGTTAGTTTTTTTAAAAATAAAATCAGCGCACAATCGCACCTCCCTCGCCCCCAGCCAGGTGCGGCTCTGTGGCCATGAGTGCAGCTGCGCTCACTTGCGGGTAAGCACCACTGTGCCCAGGATGGGCGGCCACACCAGCCGCCCATCTTGCTGCCCTCCCGGGAGCAAGGAACAAACCGGGATAATAGCATTCCCTGAACTCCTGGGGAAATGGAGGGCTGGCCCCTGCCTGCTTGCGGGATGCTCTGTGCGTCATGCGGACTCTTCACGAGCAGGCAGGGGCAGCCCCGGGAGAAATGGCGGAAAGGGCCATGGCCTATGAATAGCATTCCTAAACCGCTTTTCAAAACCAAATGTACCTCCAAGGGGCTCTCGTTCCTTCCACCCTTTTGCAGGCCCTTCACTGTCAACACCCAGAATATAAGTGCCTTGCGGTTAGATCCTGTCATCTCCGCTTATGTTACTTTCAAGCAGGGTGCGTAATCGAACTTCAGAGCCTATCAGCTCCAGACCCTGTGGACATGGGCAGGAATGATGGGAGTTGTAATCCAAAGCATCTGGAGGACCATAGGTCTCTCACCCCTGCTCTGAAGCCCCAGATGTGCTGGTGATGTGATGCGAACAAGAACACTTTTAAAAATACGGCACTAGCATCTCCTTCCTTTGCCTACTTTCTTCCTCCGAAGCCTCGTGGAAGAGTTTAACCATGGATCGGACACACAGCGTCTAAAGGGATCTCTTGGCTCATAGCGAAACGTGTGTCTTCGAGTTAATTTTTCAGCAGTTTCTTGGACAAGCATGTCGCGTCTCACTTGGTTTCATCATCCCTTTTGTATTATAAATCCCCGGTTCTCTTAATGTAGAACGATAGTGTTTCTTGGTCTCTCTGGCATGTGCTCCCCCCACCCCCGCCCCCTGCCTTCTGTCAGACATGAAAGTAGATGATGCTACTGGCTGCCTCTTTGTGTGGCTTGTCCTTCCTGGCTTATAAAAATCCCAGCAGGGAATGTATGGAAGTCACAGAGAAATTGTTAGCTCAGGGAGGCTCTAGATGTGAGGGCCCCTGTTTTACCTAGGTACCCAGGGCAGGGGGCAGGGAAGGCCCTTGGCAGTGGTCCAAGAATGCATTGTCCTGGCACAGAGCTCTGGGGATAGGCCTGGCAGAATCTGCCCCCTGGTCCATCACGTTCTCGCCCAGTATTTTCTACTCTGCCTGGCAGTATTTGCCCAAGAGCTTCACAGGGCAGGGGATGAGTGTTTCCTAGCCCTGGAAACTGCAACTGTTTGGGGCTAGCCTCTGATTTATCCCTTAATTGTGCAAATAGCTGAGGCTGAAGGGAAATAAGGAGTTGTTGTGCCAGGATAATTCTCTGTGTAAAGAAATGTATGATGCTCTAAGGGCGTGTTTGGGCCAGCTAGGTGAATTTGGTGGGCGTTTGATGTCTGGTTGGCTGTTTGCTTGTGGAGCTGCCTTAAAAAGCCTGTTTGTTTTGCAGGGCCAATGTGTTGATGCTCTATACCTCCATGGTCTTCAAGCCATGTAATAAGGAATTCCAGTTTCTTAGACATTTATTGGGTGTTTCTTAGAACCACAGATTAGTAGAGCTGGAAGGGGCCTCTTAAGGCCATCGAGTCCAACCCCCTGTTCAATGCAGGAATCCACCTTAAAACATCCCTGACAGATGCCTGTCCAGCTGCCTCTTGAAGGCCCCTTGTGTGGGAGAGCCCACCACCTCTCTAGGCCATTGGTTCTATTGTCCTACTGCTCTAACAGTCAGGAAGTTTTTCCTGATGTCCAGCCGGAATCTGGCTTCCTGTCACTTGAACCCATTATTCCACATCCTGCACTCTTAAGAAGACCCGTATCAGTGGACAACCTTCCCTGAAGGATAGCTTACTCACCTTTACAAATATTTCCTGGCAGTGTTTAGGCCCACGGGGAACATTGGGTGTGTCCAAGGACACGCTCTTGGCCTGAGCTTGGTACCTTGGTGCCTTTCGGATATTTTGGACTACAACTCCCACAACCCCTGATCATTGGCTATGCTATCTCGGGCTGATGGGAGTTGCAGTCCAAAGCATCTGAAAGGCACAAGCTGTCTACCCCTTCTCGTGGCCAGTGCTCCCATGACCTGAGAGAGAACCATGTAACACTTCCCAGAAACCTCTGCAATATCTTGGGGATTCTATGGCCGCCATGTGACATTTCTTCGGCATATAGATCTTATGGAAAGGATTTGGAATTGGTTAAAGGTTATTAAAGTTATGCATTATGATGATGATGATGATGATGATGATGATTTTACTATCTTGTGACTTGAGGACTATTTCCATATTTCGAAACCACCACTTTTCCTATAAGTGGATAGAACGGTTGGCAGATTATTTGGTTCATGGAGAAGGTGAACACACGTGGGTGGGTGGGTGGGAGGGTCATGATAAAGAGATGCTGGTTCTGTTTCCTGTCCCAGCTGTCAAGAGGCCTCAAGGCCTCCCAGTGATGGATGGAAAATGGGTTTGGTGATTTTAAAAAAAATGTTCTTGAAAATCTCTTGGCCTGTTCGTGATGCAGAGCTGTGCGGACAAAGAGGTCAGAGTGAGGCACCTGTCTCAGGCGGCAGATGCCAGAGAGTGTGGGGTGGCAGTGGCAGCACCCTCCTTAGGCTTTTCCTTCTGTGCCACTCTGTGCCCCTCCATGTTCTCTAAGCTTGCCTCCTGTCCTCCGGTGTGATGGGTGACACCGTACTACCATCACCAGTGTTGAAGTAAGGCTGAACTGCCAGCCTGGTATGCACGCAGCACCTGGTGAAATCCTCTCTTCATCCCAACAGTCAAAGCTGCATGAGTATAGCTACAGTGACCAGATGCGAAAGAAGGCAGGGCTCCTGCAGCTTTAACTGTGGTGATAAAGGGGGCGTTTCACCAGGTGCTTCATGCCTACAAATGGCACCTGCTAAAATTCCCTTTTCTATGCAACTGATAAAGATACAGGAGCCCTGTCCTCCTTTCCATAGGGTCATCCTAATCTTATGTTTAATTTCAGGTAGCAAAATGTCTCAGAGCTTTCCTGGAAGTAGGGTTGGGGAAGGCACCAAAACAGAAGAAGAGCCATGCCGGATCCGACTGAGGGCCCATTTGTTTCGGTTGCATTTTAATACGAACTTCCCCAGTTTCACAGTCTGAAATCTCTGTGCGAATTATCCTTTGAAATTTGCACCTTCGCAAATTCTCAATGGGGTTCTCCAAACAAGAAAATGCATACAAAAATATTATGGGAAATAAGAAAATGCGTCACGCTAGAGAAATTGCTTGCAAAAACGTATCTGTTAGACAGAAATGCATGTGTTAGAAGACACATGAACAAAAATGCATATGAACCCTTCTTGCAGATGTTTTTGTTTCGTTTCGTCAAAGTTCGGGGAGAGCCGAATTTAAGACTTTGGGGTGGGCGGGGAATGAGAAACCGAGAGAAATTGAGAGAAACGGACATTGATCGATTTGTTTACCCCTCCCCGGAAGGGGCTTGACTATTCGTGTGTGTTTGACTGTTGGGGAAAATACTAGGTATAGATTTCTGTCCAGGTGAGTCTCTGTGCACGAGAGGGAATCCTCCCAACCTGCATGCCCCTCCTTCTTTCCTCCATGCTCTCTCTCTCTCTGCCTGCCCTGCCATGCAGAAAGACCGTGTTCACAATGGAAGTGTGTCTGTTTGCCAAGCCCGCTGCGCTCTCTAGAACTTGTTTGCGGCTGCAATTGTGTTTTTCTTACGGCTTATCTGGCGTCTTTAAAAACACACAACCCAAATCGAATCCTGAAGTGGCAACTTCCCGGGTGCCTGAGCGAGATTAGTGGAGCCTCATCAGCTTTAGTCAGGAGGGACACTCTGGGTCGATGCACACAATTAAGAGCCTTCCTTAATGTCTTAATCAGCCCGCTTGCTCGTTACAATCTGGCGCTGCGCAGGTGCTGCTGTTGGCTGTGACTTCCGGACCTGATCCTCTTGTGTCTGTGGGGGGAGGGGGCGTGTGGGGATGGGTGTGTGGAGTGGCGGTTTTACAGAACTGTGTTCCAGTTCTGTAAAAGGAATGGACTTTGTGACGACACCTTTAGCTGCGGACCTGATTTATGCAAGAGGCAGGGGAGGCTGGTGGCTCTGATGTCAGTGTGGTGATGAATCTTCTCTGGGCTTCAGTCAGAACTGATCTGAACTCTATTATTATTATTATTATCATCATCATCATCATCATCATCATCCCACCTTTTCCCCAATAATGGGACTCAAGGCGGCTTACAAATTAAAATATGTCCAGTTAAAAACAGATAGAGAAATACAAAAATTAAAAAATATATAATTAAACATAGGACAATTTTAAAATATTTTAAACATTTGAAAACATTTTAAATACAACTAACTTTTTTTTTAAAAAAAAATCTAAGATATAAACAACATACCACACAGATGTCCAAATACTCCCCAAAGGCCTGCTGAAACAGAAAAGTTTTAGCCTGCCTCCGAAAGCACACCAAAGAGGGAACCAGTCCAGCTTCCCTGGGAAGGGAGTTCCAAAGCCCCGGGGCAGCCACCGAGAAGGCCCTCTCCTGCGTTCCCACCAGGCTTGCCTGTGATGTTGGTGGGACTGAGAGAAGGGCCTCCCCTGAAGATCTCAAAGCACGGGCAGGCTCGTAAGGGAGAATATGGTCTTTCAGATAACCTGGACCCGAACTGTATAGGGCTTTATAGGTCATAACCAGCACTTTGAATTGTGCCCAGAAACAGACTGGGAGCCAGTGGAGCTGTTTTAACAGGGGAGCTGTATGCTCCCTGTAGCCAGCCCCGGTCAACAATCTGGCCGCAGCTCTTTGAACCAGCTGAAGTTTCTGAACACTCTTCAAAGGTAGCCCCACGTAGAGTGCGTTACAGTAATCCAAACGAGATGTAACTAAGGCGTGTGTCACCGTGACCAGGCCCAACTTCTCAAGGAACGGGCGCAGCTGGCGCACAAGCTTTAACTCTGCAAATGCACTCCTGGCCACTGCCAAAACCTGGGAATCCAGGCTCAGGGCTGAATCCAGGAGTACACCCAAGCTGCGAACCTGTGTCTTTAGAGGGAATGTAACCCCATCCAGCACAAGCTGAATCCCTATTCCCTGATCCAAAGGAACTATCCAAGGTGTGGAAGCACTTTGGAGAGCTCCTTTAGAGTTCTGACTGAAACATGGACCAGAGTCACCGCCTCACTGACTTCGGAGCTACCAGTCTCCACTGGCAAAAGGGTTCCAACCCTTTCTTCCAGGAGACCCATTTGCTACGAGTGGGGGAGCGTTACTATTCCTGTGCAAAACCCTTTGTTTCATTGGTGGGCTTATGCAGACCGATGACTGGTTGTGTTTACGGTGTGTGTGTGTGCTCTCCCCCCTCTCCCCCCAGTCATAAAATCACTATTTATTTATTTATTACGTTTCTACACCACCAACAGCTGAAGCACCCTGGCAGTTCAGAATACAAAACATAAAACC
Organism: Anniella stebbinsi; assembly: GCA_029215795.1. Lineage (NCBI taxonomy): Eukaryota > Metazoa > Chordata > Lepidosauria > Squamata > Anniellidae > Anniella > Anniella stebbinsi. The sequence continues at coordinate 39,292,698 of JARDYH010000001.1, forward strand.
ACAAAACGTAGTAACGTAGCTTAATATAAAAACCTCAAGTTTCAAACAAAATATGAAACCCCAAATAAAAACCAGGTAAAAGCCAGCAGCAGCAATGGAAAGATCTAAAAATGCACGGATGCCATTTTTAAAACGGAAGGACTATAAAAAGCCCTGGGGAAATAAAAAAAAATCTTCCACTGGTGCCGGAAAGGCTGCAGTGTAGGTGCTGGGTGAACCTTTCTGGAGATGCTCTTTTTAAAAGCCTTTTCAGTCAGATTTCCTTAAAATATTTCCCCAACCTGGTGCCCTCCGGATGTGTTGGATTGCAACTCCCATCATTCCCAGCCAGCATCTGGAGGGCACCAGGTTGGGGAAGGCTGTTCTAAAACTTAGCTGGAACCCCTTGGTAAGTACAGGAGACATTGGACAGAATCCAGAGACATTACATCAGTATGTTTGGGGGCAATCTTCAACTTGATGCTGCTGTTGCAGTTCCTACTGCCAAAGAGGCATGCCACAGTTTGACCCTCGAAAAGCGGCTTGCCTCTTTGGCAGCGGGACCCGTGGCAGTGAAATTGGGAAGCAAAACTTCAGCTGAAGATGAAATCCTCTCTCTCTCCTTTGGATCTTTATGAACGGCATGCGTTGTCTACAGTAAGAACTGGTGAGCAAGAGAGGCAATCGCAGCGCTCACGTTTCTAATTTTCTCGGTAGGTCCCTGTTATTGTCCGGACAAACTGGCACAATCATATCAACATAACTGGCATGACAAATTGGGAAATATAACGTTGGGAAATCTAAGAAAAGCTGAGACTAATAAAACAGAGGGAATCTTCTCAGCCTTTTGGCTAAGATCAAGTGTGTGTAATAAAACAGAGATGGGACAATCATATAGCATGTGTATCTGTATGCACACATTAAATTGTAATTATTTATTTACTTCATTTCTATACTGCTCAATAGCTGAAGCTCTCTGGGCGGTTTACAAAAATTAAAACCATAAAAACCATTCAAAATATAAAACAACAACCGTATAAAAACATAATATAAAATACAGTATCAAAGCACAACCAGGAAAAAAAAACCGAGCAGCCATGCAGAAATTGATAGGGATTTAAAATACAAATGTAAACAGCAAGGTTAAATTTCAAACTGAAGAACTGTGAAAATACTGTGAAAATAAAAAGGTCTTCACCTGTTGTCTTAAAAGAGTATAATGTAGGTGCCAGGTGAACGTCTCTGGGGAGCTCATTCCACAGCCGGGGTGCCACAGCAGAGAAGGCCCTCTTCCTGGTAGCCACCTACCTCACTTCCTTTGGCAGGGGCTCACGGAGAAGGGTGATCTCACACCCTCATCCTTTTCTCCATTTGCAACAGGCTTGTCTTTAAATATCTGAGAGGTGGTCTAGTGTGATAAAGGGTTTTGAGCTGTGAGCTTTTAAGTCCTCGGTGGCTAAGGGGAGTTTTCAGCTGAGTGGGTGGTCTCCAGCAACTGAGCTGCAATCTGGGTGGTCTTGCCTACCATACAAGGCGGTTGCAAAGATTACGGCGGACTTAGGGAAGTGTTTTGAGCTGTGTAAAAATGTCCGTGATTTATTAGAACACCTGGCTGGAGGCGTATACCTTTTACAGAAATTGGAGTGTGGGCTGGCGTAGCTTTCGCTGCATCTGTCTGCAGAAAAAGGGCTGCAACCATAAAATCACAGCGTTGGTAGGGACTCTCAGTGCTGGTTCTGCAACGTGGGATGCAGCTACGGCATCCCTGACGGCTCACTTTCCAGGCACTGCTAAAACACTTCCAGCTAAGGTGAGCCCACTACCTCCCAGGACAGTCTGTGTCACAGCAAAGAGACCTTGCTGTTAGGAAGTTTCTCCTACCCGAAATCTGCTTTCCTGCAGTTTCCACCCATTAGTTCTAAACCTGCCCTCTGGAAGCAAGAGAGAACATTTCTGCTCCATCTTCTGCATGGAAGCCTTTCAGATATTTGAAGAATGCTGTCCTGCGTCTCCTCAATCTTCTCTTCTCTAGGCTAAACCTAGAGGTTCCTTGTAGCACTTGGGGTTCCAGTCGCCTCACTATCTTGGTCACCTTCCTCTGGATACTTGGGACTTCTATCCATGTCCTTCTTAAAACATGGTACCCAGAACTGGACACAGTCCTCCAAGTGTGGCTTGACCGGTGCAGCATAGAGTGGAACTATTGGGTTGTATCCATGGCTGATCCAACCCGAGTCCTATGCATTTCAATAGTCTACTCGAAGTAGGACTAACATTGGATCCCGCCTGTTACTTTTGATGAACTGGATACAGTGCTTCTGTTAATGCAGACTTATTGCCTTAGCTTTTTAGCAGCTACATTGCATTGCTGGTTCATGTGCAGCTTGTGCGGCATGAACCAGCAATTGCTGCAAGCCAGGCCTCTTCCGTTCTTAGACACATGATTTTCTTGGGTACCTAAATGCAGGACTTTAACATTGATCTCTGCTGAATTTCACCTTGTCCGTTCAGCCCAGTGTTCCTGTCAGGATGCTTGTGAATCTTGATTCCATCTTCTAAGGTATTGGCCAACCCTCCCGGCTTTGTGTCATCTGCAGATTTGATAAGTGGCCCCCCAACTTCTCATTCAGGTGATTTATAGCGCAGAGCTTAGGGCAGAGCCCTGGCGCTTTTCACCGGAGACCTCCCTCAGGGCTGATGCAGAGCCGTTAATGAGGGTTCCTGGGGTACAGTCATTCAACCAGCTATGGATCTCCATAACAGTAGCATTGTTTAAGCCACACTTTCCCATCTTAGCAGCAAGAATATGAATAGACTTTGATTTATCTCTTCCCCCAAATGCAATTTTAAGCCAGTGTTTCAAAAACTCTGATCTCCAGAGACAAGGCCCTCACTGATGGCTGTGATGGTTTAAATGATGAAGGCATTTTCCTCAAATCCCTCTGAGGAAGCTCAGGGGTTGTGCTGGGGTAAATGAGATTGCTCGGGCATAGATATTTAGAAGGCAAACAAGATGTACATACAATATATGATCTACGGGCGAAAGACCCAAGTCCACCAACCTTATTGGAGTGATTGGCAAATGTTAGTATTCCATGTCTGGGGACATTTCGAAAGGAGAGGTTTAGATTCTCAAGGTCCCAAAGCACTTCTACACTTTGCAAATTCCTTTTAAAATTAAGAACATCAGAACATCAGAAGAGCAATGCTGGATCAGACCAAGGGTTCATCTAGCCCAGCACTCTGTTTACACAATGGCCAAACAGCTGTTGACCGAGCACCCACAAGCAGGACACGGTGCAACAGCACCCTCCCACCCATGATCCCCAGCAACTGGTGCACACAGGCTTACTGCCTTGGATACTGGAGGTAGCACATAGCCATCAGGGCTAGTAGCCTAGCCTTCTCCTCCAGGAATTTATGCAGCCCCCTTTTAAAGCCATCCGAATTGGTGGCTATCACTACATCCCGTGGAAGTGAATTCCATAGTTTAACTCTGAGCTGTGTGAAGAAGTACTTCTTCATATCTGTCCTGAATCTCCCATCAGCTTCATGGGATGACCCCGCTGGGATCTAGTATTTTGAGAGAGGGAGAAAAATGTCTCCCTATCCACATTCTCCACACCAGGCATAATTTTGTACACCTCTATCATGTCTCCCCTTAGCCTCCTTTTTTCCAAGCTAAACAATCCCACCTGTTGTAACCTTCCTTCATAGGGGAGATGCTCCATCCCCTTGATCCTTTGAGTTGCCCTTTTCAGTTAGACATTGATGAAGCCCACTTTGGTTCTCTAAAGCCTCTCTCTACCTGCCTCTAAAACATTGAGAAGGAAAAATCCAAGGACAAGATAGGCATTTAAGTGGCACTTCGATCAGCCCCAGGATGTTTAAAATGCATTTCTTCAGGGGATTTAAGCAGCCCCTTATGAGTTCTTACCAAGACTTTATGGAATGAACAATGATATACCTTCAAACAGATGTGAGGACATGTTTTCCTTCAACACGTCTTTTTCTGAATTAGCGGGAGGGGAAAATTCTCCTACCTTGGAATGAGTTGGAGCTACTACATGACTTTGCAATGAGGATATTAATACTTTGCAGAAATCAATATATGTTATGTCCACATTGTTCCCATGATCTACCAGATAAGTAACTCTGTAAAACAAGGAGATAAGTCTGGCATGACTTATTCTTGATCAAGCCACGCCAGTTCCTAGTAATCAATGCATTGTTCTCCAGTTGCTCACGTATCGACTGCTTAATAACCTGTTCTAGAATTTCGGCCTGGATCTGCTTTCCCTTTTTGAAGATGGGGACAATGTTTGCCTGTTTCCAGTCTTCCTGCACCTCACCTGTTCTCAAAAAAATTCTCAGAGATTATAGCCAGTGGCTCTGAATAAGACTTGTAAGCTCTTTCAGCACTCTAGACTGTAGTTCATCTGATGCTGGATGAATTAAAGCAGCTCAGTGTTCCCTGACCATCTCCTTACCTGCCTTGGGCTGCAAATTCCCCTTTATCTTCCTTGGTTCCCAGGAAGGTAATCTTGCACTCTGTACATTACTTAGAAATGTCTTCAATATAAGCGATTCATATATAGACCCTGTTCAGATGACACACTAAGCCACGGCGGTTAAGCATTTTGAGCTAAACATTATGGCTTAGCGTGTCATGAGAACCATTTCTAACCCTAATGGCTACATAACCATGGTTTAAACACGCTCACTAACCATTTGCTGCCAAAGGGTTAGCGGCCTAACCATGGCTTAGTGGGTCGTCTGAACAGGCCCATATTCTTAAACAAACAAACAAACACGGCAACTCTTGTGGAAAAAGACTGGAGCAAAATAAACATCCCGCCTTCTCTCTATCACCTGTTAAAAATTCACCATGCAGATTTGCCTTTCGAACAGCCTGGTTTTAAAAGAAAATTGTGTTCCTGGAAGTGTCTAGGTAGTGCGATTTTCCTTCAAAACAAGGGAAAACAGTGGCATCGTCCCATCCCGCTCCTGCGCTGTCAGATTTCAGCAGCAAATTCCCTTTTATTGCAGCAACAATTCTGGGGTCAGTAGGTGGTGGGAGGAATTAGCCCCTGGACCAGCGGATTTTCCCCACGGCTGTTTTAAACCCTGAAAAGGAATGAGGTAAAGGCTTTTTAAAGAGGCGTTACGCCAGCCTGCAGATGGTTTCGACTACCAGCCCCATCATCCCTAGCCGTGCTTGCTGGGGAAAATGGGGACTGTTTGCCAACCCACCTGGAGGGCTGCATTACATTGGGTAACTCTTCAAGTTCGGCTGTTTCCCAGCTGTGCAGAATTCTCAATCCGAAGCTCTCACTGGAACAAACGCGCACACGCCACCCTCGGTCCATCTTGGCTCAGTTCTGGTGTTGGACGCAGCAGGGATTCACGTCTCCGACCAGATGGTAAATTGGGATCCTTCCATGTCTGAAATCTGGCCCTCTTCATACTTGAAGCACTTCCTATTTTTAGGGGCAGAAAAGGCTTCTTTTATTTGCCAGTGTTCCCACACATCCTGTCTGCTCATGTCTTTCTGGAGTGGGAGGAAAAACAGAGGGAGGACATGATGTAAAATCGCAAGTTCTGAACTGACTGAGAAGCAAAAGGCCGGGATATTCCAGTTGCTTGAGTTGCCTGCAGTCTTGACAGGCTGCGCTCTTTTATGTCTTAGCAATAATGTGGCCGTCGTCCGTTTGAAGCCCGGCAGGGATAGGATCTTTCAGAAAAACAAAGGAAAAGTTATAATGGCTATTGTGAATTAAAACATATTCTTTTCACACATGCACATAGAACCCCTTGCCTTTCAGATTAAGCTCAAGGTGAGTCACGGTCAAAGCATGTGTGAGCTGTGATTTTGTGGAAGCAAGAAAAGAGGGAAAGAAAAGCCACCAAATGTGCAATTATTGGCTTCAGCTCCCTGAGAATCTCCAGTTCTGATGTCTGTCTGTCTCTGTCTGTCTGTCTGTCTGTCTGTCTCTCTCTCTGTGTCTGTCTGTGTGTCTCTGTGTGTATTTAAAGCAGATGACTGGGGGTAATGGGACTTGTAGTCCAGCACATCTGGTTGGGGCAGCTGTGCTAGCAGTCCATCCACAGAATGGAAAACCATGGTTGCCTGTTACGTACGTTGCTGGCACACGGTCTCTTCGAATGGAATCTCTTGAGAAAGGCAGTGTGTGCAGCTTTATTGATTGATTGATTGCATTTCCATCCTTCCTTTCCTCCAGGGAGGTCAAGATGATGTCATACATATGTTCTCTTTCAGCCGCTCCCACCCCCCACCCCCGGTTCATCCTTGCAACCACCTTGGTTTGACTGAGGCTGGGTTCACACAATGCACTGACCCACCGTGGGTTATGTTGTTTGAACGCAGCACGTTTTCCCCAGGAGGAGTTATCGTTTTCTTTGAACCCAGCGCGTTTTCCGCTGGGTGGCTTGTTAACCATGCAGTGTGGTTTATTTTTCTCGAACAAAGCACTTTGAGAACCCATGGCTTGTTAACTGGGTTGTTCAGGGTGGTTAACAAGCCACACTGCATGGTTAGTGAACAATCCTGTGGAAAATACGCTGCGTTCAGGCAACTCAAAAACCACGGTTCAACAACAATGCACACTGGGTGGGTTAGCACGTTGTGTGAACCCAGCCTGAGAGACGGTGAGTGGGCAAAAGTCACTCAGATCTCCCCACCCTGGTCCAACGAGGTCTCTCTAGGCCTACTCTAACCACTGCACTACACTGTTTTGGAAAAGTGGTCTTCTATGTGGCTTCCTGGCCTTCAGGAGCACTTGATTTCTGTTTAGGATCCAGCTGTTGCCGCTTGCGTTAAATCAAAATATACTTTGGATCTTCCAGGAGGAAAAGGTCCAGGACGCATTTGGTGACGTGACATCCAATTGAGCAGGAGCCGTTCAGCCGTGAGTGTTGATGGATGCCAGAGAACAACCCCTTGTGTGTGTGTGTGTGTGTGTGTGTGTGTGTACGCAGTTCCCTGGTCCCAAGGCTAGTAGCCCTGGCTAGTACACAGTAGGCCTAACTCGACCACATCATAAAATAAGCAGTTAATCCAGCCGTGTGTCTGTTCTGTCACAGTTTAAACAATAAATCTCTCTCTCTCTCTCTCTGTGACTTTTTCTCTTGTTCAAGCTTCGCCACCCTGACATGTTTATTATTATTATTATTATTATTATTATTATTACACTTATATACCGCCCCATAGCCGAAGCTCCCTGGGCGGTTTACAAAAATTAAAAAGATTGAGCATTAAAAAGACAATATACAAAATTTAAAACCATAAACATAAAACAATGTTTGCCCTGCTTTGCTGTGGGCTTGTCCAGTGAACTTTGGCGTGTGGTTGATTTTGTTTGGAAGTAGCAATTTTGGGAAAGAGCTGCCTGTGTGGCTTAATATTAAGAGTGTTGAGCTGTCTCCTGTGTGCGTGTGTGTGTGTGTGTGTGTGTGTGTGAGAGAGAGAGAGAGAGAGAGAGAGGGAGGGAGGGAGGGAGAGGTTGTGATTGATGAGTAAGCTTATCTTGATTTTTAAATAGGAGTACATGTTTTCTTGTGTCCGTCAGACAACACGCATATTTATGAAACTGATCCCCCCCCCCCCCCCCCCCCCGTGATAGCAGACTTGTGCTGTGATGGTTTGCCATTGCGCGCTTGGAAAATAGAACTTACTTCAGAGTAAGTACACACTTAGTTCAGAGTAAGCCCCATCGTGTATGCTGTGATGGTTTGTTATTGTGCACTTGGAAGATGGAACTTACTTCAGAGTAAGTACACACTTACTTCAGAGTAAGCCCCGTTGCTTCCAAGCAGTGCCCATGCAGGATCGGGTTGGCCCAATATGGTCTTGTAAGGGCCAAGGTGATGCTGCCTTGGGTTTAACAGCCAAGGAAACGCTGACTTGATTTTAGCATAATCCCATTAACAAGCTGTCTTGTGCTTCCAGGGTCTTGCCCCGTCTCATGTTCCTGCAAACACAGCTTAGCCTCGATCGAAGTTCTCTTGTGTAAATGTTCTTGCTGTTTGGGAAGAGGGGGCCAGAATCCTGGACTGTGAGGTGGCAGATCCATCTCCTGAGCTTAGCATGGGAAAGGTGGTGGATGGGGGATGTCTGGGAATTCCATTTTGGCTTGCAAAACACACGGGCATGCCCCATTCGAAGCCCCGAATGCAAGTGTGAATACGGGTCGGCTGAAATGTTTTGCAAATTGTCAAATCCCTGCTTGCATTTGTCTTCTCCTGATTCCTTGTTGGATTTCTGCAGATTTCCCAATTGACGCCATTTCCCCTAGTAGACTGAATCAGACCTGCTTTATTCTATTAGGAAATTTCTTATTAGGAAATTTGCGCATATTTTGAGAGTTTTGCGCAAATCTCCCATTTGGTTGCTGCTCGGTTGCGCCAGTCTCCCATTTGTGCAAAGCGGGCAGCGGATTTGAATTACTTTTAGAGAGAGAGAGAGAGAGAGAGAGAGAGATAAGTAGGCACATGGTTTTTATGAAAGAAAGTCCCAGTTCCATCCCTTTGGAGTCTCCGGTGAAAGGGATTGGAGAGCAGATTTGGCAAAGGGAAGGAACACATCAGCTGTGCCCCAGAAAGTGGTTGGAAAGTGGGCTGGACTGTTGGGCATGCCTGTGGCCATATGCCCTGGCAGACGAATTTGCCACAGGCATGCCCAGAGCATGATGTTACTCATCGACCCAAAAGGAGCTGTTGTCAGCTGGGCCCCTGAAGGTCTTGTGAAACATGACGTGCTTTCTGGGCATTGGCTCTTCTGGGTGTGTAGCAATTTTTGCAAACGCATGCACTGGACAATTTTTGCAAACGCATGCATTGGATCTCACTCTGGCTCTTGTGCTTAGTTAGACCTCCCTGCCAGAGGCTATTCCAGGTTGCAGAATGGAGGGCAAACGGACACAACTCAGGCCTATGCCTAAGCAGACAACTTGCATGTTGTGCCAAGGGAAGCTTAATTATGTCAGTCAAGTGCTGCATATTTCCTCTTTCTTTTGCATAATTCAACAATTCCTACTAGTTGGTATAATTCTGGATCCCCCCCCCCTTTAGAGAGGGGGATACTTATGGGGAACTTTGCAGAAGGCTAATCGTGTTGATAGCCACTTCTCTGTCTTTTGAGATCTCCCCAGGCATTGACCACCCACTTTCAAGGACATCTTCAGAGCCTTAAGGGCTAGAAACTTGCGCTATTTCATTAAAAAAAAAAGAGGGGTGGGGAGGAAATAAAAGAAAGTGGAGATTCTTGGGAAGTGGAATTCTGCGACTGGTGCCACGGTCTTTGCTTTTTCCTTTCCCCTGTAGAATTTTAGGACACACGTTAATACTGTGGCGGTTTCCTTCGCACTGGGTGGAATAGCAGACCCCTACCCTGGGTAGTAGCCTTGAGCTGTCCTCCTCGCCTTGGCCCTACCTGCAATACATAGCTTGCAGGTAGGGCCCGTGCCTTTGTCTCCCTGGGTCCCTCCGTCCCCCAGCTGAATCAGCCTCCAGCATTATCTCTTCACCTGGCAGTCTGCTAGTCTGCCTTCCATTGCCCGGCATCACTTCACTGTTCTCGGAATGACATCTGCTTCTCTTTTTTTTCTACTTCCTTTCTTTAAATCCTCCCTCCTTTAAAAGTTATATAAAAACAACAAAGTGTAATTGTCGTTGAGATGCCACCAAATAGCAAGAGGTCACAAACTCCCCAAAAGGAAGAAACATCAACACCCACCATCTGCATCAAACCAACGCCATCCTCGCCTGAAATTTTCCATCCTCATATTTTTCCTTTGGCTTTTTCTTGTTCCCAAGCTGAACAAACCAGTGCCAATTCCCCCTGGAATGGAAGAACGGAGACAGAGTTCCCTTCCCCTGAGACTGTATATACAGCTGGCTTATCTGGAGCCTTGTGTGCCATGTCTTATGCGGTGCATCCATTCAACTAGTCCCACAAGGAAAGATTGAAGGAACTGGGTATGTTTAGCCTTGAGAAGGGAATACTGGGGGGATGTGTTCACACTTGTACTGTAAAGTGTTGGACTGGGAGTCAGGAGATCCGGGTTCTGGTCCCCACTCGGCCATGGAAACCCACTGGGTGACTTTGGACCGGTCACAGACTCTCACCCAACCTACTTCGCAGGGTTGTTGTTTTGAGGATAAAATGGAGAAGAGGAGGTTTATGTATGCCACCTTGAGTTCCTGGAGGAAAAAAGGTGGGATATAAGTACAACAACAACGACAACAATAAATATCAAATGAAAGAGAGCTGCAACCAGTTCTTTATCATAACCCGAGATTATAGGACATGAAATAACGGGCTTAAGTTTTAGGAAAGCAGATTTTGGTTGAGCGTCAGGAAAAACTTGCTAAAAGTCAGAGCAGTCAGACAAGGGAACCAGTTGCCTCCGGGAGTGGGTGGGCTCTCCATCGCTAGAAGTATCCAAGCAAAGACTGTACAGCCACCTGGCAGGGATACTTTAAACTGGATCCCTGCACTGAGCAGGGGGTTGGACTCAATGGCTTAAATGGCCGCTTCCCACGCTAGGATTCTATGAAATCCTGGAAATTTAAATCAGTTAGTTAGTGTGGTCAGACCCGGCTTTTGAGCCTGGCATGTGAATAATGTTGCTTTGAGTTTTCTTAACGTACATCTCTTCTATAGGTTCTTAAACTGGTGAGGAAGGCAGAGTCTTACGTAGATCTCTTTGGCAATCCTGGCCCCTGGTCCTGGCTGGTTGGATTCTGCCCTCCCAGGAACCTCGATCTGAATTCGGCTGTACCACTCCTCTGGCCCATCTTGACTGATAGGCCACCTGCCTTGTGATCTCTTTTGCAGCCCCCATGAAGTCCTTGGGAAGCTGCTTCCCAGCTTATATCCCAGCCTTGCCTTCTCTGACTGGCTCTTGAGGATATTGGGCTGAGAGAGGTCGCTCATTCCTTCATTTGTTTATTACATTTCCAAAGCTCTCTGGGTGCAGCTTCACAGCATGAGCACACATCATATAAGACCTTTAATATTCAATAATTTTAAATACTTTAAAAACAAGTTAGGAACAATTAAAAATGTAAACTTCCAGGACCTAATAAAAAACCCCATCATATGCTGTCAAATGCCTGTGCATAGAGGAAAGTCTGAACTGGCACCAAATAGTTGACAGTACTGGCACCAGATGGGGTGCATTGGGGAGAGCATTCCAAAGTTGGGGGAGTCACCACTGAGAAGGCTCTCTCCTTTGTTGCCATCTTCCGAACCTCATTTGGAGAAGGACCTCAGGTGTGGATCGTCATGTACAGACGGGTTCAAATTGGGAGAGGCACTCTATCAGGTATTGCCGTCCCGAGCCACATAAGGTTTTATAGGTCAAACTAGCGCCTTGAATTGGGCTTGGAAATTTACAAGCAGCCAGTGCAATGTTCCAGACCATCTAGTCCCTGCTGTCGATCTGGCTGCTGCGTGTTGCATAAGATGCAGCTTCCGAACTGTCTTCAAGGGCAGCCCCACACAATTACGCATTGCGGTAATCTAGCTTTGACGTTACCAGAGCATAAACTACTGCAGCCAGGCTATCTCTGTCCAGGTAGGGGTGTAGCTGGTGCCACTGAGGCCACCTGAGCCTCAAGTGGCAATGATGACTCCAGGAGAATCCCCAAGCTATGAACCTGCTCCTTCAGGGGGAGTGCAACCCCATCCAGAACAGGTTGAGCATCCCCACCCTGTTTTTCCCATCAGCTGCTACGTGGAGATGTCAGGGGTGGAATCTGGGACTTTCTGCGTGAAACACATATGCCATAGCACTGAGTGTTGATGCCTCTCCCTACTTACATCCTTCGGTGTCTATATTAACCTGGAAACTTGATCCACTCAGGGCCCAGTCAAAACAGATTCTTAAGTTACCAAGATGAAACAAGACCACTGTTGTTAAAGAATGACATACAGTTTACTGAATACACCGTGGTCCAAAGAATTTGATTTGACTGGGCCCTGAGCAGATCAGATCTCTGGGTTAATACCGTGTCTAGAGATGTAAAATTCCTGGAAATTTTGAAGCCAAAGAAAAAAACCGGGTTCCTCACCCCCCCCCCCCATTTCCCCCCCCCCCCCAGAAAAAAATGAAAATTTTTGGAAAAATTGAAAAAGATGCAATATTAGCAGTTTTTACAGATTGAAAGTCACTTTGTTACTTTAGGAACATACAATGTAATTATGTATAAGTTGGTCTGGCATAAAATTATCTCATTTGGTATATTCAAAGTACAGTGTATTCAAACAATTCTCAGAAGAACTTGCAATGTGGAAATGCCTCCATATGCTAGATGTTGGTCTCACCATTTTCCGGGGGGCGGGGGCGGGGGGGGGAGAAAAATAATTTAGTGGCTGGCTTGCAATAAAGAATAAGATTAGGAATTAAATTATGATTTATGTAATGGTTATGAAAATAAACTAATGCAGCTAAAATATGGTTTAATTTTCTGAAATCAGATAAATTTAAACTCTTAGTTTCAATTAAGTATACTTTCAGCTCCCTTTTGTTGCTCTGTACTTTCTTCCAGTCCTTTGTGGCCTAGACTAGTCAAGACAAGAGGACAGAGCCACCCACAAGCCAAAAAAAACCTGAAACCTTTTCCCTTCTCTTGTGACGATGGCAGTGCCCCCTAGAGGCAGAAATGCATATTGCTTTTGCATTTGAGAGTTGTAGTCTCTCAGTGTGCAACCTAGGACTTGTTTGTCCTCTGTGCACAGAAATTGTAATAACCTGATACTGTAAATAGCTTTTAGAAATCATTTGGAGAAGTAATATATGAACACCTTGTCTGAAACATTTTATTCATCATGCTAAAACAAAACGTTCCATAATTCATTTTGTCTTCATCTTTTTCAATTAATCCAATTTTTCGGGAAAAAAACAAAAAAACCTTCGGGAAAAAAACGGAAAAAAACCTGGTTGTTTTCTGAATTTTTCCGGGTTTTTTTCCGGGCCTTCACATCTCCTACCGCGTCCAAGATGTCTTCAGCCAGGTCAGTGGAAATAATTGAATGCCTCCTTGTAAAGTACATGGACGACTTTGCCCGTCTTGTCCGCAGAGGCATCGGGATGGAATTCTTTTCCAGAGGCACCGTTGGATTCGTACAGGGAGAGATGTGGCGGCCAGCAGATGGTTCGGCAGATAAGCGAGACTCCTTTTCAGGCCTCGAGTGGAGCTGACCCAGGCTGTCACCTTTAAACTGAACTACAAATAGCAGGCATTCCTCAACATTTTCTCGTACCGTCCTTTTTGTGTGTTTCATATTGTTAGGGCTGTTTTTAATCTCTTCTTGTTTTGCTAGGTGCTTGGGGCCCAGGGGCTTACGAGTTTACAAGGCAATAATCACACACTGTGTTCTGTCTGGTGCCCTGAAGGGGCGAAATCTGCATGTTCTTCCTTCCTGTTGTAGAAATGTTTCATTTACAAGTATGCAAACTGCAGTAAGGTGTTGCCGGGGAAATGCAGCTTCAACACCTCATGCTCCCTAGTGGGTCTGTTGTGATGGGATATGCTAGATGGATGTAACTGCCTGGCTTTGAATACCAATTGCTGGGAAACATGAGCGGGAGGTTGGGTGTTGCGCACATGTCCTGCCTGCTGGCTTCCCATTGGGGCATCTAGTTGGCCGATATAGGAACCAGGGATGTTGCAGGTGCCTGACTGGGCCTGGAAGTCTGATGGTCTCCCCTGCGTCGCCCACCCTTGACCCAGTCAAGTGCCTGTAGTATGTTTGCAGGCCTGCGCAACAATGGAACCTATGGAAATTGCGCATTTCCCCATTGTGTAAATGGCGGCCCCATTTGCGCAAGAGTAAAGCACAAATTTTCCATTCGTGCTCCATTGTGTAAAAGAGGCCTTTACAGCTGCCATTTACACAACGGGGAAGACATGTCGTTTCTGGAGCCCCCGGTATTGCGCACAGTGGAGGATCCGGACAAGGGCAGACGGTCTCGGGACGTTGTCGGATACTTGCCGAGCCTGGAAAGAAATTTGCGCGGCACCAGCAGGGCAAGCATCTGACGAATTGGACATAGGTAAGTCCGTCCATTCCGAATAGGAACAGAGTGCTAGAGTAGAATAGGCTTTTGGTCTGATCCAGCTCGGATCATAGAATCATAGAATAGTAGAGTTGGAAGGGGCCTATAAGGCCATCGAGTCTAACCCCCTGCTCAGTGCAGGAATCTACCTTAATGCATACCTGGCAGATGGTTGTCCAGCTGACTCTTGAATACCTCTAATGTGGGAGAGCCCACCACCTCCCTAGGTCATTGGTTCCATTGTCGTACTGCTCTAACAGTCGGGATGTTTTTCCTGATGTCCAGCCGGAATCTGGCTTCCTGTCACTTGAGACCATGATTCCGCGTCCTTCACTCTGGAATGATGGAGAAGAGATCCTGGCCCTCCTCTGTGTGACAGTCTTTCAAGTATTTGAAGAGTGCTATCATGTCTCTCCTCAGTTTTCTCTTCTCCAGGCTAAACATGCCCATCATCATCTTTATGTTCTTAATGTTTTGGGCACATGTTTCACAGTCCCTGTGACATCTCTATTGTCACCCCCCCCCCCCCCCCCCAATGATCATATCATTTTGTGAACATGTAAATGTTTGGTATTTATACTGTTATTAGTTAAGAACATAAGAAGAACCCTGCTGGGTTAGACCACGGGACTATTTAGTCTGGTATTCTGTTCATACAGTGGCCAACCAGCTGCTCATAGGAAACTCACATGTTGGACATGAGTGCAACAGTACCCTCCTGCCCATGTTCCCCAACAACTGATGTACATAGCCATACTGCCTCTGATAGTGGAGATAGCATATAGCAATCAGAACTGGTAGCCATTGATAGCCTTCTCCGTTGTGAATTTATCCAACCCCCTTTTAAAGCCATCCAAATTGATGGCCATCTCTGCGTCTTGTGGTGGCAAATTCCATAGTTTAACTATACGCTGTGTGAAGAAGTTCTTCCTTTGATCTGTCCTGAATCTCACAACCCATCAGCTTCATGGGGTGACCCCATGGGTTCTAGTATCCTGAGAGAAAGAATCCACGTTCTCTACACCAGGCATCATTTTGTATACCTATCATATCTCCCCTTACTCTTCTTCCAACTCTACAATATCCTTTTTTTAGGTGCAGCGATCAGAATTGTACATAGTATTCCAACTGTGGCTGCGCCATAGATTTGTATACGGGCATTATGGTATTTGCAGTTTCATTTTCAATTCCTTTTTTAATGATCCCTAACATGGAATTTGCCAGTTTTCACAGCAGCTGCAAACTGGGTTGACATTTTCATTGAGCTGTCCACCATAACCCCAAGACCTCTTTCTTGGTCAGCCACCTGCGTCCTCAGATCCCATCGTGTGATATGCAAAGTTGGTATTTTTCGCCCCAGCATGCATCACATTACACTTACTTTCATTGAACCTCTTTTGCCAATTTGGTGCCCATTCTCCCAGTTTGGAGGGACGCACTTTCAGATGGTGTGAGTAAGAATGACTCATCCCCAAGGAGTTTGCTCCATGTGTTTTCTGTGTGAGGCACTGTTCCAATCATGACTTCCCCCCTGTGGATACGTAATTCTTCCGCACCTTTGCCTTAGGAGCAGTTGGAGAATTCAGTCACTTCCTATGAAGGGATACAGCGGAATACTTCCCCCGATCCGATTGGAATTCCAGAACGGTGAATCACGCAGAGTTGCAGTGGGCACATCCTTGGTGGGTGCATTGTTTTGGCCTTGCAGGAGATGTGCGCTTTTAATTTTGGCATACATTTTGGGAATTGCAGCATGGGAGGGTAAGTGTGCCCCTGCATTTCTCAACTACCATGAGAATGTTTGATTTAAAAAATAATAATAATGAGCAGGAGGCCTTGAGGCGGCTGAACTGGAAGAGGCAACAGTTTATAGAAGGGCATCTTACCTGACCAGCTTAAATATCGAGCCGGTTCATAGAGGCCGTTGCCTTTAAAGATCACCAGCAATTCATTAATTCCCAATGCTGGCTTGAGACGCGGGCAGCTTTATTTATTTCAACTTCAGCACCAAAGATTGATTGCGTGGATTTTGGCTTCATGAATAAATTACAAAAATAAAGAGGAAACTTGCGTTAGGGAATCTTTTAAGTTCCAGTAACAAGAATGCTTGCCAGAGCATGGCACCGAATGGGTGGTGAAGAAAGGGTAAACGCACAGAACATCTTTTTAGTCAATGCCGTTCTATATACCAAGGGCGAGGGATATTGAAAACTCCCCCATCTTAAGCAAATACTGTGGTTTGTGTGTGTGTGTGTGGGGGGGGGGGAAATCTGGCTGCCACCTTGTCAGCGGAAAAACATGTTGCAGTTGCTTCAGCCTCCCTCTACTTTTCGAACTTTCTAAACTGTTTTAATTAAAAGAGGCATGTGTGTGCTAACCCCCCCCCCCAAACGATTAGCCTGCTGCAGCAAACTGTTCACAGTAGCAGGAAGGAACATACCATGTGAGAGGCCTTGCTGACTGATTCTGTTGCACACGCCGATTCTATCAGCACGTTGCAATGTGACTGGGAGCCTGGTTAGGTCGTGCGTTGGAAATCTGGCATCTCCCCTCCTCTGACCCTGTGGACTTGTTTCATCATAGCTGGAATTTGGCCCGGTATTATGAATACGTTTCTACTTTGTCCTCTGTTTCTCTCTCTCTCTCTCTCTGTTTGAGTTCCAAGATGTGATTAAGTTATGCAGGTTGCTGGAATTCCAAAGCAGGGGAGAAGTTCACTGTGTCCCCTCTGCGTAACCCCGTCACTCTCTTCCGTGCATTAAACCGCTGTGGGTGCGTTGTACGGTTGCCAGATGAGCATTTCAAAAAACAGACAGGTGCTAGACTGTGGCCAGATCTACACCAAGCAGGATATTGCACGATGAAAGCGGTGTGAAAGCGGTCTATAAAAGGCAAGAGCCACACCAAGCAGGAAAGAGCGCTATGAAAGCGGTATATGGTATGTGCCTATGAGCCCCGACAGTTGTCAGTGCACTTCAATACCTCTATAAAGCAGTTGTGTGGCTCCTGCCTTTTATATACCACTTTCGTACTGCTTTCATGGTGCAATATCCTGCCTGGTGTAGATTAGGCCTGCGTGTTGTTTTCTGGACTGGTGTCACGGGCAGGCACGGTTGGGCACCTGTGAAGGCCTCACACCCCAACAGGGGCCAACCGGCAAGAGCCCCCGCTCCCCGGAGTTGTTCCTCCACTTCATCATTGCAACCTGCTTGTTCACCTGCTTCTTGCTTTAGCCCAGACAACGGTGGGGGCGAGGAGGAGGAGGAGGAGGTGGAGGAGCAATTGTTGAAAAGGCGGTGAGACGCTAGACTTGCGGAGGGAGAGCCCCCCGCTGTGGGGTGTCATGCTCAAGGGCCCTCAAGAACATGGAGCCGCCACTGCTTGTTTCATTTATGCGACGCTAATGCGCATGGCATTTTGACAGCAACCAAGAAAGCAGAGTGACCCTGAGGTGTCTATAGTTGGGAGTAAATTGTGTTAGAGCAGACTGAACCTTCCCCATAGCCCGCTGCTTTTGGACTCCCCACTTTTGTTGTTGCAGTTAAGAGAAATAATAGATCCCAACACTTTGTACCATTCCGGTGGTCCTTGCGGTTCTGAGGGTTTTGGTTATCCTTAATCATACAAGAGTCTGTCTGAGATGGCCGTCCAGCTGTCAATGCCACAGGGCCAAGACCGTGAAACTGGGATGACTGAATTTAGCATGCATACTAAGGGCACCCTTGGGCTGTGCACGTCACAGTTAATTAGTTTCTAAAACACACTAATTAATTTTCATGCATTTCACTGTGCCCATGTGGTTGAAAGGTGCTGTGCCTGCTTCAGCCACTAGTAGGCTGACCAGATAAAATCCAGGTCAGGGCTCATGTAACTTTAACAGTTGTAGAGAAAAGGGAATTTCAGCCAGTGTAGTTTGTATGCAATTAGTTCCTGGTGAAATTCCCTCTTCATCTCAACTGTTAAAGTTGCAGGGGCCCTGCCTTCTTTTGTATATGGTCACTCTAGTATAGTGCCTGCAACTTTAACTGTTGTGATGAAGAGAGAATATAACCAGGAACTAATTGCATACAAACGACACTGGCTGAAATTCCCTTTTCTCTACAACTGTTAAAGTTATATGAGCCCTGACCTGGATGTTATCTGGTCACCTTAGCCATTAGGAGCTGGCTTCCCACACCAGTGCATAGCTTTGCCGTCGACATGGTTCGAAACCAGGGGAAATTAGTAGGCCGAGGGGCAGAATTATACACCTGCCCCCTGCTGTGGGGCACGATCCCTCAGGGCAATTTTTATGTATTTATTGTTTGAAAATAATGGAAAGGATAGACTCCTCCCTCAGGGGGCTACAGGGCTGCACCGTGCCTAGGGATGCCAGAGGGCACGATGGGACGGGCACATGATATCCAACTTGGAGAGCTGCGGATGTTGGCTTGAAGGCTTCGCTGTGTCAACCTAAGGCCTGTGCGAAGCCGGTTTACTAGTGAAAGAAGCTTGCGTTCCAAAAGAGAGATTTTTTTCTGGCTGTTTCTGACAGAGACACCCTAGCAAATCCAAGGGAAATCACATAGACCAGCCTTGTCCAATCTGGTGTCCTCCAGATGTGTTGGACTACAATTCCCATAATTCCCAACCAGCATGGCCTGTGGCTCTTGGCCCACCTTAGTCCTCACTGAGGTACATCTGGGCTGCGCTGCTTCAAATTGCAAGTGGGGGGAGGGTTGTATGACGGATTACTCCTCCATAACATATCATAGAGTTGGAAGAGGCCTATAAAGTCATCGAGTTCAACCCCCTGCTCAATGCAGGAATCCACCTTAAAGCATCCCTTACAGATGGTTGTCCAGCTGCCTCTTGAAGGCCTCTAGGGTGGGAGAGCCCACCACCTCCCTAGGTCATGGGTTCTATTGACGTACTGCTCTAACAGTCAGGAAGTTTTTCCTGATGTCTAACTGGAATCTGGCTTCCTGTAACTTGAGCCCATTATTCTGTGTCCTGCACTCTGGGATGATCGAGAAGAGATCCTGGCCCTCCTCTGTGTGACAACAATCTTTCAAGTACTTGAAAAGTGCTATCATGTCTCTCCTCAGTCTTCTCTTTTCTAGGCTAAATATGCCCAGTTCTTTCAGGCCAGATCTACACCAAGCAGGATATAGTGGTATGAAAGCGGTATATACGAGGCAGGAGCCACACTACTGCTTTATAGCGGTATTGAAGTGCATTGACAACTGTTGGGGCCCATTGACACATGCCATATACCATTATATCCTTGGTGTGGCTCCTGCCTTTTAAATACCCCTTTCATACTGCTATATCCTGCTTGGTGTAGATCTGGCCTCAGTCTGTCATCATATCCTTCATATAGAAAATTAACATGTCAGGGAGAAGGGCTCTCCCTTAGCCTTCCTGATGTGCTAGATTTCTAACAGTCGTGTGAGGACCCACATCTGCCAGTGGAGTGGGAAGAGCTCTAATCAGCAGCCTCCGTTTCTCTTCTGTGCCACCTACTCACGTTCTAGGCACTTGCTTTTTCTCTTCCATTCCTCTGCCTTCCAAAAGCAGTGTGCTGCTGACTCTTTCTGAAGGGGTTTCCAGCTTAGTATTGTGTCATTTGTTTTGCTCTTGGTTTTCGGAAGCCTGAACGAAACCAACCTTGCTAGAGGTTCTTGGCATCCGGAACTGAACTGAGCAAACAACTTTTTAATGGGTTGGATGCTAGGAATCGGTTAGATATTTCTGTACGAACTAATTTCCTCCTTCTCCCCTCCCCAAATACTCAGAAGCAAGATCTAACCTACACAGGCATCTGCTTTCTGCCATAACAAATGTTCAACCTAACAAATATTCTTGGTGAGTTGTGACTTTTTAAGCTGTACTAGCCCTAAAGATGAACACAGAGAGGACCGGTTCACACGCTCGCTGCAGCCTGTTATTTAAGCCACGGTGGGTTGCAGGTAGGGATGTGCAGATTTAGTTCTGTCTGCGTCTCATGGATTCTCAAGTGCCTTTCTTTCCATCGTCCAGAATTTTATTTTTTCCAATTTCCTGAATTTATGCAAATTTGCACTTGCGAAAAGGAGCGAATCCTCCCTAACATCCACATTTTCATGTTTTAGCCTATGGGGGAAATGAGCATTTTCGGCCAGTGGGTTTTTAAAATTTATTTTGCATATTTTTCTATGACTAAATTTGCGTAAAAGTCCAGAAAGTAAAAAAAAAAAATTGGCTCACAGATCCATAGAATCTCTGTGCAACTCAAGAAAAGCTGCACTACTGTGGCCTCCGTGGGTCGAATTCATAGAAATCAGTTCTCATTTGATCCTGTGGCGGATTTCTCTGACATCCCTCATTGCAGTCCAGCCATTTTGAATATTCAAGCCACAGACGGCAGTTACCGTGTCTTACTTCATCTGAACCCAACAAGGGTGGGCTGTGGGCATTGGTTGTGGGGGGTTTCTTAACCATGCCCACCGTCAACGCCTCCAGATGACACAATAAACCATGACATCTGCCCATCATGGCTTGAATTTTAAGAATGGCCTGTATGTATGTATGTATGTATGTATCTATCTATCTATCTATCTATCTAGGCTGACCATCTGAACAGGAGGACAGGGCTCATATAACTTTAACAGCTGTAGAGAAAAGGGAATTTCAACCAGTGTCATTTGTATGCAATTAGTTCCTGGTGATATTCCCTCTTCATCACAACAGTTAAAGTTGCAGAGCCCTGCCTTCTTTTGTATATGGTCACTCTAGTATAGTGCCTGCACCTTTAACAGTTGTGATGAAGAGGGAATTTCACCAGGAACTAATTGCATACAAATGACACCTGCTGAAATTCCCTTTTCTCTACAACTATTAAAGTTATATGAGCCCTGTCCTCCTTTTCAGATGGTCAGCCTCTATCTATCTATCTATCTATCTATCTATCAATCATCGTATTTTTATCCCATCCTCAGCCAAAAAAGGCTCTCGGAGCAGCTTACAATCAATTAGCAAGGAAGACAGCCCTTGTCCTCAGGGTTATAATCTAAAAAACACATGACACACGAGGAAAAGTTGTTGAGGAGGGAAGAGGGGGGAAAAAGAGAGAGGGAGAAATTAAATAGACTGGCAACAGGCTGATGGGACTGTCCTGCTCCCGAAGGAGGGGAGTTGAACTGGATCAGGCCCTGGTGTTTCCTCTGCCTGCCCCGTCCCCTTTGCTCTTTCTTCTTCCCCACAGGGGCACGATGTCAGCCATTATTTATGCCATGATGGGCTGTGGTGATTGTGTGAACGAGGGTATTGTAGGTGCTGTGCCTTCTCTCACCAGAGTTGATAAAAGATGGGGAGGTTTGGTCTAGGAAAAGCGTGGTGTGGTGGTGGTGATTCCAGACAGCTTAAGTCACATGAGGATTGCTCATGGATGGAAGGAGTGGAAAATTGCGAGCAGCAGTTAGATATTCCAGAGTTTTGATTGTAAACAGCCAACAGGCATCATCACTCCATTATCATCCCATTATGGTGCCTAAGTGGAAGATGACAGGGGAGGCTGGGAAAGGCTAAGCAGCGATTATCGGAAGAGGCGTTCAGGTCTCTGTGTCCACCTCTTCCTCCCAAAACGAGGATGGCCGAAGTTTCTAACATCTAGACGTGAACATCAGAAAGACCCTGCTGCATCAGACCAAAGGTTCCCCCAGTGTCCAGGCTCATGCCTACAGGATGTTTCCAAGCAGGGCAGGAAGGCAGTGTCCCTCTCCCTCTGTCGCTTCCCAGAGATTAGTGTTCCGGGACATACAGCCTCTGACCTTGGCAGATCTCTGTTCTACACGTCCCAAACTCTTGGTACAAGTCAGAACCATAAGAGGAATGTAACTGAAGAGGCCCCTTTGGGTTATATATATACAAGGAGTGGGGACTACAACTCCTTCATCCCTGACCATTGCTCACGGTGCCTGGGGCTGATGGGAATTGGAGTCCAACAACATCTAGGGACAGAGGAATCAGCCTTATACCAAGTTGGACTTCTGGCCCATCTAGTCTGGGTATTATCAGCAGTCATAGGCAGTGGCTCTCCAGGGTTTTGGGCAGGAATTTCCCCAGCTCTGACTGGAGATGCCGGGAATCAAACCTGGGACCTTCTGCATGCAAAGCAGGTGCTCTGACATTGAACAGTGGCCCCTCCCTACTACATCTGGAGGACCAGAGGTTCCCTACACCTGATATAGACCATCAGGTGGTTTGCTGGTGGTCTAGAGGCCACATTCACCCGGGGCTTCCCTTCACTTGTCGCGTCATGCCCGCATCCTGCTCCTCCAGCCCATGCAGAGGTGGCAGCTGAGAGAAGGTCCATAGCTTAGTGATAGAGCACATGCTTTGGATGAAAATGGTCCATGCATGGTCCCGGGCCTTTCCAGGTAGGGCTTGGATAAAGCTTCTGTCTGAACCACTGGAGAGGCCTTACCAATTAATCTAGGCCAGCCTTGCCCATCTTGGTGCCCTCCAGGTGTTGTGTACTTCAGTTCCCATCAGCACCAGCCCATGGTCAGGAATGCTGGGAGGTGTAATCCCAAACATCTTGAGGGCATTAGGTTGGGGAAGGCTGGTATAGGCCATAATCCCGTTCCCTGATTTGAGAGCCAGTGTGGTGTAGTGGCTAAAGTGTTGGCCTGGGAGTCGGGAGATCTGGGTTCTAGTCCCCCCACTCAGCCATGGAAGCTCGCCGGGTGACTTTGGGCCTGTCGCAGACTCTCAGCCCATCCTACCTCACAGGGTTGTTGTTGTGGGGATAAAATGGAGAGGAGGAGGATTATATGCGCTGCCTTGGGTTCCTTGGAGGAAAAAGAGCGGGATATGAATGCAATAAAGAAATAATAAAGAAATATTGAATTAAGTGGGTCTGGCCTGGGCTGAGCAGCTTCCTGTGTGGCTACTGGCATTCCTGCCTTAACCATCCAAATGTTCAGAATGCTGGTTAGAGATACTCAAAATGGAGGCTAGGGCTGAGCACGGACCCCCCGATCTGATCTGGATCCTGATCTGTCAGACCACATCGGGTCTGATCTGGGATCCGGATCCAATCCGATCTGAATCCATCCAGATCTGGATCCATCCACAGCACTCCCTCCCATTCTCCCCACTCTCTCTCTCCCTCCCTCTCCCACTTTCCCTTCTTACCTGCTGCCTCCTCCGTGTCGTCCTGCTGTCATCCGTCATCATCCTGCCGTCGTCTTCCCTCCTTGCTGTGGGCTGCTGCATTTGCCGGTTGTGGCAGGTGACATCATCACCCTCCGCGACCAGCAAATGCGGCGGCCCACAGCGAGGAGGGAAGATGACGGCAGGACGATGGCAAACGACAGCAGGACGACGCGGAGGAGGCAGCAGGTAAGCAGAGAGAGTGGGGGGAGGGAGGGAGAGAGCGGGGAGAGTGGGAGGGAGTGCTGTGGATGGACCTATCGGATCCTGCCCTGATTCAGATCCGGGATCCGGAGGTCCGGATCACCCCAGTCTGACTCAGATTTGGGATCAGGATCTGGATCCGGTCCCAGCCCTAATAAAAACGTCTTTGCCTGAAAAAAGAAGGGCGGGGGAAAAGAGAGCATATTTACTTTAAATCAAAGTTTGGCCCCTTTGTGTAAGAATTTCCCCCCTCCGCCACCCTCCTCAGCCGTGTCAGTGTGACCAGCCAAGAAATGTTTGTTGGCTACAACCTCCCCCATATGACTAGAACTGGAGCAATTTCTACTCATGTTGCTGTTTGGATGGCCTTGAAATGTAGGCGTTTTCCAGTAATCCGTAGGTTTTCTGGCTTTTGCTTTCTTGGCAGCTGGAGAACTTGGACTGGAGATGATGATTTCACCCTATGGTTTAGGAGAGAGCAGTGGATGTTGGGTCCTGCTCCTCTGGATGAGTAACATAACACAAAGGGAATTGAGTTGGCATCCTGATCCCAGGCTTGGCTTGGCTTGGCTTGGCAGCTCTCCGGGATAGTTTGTTGATGGTTTTAACCATTGGCATCTCCCTGTACTTCAAAAGGGATTCTCATGGACTCACTTTGCCAAAGCCAAACAGGGCGGGACATCAAAGCATCCTCTGGTGCTTGCAGGAGGTGCTGCTCCTTGACCCACCGCAGCCGGCGGTGCAGTTGATGGCCGTGTGGACAAGGGGTTTAATTAATAGTGGTTCCCAGGTGATGAAGTAGATTATTGTGAGAGATTCAGTTGACCTCTTCTAGGGTGACCATATGAAAAGGAGAACAGGGCTCCTGGATCTTTAACAGTTGCATAGAAAAGGGAACTTCAGCAGGTGTCATTTGTACGCATGCAGTGAAATTCCCTCTTCATCACAACGGTTAAAGCTGCAGGAGCCCTTCCTTCTTTTGCATCTGGTCACACTAGGCAGGGCAGGGCAGATACAAAGAGAGGGCAGGGCTCCTGCAGCTTTAACTGTTGTGATGAAGAGGGAATTTCGCCAGGTGCTACAGGCATACAAATGGCACCTGCTGGAATAACCCTTTTCTATGATACTGTTAAAGATACAGGAGCCCTGTCCTCCTTTTCATATGGTCACTCTAACCTCTTTTCTCTCTGCCATTAGACTCCCAACTAAAAATACTTTGCTTTCATCGATTGGTTTATAATACCTTGCTCTCTTGAGTGTGTGCATGAACGCTTCTGCTGCTTTTACGACTTATTGGTCTTATGAGTATTTTGAGCTGTCTTGGGGCTTCCATTATGGAGCCAAACGGGGGAGAATCAGTCCCTCTAACAGCGAACTCTGGTGGTGAGTGCTAACAGAAATGGAGCTGAAATGGTCCCACTGAGAAGCAAGAGGAAGAGATCAGCATGCTTGGAGGTGGGGGTGGGGGAACCCTTAAAATCTCACAAGCTGAAGAGGCAAGCCCCCCTCCCAGCCCAGGGTGGACTGAGCATGCTCAGTAGCCACAGAACATTGACTGCCACAATTGGAAAAGCAAAATGGAAAAATGGGAGGGGTGGGGAATGGAACGTCCTGGGTTACGTATATGTGTATTTGTGAGTTACATTTATTTCTCACCTTTCCTTGACAGTTCAAGGGAGCTAACTGTTAGAAAATGCAAGAACGCAATCATGTTACCTCACCTATCAGGAGGTGAGAATATATTGCAGCAACTTTGCAGATTCCACTTGTAAAGTATTTGTTTATTGGACTACTTGCATCTTTAGGAGAACTCATCTCTGTTCATTCCTTTCATAAATTAATTGCAAGTGGGCATTCAGACTTCAAAAGACTGACATGAAAGCAATGCAGTAACCTACTCAAACTATTTTTCACAGAAATAATCTGGATGTTAACTTTCCTTGCATGCATTTATACGTGACTCAAGCAATTTAAGGGATTATGCTCCTAAAGACAGCTCCCATTGGCGAGATGGATAAGAAATAATGGTAGTTGCAGTCCAGCAACAACTTGGGGGCCACATCATCCCTATCCCTGCTCTACTGGGCGAGAACTCCATAACTGTGGTGCGACCACCCCAAAGGCCCTGCCCCTGATCCCCGCCAATCAAATCTTTGTTGAGGATGGGCCAGAGAACAGGCGCTCTCATCCTTCTCCATGAGACCCTGCTAAAGGAAGTGAGGCAGGTGGCTACCAGGGCCTTCTCTGCTGTGGCACCCCGGCTGTGGAATGAGCTCCCTAGAGAGATCCGCCTGGCACCTACATTGTACTCTTTTAGACGACAGGTGAAGGCCTTTTTTTAATTTCTCAGTATTTTAGCAGTTTATCAACTTAATTTTGAACCTTGCTGTTTGAATTTGTATTTTAAATCTGTATTAATTTCCGCATGGCTACTTGGTTTTATGCTGGTTGTGCTTTTATTTATTTGTTTTGTGTTTTGAATGGTTTTCATGGTTTTAATTTTTGTAAACCGCCCAGAGAGCTTCGGCTGTAGGGTGGTATAGGAATGCAATAAATAAAGAAAGAAACTATTGAGGCTTGGGCAGGCTCAACATAGCTTATAGCAGTTTTCCCCAACCTGGCGTCCTCCAGATGTTTTGCATTACAGCCCCCAGCACCCTCAGCCAACATGCATGGCCAGTGTTCAGGAATGACAGCAGCTTTAAGCCAGATCCACACCAAGCTGGATATTGCACTATGAAAGCGGTATATAAAAGGCAGGAGCCCCGCTGCTGCTTTATAGCGGTATTGAAGTGCACTGACAACTGTTGGGGTCCATAAGACACATACCATATACCGCTTTCATACCGTTATATCCTGCTTGGTGTGGCTCCTGCCTTTTATATACTGCTTTCATAGTGCTATATCCTGCTTGGTGTAGATCTGGCCACAGTCTATTTATTTATTTATTTATTATTTAATCAATCAATTGATCGATTGATTGCATCTTTATAATGCCCATCAGCCGAAGCTCTCTGGGTAGTGCACAGTTAGTCTAGAACATCTGTAGGGTATCAGGTTGGGGAACTCTGAGTTACAGAGCCGTGCTCATAGAAAGAACAGAGTTCTCGTAGAAATCAGTTCAATGCATTTGGCATTAAACCAGGGCGGGCTGTGAGGCCCTAGCCAAAATTTAACCCGCGCCCCCTGGGTCTCGCTTTATTATTTTTTTAAAAATCGCCTTCAAGTTTCGACTCTCACTTAGAAGACGATTTGTTCGCACACACCAGCAAGGAGGCTATTTGTAAAATGTGGAAGTTTTCTTGCTTCGCCGGTTCCCAGATGCTACTGTAATGACGGGGCGGCTGGGCTGCTCTCCCTTGCACAGAGGTTACAAGCTGACATAATTGCAGCTTGAGTCATTCCTTTCTCTTTTCTCACTCCCACCCTGGTTTGTGTGTGTGTGTGTGTTTTTGCATGTGGTGGAAGGATTTACAAGAAAAGCTGTGGTCTGCTTCCATAGGAGCTCCAGAGCAGGATCTTGTGTCTTTGCTCCATTGCTAGACTTGGATTTCCAAGACACATTTTTCTGTTTACTTAGCTACATTCCTGTGAGTGCCACAAGCAAAAGGTACCGGATTTTGCCTTGGCGTCTGTCACATGCGCCCTGTTTTGTTAGACTTTGCAGGGGTGGGTGGGGTGGATTAACCAAAGTAGTTTTTAGGAGGGATATTGCTTTAAGGTGTGACTTGACTTTTATCCATTGTAACACTAGCCATGTGGTAAAAATGGTAGGGTGAGAGGGCCTCTGTGTGGTTAAAAAGGAAAAGGAAAGAAAAGGAAGCTGGTAGCCACATCCTGAGGCAAACTCCTGTTGTAGCATTTTTCAAGAGTTGGCAATGAAAGTTTTTACTGCCTGGGCTCGCTTTCACATGACCACATACACTGCAGTGGTGAAGGGGAAACGATGGTCGCCTCACAATGACCGCGCGTCCGGACGACACAGTAGTCAACCCTGTGGGCCAGTCTAGGCTGACCAGATAAAATCCAGGTCAGGGCTCATGTAACTTTAACAGTTGTAGAGAAAAGGGAATTTCAGCCAGGGTCATTTGTATGCAATTAGTTCCTGGTGAAATTCCCTCTTCATCACAACAGTTAAAGTTGCAGGCACTATACTAGAGTGACCATATACAAAAGAAGGCAGGGCCCCTGCAACTTTAACAGTTGAGATGAAGAGGGAATTTCACCAGGAACTAATTGCATACAAATGACACTGGCTGAAATTCCCTTTTCTCTACAACTGTTAAAGTTACATGAGCCCTGACCTGGATTTTATCTGGTCAGCCTACCCATTAGGGCATCTGATTGGACACTGAGGGGACCGAATGTTGGACTAGATGGGTCTGATCCGTCAGGACTGCTCTTGTGTGTTTAGGACCATTTGCAGCTGCAATTCTATGTAAGTTTAAAGGAAGCCTGCCTGAGTTTAAAGACTCCCAGGAGAGTGTGTAGAGGGGTTGTGGCCTTAGTTAACCTGCTTAAGCCAGACTTGTTACTGATTCTATCATTGTTTCGTAAGTTGAGGTTTTTAACTGAATTTTTGGCCAGGCTTCAAGTTTAAAATGTTAGCTGTTTTATGGTTTTAAATTTTGTATAGTGACTTTTTAATGTTCAATCTTTTAATTTTTGTAAACTGCATGGGGAACTTCGGCTATGGGGTGGGATTACACCCCCCCCTTGAAAGACTGTGTTCGCAGCTTGGGGGTACTCCTGGATCCGTCGCTCCAGATGACAGCTCAGATTGATGCGACGGCCAGGAGTGCCTACTATCAGCTTCGGCTGATACGCCAGCTGCGCCCCTTCCTAGAGTTGGAAGACCTAAAGACGGTAGTGCACGCGCTGGTAACTTCGAGGCTCGACTTCTGCAATGCGCTCTACATAGGGCTACCTTTGTGCCTAGTCCGGAAACTTCAACTTGTTCAAAATAAGGCAGCCAGGTTGGTCACCGGTACACCTAGGGGTGACCATATTACACCAGTTTTAAAATCACTTCACTGGCTGCCGGTCAGTTTCCGGGCGAAGTATAAAGTGTTGGTTATTACCTTTAAAGCCCTACATAGTTTGGGCCCAGGCTATCTGCGGGATCACCTTCTCCCGTACAATCTGCCCCGCACTCTTAGGTCCTCTGGGAAGAACGTACTCAAGCCAGCCAGAACTAGGCTGGCGAGTGTTACCCAGAGGACCTTCTCTTCTATGGCTCCCAGACTATGGAATGGTCTGCCGGAGGAGGTTAGACAAATTGACAGTCTTCATGAATTCAAGAGAGTCATGAAGACTGTTCTGTTCCGGCAGGCCTATCCGGATGAATTTTAAATGTTTTAATGATGTGTTTCTCTTGTTTTAAATTTTTTAACTTTGTCATGTTTGTATCTGCATTGTGTTCCCCGCCTCGATCCGTAGGGAGAGGTGGGTTATAAGTAAATATTATTATGTTATTATTATTATATATGGACAGAACAATTCATACGGACAAGATAATACCTTGCAACTAACCAGGCATAATGTTCATAGATAAAAAAGAAAAACACACACATACCTCATCGACATAGCAATACCGAATGACAAAAATTTTGTTGAAAAGGAAGAAGAAAAGAGAGACAAATATACACCACTGGTCACGAAAGTCAAAGAACTATGGCAACAGGAAAAGGTCACAATTATTCCGTTGGTCACCTCAGTCACCGGCATCACATCAAAACATTATACAGAAAACCTCCAGAAACTGGGCCTACCAGAATACATACACACCAGCATCCAGAAAGCATTCACATTTAAAACATGCTCAATCGTCAGGAAATTCCTGAATCTGTAAAAGACAGCATGACCTGGCAAAGCCCGTCATGTCCATCTAGAAAAACCGCCACGAGCGAGAAAGAGATGAAATAATAACAATATCTGCTAAAAGGAGGGTGGTGTCTAACTGCTGCCCCTTCCTCCTCTTTGTCCTCTGCATGCGTTTGTGTGTTGTGGAGGGCAGAAAGGAAATCCGTCGGAGCTGGTGTGAGCAGGTCAGAGGTGACTCGGGGCATGATTCGGCCCAAAGGGCAAGCAGGAAAAGGAAGCAGTTGATTACGAAGGGAGTCTGAGCTCTCTGGATAATGGTTCCTCTGTGTTCGGTGACGGCGGTGGCAAGCTGGGAAGGGACAAGAAGCTGCGTCCTGCTATGCTTTCAGATTTCCCCTCCCCTTCAAAGGTGCACGCTTGAGGGTTGCAGGCCGTTTCTGCGGTAAATCATCCGCGCAGCTGTGAGAACGTGGCGTCAAAAGCACACGCCTGAGTTAGGGGAGCATCGAAGATGGCAGGGATCTTGTAAGGACATGGGATGAATGTCCCAAATGGGGCAGCGGAACTCCATCCCAACCGACATTTCATTTAAACGACGCTTGGAGGGGAATATTATTCGTGGGCTATCAAGGCCCGGTCCAGCGTTCAAAGGCCTCTAAAGCTTTTAATGCATTGTCTGCAGCGGCCAAATGTTGGGAGTGCATTGAAATGCTCGCCTTTCATTATTTATAGGAGGCTGTAAATTATTGATGGGGAAAGGCCCAATTCGGTCATTCGGAGCACGCCCCAAAAGCTCGCGCGCAGCTGCCCTCCCACCTCATTGTGCAGGGTTTTTCCCGGCAGCAGATCTTGCTCTGTCGATCTTCAGTGTCCGTCCGAGGACATTTGCACCTGTCCCCACCAGTAGGCCTTGTAGCCTGGCATCCTCTGACTCACAGTGGCGAAACTCCGTTCAGATAAGAACTTCAGAACAGCAGAAGAGCCCTGCTGGGCCAGACCAAGGATCCGTCTCATCCAGCACTCTGTTCACACAGTGGCCAAGCAGCTGTCGACTGGGAACCCACAAGCAGGACCCGGGTGCCACAGCACCCTCCCACCCACGTTCCCCAGCAACTGGTGTATATATGCTTCCTGCCTCGGATACTGGAGGTGGCACAGAGCCATCAGGACAGCCTCCTCTTGTAGGAATTCTGAAATAAATGGCTCTCTTTTGAGTCTCCCTTTGTGGCTCAGGAGGAACGGGAACAATAATTGGGATATCAGATGAGAACGGACAAGGCAGGGACCAGGGGAGGCATTCTTGGGCACTAGCTGAGGGCCCCCACCTGAGGGCCTTCTGACAAGCCTCCCCCCCCCCCCCCCGACCTGTTTCCTGTTCTTCACCCTCCTCTCATTTTAACCCAGACAACTGGTGGGGAGAAGGAGCAGCAGCCGATGCCTCTGGCCCCTTGCCAGGCAAGCTGACCGGTAGTAGCCATCATGAATTGGAGCGATCGCAGCTAACGATAATGCTAGGGAGCAGATAAACTCCCTGAGGGAGAGGGGGGCCCTTGAGTAGCCTGGCCAATGGTCAAGAATGCTGGGAGTTATCTTGAAAAACATCTGGAGGGCAGGCTATTCTAGATTGTAAGATCCTCAGGGCAGGGGACCCATCTTCTTGGTTTTTGCCATGCCATATTAGGGTGACCATATGGAAAAGAGGGCAGGACTCCTGCTGCTTTAACTGTTGTGGTGAAGAGGGATTTTCACCAGGTGCTGCATGCATACAAAAGACACCTGCCGAAGTTCGCTTTTCTATACAACTGTTAAAGGTACAGGAGCCCTGCCCGCCTTTCCATAGGGTCACTCTACCCTTGAGGGCTTCTTGCCCAAGGGCCCTCCTAAACTTGGAGCTGGCATTTGAGGACAGAAACATGCTTTGTGATATACTGCCCTTAAGTAGTGTGTGTGTGTGTGCGTTTTAAATCTCCCTTGCCCTACATTTTTGGGAGTTGGAGCACAGATGGGTTTATCAAACGTGTATCTTTTTTTCTCACGGTTGACCTGCTTCTGGGGAGAATTTATCCTGGGGGGTATCTACACGGAGCTTTTATGCCAGTTCTACTCCACTCCAAGTTGATTGTGTCGGATGATGCGCGCTCCCCTCCATAGCTAGTGTGGTTATAATCCAGAGTCTCGTAGACCTTTGAGGAGGGGCATTTAGTATCGATCCCCATTGGGCTCTGGATTGAATGGTTTCTCTCATTTCCTGGAAGTGCGATTGACCTTCCTTTGCAACGTCTAATGGAAGTGGCTCATGGTACTCAATCAACACTGCGTTATTCAGAATCCGTGGGGAAGATCTAGCCCATAATGGAGACAACGCACAGTCATTATTTATGAACTCTGGTGCCTTCCCGAGATGAATCTCCACTACTAATTGCTAAAACCGCCCCCTCTTCCTCCCCTTCTGTAGGTGGACCAAAGCAAAGCTTCTGTGAAGATGCTGAGCGCCTATCAGCTGGTACTGGGGCTGCTGGAGGGAGCGGGGGCTCAGTAGTCCTTAGAGCAGAGGCCACAAAGCAGCTGATAGAGACCTTGGTCCCAACAGTGTCTTTGTTGCTAACAAAACAAACAAGCCAGCAGCTAGGAGCGTTCAGCAATCTGTGCCTCCCAACTGATAGCTGCGGGGTGTCTGGCTGCAAAAGGCTAGATGCTGAATCTCTGGAGGAGCTCAAGTGAGAGCAGGCTTAGCTGGCAGCAGAGCCATGGAAAGAAGAAACCCATTTAAACTGGAGCCAGATGTCACAGCTGATGAGAGCTCCTTTCGAATTCTGACAGAAACCCGCAGCGTCGGAACTGCCAGCTGCCACTGGTGGCTGCTGCCCTTAAGCAATTTCAGACATTCTGCAAATCATCCAGAGGCCCATCCGTAGATCCAGATCTATTATCTGCTCCCCTCTGACCTATGCAATGTTGTCCAATTCTTGTTCTCCTGCGATTTCCCTGTTCTTCTTCCGTTTCTCTTAGGAGTTCACAGTTTGACTGATTTGTTGAGCAGGGAATGAATGGAGATTGCTGTGTGATCCCTTCCATATTTTTGAATAGCATGATTTTCTTTGACCCTATTTTATTTTATTTATTTACAATATTTATATACCGCTCCCCATTCAGAATTTCAGAGCAGTGGACAAAATAAAATAGAATAAAAACATATTAGAAGTACATTTTTAAAAGCAACAATGTGCAAAATAAACTGTGGCTGGTCATTAAGGGAAGGCTTCCTGGAACAATTATATTTTCAGGAGGCATCGGAAGGAATACAAAATTGGTGCCTGTCTGACTTCCTGAAGCAGGGAATTCCACAGGACGGGGGCCACCACGCTGAAGGCTCTTCCCCTGGTGGACTCCAGTTGGACAATAGGTCTATGTGGAACCACCAGGAGCATGCCCTCAGATGACCTCAGTGACCGGGCAGGTTGATAGGGGAGAAGGTGTTCTCTCAGGTATCCTGGTCCCAAGTTGTTTAGGGCGTTTTACACTAGTACAATAATAGGCAGCCAGTGCAGTTCCCTTAGCAAAGGAGTTACATGCTGAAAAGGGGCAGCTCCTGACCCTATTGTTATGCCTCATAATTTTTTCTGGCCAGTGCCATTTCAGCACCATGCTTATTTCTATAATTGAGATTTAAACTTTGAGCTAAAATGCCTATTTGCCTATATTTAAAGAAATGCATTCACACAGTAGTGCTTCAAGGGCAACGAGGATGGTCAGGGGTCTGGAATCAAAGCTCTGTGAGGAGAGACTGAAAGAACTGGGCATGTTTAGCCTGGAGAAGAGAAGACTGAGGGGAGACATGATAGCACTCTTCAAATACTTCAAAGGTTGTCACACAGAGGAGGGCCAGGATCTCTTCTCCATCATCCCAGAGTACAGGACTAGGAATAATGGGATCAAGTTACAGGAAGCCAGATTCCGGCTGGACATCAGGAAAAACGTCCTGACTGTTAGAGCGGTACGACAACAGAACCAATGACCTAGGGAGGTGGTGGGCTCTCCCACACTAGAGGCCTTCAAGAGGCAGCTGGACAGCCACCTGTCAGGGATGCTTTAAGGTGGATTCCTGCACTGAACAGGGGGTTGGACTCGATGGCTTTATAGGCCCCTTCCAACTCTACTATTCTATGATTCTAAGAAAAAGCTGTTGACCGCAAATTTAAATTTGATTGAAGAAAAATAAAATGAACCCACTGCTAAATAGCGTGCTTAGTTGCATTGTAACTGCCCAGCCATATGGCTACATTATATCCACCAGCATGGAAAGATTGCAACGGAATGTGAATACAGACAAAAAAAAATGTGCTATACCTATCGAAGTCTGCCAAGTTGGTTGCAATTCTGCGTGTAGCTTAAAGCAGAATAGCCAGCGGTGGGTGGTACAAGAGTCCTCTGAAGGTAGAGAATCTGAAAACCCTGGCTTCATGGCGGACGTGGGACAGAATTCTTCCAAACAACAAGCAACCAGATGCCAGGAATGTATTGATCCACTTCCTGGAAGAACCTTCCAAATGGCCAGTAAGGATAAATGAGTGGCGTTTCAAAAACAACAACACATTTTACGGTGGCTCTGATCATATTGATTGATTCAAAATAGCTCCACTTCATGTTTTTAGTAGAATTAATTTATGGTCTTGATGAGCATTGTAGGGGGGTTGGGGGGGAGTGGGGAGAAAAGAAAGGAATAATGAGGCCAGAAATAACAGCTGTTTTATTTATTTATTTATTATTTATTTATTATTACATTTATATCTCGCCTTTTTTTCTCCAAGGAACCCTATGCGGCGTACATAATCCTCCTCCTCTCCATTTTATCCTCACAACAACCCTGTGAGGTAGGTTGGGCTGAGAGTCTGTGACTGGCCCAAAGCCACTCCGCGGGTTTCCAAGGCCGAGTGGGGACTAGAACCCGGATCTCCTGACTCCCAGTCCGACACTTGAGCCACTACACCACACTGGCTCTCTCTCGGGGGAACCCCAAACACTGCCGGCTTCCATCTCAGTGCTGGAGCTGGAAATCAGCATCTGTTTTCTATGAGTTCTTCAAAATAGAAGGTGGAACCCCTGCAGCCTTCTGTTGTGTCCAGTTCTCCACGTCTCAGCTGTAAGATTAGTGCTGTTACGCATGTGCAAAACGCAGTGTCTTCTCTGTGGTGGTGCCTGACTCTGGAATGCTATCCTGGCACTGGAACTGTGTTTCTTTTGGCACCAGGTTAAACCCTTCCAGTTGACCCAGGTTTTAAAAATGTACTGTATTTTTAACTAGTTGAATAATTTATTCCTCCCAGGTCTATGATACTGTTAAGTTTTTGTATTATTTTTGTGTTGTAAGCATTGACCCTAGGCTGACCATATGAAAAGGAGGACAGGGCTCCTGTAACTTTAACAGTTGTAGAGAAAAGGGAATTTCAGCCAGTGTCATTTGTATGCAATTAGTTCCTGGTGAAGTTTGCTCTTCATCACAACAGTTAAAGTTGCAGGGGCCCTGCCTTCTTTTGTATATGGTCACTCTAGTATAGTGCATACACCTTTAACAGTTGTGATGAAGAGGGAATTTCACCAGGAACTAATTGCATACAAATGACACTGGCTGAAATTCCCTTTTCTCTACAACTGTTAAAGATACAGGAGCCCTGTCCTCCTTTTCATATGGTCAGCCTAATTGACCCTGTTCAGAAGACACTATAAGCCATGGTGGTTAAGCATTTTGAGCTAAACATTATGGCTTAGCGTGTTGTGTGAACAATGACTTAGCATGTTGTTTGAACCATTCCTAACCATGGTGGCTGGACAAGAGGGCAGGGCTCCTGCAGCTTTAACTGTTGTGATGAAGAGGGAGTTTCACCAGGTGCTGCATGCATACAAATGACACCTGCTGAAACTCCCTTTTTCTTAAAACTGTTAAAGATACAGGAGTCCTGTCCTCCTTTCCATATGATCACCCTATCTAAAGTTGAATTTAGGCTGCAATAGGTTCTGCCCCACTGCTTTAAATGGTTCAAGATCCAAGAAGGATCGCCTCCCTCACCCCCTTACCCAGCTCTTAAGATCAGCAAGTGAGGTTCTGCCGATGGTGCCTCTGTGGAGCAGGGATCACACACAAAGCGGGGTCTGTTCGGTGGCAGCTCCCCAATTGCATAACTCTCTCCTTGTAGAGATTCGACCACCCCTTCCCCCACAATTTGCATGTTGGCATCAGTAAAGGGAAAAAAGGGCTGTTTTTGCAAGGTTTCAGAGCACAGTGGAAGTTATCTAATTCTGCTACTGGTTGCTGTTGTGGTGTTTGTTATTGATTTGTGATTTAAATTCTGTTTTTTTAGGATTGGTTTTAATGGTTTTTTTTTTTTTACAAGTTTGGGAGCCACCCTGGGCTCTTTTGGAAGGAAGGGCAGAATACAAGATAGATAAATAAAAATGCTATCTAAGCGGGAGCCCAGATGTTCAGATTTGGCGTACCTCTGATTACGCAATGCTGGGGACCAGCAATGGGTGAAAAGGCGCATGGGCTGTCAGCAGCATGGCCACTCAGACAAAATCCAAGGCAGTGGAGGCCGATGGCTCCGAGCTCAGTGTGGTTCAGCCAGAAGCAGTCAGAACTCTAAAGGAGTTGTCCCAGGTACGATTCGCGGAGCTCACTGTGAAACACCTTGAAGAGCTCCATTAGAGTTCTGACCGGAACCCGGAGCAAATTCACCGCCACATTGGTATCGGAGCCACCAGCCTCCACTGCGTCCAAATCCAACATAAAGATAAAAGCACCCTAAGAGGGTAGAGCAAGAAGGGTCTTGAAGTTGCCCATCCACAGTGAGCACCTGGAGAGCAGACAGAGCGGGAAGGCTTACAGGTCCCCGCTGTGTTGCGATGTACTGTATTTTTTAAATTTAAATTACAGCCGTGCTTTCTAAATGTGCACCTGTACGTATGAATGATGGACCCAAAATGATGCCTGCAAATCTGTATCCTCTTTGGGCCGATGTGTAAGTAAGCGGCCACCCTGGGTGGGCATGTGCCGTGGGCTCAGAAAAGCCCTTTGATTTTTAAAACTGCGTTTCCCACAGTAATTTAGCATGCCCTGGGCTGCCGTAAGTAAACACCTCAAGGGGCAAAGTTCAAGGGAGGTCCTTAGCGAAGCACCCTCAGGTTGGGCTCCTCCCACACCCGTGAGCTTACCTGGCTGCAGGTTGCAGCAGTAGCAACAGTCCTGCAATTGGTGCTTGCCATATAATTTCCCACAATGCTCCAGGGTGATGCTATGTAGGGGGCATTTGGGGAAATTTTAAGATGGCAATGGCGGCCACCTGGCTCTGACCAGAGCATGAGTCCTAAAGGGGGCTCCAGAACAAGTGAGCCCAGGGTAGCACCTGTTTACGCCACATCTAGCTTGTTGTCTTGCCCTTGTTGATGCTCTTAAGGTAACGTATCTGCGCACTCGCCAGCCGCAAGGTGTTAGCTCGGCAGCCACGTGTTATTTTTGTCCCGCTAAATAGCCGGCTGATCCAGGCTAATGCTCTTGCCGAAGGGGGAGGGTTTGTTGGGTTTTCTAATAATAGGAAGCTTTACGAGGCTTAAGAGGGCCAGGCGGAGGCTATCCAATATCCGTAACGCTGCCCTGTTGGGTCAAAGGGGACCTTTCTGTTTTAGCATTCAAGGCCACATGCAGGGAAACTGGCGTTTAAAAAGTGAGTGGAGGATTGTTAGATGAGTAGAATTATTGAATGCCGGTGTTCGTCTAGAACATCTAGACAACGGAACCCATGACCTAGGGAGGTGGTGGGCTCTCCCACACTTGAGGCCTTCAAGAGGCAGCTGGACAGCCATCTGTCAGGGATGCTTTAAGGTGGATTCCTGCATTGAGCAGGGGTTTGGACTTGATGGCCTTGTAGGCCCTTTCCAACTCTACTATTCTGTGATTCTGTGAACATTAATATCTTGCGTGTATCCATATGTGTGTTTGGGAAGCGATTGCAGGAAATGGTAGAGCGGAATACATTGTCGCAGTTTTGCAGTGAGTTGGCAGAGTTGTTTTCACCTCTGGAATTTTGTGTTTGACATTCAGGGTGAGGCAGGTACCCACTGATCGGTCTCTCCCATCTTAAAGTAAAGCATCCTCCCCACCTGGTCCGATAGGTAACGTTTTTTCCAAACGGATTTTGGTGTGATACACGCTTCCCCCACTCAGCCATTTGTTAAAAGTTTGGAAGGATTCACTTTCTGTCTATATTCTTAAAGGGGAGAGGGGAAGCTTGGTTGGGTAGTGAGAAGAATAGAAATGGGGTTTTAAAGGGCTGTAGCACCCAGTAGCACCAAGCACCGTACAGGACTGGGCAGTTTTTTTGTTTCATTTTGCGTTTTTATTTGAAATTTTGCAGGATGACTAAAGCGTGTTTTTCAAACCCTTATTTTGGCTTTGCTGTGATAATCGCGACTTCGATGTGTTTTCTATTGTGATGATTTATTTTCACTTCCCCCACATCCTTCCAAAAGAGACTAGGGGTGCAACCCTATATGCATGTTAAGACATGAAAAAAACAGTCCTACGACTCCCAGCGTTCCCCCAGCAAACACACATTTTTGGAAACGCACCTTTGCAGAACTCTTGCATTTTTCAACGTGAATGCAAGTTTGGGAAATTGAGACCAATCTGACGGAAAGACGAACGACAACCTGTGAAACGCAGACAGAATGGATTGGATAAAAAACGAAAACAAAAGCCCCCCCCTCCCCAAAACCCTCTTTCATTTTTCACCACAAAGACGGTGGCTTAGAATGTGATTTTAAACTGGCGTGATCGTTCCACTTCCGCTGTTCACCTCACTGTAAAAATGAACGCCGCAGGGGCAATAAGCTTGCATTGAAAATGATAGAGAGGAAAGGTAATTCAAGGTAGCAGCTGGAAATGTGTTCCTTGGCCATTGGTCTTGAGTTTGATTTTTTGCTCGCATGAAAAGTTTGACATGCCCATAATAGGTTGTTTCTAACTGAGGGCTGAGACTCGGGACATGGGGAGTAGCAGTCAAGCACCTCTGAGCCCTTCCACATTAACCAAATCGGAATTTTAAAACTAGGAAGTTCTTTCTACTTGCTTGAGAAATGAGGACAATTAGCGTGAGTGTGCATTAGCACTAATGTGAAAATGTAAATCCCTCCCCAAAGTGATAAACCAGTCCACAAGGCCGCAGAATCTGCATGAGCCAGAAAACGATAGTTTGCTGTGGAATCCACGGATTAGATTCATACAGGGCCGGCCCTAACGTTGGGCAAAGTGAGGCGGTCGCTTCAGGCAGCGGATGCTGGGAGGTGGCAGCATGAAGCTGGAAGAGGGAGGCATTTGTGCCACGCGGCCTGCCCTGCAACCCCTAAGCTAGCCTGCTGCCTGGAGGTGCAGTGGACAATGCTGACCTATTGCTGGTGTTGAAGGAAGACTCAGCTTACCAGTCCAGTTGACTTTTTTTTGTACCATCTTGTCTAGGGTGACCCTATGAAAAGGAGGACGGGGCTCCTGTATCTTTAACAGTTGCATTGAAAGGGGAATTTCAGCAGGTGTCCTTTGTATGCAGGCAGCACCTGGTGAAATTCCCTCTTCATCACAACAGTTAGAGCTGCAGGAGCTATACTAGAGTGACCAGATACAAAAGAGGGAAAGGCTCCTGCAGCTTTAACTGTTGTGATGAAGAGGGAATTTCTGCAGGTGCTGCCTGCATACAAATGACACCTGCTGAAAATCCCCTTTCAATACAAATGTTAAAGATACAGGAGCCCTGTCCTCCTTTTCATAGGGTCACCCTAATCTTGTCCTGTGCTTCAGGTAGCAAAATATCTTGGGCCAGCCCTGGATTCATAGAAATCTGAGCTCATTGGGATCTGTTGCAGATTTCCTTATGTCCCTGAGGAAGAATTTTCTGAAACGCTTTGGGCCAACAAATAAAACTTTTCCAACATCTTAAGTTTTCTTCGTTCGTTTTCCTGCTTTGTTGTGCCATCCCATTTCCTTCGTTGTCTTTTCACCCACCAACATTTTGCCAGAGGGACTCTGGCTTTATGTTGAGAAAGGAATTTTTTAACCTCTTGCTCAGTATGATAACGGAGTCTTCTCTGCATGATCCGTCAGCTGCAATAATTCATGAAAAATGGTTTGGCAAATTGGACTTAATAGGCGTGATCAGATGTCGGTCATTTCCAAACGCCGGACCAAGACACGCCAGAGCGCAATGGGGGAAGCGTTAAAGGACTGTGGAGAAGAATAATGAAGGGATCCTTGGAGCCTGAAGACCTCATCCCTAGAGAGAGGATGTCCGGTACTTAAGAACATCAGAAGAGCCCTGCTGGATCAGACCGAGGGTCCATCTAGTCTAGCACGCTGTTCACACAGTGGCCAACCAGCTGTCAACCAGGGACCAACAAAGCAGGACATGGTGCAACAGCACCCTCCCACCCATGTTCCTCAGCAATTGGTGCACACAGGCTTACTGCCTCGGATACTGGAGAGAGAACATAGCCATCAGGGCTAGTAACCCTTGATAGCCTTCTCCTCCTCCATGAATTTATCCAACCCCCTTTTAAAGCCATCCAAATTGGTGGCCATCACCACATCTTGTAGTATGCGCTGCTTGAATAAGTCCTTCTTTTGATCTATCCTGAATCTCCCACCAATCAACTTCTCTGAATGATTACCTGCGGCAGTCTCCCTCCCATTAAACATCTGTCGGTGGCAGCAGGTAATTCTGCTATATCTCCAGGTCATTTGTAATAGTATCCTTCTATCAAACCCATTGCAGAGATGCAGCAGAAATAGTACTCACTTTCAGTGGAGGCTGCTTTTGGCATCTCTGCATGTATCACTGCTCTAGGCTTGCATCCTTCCAGAAGTTGTGGTGCCCAGAACAGTGGTTCATGCACAGGGATCAAACTGCGAAGCACCCTGGATTGCTTCTTTAGAGTTCAGACTGCTCCTGACTGAAACCCGCAGCAGATTTAGCACCCACTGACATCGGAGTCACCAGCCTCCACTGTTCTGGGGGGGGGGGTGCCTGATGATGTCAGTGTCCCTACAAATAAAACAGTGCCACCGCATGAGCTGTGAGCTCTGTCTCTACACCACTGCTGGCCTTGAGTTTGCATGCTTCCCTTAACCTTGAGTTCCCCAGTTCCCCCCTGGACTTCCTAGTTCGATGAAACCATCGTTTCCTGCTACTTTCAGACTCCAGACTGAGCACACTATGGTTTGCAGAAACAAGCAAACGCAGTTTGCCTGGTTTGAATGCGATCAGAAGCTATGGTTTGATCAAACTAGGATAGGGTGACCCTATGGAAAGGAGGGCAGGGCTCCTGTATCTTTAACAGGTGCATAGAAAAGGGAATTTCAGCAGGTGTCCTTTGTATAGGTGCAGCCACCTGGTGAAATCCCCTCTTCATCAAAACAGTTTAAACTGCAGGAGCTGTACTAGAGTGACCAGATACAAAAGAGGGCAGGGCTCCTGCAGCTTTAACAGTTGTGATGAAGAAGGAACTTCACCAGGTGCTGCATGCATACAAAGGACACCTGCTGAAATTCCCTCTTCATCACAACTGTTAAAGATACAGGAGCCCTGTCCTCCTTTTCCTAGGGTCACCCTACTGGCTGATGCTAGATTGCATTGGAGCTCAAAATTAGGCCCTCTTGCATTAAGCTTT
Organism: Anniella stebbinsi; assembly: GCA_029215795.1. Lineage (NCBI taxonomy): Eukaryota > Metazoa > Chordata > Lepidosauria > Squamata > Anniellidae > Anniella > Anniella stebbinsi. Next base: position 39,333,671 of record JARDYH010000001.1, read on the forward strand.
GGAGAACGGGGATCCTCCCCTTCTCCTCCGTAGCGTCGTGGGGGCATCCCTGTTTTTCCTACTATGAGGATGCTTCCTCTTCCTGCTGTGAGGTCTCCGGTTCCTTTGGGACCCAAGAGCGGAAGCCGTGACAGTTGGGCTTGTTGCAACGGTTAGTTCTGTCCGTTCCTCACCTGGAATTCCAACACTCTGCTTCCCTGTGGCACGACCATCTTCCACCAACCCAAGCCTAACCGGGTAAGCTTCCATGGAAGAGAGGCGAGCAGACAGTCCCAGAGGCGTGACAGACCCTCTCTTTAGACCTACTCCCAACGTCTAGGCCCGCCTGCCTCTGATACTTTCTGCCCTGTGCCCAAAAAAAGCTGTTGCAGGCAGCCATCTAGGACAGGGTCCCCAACCTGTTTTTGTCCTATCTACAGCAGCCTCCTGGGGAGGGATTGAACACAGGGCCGGATCTACACTACTGCTTTAAAGCAGTTTATAACAGTAGTAACAACTGTTGGGGCCCAGGACACACTCCATATACAGTTTTCAAAATGTTTTCAAACTGTCATGTTCTGCTTGGTGTAGATCTGGCCCAGGTGTCAGAAATATATATATATATAGAGAGAAAAGGTGTCAGAGAGAGAGAGAGAGAGAGAGAGAGAGAGAATGAGAAGGTGGCAGAAAGAGAAAAAGGTATAGTCCAGCGTCCCCAGCCTTTTTGGATCCGTGGGCATATTTGAGCATTTGAGAAACTGCTGTGGGCACCATCACAAAATGGCCCCCACAGAGGATGTGGCTAGTCACATGGCTAGACTGGATCCGTGGGGGCCCGGGCAGTCCAAAGTGAGCTAATGTGGTGGGGGCTGATAGAAATAGCAAGACTAGAGGCTCAAAACCGAGAGATAGCGAGGTAAAAAAGGGTAACCCGCAGTTTTGGAGAGAAGCCGAGGGAGGGGGATGTGTGATAGATGTTTTGCAGGTTATTTATAGCTCTTTGAATTGACATCTCCTCAATGCGAAGTGCAGAAATGGGCATTTAGGAGAGAATTCGCTATCCGGAGAACTTGAATTGCCCTTAAGAAGCAGGTTTCTAGTGCTTGTGAGGCTTCTGTAGGCATGTGAATGGACAATTTTTGATAGCATCTTGGAGGGTCGTGAGGCATCTGCCTTAGGTGATGAATTTTAGAGTACCTTGTACAGGCAGCAGTCTTTATAAATAAGGACCATATGGGGGCACAGTTTAGATTTTCTTCCTTGGGCGTCATGCTTTCCCGGGGCAGGGGAGGGAAAGCCGGGTTCCTGCCAGGCTCACCAAACAGGGCATCCATTTCCCGCATCACACTTTTGTCTTTTTTGTTATCGATTTTCATTTCGTTACTGCTGAAATTACCAAATGTACCAGCTTGCTTGAATTCAGGAAGTTGGCCAACTTACTCCAACCTTTCTGGTCACCACACCTAAAAAAAGAAAAAAGAAAAAAAAGATAGTGTAGAGCCAGAAAATGTGCAGAAAAGGTCAACTCAAATGATTAAGAGGCCGGAGCATCTCCCCTGTGAGGGAAGGTTACAACAGCTGGGATTGTTTAGCTTGGAAAAAAGGCTGAGGGGAGACATGATAGAGGGGTACAAAATTATGCCTGGTGTGGAGAATGTGATAGGGAGACATTTTTCTCCCTCTCCCATAATACTAGAACCTGGGGTCATCCCATGAAGCTGATGGGTGGGAGATTCAGGGAAGATCAAAGGAAGGACTTCTTCACACAGTGCAGAATTAAACTATGGAATTCGCTACCACAAGGTGTAGTGATGGTCGCCAATTTGGATGGCTTTAAAAGGGGGGTTGGATAAAATCATAGAATCATAGAATAGTAGTGTTGGAAGGGGCCTATAAGGCCATCGAGTCCAACCACCTGCTTAATACAGGAATCCACCTTAAAGCATCCCTGACAGATGGTCGTCCAGCTGCCTCTTGAAGGCCTCTAGGGTGGGAGAGCCAAAGGCTATCAATGACAATTAGCCCTGATGGCTCTGTGCTATCCCCAGTATTCAGAGGCAGTCAGCCTGTGTGCAACAGTTGCTGGGGAACATGGGTGGGAGGGTGCTGTTGCACCGTGTCCTGCTATGTTGGTCCTCTGGTCGACAGCTGGTTGGGCACTGTGTGAACAGAGTGCTGGACTAGATGGATCCTCAGCCTGATCCAGCAGGGCACTTAGGTTGTTATGTTTCACCTGCTTCCTTCAGGATGTGTTGGAGGACATCAGCTTGGGGAAGCCTGAGCTAGAACTCTGTGTAGTCCTTACTGCGTGTCACCTTGTAGGGCAAAGCATTGACTGTCAAAATTCCAGGGCAGAGAAGAGATAAGGGAACGTGTTCCCTGCCAGATGCTTTGAACCACAGTTCTCAGCAGCCCCAGCCAGTACAACCAATTGTTGGGAATTACGGCATTTGTAGTACAAACCATCCGGTTGGCACTGCGGGGATTGTCTTGCCCAACTTATAATTGAGACTTACAGGTGTTTGGATAATCACCCACAGGGTTAGTTTCTTTGTGAAAAGAAGGGAGGGGGGGCTTATAAGAGCTATTTTTTTAAAAAAATGAGGATTAGGAATCGAAAATATTTTGTTTCTAAGTATAGAAGTTGAACATAGGCATCCGTAAGTACCCACGCACAGCGGTAGTTTCAAAACAGCGGCCGCCCCTCCTAGGCAGATGTCATGTTCTTGCCTGTTTCTTGTCAGTCAGCTGGAAAAATTTGGTTTTGGCTTACTAGCCAGAATGCAAACTGTTTCTCTTCTGGTACAGAAATGCATAACACTCCGATTATTCTTTCCAGGCCAAATCTCTCTCTCTCTCTCTCTCTCTCTCTCTCTCACACACACACACACACACACACACAAATGCACACACAGGCACACACATGCATTAACTTATTCTCTCTCTCTCTCTCTCTCTCTCTCTCTCGTGCGATACTTTGAAAAGTGGGAGCCATGAAGCTGCCTGCTCCCGGATTGTAGGTTTTTTTTCAGTTTGCAAAAGGGAAAAGACACGGTCATATGATTTGGTTGCTGGCATGTTAATGCTAGGGCTGTGCACGGACCCCCGATCCGATCTGGAGGGCGATTGGGGGGGAGGGAGGGAGAGAGCAGGGAGAGTGGGAGGGAGGGCTCTGCATGGACCTGGAGCAGATCTGGATCGCAGTTCCGATCTGGCCTGATCCAGGCCTGATCCGATCTGGTTCGGATCGGGCCGATCTGCTCCGGGTTCAGGATCTGGATCCGGATCCTTGCACAGCCCTAGTTAATGCTGCTCGTCTGAGCAGATTTTTGCAGAACTTTTTTTAAAAAAAATAGAATTAAGGATTCTAATTATTAGGAAAACATTAGGAAAGGGATCAAATTATCTATATAATAATGCTTTAATATAAATCCATGATGTGACCACACTTGAAATACTGTGTGTTCTTTCGCCGCACTTCAAAAAGGATATTGTAGAACTGGGAACAGTGGGGGGAAAAGAGCGACCCAAATAATCAAGGGGCAGAAGCAACTCTCCTGTGAGGAAAGGTTACAACATCTGGGGCTGTTTGTCTTAGAAAAGGGGTGAGTAAGGGGAGACGTGATATAGAGGTGTATAAAATTATGCGTAGTGTGGAAAAAGTGGATAGGGAGACATTTTTTCCCCCTCTCATAATCCCGGGGTCATTGTGTTGTAGGCTTTTAGTACTGTCTAGGCCAGATGATTTATGCTGGTATCTGTTGTTTTTATGAGTGTTAGTGGTTTTATTACCGTATCAGTTTTTATTATTATTTTTTTGGCTGTAAGCTGCCTGGGGTATGCTGGGAGTTGTAGGACTTAACCCCCTCCCTGTCTAAACATACGTAGGATTGAGCCCTTTGAATAGCTACCAGCCATCAAAATTCATTAAGGCAGCAGTTATACATGGCTAACTGCACAAAACCTCGGAGAGAAGGTCACTTTGGATATCCAAAGAACTGCTTGCCGCTGTGCTGAAACACACGCACGCTTACACACAACCCCAAACAGCTTTCCTTGGAAGGGGCAACCGGTCTGCAGTTTCCGCTGCGAACTCCAGAATCGTGTGGGGTTGCACATTCTTAACGTCAGTCACTCAAGGGGTCATGCCAGGGCAGGGTTGACATCCTGTAATTAACATCTCCGGTTTTATAGGCCCTCTAGCTCTGAATGTAAGTTTCAGCTGGTAAACTGCTCCCGGTGTTTTCTACAAGAACAGGCGCCGTTCAGGCAATTCATTTCTGTCCTAATGTGGCAGGAAGAGTTTTTACAATTCGGGAATGGAAGCAGAGCGAAAACTGTGATCTCTTCATCAGGCAGGAGCAGGGAAAAAGCAGCTGTTTTTTTAACCCTGGCCGGGATCCAAAGAGCTATTTTAGGTCTGATAAAGCCTGGCACGTGTTTACTGGGATTTTTGACTTATTTTCTTGGAACAGAATCACCCCCACTCACAATGCAAGCTGCTTTTAAAAGTCCTTTCCATCTCAAAGGGGGGTTGCATGGTAGCATAGGGGATAGGGATGGTGGCGGCAGCTCCTATCCAAGCAATGGGAGTCCAAAGTAGGGATGTGCAAGCCCGAAAATATCGTATTTTATCGTTACCGGAATTTCGGACCAAAAGAATTCATCGTCTCCGATAATATCGTAGGTTAATCGTATCGTCTTCACGATAATTATCGGAAATCCGATATTTAATTTGCAGCCCCATTGTGCCCTATAGAGTTGAATTTTTTAAAAAAGAAAAAATGCCAATAACCTTTGTATTTTCAAAGTTACAGGCTTGAAACTTCCTCACGATGCTTATGGGGTATGCCTACGTATGTGTATGAAATTTGAGATTGATCCCTCTAACCCTCAATTTGATATGAATTTATTAAAGAACGTTTAAGTTCTGACAGGTCAAAAGTTGCACAATCTTTCAAAAATTCATATAAAATACAGGGGTGGAGGGATTGATCTGAAATTTGGCACATATGTGTAGCAACATGTGCTAGACATGTGTATGAAATTTGAGATCGATCCCTCCAACCCTCAATTTTATATGAATTTTTAAAAGATCTTGCAACTTTTTGACAGATCTGAAGGAACGCACGTGGCGAGTTGTCATTCTGACCTGTCAGAACTTAAACGATTTTGAATAAATTCATATAAAACCGAGGGTTGGAGGGATCGATCTCAAATTTCATACAAATACGTAGGCAAACCCCATAAGCACTGTGGCCAGGTTTCAAGCCTCTAACATTTAAAATATAGAAGTTATAGGTTTATTTATATGGCAGTCCGATAATCCAATATAATCGGTCTGAAAATTATTGGATTGGATATTTATTGGAGGTTTTTCTGTCGTATCGTTATTGTTAAACGCATGCACGATAAAGAACATATCGTATTGTTATTGTACATTTTAACGATATGATACACATCCCTAGTCCAAAGGTCTCCAGGGTCTCCGTATTGTCTACATTAGGCTGGGTAACTTATCACCCTCCAAATGCTTTGGACTACAACTGCCATCAGCCCCAGCTAGCATTGTCACTTGTCAAGGACAATGCAGCTTGGGACTGGGCTACCTGAAAGATTGCCGTCTCTCACATGAGCCTGGTTTTAAGGTCTCCAGGGGTGGTTCTTGTCTCGGTCCCGCCACCCATCAGAGGCATGTTTTGTTGGGATGTGAGACAGAGCCTCCTTGGTGGCCGCTCCCTGGCTTTGGACATCCCTGCCAAAGGAGGCCAGCTTGCTGTCCTTCCACTGGCAGGCAAAGGTGTTTTTATTCAAACAGGCCTTTGACGTGTAAGCTGGTTTCTTGGGTGGCGGGCTGTTTTTATTCTTTTATAGCTGTGTTTTTTTATTTGTGTTTTTGAAGTATTTGTCTTATGACTGTTTTAATTAAGTTTTTGTTTCAAATGCTGGTTTTTATTGTTGTTAGCAGCCTTGAGTGCCATGTCCTGCTGATGGGAGTTGTAGTTGAAAACATCGGAAGTGCTCCACAGTGGAGGAGACAGATAAACCCACTGGCTTCCTTGCCCCTGTAGAGTAAGACATCTCGTCCAGGAGAGGAAAACATTATAAATCGGAGGAGATGGCGCTTTGCTCTTTTTTGCTCTTGATGTCCAACACTTTGTTGCAGCATAAAGGTCTGCAGGCAGATGGGTTACAGGTGTAAACCAGCTTGCCAGGCCAGTGTTTGGATGTTGCAGTGAATGTCCAAAATGTGGTGAACTTTGACATTCTTGGCAATAGTTGATCTGTACCAGATTTTGTTAGGTCGTGATACTTGACATTTAGAGCTGTAGTTATGATTGCTAAACATTCATTGCTTTACATAAGAAGCGGTAGAGGCTGATGGCTCCAATGTCAGTTTCAGTCAGAACTCTAAAGGAGTTCTTGGATAGCTCCACACCATGGATCGCTCCTTCAGAGCAAATTCATAGAATCATAGAATAGTAGAGTTGGAAGGGGCCTCTAAGGCCATCGAGTCCAACCCCCCTGTTCAATACAGGAATCCGCCTTAAAGCATCCCTGACAAATGGCTGTCCAGCTGCCTCTTGAATTTCTCTAATGTGGGAGAGCCCACCACCTCCCTAGGTCATTGGTTCCATTGTCATACTGCTCTAACAGTCAGGAAGTTTTTCCTGATGTCCAGTCGGAATCTGGCTTCCTGTAACTTGAGCCCATTGTTCCTCATCCTGCACTCTGGGTTGATCAAGAAGAGATCCTGGCCCTCCTCTGTGTGACAACCTTTCAAGTCCTTGAAGAGTACTATCATGTCTCCCCTCAGTCTTCTCCAGGCTAAACATGCCCAGTTCTTTTAGTCTCTCCTTAGAGGGCTTTGTTTCCAGACCCCTGATCATCCTCATTGCCCTCCTCTGAACACGCCACCAGCCTCCACTGATGAGAAGGAAGGAATTTAGATACCTGGACCAGATCTACACTAAGCAGGATCTGACACTTTGAAAGCAGTTTGAAAACTGTATCTGGAGTGTGTCCTGGCTCCAACAGTTGTCACCACTGTTATAAACCGTATTAAAGCAGCAGTGTAGATCCTGCCTTACTGAAGGCACTTTGAGTGGCTGTTTGATTTTTAAAAATTTCTACCCTGTCTTCCCGCCATAGAAATGGTGCCCAAGACTGCTAACAGCAAGAAGAACCACAATTTAGGTAAATCTTTAAGCGGTCATAAAACAAGCACATTAACAGCACAGTTTAAAAAAACCGCAAGAACAAAACGTTGCATTTTTACTGTATTTTAATATTTGTTTATTGTTTTAATCAATTTCAATTGTGCCTATAAGCTGACCTGAATGCCATATTTTTAGTAGAAATGCAGGGGTACAAATCAAATCAGATAAACAAAGAAAAGAATGAAAACAGCAGCCAACCCAACGGGCTAACTTAGGTGCCAAACAACCGTTTGAATCAGACGGCCTTGGTCTGCTGGCGGAAGGACAGCACACAGAGAGAGAGAGACAACCCAGCCTCCCTCGGCAATGAGTTCCAAAGGTGGTGAAAGTCAGAATTTCCTGACATTTTTATTTGCTCTCTTAAAATCTTGGGAATTCATGATACATGTCAAACGTTCACCAGATTTCTGACACTCTCTACAATTCATAGACCTATAGATTGAAAAACACACACACTTTGGCTCTCCCCACCGGCTAGGAAGTTTAAATTTGTTGTGCTGAAATGCACTAAAACGAGCAGCCCTGTATATAATGTAAGCATGCAGTGTGGCTTGGGGTTCTTTCCTCTTCGTCCGCCTTCTTCAGGCCCCTGTATTTGCCCCCACTTCCTTTTGTCAGATTTCGAAATGAAACACAACTTCCTGTCTGATTCAAAGTCACTTATCAAGTGGTTCATTAACCTAGCCAAAAATAGAATTAGTCGGGTTCAGCACCTTGAGAACTTGAACTGGCTTTTGGCTGCTGCCGTGGGATGTTCTTCAGTCCACTTCCTGTGAGGGGGAAAATAGTATTGTTATGTCTGTATCATTATTGCTTTGCTCAGAGGATCGCTGGTTTAATACTCCAGGATGATTAGTTGAGGATCCATCAGTGCGAAGTCATGGTTAGGACAGCCTTTCCCAACTGGGGACCCTCCAGATGTGGAGTTGGACTACAACTCCCATCATCCCCAGCCAGCATGGCCAATGCCTTGGGGGCAAGCTGGTTTAGGAAATGATCTCCTCTCTTTGATCTGGTTCGCCCGTAATGGATTGAGCATGGGTTGAGTATGGGTTCTCATTGAATCATGGGGGTTGTCGTTACATGCGGACCCTTCATTATTGTTTAACTCTGGGTTGTTAAAACCCTAATTTCCCAAAGGGCAACCTGGGAAGACTAAAAGAAAAGTCTCTTGCCAAAGAAGCTAAGGGCAAGCTTAGACCTAAGCTTCAAAACACTTAATTAATCTTTTGAATCTAAATTAAGATGGTGCTGGAGGGCAACCCCTCACATTGCAGCCTGCCAGCCTCCCAGCTAATTTTTATTTAAGGAAAATAACTTCAGAAATAAAGTGAAAGCCAGGAGATCCAGGGCAGGTGCCTGTGAGCCCATTGGAGCCCCTGAGCACAGCGTCAGAGACCCCAAAGTGTACCTTGAAAGGTATTTTTTCCTGAGAGCTATAGTCTGAAAGCAGCTGGCATTCTAGTCCTTGCTGTTTGAGATTTTTTTTTTTTTTTAAAGTCATTCCGTTGGTTTCTTATTGTAGCCTGGGCTGTAGCTCATGATAATCCAAAAAGATACTCCCTCTGGGCAGGGCATAGTTTCAAGGTGTTTCATTCTTCCTCCTCCCCATCATCTGAAACGGAATAACGTCCGCTACACAAGAACTGCCACGCTCACATGAATCTCTGCTGGGGAGTGACAGCTGTGCCCAGGGATGCTGAAGTTGTAGATTCCTCTATCAAGGAGGAGGTTGGGCTAAATGACCGCCAAGGGACCTTCCCACTCTAAATTCCACTAGCTGTGTTCCAGGATCAGCTAGACACAGTGCTCAAGAGACCCTTAATCCGCTGGGTTCCTTACTTTTAAATGACATTGAATGACTAGGCTCAGCTTTTTTGTTTGTTTGTTTGTTTGTATTTAATTGGTGATGAAACATCAGATTTACTTATCTGGAAGGGAGCAAAAAAAGAGATAGTAATTTCTGCTGCTGTTAGCGCAGCTTTCCCCAACCTGGTCACCTCCACATGAGTTGGACTGCAGCTCCCATCATTCTCAGCCAGCATGGCCATTGGGGATAATGGGAGTTGTAGCCCACACATCGGGAGGGCACCAGGTTGGGAAAGGCTGCACTTCAGAACACCACAGAGCTGAATAAACATGCAAATTAAGGGGTGGCCAGGCTGTTTTTATCGCACTTGGAGGCTTCACAGTAGATGTAAAACTAACGCAGCAGAGGCATACGCCTGGCTCAAATGCTGCCAGTACAGTCAGCCTTCATTTTTAAATATCTTCCATTTTTGTAACCTATTGCATCCCTGAGACTATCCGGGATCAGTTCCCCGGCTGATCATAAAAAGCCAATGGGTTTGTTCCATGCCCAAAACACCAGTGCCCGTTCTGTGCTCTGGCGATCACGGTCCCATGACGGGGACTCTGCAGGAGCAAATATAAGCACAGTCAAATGTTACTGCTCTTGCATTGTTTTCTGCCATTCTTAATGTGTTTGCATTGATTATTCTGTTTCTGCTGGGGAGGGGAGGGGGGAAGGAGAGGAGCAAGATGGAGCCTCGCCCTCAGACCCCTGGGAAACTCCTTCAGCAGACACCCCCCATGGAACAATAAAGGCTCGAAACTTGCTGTATAAAACAAAGCCGAGATACTTTGGAAGCTGAATCCCGTGCCCTTCCCTGCTTCCTGTCCTGCAGAACGCAGCCTTTGCGCATCCCTTGCCCTGTAAATGAAAATGGGCCTAAAAGCTGCGATCTTGCTTGGGCGGGGGCGGCTGGGAGGGTTGCCTTACATGCAAAGGAGCAAACCTCACTTTGAAGTCCATGCTCGCTATTGGGCGTAGGGATACTCATAAGGCCTTTTATTCTTTCACAAAGCTCGTAGTCCAGCCGAGAAAGATGGGAGTTAATAAATGTGTTCATCTTTTAAGGTGCCACAAGAGCCTCATTTGTTGTTGTTGCAAAAGACAAAGACGGCTCGCCCTCTTGTCATCACTGTTCAGCATATCCTGTTTCCTTCCAGTCCCTTCTGTAGCAAACCTTTCAAAAACCCTTACAAAAACATCAGCACACAATATAATAAATAATAATAATAATAATAATAATAATAATAATATATTTATTTATTTATTTCTTACCCGCCTCTCCCTCAGGAGCGAGGCAGGGAACAGCATCTATACAAACAATTTAAAATACATAAAACTAATTAAAATCATATAAAATTAATACATTATTAAAATCAATAAAACTCTTAAAATTCGACTGGGTAGGCCTGCCCAAGAGATTATTATAAATCCGTAATAGCCTTACCCTGCATTGGTTTGCAAAGCAGGCATGTTAATAAACCGACCATAACAGTTGTTGTTGTTGTTGTTGTTGTTGTTGTTGTTGTTGTTATTATTATTATTATTTACATTTATATACTGCCCCATAGCCGAAGCTCTCTGGGCAGTTTACAAAGATTAAAAATTTCCTTCTTTCCTTCTTCTTCTTCTTCTTCTTCATCATCATCATCATCATCATCATCATCAAAAGAGATGCTTAGTTGAAAAATATTTAATCTCGTCATAGATCTCTTTGAACTTTATCATAGAATAACTACGATTTGGATGGGCTCAGGAATATTTAGTATCCGGATACGCAGGGCGGGTGCCACAGTGGCAACAATATATACATATATAAAGGCCTCCCGAATTCTTCCCCCAAAGGCAAAATGGGGGGGGGGAGTGGTTTACTAAGGGCAGGTATCAGAAATGAGGGACTCTCCCTGATAAGTCGGAACAGTCGGAACGCGTCTTGCTGAGGTGGCTCGCGTGGTGTTCGGTGCCCACTTGCAGTGAGCTTGCAAAAAGTGTTGCAGAATTGACTTCGGTGCGGAAGTGCAGAAGCCAGGGCTGGGAAAATAAATATTATTAGAGGAGGGAGGAGCAGAGAGGTGGCCCCTGTTAAGAGTTCAGAGTAATAAAGAGATTTCCCCCTGCCCCAAATATCTCTTGAAAGCACATTGACTAAATAGATGTTGGAGTTCCTCTTTGTGAAGAGCAGATGAAATGGCCACCCATGAAATGGATTTGCGAATGGCCTTTCTATTTCTCTTCCTACCTACTCGTATGGCCTGCCAGTCATAGCTTTTTTGAGTGAATATTTATTCTCATCTTCAGGGGGATTCCTTGGGTCCAGGCATGGCTCCAAAGCAACCCCCCCCCACCTGGCACCCCCTCAAGAAGGGTTGGACTACAAGTACTATCATCCCCCAGCCATCACAGCCCTCCCTGGTGGTCGTGGTGGTTGGGATGATGAGGTCATAGTCCAGCACATCTGAAGCGTGTTAGGTTGGGGAAGAGTGCTCTGGAGAATGTGAAAAAGCAAAAGGAGGAGAGCATCCAACTCAGGGCAAAAAAAGGGAACAGGTTCTCAGAATGCTTAAGATACTTTATTTCCAAGCCCAATGCGTTTCGGCCTATGTTGTTTTTTTAAGGCCTTCTTCAGGGGGCTGTAACATTAAGAATACATGACGTTATGTTTATAGGGATAACACATAACATTAATATACCTGTTTAGGGGATAGTTAGGCATATTGCCCCAAAGGCCTATGGCCATATGCAAGTTTCTTTAAAAATATATTATTATTACAATAGGCAGTCTCTGGGGCCTGTCCACATTACACATTAAAACTTGTGTAAATCATATAAACACATTTTTACCCAATTTTTTTTTAACAAAAGTTGAATAAACAGATTCTTACTTGATAAGAGGAGGTGTCTGCAGAAATACTCCTAATACTCGTAATACTCCTACGATAATTACTGGCCGGGGTTTGCATTCGAGGAAGAGGAGCTGCCACCGCTAACCCATGCACCGTTGCGCCACTGCATGTCGCTGCATGAGCGCTGCTGCATGTCCACCCGTCCCTCTCTTTCTTTTTGCTTTTTTTTTTCCACCTTGGCTTTCCCCACCAAGCGCTTCCTCTCCCCACACTGGAGGAAGTGCGGAGGCATCCCAGCAGCCGTTTGGCTTGCTGGCCTGCCCCCTGCCCCCTGTCCAGGCAGATGGCGACCAATCAGGGGTTGCCATCTGCCCGGCGACGCCTCTGCTGCGAGGACAGACGGCAGATGCGCTGTGGTCGCCTCTCTCCAGAGAAAACAAGTCAGAGTAGGTCCCCGAATTTTTTATTTTGGAGCTTTGGGGGAAAGCCCTGGGATGGCTCCGCAGTGGCTCCTGCATTGTATAAACGGCACAGCGCCACTGCAGAGACACGCCAGGGCTTTCCCCACGCGTAGACATCCCCCAGGTTGGGGAAGGCTAGTTTATGAGAAAGATTAAACACTTAGCCTAAATGGCGGCCCAAGGCGGACCTACACCAAGCAGAATGAAGGACTGGGGTGCCTCTGAACTCATGGCTCTGATCAAGAATTTGCTTTTAGTATCAGAACTGAACTCACCCAGGAACATTGCTCAGTTGAAAATATACTCCTGTTCCTTTTCCTGCCTGCTGCACTGCTTCCTTCATTTCAGCAGCCTAATCTTGGTGGGAAAAAAGTCATTTTGCTTTTGCTGTTGTTAAAACAGTTGGGAGCTAGAAACACTTGCCAGAACTCTTGACAGTATAGGAAGAATCATGTAGAGATCTACCACTAGATGCCGACCTCCCTTCTGCCCGCCCCTGGTTCAAAGCAGCAACGTTAACTTTTCTTCGTCCATTGAGGGCCCCTTTCCACTTCAGTTTGTAGCTTGAGGAAATTCTGGGTCTTGCAGAGGATTCTGGGACATGTCTTAGAGCTGGCACAGGAAGGTTCTGGGGGACTGCTCCCCCCTCCAGAACCACTGAATCCACCAATGGGAGCCCAGTGCCAAATGGTGGCTTGGAAGTGGCGCCACATTCAAAATGGTGGTGTGGGGGTGAAGCCAGTAACCGACAGTGCCCTGTGAGCCCCCACACTGGGACGACTGCATATACAAGTACAAATCTACACCTGAATTGGGTCCCAATTACATCCTGGTTCTAACCTCCCAATTTGGGGTTATCCAACACATCTGGAGGGCCCCAGGTTGGGAAAGGCTGCTCTTGACCACAGGCTAGTCACCTCTGGCCCCTCAGACTGGCAACTATCTCTCTCTGTAGAGCCCCAAACCAGAGGGGAGGGAGGGATTTGCTTACAATTGATTTAAAAGGGTCCTGGATAGATGATCCCTCCCCATCTGAGTTCCCAGTTACACACGAGGAGAAGGCCTGAAATGAGCTAGAGAGAACAACCGGGCACCTCCACCCTCCGAAGCAAGACGGGAGGGCATTTGGGGTAAACTCTAGGCTGGCCCATGATGATAATAATAACAACAACAACAATAATATATTTATTTCTTACCCGCCTCTCCCTCCGGATCGAGGCAGGGAACAACATCAGTACAAACAATATAAAATACATAAAACGAATTAAAATAATATAAAATTAATACATTATTAAAATCAAAACTCTTAAAATTCGACTGGGTAAGCCTGCTGAAAGAGATCAGTCTTTATAGCTCTCTTGAATTCCAGAAGACTGATAAGTTGACGGATCTCCTCCGGCAGGTCGATCCATAGTTTGGGAGCGGCAGAAGAGAAGGTCCTCTGGGTAACAGTAGTCAGCCTAGTTTTGGCTGACTATAGTAAATTCCTTCCAGAGGACCTGAGTGTGGGACGGATTGTACGGGAGAAGGCGATCCCACAGGTAACCTGGACCCAAACCAGGTAGGGTTTTAAAGGTAATAACCGACACTTCATGCTTTGCCCGGAAACTAAGGTGGCAAGATGGACTACCAGCCCATCCATGGGCCTCTGTCCAATATTGCAAAATTTCCCCCGCAGTACCTCAGAGCAGCGGTGGACTGGGGCATTGTGGGGATTATTTAAATAGCGGGAGGCTCGCAGGGCCAGCATCAGCGGTGGGCAGCGCTGTAGCATTTGGGTCCTGAGGAAGCTGCATGCCAGATTTCCCCAACCTGGTGGCCACCGGATGGGTTGGATTCCCATCATTCCCAATGCTGCCTGGGAATGGTGGGAATTGCAGTCCAACCCATCTAGAGGGCACTGGGTTAGTGAAGGCATCTGGGTGCTGACTCTGGCCCTTTAATGACTGAGATATTTCAGTGCACATGAAGCGGTGAACCAACTGGATCCCTTTTTATTCTGATTAGGTCATTGTCTGGCTCCCACAAATTTTGAGCTGGCTTTCAGCTTATTCAGGAGGCGTTAATTGGGTGCTCCTGTGAACAGCCGCAGCTCAAGTAGCGGAGCTTCTAAAGAGCTTGCAAACACTTCTGCAGGAGGAAAAGGTTTATTTTTGGTAATCCTGATTTGTTCCCCAGCGTGTGAGATTGGAAGTAATCTTCTAATGAGTTCATAACAATTGCAAATGTGTTTCTCGCCCAGTTATCCAGATCTTAAATAGGCCTCACAATAGTGTGTGTGTGTGTGCATTTAATATGTCTTGGTTGCCCATGCAAAACACATCTGGCTAATTGGCTGCGAGTTGTATGCCTCTTTCTCTCGAAGATTAATTTACTGTGGGCTTGTCTTTCTGGGGGTGGAGGGGTTACATTTGCAGGAGATATGGAAGAGTGTATAGTGGAAATAGCTACCATATCTTTTTCTAATAGCTGGTGGACTTTTTGTTGTGCTTGATGCATTCTGTTCTGTTGTATTTATTTAGAATACCTTTCTAACTGCTCTTCAGCAAACGTTCTCAGCTAGATCAGTTGAGAAATTGGCCCACGCTAAACATAAAACCAGTGACCTGCTATTAGCCCAAACAAGGATATAAGGAGCCAGTTCTGAATTTTTTTACAATGTATTTATAGTTCAGGAGTAGGTATAAACCAGTTGTCCTGGACTGCAACTCCCATAAGCCCCAGCTGGCAGGGATCGTTCAAAACAATAAAGGCTTTATTTATTTATTATTGCATTTATATCCCGTCTTTTTGCTCCAATGAGCCCAAGGTGGTGTACATAATCCTCCTCTCCATTTCATCCTCACAACAACAACCCTGTGAGGTAGGTTGGGCTGAGAGTCTGTGACTGGCTCAAAGTCACCCAGTGGGCTTCCATGGCCGAGTGGAGACTTATTTCAGAGGTACTCCCTACATGTCATGTTGCCCCTCCTCCTGTTGCGCGGCGGAAAGTCCTGGCGTACTTCTGGGTGGCTGGTGCACCTCCCTCCCTCCTCCAGGCCCTATCCCATCATGCATTGCCAGTTCGACCGGCTGTACAGGAGTGGCCGGAGTGCTGTCGGCCGCTCCTGCTGGAGAACTCTATGACCTTCTGGAATAATGCACTTGACAAGGGAGATTACATAACGGAGCTGGCCACATGACATGTCAATCAACGGGTCTCTGGATAAGCAACAGAGCATCCCGTTGTTTTTCTCTGTTGTTTAATTCCAGAAAATAACATACCATGAGTTGTGTGCCCGTTGTGTGTTGCCCCCCAGATGACGCAATAATCAACACAACAGACTATTGCCTTTTTACCCCTCCCCCATTGATTATCGTATCATCCAAACCCAGCCAGTGTAAACTAGGGATAGGCAACCTTGGTCCCTCCAGGTGTTTTGGATTACAGCACCCATAATCCCCAATCAGCGATCAAGGAATATGAGACTTGTAGTCCAAAACATCTGGTGGGCTCCAGATTGCGTACTCTTAGGGTAAACCATTCCCAAAAGGCCGTGGTGAACTCCCAGGCACTTAATAGTATCTGATGACACATCTATGTCTTTTATTTTAGAACAGGTCTATTAGGAAAATCATTGTTTATTTAAATTGTTTTTAGCTATTTATATTGTTTTCATTTTTCCGTGTTAAAAATGTAGACTATTTTTTTTATCATGTTGTATTTTATATTTTTATGAATTGTTTGTCCCTGGGAAGCAATCTGATGGGGTCCCAACTTTGTGTCTAGGGGAGACCATAATAATCCAAGGACTTCTGTTCCTGATACAATGGGAGTTTAGGGGGAAAGATCCCCAGTATCTCGATTGCTTGTCTGCAACAGGATGTGGATGGAACATCGACCAAGATGGAGCCTTGTGTCAAAATATTGAAGTTGGCTTCTGCAAGGGGTCATTTGCAAAATGGGGGCGGGGAGGAAAGAAGACTGAAGAGGAGGTGGACTGGAAGAGGGGCACTAGATAGTAAGTGGGTTTTGGGGCACGTGTATGTGTGAGAGATGGCATTTTGTAGGACCCTTATTGGAGTTTCTAGTAATCCCACGGAAACCACTCCACTTGTCTTCAGTTGCATTGATTCCCCCGCCTGCTGCTCTCAAAGCAACACTTTGTTAGTGATGTGATGGTAAAAACTCTTCTCCTTTTGGCCTTGGGCCAGATTTGGCAGCGTTGAAAACATCCAGGCAGCAGAATTTGGCAGCGGGGAAGAGGGCCTTATAGGGCAGCTGCTGCGGGAACATTTCCTCGCGTGTGAGTTGCGAGGCCTGAGATTGTGGGCTAATAGAGAACCCACCAAGGGGGAGGATATTGGAACTGGTGCCTGGTGTCCACATGCTTGATAATATTTGGATATTGCTTGCTTGGGATCGGCATGAGACATATTTGGGCGGAGATGGATCCATTGGGCAGGGAAGCGTATGAATTGCGACGCCGTCCTAGCACGGTCTGGCACCTGCCTTTGGTCACAGTAGGGCAGCTTTTCCCAGCCTGGTGCCCTCCAGATGTTGTGGGCCTCAACTCCCATCAGCCCCAGCCAGCATGGCCAATGACCATGCATGCTGGGAGTTGTAGTCCAGATGCGATTCACTGTTGTAAACTGATGCAGGTTGGGGTGGAAATTGCAACTTCAGTATATGCTGGTGGGATCTGAGCTAGCGGTGGCTGATCAAGAAAGACATCTTGGGGTTGTGGTGGACAGCTTGATGAACATGTTGACCCAGCCTGCGGCTGCTATGAAGAAAGCAATGTCTATGTTAGGCATAACTAGGAAAGGAATAAAAAATAAAACTGCCACGACTATACTCCTCTTATACAAATCTATGGTGTGATCACACTTGGAATACTGTGTAGAGTTCTGGTCGTTGCACCGTAGAAAGAAAGGAATTGAAAAAAAAATCAGAAAAGGGCAACTAAAATGATTAAGGAGATGGAGCAACACCCCTGTGAGGAAAGGTAACAACATCTGGGTCTGTTTAGCTAAGAGAAAAGGTGAGTAAGGAGAGACCTGATAGAAGTATACCAAAATATGCATGGTGTGGAGAGAGTGGATAGGGGGCATTTTTCTCCCTCTCCCATAATACTAGAACCCAACGGAGTCATCCCATGAAGCTGATGGGTGGGAGATTCAGGACAGATATGAAGAAGTACTAATTCACACAGCTCAGAGTTCAACTATGGAATTCACTTCCACAGGATGTAGTGATGGCCAACAATTTCAGTGGCTTTAAAAGGGGAATTGGACAAATTCATAGAGGAGAAGGCTATCAATGGCTGCTAATCCTGATGGTTGGATGCTACCTCCAGTAACAGAGGCAGTAGGCCTAAGTACATCAGTTGCTAGGGAACATGGGCAGGAGGGTGCTGTTGTACTCATCTTCTGCTTGTGGGTCTTCCACCAACAGCTGGTTGGCCACTGTGTGAACAGAATGCTGGACTAGATGGACCCTTGGTCTGATCCAGTAGGGCTCTTCTTATGTTCTGAAAAACACCTGGAGAGCCCTAGGTTGGGGAAGGCTGCACTAGGGTGTAACCCAAATGGAGAACCCAGGGCAGTAGTCTGTAGTTAGAAGCAGGTATGATTCTTGATGGCTCCCAAGGCCTTCCATGGGAGGAGGGAAATGAGCTGATTCCTCATCCCCATTAAAAAAACAAAAAAAAAACGAGTCTTATGCCAAAATCTCTTTCCCCTTCCAAATGTCCATGCAACATACACACCTTAATTCTGGTCCCTACTGGTCATAATGGCTTTTTTCCAGTATGATTTATTAGTACTATTTATTGTATCCTGCCTTTCCACACAAAAAAGTACTCAAGGCAGCTGATGACAAATTAACGACGACAACAATACCCCAATCAACAAAATGAAACCGGAAAAATGGAAACATCAGAGGCGGCAAAAAATCCCCACTCAGCTAATCAAGTCCCCCCTCCCCCCAATTTGGATGGCTTCAAAAGGGGGTTGGATAAATTCCTGGAGGAGAAGGCTATCAACATCTACTAGTCTGCATAGCTATGTGCTACTCCAGTAGCAGCGGTAGTAAGCCTATGTACACCAACTGCTGGGGAACATGGGTGGGAGGGTGCTGTTGCACCTGTGTCCTGCTTGAGGCTTTCCTGCTCGACAGCTGGTAAGCCATTGTATGAACAGAGCGCTGGATTAGAAGGACCCTTGGTCTGATCCAGCATGGCTCTTCTTATGTTCTCCCCCGTGTGTGTGTGTGTGTGTGTTTACTGGTGCACGTTGCAAAAATGTGAATAATTAATTCCCCCCTTGTCTAGCTTCCTGTCTTATTTCTGTACATGTAATGCTAACTGGTGGAGCCCTGAATCATTCATAGCTTGCCTTCCCCCCGGGGGCAGCGCTGCAGACGCCCTGGGAATCCGGAGTTGCAGGCTCGCGTCAGAAGCCCGGAGCCCTGCTTTCAGAAGACGGGGGCTGGGAGCGGCTCTTGGAAAAAGCACACGATCCCCAGGGAGGTGGTAAGCGCAGAGGGGCAATGTTTTAGCTGCCCAATTTCTGCCGCTTAGGACATGGGCTGGCTTTGAAGTACTAATATCATGCCGCTCTCCCTTGTGGGTTTCTGTTTTGTGACCCGACGGCTAGCGAAAGGCAAGTGGCAGAGAAGTTGAAATATCTACCGTGCGGAGATGCTTTTCAAAAGTTGGTGCCTCCTCCTCCCTTTTATGCTGCAAATGACTAGCAGTGGGTTTTGTGGTGCTCTATTATTACTATTATTATTGTATTATCCATTATTTCTGTGCTAGTAGCTTTTGTGCACTTAGTTGCAAGGCTGCGTTAATATAATAGACGGGCCCCTTTAGATGTGCCCTGTACAGCCAGAGGGGAGGTGCTTCTTTCTTTGGTTAATTGGAGCAATACAGGTTTGATTAAATACTGAGCATCATTTCCGAACCATGCTTGCTCTGTTCAGACTCTTCTGCCTTTTTGATATGGCTTCCCTGGAAGTCCGAATGTGGATTTGGCCCCGGCTATGCTTGCAGCTGGATGAGAAGCTCAAGGGAGCGAGGAAGAATTCTGCAGAACTCCGCAAGAGCTGGTGTAGGGAACGTCCCCTAACCTTGTCCCCTGTAGATGCTTTGGACTACGATTCCTAGCATTCTTGACCATTGGCCACACTGGCTGGGGATGATGGGAATTGAAGTCCACTACATCTGGAGGGCACCAGGTTTGGGAAAGCTGGTGGAGACTCAGCTTCAAAATTGGGAGGCCCCCCATTTCAGATCTGGCTTCCGCTATAGACGTATTCTCAGTCAGGGCATACTTGCTCAGCCTCATCTCTCCCCCCACCCCATCTGGAATATTATTTATTTATTTACAATATTTATATACCGCTCCATATCTAAAATAGATTCCGGAGCAGTGAATATAGGAAGAAACTAGTAAAAAGATAAAAGGATTAAAATGGCAAATTATGTTTTATCTATTTAAAACAGAACACCAATAAAACAAGGTGGCTGGTCAGTTGAGGAACGCTTCCTGGAAAAGAGTTGTTTTCAGGAGGTGCCAGAAGCAGCACAGTGTGGATCTCCCTGCCTGACCTCCAGGGGCAGGGAGTTCCAAAGAGAAGGGGCCACCACGCTGAAGGCTCTTCTCCTGTTGGACTCCAGTTGGGCCACAGGTCCATGTAAAACCAGCAGGAGCATGCCCGCTAGTGACCTCAGTGACCAGGCAGGTTGGTAAGGGAGAAGGCGCTCTCCCATGTATCCTGGTCCCAAATTGTTTAGGGCTTTGTACAATATGCTGGATAATAATACAGATCTACTTTACAGGGCGGTTGTTTTAAGGATTAGGTAATGGATGCAAAGTGCTTTGTCATCCGAAAGTGCTGAATTATACGTAGTTAATAATAATAATAATATGTCCCCCATGTTGTTCAACATCTACATGAAAACGTTGGGTGTGGTCATCCGGAGTTTCGGAGTGTGCTGTCATCAGTATGCTGATGACACACAGCTCCTTTTCATCTTCATCAAGTGTATGTGCCGAACTGGTGCCTGGCTGTGACAATGGACTGGATGAGGGCTAATAAACTGAAACTCAATCCAGACAAGACTGGGATGCTGTTAGTGGGTGGTTCTGCTGACCGGATGGAGGGTCTTCAACCTCTTCTGGATGGGGTTGCACTCCCCCTGAAGGAGCGGGTTCGTAGCTTGGAGGTTCTCCTAGAACCATCTCTGTCACTTGAGGCGCAGGTGGCCTCAGTGGCACGGAGTGCCTTCTACCAACTTCGGTTGGTGGCCCACTACATCCCTATCTGGACAGGGATAACCTGGCTTCAGTTGTCCATGCTCTGGTAACCTCCAAGTTAGATTACTGCAATGCACTCTACGTGGGGCTGCCCTTGAAGGTGGTTCGGAAGCTGCAGCTTGTGCAAAATGCAGTGCCCAGATTGATATCAGGAACCAGAAAGTTCGAGCGTATAAGACCAACTCTAGCCTGCTTGCATTGGCTGCCTGTACGTTTCCGAGCCCGATTCAAGGTGCTGGTTCTAACCTATAAAGCCTTAAGTGGCTCAGGACCACAATACCCGACGGAACGCCTCTCCCGACACGAACCTACCCGTACACTAAGCTCAACACCTAAGGACCTCCTCCGGGTGCCTACTCTGAGGGAAGCTTGGAGGATGGCAACAAGGGAGAGGGCCTTTTCATTGGTGCCCCCCCCCCATTATGGAATGATCTCCCCGACGAGGCTCACCTGGCGCCAACATTGTTATCTTTTCGGCGCCAGGTGAAGACTTTTCTCCCAGGCATTTAACAACATATGTTGAGTTTTTTTTATCTGACCTCTGGATAGTTGATATGTAGTCTGTTTTTATTCTTTTTAAGGTTTTAAATTTTGTATATATATATTTTTAACGTTCAATGTTTTTAATCTTTGTAAACCGCCCAGAGAGCTTTGGCTATGGAGCGGTATATAAATGTAAATAATAATAATAATAATAATAATAATAATAATAATGGAAGAAGAAAAGAGAGACACATATTACACCATGGAAGTCAAAGAACTATGGCAACAGGACAAGGTCACAATTATCCCATTAGTCACATCAGTCACCGGCATCACATCAAAAAACTATACAGAAAACCTCCAGAAGCTGGGCCTACCAGAATACATCCACACCAACATCCAGAAAGCAGTCATACTTAAAACATGCTCAGTTGCCAGGAAATTCCTGAATCTGTAAAAGACAGCCTGACTTGGCAAAGCCCATCATGTCCGTCTAGAAAAACCGCCACAAGCGAGAAAGAGAAATAATAATAATAATAATAATAATAATAGGAGCCTGGATGGTCAGGGGTCTGCTGTGATGTTGCTTTGGGATAAAGCACTGCCCCTCCTTCCTATTTGAAGATGCCAGCCTTCTTCATGCAACAGCACTGCGTTGGTTTATGGAACTCACCGCCATAGGGTAGGAATGGCTTTAAAGGGGGATTAGACAAATCCATGGAGAATAAGGCTTGGAACATAGGAAGCTACCCTGCTTGGGGATGCTGGGGATTGGGCCCGGGACCTTTTGCACGTGATGCAAATGCGCTACCCCTGAGCTACAGGCCCTGCTCATCTGCCTGACCCGAGAGCCTGCCGGGATCCAGCGAAGACGGCTCATGCTCTTCGCTTCCAAGATCTGCTGACCCTTTCCTCCCCAGCGGCGGCGAGATCGGCCTCGTTACACCTAGGCAGGAGTCCTTCCTGTTGTCTGCTCTTCTCTGCCTTCCACTATTAACGCCTGGTTCCTGTCCGCTCTCAGTGCAGGATTTGCTGCATTTAAACTTTTAAAATGGTTCCTGCTGGAGTTTAAAAAAAACCAAAAAAACTTGCAGTACTGTCTCTCAACACAGCATTGAAATGGCCGCCATTTTATTCTTCTTATTGATATTTCAAAATTTTGATTCCTGCTTTGCTGCATTTTATTTTAAAACCACTTTGATTTTGTAGAAAAGTGGACTAGGCTGCTTGGAGTATTAGGTTCAAAGCTAGTTTCCTCCCCACATCCCCGATGGGGCATCCAACATTTTTGTAAGTGATGGCCAGGCCGGTGTATCTGACTTGACTGGCCAAGATAGGTGGACTGTGGGTTGCATCCAGTGTTGTCTAACTTGAATCCCATTCATTCCAATGGGTCTACTCTACGTAGGACTGTGCATTGGATACAACTCACTGTCATTATGTAGTTTAGCCAATAGGTGGCACTGGACCGAGTTATACCTGTGTGGAGTTGTCCGTAGCTGTTCTGTTCTTGTTGGAGAGAGACAATGAAGGTCTTGCCCAGCCTTTTGGCAGGCGTGTCCTGTAAACCCAGGTGGGCAGAAGGTAGATCTCCGGATGTATGGGACTTCAACTCCCAGAAGCCCCTGCCAACATGGCCAATGGTCAGGAACGCTGGGAGTTAAAGTCCAAAACATCTGGAGAATGTCCATCATCTCCAGTCAGCGTGGCTGTTGAACTGCCTCAATGACCTAGGGAGGTGGTGGGCTCTCCCACGCTAGAGGCCTTTAAGAGGCAGCTGGACAGCCATCTGTCATTGATGATTTAAGGTAGACTCCTGCATTGAGCAGGGGGTTGGACTCGATGGCCTTATAGGCCCCTTCCAACTCTACTGTTCTGTGATTCTGTGACGCTACTGTTGCATTGTATATTGGGCATTACATTTATGTTTTCCTCTCTCTTGTGATGCTGGCTTACTCTGCTTTTCTTCTCCATGTGTGTGTGTGTGTGTGTCCCCATGGTGGTTATTATGTATTTATTGACAGATCTCTAAACTGCCATTTCTGGACTTACACCCTGTATCGATAGAATGTCCTTTTTGTTTTGTTTTGTTTTGAAATGCTCCCGACTGGTGAACTTGCAGCGTCCGATACGCTCACCAGTTTTGCCGTTAGGAAATGGCCCTGATTGAGAAGGGGGCGTAACGCCTGGGAAACTGAGAGAATGGCCAGGAGGAAGGAAGATGAATTGATACCCAGACATATGGTCTCCAGAGAGGGCTTCGCAAAGGAGGGTTCCTACTCGGGGGTTGCAATTCTCCTGCTTAGCAACCTGGTAGCAGCAGCTGTACGTTTGTCAGAACGCGTAGATTTTGGACTGAGCTACACCAGCCTGACACAGCGCCTGTCAGCAGCTCATTAACCACGATAGCTAAAATGGAACCTCCACAATCGGAGGCAGTGCATCTTCAGGTACCAGAAGTTGGGCACCAAGGATGTCAGGCTGCTTGTGGCCCTTCCTGGTAGCATCTGTCCGGTTGTTGTGGAAAACCGGAAATGGGACGAAATGGAGCCCCCCCCCCCCACTGATCCAGCGGGGGCTGGTCTCATGTTCTGATGTTCCTACCTACACAGGTCAAAAACTCACAGCAGGCAGAGAAGCCAAGCAACAGAGACTTTTCCTATTTGGCTTTTGTGTGTGTGGTCAACAGGTTCCCCACTGCTGTCTTAAGTGAAGAGACCCAACTCAGCGGAGTGGAGGAGAGTTGTTTAGGTCAAAGGAGGTGGTGGTAGGGGACAGGATGGAATTTACTTGGGTGGGTGGGGGCAGGAGGCTTGCAGGTGCTATCTCTTATTTTCTTATATGCCCCAGAATGTTGAGTTGTTATTTCAGGGCATTGTGTGTGTGTGTGTGTGTGTGTTTGTGGAGGGGGCGGGAATGGCTACGCCAGAAAAAATATGGAAATAAAGATGGCGGTTCCAGAGGCCTAGAGTAGTGATAGGCCCAGTTAATACTGGGGCGGCCAAACAGGTGGCCCCTCCTTCCTATCCTTCTTGCTTAATGGCACGGAGTCATTAATTTGTTTATTCAAAGTATTTTTTTTTATCCCGCTTCTCAGCCTCCCTCAAAATCTTCCTGGAGTGGCTTACAATCATTCAATTCAACAAGACAGCCACTGCCTGCAGGCTTAGAGTCTAAAAACGCTATGGCACATCGAGGAAAAAGGAATGGGGGTGGGGAGAGAAGAGGAAAACAAAATGATTAGCACGGCTTGTGGAATGGCCCTGCTTGCGTTCTCATCTCTGACGTGTATCTAGGCAATTCAGCTGGAGGAAGCCCTGATATTCCCTTTGCCTGCTCCTTTTTCCCTCGCTCTTCCATCCTTCCCGCGGGGCTGTTGACAGTGGCCGCCCAAGACATTTTGCTGCCTGAGGCAGGGCAGCCAATGGTGCCCTCCCCACCTGCACAAGCCAAAGTGCAGATTACCCAATGTTAGCTGAATTATTTTGGCACATGTGGCAGGAAATACCATAAACACCTCTCCCCCCTCCATGGCAGTAGGCATACAGCAACAGCAAGGTAAATAACTCATAATTTGCCACCTTTTTATCACACCCACACATTGCTGCCTGAGGCAGCTGCCTCACCCTGCCTCAGGGTGGGGCCGGCCCTGGCTATTGATGTCAGTTAGGATGAAAGCACTGGCTGATGACACCACCAGCACCAGCGCCACCAGGCACACTGTCCATCACTTCTACTAAATGCCCTGACTCCTGTTTTCTTGCAGGCACTTCCGAGGCCTGATGGGTTTCTCATAGTTGCTGGTGACGAGCTGGGAAGAGCATGGTTAAACACCAACCTCTGCAGTACTACGAGCCGCAGTTGTGTTTGTCATGCCTGACGGGGATTTACGGTTGCCGCTGGAAACGATACCAGCGGTCACATGATGACACCACAAAGGTGAGTCTCTAAAAGCTTCCGTGTTGCTGGGCTCGCTGCCGCCATTTTGGAATCTTCTCTCTGTGTGTGTAGGCCGGCCGGTGGGCAGAATTGCGTTGACTGTGAGCAGTTGAGACCTGGATTTGACACTGAAAATGAAGAGACGTAGGCCCTAAAATTCAGCTGCCCTAAATGGAGGACCTTGTGGAGCTGCTGGGAATACTGTAGCCTATTCACCTGTTGCCTCCATGATTGCAGAATTGCAAAGTTTCATATGATTACATGCAGAGAAGGGCTGATGCCCTTTTCAATTGCTTTCAACAGAGGCATTGCTATCACGACTTAGGAGGAACCTTTAAACCCAAAAATATTCAGATTCATGGAGGATAGGTGTCTCAGCTTTTAGCCGTGATGAGTTACATCAGAGATCAGCAACTCGTATCCGTCCAAGTGTTTTGGCCTACAAATCCCATCAGCCCTAGCCATCATAACCAATAGTGAGAGGATCATGGGAGTTATAGGCCAAAACATCTGGAGGGTTGCAAGTTGCCCACCCTGGCTACATGAAGCTTCCACGGTCAATTGAAATATACCTCTGAGTACCAGTTTCTAGGATAAACATAGGGTGCTGGCATTTCACCTTTATGCCTTGCTTTATGCCTTTATGCTGAGCTCCATACATGATCCCTGATAGTTTGGGACCATCTCAAGAAGAAGCTGCTGTTCCAACTTGCCAAAAAAGGTAAGCGAAGTTTTATGAAGCTATTTGCTCCTACGCCCGACTCCACCTCACCATCATGAAAATGTTTGTGATTGATTTATATATATGGGGCTTATTGGCCACACCGGGTCTGTTTTAGAATTTTCCTGGAAGGCTGAAAGTGTATTTTGCCCTGATTGGGGTAACTGTTGAAAGGCAAGCCTGAGAAAACCTCCTTGAGCACTAGAATCTTTGGTGGAAAGAAATAAAATGAGCCTAGGGGTCTTTGGCTTCTACCAAATTTTCACTCCAACTACAGCAAGCTCCAACTTGTCTTCTGGTTCACTATTGTCATTTGCTTGTTCTGTGCGGGCTGCCACATTTTCCGGACCCCCTGCGGAAACCTGCTTGTGAGGATTGCATCCTTAGATCTCCCATGTTCAAGCTCTTCCCCTCCCACTATACTAAATTAGCTCCTTGTGTGAAGAGATGAGATTTGGACATCACAGCATTAAAACTGCTTTGCTGGATCAGGCCAGAATCCACCCAGTTTCCAGCCTGAGCTTGAATGTGATGTCTGTTTCATTCCTGGCGACCGCTATTCAGAGGTATGACCCTGTGCAAGGAATTTGCCAAGTCTCCATCTGTCTTTTATATCAGTGTGGATCAGGTGTCCGTCTGTGTGAAGGATCTGCTTCAAAATGAAAAAGGCAATTCAGCGCAAAGCATTAAATGAAAGGAGAGGCTCCCTAGAAGGGCTCTTCATATTTCTTGCAACTTTGGGGGAGGGGGTGGGTTGGGCGATGACAGTATTTCCTCCATGCAAGATTTGTTTCACTTTGAGAACTGCGATGGCTACAAAACCCCAGTGTTTTTGACTGTGAAGCATGGGGACCCTTCCTCCTGATACCTGTTTGCCAGGGATCTTGTGTTAATTAATTGGAACTAATTCCAATTCCAATTAATATTTCAAAGTATCGGCAAGGTAATGGTGCAGCTAGCTAGTATCTTTCTTCTCTTCTTTTTTGGTACTGTAAGATTGTTGATTGATAGCATATGATTATATGTGTGTGTTTGTGTGTGTGTGTGTGTGTGTGTATGTATTTATGATAGCAGCTTGTACATCTGATGCTTCGCTGTAAGACCACGGACAATGCTTTTAAAACGCCTTTCTTGAGCTGGCACCTGATTTGCAAACCAAGGTGTGGCAGATGCTGTGAGAGAGAATGCTAGAGTTGTCTGTTTAAGCCACAGGCGCTTGGAATCCTAAAGTCTTGCTTCAAAAATAAAATGGTCCTAAATTCTGAAAGAGCTTCCTATATGTGATGCCCCCACATTTCTTTCTTTCTTTATTATTTTATTCATTACATTTCTATAACACGCAGTAGCCAAACCTCTCTGGGTGGTTTACAAAAATTAAAACCATAAAGTTCAGGATGAAGTACAGTATAAAATATAATTAAAACCGCAGTACAAAAAGTGCAACCAGAGTAAAAAATGGAGCAGCAATGATTAAAAATGCAATAGCAGATTTAAAGGAGCAGAGCTAAAAACTGGAATGCTAAAATGTTAAATATACTTGGGAAAATAGAAAGGTCTTCACCCGGCACTGGAAAGAGCACAACATAGATGCCAGGTGAACCTCTCTAGGGAGCTCATTCCCCAGCCGGGGTGCCACAGCAGAAAAGGCCCTTTTCCTGGTAGCTACCTGCCTCACTTCCTTTGGCAGGGGCTCACGGAGAAGGACCCCTAAGGATGATTTTAGGGAGGCGGCGTTCCTTCAGGTAACCTGGCCCCAAGCTTTTTAGGCCTTTGAATGTTAATACCAGCACTAGATTTCTCTTCAGAATCTCTGTGTTAACCCTGCAATAGTCATCCATAGGGTCTATTGCACCCTTTCTACCTGTTCCCTACCTGTTCTAGGCAGGTCGCACTACAAATCCCATCACCATGCAGCAACGTAGAAGAGATAGTCCAATGCTTTTGGAGAGTGCTAGTTTGGGAGAGGCTGATGTGGGAGTTCGGGATAATTTTTCTGTCCCTTGCTGTGCTCTTCAACAAGAACACACTTATTTTATTCATAATAAATAAAGAGGCAGGCTGCTCTAGGGCAGCCAAAGTCTAAATGTGTACAACTGCAGGCGCTTGCAAGAATTCCTGGCTGTCAAAACTTAGTTTGTAAGCGGGCGGGGTCAGAGCAACACATTCACCCGCATCCAGTATCCCCCCCTCCATTGCTGTTTCTCTCTGCCTTTTCCCTCCTGCTCTCTTCTCCTGTTCTTTCTCTCTCTGGCTGAATTCAGACAACACGATAACCAACGGTGGTTTAAATAGTCAATGGTTGGTTATATAACCCACCATGGGTTATTGTGTTGTTTGGAGGGAGTTTTTTTTAACCAATGGTTGGTTATTTGGCCGAAATAACCAACACAAATGACCAGCGCTGTGCAGAGTTGGCTATTTGAACCACCATTGGTTATTGTGTTGTGTGGAGGGCACTGTTGGTTATTTCCTTGGCCACCGTTGTTTATTTCATGAGCCACAGAATCGCAAGGCAAGAGAGGTCAAAGTGCTGGTTGCCACTCTAGTCCAGCTGGCAGGATAGATTTTCAACAGCAATGGCTGATGGGATACTAGCAGGGGGAGAAAGGGCCAGGATGAGTGAGTCAGCTCAGCGTGGACTAATAGTCAAGTCAACACCGATCCTAATCAACACCACGGTGGATTATTATCATGTTGTGTGGGGAGTACCCCCTAGATAAACAACTCTGGAGTTGACTATTACCCGACCGTTGACTAATGTGATGTCTGAATCCAGCCCCCCTTCCCTCTGAGCCCAAACAGACCTTGCTTTCAATTCCTATCTATCAGTGTGTCTACAGGAGACCCATGGGGCCAAATCTCAATCTCAAAAGCCCCTACACCCCACATGCTAGGATCCTGATCCAGATCAGGGCTCGTGTGCTTACTCTGGAGTAAAAATGGGGCTGGGGAGATACAACTGCTAAATACGGATGTAAAGTGATTTCTGTTTTGCCTCCTCCTCCTTCCACAGCTTCCTCCCCCCTTGACACAGCCCCCCCCCCCCCCCCATGCAGCAGGGATGATTGCAGGGAGCAGGTAGGCAGCACATCGGAAGAGAAGGGTTAATCTTTCTCTTTTCTACGCTCCCCCTCCCCACTCCTGAAAATCATACCCCTGTGCAGCAATTTCAGTTTTTAAAGACCATCCATTGGCACAAGTGGAAGCTTTTTAAAAAGCCCACCTTCTGCAGAGGTGTGGGTAGGTGGGTCACAGCAGAGGAGGGGATGCCCTGGACCAGATTGTGGGTAGGCACTGCAGGCCACATCTGACCTGCGGCTCACGTCTTCCCCCACCTGTGCAGTAAGCAACATTGTGTCCTCCAAATGTATTGGACTACGACTCCCATAATCCCTGACCATTGGCTATGGTGGCTGGGAATGATGGGAGCTGCAGTCCAACACATCTGGAGGGCACCAGGTTGGGGGAGGCTAGTCTAGGATTTGGAGTTGATGCCGTCAGTCTCTCCCCCTCACCCCGCCCTCCATGGATTGGGTCTGTTGTGTCTAATTCCTCTCCCCTTTCTCAGGGCGAAGGAATGTTAGACATTAATTCAGAATCAGATTCTGAACTTGAAGCGACATACCAGTCTGTACCAGGAGGAGACGAGGTTCCCATAACTTCGCCTTTAGAAAATGTTTTGGCTAATGTAAATAATCTTGCAGATGATAACCAGCTTTCGACTTCAGAGGGCGGACAGGGGAGTCAACTTAGAGATCCCATTTTCTGTAGGACAGTAAAGCACGCACAGTTCAAAGGGCTTAGGAGGTGGCGCTCCGAAAAATTACTTGCTCAGAAGAGGCTGGAAGACAATTCGTCTTAGAAGTGACTCTCGCTTCTTTTTGGTTGGATCAACTAATTTGTTTGCTTAGCTAATTACGCCTTGGGGCAAAACACTTTCTAAGTTTTAACTCCTTTCAAAGGGAGAGAAGGAATCATTTGCAAAATAAAAGATTGTTTTTTCCTAAGAGGCCTCCTTATTGACTTCAATGGGCGCTAGAAGTTAGGGAGTCACGACAGGGTCCCTCGTCTGTGGCTGCCCAGTGCCTAATCTTGGTAGACCTATATTTGTGGTCCTATTCTGTGCATGCTAAACGAGCCCATAGCTGGGGCAAGAATGAGGCATTATGGGAGATGCACAGCCATTATGGGAGAATGAGGCATTATGGGAGATGCAAGAATGAGGCATTATGGGAGATGCATTTCCATTATGGGAGAATGAGGTATTATGGGAGATGCAAGAATGTGGCATTATGGGAGATGCACGGCCATTATGGGAGAATGAGGCATTATGGGAGATGCAAGAATGAGGCATTATGGGAGAATGAGGCATTATGGGAGATGCAAGAATGAGGCATTATGGGAGATGCATGGCCATTATGGGAGAATGAGGCATCATGGGAGATGCAAGAATGAGGCATTATGGGAGAATGAGGAATTGTGGGAGAATGAGGCATTATGGGAAATGCATGGCTGCAGCCTCCTACCATAGGCAGCAGCCCTGGGTCTTGCTCTTTCTTCCTTCCCTCTAGTAATTCACGTGGCGCAAAGTGAAGCTCTTGAGTTTCCCTCAGAAGCAGCGGCCAATGAAATGGAGCAGAAGCAGGATAACTTGGCAAGTGGTGATGTTTTGTGTGACCAGGTGTTTCCCACGGGCCACCGCAGGTCTCCTGTATGGCCTTTGTGAAAACATGCTAAAGGAGGTCTGTACAGTCCAGGCCTCAAGCCCAGAGGAGTAGAGCAAAACCCCGCTTCCTTCCTAGGAAAGTGTCTTGGCTCAGGGTTTGGAACGCCTTTCGTGAGCGGCAGGTAGATGCCGTGTGTGAAGGGCGCATGGTTCTCATTCGGAACGGTGCTGGTGGAGGGAATGATTTGGAGCTGTTAAACTGTGTAAAAAATGCTAATGTCTTGGCAACGGCTGGTCGGCTTGCTTCCCTGCTGCATCTTTTTCAGTTCTGCTCATCTAGTGCTGCTTTGTGACCAGGGTGTCAACCCAGCTGCTTCCTTTTCTCCTGCTCCATCCCAACAAGGAGGGCTCGGCTGCGCATCTTTTGCCTCTAGTCAAGGCGGTTGCCGGAGGTTGGCATGGCCGGGCGTTCGTCGAGGCCCTTGTCCTTGCTGAAAGCCCATTGCTGATCCTGGCAAGTCCCTGTTGCTCCTTGCAACATCTCATCCCCCCCTTCCTTCCCCTTCTGAGCAGCGGTGGAGAAGACTGACTTCACCCTGGGACACCAGTCCGAACTGCTGCAGAGAAGGAGAGGCAAAGAGGGACCGAACCTCACTTGCCCCTTGGCATGGCTCCAGTCCCTATTGAGTTTCAGCATTGAATGGGGATTCGAACTCAGCTCTCCATAGTCTCAGCCCAGCAGACTGGCTCCCTCGGAACAGGAATGTGAACAATGCCACCTCTTGTTTTGGACCTCTGTAACTTTAGGGGCGTCTATACAATGCCACTCTGCCTACTGATTCCCTCAAAACTCCACAGCAGTGATGCTGCGAAGTAGTATCAATAAGGTTACATGGCTGGAGTGAGCGCAGGCTATCCAGCCAGGAAAAATCGCAGTGCCGTTATCAGACGACAGTAACAGGTAGCAAATACCGAGGGACCGAAAACTGTGAAAACCCTTTTTTTTATTATTTTCTGGCAACTCTGCGCAACATTGTAGCTTTGAAAGCCTGTAGCTGCACATCTGCACAGCTACAGTTCTTTGAATTTATGCATTATATACATCGCAACGGTCCTTACTTTCATTACCCAGACCTTAATATCGCTATGGCAGCCATTACTAGGCTTGCTGAGCCTGCCTCGCCTTCCCACATCTACCTTGTACTGGGATCCACCCCTAACTACACCCACTCTCTTAATCCAAATGGAAGCCACCACTGACAGACGAACAACCAACCATGGTGACATCGGAGCAATGTAAAAAGTCGTGGGGAAATGGCACATTGAAAAAGTGCAGCTTCCTGGAGAATAGCATGATGTGGCTGCGAGTTGGTGGCTGTGTCATATAAACAATGGGCCGCAGCTGTGCAGCCATGACAGGGTATATAGAGCATATAAACAAGCCCTTTGCTTATTTATTACATTTCTACACTGCCCATTAGCCGAAGTTCTCTGTTCAGTTTACAAGACAAAGCTTAGCACAGTAAAATGTAATAACACAATAAAACATAATATAAAGCCATCCATTTACAACTGAATAAAAGCCAAGTACGAAGCAAGATAAAAGCCAGCAACAGGGCAAAGATCTGAAAAATGCAGCAACGCAATTTTTAAAACAGAAGGCCCCAAATCCTTAGATCCACCTCCCGCTTCATGACATCTGGGACTAGAGAAAAAGGACTCCTTATTTAGGTTTAAGCTCCAATAGCACTTGTATGATACATTTCGCGACAGGCCCCTACAAGAACAAAGGGTGCCATTTTATCCCAAAATCTGATCTCTTTCTCTAGCCTGTTTCTTGCTTTTGACATTCCTGCAGTCTACCTGGGCATCATTTATCACATAGCTTGAGCTAATCTCTTCAGGTTGGCTTGCTCATATTTCCTTTCAGCAGGTAACAGAGGTGGCTGTTGTCTTACGCAGCTTTTGAGTTGGCTCTTTGTGTGCCACAGCAGCCCTGAAATGTAACTGGAGAGGTCCACCCCAGCAGGGGTTTTGATGGAGTGAAGGTAGTTCATTAGTGTCCCTTCAGAGGTGGCTTTCCTCTAGGGCCGAGAGACAGAACTGTTTCAAAGAGGACAGACAGAGGCTTGAGAGAGGCTTACTTTCAATGGTTTCCTTTTTTCCTTCTTATCATTGCCTCTGGCTAAACAGGTTTTGTAGGTTTCTGAGCAGTACAAAAGCCTACCAGACTTGTTTACCAGAGATGAAACTGGGGCGTGTGTATTCACCAGAAGCAACCATCCCGCCTTCAAAGGTCCTTTTTAACCTCTGGGGCAGGAATCTTCTGTCTCCAGCTTTTGGCTGTCTTGTGTTTGAAGGCAATAATCTTGCAAGTTATAGAGATGGACGAAGTTTCTGCCTGTATCTGAGCTTTGCTTATGGGCTAAATCGCATGCAACACTTGAACGAAAGACCCAAGCAGGTAAAAAGACGCTTCTTTCTTTTACTGTTGGTGCGAAGCTTTTGAATCAAAGACAGCGTGCCTGTTTGAAGGCGTGAATGAGCCTCCTTTTCATGCGGTTGCATTTTGCTGTACATATTCCCTGGACGAAAGGAGCTGTATAACCTAAAACATGTTGTGGATTGATTTATTCTTTTGGCTCAACATGATTTTTTCTTCATCTCCCTTACAGCTGGGGTTGTAAGAGATGCCCAGGAAAGGTATTGATAAATAAATAAATAAAAAATCAAACTCCATGATTCGCTTGTTCTGTTTTTAAACCATGTTTCCATTCCCTGCCCAATGTGAAGGGAGTTTAAAGTGATGCACATTGGGGCAAATGATCCCAGCTTCATATGTATGGGGGCTGAGCTGGTGTGATTGACCAGGAAAGGGATCCTGGAGGTGGAACGATCGGGGGTAGAATCATAGAATAGTAGAGTTGGAAGGGGCCTATAAGGCCAACCCCCTGCTCAATGCAGGAATCTACATTAAAGCATCCCTGACAGATGGTTGTCCAGCTGTCTCTTGAATGCCTCTAATGTGGGAGAGCCCACCACGGTTCCATTGTCATGGCTCTAACAGTCAGGAAGTTTTTCCTGATGTCCAGCCGAAATCTGGCTTCCTATAACTTGAGCCCATTATTCCGCGTCCTGCATTCTGGGTTGGTCGAGAAGAGATCCTGGCCCTCCTCTGTGTGACAACCTTTCAAGAATTTGAAGAGTGCTATCCTGTCTCCCCTCAATCTTCTCTTCTCCAGGCTAAACATGTCTAGTTCTTTCAGTCTCTCCTCATAGGGCTTTGTTTCCAGACCCCTAATCATCCTCGTTGCCCTCCTCTGTACACGCTCCAGATTGTCTGCATCCTTCTTGAAGTGTGGTGCCCAGAACTGGACGCAATACTCAAGATGGGGCCTAACCAGTGCGGAATAGAGGGGAACCAGTACCTCGCGCAGTTTAGAAGCTATACTTCTATTAATGCAGCCCAAAATAGCATTTGCTTTTTTTGGAGCCACTTCACACAGTTGGCTCATATTCAGCTTGTGATGTACAACAATTCCAAGATCCTTCTCGCTTGTCGTATTGATTAGTCAAGTATCCCCAGTCTTGTAAACATGCATTTGGTTTCTTTTTCCTAGGTGTAGAACTTGGCATTTATCCCTATTTAATTTCATTCTGTTGTTTTCAGCCCAGCGCTCCAGTCTATCAAGATCACTTTGGAGTTTGTTTCTGTCTTCCAGGGTATTAGTGATCCCACCCAATTTTGTGTCGTCTGCAAATTTGATAAGCATTCTCTGCACCTCCTCATCCAAATCATTAATAAAAATGTTTAAGACCACTGGGCCCAGGACTGTGCCATGCGGTATCCCGCTCGTTACCTCCCCTCAGTGTGAAAAGGTACCATTGATAAGCACTCTTTGAGTCCGATTCTGTAGCCAACTGTGGATCCACCTAATAGCTGTTCCATCTAGCCCACTTTTTACTAGTTTGTGAATCAGAATGTCAGGGGGCACTTTGTCAAAAGCTTTGCTGAAGTCAAGATATACTATATCCACAGCATTCCCACAGTCCACAAGGGAGGTTACCCGATGAAAAAATTAGATCAAATTAGTCTGACAGGATTTGTTCTTGACAAATCCATGCTGGCTTCTAGTCATCACTGCATAGTTTTCAAGGTGTTTACAGACTGACTTCTTTATAATCTGCTCCATGATGTCAGCTGAGTGCGCAGAAGCTGCGAAAAAGGCGAATTCCATGCTGGGGATCAAAAAGGGAAAGGATCAAAAATAAATCTGGCACTATCATAATACCT
This sequence comes from Anniella stebbinsi, assembly GCA_029215795.1. Classification (NCBI taxonomy): domain Eukaryota; kingdom Metazoa; phylum Chordata; class Lepidosauria; order Squamata; family Anniellidae; genus Anniella; species Anniella stebbinsi. The sequence continues at coordinate 39,368,433 of JARDYH010000001.1, forward strand.
TTATAGAAGTCCATGCGGCAGCCGCCTTAAACATTGTGTACAGTTCCAGTCACTACACCTTCAAAAAAAGGATACTGAAAAAGATGGAGAAAGGATTGCGCTTTAAGTTGGGGAAGGGGGATGTGATAAATGATGCCTGGTGTGTAGAAAATAGGGAGGAATTTTTCTTCCCCTCTATTATAAATACCCAGTGGGACCACCCCCACAAAGCTGATAGGTGGGAGGTTCAAGACAGATAAAAGGACGGACTTCTTCACACAGCAGAGAGTGAAATTGTGGAATTCGCCAGACGTAGTCACGATCACCAACTTGGATGGTTTTCAAAGGGGCTTATATTGGTACTAGTGTACAAAGCCCTAAACAACTTGGGACTGGGATACTCGAGAGAGCGCCTAAGGTCATCGCTGCTCCTGGTGGTTCCGCATGGACCTGTGGTCCGATTGGAATCCACCAGGAGAAGAGCCTTTAGCGGGGTGGCCCCTTCTCTGCAGAACTCCCTGCCCTTGGAGGTCAGGCAGAGAGTTCCACACTAGACTGCTTCCGGCACCTCCTGAAAAGAACTCTGTTTCGAGAAGCCTTCCTCAATTGACTCGCCACCGTCTTCCGGTTCCTTTGTTTTTAAATTGAACAATTTTGATTTGCTTTTTAAATCTTTCTTTTACAGTTTATACCTGCTCTGGAGTCTGTGCTAGATAATTGAAAGGTATATAAATACTGTAAATCATCATCATCATCATTGTCCTTTGTGGAGAATAAGGTTATCGGTGGTCACCAGCCATGACAGCCGTAGATGACCTCCACTATCAGGGAAAATATGCCGATAGACACCAGTTGCTGGGGAACATGAGCACTGAGGGTGCCGTGGGCTTCCCACTGGGCCCGAAGCCTCATGAGAGGACTTGGGGGTCCGATTGAGCTGGGCTCTTCGTACGTTGTGGTTCAGTGTCCCCCAGCAGCAGATTTTGAAGGCTGTAAATTCAGCTGTATTTCATCACAGCAACAAAACTCTCTAGTACCTCCTGTGAATCAGAGCGTGGGTTTATCACCATCACTGTATAGCTCCAGCAGTATGTGACTTTCAGCAGGAGCGGGTAGGGAAGGGACTGAAAAACCGCCGTACCCTTTGAAAAAGTACTTTAATTGATCTGTTAGCTGCGTTCCCGACAAGGCTGAATCACTCTTCCTTTGAAGAGGTTTTCCTGTTCCACCCCTACCCCCCCACCATTAGAAGCCATGTAAAACCCTTCAAATATTTTATGCCTCTAATTGCCATGTCTTATGAAAACCAACCTCTTAAACAAAACAGTGGGGTTTCCCCCCCTCCTCATAGCGAATGGCCCTGGGGAGAGGAAGGTGGGTGCTTCCTTTCATAGAGAAACGGTTTTGCAAATGCGCTGAGGCATACAAGCGCATCAAGCAGCCAACGGTTGTCAAAGAGCTGATATTGGGCTGCAGCTCCTGGTGCAAATGAGCGTACAGTCCGTGGCACACCTGGGTTTCATCCTTCGGTGATGTATGACATGGCCCCTAAGCACCTTGATTGACCACTCCCATCTTGGAAGCTCCAGTGAGCCCTTTGAAATATACTTGGCGTCATCAAGATCACCAACTGACTCCTATCTACGTGGAGGTGGAGAAAAATAGCCACATTGCTATGATGTGCTTTGGGGTGATGCCTAAGAGTATCTCTATGCTAAGGGGGGAAAACCCACATCCTTTACCAGGGTTTCTTCTTCTGAAGTCTTTCCGTGTTTAAGACAGGCTGCTTTAGATGGTGACCATGTGACTTTCAATTGAAAACTTGTTTGGCCATGCTGTTATGTTCAATGAAACAGCACCATCTGGTGGTGAAATTATAGTGCTGGGGACATCTTGAGATAATTTTAAACACTGCATCATCTCCGATTTTTGTAAAAGCAAGAGAACTATGGAAAAGCACGGGAGGTGTCTTGGCGGTTGATGGTATCATGTAAAGGTCCCGCAAACTTCCATGAGTGGCCAATCATGAGCGTGCAATAAATCACTCATGTAGGGAAGCTCTGAATGGACTTGACTTGCAAGCCCTCTTCAAGCCAAGGTTTCCAATTCTGGTTTGGCTGATTGCAAGCCATGGTTTCTCAATTCCGACAACACTGTTAAACACTAGCAAAACTCCCATCACTGTGACTTGGTGTGAGGTTTGAATTGAGCACATACCTTTTAGCTGCTGGGGTCCCTTTAAAGATGGCTCAGTCAGCCCTGCCATAATTCATTTTCCCTTTTGAAGAATTGGTTTGGAAGACTGAAGGCAGAAGGCTGCTTTGTTCGTTTATTGATTTCACTTTTATACCATCTAATCGCTGAAGCTCTCTGGGCTGTTCACAACAATTAAAATCAGAAAGTACCAGACAATAAAATACAGATCATAAAATGCAATACAAAAGTTGAAAACTACAATATAAAAATAACCTAAAAAAGGTGCAGTGCTAAAATTTAAAAAAAACAATACCAGAAGAAAACAAACTGAAAAGCTAAAATGCCTTTGGAGAATAAAAAGGTCTTCACCTGGTGCTGAAATTAACACAATGTAGGCACCAGGTGAGCCTCTCTGGGAAGTGAATTCCACACCCGGGGTGCCAGAGCAGATAAGGCCCTGCTCCTGGTAGCCACCCACCTCACTTCCTTTGCCGGGGTTCCTGGAGAAGGACTGTTGAAGCTGATCTTAGGGTCTGGGCAGGTGTATATGTTGTCGCAACGTCCTGTGATCATATGTGGCCTTTTATGATTTCAAGGTAACAGATTTTCTTCCTCCTCTCCCTCTGAAGAGGGTGCTAGGATGTGCTTGCTGCATATCTCTTGTCAAAGAATGTGTTGCTTTCCTTCTTATTATTTATTACATTTCTATACCATCCAAGAGCCAAAGCTCTCTGGGTGATTTAGAAAAGATCCAAACCTTTAAAATGCACTATAAAAACAACAGAAAAGCCATTTACATACCAAAACAATTGAAAACAACCAACAGTATTAAAACCTTATCATATGCTCTCAAACGCCTGGGGCTAGAGGGGAGCCTTAACCTGGCATTGAAAAGAAGACAATGTTGGTGCCACATTGAGGCGGGGGGGGGGGGACCACTGAAAAGGCCCTCCCATAACCCCCAACACATCTGGACAGTACTGGTTGTGGGGGGAGGGAGCCGATCCCTTGTTTTTCCTGGAGTGGTAATGCATGCAAATTTCCAGATGGGAGAAATTGTGCTGGTCTCTGTGTCTTTACTGCTCCTCAATGCTGGTTCGTACTCAAGGGGACCCGATCCAGTATTGCTGGCTTCCTGCATTTTGAGTATTGCTACTTAATTCCTGGCTATGAGCAAGGTTTTTTTCCCCCTCTGTCTTTTAAACGTATTTAATAGCAGGCGTTGCTCACCAGCAAAATACCTGTCATTATGATGGGGCGGGGATGTGCAAGGGAAGGCAAAGGGTGGGTGGGTGTTTGTAGTGGAGTCACAAGGGGGAGAGTGTTCTGTTTTTCTTTTTCTTCTGGGAGTGGGGGGGGGGGAGTTCGTCCCGCATGTTAGATTTCTGAAAGCAAAATAACAGTGTGTTTCATGTGGATGCTCAGGGAGGCTGCTTCTGCACCGCCAAAAACAGATCTGCATTAAATTTGCATATACTGACTAATATGTATAGAGAGGTTCAGCTAATGGACTGCATGCAAATGGAATAAATAAAACAAGTAAAGGCACATTTAAGAATAGTCGCTGTAATTTATATGGAAAAACGACGTATCTCAGCCTAACTGGGGAGAGTTTGACCAGGGGGCCAATGTAACCTCTGTCTAGGAGCTGACTGTTGATGGGAAACTATGAAAATAAATAAATAAATAAATAAATAAAGGAGTGTGTTTAGAAAACCAATTGCAAAAATAATGAAGCAATTGGGGAGGGGGGAAGTCAAAAATAGATGCCCTCATCGGACCACCTCCCTGGGGTGTTCAGAAGCACAGGAGCATCTTGTTGGACGGTAGTGAAATTGTTAATTTAGGGCTTCTCTAAGCTAGTGATTTATAGCATGTGATGGGCCACCCACGGACGTTTGCGGGTCATTTTGACGACATTGTGAGCTTTCTGCACATCTCCTGCTCTTCCCCCAGTTATTCCATTTATTTTAAAAAACCTTCCTTGAATATCCCGGTTCTTTTGAAATATCTCGGGATTTCCTACCGCGTGTAGTCAAAGTTGCACTACAAAACAACCACTAGAGGGTGCTGCCTCATTCAATACTATGAGCACTGAGAGGAGGGGAATTTTTCAGTTACAGACCATGTGGTCGCTCCTCTCCACCCCTGTAATGCAGCCCGTTACAATTGTGCAAGAGAAGCAGGGAGCAAAGTGCTGATAAGCAAACACGATTTCCCTTTAATCTAAAGAGGAGCTGTAGTTCAGTGTGATAGAGCACATGCTTTACATGCAGAAGGTCCCCGGTTCGATCCCTGGCTTCTCTAGGTAGGACAAGGAAAGAATCCTGCTGAAAACCTAGAGAGCCGCTGCCAGTCAGTGTCGACAGTACAGGGCTAGATGGACCAAGGGTCTGACTCAGTATAAGGCAGCTTCCTATATTCCTAAAGACACCTTTAAAAAGCCTTTCATTTCTGAGTTTGTCTGAAGGCTGGGGGATTCTGGGAGCTGTAGTTCAACACCTCTGGAAGACACCAGGTTGGCAAAGGCTGGCATAGGAGATGGAATGGAGGGTTTGGCAGCAGTGGAGGCAAAATCTGAGTACCACTTCATAGGATCATAGAATAGTGGAGTTGGAAGGGGCCTATAAGGCCATTGAGTCCAACCCCCTGCTCAGTGCAGGAATCTACCTTAAAGCATCCCTGACAGATAGCTGTCCAGCTGCCTCTTGAAGGCCTCAAGTGTGGGAGAACCCACCACCTCCCTAGGTCATTGGTTCCATTGTTGTACTGCTCTAACAATCAAAAACTTTTTCCCGATATCCAGCCGGAATCTGGCTTCCTGTCACTTGAGCCCATTATTCCTTGTCCTGCATTCTGGGTTGATCGAGAAGAGATCCTGGCCCTCCTCTGTGTGACAACCTTTCAAGTATTTGAAGAGTGCTATCATGTTTCCCCTCCGTCTTCTCTTCTCCAGGCTAAACAGGCCCAGGCTGCCTCTACAAGAGGCATTTAAAGCTCTTTCAAGGTGCATTTAAAATTTTACCTCTACAAGAACGGAGCGCAAATCGGGCATAGAGGCGCGTTTTCTCTCCGATTATGCGCATTATCGAATGTGCGTTAAATAGCTAGTTTTATTTTGCTCCGGCCGTTAAAGCGAATTTTGCCTATGTGAACAAGTGATAAACTACCTGTAAAGCGCATTTGAAACAACCGGTAAGGTCACCTGTTGAGTGCTCAATTACCTCCTGCATACAAGCATTTCCGATAAAGTGCTTCAGCGAATATGCGCATAATCGGCTTACCAGGCGTAAAGCCGAATTCTTGCAGATGAGGCTCCAGTTCTTTCAGTCTCTCCTCACAGGGCTTTGTTTCGAGACTCCTGATCATCCGCATTGCCCTCCTTTGAACCCCCTCCGGCTTGTCTGCATCCTTCTTTCTTTCTTTCTTTCTTTATTACATTTGTATACTGCCCCATAGCCGAAGCTCTCTGGGCTGTTTACATAGGATTAAAAACAATTAAAAACAATATACAAAAATTAAAACAGCAAAAACATACAACATACACACAATCTGTACATTTAAAAATCACTTCAACACTTCAAAAAGCTACAAAAACAAAACAACACAAACCCAGGCTCCTCAGATATTGCCAAATGCCTGAGAGAAGAGGAAAGTCTTGACCTGGCGCCGAAAAGATAACAATATTGGCACCAGGCGGGCCTCGTCGGGGAGATCGTTCCACAATTGGGGAGCCACCACAGAGAAGACCCTCTCTCTTGTTGCTGACCTCCGAGCTTCCCTCGGAGGAGGCACTCGGAGGAGGACCTTAGATGTTGAACATAGTGTTCGGGTAGGTTCATGTCGGGAAAGGCGTTCCATCAGGTATTGTGGTCCCAAGCCGTGTAAGGCTTTATAGGTTAAAACCAGCACCTTGAACCGGGCTCGGAAACACTTCCTTCTTGAAGTGCAGTGCCCAGAACTAGACGCAACACTCAAGATGAGGCATGATCAGAGTTGCTCATTAAGGCAGGGATAGAGCAGAGTGTGGCCGTACACACGTCGCTGCTCCCTTCTGGGTCTGACTGTCCCAGTCATTGGGGGCAAGTGTTCAGCATAGGGAGCTGACTTCTACGGAGTCAGGCCCTTGGCCCATCTCGCCCTGGCTTGCCTGATCCCACCAGCAGTGGCTCTCGGGCTGACATCTTTCACATCTCTGCTACCTCGTCGTCCTTGTAACTGAAAACGCTGGCGATGGAAGCTGGGGCTTTCCATGGGTAAAACACCTCTGAGCCAAGGCCCTTCCCCACTTGCTTAAATATGAGAGCGTCCTGCACGTGTGCTCTGCCTGGAAAATGGAAGACTCCAAAGTGTTTGAAGGGATGGAGACCGGGAAATAGACCTTGTCTTAGCAGCTGAATTCTGTGTCTCTTTTTACCAGTGGAGGCTGGTGGCTCCGATTTTATTGATTTATTGACCACATTTCTAAACCGCCCCATAGCCGAAGCGCTCAGGGCGGTTTACAAAAATTAAAACCATAAAAAACCATTCAAAATATAAAACAAATGACAGTATAAAAAACATAATATAAAATACAGTATAGAAGCACAACCAGGATAAAAACCGAGCAGCCTTGCAGAAATTAATATGGGTTTGAAAGTGCAAATTTCAACAGCAAGGTTAAAAATCAAACTGAAGGACTGTGAAAATACTGTGAAAATAAAAAGGTCTTCACCTGGCGTCTAAAAGGGTGTAATGTAGGTGCCAAGCCAACCTCTCTAGGGAGCTCATTCCAGAGCTGGGGTGCCACAGCAGAGAAGGCCGTCCTCTTGGTAGCCACCTGCCTCATTTCTTTTGGCAGGGGCTCACGGAGAAGGACCCCTGAGGATGATCTTAGGGTTCAGGTAGGTACATATGGTAGGAGGCGTTCCTTCAGATAACCTGGCCCCAAGCCGTTTAGGGCTTTGAATGTTAATACCAGCACTTTAAATTGGGCCCGGACTCAGACCAGCAGCTAGTGAAGCTGGCAAAGGACTGGCGTTATTATTATTATTATTATTATTATTATTATTATTATTATTATTTGTAGCCCGCCTCTCCCTTCGGATCGAGGCGGGGAACAGCAACAATATAAAACACAAATGTCAGTGGGGTGGTGAATCCGCTCCTGGTTTCTATCAGAACTGGTCGGAACTCTAAAGGAGCTCTCCAGGAGGCGTCCTCCAGCCTCCAGTGCATTTTACAGATTGGGAAACGGCTAGGGTTGAGATGCAGGTGGCTTTCCCAAGGCCATGCCGCTAACGCTTTGGTGTTTTATCTGCACATTTGGGGGCGGGTTGAACCGATCTGTAGCGGATCATGTAAGGGCTTTGTTCTTTTAGACTTGCCTTGGCTGCCTGGCCTTGCATTGGATGTGCCTCGGAACTGACTGGGCTGTAAATTTAAGCAAAATCTTTGACAGTGTTGTCCTAGCTCAAGTTGGTCTGATGGTCCCCCATTGCACATAAGCTTGTAAAAGCCGCTCTCCCACAGGCGTTTAGGGATAACCCACCTGCCGACAGGTATCCCTCACGCCTGTTGCCTGGGAAGAAAATCAAAAGAACCGACTTCCCCCTTCCAGGAGCCGATAAGCCTGATCAATGCTCTGCCCTGCCATGAGTTGTCTGCCATCTCTTGCCTCGCTGGTGCCAACCCAGCGTTTGGCTTCCATTCTAAAAATGCCACTCTGATGTTGATGAGGAATCACATTTGCATATTTTAAGGCCGAGCACATCGCTTGGCTTAGGAAAAATAGCTTGGCAGCTCTCCCACCTATTTTCGGTGAGCAGCAGGAGGGAGGGATGATTGGGGGAGGATAGTCGGATGCGTCTCGCATGGCAATCAAGCTGCAACAGAGATGTTCAAATGGGTGACTTGTATTTCTGGGCATCTTGACAGCACATCTTTCCTGCATCCCGGTTCTTGGCCTTCCAGAGGTGTGTCGATGCCTGGCCCAGGATAGCCTGAGATTCTTGGTTGCCACTGAGTCCAGGTGTTGATAAATCAGGCAATCTTTCCTTCTCCAAAAGTCCTGTAAAGCGCTTGCATTCATATTAGGGATTTTTGCATTGTTTCTGCCCAGTTTAACCTCGCTCTTAATGCACTCGTCGTTTGGTAGTAGAAAATGCGGGTGACTTACAGGGCGCGAGGATTTTTCTTTTCTTTTTTTTTAAGTGTGCATTATGAGGCTTGTGGAGGAAATGGATTTTTGAAAACCTGCCAGCATATTGCAAATTCAAAGCGGCGTCACCAGTGGTGATATAAAGAATCTGGCCGCGCGGAGTCATGCAAAGTCACCTTTATCTAGGGGGACCAACTCTCAGGATTTCCCCGGATTTGTCCTGGTTTTTGTTCTATCATGGGTGTCGGGGGATTTTCTGTAATTTTCTATAATGACACACTTTCCCCTTAAAGGCCACCATTAGCTTTCCGGAGGCGGGTCATCCCCCCCACCCCCAGCTCCAGTTGGGGCCTTAAAGGGGCAAGCATGTCATTCTCGGACATTATAGAAAAGCTCCTGATTGGAGCAGGGGGCGGGGAGGGAATGACATGCTTTCCAGAGGCCCTGGAAAGCGCGCTTTCTTCCCACCCACTAAGTCTCCTCTTTTTTTGTTTGTTTGTTTCCTAAATATGGCCACCCTACCTTTACCTGCCTTTCAGCTTTTCTGTTAGGCAGCTTCTTAGTTCTTTGGATGAAAATAGTGATGCCCCATGGGGCTGGAGTCTGGATCAAAGCGGGGTGGGGACGAGACAGGTCATGGGTTGAGCGGGCGCAGGCGTCAAGGAGAATTCATCCATTAACCATGGTGCCCCATCATCCCAGACCACTGGCGGGTATCAAGCTGGGGACGGCTGCTTGAATAGGTTAACTCAATGCATTCTATGTGGGGCTGCCCTTAAAGCTGCTCCGGAAGCTGGAGCTAGTTTAGGACGCAGCAGCTCGGCTGTTGTCTGGAGCGGCCTCTTTCCAGCATGCAACTCCGCTGCTGAGGGAACTGCGCTGGCTGCCTATCCGCTACCAGGTCAGGTTTAAGGTTCTGGTACCAGTGTACAGAGCCCTAAACAACTTGGGACCAGGATATCTGAGCGATACCTGTTGGGTGAGGTGGGTGGGGGAATGCTCTAGCTCTGGATTTCCTCCTTGGAGCAGGGGGTTGGACTAGATGGCCTCCGAGGGACCCTCCAACTCTAGGACTGTGTCTTCTGTAGTGTCCAGGCATTAGGTAGTCTTTGCGGTGTCTCGAGAACTGAAATAGCCGGATGCTTGCCTCCCTTTTGTTGTTGTGTCTGTTGTGTTGCGATGTGTGTGAAGCTGTTATCCGTTTTGACAAGGAGGGTGGAAAAATAGAACTGTGGAAGAGATGGAGGAGGAGTCGCCTGCCGCGGAGAGAATGCCACTGCCTTTGATCTTGGCAAGCCGTTATCAGTGGCCCTCCTGCGCTCTGCCAGACGCCGCACCAGCCTGTGTCTAAAATGGAGCGCTCCTTTGCTCAGAATGAGTGAGAAGTCCATCAGTCATTATGATTGGCAAGGAGTGTATGGATGGAGGGGGGGTTGTCTATTGCCAAGGGGCTCTGGGCCGCTCATATCACCCTCTTTAATAGGGTCCTTTGCTGTCAGGGGGCAGGCCCACCATCTGACAGTGTGTGTGTGTGTGTGTGTGACAGGCTTGGCCATCTCTCAGCTGCATCCCAGATTGGCAACCTGATGATCTTTTTTTGCATTGTAGAATTCAGTAGAAGAATTGCTGACCGCCTTGGAGGCTAGGAATAGGGCCTGCTGCTATCCCCACTTCCCTCTGGCATCTAGTTTGGTTATTTATTTATTTATTTATTTATTTCTATCTATACTGCCCAATAGCCAAAGCCAGTTCACGAGACAATAAAATGCACCATTAAAAACACAGCAAAAAATGCACCCTAAACGTTGAAATACCCACAGTTTAAAACAACTTATGACTGCTAAAAAATAGTTCCAATAAAATACTAGACCCATTTTAGGCGACTGGGATAAATGTCCCATCATATGCCATGCAATGCTTGGGAGTAGAGGGCAGTCTTAACCTGGCGCCGAAAGGAGGGCAGTGTTGGTGTCAGGCGGGCCTGAGTGGGGAGCTCATTCCATAATTGGGGGGGGCACCACTGAGAAGGCCCTCTCCCTTGTTGACATCCTCCGAGCTTCCCTCGGAGTAGGCACCCGGAGGAGGGCCTTAGATGTTGAGCGTAGTGTTTGGGTAGGTTCATGTCGGGAGAGGCGTTCCATGAGGTATTGCGGTCCTGAGCCATGTAAGGCTTTATAGGCTAAAACCAGCATCTTCAATCGGGCTCGGAAACATACGGGCAGCCAATGGAAGCGGTTCCATCAATAGGGCTAGTGCAGCTTGCCCTAACACGCTGGCTGGGAATGATAGTCCTGAAACATCCGGAGGACTGAGCAAAAGAGACGGTGGGTGGAGTGGCGATTAGCGACAGAGAGGAATTAATAGCTCTGGTCAAGTGCTCTCACGCCCCAGCAATATCACGATATCTTGGGATGTTTGGGCAAGAAGCAATTGGGTAGCGTTCAATGCAGCACCGAAGAAGGGGCTGAGACATCGATTGGAGCGAGCCAAGAGGCGGCCCATTTTTCTCTTTAGAAGGATGCTATAAATGGTCGGGCTTCTTTGAGCTCCGAAAAAGGATACGAGCGACGAGGACTCTGCAAATCCAGTCGTGAAACCGGCCGCGAGTGTTGGCTTCAGTTCCCCTGGTGGTGCATCCGCTCTATCGCAGCCTGTGTGCTTGAGAAGTCTAAAATGGAGCGGGGCTGGTGTTTTCAGATTTCCCAGTTTAGCGCTGCTCTTATCTGCTATAATTTTGGGGGTCGTGGTGCTAGGTGGGGTAGCTCTTTCGTCGTTGTGTTGCCCTTCTGTAATCCGCCCTGAAAATTCTTTGATAGAAGGGGGAGATGTATATCTACTAGTGCGCTGCTTCGGATCCAGATCCGAACTCCATAGGCATGCGCAGCACATTTCATTAGGGTGTGTGCCCAGTGAATTTTTTTTTTTAGAGGTGAACATAAAGGACATTATTTTTATTCATTTATGTATTAAACACTGTAGACACAGAGGCCCTACTCTGCGTTCAGCTTGCCTGACCATGGGGGGGCGTTGCAGGGGAGGGGGGATTGAGCAGATGCTCCTGAAGCCCCAGCATTGGTGGGGCTTTGTGGTGACACTGGCTGGAGGAGGGGCTTACGAGGCGGTATTAGCCTTCGGGGCCCTCCTCCTGGACTCTTTGAAGTGTGGCTCCCGGCAGAGAGGCTCCCGGCAGAGGGATTCCTTTTTGCTCTGCTGCCAGGAGCAATGGTGCTTTCTTGGAGGCAATAGTTCTTCGGCATGGCGGCGGAACAGCTGGAGGACCGTTCCTGGTGCATCTGGATCCCCCTCTGGATCCCCACTCAGTGCCCCCCTCAATTCAATGCTTATTGTTTGAGACATTAGAGTGTGCCTGGGCACACCCAGCATACCCCTTGCGCACACCTATGCCGAACTCCAAGCAGGATGATTTGGACTTGAATCGGCATGGATCTAAAGCAGGTCTGGATCAATCTGTGAACGATTCAGACTGATCTGGATGATAAAGCTTCGTGCTGGTCTTCCGGGGCATCCACCTTGCAGTTGGCCCCGCTCATTCTACCAGACATGACCAGTGAGTGTGCAAGTTGCCTGCTCCTTATCCATGCCTGTAGCAAGCACCCACAGCCATTCATGTCTTCAAGGGAATCACTGTTTTCTATTAAAACAGCGACTCGTCTATTTCTGGAAAACAAATCCTGGTCAAATGGTGGTCGTAAAAGCAGCCATTTATACAAAATTACAGGCTCCTTGGGCACGTCTCAGGGTGGGTATGTGTGAGCAGGGGCAGCTGCCTGGTAGGTATCCAGGAAAACGTACATCCCAATAATTTGGATATCTGAATCAGGATTTGGATCCGGAACCGAAGTGGGGCAGATCAAGTTAAAAGTGGGTCGGATTGAGTCCGAATTGGGCTGAGGTGAATCAGGGCCATGGGGGGTCCATGCACAGCCCTGTTATATGCATTTTCAAAATGTTTTCCATTAACACCCCACCCAAATATTTCATTTTCACTTTCTCGTGGAAGTTGTTTTTATTGCATTTTTGATTTTTTATTGCATTTTTATCCCGCCTTTTTCCCTCCAAGGATCCCAAGGCGGCCTTCATAATCCTCCTCCTCCTCCTTTCCATTTTACCCTCACAACAACAACCCTGTGAGGTAGGTTGGGTTGAGAGTCTGTGACTGGCCCAAAGTCACCCAGTGAGTTTCCATGGCTGAGTGGGGACTAGATCCTGGATCTCCCGACTCCCAGTCCAACACTTTAACCACTACCCCACAGGAGCAGGTGCAGTTTCCCTCCCAGCTTCTCGCCTCGCGGCGAATGCTACTTGCTGTATGTGAGGGGCGACTTTCCCCCTCCCTTAATTCTCAAAATGCAAAAAGCCTGCCTTTCCCCCTTCTCCCCCCTTAAATGGAAAGAGTTCTGGGCCGATGGAAACTAGCACAATGCTTCCCAGTCAGTTCCTAAGGAAGAGCGATTGTCCAGGAATCGGGGTATTCCAAAAGCTGTCACCTTGTCGCTGGGGCCAAACTGGCCCTCGTGTTCGGAGCGCTGGCCCAAGGCAAGGCAAGACAACGGAGGGGCTTGTTGTGTGTGACTTCCTGCTGCTGGATTCGGCTTTTACTTGCGGACACGCGCCCACGCGTAGAAACAAAGCGGAGGCCACTGAGTTTGGGACGAAAAGCTGACGACTGCTGTCCTTGGACATGGCGCCACTGGACATAAAGGAAGGAAGTTCTTGGAAGTCAACACTGCGGGCTGCAAGTGCCGTTTCGGCATTTTATTTTGATTTCTTTCTTTCTTCATTTCTTTTTTCCTTCTTTCCTTCCTTCCCTGACTTCCTCCCTGTGCAGTGTGTTAAGTAAAATAACCACCTGAAGTGTAGTCAATTGGGGGGAAAACTGGCAGAGTGTCCCTGAGCATGTTTAGAGCGCCTTTTGTGAAACCCTTCATTGCCTGCGCGGAAGGGAAAGCCAGCGGCTTGAAGAACTGAAAAGTCTTTTTTTCCTAGCCTGGTGGTTTTTCTCGGAGGGGGAGGAGGAACTCAGATTTTTTGGGAGGCAGCTTGCAGCCTGCCTGTGATCTGAAAGCCCAAGAGAGACAGACCCGTTCTTGGAAGTAAAACCCCTGGGTGTGTGGGTGTGTGGAGGGGCGTTAAATCCCACACAGCAAAGGATTTGTCGAGTGCTGCCGGCGTTGAGCAGGATGTGCAACTGTTATATCCCCTGCTTAGAAGATTCCCCTTTTCTCTCGGGAATGCAAAGTGAAAAAATGCAAGCAGGCTCTGCGTTTCTTCTGTAAACATTTGCGATAGGCCCCATGGAAGGCAAAATCAAAGCCGTGGAAAGGCCCACGTTCCTCGACTTCACACAACCTTGTTGGCTGCGGGCACCATGGTTTCCCCCTCCTGGTATTTCGAGCGTGGTTATAAGCCAGTGAAATCCCTGTCAGTGTGACGAGCGTGTGTGTGCGCACATATGTACATAGGGCAGGGACAGCATATTGCAGGGGCCATAGGGGAGAAAAATGTGTCGGTGTGTCCCTTAAGAGCTAGAATCTTGGGTGATTCCCCCCCCCCCCCCCCGCCGTTGAGATTCTGAAGGGGCTAAATTCGTACTCAGTACTCATTTCTGTGCTTTGGGGGCATTATGTTGCCAAATCATGAAACGCACACCACCCCTCTTTATGAATTGAATTTCGATCCTTGCCTCCCTGAACACTACCTTCTTCCAATCCTCCCTCCCCTGCCTCCCCAAAGGTGCAGAGGCCGCCGCTGTCCCCTCTCCTCCTTGCATGGATGTATATGGGAAGGCAGCCAAGTAGATAGACAAGCCATGTTCTTGCTACTATTTACTCTGCTCTTCCCAAACCGGCAATTAACTCCTATTGTTTGAAATCCCTTTGTGATGCCCATTTCCCTCACTTTCCTTATATCGCAGACAGATAAAAGAACGACACCAGTTCCATTCCAAAATGGAAGCCAAAGAAGTTTGTTTTGTGGGAGTGTAAAGCAAGCTGGCGCTTGATGAACTGTTGCCCAGACTTGAGGGACTCCTCGGAGGACACAGCCCTGCTGACAGTCCCCATCAGAACTGCTATCTCCCCAGCCTCACATAAATCACAGGCTACAAAAACAGATGAGGGCCTTTTAACAAGAGTAGGGGGGGGGAGAGAGTTGATCGCACTACAGGTTTTGTCAGCCTACATAAGGCTCCAGTTGGCTTTAGCTCCCTGCTGAGACAACATCCTCCTATTGGACTGGTAGGGGAACATTCCAGCTGGCAGGACCCACTTGGAGCTATCCATGGTCCTTCTTCCTGCCTGTCTTGATCTGCCTTCTTGCCTTGACCTTGCTACCAGCTTCCCCTCTGAGCCTCAAGGGACCACAGGACAGGACAGCCGCTTGCTTTGATGGTGTGGGGGACGCTGTGGTTCTGGGTCACAATCCGTAGACTCAGACAACAGCAGTGCAACCTCCTCAGGGCTGGGAGGTGGTAGTGAAAAGGGGTCCTGATGTGGAAGCAGGGTCAGTGTTGAGGACCCCTCCCTCTCCCAGAGGCCTGTTCTCCTTTGGACTCTTAAGGTGCCTTCTCCATTACTTTATTTCTTTATTACATTTTTATACTGCCCAATAGCTGTGGCTGTCTGGGCTGTTCACAATTAAAACCATAAAAGACAGCAAGTCAAAACATAATAAGATTTAAAAGTTTAAAAAATACTATGTAAAACCAAAATAAAACCAGTAGTTGTTACAGCCCAAGGAAAGCCTGTGTGAAAAGGTGTGTTTTCAGGAGGTGTTTAAAGGATGTAAGATTTTCCGCCTCCCGAACCGCGCAAGGGAGGGTTTTCCAGAGGGTGGGTGCTGCTACAGAGAAGGCCCTGCCCGCCGTCGAGTTTCTTCATGGCGACATTCTGTTCATTTCAGAATGGCCAGCGAGGCCTCCGCTGAAGATCTTAAAAGTCATCTGGGTGTATATAAGGGGAGGCGGTCTGCTAGGTATCCTGGTCCCAAGTTTTTAGGGTATTATAGGATAATACCCCAACCTCCTTAGACTTGCTTTTCCTCTTCCCATTCACGTTCCTTCCCATTTCTGTGCTTCGGGATTACTCCTCTTGTATCTGGGCGCTGCCTTTAGTTGAAGCCTCCGGCGTTCTCTGTTGCCACGCCCCTGATGTCTGCTTGATGCTTGAGCGATCTGGAAACAGGCATTTGCAGACCAGGGATTTGAATTAGGACGGCGCCTAAATTATCCTGGTCTTCTTCCCTCCCTCTACCCCACCCTGCCCCTTTCATTGATGGGCTCGCTAAGAGAGATGCTAATCTGAGAAGCTTCGTTTTTTTCCTTATTGGGCAGCTGTCTCCTAGGCTAAAGATCGTCCAGGGCCTCCGCTCAGGGCTGAGGACTCCGTGCGACCTTTCCCAAATCTGGCAGCAGCCGGGCTATTTAAAAAGCGCTCATCTCAAGGCCTGGTGCCTGCTTACGGCAGTTCTTCCTTCGCCTCTTTGAACCTGGGGGAGTGGCATGGGGCGAGAAGCGGAGCATTTTCAACGGCTTACCCCCCCCCCCGCCCCAAGGGCGGCGCTAGCAGCCACCTGTTTCACGGAGGAGCGAGCGGAGCTCTCGCACACCTGCTGCTGCAGGCAAGGCCTGGAGCTCTTGCACTGCATGATCTTATTTTATTTCTTAAAATTATTTGTAGCCCACCTCTCATCATAAAAAGATAACAAGGCAGCTTACAACACAAAATGAATAGAATAAGGCAGAGGTCAGAGTTTTGGAGGGCTCCTGGGTAAGACACCCTCCATAGCCCCCTCCCCACTTCTCAGCGCCATGGTCACCATCTGCTGTTGTTCCTCCTCCTCTTCCTCATCACTGCTCCCGCTTGCTTGTTTGCCAGGCAGGCCCTGGCGTCTCTGACTCCCCTTTTTATTACTGCATTTGTAACCCGTCTTTTTCCCCACCTTAAGGAACCCAAGGCGGCGTACAAAACCCTCCACCTCCTCCTCTCCATTTTCATCCTCACAACAACAAGCCTGTGAGGTAGGCTGGACTGAGAGTCTGTGGCTGGCCCAAAGCCACCCCGTGGGTTTCCATGGCCGAGTGGGGACTAGAACCCAGATCGCCTGACTCCCGGTCCAACGCTTTAGCCACGACACCACACTGGCCCTGCTTCTCACCACCACTGTTGTCTGGATGGATAAACAGGTTGCAATGGTGGAGAAGAGGAGGAGCCGCTCCTTGTCATAGAATCATAGAATCATAGAATCGTAGAGTTGGAAGGGACCTCTAAGGCCATTGAGTCCAACCCCTGCTCAATGCAGGAATCCACCTTAAAGCATCCCTGACAGATGGGTGTCCAGGTGCCTCTGGAAGGGCTCTAGTGTGGGAGAGCCCACCACTTCCCTAGGTCATTGGTTCCATTGTCATACTGCTCTAACAATCAGGAAGTTTTTCCTGATGTGCAGCCGGAATCTGGCTTCCTGTCACTTGAGCCCATTATTCCGTGTCCTGCATTCTGGGTTGATCGAGAAGAGATCCTGGCCCTCCTCTGTGTGACAACCTTTCAAGTATTTGAAGAGTGCTATCCTGTCTCCCCTCAATCTTCTCTTCTCCAGGCTAAAAAGGCCCAGTTCTTTCATTCTCTCCTCATAGGGCTTTGTTTCCAGACCCCTAATCATTCTCGTTGCCCTCCTCTGAACCCCCTCCAGCTTCTGTGCATCCTTAGAATCGTAGACTAGTTGAGCTGGAAGGGGCCTCTAAGGCCATCGAGTCCAACCCCCTGCTCAATGCAGGAATCCACCTTAAAGCATCCCTGACAGATGGCTTTCCAGCAGCCTCTTGAAGGCCTTCCTCACCACCATTGCCACCCGCCCCTGTGGCTTCTTCTTCCTCTATCTCCCCCTTGCTGCCACGCGCTTTGCTCCGCTGGCAGAGAGCCATTGAGCAAGTAGTCCGGGGCATTTCTTGCTCCTCCTCCTCCCCGCCTCCTTTGTTGCCTGGGCCAGAGCGAGAGGAAGGTCAACAAGCAGGTTGCAATGGTGAAGAGAAGGAGTGAGTCCAGGGGGCTCCGGTCAGTAGGCCCCTGCTGAGGTGCAGGCCCTCGGCAGATGCCCAGCCCTACCTGCCCTTGACGCCTGTCCTGACAGCAGTAAAATATGCAATGCATGTCTAGAAATCAATAAAGCTGGTGCGGAAAATCGGTGTCTGGGAATACCTGCACGCATAGGCACCTTTTTGCTAACTGGAATGCCTGCAATGTAAGTGCCTGCAGGATCCCTAGGAGGAGCTCATTCCACGTGACGGGCCACCCTGAAGGAGGCCCTTCTTTCAGTCACCATAAAGTATATCTCTGCTGAATGCAGCGCAACCAGGAGGGTTCCCTCCAGTGAACAGATTGGTCCGTACAGAAGGAGGTGTTCTCTCAGATAACTGTAGGGTAAGGAACCACTGTGAAATAAAGAGGAGGCTGGTTTGCTGTGTCGAGAGCTTCCTTCCCCAAACAAATAGCAGCTTCACAGGAGGATTTTCCTCTGGATTGCAGCAAGGGAGGAAAGGGTTAAATTCCCACTCTGTGTCTTTTGTGACCCTGATCATTTTCAACCCTCCCAGCCCAAGCTATTCAAAAAACCCAAACCAAAACACTGCAGGGTGAATGCATTTAATGTTGCATCTAGCTAAGTCTAAAGCACACTCATACATTCTGTTGTTGTTTTTTAAAGTTGAGAATATATACTGCTGTAAATTTATTTATTTTATTATATGTCTATGCTGCCCGTTAGCTGAAGCTCTCTGGACTGTTTACAGGACAAAGCTTAAAGCCATAAAATGTAAGAACACAGTTAAAACGTAATAGGGACCCATAAATTTAAAACAGAATAAAACCAAAGTAGTAACCAAGAGAGTAGCCAGCAGCCGTGCAAAGATCTCAAAATGCAGTAGCACGGTTCTTAAAACTGAAGGGCTAAATAGGAGGAAAGGGAATTTTTAGTGAAGGAAGGAAAGGATGACAAAGCGAGAATATGATGGCAGACTGTAAAATCATGAATAGTGTGGCAGAAAGAAATCCCAGAACTCTCATGATATTAGCGTTGGGGACTCACACAATGAAATTGACCGGCACTGAATTCAGAGAAAGAAGGAAAAAAAGCTCTTCTTGCTATTTCCACTTCCTAGTTAACTTGTGGCATTCAAAACATAGGCAACTGACTTATACCACTGTGGTCAGAGCCTGGCTCTATTTAGCTTAGCATTGTCCACACTGACTGGCAGCAATAACTCTCCAGGGTTTCTGGCTGGAGCCTTTTCCAGTCCTACCTGGAGAAGCTGGGGATCGAACCTGGGACCGTCTGCATGCAAAACATATGCTCTAGCGGTCAGCTGCTCTCTCCTCTCTCTCCATCCCTATTTTAAGAGCGAAGCAAATTCATGTACCCTAAATTGGGAATGTGTTCATACCGGTGGACTGTATCCTGTTCGCAGCTGTAGCAAAGTTTTTTGTGTGTGTATAGGTTTCTGCTGGCAGGTTTAAGATTTGAACCCAATACTGGGCATTTCCTGCCCCTTGCACTGGAGTTGATTGGCCCTTTACATGTAGGACTTCCTGGACTTTGGATCTCACTTGCTTACGCATACTGAATGCTGAAATTGTGTATGTCTTTGGATTTGAAAGCTCACGTGGGTTGTGGCAATAAAAGTGTACCCGTGTAGATGATGCTGGCATGGGAGAGCGTGCCTTTCTCTTGTGTAAACGCAAGCAAGTTTTGATTCTGGTGTTGCAAAAGTTGCTCAGCAGGCATGGCGAAACGCCCAAAGAGGAGACTCCTTCACTTGGCCTATTAATAGTGTACCTAAGCTGCTTTTTCTACAGATGTCCTTCAGAGAGGCTTAGCTCTTGTCGCCTCTGCATTCTTGACTCGGAAGCAGGGCAGGGTACCTGTGACCCTCCAGATGTTTGCAGGATTCTAGCTCCCATCAGCCCCAGCTAGCATGGCCAATGGTCAGGAATTATGGGAATTCTAGACCAAAAACTTCTAGAGGGCTGTACGTTTCTCACCACTGCTGTTAAGTACTATATTTGCCTATTTTCTTCCACCCAAGTGTTTTGGAAGTGCCTTAACAATATAACTTTTGTAAACCGCCCAGAGAGCTTCGGCTATGGGGCGGTATATAAATGTAATAATTAACAACAACAGGCACACAGCATCTAAAAGTAAGTTCTGGATCATGGGGAAATGTGTGTTTCAAGTTAATGGTTCATCCATTTCTTGGCTCCACCATCCCTTTCATATGATAAATATCTGGTTCATTTGATTTAGAACTCTCTCTCTCTCTCTCTCTCTCTGTCTTTCTCATGTGCACACACATCCCCCCCCCCCCCCCCCCGGTTTCAGATGTTTGCATGCAAAGCGTGCGCTCAGGCCCGGATTAAAACATGCTGAGAGGCCTTAAGCCATATCAAGATTCAGAGACGCTATACTATCAAAATAAAGAGAAAAAGTGGACTACATTATAATAGGAAGAGTAATGAAAGGGTACCACCCAGCATGAGGGGGTGCTTAGTTAAACAGTGTTAGATAGCCTTCTCTGAAGAGGTGTATAAAAGCACTAATAAAGTAAGTTAATTTGAAGTTCTTTTAAACTGTCTCTAGTTTGCACTTATTGCCTCCAATACTAAATGCTGCATTGCCACGCTTCCTCTGTATAAGGCAACTCTGCTGTAATTCACACCAGAGCTACCAACTTATTGAAGCGAGGGCAGTATCATCTTAGTTATCTTACATCTTAGATATCTCCAGCATATTTAGAGGTCCCTCATAATATGAGGCCCTAAACTATGGCTTAGTTGGCTTGTTCCTAAATCCAGCACTGCGCGCGCTCTACCCCAGAACTACAGCTCTTCTCCTGATTTGCTGCTAAGGTGTGGCATTGACAATCTGTAAAAGAAAAAAAGGTGGGGGGATTCAGGTAGACAAATTCACGGAGGCTAGATTTGGCAGCGGCTGTGGGCTGAGATGGCTTCATGGAATCTCTGTGTCAGGGCCGGCTTCAAGGGTAAGCAGGGTCAGGCCCCTGCTGAGGGCCAGGACTCCAGCAGGGACCCTCTGGCAAGAGCGCCCTGAGGTTGCTCCTCCACTTCCCTATTGCCACCTGTTTATTTGTTATTTATTTATTTAATTTATTCCCCAACCTTTGTTCCCCCCCCCCCCTTAAAAAAAAAAAGCAATCAAGGCAGGTTGTTCACCTGCCTCTCGCTCTGGCTCAGGGCAACGGTGGTGTTGAGAAGGAGGTACGGTAGATGCCACGGCCTGCTTGCTCTCTGCCTCTCTGCCTGGCAAGCAAGCAAGTGGGAGCAGGGATGAGGAGGAGGAGGAAGAGGAGGAGCAATCGCAGCAGGTGAAAAATGTTGGCAAGTAGGTAGACTCACTGAGGGAAGGAAGCCCACTGAACATGTGTCACCCACGGACCCAGGAAACCTAGAACCAGCATTGCTCCATGTTCAAGGAATGTCTTTCTTTGCATACCAGGTCCTGGAGGATCCTGAACAACTGGGGAGTTTCTTGTTTATTTATTTATTTATTGCATTTTTATACCGCCCTATAGCCGAAGCTCTCTGGGCGGTTTACAAAGATTAAAACAATTCAAAATATAAAACAACAACAGTATGAAAATACAATATAAGAACACAAGCAGGATAAAACCAAGCCGCAGTGCAAAAATTAATACCGATTTAAAATACAGATTTAAAACAGCAAAGTTAAAAATCAAACTGATAAGCTGTTAAAATACTGTGAAACTAAAAAGGTCTTCACCTGGCATCTGAAGGAGTATAATGTAGGTGCCCGGTGAATCTCTCTGGGGAGCTCATTCCACAGTCAGAGTGCTACAGCAAAGAAGGCCCTCCTCCTGGTAGCCACCTGCCTCAGTTCCTTTGGCACTGGCTCATGGAGAAGGACCCCTGTGAATGATCTTAATGTCTGGGCAGGTACATATGGTAGGAGGCATTCCTTCAGATAACCTGGCCCCATGTTGTTTCAGGCTTTAAATGTTAATACTAGTTTGTGAAATTCCTGGAGGAATCTGGGTTCACTGCTGTGCCTGTGCCAAAATAGATGCGTCACTGGACTGAGCATCCAGCAGTCTCTATTCCTGCTTTCTCGCAAGTCAGACTAAATAAAATGCAGAGGCGATATGTCTTTTATGCATGATTGATGGCATTCATTAGAAGATGCCTATTTTTTTATTATTAGATTGTAAGCCACTTACGTGCCTCCAGAGACAACAACATCAGAGTTCAGATGCTCTGACATGGATCTGGGGTGTATTTATGTTCTGCCTACACTGATCTTGCAAAGGTAATCCAGAGCCTCAGCAGCCCTTGCAGTTCCCTTCGGCAGAATCGCTGGAAGGAACGACTAAACATTTCCGACATGGTCAGGGTAATGTTCCCCCGTTGAAAAATGATGCCAGGAGCCAAAAGTATCTGCCTCTCAATTCCCTCGCTGCAAATGAGCAGTTTAAACAGGCAGCAATCATTTTTCTTCCAAAGCATTTCATATTAATCACTCCCTTATTGTACCAGCTGAACAAACTTTGTGAGGTTAGAGCGCCCATTAATCCGCTTGGCTTTTCATTCATTTCCCCCAATACATTCTAGATCTCGCCACCAGCAGGTATTGCTGGAATTAAACCAGTATGGATATCATTGTGATTCAGGGGTGTTCCACCTTTCAGCACAGCATTGTGTGCAGTGGGTTTCTGTGACTGTGCAGGAAAAAAAAAATCCAAAGTGGGCATGAAGTTCAGCTTTCTGGGAATCTCAGTATTCTCTCTCTCTCTCTCTCTTGTTGTTGTTTTTTAAAAGCAAGTTTCTATCCCTTACTGATGTGATTATATGTTTGAAAATGATTCTGTAGTGGCTATTCAAGTCCCAATTTTTTAGAGTTGTGTGTTTGTTGAGGAGGACGGGACAACGTTTCCCCCAAGATTAGCAGTACCAAAATAAATCCAGCAGATTTATTGTGCTAAATGTGCAACTCACACTGCATGACATGTATGGGTCTTAAAGTTCGGCTCCCCTCGATGCAGAGATTTTGGGACATTAAAATGCATTATTGTTATTGCTGTTGTAGTTGTTTTCACCTGGCTGCTAGGCAACAGTTCCTCACCCGCCCCTTTTTGCACCCAGGACTCTCTGATGCATCCAGAGCTGTACCCTGCGAGATCCTTCCAATGGCGCCTCAGAATTACTTTTAAGACTCTTAAGAACAAATGAACCCTTTAGAACCGGCATCAGGGGACAGCCCTGTCCAGCCGCTGTTGAGACCTCCAGTGCCTCCGGAGGAACTTGGGCAGTTTGGCTGGGAAAGTTTATCTGCCAGAGACTGTGGAGGGCTGCGGATGATCAGAGTGGGTCCATCTAGTCCAGCACTTCGTTCAGGACATGGTGCAACAGCACCCTCCCGCCCATGTTCCCCAGCAACTGGTGTACATAGGGCTAGTGCCTCTGATACTGAAGGTAGGTAACACATAGCCATCAGGGCTAGTGGCCCTTGATAGCCTTCTCCTCCAGGAATTTATCCAACCCCTTTTCAGAGCCATCCAAAATGGTGGCCATCGCTACATCTTGTGGTAGCGAATTCCATAGTTTAACTCTGTGTCGTGTGAAGAAGTCCTTCCTTTGATCTGCCCTGAACCTCCCACCAACCAGCTTCATGGGATGACCCCAAAGGGTTCTAGTATTATGGGAGAGGGAGAAAAATGTCTCCCTCTCCATATTCTCCACACCAGGCATGATTTTGCACACCTCTATCAGGTCTCCTTTTCGCCTCCTTTTTTCCAAGCCAAACAGGCCCAGCAGTTGTAACCTGCCCTTGGATAATCTTAGTTGCCCTTTTCTCCACAGACCCCAGTGACCTGGTATAAGGTGCCTTCTGTTGTCCTGATAGGTAGGAGCCCCACAGGGGGAATATTACACCTTCCACCACCCCCTGCAAAAAAACCGACCTTAAAATTAGCCCTGGCTCAGTTTGACGCTGACTCAACGTGGCTCTGAAACCTCCAGTGCTCTCAATATAACGCAGAGCCGAGCGTCGCTCTCTGTTTCAGCCCGCTAGGAGTGTCAAGAGACCCCGTTAATGCTGACCTTGTCAGGCCTCCTGGCTCTGTTAATGGGCATCAATGTTTGCACCTCGCCGGCATCATCAGGGGTGTTTTCTCTTGCTCCCCGCCCCCAAGGAGCTGTAGGAATAACAATCTCGAAGAGAAATGCAGCCAGGCTAAATTTAGGCGCTGGCACGGCGCGAGCATAGCTAGCGAGGCATCGATCCTTCGCCAGACACATCCGTCTCCCGCTAATGTTAATTGGAGTTAAGTGAGTGTGTCGCCGAGGCATTGGAAGCCTTCTCCGGGCGACTCGCAAATTGGGGCCGAGTGAATGGCCAGGTGGCCCTTAACGGCAGACTGAAGTCCCGCGTTTCAAATGTTTGCTGCACTCTCAGGAGGAGCGGCCTCTGAGCATGTTGTGAGCTCTGCGCTTGTTAGTTTTTAATCTCCTCCAGTGGAGGTGCGTGACTCTGATGTCAGTGGGGTGGTGAGTCCTCTCCGGTTTCAGGCAGAACCAGTCAGAACTCTAAAGGAGCTATCCTGGATAGCTCCTTTAAGAGTTCTGACTGGTTCGGGCTGAAACCCGGAGCGGATTCACCACCCCACTGACTGTTTTCTCCCCTCCCCTGCTCTTTTTTTATTATTATTATTTATTTTCAACATATAATACAACATAATCATAAAAATAATATACTAACATAACCTTAACAACCCCCCAGTGCTCCCCTAACCCATTGAGACCTTCTTTTATTCTATTCTATTATACATTCTTCCAAAATTGTAAAGAATCTTTTAAAGGTGTACCCCTCCCCTGCTCTTGAGACCAAGTGTGGATGGAGGCCACCGTTCTGGAGTGGAGCACACGCTTTGCATATTGAACCAGTCTGCAACATCTCCAGTTAGAGCAGGGGTGGGGAACCTCCAGCCCATGGGCCAAATTCAGATCTCCAGGTTTCTCAAACCAGACCTCCAGAATCCCTAGGCCACGCCCTTTCACTGCCCCCCCCCCCCCCCATTCCTGGTTATTATTAAGCTGTGCTGGCTGGGAAATTATGGGAGTTGCAGTCCAACACATCTGGAGGGCAGCAGGTTGGGGAGGGCTGGTTTAGAGCATCAAATCAGGGCCAGGAAGACCTGGGTTCAAATCTCCACTCGGCCATGAAGCTCAACAACTGGGCTTGGTCAGTCATTCACTCCCTGAGCCTTTTTGCAGCTTTCCTATCCCTGGCTCATGGCAGGCTGTCCTTTGGGGTTGTGTAGGTTGATCTGTGGGAGGATCTATGGGGATGTAGGTTTGGCCATTTGATCGCAGGCGGGGGGCAGAACCGCTGTATTTAAATTGGTAAACTATATCTCTGTGTGTATGTTTTTAAATAATTATTGTATTATTATTATTATTATTTATTTATTTATTTATTTATTACATTTATATACCGCCCCATAGCCGAAGCTCTGTGGGCGGTTTACAAAAATTAAAAGATTGAACACTAAAAAGACAATATACAAAATTTAAAACCATAAACATAAAACAGCTGACATTTCAAACATTTTAAACTGTTAAGCCTGGCCACAAAGTCAGTTAAAACTTCAGCTTAAGCTGTTAAAATGCCTGGGAGAAAATAAAAGTGTTGACCTGGCACCAAAAAGATAATAGTGTTGGTGCCAGGCGGGCCTCATCGGGGAGACCATTCCATAATTGGGGGGCCACCACAGAGAAGGTCCTCTCCCTTGTTGCCATCCTCCGAGCTTCGAGTTGTAACATTTTTAGTTATATAATTAGTTTTTAAATCTTTTTGGGATTTGTTTCCCCTTCTGAAATGTAAATAGTTTGTTATAAATTTGTTTATTTGTAGATTGCCCTGAGGAAGGACTCATTTTGAGTCCGAAACATGTACGCTCTACTTGAATGAATACTTCAAGATTGAAGGTTTACTTGAATAGACACTTTCTCAAGATTCATCATTGGTTCTGCCCCCCACCTTCGTCTCCCCCCTCACTCCCTTACGGGGTTCCCTTTCTCCTCTTGACTTGGTCATTTGATCCCGTTTGAGTCTCTGATTCTGCATACCTGACAGCCCTTCTTCCATTCCCCCTGAAGACTTGGTGGCTGCATACAGCCGATGGTAAAATCATAGCAGCTTGTTCAAAAAGGAAGGGATTTAAAGGCTTCCCCATCCACAGCGCAATCTAGGCTGCTCTCAAACCAAACCGTAACATTAGCTCCAGAGAGATGTTCTCTGCTTTTACACTGAGACGGTCAATTGGGTAGCAAATGGGCCACGTTAATGTCCAGAGATCTCATTTGGGAGACCAAGGTGTCCTGGGCGTGCCTATTAAGGCTTCTGGCATAATAAAATATGGTAGCACCGAGGGGGGGGGGGGTGGCATGCTCTCTCTTGCAGCTAGAACAACGGTGTGTGTGTGTGTGTGTGTGTGTGTGTGTGTGTGTGTGTGTATAAAGGGAAGTGAGAACTTAAATACTTCAGGGAGTGGGTAGAGATATCTTTCTCTCTCTCAGAAGCTGGAGTCACCTGATAAAGTTGAACAGCACATTCTGGGCAGACATTGTTTTTCCTCCACCTCCTCCTCCTCCTCCGCCTCCCAGTGTGTAACTTACAACATTTAATACTACGTGATGTACCAAATGCTTAGGAAAGGAGCGGACAAATTCGTGGAGGGTATGATCAGTGGTTTTAAGGCATGATTCATTTATTATTATTGAGTATTGCATTTATATCCCACCTTTTCCCCCCCTCTTGCAAGGAATTCACGGTGGCCTCCTCCTCTTCCTCCTCACCATTTCAGCCTCACAACAGCCCTGTGAGGTAGGTGAGGCTGAGTGTCCGTGCCTGGCCCAAAGTCAGCCTGTGACTTTCATGGCGGAGCGGGGGCTAGAACCTGGGTCTCCCCAGTCTCAGCCCAACACTCTAACCACTACACTCTACTCCACCGGCTCTCTGAGAGCTAAATGGAACATCCTGCTTCAGAGGCGGTATATATACCTCTGAATGCCAAGTGCAGCAGCGGTTGATTATTGCCTCCGTGCCCCATTTTTTGGCTCTCCGGGTTCCATTTCACTGACGGAAGCTGCGTGCTGGGTGAGATGGACTCCAGGTCTGGCTCAGCAGGGTGTTTCTTGTGTTCAAAAACCCACAATTGGGCAATACCTTCATTAGGACCAACCAAAATGGCACAAAAAAATTTGCAAGCTTTCGAGTTTTACAGGCCTCTTTGTCAGGCTTGGTGGTAAAACAGCCACAGCTGGGAAGGACAGAAAAGTTCCCAAATTAGGCCAGATGTTTTGTTCTGGAGATCTGGAGATCCCCCCCAACCCCCCCCCCCCCCAACCTGGCATCCAGTGTGTGTGTGTGTTTATAATTGTCACCTAAGCTGCTGATGAAGAGTTCTACAGAACTAAATTTTGGGGAGGGGGCATTCAGTTGATCCTTGTAAAGATATTGCCCAGCTGTGGATTTTGGATTCTCTCTCTCTCTCTCTCTCTCTCTCCCTCTCTCTCACCCCCCCACCCCCCACCCCCATGGGCCTTTGTGTTTTATGTTCATAATCGAAAAAGAAAGATGGAAAAGTGTTACTCTTCTGGCTGGATAAATATCCGTTCAACAGTCATGATGAAATTATAATCAGTAGTGCTCTTGGGCAATTGTAGGGTGACCACATGGAAAGGAGGACTGGGCTCCTGTATCTTTAACAGTTGTATTGACAAGGGAATTTCAGCAGGTGTCCTTTGTAGGCATGCAGCACCTGGCAGTATTCCCTCTTCATGGCAACAGTTAAAGCTGCAGGAGCCCTGCCCTCTTTTGTATCTGGTCACTCTAGGTAATTGTAGACACTGGGTGTAATGGTCTTGCAGGACCGCCAAAAGCCAAAAGGAGGAAAGGATCCACTTAGGTAAAAAAAGGAGAGAGACACGGTTCTCGGAATGCTGAGATACTTTATTAATTCACGCCCAACGCGTTTCGGCCTATGTGGTATTTTTTAAAAGGCCTTCTTCAGGGGGCTTTAACATCAAGAATACATTACATTAATATAACTGTATAGAGATAACACATAGCATTATAACAACTATATATAGGGGTTAATTGGGAATATTGACTTAAAAGGCCTATGCCCATATGTAAGTTTCTTAAAAATAGTTTAAACAGTATGTTTTAAAGACTCTTGGGCCTATCCATATTACACATCAAATATTTCCATAATTCGTATAAATTTATTTAGTCATTTATTTATTACATTTGTATACCGCCCCATAGCTGAAGCTCTCTGGGCAGTTTACATAGGATTAAAACAATTAAAAACAATATACAAAAATTAAAACAGCAAAACATACAACATACACACAATGCACACATACGTTTAAAACTGCTACAACAGCCCAAAAAAGCTACAAACAAACAAACAAACATACAAACAAAAAAAACCCAGGCTCCTCAGATATTGCCAAATACCTGAGAGAAGAGGAAAGTCTGGACCTGACACCAAAAAGATAACAATATTGGCGCCAGGCGGGCCTTGTCAGGAAGATCGTTCCACAATTGGGGGGCCACCACAGAGAAGGCCCTCTCCCTTGTTGCCAACCTCCGAGCTTCCCTGAATATCTCTGAATATAAAAACACCATTATCTAAAGTTTAATACATAGATTCTTACTTGGGAAGAGAAGTCCGCAGAAAACTCTTAACAGAATGATAGTCTCTCGTGATATTCACTGGCGACTGAGGAGATATAATCACTCCAGTATCCTCTTTTTATTCCCATACTTCTTTTCTCATTGTTGAATCATTTTTTGGCATGTGTTTGAGCTGTGGCAGGTGTTATATTATAACCCTTATATAGTTATAATAATGACCCTGTTCAGACGACACGCTAAGCCACGGGGGTTAAGCGTTTTGAGCTGAACATGATGGCTTAGTGTTTTGTGTGAGCCATTCCTAACCATCGTGGCTACTAACCACGGTTTAAGCACGCGCACTAACCATTTCCTGCAAATGGGTTAGCGGCCTAACCATGGCTTAGCGTGTTGTCTGAACAGGCCCAATGTGGTTTGTGAACTGGGGCTCTGAAGGCATGCACATCCCTGGGATCGGGTCTGCCTGTCAGCGGTGCAGGGATGCAGTTCTTATCACTTTGGCCCCCGACCCATTCCCAGACCAGCCACCCTCATCTCGGAAACCTCCTACCCCGTTTCCATGGTACCTAAACGGGTCCTTCTTATTGCCCAGATTCAAGAGGATCTCTGACCCTGTTCAGACGACATGCTAAGCCACGGCCGTTAAGTATTTTGAGCTAAACATTATGGCTTTAGTGTGCCATGTGAATCATGACTTAGGGTGTTGTGTGAACCATTCGTAACCTTGGTGGCTACGTAACCATAGTTTAAACATGCTCACTAACCACTGGCTGCAAAAGAGTTAGCGGCCTCAGCATGGTTTAGCGTGTTGTCTGAACAGGCCCAATGTAGCAGCAGCTGCACCTTCATGTTTAACAGCTTTCTGGGCAGGCAGAAATTCAGCAGAAATAGCTTTCCCAATACTGTCACTGTATTTCCATGCCGGATCCTTGCCTTCCATGGATTGAACAGGTAGACCACCACCATCATCATCATCATCATCATCACATCCAGAAAGCAGTCATGCTCAAAACATGCTCAGTTGTTAGGAAATTCCTGACCCAGTAAAAGATAGCATGACCTGGCAAAGCCCATCATGTCCATCTAGAAAAGCCACCACGAGCAAGGACAGAGACAACAACAACAACAACAACGACAACAACACAAAATAAATAAAATGGCAACTTCCTTGAATCCTGGAGCTGATGAAACAAGCCAGAGGTTGCCCTTGATGCTGTGTCGAAGGTCACACACACACTTACGCTCACCCACCCACCCTGGCTTCTCGCCTCCCACTCTGGTTGGAGCAGTGACATGGCATTTTAGCAAGAAAAACAAAACAAAGATTCTTTGTTCTTGCTCACATGCACCCGTACCGTGATCCCATCATCCGCCTGCCTTTGGTTGGGCTGCACATCACTGGTTGTGACATTTCCCTGTCGTCAGACCAAGCCATTGATATTAATTGTAGCCCTGGGTTGGCTATACATAGACGTGCCAGTTATTTTTGGTGGAAAAGAAAACCGCCCTCCGGTTCCCCCAGCAATGCCACATTTCAAATGACACAGCACCCTCCAGTTTCAGTTGCTCCAAGGCCAGCAGCCGCTCTAGCCTGCCGGGCTGCGGAAGCCACACTCTTCACATCTGTGGAGCGGAGCTTTGCTTCCCTCTTCTCTCGGCTCGGCTGGAAAGAGCTGGGCCTGTTTAGCCTGGAGAAGAGAAGATTGAGGGGAGACATGAGAGCCCTCTTCAAATACTTGAAAGGTTGTCACACGGAGGAGGGCCAGGATGTCTTCTCCATCATCCCAGAGTGCAGGACGCGGAATAATGGGCTCAAGTGACAGGAAGCCAGATTCCGGCTGGACATCAGGAAAAACTTCCTGAATGTAAGAGCAGTACAACAGTGGAACCCATGACCTAGGGAGGGTGTGAGCTCTCCCATCCTAGAGGCCTTCAAGGGGCAGCTGGACAGCCATCTGTCAAGTATGCCTTAAGGTGGATTCCTGCATTGAGCAGGGGGTTGGACTCCATGGCCTTCGAGGCCCCTTCCAACTCTACTGTTCTATGATTCTATGATGGCCTACAACATTTGTAAATCAACACCTGCTTAGAAAGACAGGGTGAGAGACCCCCATGATCTCTCATCCATGGAAAACCGCTTAGGAGCTCCTCTGCAGTTTTCACTTCTCACAAGTTTCTGTGACTTACCCCAGTGGCCTCCAGTACATCTTGTAGCAGTGAGAACCGGAGGTTCTGGTGGGCTGAAAATCTCTCCTAGCTTCATTACATGTTTTTTGAGGGCTGTTCTGTTTTGGAAAAAGTGTGAATAATTGCTTCCTTCCGTATCATCCAGCGAACCCTCCCTCCCTCCCTCGCTCGCTCCCTCCAACTTTTTGGATTTTGAATTCCCTCGGTGCTGTCTCCTTCCTAGCACTATGCAGGTGGGGGCATTTATCTTGCTCTGCACATCCTGCGCCGTTGACACGCGCCTGCCCTCCACCCCTGCTGGTTCTGCTTCAGCGACGTGTCTGCCTAGAAGCGTCAAGTCGGCCTAACCGGGTGACTCTCTGATAAGCCAAAGCCTTCCCTCGAAACTCGCCTGTCCTCCTTGGCCCTCGTCTGCCTATTCCCTCTGCCCTTCAGAATGCACTTGAAGAAACACGCTCTTTGAAAACACGTTGCCCGCGTGCAGGATGACAACAGCCCCAAACTTGGCAAGCCTGATTGCTTAATTTCTTCCTCTTTAATTCAAGCGTCGCTGGAGATTTGGGAGTTGCACGCCGTGAGGCACAGATCACGAGGGAGGAGACAGCTGGGCCTTTGTTGGGAACAATTAGTGGGCAGAATGGTACGAGCGTTAGACCCGCACAGTGGCCTTGCTGCTGTCAGACTTAAAGGGGAGGTCAGTTACCAGTGTTTGGCTCACCTTTCCCCAACCTGATGCCTTCCGGATGTGTTGGGCTGTAAGTCCCATAATTCCATGCCTGCGTGGTCGTTGGTGCCATTGGAAAAACCTGGTTTAGCTTATGTCCAAGAGTCTGTCTATACACTCGGTATGGAACCATAGAATAGTAGAGTTGGAAGGGGCCTATGAGACCATCGAGGCCAACCCCCTGCGCAGTGCAGGAATCCACCTTAAAGCATCCCTGACAGATGGCTGTCCAGCTGCCTCTTGAAGGCCTCCAGGGTGGGAGAGCCCACAACCTCCCTAGGTAATACCCTGTGATGGCTGCACAGTGGCGCTGCATTGTGATATGACGCAGCCGCCAACTCGCAGCTACCGCGGGCCTTTCCCCTGAAACTTCGCTTTTAAAAAGTCATGGACTTACTGCACCTTTTTCCTTTGCTGCAAGGTCGCCACCGTCTTTCCTCCATCTGTCAGTGGTGACATCGCTTCAGGTTCAAGCTGGGGGGATTCCGGGGGCAGATCGTGGCCACAGATGGGGCGCGGGAAGGGCGGGAAGGCCGGGTAGAGGGCAGAGGGGCAGGCTCATTAACACATCACTGAATAGTAGCTCCTCTAGGATTATTTTAATTGTATTTCGTTCTGAACCATTTCCCTCCTTTTCAAATTATTTGTCCTTGTTTTTAGGTTCCTTTAAAGCTCCTGTCGCCAGGCAGCCACGAGCTCACTCACTCCCTATCGCGCTGCCCCAAGCGCTTTCCGAAAGCCCACGCTCCCTCCTGGCCATGGGAATTTAACGTTCACACCCCACAGTTGTGATGCCACGGGCTGCATTCGGACAGCACTTTTGTCAATGGAGGGTTGACGAGTCAACTCACAGTTGGGTTTTTTTGGGGGGGGGTACTCCTCACATGACATGGTGCCACGCCCCCATGGAGCAGTTGAGGCTCTCGTGGAGTGGATTTCTACTCAACTTGGCATTTGAGTGACACAGCCCACTCCCCTCTCCTCCCCTCCCAGCCAGTGAGAATTGCAGCTAAGCTCAGAGGGAACGGGGAATGCTGAGGTGTGTGGGGAGCGGCTGAGGAGATCTGCGTCCCTGCTAATAAAAAAGTCCAGGAGCTGCCTCCCTGTGTGCTCTGCTTCCACTACACCACTGCTCCGAAAACAACTCCCTATTCTCATGGCCCGTCTCCTCCGTCTGATGTGATTGTGGAAACCAGAATAAAGCCAGACCTTGGAGGGAGGGGAATACTTTTCATCCAAAGCTTTAATAGTGCCAGGGTAGAGAACAAAATGTGTAAAAAGAATTATTCATCAGACAAGTATATTTGACAGAGAGTAGGAGGAAAGCAGCTCACGTCAGGATAGGATGAGTAATGGAATCTAGATTAAGTTGTCATGTCCGCATCTCTAGGACTAAAGAGTAGTTACAGAGATGATTTAAAAAAAAAAAAAAAAAAAAGGAAGAAGAATCCATTCATTTGTAAGTATGAATCTAAATTCGTGAAATCGTCTCAGAAATTCAGGGAGCTCATCTTCAAACGATAAATTCATGTTCATGTAAATTTATAGATGTGATTTGAGTACAAGACCTTCTGTGTGGCCATTCATCCTTTGCACACTGACAATCGTGTGTGTGTGCCGGTGCAATGTACACACACAGACCCTCATCCACAACAGCCACAACTGCATTGGCAGCTTAGCCCCTATTTTGCATTTTCCACGATTATTATTGTTATTGTTATCTTTATATGTATCCTGCCTTTTGCCCAATACTGGGCCTCAAGGCGGCTTTACAAAATGGAAACATACACAGTTAAAAGCTATAAATAGAAATATACAAACATTAAAATATAATTAAATAGGTTTCAGTATTTAAACATTTCCACATTTAAAATACATATTAATTTTTAAAAGTCTTAAACATAGATGGACATCCACATTATTCACCAAAGGCCTGCCAGAATAAGAATGCTTTTGCCTGCCTCTGAAAACACATCAAGGAGGGAGCCAGTCTAGCTTCCCTGGGAAGCCTCCAGAGCCTTGGAGCGGCCACCAAGAAGGCCCTCTTCTGCGTACTCATCAGGCGTGTCTGGAATACTGGTGCCCTGTACTGAGCATAGTTCTGACGTGTTGTAGGGAGGGACAAGTCAGCTGTCCTTAAAATAATGGTGAAGAAAACTTGGAGAAAATGACTCAAAATGGCAATTTATTTCAAAGGTGTGGGGGGTGAGGAAGGAGAAATCTCAGAGCTTTTCTGAGAAAACTGTCTTTTGAATGGGCATTTCATCATTTCTTTTGGTGAATTTCTTTTGAATTTCTTACCAAATCCGTATGAGGTGCTTCGTGCTTCAAAAAGCCCTATGGGAGGAATTACCTCATGATGTCTTCCTCTGGGTTTTAATTTTTGTGAACTGCCCAGAGAGCTTTGGCTATTGGGCAGTATAGAAATGAAATGAAATAAATAAATATAATGTGTGGGACGCCAAGCAGGCTCCAGGCTGCCAGAGAAAATTTGAATGTTTCATGAAATTTCGTAAGTAAGGTAAGCACAAAAACTCAAGCCATGAGCATTTCTCAGAAATTTTCTTCTTTGAATTCCTTTTCTACCAAACTGAATGAGAATGGTCGGTGGAGGAAAATGTTGAAGAAATTTTCGGTACAGCGCGAATCAATCGTGGCGTTCACAAATGGGTGCAATATTCCATTTCCTCCTCATTTGCGTGTGTGAACACTCATACACACCGTCAATCAGTTGACCAATGTTTTGATAGTGTTTCGTGGCACCCTTTCATGCCAACAGCATGCATAATCCTGGTTTGTCTCTAGCCCTTGGGTGCTGACACTGCGTTAAACCTTTGAGCAGTCTGAATGTTATTAAACATTCCATAACAGCTCAACAACAAAGTCAGGGATAAATGAGAACTCACATCAGCCAAGCGAAGTCAGAGCTTCTAGAGCTACTAACTTCAGTCAACAAAAACTTGCAGCCTGCACTGACCTCGAATTTTTGTTGTTGTTATCTAGGTCATATGATTGTCGTGGCAACCATTTGGATTGTAAGCACCTCTGGGCAGAGACCTATCCTCCTATACTCTATAAAATGTCCAGGATATTGATGGCACTGTAATAACAAATTAAGACAAGGAGACTTTTTAGAAATGAAAAAGCAATATCTGTCTTCCTCTCATTTAAACCAATCTTGGAGATTGATAGATGGAAATGCCAGAAAGATTAGGCAATCAATAACAGAATATTAAACTAAAGTTGCGTTGCTCTGTCTGTATGAAACATGTTTTTAGATCTTGAAAAGGGTACGAAATCTGCACCTGACCTTTACAATGGAGAATGTATGTGTATGTAGAAACTCATTCCAGAATTCCTGCATACTAGGCTATCGGGATTGGGTTTGACTGTGGGAAACCCAGGTTGAAATTCCCACTTGAACGACTCTGTCTCTGACTAACCTTCCTCACAAGGCTGCTGTGAAGACAAGCGAATATGGTTGATCACAGCTCCTTTCCTTGCAAAGAGGTGCCTCCGGTTATGATCGGGACGAGCAGGGGGGCGGGAGCGTGCTGCTGCCGTTAGATATTTCGGATGCACTGTTTTAATGTAGCTTTTTCCCCCCCTACTAAGCCTTTTAGATGGGTGGAGAAGAAATCTTCATGAAAGAAAGGCCGGCCGACTACTATATCACTTGTGAGATGGCCGTTGGCAAATTTATGAGGTCGTAAAACTGTCACTGTTATATTGGCGTAAGAGATGCGGTTCCCTGAAAGCCGCACAGAATAAATTCGGGGACTCCGCAGCATCCATCCCTTGCGATACATCAGCGCTTTCATTAATTTTGCCCATCTTTAGTAAAGCCACAGACCTTTGCAAGGCTGGATGGGTCGTGGGGGTGGGGGGGGCCGTACAGTTTTGAAGGGGAAAAAAAAAAGAAGACACAGACTGGCTGAGTGAATGTTTGTCTTGGCTTTACAGCAGTCAGCCGATGGAAAGGCTCCCCGTGGGAACACCATTCCATCACAGCGGCTGAACAGGGGGTGGGGATGGGTGGCTCAGCCACCACCAGAGTTTGGAAAACCTGAATGGGATGCTTCCAAGTAAATGCAAAATGCTAATGGCCTTCTTTTGAAAATCCCTTACTTGGCTTATTTATCAAAATAGCTGTCGTCCTTGTTTAGAACGCTCAAAAAGGTTGTCTCCTTTATACGTGCAGAAAGAGAAAGACAGACGTTACCTTGCAGCTTGGTCAAAGGCGCTTTGGGTGATCTTGCATTTCAAGATGTGGAGCTGCTAATGCCTTCTGCCCATGGGTCCTGTTTGGTCCAGTGGGGGGGATACCCTGCTGCAATCTCCCCTTCCTCCCAGAAAGATCATGGATGGCTTTTGCAGATACAGACAATCTGATTGCCATATTTGGGTGCAGGGAAAACATACACAGGCACAGCTCCAGGTAGAGATGTCTCGATTTTGTGTCATCCGCCCTGTGTGTGTTTCATGGATTGTGCAGTGTCCTTCATTCCGGTGTCTGTTCACAGACGAATTCTAAATATATTTATTTTCCGTTATGTGGGAAAATACGCCAAAAAAAAATCCCGTAAGGAAGTTTGCAAAAATTCACACAGTTCATGTTATTCTGTAACATTTAGCATATTGTCTCCCGTTCCATTCGACTTTTGCCCACGTATTATTTTCCAGCATCGCATATGTCTCAGCAGAAACTTGCGTATTTTCCTGTGAATGAATGTGAGTAAATTTCAGGAAAGTAAAAAAAAACAAAACCCAATCAGTCCGTAAGTCTGCAGACTCCACACGGCCTGGGAAGGCCGATCCGTGGCGGATTCCGGAGGTTGGATTCTTAGAAATCTGAACTCTTTTTAGTCTGTCTCAGATTCCTTCAACATCCCAAGCTCCAGGTTTTTGTGGGGTCCCTGGGCAAGATACCCTCCATGCTCCCCTCCCTCAGTGAGTCTGCCTTCTCATGACCTTTGCCGCCAGCTGCTCCTGCTCCTCTTTCTCATTATTACTCCCACCTGCTTGCTAGACAAGCAGAGTTCCAGGGAGCAAGCAGGATGTGTGGCGTCTAATGCCCTCCACCACCACCGCCACTGTCTGGGCTAGAGTGAGCGGCAGGTAAACAACCAGGGTGCACTGCTGAAGAGGAGGATCAGATCCAAGGGGGCTCTTGTTAGTGGCCGGTGCCTAATCGTGCCCACCCTGGTCAAAAGGGGGCACTTTGTAAACAGCATTGTTGGCCAGGCAGAGAGACGGGGCACAAGCAGGCCGTGGTACCTATGACTCCTTTTCTCCCCGCCACTCTCGTCTGGGGCACAGTGAGAGGCAGGGAAGCAAGTGGTTTGCAGAAGCTGTTGTAAATGGGCCCCCAGTCAGGGTGCGGGCTCTTGGCAATTGCTCACCTCTCCTGATCCGTGATGGCCCTGATGCAACGGACATTTTTTAAACACTGCTGTCTTGGTTCACATGTGTCGCCTACAAAGGTAATTCAACAACAAACCGCCGAGCTCCTGGCCTACTTGCCATGACGGCGGTCGACCCATGTTTGTGTTCAGACTGCAGGTGGGCCCTCATGTGAAGGAATGAGCCCCCCCCCGCAAGGTAATTCCCTGCATATGGAAAACTAGCATGGGGGTGTTCCAGCCCAGCCACCTCCCTGACGTGCTAGATTTCTACATGCAGAGGGGGTTTGTGTGTGTGTTGGGGAGAAGCAATTCAGTCACCTAAACCTCACCTGCAGCCAAAAAGGCACAGGTCCTGACCCAAATTTACCACCTCCGTGAGAAATGTGTGCCTGCGTTCCTGTGCCTTCCTTGCCCAAGCACCCCCTTAATTTGGTTCTTTCCTTTTTGCCTTCGCAGTGGGAACGCCTCTGGTTCTTAATCCTCACTTTCTCTTTCTTCCTGACCCTGATCTGGTTTTATTTCTGGTGGGAAGTTCACAACGACTACAATGAAATCAACTGGTGAGTAGAGCTGAGGGATGCGGGTGAGCGTGGCCGTGGGGGCTTTTTGCCTTTCGGGAGTGGAGGGGGAGAGAGAGAGAGAGATTGGGGAGGGGGCGTGGTTCTGTGACCAAGCACAGACCCTGCATGCAGAAAAAGGGTTCAGGTTCGGTCTGCAGTGAGAAGGATCAGGCAGAAGGAGATGGGAAAGCGCACCCCACTTTGCCTGAGACCCCAGAGAGGGGGTACCAGTTATAGTGGACAATACTGGGCTGGATGGATCAAGGGCAAAAAAGCAATAGGTAGACAAGAAATAAAAGTCTCCAGTTGTCCAGTGTGAATCAGATCCTATCATCAGTGGAGGTGTCTGGCTCCGATGCTGGTGGGGCGGTAAATCCGCTCCGGCTTTCAGGCAGAACTCTAAAGGAGCTATCCAAGGTGCGGAGGTACCTTGGAGAGCTCCTTTAGGGTTCTGCCTGGCTCCGACTGAAACCTGGAGCGGATTCACCACCCCACTGACATCGGAGCCAGACTCTTCCACTGCTAATAGGGCCTATTCTGAGCACACATTAAGCCATGGTTAGTGAGTGTGTTTAAACAGTGGTTATGTAGCCACCATCTATAGGAATGGTTCACACAACACGCTAAGCCATAATGTTTGGCTCAAAATGCTTAACTACCGTGGCTTAGCGCGTCGTCTGAACAAGGTAAGTTTCTTCCAAATCAGGGAACTTTATCACAGACCTGCGGGAAATCTTTCAGTTATAAAACTTATTCTCTCTTTTGACTAACAATGTCTATTTATAAAGATTTCCAGCTGTGTTAGTCTGTTACAGCAAACACAACAGGGTCTTCTGACGCCTTAAAAACTAACACTGCGCTTCTCAGAAACTAATCCCCCCTTTTTTTCACCAAATGTACAGTAGTTCTCTAAAATAACCCCCTAAATAAAAGAACTTTAACACAGTTTGTTATAAACTTTTTTCCCCCCAGAGTCGTTACAGCTCAGGCTTTAGACATTTTTCTTTTCACTTCAATTTGGATACTTCCTTTGCAGTTCCATTCTCGTTGAGAAGTTTCAGAACACGATCTTTGTGATCCAAGATATTAAAATAGGTTTGTTGGTCTCTAAGGTGCCACAAAACTTTTCACTGCATTCATAAAGATATGTGAACAACATTCCAAATAATAATAATAATAATAATAATAATAATAATAATATATTCTCATTAAAACTGCAGCTGGGATTGTTGAGCTCACAAAAAGAAGGCTAAGGGGAAACCTGATGGAGGTGTACAAAATTATGCCTGGTGTAGAGAATGTGGCTAGAGAGACATTTTTCTCCCTCTGCCATAATACTAGCACCCAGTGGGGTCATCCCATGAAGCTGATGGGTGGGAGATTCAGGACAACTCAAAGGAAGGACTTCTTCACACAGCGCATATTTAAACTATGGAATTCACTACCACAAGATGTAGTGATGGCCACCAATTGGGATGGCTTTAAAAGGGGGTTGGATAAATTCCTGGAGGAGACGGCTATCAATGGCTACTAGCTCTGATGGTTGTGTGCTACCTCCAGTATCCGAGGCAGAAAGCCTATATACACCTGTTGCTGGGGAACATGGGTGGGAAGGTGCTGTTGGACCCATGTCCTGCTTTGTGGGTCCCCGGTCGTCAGCTGGTTGGCCACCATGTGAACAGAGTGCTGGACTAGAAGGACCCTTGGTCTGATCCAGCAGGGCTCTTCTTATGTTCTTATATTCTCTGTAAAGCAAAACTCTAAAACGGGTGCAGAACGAGTTTGAAGGAATGACCGGCCACTCAGCCCTCCACGGGCCATATGACATCAGATAGGTGTGGCCATGCACAGCCCGCCTCCTTCCTGCAATGGGGCAAAGAGGTGGGGCGCACAACGGAGACGCAGCTGAGTACCTTTCACTTCTCTCTGTGTGTCCGGGCACACGGCCT
Organism: Anniella stebbinsi; assembly: GCA_029215795.1. Lineage (NCBI taxonomy): Eukaryota > Metazoa > Chordata > Lepidosauria > Squamata > Anniellidae > Anniella > Anniella stebbinsi. Next base: position 39,407,318 of record JARDYH010000001.1, read on the forward strand.
GATCATGCATCCTTCAAGTGAGAGCAGCTAAGGCTTAGCCAGTAAATGAATCGCAGATGTTTTCTTATAGGCTTATTGATCTGATAAGCCTGAATCCCCAGTTCATGCGCCATGCTAAACAAACCGCAGATGGGAGATCTCTTCTTTGCCCATCCCCATTTTCTTATGTCTTTTTAGGATCTGACCCTACGGACAAGGACTGTCCTCTTTGCTGCTTGAATGTAAGCTGCTTTGGGAACCATTTTGTTGTTGTTCAAGGGGAGGATAAAAATATTGTAAGGGCACAATCATCCTATGTATGTTTAGGCAGGGCTCAAGTTACAGGAAGCCAGATTCCGACTGGACATCAGGAAAAACTTCCTGACTGTTAGAGCAGTATGACAATGGAACCCATGACCTAGGGAGGTGGTGAGCTCTCCCACATTAGAGGCATTCAAGAAGCAGCTGGACAGCCATCTGTCAGGGATGCTTTAAGGTGGATTCCTGCATTGAGCAGGGGGTTGGACTCGATGGCCTTATAGGCCCCTTCCAACTCTACTATTCTATTATTCTATGGTTCTAGGGGAGAAAAAGTCCTACAACCCCCCAGCTACGCTGGCTGGGGAATGCTGGGAGTTGTAGGACTTTATTCTGTCTAAACATGCAAAGGGGCACGCCCTAAATAAATAAATACATTTCTTAGCCGCTCCTGTTTGCCGTGGAAGTGGTCAGGCTGTGGGCACCAGACTTGTTCCTACGTGCAAACTGGGCTGTTGTAAAACCCTTCATCATCTATTCCTGTCCATCAGCTGGATTTACAGATTGTTTTAACTTTAAACAATTTTCACAATATTTACATCAGCAGGATTTACAAATTGTTTTAACCTTAAACAGTGTTTACAGTATTTAATGTCTGCTTGGGAAAAAAATCCTACCGGAGTGCTTGATCCTGGCAAGAGACGTTATTTTTGAATGTTATTTCTCCGAAAGGCATCACTTCTGACTAACCAGTCACCTATATTTCTAGTTCTTTCATAAGCTACATAGTAGGGTGACCCTATGGAAAGGAGGACTGGGCCCCTGTATCTTTAACAGTTGCATAGAAAAGGGAATTTCAGCATTTGTATGCATGTAGCACCTGGTGAAATTCCCTCTTCATCACTACAGTTAATGCTGCAGGAGCCCTGCCCTCTTTTGTATCTAGTTACTCTAGCTAAAGAGGGCAGGGCTCCTTCAGCTTTAACTGCTGTGATAAAGAAGACATTTCACCAGGTGCTGCAATGACACCTGCTGAAATTCTCTTTTATTTTATTTATTTATTTATTTATTTATTTAGTATACCGCCCCATAGCCGAAGCTCTCTGGGCGGTTTACATAGGATTAAAACAATTAAAAACAATATACAAAAGTTAAAACAGCAAAAGCATGCAGTATACACATACATTTAAAACCACTATAATAACTTTAAAAAGCTGTAAGCCTAAAAACAAAAACAAACTCAAGCTCCTCAGATATTGCCAAATGCCTGAGAGAAGAGGAAAGTCTTGACCTGGCGCCGAAAAGATAGCAATGTTGGCGCCAGTGCAACATTTCTTTTCAGTACAACCGTTAAAGATACCGGAACCCTGTCCTCCTTTCCATAGGGCCACCCAACGTAAGATTCATCCCTACCTCCAACAACATCTTTGATTAAATGCCATAAGCCACACACCATAATTTGAAGTCCTTTAGTTTTGTTACCAAGAAACATTTGCTGCTGACTTTATCCACATTTGATTTGGTTCTCTGTAATGTTCTTTCTGGAGAGCCTCTTTGTATACAAGCTTTCCCAGAGGAAATTGTAAATATTGTGATCATTTCAGCTGGATTGGATCCACTATACACAAGCAGATTGCAACATTACTCCACGTGTTACTGCATCACATTGCTGGGCCATGTAACACAGAGCTATCTGACCAACAGAAACCATCCAATATTCTTAGCTCTTTTACCTAAGGCCTTTTAACTGGAGATACTAGGGATTTCATTGAACCTGGGATGCTACATATACAAAGCAATAGGGCTGTGCGAGCTTTGAGTCTCGGATTCGAAGTTTGAATCATGGAAGCCATTTTATGACTGATCCGCCATTTTATAACAGATTCGCTATTTCCTTGCAGAGTCATAGACATGTATGTAGAGTCATAGAGTACATAGACATGTACTCGCTGCCGCCATTGCCCGCTCCTCTGCTCCTGGGCCCTGGTAAGTCCAGCCCTCCCAGGCAGTGCATGCTGGGAGTTGTGGGCTGTACGGGGGGCTACAGCTGTGCGAGGGAATGGCCGATTCCTTATAAAATGGCGGATCCACCAGAAAATGGCCTCCGTGATTCGAACTTTGAATCCGAGGCTCGGAGCTGGCACAGCTCTACAAAGTGACACTCTACCACTGGGGTTTTAAACGGTAAAGTCAGAAATCATGACTATTTTTTATTTCCACAGTTCCACTTCACGTTTGGGAGAGGGGGGGAGCATAGCTTCCGTTGCAAAGAGTTGCATTGCAACTTCTAGCTGATCTCTTTGAATACTGTCTTTCCTTCCACGTCTCATGTTTGGAGGGAGCATGGCTTCCGCTGCCAAGGGTTGCATGGGCTCGTTGAAAAGTGCACTGCAGCCTCCGCCTTCTGTCTTCGCGTCGCGTCTTTCCATCCAAAGCTTGCACGTACAATGTTGTTGAAAAGGCTCTGAGGTGGCGATCCTGTAAGCCAGCTGTCAGCTTTAGGCCACGGTGTGAGAGGCCAGCGTTCCAGCAGTCGAACGATGCAAGCAATCTTCTGACGTGAGATGTGCCATGCGCCATTTGCTTGCAGGGTCGCCGCCTCAGAGCCTTTTCAACAACATTGTACCTGCAAGCTTTGGATGGAGAGACGCAATGCAAAAGCATCCTTTGGTCAGCAGCGGTCAGGCCGTCACTGACCCTTCTAGGAGAGGCGTTTGTATAAGAGGGGGTTATTTGGGGAGGAAAGCGTGTACGTTGTCGGCATCTCTGACACTGGCGTCGAGCGGAGCTTGTCCGTTCCCGTCGGCGTTTGGACTGAACTATTTTCACTTGCCACGTCTTCATGGGAAGCCTGTGTGCATCCTCTAAAAGCACCCTTGCATGTTTTCCATCTAGGGAAAAAAAACCCTCAGAAACCAGAACAAATTAGGCAAATTCAGGACTTTTGCATAATTTGTTTGTTTCCACCCAACTTGTTCTGGTTCAGTGAGCTGTGGTGTTGGGGGCCGGGGAGTCAAGGAGTCCTGTGGGGCCCCCTCCCCGGCTTCTGAGGCTACAGGCGGAAACTTGAACCAGTTTGGACCCAACGTGGAGCTGGAACAGCCGCTTTGTGGGAGGTCCCAGCCCTTCCACAGAATCACACTTCCCAGGTTTCCTGTGGAAACTAGGGCAGATCAGCAGGAATGACCTGGTTTGAATTTGTCGCATAAAGATGGCTTTAAGCCTCTGATCTGCCAGAAAGGGGGGTGGCTATCCCAGTGGAGTCTGGGGGCTACAATGGCCCTTTCTACACCTAAGGGCCTTTGGGGAAGGAGGGGGGACGATCCCGGACTTATCTGCTTCCGGAATCGTCCCCCAGCTTACAAACGGCAGCGCGACGTCCTGGAAACAAACACGGACGTCGCGGGCTCCATTTTTTTTAAAAAAATGACCACAACACAGGAGCCGGGAGCACAATTGCACTCCATCAGAAAAGTAGTTTTTTAAAAAAAAGCCCCGAGCCACTCCCTCCTACCCCGAATGTCCCTGGACTCCCCCTGGACCTGCTCCTTCCCTCTTTGCTGACCCCTGCGCAGGGAGGAGGGAAGAAGCCGGGACGGGCGCCCACACCCACCCGCGGTCCTTGGTCTGTTTCCATGGGGAACTAGTTATCCCGGGGAAATGGAGGGGTGGTCCCTGCCTACCCCCAGGATCCCCTGAATGTCATTTGGGTGCACAGGGACGACACTGGGAAAAAACCCATCGTGTAGACATGGCCGATGTCGGTGGGACATGGAGGAATCTGCTCCAGGTTTCAGTCGGAACCAGCCAGAATTCTAAAGGAGTTCTGAGAAGCACCTCTGACGGCTCCTTTAGCGTCCTGACTGGTTCTGGCTGAAACCCCAGAGCGGATTCATCAGCCCACCGAGATGGAAGCTGCCAGCCTCCACTGGGCCACCCCAACACATCAGGTTGACGGACCTCTGAAGAGGGGCATTTGCCCGTAGCCCCAGGACTACAAGAGGAAGGGGGAAGGGCCCTCTGGCCCGTCTGTCGACCAGGCAGCTATCAATTGCATTCCAAACAAAAACACCCGGAAGGGAACAATGGTTTGGCCCAAAGTGCGCGTCAATCCCTGCCTAGAGCGCACCGCCTCGTTCTGGCCTGGGAAGACCGGTCCCCCTCTCCTTCCTTTTCCCTCCCCTCCTCTTGCCTCAGGCGTCTTTGTCTCTCTTTTTTTATTATTATTCTGCAAGCCCGATGGCCGGACCTGTCTCTTCTTTCTTTTTCGAAATGGACGCGAGCCACTTTGGGAGGCAATCGTGGTCTCCAAAAGCAGGATAAAAATGCAGCAAGCAAATAAATAACACTGGAGCCGCCTGTATCCCATATCCTAGATGATTTCTCCGTCTAGAACCAGGATTGTTTACTCGGAGTGGCAGTGCCTTTCCAGGTTCCCGGAGGACAAGTGACAGGGGAGGGCTCTCTGATGCTTTTGTAACAGAGATGCCGGTATTGGATCGGGGCCTTCTGACTGCGAAAGCAGGACCCCCTTTCTGCATTGCATCCCCCACCCTTTTGTTTGGCCAGGGCGCATGCCCCTGCCCCCTTTCCTCTTATCTATACCGCCGAGCTGCAACGGCCACAGAAGCAGCCCACATGGCTCTCGAGAGCCCACCAGGCCGAAAATGCCTGGCTTTGAGGGGGTTCTTCCTTAAAGCCAGGCAAGGGAAGGATATCCCAGGAGATCACCTTTGGAGAGACCCATCAGCGGATCTCTCACTGCAGCAAATGCCACGGTGGGAAAACTGCCGAAAGGGCTCTCTGGAGCGCTCACTAGAGGTGGCGTGGGGTTTGGGGGAGCGTGGCTTCACCCCACGTCACGGGAGGGCCGGCCCAGCTGGGACCTGACATCCTGCCAATTGGTCTTGGGTTTGTTCCCATCCTACTATCCTGTGCCAAACCCCGTCGGTGACTAGTCCCCAATTCTGGAATTTAGTTCCTTGGAGCCTTGTTGGACTGCTGAAATGCCCTTACGGCGGGCTCCTATTCCGAGGGGCTTTGCTCATATGGGGCACTGAGTGTCTTATCTGGACCCTCTCCAAAGTCTGCCTCGCCCAGCTGAAACCTTTCTGAGAAGAGCGCCGGATGGCAGCATAAATGAATGGGCTTCGTGTGCCTCCGCGCTCCGAGATCGGATGTGTTCGGAGGCGACGTGCCATTAAAAATAGCACCAAGTTCTGCAGCGGAATAATCAGAGAGGAAATAGCAGCCCGGCAGAAGGGCCTCAATTACCACAAAACTCATCCTGGAGAAGGGAGGAGGAAATGCCATTTCCCAAGAGCCTGGGTGTGAAGAGCCTCGCAGGTGCACGGTCTGATAACGCAGGGAGATGGAGATGGAGGGGGAAACGCCCGCTCCATGAAGGCTTCCTGGGAGGAAAAGCGCCCCATCTGCCTCTTGTAAGCGCCAGCAGGAGAGCTATATGGAGAGAATCTGGGACTGCTAAAGAGCAGAGATGTGGGAGGGAGGGAGGGAGCTCCATCCCTTTCCTCTACGCCCACTTCCCAAACTTCATTGATACCAGTCCTCGAGCAGTGCCGTCTTGTGGCTCCTGCTGAGTTCTGTGGGACACTGGGCATTGGGCCGGCACGTGTCTGCGTGGCCCGTCGTTTGCGCAGCCCTGTCCAGGGGTCTGTCTCTTGGTCACTCCAGAGTGTGACGCAGCGTCATGAAGTGCATGTTTTAGACTAGCAACGTGTCCGTGATTCCGGCCGCGAGGATAATTCAGAGGGAAAGACCACATGTGGCGGAGAGGGCTTTCTTCATGGGTGCTCCATGCAGAAAATAGAACCGCTAAGATCATATTGCCCTTCGACAAACCCATGGTGCGAGACCACACTTGGAATACCGTACACAGTTCTGGCCACCGCACCTAAAAAACGACCTCGTAGAATTGGAAAAAGTGCAGAAAAGGGCAACTAAAAATGATCAAGATGGAGTGATGGCCACCAATTTGGATGGTTTTAAAGGGGGATCGGACAAATTCCTGGTGGAGAAGGCTACCAATGGCTACTACTAGTCCTGAAGGCTATATATTGCCTCCAGATCAGTACACCAGTTGATGGGGAACACGGGCGGGAGAGTGCTGTTGCACCTTGTCCTGCTTGTGGGTTTCCCATTGCTAGCTGGTTGGCCACTGTGTGAACAGAATACTGGACTAGATGGACCCTTGGTTTGATCCAGCTGGGCTCGACCTAGGTTCTAACTGGTATTAACCTGCCCCTCTCAGCTGTTTTTGAAACCATTATCCATGGTATCCTTCATTCAGGATCAAGGGCACTGTGGACTGCTCTTATTGGGCAGCGATCATGGGTTTTCGAGGCTGTGTGTGTGTTGTTGCATGTATGTCCTGCTTGTGCACTTCCCATAGGCAGCTGGTTGGCCACTGTGTGAACCCAGCGCTGGACTAGATAGGCCCTTGGTCTGATCCAGCAGGGCTCTTCTGATGTTCTATTGGTGGAGGCAGCAGTGTGGTAGGCATATGTCGGCCATGTTGCAACCTTGTCCCTGATAGTTCCCCATTCCTCCACAAGGGTAGAATTACACCCAACCTTTCACAGGAGAAAGTAAGATGTTTTGGCCTACAATTCCCATGCCCCCCCTCACCTTTGCTTATGCTGGCAAAGGCTGATGGGAGTTGAAGTCCAAAACAACTGGGGTGGGAGTGGAGGCTCAAGCTGCCCACCCCTGATTTGGGGACACTGTTGCAGGTGTAGTGGGGCAGTCTTCAAGACAAAACGGTCTTTCTGGTTCATTATTTTATCCCCGATGTGTTTTGAGATGTGTCTCTTTATCAAGGGAAACTAGAGAAAATATTAGGGGTATGCACGGGAGGAAAAATCGAATCGTAATCGGGACCTCAGATTTTGTCCTGGATCGGACCGGACAAAATCAGAGGTCCCTCGGATTGGATTGGATCAGATTCCGATACAAAAATCAGACGTCCGCTTTTCGGATTGGACGCCATTTTAGGTGTTTTCACCATAGGCTTGCATTGTGGGAAAGAAAGCTTTCCCCCAATGCAAGCCTATGCGGAAAACATGGTGGCGGGTGAATGGGGACCTAATTCCCCCCCTCCCTGTCCCTCCCCCCCACTCACGCTCCTTACCTGCCCGGGCCGTCCGCTGCTGCCCACTGCCGGCGCTCTACTGAGAGGCAGGCCATGAAGCTTGTTTCTCAGTAGAAGGGACCAGCGGGCGGCAGCGAGCGGCAGCGGACGGAAGCGGACGGCCGCGGCAGGTAAGTGGGGACCTCCCTCTCCCTCACCCCCACTCACACTCCTTACCTGCTGCCTCCTCGCTGCCGTCCACTGCTGCTTCCGTACTACTGAGAAACATGCCTTGCGGCCTGTTCCACAGTAGAGCGAGGGCATGCCAAGTGATGACATCACAAGTTCTCATATCTGAAAAATGTCAACATACATACATAAATTCAAATTATTTTTAGGATATGTAAACTTGTGTCCATCTTGTATTTCTTAATTTTGTATTACCCATTTTTCTAGTTTCTCCTGAGAAGGAGACAGATCTTTGGAACTCAAAGCTGTCACTTCTTCTCCTCTCTTGTTGTTGTTGTTCTTGTTTACAGCAGTTTTTTGATGCTCATTGTTAATAATAATAATAATAATAATAATAATAATAACAACAATTTATTTCTTACCCGCCTCTCTGTCTGGATCGAGGCGGGGAACAACAACATGATAAAATACATGTGAGGAAACTTTTCTTGATGACCACAATAGCTGGGGCAGAGTCTTTCTTTGTCCTTTTCCCAAACTGTCCCAGGCTTTAGAGCTTTTCTTTATGATGCTGTTAACCCACTCTATCTACCTTTGGTGTCATCGCAGAATTAAGATCTGAACACCCCACGAGGAGCATTTCCTTTCCTGCTTTTCAACTATATAGCCTCTAGGTGGCACTGTGGTATAGCTGAATAGTGCAAATGCACAGGAGAAAATTGCACTTCCTTTTGCTTTCACAATTAAATGCTTCACTTTCTGTGCTAAAAAAAACCCCCCAAACCCTCGCTGAATGTGCTGGTTCGACAAAGAAGTGGAGGGTCGCAATCATGAGTAGGGGATGACAAGTGCACAATATATGCCTTGTGTAGAAAAGCCCATAGTCCACCCATAGCCACCTGCTGAGTTTCTTGGTCACACTAGTTGGAAAGATCTGGAGGGTGCCAAGTTGCCTATGCCTAATTTGGGAGATCTTGGCTGGTGAGTGACAATTGAACCCCTCTTCCTTTGGCTTTGTTAGACACCCCCGTCCTCCTCCTCCTCCAACTTCTCCCTGTTTAATTTTACTGATTTCTTTACCTGTGTTAATCCTGCTCATGGGAAGGGTTTGCTGTCTTTTAAAACGAGCAGGACATTGATAATACAAGAGGGTCTCCCCAAAATATCAAAAGTGGAAATGGCACAATTTTGAAAGGTACCCCCACATTGAGGTCCTTGATCAGGGCTTCCCCACCGCGGACCACCCCAATCCTAAATTAGCAGGCAAAGATAACCATAACCTTGTTTAAAAACTCGAGTGTTACCCGGTTTTCTGTTTTGTGTGAAATTGTGAGGTCTGCAGGAAAGATGTTTTAATCCAAGCGCTCATGCATTTTTCTTGAAATCCTGGAGTGTTTCATCCGCTGCAAATTGCAAATTGCAAATTCCACAGTCAAGGTAAAATCTCAAGAGTAAAATGTGGACAGAACACAACTGGCATCATTGCTCCCACCAGGAAAACTGCACCTTCCATCACGCTTGGCTATTCTTTTGTGGGATGTCTTAAGACACCCTTCCCCAACCAGATCTGTTTGACTACAGCTCCCATCATCCCCAGCCAGCATGGCCAGGCGTTGTGCTCCAACACATCTGGAAGGCTCCACGCTAGGTCTGATTTGCTTTACGGCAGAACTACAGTTCCCTGTGTGCTGGTCTTTATCCCACAATAATGTACCTGGAAAGGAAAAACGACTTAGAGCAGGCAAACAGAATTGATGTGAAGCACAGAAAAATGCAGCAAATCAAGACTGGAACATTTGATGCGTCTGTGAACAAAGGAAATTTACATCTGAATCAAGACAGTTTCCAGAAGTGGCACAAGATTCTTTGTGATGTATATAATACTTTGGGGGGGGGGGGAAATCAACGTGCTTTGCGTATGTGATGTCAGTAATTCTCACAATGACCCTGAAAGGTTGGCCAGTATTATTTCTATATTACAGATGGGAGTCAGGCTGAGGTCAAGTCACAGGCCAGAGGCTGCCTGATGATTTCATAGCCAAGTTGAGATTTGCGCCAGGGTCACCTCGGCTCGCATCCTGCACCACCAGCTTTTTTAAAAAATATATTATTTATTACTTTTTATTAAAACATTTGTATTCCGCCCTATATCACTAGGATCTCAGGGCGGCATACAGATAAAATTATACAAACAATATAAAACAATAGATATACACAGCTAAAAACAAATTAAAACATTAATCAAGCTAAAACCAGTATGAAACCCAATTAAAACAGTTAAAGCAATATTCAAGCTTGGTGAATTTAGCCATCAAAGGCTTTGTTAAAAAGCCATGTCGTTACTTGGTGCCGGAATGAAGTCAGCGCTTGAGCCAGTCGGGCCTCCAAGGGGAGGGCATTCCACAACCTGGGTGCCACCCCAGAGAAAGCCCTCTCCCATGTCCCACCATAGTGTTTGTCTCGCGTAGGTGGGACGTGGAGGAGGGCTCCTCCGACAGATCTCAAGTCTCGGGCAGGCATATATAGGGAGAGGCGCTCCCTCAGTATCGAGGTCCCAAACTGTTTAGGCTTTAAATGTCATTACCAGTAGGCTGACCAGACCCCCCGGGGTTTCCCGGTCCTAAACGGGAAAAATGGGCCAATCCGAGCCGACTGGGCCCCAGGGGCAACCTCCGGGAAACAGTCAGCTCGTTCTCCTCCCGCGAGGAGGGGGGGGCGGCGTGGCGCGGGTGGGGCGGGCGGCCTGCACGGGGCAGGCGGCGGCGCGAGGCACTTACCTGCTGGGGCCTCCGCTTCCCTCCGGTGCTCGGAATCTACTGAGAAACAGGCTTCGCGGCCTGTCCCTCAGTAGCGCGCCGGGTGATGATGTCATCACCTGGCGCGCTACTGAGAGACAGGCCAGGAAGCCTGTTTCTCAGTAGATTCCGAGCACCGGAGGGAAGCGGACGCCCCAGCTGGTAAGGAGCGCGGGGCGGGCGGCGCGGGGCGGGCGGGCAGCACGGGGCGGGGGGGCAGCACGGGGGGGCGGGGGGCGGCACGGGGGGGTTGTTTTGGGTGGGTGGGGTGGCGGGGGGGGGTCTGGGATTTTGATCCTCAAAATCTGGTCACCCTAATTACCAGCACCTTGAATTCCAACCAGAAGCATCTAGGCAGCCAGTGCAATTCCTTTAACACCAGCATTATATGGTCTCTGTGAGATGTTCCGGTTAGCAGTCTAGCTGCTGCATTTTGCACTAGCTACAACTTCTGAGTCGACTTCAAGGGCAGCCCCACATAGAGTGCATTGCTTGGGGACCCTTCCTGCAGAGTCCACATGGATCAGGCCTGCAACCCCATGTGTGTTCTTCCACAGGATAGTAACGTTGAGCTATAAATCAACACAAAAAATACTGTCACAAATTGGCTCTACCTGTCTGTACAAGGTCATGTTGGGAGTGCCGCTACCGGCTTTGCCCCCCCCCCCCCTGACCTCACTACTGTGCGCTGCGACTCTCTGCTGTGACATCATCAGCCTTTACCCTGCCGCTGCGCTCTCCCAACCAAGCTTGCTGCCCGGAGTTTATTGGCTTCATCAAGGCCCAGCACGCGCTGCTTCCCAGTCAGCTTCGGGTGTGTTGATTAACTTTTCCCAACCTCCTCCTTGGTGGTTTGATTTGATCCTTGTACGGAGGCTCATTGACGTTTCCCCCTCCCCCTTTTCCCGCTTTTAATTAACCGTTGGGTTTACTGAGCTTTATTAGGAAGCGTGTCTCTATTTAAATGCAAATTTTGACATTTCCCATCTGGGATAGGAGGGGGAGCCGGGCTTGAGGCACGAATTTAAAGGATTGGGTGTACGTGGTCCTGGGGGGGGGGTCTCTTGTTAATGACTCCGTTCTCTTAGCCATCCAGACAGGTAGAACTAATTGGGTAGGAATGATGGTCAAATGCTCAAGTGGCTGAATGTTTTTGAAAGGTAAAGTACCTGATGTAGACGTAGGAAGGAACCTGAAAGCCAGGTTGAGAGTGGGCTTGCCCGACTTCTGACATGCCACGCCAAACGGAGCCAGATGTGAAGATAAGGAGGCGAGTCCTGGATCCAACCAGGGGTCCACCTAGTCTAGCGTTCTGTTCACACAGTGGCCAACCAGCTGCCTGTCGGAAACCCACAAGAAAGACATGAGTGCAACAGTCGCCTCCTGCCCATGTTCCCCAGCAACTGGTGTATATAGACATACTGCCTCTGGTTCCGGACTAGCCTTCAGGACTAATAGTTTTATCCTCGGAGCTCTTCACACAACATGATAACCCACACTCAATAGTTGAATTTGGGTTGTTGTTGAGGCATGAGTTCTTTGATGAACCATGGGCTAGTATGTTGTCCGAAATCTGGATATTTCCCACAGGGTGGCTTGTTAGCCACCCTAAACAAGCCAACAACAAACCATGGGTTCTCAAGGTGGCTTGTTTGAGAAAAATAAGCCACACTTCATGGTTAACAAGCCACCCTGTGGGAAATGCCCTCAGTTCAGACAACACGCCAACCCACAGTTCAACAAAGACCTTCCGTTCAACAACAACCCACACTCAAACACATGGCTGACATGGGCTTCCTTGCTCTTTTCACCTATTGCTTCTAGCCCTGTGGAGCAACTGAGGCAGATTTGTGGAGGATAGGGCTAGCCGTGAGCTACTATCAATGATGGTTTCATATTACCTCCTGAACTAAGTGCCTGTGGTGCGCTGGGTTTCATCAAAACTGTGGAGGCTCAGAGTACGCCAGCTATATTTCATTCCCGTCACATATTCCATTTCTGCCCTTCATTTTTGAGAAAAGGGGCTTAACCCCCAATCCAGAGCTTCAGCGACACTCAGTGCCTGCATCTAATCTCTCTTTTCATCCCCTCTTCTGATCCTTCAGGTTTTTATATAATAGAATGGGATATTGGAGTGACTGGTCCATTCCAATCCTTGTTACAACCGCTGCTGGCTTCACATACATCACAGCTTTATTGGTAAGTTTTTCATACACGCCATGAAATCCCGACAAAATGCTTTTCGTTGAGCACGGAAGTGTTGCGTTGCATTTGCTCTCCGAACAGGGAGCGCTGTGGCTTCTACTCTGGCCATTTCTCTTTGGGGGCTCTAGGGAGCCAGCAGGCTATTTTCACGGGGGGGTGGGGGGTGGGGTGGGGTCAAGTTTAGGCAAAATAGAAGAGCTCGCTCCATTGGCTCTGCCCTGTGTCTCCCGCCTGCATGAGCCTGGACAGAGGCCAGGTGTCAGCCTAATTTCAAAAGCCTTCTGCATGCGGTCACTTCAGATCTCTAGCAAGGATGATTTGTGTTTTCCCTGGCAGCCCGCTGCTTGGGAAGGAAGAAAGAGGGGGTGGGGTGGGTAGCAGAAATAGGAAAAGGGCCAGTTCACACAATCAAACAAGCCACCCTTACTTAAATAAGACATATTTGCCGGGTTCAGACAAATGACCAACCCTCCATGGGCAGCCAGCCATGGTGGGTTGCGGTGTTGTCTGAACCCTTGCGATTAAATAAGACATGGTAGCTTGTTTTAATCCCCCAAGTGTGACCCTCATGGTGGGTGCAATTCAGTATCAGTGCTGGGCATAAATATTTTATTTAAGATGATTTTAGGCTGCCTTTAAGGGTGAAACATCAGGAGGCGGCCCTCATTTGCTTCTTTCATGCTGTGAGCTCCCAGAGGCATCTGGCTGAGCTTTCATAAGGACATCAGAAGTGCCCTGATGCTGGATCAGATGGAGGGTCCATCTAATCCAGCACTCTGTTCACACAGGGGTCAATCAACTATCGATCAGGAACCCACAAGCAGGACACGGGTGCAACAGTACCCTCCCTCCCTTGTTCCCCAGCAACTGCTGCACACAGGCTTACTGCTTCGGATACTGTTCTGAGAACTGACTGCTCCTCTTGATGAACCTTTTGTCTGAACCGGCCATGTCATTCGTATGGGTGCCCAAACTCCCCCAGCACCCTCAGGCAAGTGCCTACGTTCCCAGGGGAGGCTGGTGGCTCTGATGCCGATGGGGCGGTGAATACGTTCTGGGTTTCAGTCAGAACTCTAAAAGAGCTCTCCGAAGTGTGAAGCAGCTTCCTCTGCCTGATCACCATTTTGGAAAGCTGGGTTTGGGAGTGGGTTTGAATGGAATTTGCAGGATCTGGTGACTACCTCCAGTATCCAAATCAGTAAGCCTGTGTGCTCCAGTTGCTGGGGAACATGGGTGGGGAGGGCGCTGTTGCACCATGTCCTGCTTTCGTGGCCCCAGGTCGACAGCTGGTTGGCCACTGTGTGAACGGAGTGCTGGACTAGATTGACCCTCAGTCTGATCCAGCAGGGCTCTTCTTAAGTTCTTAATACAGCAATCTCGCAAAATCACCCATCACCCACAAAAGCTCCTTTCAGAGGCTTGATCTATCAATGGCTATTGGCCATGACAGCTAATAGCCGGCGTACACCTGGATACCTGACAAACACCAGCCGAGAGCCATGAACATCCTGCCCTGCTTGGGAGGCTTCCCAGAGGCATCTGGGAGGCCACTGTGGGACACGTACAGAGCTAGGTGGACCTTCGGTTTGGTCCAGCAGAGTTGCGCTTATGTTTCCAACAAAGCCGCGTTAGCAAAGGGCCATGATCCATGTTGCTTCTGCCTTCATTTGAGTGTGTCCTCTTGCATCGTATGCGCTCTTGAAGTTGGTGCGTGTACCAACCGGTCTAACTGGCTTTCCCCATCTTTCAGATTTTAGCACTATGCCACATAGCGGTAGGACAGCAAATGAACCTGCACTGGATCCACAAGGTAAGTCGCTGTTTGGTGTACAGAAACCTCTGGGCACTGAAGCAAGGCAGATGTGACTGAGGCCGCAATGCTGAGCCTGCTTACCTGAGAGTAAGCCCCATTGAACACAGTGGGACATACTCCTGAGTAAAGATGGCTAGGATCGCACCGCCAGGTTTTGCGTGTTGGTTCTGGCTGCTAGGTAGGGGCCACCTGAAGTCACTCCCTGGGGAAGCTTGCCCACAGATGATGTGAGGTATTTGTGGACGCCAAACAACAGCACAGTATCGCCATCGCACGATGAGCCGTTAATTGCAGTGGGGCTTTCCCAGGAGAAGTTCCCAGCATTTGGATCGTGCCCGCCCGTCTTCTGCTGCCTCCATCCTGACCGATTTGTCTGTCTGGTTCATTCTTTCTTGCTACCAATTCTCGCCTCTCCACATTGGTTTCACAAAAGGAATCCAGATCTAAGCCGCGGATGAGATAAAGGAATAGCGCGGCTACTTTCCTTTCAGGCAGAGTGACGGGAAGGGGGGAAAAGAACCCCGAGAAACCTGTTCCAAAAGGTTTGCTGGGCTTTCTTTTTTGTGATGGAATCAAAGGCAAAGTAAAACTCATTAGGTTTTGCCGGTACTGTGAATCTTACCGGTTTCTTTCTTTCCCACTTTAAAAGGTCCTTCTACATCTGCTGGTTCTGGGGAGTAATTGGACTCCTTTTTCTTTTTTTGAGAGGGAGAGGTCATTCCACCAGTCTATATCTTCCCCCCTCCCCCGCCAAAGAATCAGCCAAATGGATGGGCTCTTTTTGAATTTAGTCCGTGTTTTAAAATATGGCCTGACTTGCCTGGCTATATGGCTAACACGATCCTCTCCCTCTCCATTTTTATCCTCACAACAACATCCCTGTGAGGTAGTTTGGGCTGAAAGTCTGTGACTGGCCGAGAGTCACCCGGTGAGCTTCCATAGCCGAGTGGGGACTAGAACCCGGATCTCCTGACTCCCAGTCTAACACTCTAGCCACTACACCACACTGGCTCTCCTATCTGAGACTGTTGTCTCAGATATGATCAGTGGAGGCTGGTTATCTGATGTCAGTGGGGCGGTGAATCCACTCCGGGTTTCAGTCAGAACTCTAAAGTAGCTCTCCAAGGTGCTTCACAGTGAGCTTCGTGCTTTGCATCTTGGATAGCTCCTTTAGAGTTCTTGAGTGGTTCTGACTGAAACCCGGAGAGGATTCACAGCCCCACTGCCATCGAAGCCACCAGCCTCCACTGGATCTGAGATTGGGAGCTTTTCTAAATGAGGTTTTCCTCGTATGACCACGATTGGTCATTCATGGAAGCTAGTGGGTCCTTTACATGACACCGCCAACCTCCAGAGTGTCCCCAGCGCTTTTCGATCTTTATCCTGAGTTTAAAAAGGTTGGAGATAAGCCAATACAAATGGTAATGTGAGATATTCACAGTGTGTATTGATGGTGTTATGCTGTAATACAGCCACTAGAATGGCGCTGTATAATGAAAAATATAGAGCATTGCCAAGAAGGGACGTTTTCAATTCAAAGAACGTGTCCACCGTGTAAAGGAGCCCATTGTAGTCCTGCAAAGAAACAGAAGCAGAAAGCCTCGGTAAGGATACGGGATTTCAGCCTGGTGTGTTGAAGTCTTGGAAGTAACAGCAGAGTTGCAGGTAGCAAGGTACTCAGCTGGCGCTGGGAAGACTGGCCACACTTCCCAGCACTGGCTGAGTCTTCTTTGGTGTAGTGAGAGACACACATGCTGAAAGAGGCCTTCAATGCCGTCAGAATACTATGGACCTGGCGTAGCTCTCAAATGCAGCCAGGGACATTTGGGAGCAATTGTACTGATGGCCTGAATTATCTCCTTGTTCCAAGTGTAGGCTAAGGCATTGGCAGGATCACTGGCAAATCTAGATGGGGGGCTCCCTTAGTGGCAACAGGAAGCCACATTGATCAGCCCTTGTGGGTGGGCCATTAAAATTGATCAGAGATCAGCAGTCTGAATGCGTCATGAAAATAAGCTTGCTTTAGCATTCCCGCATTTGCTCTCCTCCTCTGATGGGACCGTGAGGAGGAGACTGGAAGTATCCTGGTTTAAACAAAGTATCCTGGTTTCAGCTGACTTCCGGTTTTAAACTAACCATGGTCTGTTGTTATGTCCAAACCAGGCCAAACTATGGTTAGTTTAAACTATGGTTTATTGAAACAAGCCAAGATGAGAAATCATGGTTTGATCTTAACTTATTTTGATAGACCCTAACTCCTCCCTTCTCTCAGAAGCAGGGAAGGAACTATCATAAACTCTCTCATCTTGCATTGCAGATTGGGTTGATAACTACCTTGATATCAACTGTCGTGACAATGTGTTCTGTAGCCCAGTTGTGGGACGATGAGTGGGAAATGGTAGTTATATCATTACAAGTAAGTGTCTTAATTTAATACAGGGATGGGAACAATAGGAGGGCTCTCTGTTGTGCAGGGGCGGGGGGGGGGGGTATAGTAATAGACTTTTATAAAGTTGTGGTGCCTGAGAGAACAAAAAGTTTGAAAAGCAGCCCCTGAAATGAACCAGGCCATTACGTTTTAGATGAACAAAAGTGTCGTCCTACAATCACACATGGTGCCATCAACCTGTGGAACTCATTGCTACAGGATAAGGTCAGGAATACGAACACAAACGGCTTTAACAAAGAGGAGAGGGCTTCGATGAATACGCGGAGCGAGGGGTTAACTGGCGTCCTCTAAGCATGATAGGCCAAAAAGTGTCCCTGCTTTCAGGGCACCTATGAAGGACTCATGCTTAGACCTCTTTTATCCAGCTCTGAC
The DNA here is from genome assembly GCA_029215795.1 of Anniella stebbinsi. Lineage (NCBI taxonomy): Eukaryota > Metazoa > Chordata > Lepidosauria > Squamata > Anniellidae > Anniella > Anniella stebbinsi. The sequence goes on from JARDYH010000001.1 coordinate 39,424,468, forward strand.
ACTCAAAACAAATTCCTCGGTCCCACTGTATTTTGTCTGAAGTGGGCACCTTTTGCACCCAGCTCTGGTTGGCAGATCTCAGGATTCTCCTTAAAAAAAAACAGAGTAGATCCTGGAAGCCTGAAATCTGCATGCCATGGTCCACACTGCCTGGTTCTCTAAGGTTTCAGATGGTCTTTCCCAGCTTGACCTGGAGAAACTGGGACCACAGAGTCAAGGAGCCCTTCCTTATACCGAGTCAAATGCAGTGGAAGCTGGTGGCTCCAATGCCAGTGGGGCGGTGAATCCGCTCCGGGTTTCAGTCAGAACTCTAAAGGAGCAGATGACTCCCATGTTAGTGGGGCAGTAAATCCACTCCGGGTTTCCAGTCAGAACTCTTAAAGGAGTTGGTGGCTCCAATGCCAGTGTGGCGGTGAATCTGCTCCAGGTTTCAGTCAGAACCAGTCAGAACTCTTAAAGGAGCTGATGACTCCCATGCCAGTGAGGTGGTGAATCCGCTCCGGGATTCAGTCAGAACCAGTCTGAACTGGCTCTGACTGAAACCCGGAGCGGATTCCCCGCCCCACTGGCATCGGAGCCACCAGCCTTTACTGGCCAGATGCTTATTCCAGCCCAAACCTGTCCACTCTGACTACTGGCCGCTCTCCAGGGTCTTGCCTGTCCCCCTGATCCTTTGAACTGGCGGCCCCAGCGACTGAACCTGGGACCTTTGATATGCGAAGGCAGCACCCTGCCACTAACCCTACAGCTCTTCCAAGAACTCGCGTGGCCATCCTTACACGCTTGAGTGCTGCTGTGCAAGCTTTGCTCTCTCTCTCTCTCTCTCTCTCTCACACACACACACACACACACACATGAAGTTTTCAATAGCAGCATCACACGCTCGCTCGGTCCTCTCGGGCTGCGGTTGTCATGGCGATGTTCTGCGCCTCGTTATCTTCTGTGGGTTGGCGGATTGCGTCCTTATCTTTTTGAATGGGCACTCCTCGAACTCTTTGTTTTTCGCCACTTTAATGCCGCCTTGTCCGCCCGCGCCGTTGGGCGTTGTTGCGAGGAGGCCAGGCCGGCTGGGGTTGCGGCTGCCTGGGGTCGCCAGGGGAAGCGACGAAGAGCCAGGAAAAGAGGAGCTTGCGGCTGGCTGCAGAGCAGCGTGCCCCAAAGCTCTGAAATTTATTTCATTTGTTTCGTTGATATCCTGCCCTTTCCTCCAAGGAGACCCAGGCAGTCCTCCCCCTCCCTCTCCTCTTCCTCTCCATTTTATCCTCACAACAACCCTGTGAGGTAGGTTAGGTTCAGAGTCAGTGCCTGGCCTAAAGTCACCTGCTGAGCTTCATGGCTGAGCGGGGTCTAGAACCTGGGTCTCCCCATTTCTAGTCCAACACGCTGACAGTGCCTCCTCCTGCCCCCGCCAAATTGAAATTGGAAAGGTGCTTTAATTGGAAAGTTGAAAAGGTTTGTTTTGTTTTCAGAGTGTTTAAGAACAAGAGTTTCCCCTCCCACATCTGTGTGAGTTGCTGTTCTCTGGGCATATGACCTCCGAGAGCCGATTGCAGCAGAAGGGAGAGGGGTTGTAGCTCTGTGGTAGAGTCCCTGCTTTGCATGTCGAAGGTCCCAGGATCGATCCCCGGCATCTCCAGGTGGGGCAGGAAAAAACTCTTGCCTGAAACCCTGACGAGCTGGTGCTGCCAGCCAGTGTTGACAATACTGGACTAGATGGGTCTGACTCAAGATAAAGCACATTCCTATATTCCTATGTTCTTAAGGGGCTGAATGAAAATGTCTTAACTGCCTGAGCTGCATCAGGAGCAATGATCTGACCACACCTGACGCAGAGCCAAGCATCCACCCTCTGTGGAGGCTGATTGCAAATCCAGAGCAATGGGGTCATGCAAAGGCAGAATCGCAGGGTGGGACCTTGGAGGTCATCTCTCCCAACCCGCTGCTCAGTGCAGGCAACTGTAGCATCCCTGATAAATTCCTCCACCAGCAAGTGGAGGCTGGTGGCTCTGACATCAACAGGGCAGTGAATCCGCTCCGGATTTCAGTCAGAACTCCGACGGAGCTGTCCAAGGTGCTGAAACCATCCGGGGGGGGGTGGGGTGTAGAATTCAGCACCTTGGGTTGCTCCTTTAGAGTTTTGGACTGGTTCTAACTGAAACCCGGAGCAGATTCATTGCCCCGCTGACATCAGAGCCACCAGCCTCCACTGCCACCAGCCTCTGCGTAAATCATCCCTTCGCCTCTTGTGGAACAGCTCTTTCCATGTGCCAGCTTCTCCCAAGGTTTAGCCGAAACGTGCTTCCCTGCCATTTCCACCCATGGATTCTAGTCCTGCCCTCCGGAGCAACAGAGAACACGTCCGCTCCATCTAATGCGTGGCGGCCTTACAGATACGGTCTCCTCTGTGGCTGGTACCTTCAGCTCGCGGGGATTTAATCCATTGAATTCTTAGGAGAGGGTTGGAGGGGTTGGAGAAATTACTGCTGTTACTGAGCCACGGGGCTGTACTAGACCCAAATGGTCCCCCCACCCATTTCAATTTGATTTCTTTCTCGCTCTGTCTCCTCTTATCACTGGGCTATACAGCAAATATATTTGCATTTTAACCATTTCCCGCCTTCTGTTTTTATTCCTAGGCAACAGCTCCTTTTCTGCATATAGGAGCCCTTGCGGCTATCACTGCTCTATCCTGGTTGGTATCCGGGCACTTTGCAAGAGCTGAAAGAGCCAGTGAGTAACAGCCGTTCCTTGCTTAGCACGGTGGGCTGAACTAGGTGGGAGTGATAAAGAGAAGGGCAAGGTCACCATGTCGGGTAGGGCCCCAACCAGGATTTGAATCTGCTTGACACTTCTTGGTTAAAAACGAGTCATGATCATTTTGCTCTCCTTGTTGCCGGCAGCATACAACACATCACCTGACGCTGAGAAGGGAAGCCAGACTTCTCGGAATGGGAAAGGGCGTTTGAGCTCGCATCGCGCTCCCTAAATGTTAACCAAAATAGAGAGATTGGGAAGGCTACCTCTGCGGCAGCCCTGAGATTTGACCATGTTTTGCCCACTATAACCACAGGGGCTAGAAACTTGCCTTTTTAAAAATTTCTTTAAAAAAGCTGAGATTTGCAGGATGCTGAATTCTATTCTCGATGATAAATCCCACACTTTCGTGTTGCAGCCGTGTGGGCTGGGCAAAATACCTGGATATTTTTTGTCTCCAAAGTGGTTTGTTGCGTTAATACACTTAATACAATTGTGCCCCCCCCAAGCTGTTGTTCAAAGGGTTCTTCCTGCACAAGAAACACTGGGCAGCTACCAGGTTTGGGTTTTCCCCCCCCAAGGCTGGCCCAACCATAGAGGGTGGTGTGCAGAGTTTGACTCATACCTGATGTAGAAGGACTCCCCCATTAGGGCACTGAGGAAGGGTAGAGCAAAGGAGGAAAACAGTGGTAAAGTAAGGGAAAAAAGAAGAAGAAGAAGAAGAAGAAGAAGAAGAAGAAGAAGAAGAAGGCAGACCCTCCCACCCCCTGTAGATCAAAACAAGGATTCACTTATGACGCTCCTATTTCCATGCTGAGTTGTATTCATTTCTCATTACTGGGAGTTCGATTCTAACTGGCCGTAAGCTGTCATCATCGCTCCTTCTAATAGCAAACTCAACTGGTGGGTGCCAACAGGATTGGAGGCAAACAGGGCCACTGAGAAACAAGAGAAGGATCATATCAGCATGCTCTGGGTAAAATGTTTGCAGAAGCGCAAAAAACCAACCAACCCCCTAATGGAGCAAGCCTTCCTTGGGAAAAAAAAACAGCTAAAAGAGGACGCTCAGTAGTCAAGGGATGTGGAAGGATGGCTTGCTTGAGTCCCTTAGAACTTATAGTATCCTAGAGGGCATAGCTGCCAGGGTAGGGTGACCCTATGGAAAGGAGGACAGGGCTCCTGTATCTTTAACAATTGCATAGAAAAGGGAATTTCAGCAGGTGTCATTTGTATATATGCAGAACCTGGTGAAATCCCCTCTTCGTCATAACAGTTAAAGCTGCAAGAACCCTGCCCTCTTTTGTATCTGGTCAAGAGAGCCTGGCTCCTGAAGCTTTAACTTTTGTGATGAAGAGGGGATTTCACCAGGTTCTGCTGACATTCCCTTTTCTATGCAACTGTTAAAGATACAGGAGCCCTGTCCTCTTTTTCATATGGTCACCCAGGGTGTGATGATAAACTGCAGCTCTCTCTTCCAGACGACACTTGTTTGTTCTATATTAATAACCTTCCCTTTTCTGCCAGAGCCAAACACAGCGGTATTGCTATAAAAACAGCAAGAGAGGTGCGCCACGGGATTTTAAGAGTACAGAATAGCCCTCAGCTGCCACAGGATGCAAATTAACAGTCTGTGCGCCGCATGGCACCCTAGCACATTTCACGTGCCTGGAGTTATTCCTTTGTTTGCACGAGAGACAAGATGCCTCTGCCTCGCGCTCAGAGACCCGGGTTCTGGAGATCCCAGGGAGGAGACCGGACCCTACACAACAATGAGGACTAGCCACTTGCGTTAACGCGGGGTTGTTGTTTTTTAAGCAAGGACCAGGGTTTAGCATATCGGAAAGTGTTCCTGGTAAATGGAAACAGGTGAGATTCTGTGAGGAGGAAATCTTAAGGGCCTTTGAGAGAAGCTGCTGAAGTTGGTTGGGTTGGGTACTGCTCTTCTGAGAGAGAGAGAGAGAGAGAGAGAGAGAGAGAGAGCCTGGCTGAAAGTTTAAAATTGTTTTAAATGTTAGCTGTTTTATGTTTTATGGTTTTAAATTTTGTATATTGACTTTTAATGTTCAATCTTTTAATTTTTGTAAACTGCCCAGAGAGCTTCAGCTATGGGGTGGTATATAAATGTTGTTGTTATCATCATCATCAGTATTATTATTAGTAGTAGTATCCTACCTTTCCCCCCAGTACTGGGACTCAAGGCGGCTTTACAAAATTAAAACAGAAACAATTTAAACATACGTTAATAATATTATACAAAAGTTAAAAATATAATTAAATCATCTATAGCATTAAAACATATAAAAGATTAAAAAGGTCCACACTATTACCCAAAGGCCTGCCAGAACAAAAATGTTTTTGCCTGCCTCCGAAAGGGTAGCAAGGAGGGAGCCAGTCTGGCTTCCTAAGGAAGGGAGTTCCAGAGCCCCAGGGCAGCTACGGAGAAGGCCCTCTCCCGCGTTCCCACCAGGCGCGCCCGTGATGGTGGGACCGAGAGAAGGGCCTTCCCTGAAGATCTCAGAGCATGGGCAGTTTCATAAGGGAGGATACGGTCTTTCAGATAACTTGGACCCAAGCCTATAGGGCTTTATAGGTCATAACCTGCACTTTAGATTGTGCCTGGAAGCAGACTGGAAGCCAGCGGAGCTGTTTGAACAGGAGAGTTGTACGCTCCCTGTAACCAGCCCCGGTCAACACTCTGTCTGCAGATCTTTGAACCAGCTGAAGTTTCCAAACACTCTTTAAAGGCAGCCCCACGTAGAGTGTGTTATAGTAATCCAATCGGGATGTAACTAAGGCATGTGTCACCGTGGCCAGGTCTGACATCTCAAGGAACGGGTGCAGTTGACAAACTAGCTTTAACTGTGCAAAAGCACTCCTGGCCACTGCCAAAACCTGGGCATCCAGGCTCAGGGCTGAATCCAGGAGTACAGCCAAGCTGTGGACCTGTGTCTTCAGGGGGAGTGTAACCCCATCCAGCAGAAGCTGAATCCCTATTCCCTGATCTGGTAAAGAGGTGGTATTCCTAGAACCAGAAAAGTGTGTTCTACATGTCCATGATGCCAGTGTGCAGATATGGAAGCTTTTGTGGCAGCTTTCACCAACCTGGTGCCGTCCAGATGTGTTGGACTACAGTTCCCATAATACCCCAGCCAGATATGGGGCCTGGAGATTATGGGAGGACCATAATACCTGACGGAGTGCCTCTCCCTGTACACTCCCCATGCACTGCGTTCAACATCTAAGACATTTCTCCAGGAGCTTCCTCCACGAGAGGCTCGGAAGGTGGCAGTGAGGGAGAGGGCCTTCTCAGTGTTGCCCCCCCCCATTATGGAACAGTCTCCCCGACGAGGCCCACCTGGCACCAACATAGTTATCCTTTCAGTGTCAGGTTAAAACTGCCCTCTTCTTTCAGGCATTTGGCAGCGTATGCTATGGGGCGGTATAGAAATATAATAAACGAAATGAAACTTGGAGGGTACCAGGTTCGAGGAAGGCTGCCGCATGCGCTTCCTTGAATGTCCAGGCAGGCCTCCAGGCCTGGTCTTCCTCCTTTTTCCGGAGCTCTAGGGTCCTGGGGCTGCGACGTCATCGCCTCTTCCTCTCTCTTTCCCCTCTCTCCCGTTCCTTCCTCCAGCTTCCCAGATGCTGACATTTGGAGCCTACTTTGCCGTGGTTCTTGCGCTGTACCTGGTCCCGCTCACCATCTACTCCCCTTGCATAATGGAGAGGAAGGATCTGGGACCCAAACCCGCTATTATCGGTCACCGTGGAGCACCCATGGTAAGCATGAACCTTCGCGCTCTGTCGGTTCATTCCCCTCCCCTGCTTCTTTAGGCGGAGGGCTTGGATACTGGGAACAAGGGAGAGGGCCTTCTCGGTGGTGGTCCCCCCCATTATGGAATGATCTCCCTGATGAGGCCCTGCGAGGCACCAACGTTGTTATTTTTTCGGTGCCATATCAAGGGTTTTCTCTTTTCCCAGGCATTTAGCAGCATGTGATGAGGTTTTTTTTAAGTGATCCCAGACATGTTTTAGGCTCGGCTGACAGCTAAATGGCTGGTTTTTTAGATGTATGTTATCTTTGTGCATACTGTCTGTTTTATGTTTTTATATTTTGTATATTGGTTTTGATGTTTTAAGCTTTTGTAAACCACCCAGAGAGCTTCGGTTATGGGGTGGTATAGAACTGTAATCAACAACAACAACAACCTGGTTAAATGCCACCACGTGCCGGAGATTAGCTATCTTGGGAGTCAGTCCAAAAATTCAAGGAACCAGAGAGAAAAATTCAAGAAACCAGCGAGTGACTGTGAAACTATCGGTCTGCTTTTTAACCAATTAACGATGCATTTAAATACATTTGCATATCACCAACACTTCAATAACAGGCACTTTTGAAATGCTGAAGTGTAAGATAATGTTACAGTTTAATAACCGAAAGCTACCATTCGTTATTGAAAATCCACCTTTTAATTTGTGTTCGGCGAACCTTATCAACCCTCATGCCAGGAATACAGCAGCCCCCCTCCCCCCAAATAAATGGGCGTCCTTAAGTCTCTGCCTTGCGAATTAAAAATTGTCCTCATCAATTTTGGGTGCAATCCTATTTATGTGTTAGAAAAAAGTCCTACAACTTCCAGCATGCCCCAGCCAGCAATGATGTGTTTGATTGACATATCCCCCCTCTCCCCCCCAGTCCTCCCACTGGTATCCCATCAGCCATTGCGAGTTCTGCTGGCTGGATTACAGCGGCAGTCGCTGCTTTGGTCGCTCTTGCCAGGGGACTCTGAAGTCGCCGAAAATAACAAACTGTGTGCAATGAAATAGTCAACGGTGCACAACACAATAACCAAGGGTTGTTTAAATAATCAATTCTGCACAGCGTTGGTTATTTTGGTTGAATAACCCACCATGGTGTGAAAAAGTCCCAACAGACGACACAATAACGCACTGTGGACTTTTTAACCCACCATTGGCTATCGTGTCAACATTGTGATGTGGCTGCAAAAAAAGCAAATGCTATTTTGGGCTGCATTCATAGAAGTATAGCTTCCATATCACACGAGTTACTGGTTCCCCTCTATTCGGCACTGGTTAGGCCTCATCTTGAGTACTGCATCCAGTTCTGGGCACCACACTTCAAGAAGGATGCAGACAAGCGTCAAAGGAGGGCAACGCGGATGATCAGGGGTCTGGAAACAAAGCCCTATGAGGAGAAATTGAAAGAACTGGGCATGTTTAGCCTGGAGAAGAGAAGATTGAGGAGAGACATGATAGCACTCTTCAAATACTTGAAAGGTTGTCACACAGAGGAGGGCCAGGATCTCTTCTCAGTCATCCCAGAGTGCAGGACGCGGAATAATGGGCTCAAGTTACAGGAAGCCAGATTCCGGCTGGACATCATGAAAAGCTTCCTGACTGTTAGAGCAGTATGACAATGGAGCCAATGACCTAGGGAGGTGGTGGGCTCTCCCACACTAGAGGCCTTCAAGGGGCAGCTGGACAGCCATCTGTCAGGGATGCTTGAAGGTGGATTCCTGCATTGAGCAGGGGGTTAGACTCCATGGCCTTAGAGGCCCCTTCCAACCCTACGATTCTATGGTTCTATGTGTCGTCTGAACCCTTTCTGCATAAGGCAGCTTCCGAGATCCTTTCCCTTCCTGCTTTATCCCAGATAAATGGAGCACTTTGGGGACTTTCTTCTCAGGTGAGAGGCTACATGTTTATTACCTCGCCTTCCTCTCCGTTTTCTGAGAGGACCGTTGCTGCCTGCATCAGTCAAGTGGTTCAGGAAGGCAAGGCAGCCATGCATGACCTTGGGCTCGCAGACAGCTGGAACATTGTTATTGAAGATGTGTTTTCTCCACCACATCTCATCACCTTGGCTTGCTGGCTGATGATGATGATGATGATGATGATGGTTCTGAGATGTTCTAGTCCCTCTTTAGAATCCTGTCTCCTAGCCAAGTGGGTTTACATCCCAGCCTCATTATCTTTAACGCTTTCTGCCAAAGGCGCTCGGTTAAACGCAGTTAATTCTCGCACTAATACTTGTTGATCTTTGGCTTAAAGTGAACATATGCTGTATGAAAGGAATTCGCCCGGCCAGCTGTTGCAAGGAGTCCATTGCCTAATTAAAAACCTAAAGATATTTCATTCCATGAGATAGAGGGTGCATGGGCATTCCCCCCCCCCCCCAACCTTCCTCTTCACCCGGAAAGTAAAGATGGAAAACACAAAATTTAAACGTGTAACCGTGAAGCTAGAACAATAGAGTCGACTGTGGAATCCCAGCTTCCTGCAGGGTAGAATTGTGGGTTCATATTTAATTAATTAATTAGTTTAAAACATTTCTGGGCTAAATTTCAAGGCAGAAGCCCTCCCAAGGCGGCTCCCAGCAACAAATTACATAAAAACAGTTAAAATGTTGAAAGCGAGAAATACGTGATAGCCTCGCTATTTCTCTCCTCCCACCCCTTTAGACTGGCCAGGCCCCCCATGGCAGCCATTATGTGACAAGCCACACCCTCCGTGGAGGCCATTTTGTGGTAGTGGCCACAGCAGTTTCTCAAATTCCCAAAGGTGCCCACGGCTACTGAAAGGTGGCATATGCCTGATGTAGGGCAACATGCATTTGATATTGGAAAGAACTGCTACAGCACCAGCACCGTGCTGCAACCCAGGGCATTGGTGGATAAAATTGGTAAGGGGTGGGTGGGTGGCAGGTAGTGAAGGAGAGGCCCAGGTGGCAGCGAGGGTGCAGGTGAGGTGAGGCTGAGGTGGTTCAGGAATGGCATAGGTGACTGTTAGAGCAGTGTGACAATGAAACCAATGACCTAGGGAGGTCGTGGGCCTCTCCCACATTAGAGGCCTGCACGAGGCAGCTTGGACAACCATCTGTCAGGGATGCTTTAAGGTGGATTCCTGCATTGAGCAGGGGGTGGACTAGATGGCCTTACAGGCCCCTTCCAACTCTACTCTTCTATGATCCTATGAACTGAGCCTGAAGATGGTTAAGATTTGGCAGAGGAGGAAGCAGGCCTGGCAGATCATAAGAGAGGGAAGAAGAACATGTGGACCAATACAGAGAGAAAGAGGAGGTTTGCATGTGCATGGGCCAGATTTTTAAACAGTCTGCATTAATGTTTGTATCCCACTCTACCTCCACGGAGCAGAGGGCAGAAATAAACAGAGGAGCATTCAGCCATACAATCCCCCGCCCCACCTGCTTTTAAAATATATCAAAAGTCTGCCGGCACATAGAAAGCTAGCATGTCAGGCTTGCCTTCTCCCTGCCACGCTAGTTTTCCACCTGCAAGGAGGTATGTCGTTCTTAGTTCATGAGAGGAATGGGCAGAAGGAAGGCAGCGATCCACTGGTCAATCTCTGGGTGATTTGCAGTAGATTAACAAGGGGTCTTGACTCCCAACTAGAGCAACAATGAAATAGCTCCCTCTCCCGAAATGAAGTTCAGTCTGAAAAGCAGTTGGCAGGGGAAAAACCCTGGAGTGGGGGTTGTGCGAAAAGACTTATGAATTTAATTCTGACCATTAATTCCCAGGCTGCGCATATGCGTGGGGACAGCTTGTACCTTAGTTCTCAACATATGTCTGAGCCAGAGCCAGTATACTGCACATGGCTTGGCTTGGTGGAGCTAAGGATTCTAGTAAAAAAATGCAGATCCTGCAAGCCTGAAGAACAATTCTAAGTCAGGGCCCTTCAGCCTTTTCAGACCTTGAACCCGCCTTAAGCCCAAACCTGCATTCAGGGACCCTACTTTTTAAATTATTGTTTTTTAAAATCATGACATTTATGACAATTGCGTTGGTCAATGGCAATCGAGTGGTGATGGTGAAATCGTGAGGTCAAACCCTTTAGCTTCTGTGGTCGCTTGTCCTGCAAGCCTTGCTGCCACTCCTGGCTTTTATTTTATTTTTTTAAGATTTGTTTTTAAGTCAAACAAATGGTTTGGCATGCTGCAAAGTGAAGTGTCCGCCTCCAGCGCCATCTTTATTTCCTATAAGGCCTCTGGGTAGGGTGACCCTATGGAAAGGAGGACTGGGCTCCTGTATCTTTAACAGTTGCATAGAAAAGGGAATTTCAGCAGGTGTCATTTGTAAGCATGCAGCACCTGGTGAAATTCCCTCTTCGTCACAACAGTTAAAGCTGTAGGAGCTATACTAGAGTGACCAGATACAAAGGAGGGCAGGGCTCCTGTACGAAACACCTGCTTCTAGCGGGTGAAAACACCTAAGAACTGGTTTGTTCATATGGCAGCAGCCTGCAATTTTGGACTCCCTTTGGGGGCAGGGTGATGGGGGTCTGCCAAAATTTACCACCACACCCTTGGCTGTAGCAAATCTGACCCCCTAGTTTTAGTTCATTAAGCCAGCCAGGATGGGGGAAATCTCAAATTCTAGTGTCAAATTTCATCTCCAAAACTGAAATGGGCCATTCTGAGGTCAACCTACAGCCCCTCAAGCATAGGGTGACCCTATGGAAAGGAGGACAGAGTTCCTGTGTCTTTAACAGTTGCAGAGAAAAGGGAATTTCAGCAGGTGTCATTTGTATGCATGCAGCACCTGGTGAAATTCCCTCTTCATCTAGGCTGACCAGATGAAAAGGAGGACAGGCCTCATGTAACTTTAACAGTTGTAGAGAAAAGGCAATTTCAGCCGGCATCATTTGTATGCAATTCGTACCTGGTGAAATTCCCTCTTCATTACAACAGTTAAAGCTGCAGGAACCCTGTCCTCTCTTGTATCTGGTCACTCTAGTATAGTGCCTGCAACTTTAACTGTTGTGATGAAGAGAGGATTTCACCAGGTACTAATTGCATACAAATGACGCCTGCTGAAATACCCTTTTCTCTGCAACTGTTAAAGATACAGGAGCCCTGTCCTCCTTTTCATATGGTCACCCTATCTTCATCCCAACAGCTAAAGCTGCAGGAGCCCTGCCCTCTTTTGTGGAGCTTTACTAGAGTGACCAGATACAAAAGAAGGCAGGGCTCCTGCAGCTTTAGCTGTTGGGATGAAGAGGGAATTTCACCAGGTGCTGCATGCATACAAATGACACCTGGTGAAATTCCCTTTTCTATACAACCATTAAAGATACAGGACCCCTGTCCTCCTTTCCATAGGGTCCCCCTACCTCTGTGCCCCATGTCTCTGACCCTGAACAGTTTTCCTTCAGTGAAATGGGTGTTGGAGCGGAAAACCACGGGTTCAAAAGAGGGCTCTTCTTTTTGGGAGCTCAAACTCCACCTCTTACGTTCCTGAGCAAGCGACTTTTCTTTTAGCCTCACCATTTCCCCTTCTGGGAAATGAGTGTTTTGAGACTGGCCATTTTGTGAGGGCCCCCACAGTCCTGTCTCAGCCTCCTAAATGTGCCCATTGATACCAAAAAGGTTGGGGACCCTGTGTGTCAGGAGTAGGTTTCGGCACTGCCGTGAGGCCTCATAATTTTTAGCTAGGATTTAATTAGAACTAATTTGGAATGTCAGAATCTATGCAAACTGATCTGTGTCAGTGTTCTCAGCGAACAGCAGATGGGAATCGCTTCTCCCAACTCAGCACAACCTTGAGAGGCTGGGAAGCTGTCTGGAGAACCTGATAGAGTTTTGGAAGAGGTGGGGGCTTTGCAGAAGAAGTCACTCAGATTGAAGGGTCATCTTTGTGAGCTGAGCCATGCCGCCCTGTTTGGACACGGGCCTTGCTGAAAGGCCAAAGCCCCTGTCTGTCAAGTGGTCCGGGAGAGGCCTACGCCTCCCTTTTTATGCCAGAGCAAAGGCGAGGAGCCTTTGCTAGGAACATCTGTGCTGCATTTCCCGGAAAAGCCTGCCTGTTTGGATCCATCACCTTTTGGGACTTTGGCACATGGATTACAATTTGGATCACTAAGAACTTGCCATGAAAATTTGCTAGAAAGCGTGCTTGGCTGAGGACCTGACACTGTATTAGGTGGAGCCCAGCATCCTAGCTGTTTAATGATTTGACAAATTCATGTACAGAGTCAATTTCTCAGACATAATAATAATAATAATAATAATAATAATAATATATTTATTTATTTATTTCTTACCCGCCTCTCCCTCTGGATCGAGGCGGGGAACAACATCAAATATAAGATACATAAAACAGATTAAAAGCACATAAAACTAATACATCATTAAAATACCAATAAAACTCTTAAAATTCAACTGGGTAGGCCTGCCGGAAGAGATCGGTCTTTATGGTTTTCTTAACGTCAAAGAGACTGTTAAGTTGATGAATCTCCTCTGGCAGGCCTTTCCACAGTCTGGGAGTGGCAGAAGAGAAGGTCCTCTGAGTAACTGTTGTCAGCCTAGCTTTGGCTGACAGTAGCAAATTCTTCCCAAAGGACCTGGGTGTGCGGGGTGGATTGTATGGTAGAAGGCGATCCTGCAGGTAACCTGGACCCAAGCCATGTAGGGTCAAATAGGCCACGGCTATCTCCTTCCCACTTTGCTAGGGTGTTTTCTGTGGGCATCTACCTGGCCATGGCTGGACAACAGAATGGTAGGCTTCAAGCAGCTTCGGTCTTCTTCAGCCAAGCCCTCTTTTACGTTCTTCCCTTGGGTTCATGTGCCACCGTTTCCCCCTCAAATTGCCCCTGTCTTGGTGGAACAAAAAAGAGCCCCAGAAGCCCTTGCTGTTTGTAGCTGAACTATGCAACCTGAACTTCAGGTCGGTCCCTTCCACCTGATCTCGCCGTGAGATGTGGTTTCCGGAGCCAAGATCAGCGGTACATCGGAGGCGGCAGGCAGGGATTACGTGCTGCTCATTTGCCGGAACGACATGACAGCAGGTCGGAAGACCGGCAAACTCCCCTCCCTCGCCACTCCAGGGGAGAATGCGATGGATTGTTTGGTCTTCCTTTTCAACGCTGCAAATCCCTTCCTTCCGGAACCGAGGCTTTCGAGGTCTCCTTTAAACCAGAAAAGCCCGCTCCCCGGGTCTCAAAGCCTTTCTCATCCCCTCCCTGCGTCGTTCCATCTTTCATCAGAAGCCTCTTCCTTTTCAGGGATCATAAAGCCGCCTTTGCTGAGCTGACGTGCAAGCCGCTCCTGCAGTGCTCTTAGTTTTATATTTATTTTTATTTGTAGTGACCTTTTGAAACTATTTAAAAAATATATTTTCAGTGTCACTCTTGAAATGAATCTCTTAACAGGGTTAGGGGTGAGTGAGCTGGAGGTATCATTGTTCTAGCGGAGATGGGGAACAGGTCATTGGACTACACTGGCTGGGGCTGATGGGAGTTGCAGTCTAGCAGCATCTGTAAGGCCAACCGTTCTGCACCCCTGTTCTACAGAGAGGTGTTTTTAAAAAAATAGCCATAAAGAGGCCTGTGGTCTGTTTGAATTTGATTATGGATGTAACTTAAGAACATAAGAAGAGCCCTGCTATATCAGATTTAGGGCCCATCTAGTCCAGCACTCTATTCACATGGTGGCGGACTAGCTGTTGGCCAGGGACCAACAAAACAGGACATGGTGCTAAAGCACCCTCCCACCCATGCTCCCCAGCAACTGGTGTATATAGGCTTACTGCCTCTGATAGCCTTCTCCAGGAATTTGTCCAACCCCCTATTGAAGCCATCCAAATTGGTGGCCATCACCACATCTTGTGGTAGCGAATTCCATCATTCTACTCTGCGCTGTGTGAAGAAGCCCTTCCTTTGATCTGCCCTGAATCTCTCACCCATCTTTTTCATGGCATGACCTCAGTTTCTAGTATTAGTCAATCAAATTTATTAGGCAACCTAAAATAGGTTTTAGCCAAAATCATAAAAAATATCCACCTTCTCCACACCATGCATAATTTTGTACGCCTCTACCGGGTCTCCCCTCAGCCTCCTTTTTTCCAAGCTAAACAATTGCAGCTGTGGCAACCTTTCCTCATAGGGGATGTGCTCCAGCCCCTTGATTATTTGAGTTGTCCTTTCTGCACTTTTTTCCAGCTCTACAATATATATATATATATATATATATATATATATAGACGTGGTGACCAGAACTGCACACAATATTCTAAGTGTGGTCGCACCATAGATTTGTATAAGCACAGTATGATATTAGCAGTTTTATTTTCAATTCCTTTTCTAATAATGCCTAACAAGGAGTCTGCCTTCTTTACAGCGGCCGCACACTGGGGTCAGATCTACACCAAACAGGATATTGCACTATGAAAGCGGTATATAAAAGGGAGGAGCCACACTACTGCTTTAGAGTGGTATTGAAGTGCACTGACAACTGTTGGGGCCCATTGACACATACCATATACCGCTTTCATACCGCTTTCATAGTGCTATATCCTGCTTGGTGTGGATTGGGCCTGCGTTGACATTTTTGTCAAGCTGTCCACCACAACCCCAAGATCTCTTTCATGGTCGGTAACCATCAGAGGGACGTTGGGATTTTTTGTCCCAACGTGCATCGAGCGCATGGGCACAATCAGATACTACCTGGAGTCTCCAAGGACAGCCATCTCTTTTATCTTCTGCAAGGAGCAGATGAGCTTCTCAAGGTCCTCCATGGGGCTAATGGTCTAGAGATTTTGGTTCAATGATCTCATATTGGCAGATCATTTTCTGTGTGTTTTTGATGCTATTTTTAAACATGCTTGGATAGTTCATGCTGGCATTTTGACCGACGAGTCTATCACTTGTACGGCATCCAGTTTAGCCATGTGCTTCTGTGAATAAATGATATTGTTTATTCTCCCTGTTTCTCCTCCAGCTGGCACCTGAAAACACTCTGATGTCCTTCCAGAAAGCAGTGGAGCAGAAAATCTACGGCGTGCAGGCAGATGTGGTGATAAGGCAAGTCTCCAAGAGCGAAGAAGGTTGCTTGCCAGTTTTTTCTTTTGAGCGCTTCACGCACGTGTCCACGTCCCATGTTGTCATATTAGTTAAGGAAGACTTGGAAAGACAGCGATGCTTTTAGAAAGGGAGTTAAGGAATCAGCAAACGTGACACTTTTTTATTAGTAGATGGAGAGAGTGCAAGCTTTTAAGCTATACGGCACTCTTCATTCAGAGCACAAAGTGGCATAAGCCCTTTTGTGTCTGCTTTGGTCTTGGGTTCAAAGCTGATTCCAAAGACTGAAGGAAAAGTCTTTAAACAAGCACTATCACATCTGGCAGGTTCAATGCAGGAGCTTGCAGATGTTTATTTTTCAGGAATCCGACCGAGGATTGCGGCCGAGGCGCTGGACCTGGGTGTCATTCTTGACCAGTCCCTAACTAAGTCATCACAGGTGGGGGCTGTTGTCCGGAGCTGTTTTTACCAATTACATATGCTCCACCAAGTTCGCCCCTTTTTGTCAGAGGCCGAACTTACCATCGCAGTACATGCCCTGGTCACCTCTAAGCTTGACTATTGCAACTTGCTGTATGCAGGGCTTCCCTTGAAGCAAATCCAGCGCCTACAGGCTGTACAAAATGTGGCAGCCAGGTTGGTCAAGGGTAGGCTGACCAGATGAAAAGGAGGACGGGGCTCATGTAACTTTTAACAGTTGTAGAGAAAAGGGAATTTCAGCCGGCATCATTTGTATGCAATTCGTACCTGGTGAAATTCCCTCTTCATTACAACAGTTAAAGCTGCAGGGCCCTGCCCTCTTGTGTATCTGGTCATTCTAATATAGGTCCTGCAGCTTGAACTGTTGTGATGAAGAGAGGATTTCACCAGGTACGAATTGCATACAAATGACGCCTGCTGAAATTCCCTTTTCTCTGCAACTGTTAAAGATACAGGAGCCCTGTCCTCCTTTTCATATGGTCAGCATAGTCAAGGGGCTTCCGAAGTGGTCCTCTATCACTTCGGTGCTTCAAGAGCTCCACTGGCTGCCGGTGGCTGCTAGGGTGCACTACAAGGTTTTATTAACGATGTATAAAGCCCTGCACTGCTTGGGCTCTGGTTACTTGAGTGCTCGCCTTGCTCCTGTGTCCCACCATTGGCAGACCCGCTCTCAAGGACAGGGTGACCTGATCATCCCCCGCTACAATTTGGAATGTGCGGGGGCCAGGGCCTTTTTAGTGGTTGGCCCCCGACTATGGAACAATTTGCCACTGGAGATTAGACAGGCTCCCACCGTCAATTGTTTTAAACGCCTCCGTAAGGGGTTCTTATTTGCACAAGAGTTTGGGGGAGGGGTGGTTTAAATTTTAATGCAGGTTGAGGGTTCTTAATCAAAATTGTTTTATATATTATTGTAAAGCGTCACGATGCCAGAAGTGGTGAGGCGGCACTATAAAAATGTTTTAAAATAAATAAATAAAAAAATCTCTTCTCCTGATGCTTAACAGAAGGAGGTCTTTCTTAAGCTTTCTTAAGCCAGCTTCACTCTGACACCACGGACTCCGGTGAACTGATCTTCCAATGACAAAAGATCTTGAAAGTTTCCAGCGGATGATCCAGCACTTAGAATTGTCATGGATCCTGGGACTTCTCCCGGTGTCCAAATGGAATTGAGCATTACCTACAGGGCATCCGTGTGTCGTTTCTACCCTCCTTTCTCTCACAATGGGTAGAAATGAGAATGTGTAGTGCGCCATGACATGATGCGCTTCCACAGCCATGCTCTGTAGCATTGCTGTTTAATCTTCCCCAGAGCTGGAGCCGGACAGTATCTTGTGCCTAAATTGCCAACACTTTTTTTTAACTGGCCTCTACGATGCTAGTAACAAGGCAAGGGAAGAAGCCAGGCGGGTTTCTCTGGGGAAGGAGTTCCACAGCCAAGGTGCTTCGTAAGGTGGGGATGCATGGAGTGGGGCCCCAAACGTGACCTGGGAAATCCAGCGGGGTAATAAAGAGAGCAGGCAATCTGTGAGAGAGATCTTGGCCCAGGCGACTTACCTGCTTTAAGGATCAAATGTCAGCATTTGTTAAATTAGAGTGACCATATGAAAAGGAAGACAGGGCTCCTGTATCTTTAATAGTTGCATAGAAAAGGCAGCAGGTGTTATTCATATGCATGCAGCACCTGGTGAAATCCCCTCTTCATCACAACAGTGAAAGCTGCAGGAGCCCTGCCCTCTTTTGTATCTGGTCACTCTAGTATAGCTCCTGCAACTTTAACTATGGTGATGAAGAGGGGATTTCGCCAGGTGCTGCAAGCATACCAATGGCACCTACTGGAATTACCTTTTCTATACAACTGTTAAAGGTACAGGAGCCCTGTCCTCCTTTCCGTAGCGTCACCCTAGTTAAATGAGGTTGGAAATCAACTGGATGCCAGTGAGGATGGTATAATGCAGGACTGATACAATTCATTGTGCTGAGCACCAGTTTGAACCCTCACTGTTAATGTTCTGGGCCTGTTGTCATTTCCAAATATTTTCAGTATGGAGCACCAGATCTTTTAGGCTTCAGCTCCCCACCAGCCCCAGCCAGCATGGCCAATGGTCAGGAATGCAGGCCACGACATCTGGAGGGCTCCAGGGTGGACCAACCCAGAGGGGGGAAAGTGATGGCCACTAATGGCTGGAAAGGGAACTAATGGCTGGAAGAGGAATCCAATCCCCTGTGCCAGTTGGAGCAGTGAGGTCCTCATGCAGCAGTTTTTGTTCGTTTTATTGTATGGGATTTTACTATGTATGTAACCTTAGGGCTTTTGCCCTTACGAACATAGGAAGCCGCTTTATACCGAGTCAGACAATTGGTTCATCAAACCCAGTCTTGCCAACTTATCAGCAGCCAACAGCTGTCCAGGGTTTCAGGCGGGCATTTTCCCAAACTTACCTGGAGATTTACTTCTGAGCCATGGCTCCCCTCCCCTCCAGTAGACCCACCTGGATGCAAGTGGACAGATCCTTGCCATACAGGAGAGGGTACAACTGGCTTTCCAACCTTGGCTGGTGAAAGCTCCATCTGTTTGATGACGATGCGAAGAGCCGTAGCTCAGTGGTGAAAGCCCCTGCTTTGTACGCAGAAGGTCCTAGGTTTGATCCCCGGCATCTCCAAGAAAGACCCATGACTGAAACCCTGGTGGAACCATCAGTGTCGACAGTACTGGGCTGGATGGACCAGTAGGCCTATATACACCAGTGGCTGGGGAACATGGGCTGGAGGGTGCTGTTGCACCTGTGTCCTGATTGTGGATTGCGGTCGGCAGCCGGTTGGCCACTGTGTGAGCAGGGTGCTGGACTAAATGGACCTTTGGTCTGATCCAGCATCAGGGCTCTCCTTGTGTTCTTATGTCCTTATGACCAAGAGAGTTTCAGCGTCGTGTGTAGTGCTGGCTCTTCAGGGTTCGTAGGGCCTTTGGGAAAACCCCCCTCCATGGCCCCCCTCCCCCTGTGAGTCTACCATCTCATTATCAGTATCCCCAGTTGCTCTTGCTCCTCCTCCTCTTCCTCATCATGGCTTCCGCTTGCTTGACCGGCAGACAGCCAGGGAGCAGGTAAGCCATGGCATCTCCTGTTCCTCCTTCTCGCCACCACCGTTGCCTGGGCCAGAGTGAGAGGCAGGTGGACAAGCAGGTTGCAACGGGAAACTCACTGCGATAATAAAAGATAAAACAATAACTGGGTTCACCGAGGAATGGAAACCTTTGATAGATTTTTTAAAGGAGAGAGAAGGGAAGGACATATTTGCATGCGGATTCAGCGATTAAATTGGAAGAAAAACAATTGATAAAGATAGGGAAGTCGGGAAATTCACTCACTATTTTGTTTCATTTTTTATTAGTCTTATTGGGTTAAAGCATTAAGAAAACGTAGATATTTTTGTTTGTTGGAGAAATTCGGAAGTCCATTTTAATGTTGTCTGTTGTGTTGTTGTATTGTTTATGTTTTATCTTTGTCTGAAAAATAAAAAGTTTTAAATTGAAAAAAAGCAGGTTGCAGCGGGGGAGAGGAGGAGCAACTCCCGGGGGGGGGTCTTGTCAATGGGCCCCTGCTATAGTGTGGGCCCCTCGGCGGGTGCCCAGCCATACCTGCTCAGCGTTTTGCAGGCTCTGCCCGGTAAGTTAAAGGCCAATGCTTCCCCTCCCTTTGTCCCACAGTTACGACGGGGTGCCTTTCCTCATGCACGACAAGACCCTGCGGAGGACGACCAACGTGGAGAACGTGTTTCCAGACGTGGCCTACGAACATCCCTCCATGTTCAACTGGACCGACTTGGAGAGCCTGAATGCTGGCGAGTGGTTCCTAAAGGTGCGTATTCAGAAGAGGGCAACGAGGATGATCAGGGCTCTGGGAACAAAGCCCTGTGAGGAGAGACTGAAAGAACTGGGTCTGTTGAGCCTGGAGAAGAGAAGATTGAGGGGAGACATGATAGCACCCTTCAAATACTTGAAAGGTTGCCACACAGAGCAGGGCCAGGAACTTTTCTCAATCATCCCAGAATGCAGGACGCGGAATAATGGGCTCAAGTTACAGGAAGCCAGAGTCAGTCTGGAAAGCAGGAAAAGCTTCCTGGCTGTTAGAGCAGTACGACAATGGAACCAATGAGCTAGGGAGGTGGTGGGCTCTCCCACCCTAGAGGCCTTCAAGAGGCAGCTGGCCAGCCATCTGTCAGGGATGCTTTAAGGTGGATTCCTGCATTGAGCAGGGGGTTGGACTCGATGGCCTTATGGGCCCCTTCCAACTCTACCATTCTATGATTCTATGATAAGGTGTGCAAAGGAATATCGGAGTTCTCCCAACTTTGTTCACTGTGAACTTTCCTTGAATCTGGAAGAAGGGCTGAGGAGAAAGTGAATGGGCAGCTCTCCCTGAAATTCAAGCGTGTTTCCCAGAACTTCCTTTCTATATTCCACTGATTAATCCAGGGTTCCATTCTCACAACCAGCTGCTTCCTTGCATGATGGCGCAAATAAACTGGGATTGTTTGGGGAGGCAAAATTGGTCCTGAATCCTCCTCTTTCTATACTTCCCCCCTGATCCCACGCGCATCTTGTCTTTCTTTCTTTCAGGGTGCAATCTCATGCATGTTTAGACTGGAAAAATAGTCCTGCAACTCCCAGCATGCCCCAGCTGAGTTCGCACAAACAGATTATAAAGGGATAAACCGGTTTCTGGAATGCAGGAGGAAGCTCGCGGGATTGAACAGAACAAAAACTCAGGCTCCCCGCACCTAGACAGCTAGTGTGTCAAGAAAAGAGTTTCTAATCTAGGCCTCTCCCTGATAGGCTAGCTTTCTATGACCGTAGAGTGCCTGTTTTAATATGAGGAAGGAAGTATTCAGTCACCCACGTGCAATCTGGACCTGAACAGCCTGGGAACAGTTGGGTTCTGGATGTGGAATCCAGCTGGGGCACCGCACATACGAAAGCAGCATGTCAGACAGGAGACCAAAGGTGCAATAATTGTATGCATGTTTAGACAGAAAAAAAAGTCCTACAGCTCCCAGCATTCCCCAGCCAGCATAGGCTGAGAGTTGCAGGACTTCTTTCTGTCTCAACATGCAGAGGGTTATGCTCTAAGTGTATACCCTCCTCCTTCACAGCTAGATTTCTATATGCAGGGGAAATCTTCGATGGAGGAGCATTCAGTGCAATTTGGAGTGGTCCTGTCCAGAAGCAGCTTTATTTGATGTTTGTGAGAACTTGGCCTTTATGTCTCCTGTTTTTTTTTGCCTCCCGGGAATCAATACTCCAGAATTTAATG
The DNA here is from genome assembly GCA_029215795.1 of Anniella stebbinsi. Taxonomy (NCBI): domain Eukaryota; kingdom Metazoa; phylum Chordata; class Lepidosauria; order Squamata; family Anniellidae; genus Anniella; species Anniella stebbinsi. The sequence goes on from JARDYH010000001.1 coordinate 39,445,851, forward strand.
TAAGGGCGGCGGGAGGGGGGGAATTATTGGCATCCTTCAGAACACCCCCACAGCTAAAAGAAAAGTGAAATTTGGCTGCACTCTTATGCTTGGAAGGGAGCCCCTTTGATCTCCAAGTTCACCTGCACAGGACTGGGCTGCAGGTTTACTAGCTTTCTAAATTGCAGCTGTGACATAGAAGTGAATGAATTATTTTGTTCTAATTTTATTGGTCATTCTCTTGCCTTTTGGGGAATGGACCATGGCTCAGTGGTTGAGCGCATACTTTGCCCACAGAACATCCCATTTTGTACCATGAGCATTGATTGCCAGTTAACAAAGTATTGGGTGGGGAACGCTGGGAGCCATAGGACTTTTTTCTGTCCAAACTTGCATACGATTGCAGCCTTAAGCATCTTCAGACCGCTTTTTTCAGATGCAGAACCTCCCATTCTGATTTGCAAAGAGTTTCGGTGGTGGCAGGATAAAATTGCAGAATTGAATGAACATTTATTCAGTGGAGTAGAATAAGATGGCAGGAAGCTAAACATCCCGGAAAGCCCGGGGTTAATTTTTCTCATGATTCCCCCCTCCCCCCCACACATGCAAAATAAGAGATGGTTCCACCTCCCCTGTAGAAGAATTCCAGTGGTGGGGAACCACAAGAGAAGAGGCCGCAGATGATGCCGGGAGCTGCAGAAGGGCCTCGGAGAAGGGTCAAAACATTGGGTTGGTGCATAGGGCTAAAGGGAGACCTTAAGTCATTCTGTGATATCTCACCTGCTTCTCTTTATGGTGGTGGTTGGACCACTGGTCCAGCGTATCTGGAGGGCTTGAGGGCCAGATGTTCACCAAGCAGGATATAACACTTTGAAAGCGGTTTGAAAACGGTATATGGAAGGTGTCCTGGGCCCCAACAATACAAGAGCCAGTGTGGTGTAGCGGCTAGAGTGTTGGACTGGGAGTCTAGAGATCCAGGTTCTAGTCCCCGCTCGGCCATGGAAACCCACTGGGTGACTTTGGCCCAGTCGCAGACTCTCAGCCCAACCTACCTCACAGGGTTGTTGTTGTGCGGATAAAATGGAGAGGAGGAGGATTATGCACACCGCCTTGGGTTCTTCGGAAGAAAAAAGGTGGGATATAAATGTAATAAATAAAGAAATAAATGAAATACTGTTATAAACTGTTATACAGCAGTAGTGTAGGCTGGGGAAGTCTCAGCTAACACACCAGCTGAGAGAAGAGATTCCCTCTTTGTCTCCACAATCGCAACCACCTTAGCTCATCCAAGGGCCGCATGACAAGCTCAAAGCTAGGAATCCCGCAAGGGAGTTTAATCAGAGACGGAGCTTCCAGGATGAATGAATCTCCCCCTGTCCTCCTGCTGTGTCGGATAAGGAGTCTTCGCTCTTCTGCACAATCTGTCACGGGATGGCAGATGGGGATCCGCTTTAAAAGAGCGGGATGTAGGCGGTGACCCAAAACCCAGCAAAGAAAGGTCGTCACACAGAGGAGGGCCAGAATCTCTTCTCGATCATCCCAGAGTGCAGGACACAGAAATCCGGGCTCAAGTTACAGGAAGCCAGATTCCGGCTGGACATCAGGAAAAACGTCCTGATGATTAGAGCAGCATGACAATGGAGCCAATGACCTAGGGAGGTTGTGGGCTCTCCCACACTAGAGGCACTCAAGGTGCAGCTGGCCAGCTGCCTGTCAAGGCAGGCTTTAAGGTAGACTCCTGCATGGAGCAGGGGGTTGGACTCGATGGCCTTATAGGCCCCTTCCAGCTCTACTATTCTATGATTCTTACAAACATCTGTGCGCAACTCAGAAAACAGATGGTGGGGTTGGGCCAACCGCTCTGTTCCCCTGGCAGCAGCATCTTCGAGCATATCAAGAGTGGGTTCTGGAAGCGTCTTGAGCACAAGCACAGAAATCAGGTTTGCGCTCTAGAGATGACTTTCTCCTAGCTCTTGGCTTTAAAGATTGGTGCCCTTCTTTCTTTCCCACCCTCCTGCTTTCCACAGAACGATCCCTTCTGGACAGCCAACTCCCTCTCCCGGTCCGACTTCGTAAAAGCCGCCAACCAGTCGGTCTGTAAGCTGACCGACATGCTGGAGGTCATCAAGGGCAACGCGACCGTCCTCTTGAACCTCCAGGACTTGCCCCCGGAGCATCCCTACCACAGCGTTTTCGTCAACATCACCCTGAAAACGATCCTCGAATCGGGCATCCCTCAGCAGGCTGTGAGTTCCACGTCACGTTTGTAGGTAGATGCTGCCAGACCATGGGGGGGGGGAGGGGAGGCTCCATGCACCCATTACAGCAAGAGATAGCAGGGGTCTGGAGCCAGGCTACTGGAAATGGCCTCTTCGTAGGTTGTTGCAAGCTGATCTTCCAAACCCCATGAGAGAAGAGGAGGGAAATCTTCCCTAGGAAACTCCTCAAAGCTTACCTTGTTCGCTGCCACTCATGATTAAACTTCGTCTTCTACCTGCCCTCCACATGATTCCAGCCAGTCAGGGAGCATGTATCCAGTGTGATTCAAATCAGATCACCAGCTAGTCAATCAGGGTTGGTGCACTGCAATGTCAGTGAGGGCAAATGAAGCCTTGGCATTACAAAGTGTGCAATGGGAAACTGAATGGAGGGTGGGAGGGAGCCTATTGACCCTCTGCCGAGGCGAATGGCCTGATCTACCTCCTCTTCCCCTGGGATCTCTTGTGTGTAATTTTGAGCTTTTTTCAGGTGGGGGAAAATACAAAAGTGTTTGTGAGCATCCCACAGACTTGCACCAGTTCTGAATCTGCATTGATTTATATATTCATATCAACACATCCTGCTGAAGCTCCATTAAAACCTGGTTCACACAACACAGGTTGTCATTGAACCATATGAGTTGTTGAATCCTGAGTTGTTGTGTTGTGTGAATTCAGCCCTGCTAACAAACTATGATTTGTTAGCCACAAACAGCCCACTGTTCACAACAAACTATGGGTTCTCTTTGTGGTTGTTTGTGGTTAACAAACCATGGTTTATTAGTGCAGCTGAGTTCACACAACAAAGCGACCCAGGATTCATTAGCAACCCACACTCAACCCATATTCAACCCATACTCTGGCTCATCGAGTTATGTGAACCCAGCCTAAGAGTGGGCATCCACTCCTGATCTCAGCAGTCTTTGAACGGGGACTGGGGGAGGCAAAAAACGTGCCTTGGCCAACAAAGTTCTGCTCAACAGCTGGAAGAGTTTTGTGCCTTCCCAATTAAGGGTGTGAGTTTTTGTTGTTGTGTTGAACCTGAAGCGTCTCGTAATCCCACATGCGGAGCAATGAGGTTGGAAGAAGGTTCCGTATTTAGTTCCCATCTGTTTTCCTAGCAACTGACACCGGCACCCAGATTTCAATTAAGCAGGCGGCTGCTCCCACAAATACTCATTCCAGGAGGCTGCCTCAATCTGTTGATGTTTCTCTCCCCTCCCAACCCCAGTCTCATTTTAAGCTCTCTCTGTGTGTGTGTGTGTGTGTGTGTGTGTGTGTGTGTACATGCGTACCTTTGGCATCGCGGACCGGTATGCCGCATCTGCGTTCACTCTGAACACTGTTTGGGGTTTAATTTCCCTGTGCGGTAGGAGCAATAGCCTTCCATAAGAAAAAAAAATGGAGAAACCCAGAATTTTAGCCTACTCGTGACTGGAGAACCTCACAGTCTGCTCAGAAACGAAAGGCAGCGCGCTTCAAAAGGGAGCAAGCTCCAAGGATGTTTTTAGGATGTTTTTAGGATGTTTTAAGGCAGTTTTAATAACGTGTGTCATGTTTTAATCAGTTTTATGTATTTTATCATGTTGTTCCCTGCCTCAATCCAAATGGAGAGGCGGGTAAGAAATAAATTATTCTTATTATTATTATTATTATTATTATTATTATGGACAGGAGACATTCACACTCTTTCTGACCCAGATCTTAGCACGTGCGAAAAATGTCCAGGTTTAAACGCACGATGCTTTTGCATGCATGGCACTGAAGTGCAGGATTCTTGCCTGCAACTCAGCACCAGAATGCATCCGAGGGGACAATCTTAAGTGGAATGACCTTAGGCGCAACCCGAGGGGTGTTTTATATGGGGGACCCGGTGCTCAAAATCCAAACCAGTGGAACTTAGAAAGCTGGCCTATGCCCATGGGGGCTGGTCGCTCTGATGTCAGTGGGGCGGAGAATCCACTCCGGATTTCAGTCAGAAGCAGTGAGAGAGAGAAAGCCAAGGGTGGGGGCCAGAACCAATGATGTGTCTTGAGAAAGTATATATTCAAGTAGGTCATTTGATCTTGAAGTATTTATTCAAGTGGAGCCTACGCATTTTGGGCTCAAAATGAGTTCTTCCTCCGGGCAATCTACAAATAAACAAATTTATAAAACAAAATATTTACATTTCAGAAGGGGAAACAAATTCCAAAACAATTTAAAAACTAATTCTATTACTAAAGATGTTACGACAATAATTATTTTTTTAAAAACCATACACAAAGACACTGTTTATCAATTCAAATACATATTTTACGGGCTACAGTATGATAATACAAAAATACAACAAGCAGGAAAGACTAATATATTATTCAACAATAAAAAAATCACATGTAAATGTATTTTTTTTTGTTTTATAAATTTGTTTATTTGTAGATTGCCCTGAGGAAGGACTCATTTTGAGTCCGAAATGCGTAGTAGGCTCTAATTGAATGAATACTTTTTCAAGATTAAATGACCTACTTGAATATACATGTTCTCAAGACACATCATTGGTTCTGCCCCCCGCCCTTGGCTTCCCCCCCCCCCTTTCACTCCCTTACGGGGTTCCCTTTCTCCTCCTAATTCAGTCAGAAGCAGCCAAAACTCTAAAGGAGCTCTTCGAGGCGCTTTGGCACCTTGGATAGATGCCACCAGCCTCCATGGCCTTATATTGAATCAAACCACTGATCCATCTAGCCCAGTATTGCCGACACTGACTGGCAGCTCTTCTCCCTCCAGGGCTGCAGACAGGATTCTTGCCAAAACCTGCCTGGAGTTGCTGGGGGTTGAATTCACGACCTTCCGCCTGCCAAGCAGGGCCTCTGCCACTATTGCGCTTCGCTAACCAACCTCGGAGCTGCTTCCTAACCTGTTATTTCTACTGTTGTGGGGCTGCTGTATGATAGTTTCTTTTTTGGGGGAGCACCCCCAGAACTAAGATGTGGCGGCTAATGGACTGTATTGGCACAGGATTTTTAAAAAACGTAATTTGATTGTGTAAGTTTTTTAACATTTTCCACGTGAAATGAGACCTGCTTTTCGGAGGACCGTGAATTCCTGTCTTTTACCGGTGCTTCTTGTTTCTGGGTTGGATGCTAGGCTAAAATTCTGGATTTCTCCACTGCTCGTTGAGAGGGAGGAGCGGGGTGGGGTGGGGTGGGGGGAACACAACGCTGCAAAAGAGGAACTAGGAAGTTCTGACTGCAGACCCTGAACTGTCTTTCTAGCCCTTTCCTATCTCTGTGTTCGTTATGCAAGAAGGAGAACAGACCAATCAGGAAGCAGGAGGATAGGCCAATCAGGGATGCCTGCAACCAAAGGATGCAGAATAGGTTGCAGCAGTTGGGAGAGGTTGCGATTGTGCTGGAGAATTTGAGTGGGAGAGTTTGAGATGAGTGGCAGAGAGTTGTGTGGTCTGAGAGTTTGAGTGGGGGAGTTTCAGTTTGAGTAGGAGAGTTTCAGTTGAGTAGCTTGCTGATAAGTTAGCCTTCAGTTCTCTACTGTTTTTTTTGAAAAAAGTATTCATTTATTCCCAATATTTGCATACTGCTGAATATAGTGGAATCTCTAAGCAGTATATGACATCCTTCCCCCATCTGCCACCCTCCAGATGTCTTGGACTACAACTCCCATCAGTCCCAGCTGGGGCAGCCAATGGGCATGTTGGCTAAGCGTGATGGGAGTTGTACTCAAAAGATTTAGAAGGCACCAGGTTGGGGTAGGCTGTTATATAATAACATCTACAGGCATACACACACGCACATTGAGGGCACGAACCAGCCTGAGTTTCTGCCGTTTATGTCCCCTCAATTTCAGCAGGTGAGATTTCAGGCATGTTCTTTATTCACCCTTTGAAACTGAACTGCTTGACTTTGTCTGCATCGTGTCTCGAATATGACCCGTTTGCTAACCCTTTTTGAAGGCGGGAGGGCGTAGAGCAACGGGGGCCATGCATACTAGTATCTCCTGCCTGATCAGAGCTCATGACCACACGGAGAGTTCTTCTTTTAGAACTCCCTTTCAGATCTTGCCAATTCAATGCAGCCAAGTCTGAACTAAGGGGGGGGGGGCAGGGTCAGTGTGCACGGCCCCGATCCTCTACCCACTTTAAGCCCTCATGCGTTTATGTGAACCCCTGCAAATAGGGCTACTGGGTTGTTGTTATTTGGGATGGAGTCAGGGATAAAATAGGAGAAGCAATTCAAAAATATCCTGAATATATATATATATATATATATATGATAATCTTGTTGCTGTTTTCTGCAGAGATCTGGTAATTAAAATAGCAGCATTAACCAGGATTCTTACATAATGGAACTGGGACAACTAGAATAATGTATACAGAATGCTAGAAATTCCCCAGAAATATCATCTGTGAAATTGCTAAAATGAGGGCAGAGCTGGCAAATAATTACATCCGAAATCTGGGCCCCTATTAAAAACTATCTTGAAAAGATGGGGGGTAATCTTTAATGGTTGGAATTGTTTCAACTTGTATTGCACTGATGATTTTGCATCTGTACTTATTTTACATGATATAAATTTGCTCTGAATATTTTTAATGCGTACACGTTGTAATAGCGTTGCAATTATATGAGCTGTGCTTTTGAGAAACTTTTTTTTTTTTTTTTTTTTGCTGTTCATGGAATGAAGAATGCAATCGCAATACTAACTGCATAAAACAATGGTGGACAAATTGCGACGCTCCAGATGTTGTGGCCTACAACTCCCACCCAACCCTAGCCAAATGATGAGAGTTGTAGGCCAAAATATCTCGATGTCAGCATCAGGCCCGGTCTCCCTAGTGTGCACCCCGAATCGGACTCGGAGCCTGGAGAAAAAGAAGTAGACCAGCCAAGACAGGAAGCGAGGGAGGAAATTCTCCAAGACTTTCCAGGAGTTAAGGAGGAATGTTCCCAGGAGCTTCTCAGACAGGAGGCCCAGGCTCAAAGATCATCCTACCCGCCTCCGGGAACTCAGTCTGTCGGAGGGGGAAGGCGCATCGGAATTGACAGATCCCAGAGTCTGCCACAGGGTCAAGCGGGCAGAGTTGAGAGAAGGTGGGTGGTGGTGCGCAAGGTTAGTCGTTCACCAGAGGTTACAGCTGGAAGAACCTCCCTGAAGGAAGTGTCCGGTAACAGCCTGTCAGGCACCGTGGGAACCCGTCCATTTAGGTGATAGGCAACTGCCTTGCGTCGTTAGTCTAATTAAGTTTCAAGGATAGCTCCTAGCACTCACACTGATTTTTCTGATTTTTGTTTCCTTCGAACTGCCACTTTTTTTTATCATAGCAAATCACTTCTGTCTGTTTGCCATCGCTCCAGGTGATGTGGTTGCCGAACTTGGAGCGAAGCCTGGTTCAGGAGATCGCCCCGGATTTCCAGCAGACCTCCAGTGTCAAGGCAGATGCCCAACGTCTGAGGGACAAAGGCTTCCAGAAGCTGAACCTGCGGTACACCAAGGTCACCAGTGACGATATCAGGTTCTGCCTTTGGCTTTCGTTGTGACTCTCTTCGGCCAAGTTCTCACAAACATAGGGATAAACCTGTTTCTGGACTGTAAGAGTAAGCTTGCGGGATTGAACAGAACAAAAACTCAGACTCCCCGCACCTAGACAGCTAGTGTGTCAAGAAAAGAGTTTCTAATCTAGGCCTCTCCCTGATAGGCTAACTTTCTATGACCGTAGAGTGGCTATTTTAATATGAGGAAGGAAGTATTCAGTCGCCCATGTGCAATCTGGACCTGAACAGCCTGGGAACAGTTGGGTTCTGGATGTGGAATCCAGCTGGGGCACCGCACATACGAAAGCAGCATGTCAGACAGGAGACCAAAGGTGCAATAATTGTATGCATGTTTAGACAGAAAAAAAGTGCTACAGCTCCCAGCATTCCCCAGCCAGCATAGGCAGAGAGTTGTAGGACTTCTTTCTGTCTCAACATGCAGAGGGTTATGCTCTAAGTGTGTACCCTCCTCCCTCACAGCTAGATTTCTATATGCAGGGGAAATCTTCGATGGATGAGCATTCAATGCAATTTGGAGTGGTCCTGCCCAGAAGCAGCTTTATTTGATGTTTGTGAGAACTTGGCCTTTATGTCTCCTGTTTTTTTTTGCCTCCCGGGAATCAATACTCCAGAATTTATTGTAAGGGCGGCGGGAGGGGGGGGAATTATTGGCATCCCTCGGAACACCCCCCACAGCTAAAAGAAAAGTGAAATTTGGCTGCACTCTTATGCTTGGAAGAAGCCCCATTGATCTCAGTGGGCTTACGTCCAAGTTCACCTGCACAGGATTGGGCTGCAGGTTTACTAGCTTTCCAAATTGCAGCTGTGACATAGAAGTGAATGAATTATTTTGTTCTAATTTTATTGGTCATTCTCTTGCCTTTTTGGGAATGGACCATGGCTCAGTGGTTGAGCGCATACTTTGCCCACAGAACATCCCATTTTGAACCACGGGCATTGCCAGTTAACAAAGTATTGGGTACCAGATGATTGGAGAAGCTTCTCTCTGATGAAAACCGTATAGAGCTGCTGCTGAACTAAGCAGACAATCATGGATGGGTAATTTAAACAGGAAGTAGGGCGCTTCCTCTGGCCTTTCATTCCTATGACTGTTGATTTATAGATAATGCCAAATCTTAATAAATTACTGTTAGATAATAAAGGGGCAGCAGAAAAGCCATTTATCAGAGGCAGTATGCTTACGTACACCAGTTGCTGGGGAACATGGGTGGGAGGGTGCTGTTGCACCATGCCCTGCTTGTGGGCTTCAAGTGAGCAGCTGGTTGGCCACTGTCTGAAGAGAGTGCTGGACTAGATGGACCCTTGGTCTGATCCAGCAGGGCTCTTCTTATGAATATATGGGAGAGATTGAGAGAGAGAGAGAGAGAGAGAGAGAGAGAGAGAGGGAGGCTCAGTTCGGGCAACACGTTTCTCAACGGTGGTTTTAGAACTCCACAGTGGAGTTTCTACACCACCGTTGAGAAATGGGTTGTCTGGCGGGAAAACTCCACGTGACGGTGGAGTGTTTTTGGAAAACACTCCACGCAGAATATCCACGCTGTGCAGAGGAGAGTGCCAGCACAACTGTTGTATGGCGGGCTCTGTGGAGTTTCCATTGTGTTGAGTTGACTTTTCCCATGGGCTACAGAGTTCCCTGGCAAGAGCGGTGAAAGGAGCAAGTGCCGCTCTAGGAGAGCCGCCGGGATTGTGTTTTTTTGCAGCAATGGCTGATGGGGTACCATTGGGAGGGCCAGGGGAGGAGAGAGAGTGAAGGAACTGTCACTCAAATACCGTGTTGAGTTTTACTCAATTCTATGGTTGCCCACACTCACACAACAGTGGTGTTATAACATGTTGTGTGGGAAGTACCCCCTAAAAACTCAACCATTGAGTGGAGTTTTCACACTGCGTTGACTAACATGTTGTCTGAACTGAGCCAGAGAGAGAGAGAGAGAGAGAGAGAGAGAGAGAGAGAGCTCTGTCACACCTAATTCCCCCTTTCCGGTTTGCTTCTGCATTTTTTTGCCTCTGAGGCAGAAGTGCTCTTCCACTCCGCTCTGCTCCACCCCTCCCCTCCTCTTTCTCCCTCCAGTCAGGTCCTGTCAGATGAGCACTTCAGCCAGACCACCTTTCTGCTGGGCAAAAATGGAAGGACCCTTTAGTCTGGCTCTTTGGGAGCGAGGGGCTACAATCCTGTCTTTGTAGAGATTCTGGCATTATATGATTTCAAAAAAGGCTTTTGAGCCTGGGATGCAAGGTTTGGGTTTTAGATTGAGGCTTGAAGCCAGCTGCTGGGAGAGATCGCTTTTCCCTGCCAGGACCTGATGCAATCCATTCAAGCCCCCAGTTCCTTTCAAACAACACAGAGGCTTGGAGCACATTAAATGTGCTTAGGGAAAAGAATCCAGCCTTTTAGCATTCTAGGAAAGGCTGGAGAAGAGGCGGGGTATCAGCAGGACAGGCACGGCATCCTGTGACTACCATGCTGCAAATCCGCACACCAGGCATGGCGAGAGCGCACGTTGGGGAAGGCTGATGTACCAGATGTGTCCCTGATGCTGGTTCTCCCAATGTCCTCCCTGGAACAAGATTGGGCATTTTTCTATGCAAGTTTACACCTCAGGCACTGTCCCAGCCTGTTCCTTTTTTCTCCTCCCAAACCCCTGTTGTTACCATGGAGCTGTGATGAAGTCCAGTGTCCCCATTTATTTTAGAAATCACTCTGTGCACAAAATGCAGCCCATTAATAACCCTTAATCAACCTGTCTTGTCCTCAGTGACTGCATTAATGGATGTTGCATCGGGCCCTCGGAGGGTTTCCTTGAGAGTTTGTTTTTCCTCCACGATCAGATGAAATGCGATGAAATGGTTTTGGGCATCAACTTGGAGCTGGGGCAAAAGTCTTGCAGAAGGATGGGAAGGATGTAGGGCTGTGCACAGCCCCCCCCCCCCCTCCACTCTGGATCCAGAACCGGATGAACCAGATCGGATCCAGACCAGATTGGACCTCCCCCAATCTGCTCCGGAACCGGATCCAGAGACTCCCCCCCTCCCCCCCTCTCCCTGCTTACCTGCGGCCTCCTCGTCGCCGCTGCTGTCCACCGCTGCTGCTGCTTCTGCTCTACTGAGAACTAGCCAAGACCTGGTTCTCAGTAGAACGATGTCGCACCGGGTGACATCATCACCTGTCGCGACATTGCTCTACTGAGAATCAGGCCACGAGGCCTGGTTCTCAGTAGAGCGGAAGTAGCGGCTGCGGCGGATGGCGGCAGCGAGGAGGAGGCAGCAGGTAAGCAGGGAGAGTGGGGGAGGGTGTGTGTCAAATGGACTCACTGCCGGCTTGGTGTCCAGTCTGGAATGATCCAGTCCGGAATGATCCGGACCTCCCCCGATCTGGTTCGGATCTGGATCCGGGAGATCCGGATCACCCTGATCCACTTCGGATTCAGGATCTGGATCCGGATCTGTTCATAGCCCTAGAAGGATGTGCTTCTTTGTTTGCTTGCTCGTTTTGTTTGCTTGCTTAGAACCAGGGGTAGGCAACTGCCGGGCTGCAGGGCTAATTTGGCCCACGGAGGAACCGCCGTGGAACTTGCCCCTCTCTCAGGCCTGGCCTCCAAACCTCCTGTTCCTTTGTGCACCACTTGCTGCCCCCGTGAGGATGGCAGGTGAGGCCCAAAGGAGAAGTCCGGCTGCATCTTTTTCTCCACGCAGAAAGAGGAGCAAAGCTCCGCTCTCCTTTCTGCATGGGGAAAGGAAAAAGGGTGTGTGTGTGATGATCTCAGGGGAGGGGCTTTGGGAAGGCCCCCACCTCCTGACATCATCCAGATTGGGCTCTCTGTGTGTGTTTGTGTGTGTGTGGCAATTTGGCCCTTAGTGCAAAAGAAGTTCCTCCACCCCTCGCTTAGAAGATGGATACCCCAACCCACTGTCTTCTGAACAACCCTCAAAGTGGCTGACAGTAGCATTGCAATAATGCACACGTAGAAACCCAATGCCGGCACAATCCAGCAGGGCGGCATCTTCTAGCTGCCCAGTAGATGGGGATGGAGGGTGCTTCCTTTGAGCTCTGGAACTGGCAGTCGGGAGCCAAGTGCCCTTCCTGTTGGGGAATGGGGAAGAGAGCTCCCCGAAGGTGTTCCTGCTCTACCCGATGGTTTGGGCCAGGTTGGTCTTCTCCTTAAGAAGAGCCGTGCTGGATCAGACCCAGGCTCCAACTCGCCAGCATCTTGTTCACACAGTGGCTGATCAGCTTGCCTGTAGAAAACCTGCAGTTTAGGACATGAGTGTAATAGCAGCCTCCTTCCCATGTTCCCTAGCAACTGGTGTACTGTCTCTGATTAATAATAATAATAATAATAATAATAATAATAATAATTTTATTTCTTACCGCCTCTCCGTTTGGATCGAGGCGGGGAACAGCAGTAAATATAAAGATGCATAAAACTGATTAAAAACATGGTACACATTATTAAAATAGCAATAAAACATCTTAAAAAACATCCCCAAAACATTCTAAAATTCCACTGGATATGCCTGCCGGAAGAGACTATAGCCATCAAGACTAGTAGCCATTGATAGCCTTCTCCAGGAATTTATCCAACCCTCTTTTAAAGCTAACCCAATTGGTGGCTATCACTACGTCTTGTGGTAGCAAGTTCCAGAGTTTAACTCTGCGCTGTGTGAAGAAGTCCTTCCTTTTATCTGTCCTGAATCTCCCACCTATCAGGTTCATCGGATGACCCCATTGGGTTCTAGTATTATGATGGGAGGGAGGGAGGGAAATAACTCCCTATCCATGTTGTCCACACCATGCATAATTCTGTACACTTAACATGCCTCCTCTTCCTGGGAGGCAGGGGTGGAACCTCCCAGCATCAAGATCCTGCAGTTTTGTCCCCCAAATTACACATGACACGCATCCTTTTTATTACACTGGGAAGCATGGATAACGGAGCTTTTAGCCTTGTAGTACAAGACAGATTAAATAGAAACTCATCATAGGGTACAATCCGTTCCTCGACTTCTATGTCAGATGGAACCTGCATGTTCTGACGCAGAGTACCTCTGAGTCCCAGGCCAGATTTACACCAAGCAGGATAGGACACTTTGAAAACGTTTTGAAAACTATATGGAGCGTGTCCTGGGCTCGAACAGTTGTCAAAACTGTTATAAAGCTGTAGTGTAGATCGGGCCCCAAATGCTGGGGGGACTAATGGGGGGGAGGAGGGGAAGCCATCTTCTTCCGACCCGTCTTGTGAAATTCCCAGTTCCACTGATCTGGCTGTTCCTGATAATGGCGGACAAGAGAACAGCAGCTTGGTCTGACCCAGCAAGCCCGTCTTTCTGACCTTCTGCCTGCGGCTTCTGATGACCGGTGCTCTCTCTCTCTCTCTCTCTCTCCCCCCCCCCCCCTGGCTCTCCCAACAGGGAATACGCAGCAGCCAACCTGAGCGTAAACCTGTACATTGTGAATGAGCCGTGGCTTTACTCCATCTTGTGGTGCAGCGGGGCCCAATCCGTCACCTCCGACAGCTCGCACGTCCTCCGCAGGCTGCCTTCCCCCATCTGGCTCATGGTAAGTAGGTTTTCGGCCATGTTGGTTCCTTTCCCGGCCTGTTCCGAAGATGTAGGATGGGGCGATAAGCCAGGGGGCACATAACCTGCAGACCCCCCCCAAAGGAATTTACTGTGACCCTTGCTCCCATCGCTAGTGAATCCGACCCCCCAAAGCTGATTACCCTGCCCAACCCAGAGATCCTCATCCAGATAGTAAAGACTAGTGATGTGTATCAGGACCCCTGGTGTGTGTGTGTGTGTATCTGTCATCTATCTGTTGGTATCTGCCTGTCTCTGTGTCTGCCTGTCTCTCTCTTTCAATGGCCTCATCCACACCAAGCAGGATATTGCACTATGAAAGCGGTATATCAAAGGCAGGAGCCACACGGCTGCTTTATAGCGGTATTGAAGTGCACTGACAACTGTTGGGGTCCTTTGAAAAAATATGGAGTCCATTTTTGGAATATGTTTTGAGAACAGGGAAGGGGCAAACACCTTCAAAAGATACATTACAATTTTGGAAAGATGTATAATTGAATATATGCAGGTCTCCTGGGGGAGGGGAGCATGGGGGGTATGAGGGTTGTTAGTTATGTATTGTATTTTATGTTATGTTACTTTGTTTTAAGTTGAAAATAAAAAAATATATATATATAAAAAAACAAACCAACTGTTGGGGTCCACTGACACATACCATATACCGCTATATCCTGCTTGGTGTGGCTCCTGCCTGTTATATACCACTTTCATACCGCTTTGATAGTGCAATATCCTGCTTGGTGTAGATGAGGCCACTGTCTCTGTCTCTCTGTCTCTGGGTGTGTGTGTATGTATATGCAGTCCCACACATCTGAAGGGCACCAGGTTGGGGAAGCTGTTAAATTGGTAGCGGCTTTTCCCTGCCCTGGCTACCAGTTTCGTGGGTTAGAGCGTCATCTAGTGGCTGCTGGAGCGTTTATTCTGACGCACGTTTATTTGGTCTCGCGCCACTGTATCAGCTTGTTCCGTGGACTGATGAACAAAAGAACCCCACAACATGATGCCTTCCAGGCGTTTGGGGCTGCAGCTCCTGCCAGCGCTCTTGACCATTGGCCGTGCTGACTGGGGCCGATGGGAGTTGAAGTCCAGAACGTCAGGGAAGGGGGGGAACCAGGTTGGGAAAGGCTGCTCTAGATCAATCACAGGGAAGGGCGACTTTAATTGTGAATTAAGGACACACTTAATTCTTGTTTATTGGTTTACAGTATTTATATACTGCTCCCCATTCGAAATTTCGGAGCGGTGTACAAGAATAAAAACACATTAAAAATATATTTTTAAAAGAAGCAAAATGCAAAATGAACTGCAGCTGGTCATTAAGGGTAGGCTTCCTGGAACGACTTTTTCTGGAGGCGCTGGAAGGAATACAAAGTAGACACCTGCCTGATCTCCAGAGGCAGGGAATTCCATAGGATGGGGGCCACCACACTGAAGGCTCTCCTCCTGTTGGACTCCAATCGGAGGATGGGTCCATGTGGAACCACCAGGGGCATGTCCTTTGACGACCTCAGTGATCGGGCAGGTTGGTAAGGGAGAAGGTGCTCTCCCAGGTATCCTGGTCCCAAGTTGTTTAGGGCTTTGTACACTAGTACAAGAACTTTAAACCTGGCCCGGTAGCCAATAGGGGTCTCTTTTGCTTCTGATGTAATTACTGTCATGTGGAATGAACCCTCTCTCATCTTTTTTTCCTAGCAATTGATCAGATTATTAAACATTATCTTCCTCTTCCCCTACTGGCTTTAAAAACACCTACGTTGAAGCTTTGGTAATAAGGCAAATATATTTAAATTTAATGGATTGATCCAGTGTTTTTTTTCACACTGGGTTCTGGGGAATCCTCAGGTTCTTTGGAAACTTATTAAGACTTCCCGCTAGAAGGCTAATAATGGCAGAAAGCCTTCCTTGAAAGTCCGCCTGCCCACCAACATTCCTCTCCAAGGAGTTTATTTATTTATTTATTATAGCACTTTTATCCCACCCTTTAGCCAAAAAAGGCTCTCAAGGCGGCTTGCAAAAATAATTCTTAAGACAGTCCCTGCCCACAGGCTTACAATCTAAAAAACATGACACAAGAGGAAAGGGGATTGGGAGGGAAGAAGAAAAAAGCAAATTCAGGCACTAGAGTCTTAGTTGCAAAATTCAGAAGGTCATGGACATGGTGGAAGGGCCTCATACAAATCCAGGCATGATGGAGGGATGCCTGATTGCCGCTTCCTTTCCCTCTGATGGCTTCAGAAGTTGCTGCAGAAGAATATTTGTTTTTTAAAAAACTTTATTTATTATTACATTTATATCCCGCCTTTTTTCCTCCAAGGACCCAAGGCAGCGTACATAATCCTCCTCCTCTCCATTTTTTATCCTCACAACAACCACCCTGTGAGGTAGGTTGGGCTAAGAGTCTATGACTGGCCCAAAGTCACTCACTGGGTTTCCATGGCTGAATGGAGATTAGAACCCGGATCTCCCGACTCCCAGTCCAATACTTTAGCCACTGCGCCACGCTGGCTGTGGGTGTGTTCTTAGTCACACTCTCAGTTCACATGGAGCAGCCTCCCACAAGGTGGCATCCCCCAGATGGACTCCAACTCCCATCATGCCCAGCCAGAATGGCCCTTGAGAGGCCATTGTAACTAGCTGTCCTACTTATTCCCCCTATTCCAGAATGTTGTTTCTTCTCGATACAAAACTGCAGAACATAGGGGAAAAGGGATTAGGGGTGAGGATTGAGTCCAGCAATCTAGACTCCACGCCCCTTCCAAACCCACCCACCCCCATATTAAGAGAGAGAGAAATAGTTCCTTTTCATGTTAATATTAATCCAATGGTATGTGGGCCTTCTTTTTCTCTTCCAGGCTCCGGAGGAGTACAATCTGATCTGGATAATAGCTGATATCGTTTCATTCATCATAATTATAGGAGTTTTCATATTCCAGAAGTAAGTGGCATTGGTCAGCATTTTTGTAATGTTGTCGTTCATCCCCCAATCGTGTGCAGAAGTACTTTTGAGGCCTGCAGAATCTCCTCAACAACCCTTGAAAACTAGCCTTTCCCAACCTGGCACCATCCATAATGTGTTAGACTACAACAACCATCATCCCCCAGCCAGTGTAGGTGCTTTAAAATGAGGGTCAAAACTTCCATCACGGGAGCAAGTTTATGGCTGCGCAGAAATTTAGGGCATTAGGTAGCTGATAAATTTAGGCTTAGTTGCGTGATTCCCGGTCGTAAAGGCCAGTGCTATTTTCTACATACTTTTGAAGGCTCGGGAAGTTGCAATAATCCTTCTGCTATCCCTGGAAAAGCTGCCTTTTTTAAGAGTCCTGGGAGAGACAAAGATGGTAAGACGTAAGAGGAGAACAAATACAGATGCCGTCACGTCTAGAATTCTAGCCAACCGCTGGTTTACCTGCCAATTTGAGACAGGTGGAAGGAATCAGAGGCCAGTACCTCAACTTGAGCACCTTTAAATAACCTGCTGTCAGGTTTTGTTGGCACAGGAGAGTGCTTCCTCCACTTCTAGGCAGGCAAATGGAGGGCCAAGTGGGTTGGACAGGGCCTAAGGATTTCTAGTTGCTAATCCCCAGACTGCCGACACAGCTTTGAAGGGGAAGGATTAATGTTGAGCCCAGAGAAGAAGCAGATCAAAGGGGGGGGGGGGCAGAAATATCTGTGGAACTCTTAAATACGTAAAACAAGATGAGCGAGAGAAAAGAGAGGGGTGACCATGGATGAAGAAGCCGATTCAGATGAAATATGAGGATGAATTTGGAGGCTGGGTGACCTCTTCCCACGTCCCCTTTCAAGCACTGTTAGAACAGGCAGCATCAGCGTTGGATTCTGTAGATGTTGCAGGGTGCCTTCTCTAAAAGGGAGTTGTATGGATTAGAAGGGAGTTATAGGGTGGCAAGGGTGACCCTATGGAAAGGAGGACGGGGCTCCTGTATTTTTAACAGTTGCATAGAAAAAGGGAATTTTAGCAGGTGTTATTGTTATGCATGCAGCACCTGGCGAAATCCCCTCTTCATCACCACAGTTAAAGCTGCAGGAGCCCTGTCCTCGTCTGTATCTGGTCACTCTAGCTAAAGAGGGCAGGGGTCCTGCACCTTTAACTGTTGTGACGAAGAGGGCGTTTCACCAGGTGCTGCATGCATACAAATGACACCTGCTGAAATTCCCTTTGCTATGCAACTGTTAAAGATACAGGAGCCCGGTCCTCTTTTCCATAAGGTCATCCTAATAGTGGCCAAGAATTGGGGAGGACTTCCTATCCCCCTGCCTCCGGGTGGTTTGATTCCCCTGTATTCCACATCAACAGCTAAAATCTCTCCATTCTAAATCCCACATTTTTAGCCTTGCTCCCCAGGGAGGAATAATAAACTGCTTTGTCTTCGAAGTTGGTAATTTTTTCCGGCCTCCTCGCCTTGATTATTTTCTTACTGCTCTGACGGATGTTGCATGTTCCTCTCCTCTCTCTCTCTCTCTCTCTCTTTCCTCTCTCTTTGCTGCTGCATTTTGGCATCTTTACAGCTATCACATAATCAGGTAATTTCTGGTGCCTCGTTCCTCATCCCACCTTCCGTCTTTTCTTTTTCGCCTTCGTTTATTTTGTGTTTTCCTTTCAAGCATCACTGCAAATTTGGGTTAAAGTAGCAGATATATATTCCACTGGAAGTTCAGGCAATAGGTTTGCGGTTTGCAAAACTTAGCTGCATAGGGAACCTGCATGTGGAAATGGGAATTAGCTATATTAAGCAGCTACAAATTGTCGAAGCTCCAAGCGCCTCTTACGATAAGCTTCCCCAACCTGCATCCTTGAGATGTGCTGGACTACAAGTCCTATCCTTCCGAAGCTGATGGAAGGATGGGAGGTAGTCCAAGATATCTTGGGGGGGACGCCAGGTTGGCTGCCTTATGACATTGATCCCTAAACTGTGTCCCAGGGCAGATTAAGGGGCAGATCACAGTTTTGTTTTGTTTTTAAAATGAAAATTGCATTAGCTGAAGGGGTTGATAATGAAAAACATCAGAGCAGGATGAAGAGAGACTTTAACCTTCTCCTCCCCTGCTTTGATCTTAAAGGAAATCCCTCTTCTGAAGCTGATCTGTGCATTTGGGAGGAAAGCTCTTATCAGTGCAGGATTTCCCCCAAAGCAATTCTCAATGCTTCAGAAAAAAGGATTTTCCTTGGGGCCAAAAGAGATGAAGGAAAGGGTTAAATTCCCTCTACGTCCCTGCTCTGATCCTGTTTACCCCTCGGCTGAAGCAATTAGCCTTTTTTTAAAAAAATCTGCACCTTAAATACAAAAGCTCATTTAACGTTACTCTTCGTTCGGCCCTAATACCCCGTGATGGAGCTGCTCATGTGCTGTCAGGCTCCACGTTGAACTGAGCTGAGGGCTTCTTCAGCTCTTCTGTGACTCATCACCACTCCAGTCTCCAAAATAGCAAGTTCCGCCCCACCTCGCCTCCCATCCTCTCTTGGATAGCTGCCAATAAGGAGGCTCCAATTTGAGATGGCTTTCAAAGAGGCCCCCGGGAAAGAACCCTCGTGCCCGGACCCTCACTTTGTCCGTGTCTCAAGCCAAGACATCCAGGACAATCTTTTGGGAACATCAGTTGCTGACTGAGACCAGGTCTGTTTGTCCATCTAGCCCAGGGGTGCAGAACTTCACACACGTGGTCCCCAATCCAGCCCACCTGGAAACCCCAAATGGCCCCGCCCTTTCTCCCGCGACCACCAATCATTTGCTGATTTCCCGGGGTTTGCATGTTCCGCTCCCCACCCAGTCTCTCAGCATGCCTCAGCCAGTGTAGAACTTTTTCTGTCTAAACGTTATTATTTATTATTTATTACATGTATATACTGCCCCATAGCTAAAGCTGGCTGGCTGGTTTACAAAAATTACAAGATTGAACATTAGAAGTCAATATAAACATGGATAGGATTGCCCCCTTAAGCCAGAATATGCTGGTGTTTTGGGTATTTTGCCTCCGGCCCCTCCCTGATTTGCCCTCAGCACCCCCCCTGGAATGCCCCCCAAGAACTTCAATTCCCACCCATCCCAATTTCACCCTCTGCTGTTGACTCTGACTGGCAGCCGTTCTCTGGGGTGTGAAGCAGAATAAGATCTTTCCCACGGTTGTATAACGGAGGCAGAGCTCACCAGGACGCTGTAACTTTTGCCAGAAAAGGTGAGTTTGCACCCGTTGGACTGACTTTCCCCATCGCAAAGCATTCCAGGTAGGCAAGACCCTTAGGCCGGAGAGCCACGCGATGAGGGTCAGAGTAAAATCCAACCTAAGCCCCGCTTAGAATAAACCCATTGAAATGAATGGGATTTAAATCAGTCGTGACTATGTTAAGTCTCATTTCAATCGGTTTGCCGTACGTAGAACCGATTTTGGATTTTACTTTAGGGCTTCGGCCTAGTTTATACGGCCCCTCCAGACATTCACATAGGCCGCTCTAGCTCAGCGGCAGGAGAAGGCCCCAGCTTCAATCCCTGACATCTTCCAGTTACAAGGCTCAGGTTGCAGGTTCTGGGAAGAAAGATGGGCCTCTACCTGAAGCCCTGGAGAGAGACCACTGGACTGGATGGACAAGCAAACCTCGTTTTCTGTTCATTGCCTGTTGTTCAATGACTGCTAAGAACTCCGCCTTGAAACAATTATCAGCCCCTCTGGGGATGCGAATCCGGAATGCAGAACACCCCAAACCCCAAACGCTTGAAGGAGCTTCACGCTTGCGTTTCACAGGCTTTCCGCTTTTTCCTGCGCGGAAGGCGCTTCTGTGTCGGAAAAGGCGTGATGCTGACATGCCAATCGCCACGTGGGGTTTTGCTTGGTGTACGTGCAGTGGGAATCCACGGTTGGCTGCAGCCTCCTCGCATGCATGGCCCTTGCGTACACACAGCGAAATACGTACGCGTGTGTGTGTGTGTGTGTGTGTGTGAGAGAGAGAGAGAGAGAGAGAGAGAGAGACATGGGTTTTGCACACTTCTTTCATTCTCTGCATGGAATGGCTCCCTATGGAAGAAACCGGTAATGAGCGCGAAGCGGTTCTTCGCCTGGACATTTGCCCTGAACTAGTAACACCATTCACAAGACCAGGCTGGGCGGGGAGGGGGTCGCGGAAGGACAGATCTTTTGGCTAGTGTCATCTTCCTTCTATTGCCTCATCCAGGCTGCTTCTGCACTTGTCTGTGCTTTACCAGCTCTGTGTTTCGTCATCGGCCTCTCTCTTTCCCACCCTTTGCTAAAGAGCAAATCTTCCTTGACTTTTCTGTGGCTGGCTCCTTATGCAGAATGGCAGGGGCTAATTCATCCGTGCTAAGTCTTTGTGACGGGGCAGGTAGGAAGGCGGGTGGGCGGGGTGCCATCTGGCCCTAAACCAACGCGTCAGCACACGGAGCTCCACCTGCTGAGTTTGGCGCCTGGGCATCCATCCCACCGAAAGGCCACGCTCAACGTGACTGTGGCAAACAAAACTCAGGCCTTGCCGAATCTCTTTAATGCAGGGACAGAAATGGCAAAACACGCCAGACAGGGAGACCATCCATTTTGCCTGCAGATGCTGTACTTTAAACGTCTCCTCTCCATCTGCCTCCGCTTTAAAGTAATTGGGCAACAGGCCTGATGTCGCCACAAGGGCTTTTTAGCATGCATCCGGTTTGGTCCCAAGATTGTCCCGGGTGGATTAAGCAAGGTTGCAGTGCTTTAAATGACCAGTAGGAGGAGCTATATGGGTCGAAACTGGGACTGGGTATTCTGCGATTGCTACGCATGAGAGTTTTGGGTTTTTTTTAATTGTTTTAAATAGATGTAATTGCCGTCTCTTGTGTGTTTCGTATTGGGGCCCGTGTGACTTTTTTAGTCCGTGGTTTTTAGTGTCTGTGTTTGGCCTTTTGTGGGGTGGGTGGCTCAGGGTGGTCCGGGTCTCAAACATAGGGGCTACAACCCAATTTAAAGCAATTTTGAATCGGATCATCATACGGGTTTTATTCCATTTTTAATCTATGGATTTGCATTTGGAGGGGAAAGGAAAGGGTTGTATCCAGTGCTAGTCTTACTTGAAACGAACGGGACTTAAGTTAGACTTACTATGATTCATTTGTTTTAATTTGTTAACGATTTAATACATTTTTAGCTGTGTAAATTATTTATGTTCATATTGTTCCGATTCGATTTGTACGCCGCCCTGAGATCCCAGTGATAATAGGGCGGGATACAAATGTTTTAATAAATGAAATTATTATTATTATTATTAAATTATTATTATTATTATTATTATTAACATTTCTATACTGCCCCATCGCCAAAGTTCTCTGGGCTAACACTAGATACAACGCATTATTTTTCTGACGCCTCCCTCCCTTATTTTCAAATAACACTCTCGTGTCGTAGCGAAAAGGATTCAGTCCATCATATATATGAGAGCGAAGTGTGTGTTTGTGTGTGTGGTGGTGGTTGTGGGGTCTTTTAAAAGGGTGCTTGCCATTTGCAGTTTTTAGAACTACTTGAATTACAAATAATACCCCCTCTTTTAATTGCCTGATGAACTGAGGGCAGCTCTTAAGTTCATTAAGCATTTTAAATTGGTAGGGGACCGTTTTTGAAAAGTGCTGAATTTAGCAGTACCTTGACAGCATGGGTTTTTTTTTTTAAAACCTCTGGTGGGGACCCCACGCAGAGGCAGAAATGATAACTGCAGAAATCTCTCGGCCTCTCCTTTTTCTCGATTGGCTAAGGCAATGGTGTTGGTTTATGATCTCCCTTCCACGTTGGTTGGGGATATAATGCTGTAAATCTCATCTCTTGCTGTCCTAGTGCCAGTAGCAGGAGGGGGGGAGGGAAATCCCCTTTTTTAAAAAGGGTTTTGCTGACTTTGGGTCCCCCCCCTCCACTTCTCCTTTAAAGCAGGGTGTGGACCTAGTTTTCTCCCTAATCCGATCCCACCCACCCCCGCCTCCCATCCCGTGTGCATGTTCTCACGGAAAACAGCCTGTCTGAGTCCAGGTATGTTTGAGAAAGTTTGTTTTCCTGGCAAAGAGTAACTTGCTGCCGGGATGCTTCAGATCAGCCAGTGTATTGATCATTGATTTATTATAAGGGTTTGCACCTCGCCTTTCGATCAGGCTTGCCAGATTTCAGAACGCAATAAAGCAAGTTAAAAACGTACAGGAATACCTTGAAAGCAGCACAATCAAGGATAGGATAAAAACAGAAGACGGGAGTTTTCTGGTTATTAATAAAACAAACAGATTAAATTCAAAGTCCTGGGAAAATAAAAAAAAGGCCTGGCGTTAAAAATGTTATCCTGGTGGGTGCCCGGCAAGCCTCCATGGGGGGAGCATTCCACAATTGGGGTGCCACCACTGAGAAGGCCCTTCTCTGGCTCCCACCTCATTCACCATAGAAGACCTTCCCCTGAAATTGTTAGGGTGCAGATAGACACATGCAGACTTGGGCAATTCTTTGGGTCGTTGTTGATGTGGGTGAATGTGGGTATGTGTGGAGCAGCCTTTGCCAACCCGGTACCCTCCAGATGCCTTGGACTACAAGTCCCAGTATCCCCCAGCTAGCATGCGCTCTTGCTTAGGTACACAAGAATGCAGGATCAGATCAAGGTTCATTTTCGCCAGCACTTTTGGCAGGAATTCGCCAGGTGTGCAGGGCACTGGGCAGGTGTGGTCTGCCGGGAGACAGCAATCTCTCTTCCGCCCATCCCGACTCTGAAGAGCCTTTCCCTACACCCTGTGCCCGACAGCCGCTGACTCCGTTGGGTACTGATCAGTATGAACCAATCAATTAATCAGTAGCAGCGCCGAGGGTCCTCCGAGCCTGCAAGCTGCGGGAGGGTGATGTTGCGCTCATGTCCTGCCTGGGGCTTCCTATCAGGACCTCTGGTGGGCCACTCTGGGAGCAACGTGGCGGGCTGGATTTGGCCTTTGGTCTGATCCTGCAGGGCGCTTTTATAACTCGCAGGGAAGAGACCCGTATCTGGAAAGACCTGCTTTGCCTCACCCCCCCCCCCCCCCCGGATGGGGGCTTGGGATGGCGCTGGGGAATGTGTCCTCCAGAAGGAGAACTCCTGTAGAGTGGAGCTGCGGCGCCTGTTAGTGGCTGAGAGCGGCCACGTGAGCACGAGCGGGTGGCTGAGAGCGGCTGTGGATCTGTGTGCTGTTGGGGGAGCAATTGACAGCGCAGAACGGTAGTTCCAGGGGTGGGGGGAAGCCCTGAGCGGCTTGAGCATCTCCCAGTGTGAAAAGAGTACTGGGCACGCTGGAGGGCGAGTGCCTTACGTTCTACGTGTCCGTTGCAGGTGGCGCCTGGGAAGCATCCGCACCTACAACCCCGAGCAGATTATGCTCAGCGCAGCTGTCCGCCGGTCCAGCCGGGATGTCAACATCATGAAGGAGAAGCTCATCTTTTCAGGTAAGATGGCAAGCCCTGATCGCTCAGGTCCCACGGGGCGATGACTTCTCTTTTCTGGGTTTTTTCCCCCCCGGATCTTACATTTCTTCCCCTGGATTAATTGGCTCGCCTTCCCACTACCATGCTAGTCTGTTGCAGCGAAAGCAGCAAAAGAGTCTTTGACTGGCTTCAGACGTCATGATAACCCATGGTGGGTTAATTAAGCCATGATGGCTTAATTAACCCAGCATGGGTTATCATTTCGTCTGGTGGGAGGGTTTTTTTTTAACCCACGATGGCTTATTTGGCCAAAATAACCCACCGTGAAGATGAACAAATTTATAATGGGTTAAACTTTCATACATCTGGTGAGGCTGACACTCATCCACGACAGCTTATGCCAACCGTCTCCCTCAAGATGTGTTGAACTGCAACATCCATCGTTCCCAGCCAGCATCTGGTGAGCATCTGGTTGGGAAAAGCAGGCTTGTTTGTTTTAAGGCACCCCAGGAGCTTTTCTCTCTCTCTCTGGTGTATGTTGTTTTTGTTCATTTTATTTCTAAAAGAATTATCCCATCCTTACATGGCCGGTCTGCATTCCCAGGGCAGCTGATGCAAGAAGATTGCAAGCAGAACGGACTATGATTTGATATGTTCAGAGGAGGGCAATGAGGATGATCAGGGGTCTGGAAACAAAGCCTTATGAGGAGAGACTGAAAGAACTGGGCATGTTTAGCCTGGAGAAGAGAAGACGGAGGGGAGACAGGATAGCACTCTTCAAGCACTTGAATGTTGGTCACACAGAGGAGGGCCAGGATCTCTTCTCAATCAATCCAGAGTGCAGGACATGGAATAATGGGCTCAAGTTACAGGAAGCCAGATTCCAGCTGGACATCAGGAAAAACTTCCTGACTGTTAGAGCAGTACAACAATGGAACCAATGACTTAGGAAGGTGGTGGGCTCTCCCCCACTAGAGGCCTTCAAGAGGCAGCTGGACAGCCATCTGTCAGGGATGCTTTAAGGTGGATTCCTGCATTGAGCAGGGGGTTGGACTCGATGGCCTTATAGGCCCCTTCCAATGCTACTGTTCTATGATTCTGTGAATTCTTTTAGAATTGTTTTACTGTTCAGTGCAAAGTGAGCCTCCTTGAGAGGGTTCGCCCTGAACGTCGGCGTAAGAAAACTGAAATAAAACAAATATTACAAATATTACAAAACCAATGAAACATCTAAGTGCAGTGCAGAATAGCAGCTCCACAATCCATTAAAAACAAAAATCGCAGGCAGTTAAAAGAATTTAAAAATTAGTTACGTCCCATCATTGTAAGATGAAAAATTGAAACTTAAATATATAGATGTTATTTATTTGATTTCATTGCTACATTTATATCCTGCAAGGAGCCCAAGGCGGTAGACATGATCCGGTTTATTTATTTATTTATGTACAAACCGCTTCACTTGGAGAGATACTGGAGTGGTGTGCAGTAAGACATGGAATAAATAGAATGTTGTGTTGGTTAAACCAATGGAGGCTGGCGGCTCCGATGCCGGTGGGGCTGTGTACCCGCTCCGGATTTCAGTAAGAACTCTAATGGAGCTCTCCAAGGTGCGTCCTCACCTTGGAGAGCTCCTTTAGAGTTCAGGCTGAAACCCGGAGCGGGTTCACCGCCCCACCGGCATCAGAGCCGCCAGCCTCCACTGCTTCAAAGCATGAAATGTAAACCCCCCCCCCCCCCATCGTGGCTCACCCCACGCCTCCTGCCGGCCACCCCCGCATCCAAACCTTGAGTGTTTTGCTACTGTGTCTTCCAGGTCCTAGCCACTAGGTGGCACCAGGCTCATTGACATTTTGTTTTCTTAAGCCTGTATGAGGTAAGACCGCTTGACGGGTGAAGTATCAGCATTAACGCACCTGGTGGAGGGTTGCCGGAAGCCCTGCACGTCTTGGGCTCTGGGTGGATTTGGGGTCGCTTTGCTGCTCAGGAAGATTTTCACTAACCTCGAGCTGTTTCTCATCCTTCACTGCACTACGCTTTGCCCCTGCGAGCAGAATTGCATCTTTTACTTCGCAGCCATCTCAGGCAGGGCCGGCGTCAGGGCTAGGCTAGGCCAGGCCAGGCACCTGCCGAGAGCCCACATCGCAGCAGGGACCCAGCGACAAGAGCCCCCTGGAGTTGCTCCTCCATTGCAACCTGCTTGTTCACCTGCCTCTTGCTCTGGCCCAGGTGATGGGGATGGGGAGAAGGAGGAGGAGATGCTACAGCCTCCTTACTCCCTGGCTCTCTGCCTGTCAAGCAAGCGAGTCGGAGCCATAAAGAGGAACGGGAGGAGGAGCAGTAGCAGCTGGTAGCCACAGCAGTGAGAAGGTAGACTCAGAGGGAGGGATGCCTTGCCCAAGGATCTCACAAACCATGGATCCGGACCTCAGGCTCTCCTACAGATTGTTTAGGGTACCAGCTCACCTCCTTGCTTTAAACCTGGATTGAGATTCAGCTGAGAGTTTTTAAGGCCCAGAACAGCAAAGGCCACAGATATATCTGAGAGCGCCTCCTGGAACCCCATCTGGATTAGACCTTTGCACTTTCTCGCCACCCTATGTTTCGGAGGAGCCGTATAGCTCAGTGGTAGGGCCTGTGCTTTGCATGCGAAAAGTCCTGGATTCAATCCCCAGCATCTCCAGATAAAGGAACGCAGGTAGCAGTGCTCAAAAGATCTCTGCTGGAGACCTTGGAGAGCCAATGAGCTTCTCTATGTGTTTTTTAAAAAAATCCCACTGCTTTACAGGGCTTTCTGCTTCCGTTTTCTTTCTGGGATTACAGTCGGCACAATTACATGGGCAGCCATGAGCAGGCATGTGGTTTGAATTGAATACCTCCCCTCTCTGCATGCTCTGTTCACTTCCATTGAGACAGCACCAACTTGTGGCGGAATTATTGCACAACACCGAGTTTACACACTGGGAGATCCCGCTTTTTCCAGATATTACCACGTTATCTGCGGGTCTTTTAAAAGCGGGATTTCCAGAGGATAACGTGAGTAACCAATCACAGGCTTGCAATGAATCGTTCATTTAGAGGAGCCCAACGAGAGTCTGAAGAAATGGGCTAGGTTGTCCGGCGATCCGACTTGCATGTAAGGCAGCATTTTGTGCTCTTCGTACGATACCGCTTCTGGAGTTGGAGTTGGTTGTCTATTTAGCCTTTGCTGTGGAGCGCCTCCATGCGGGAAATCCATTCTTTCCAGATATTTACCTTTCCTGTATATTCACCTTTTTTAAAAAATAAAAGCAACACCATCCTTTTCTTTTCGAATTAGCCAGGTACTTCTACGGATCCACCGTGGGTTGCCCTTCACTATATTTTCTCCCTTTTTGCCTCGTATGAGATTCTAAAGTATGGGGGTTGAGGGAAGTCAAAGGAGCACAAGTTAAATTGTATTTCCCATTCCTCACACTTGTTTAGAACACTCAAAGGCATGGTTAGCTCTCACTAGAGAACAAGTTATTTGATTGATTGATTGATTGATTGATATGCTGCCCTTCCTCACCAAGAGCCCAGAGTGCCTAACAACCTATATAAAGCACAATTGTCAATAACTCCTTTCCTACTTACCTTTTCTGAGTCTACTAAACACAGATGTTTATTGATCTAATTGCTCTTGCAATGAGAACGTTCATCTTCGAAGTCTGCGTATGTCAGGATTGACATGGGTCAAAGAGAGGAAGTTGTGCATAAACGTCATCTGTCATGCACGTCGTCTGGAGAATGTGCGCACACACACAACCCCCCCAGCATACGACAGGGGGCTTTGCTCATTGCCTGGTCAGTATGCATAATCTCCAAGTGGTGAATATGTGAAGTGACCAGGCAATATTTGAAATACTCTTTTCATGTCATCCTGCTTTGGATACTTGATACACTGTCTGGATGCTTATGCACACGCTGGTTGAGCAATATGCAAAATCCTGGTTTATGCAGTACCTGGGCATGATTCGTGGAAATGTACGATATAAATGTTAAAATACGAAATACATTTCAGCAGGTCCTCCACTTTGAATATTCCAGGAATGGCTGGTGTTTGTACACCTTCGCTATTGAACTCACGTTAATCATAGGATATCTTAACGTATTCTTCTGGATTGATTATCCTCGGGGAAGTTTGATTTGGGGAAGGCGGGTTACGGTTTTCCCTCTTGATGCCCCACACGTCAACAGCATCTTCCCCTTTTGGGCCTTCTTTCCTCTTCAGAAATCAACAGTGGAGTGGAGGCAACGGACGAGCTTTCGCTGTGTTCTGAGAATGGCTACGCCAATGAAGTCATCACGCCTATGGACAACCGAGAAGTGAAGCTTCGTATTGACTGAGGGGGGGACGGGGCGGACGGGTTGGTTGGGAAGGAACCAGTGGACTCCCTAACCCCCCCATCCCCCCCCCCCCATTGCCCTTTTTGTGTGCAGCAGCTCTTCCGTGAGCTGCCTGGGACCGAATTCCTTTTACCAAACTATTAATGCAATGGACTTTGTGAGGGCGGCCTGGTGCCTCTCCAGAAACTGAAGCTGGACTGGGTTTCTTTATTTTTGTTGTAAATATGCCCCCCCTTTTTTTGTGGCCCTTTTCTTGCCTATTGTTGGAGAGGGGTGGGTGAGGAGGGCCATGTTCGTGAGGAGCAAAATGGCGATTGGAAATGGCACCACTTGGCTGGGCCATCCGCAAGCCGGCAAAGGAACGAACCCTTGTGGTCTTCTCTGCTCCTTCCCTGGCGCAGCGATTGTTAGCTGAACTTATTTAAATATGTATGTTGTGATGTCCTTGTGAAGTGTCGTTATTGCCCCTGTGATTAATACTGGGATCTTCTGGAGAGCTGAGAGTTTAGAGGCCCATGTCATTTCAGAGCGACCGGCCCTTCAAAGCATGAGGGCGAGGCCTGACTGGAGGGGGTCCCCGGGCCCCTTTTCAAAATGGAGGAAGTGGAGCCGTATGACAGGAAGTGGAGGAGAACAGCTTCCTGTGACAGTCCCGCCGGCACCTCTGGTGGGAATAAAGGTTGCAAGCATCGGATCGATGTACCGGAGCAAGTCCTGTGTCCCGAATCTCACTCCGGGGGCGGGCCGAAGGCTTAGCCACAAACGCATGCATCACTCGATGTATCATCCCTCAGGCCTGATCGACACCTGCAAAAGAACAAGGCGGTAGACTATATAGTGAACAGGCTGCATTTTTCTAATAAGTTCTTTAAGTACAGAAAGTTCTCTTAAAATTCTGGGCGTGCGCCATTGGCGCTCCCAGGTTCTTCCAAAGTAACCCTCTGCATTTATCTCTTCTGGAGGAGTGACCCTCTCAGGGCATGCCAGCTAATATATTTACACAAAAAATTGATATGTAACCCAGGACCTTTTTCTAATGTGTCACCTTTTACACCCATGTTCTTCCTTCCAAAACCTGAGGGTCACTGACCTCTCCCAATCATCTCAAGCGTATCTCCCCACTGTGGTCTCTCTTTTCATCAGCTCACTCATTGCAGGGGCTCTCTAGCCTTGCCTGGTGATTCAGTGGTGGACCAGCTGTAGTGATCTGGGCTAGCGGAGGAGGCTTCAGGGGTGGGGAGCCAGGAGACAAGGGCAGGATCCACACAACTGCTTTATAACAATTTATAATGGTTTTGACAACTGTTCAAGACCAAGGACACCTTACATATACCGTTTCCAAGCCATTGTTCAAAGTGCTACATCCTGCTTGGTGTAGATCTGGCCCAGGTTACAACAGCTGGGACTGTTTAGCTTGGGGGAAAGGAGGGTAAGGGGAGACAGGTGTACAAAATGATGCCTGGTGTGGAGAATGTGGATCGGGAGACATTTTTCTCCCTGTCCTGTAATACTAGAACCCAGTGGGGTCATCCCATGAAGCTGATGGGTGGGAAGTTCAGGACAGATAACACGAAGGACTTCACACAGCGCAGAGTTAAACTATGGAATTCACTGGCAGAAGATGTGATGGCCACCAATTTGGATGGCCTTAGAAGGGGGTTGGATAAATTCCTGGAGGGGCAGGCTATCAATGGCTACTAGCCCTGATGGCTAAGTGCAACCTCCAGCATCCAAGGCAGTAAGCCTGTGTGCACCGGTTGCTGGGGAACATGGGTGGGAGGGTGCTGTTCCACTCAGGTCGAGCTTGTTGGTGTCTCTGGTCAACAGCTGCTTGGCCACTGTGTGAACAGAGTGCTGGATTAGATGGACCCTCGGTCTGATTCAGCAGGGCTCTTCTGGGGAAGGTGAAGGGGATCACAGGAACGATCAGCCATTTAGGTTGGGGGGAGCCCAAGAGGCAAGGAGTAATGTGATTGGCTAGCTGCAGTGATGCACTGTGCCGGGGCCGGAGGGGAAACTGAGCGTGTGGGCGAGAGGGGGGAGAGAGAGAGAGGGAGAGCACAACATGGACCTGTCCCGGGAGTAGAGCAGAACACTCAGTGGCGAGAAAAAGGCCCATCCCAATCTAAGGACCAGGTGTGCCTGTTGGAATTTGCCTCCCTGGTGACTTTGTGGCTGACTGAGGAGGCCTTGCTTGGCCCACGTGGAGTGGGATGGAGAGGAGATGAGCCCCTCAGAGGCCTTCAGCTCAGCTCAGCCCAGCGTACAGTGTCACTACTTGGCCAGAGGCGGTGCTTGGAACCAAAGTTGCTCCTGCTTGAAAAATCAGTGAAGATTGTGGCTTTAAATTCAGAGTGAAAGTCTGTGTGGGCTGCAAGCAGGAGACCATCTTCCAACGCATTCCTTGTAGTGATGAGTCAGTGTGGTGTAGTGGCT
This sequence comes from Anniella stebbinsi, assembly GCA_029215795.1. NCBI lineage: Eukaryota > Metazoa > Chordata > Lepidosauria > Squamata > Anniellidae > Anniella > Anniella stebbinsi. Next base: position 39,476,425 of record JARDYH010000001.1, read on the forward strand.
TGAGAGTTGGACTGGGAGTCGGGAGATCCAGGTTCTAGTCCCCACTCGGCCATGGAAGCTCACTGGGTGACTATGGGCCAGTCACAGATTCTCAACTCAGCCTACTTCACAGGGTTGTTGTCGTGAAGATAAAATGGCAAGGAGGATCACGTACGTCACCTTGGTTTCCTTAAGGAGGAAAAAAGGCAGGATATAAATGTAATAAATAAATAGTGTTCCAATCAGCCCCCTCAGGAGAGATCACAACCCTACTTTGTGTTGTGCGACACTTTGAAGCTGTACCATCCACTTGCACAATCCTGGAGGGTCCCACTTAGGGCAGCTACAGGTGGAGCCATCTTGGACTGCATCCCACATGTGAAACTTGCATTTTTTTCCTTTTAAGTAAAAGGGGGGGGTGAGAACACATGAAGTGAAGTACACTCTAGACCAGCTTTCCCCAGCCCTACAACAAGCCGTGGGTTAACCACTGGGTGGTAGGGATGTGCATCGCATTGGGTCCAATCCACGATCTGGAGCTGATCCGACCAAATCGGATAAAATTATCCAATCCCGGCTTCTGGATCGTACAATCTCATCCGAACCGGTCCGAAAGGACCCGATCTGGTTTGGATAAGATCGGAGGATCGGACCTCCTCCTCCCCCTTGCGCTCCTTACCTGCCGGGGCCATCCGCTGCTGTCCACGGGCGGCAGGGGATGGCAGCGGACAGCCCTGGCAGGTAAGCCCCCTCCTCCCCCTCGCGCACCTTACCTACTGGGGCCATCCGCTGCCCCCTTCTACTGAGAAACAGGCTTCACGGCCTGCCTCTCAGTAGCACACCGGGTCACCCTGCGCGCTACTGAGAGGCAGGCCACGAAGCCTGTTTCTCAGTAGAAGGGGGCAGCGGACAGCCCGGCACGTAAGGAGTGTGAGTGGGTGGGAGGGGCAGGGAGGGGGGAGTTAGGCACCCACCCACCCACCATGTTTTCGCTATAGGCTTGCATTGGGGGAAAGCTCCAGGCTACATCTGGAGTACTGTGTATGGTTCTGGGCCCCACATTTTAAGAAGGACCTTGACAAGATGGAGCATGTCCAGAAGAGTGACCAGGATGGTGAGGGGTCTGGAAACAGTTGGAAGATCTGGCTACGTTGTGCCTGGCGAAAACAACCACAACTAAGAGGTGATGTGATAGTCATCTTAACATATTTCAAGGGCTGTCCTATAGGGATTGGGGCAAATTTGATTCCTGTTGCTCCACAGGATAGGGCACGAACCAGCAGAGTCAGTTACAAACAAGGGGATTTTGACTAAACATCAGGAGAAACAATTGGTGGCCAGATGACGTCATCTTCGCCAGTGGAACGGTCTGCATTGGAAGGTGATGGACTCTCCTTCGTTAGGAGATTTTAAGCGTGTTGCTTAGATTTCCCGTCTGGGGGGTTGGATTCAATCTGTTGCTACTACCATGGTCTCAGCTCCATGGAGCTCCTAATTAACAAAGCGGCTGCATTCAGACAACACAATAATCAATGGGGGGGGGGGGGCGAACAATCGTCAGTTGTATTGACTATCGTGTCATCCGAATGCTGCCATAGTCAACTCAGCACTGATCCTAATCCACACCACAGTTTATTATTACCATGTTGTGTGGGGAGTACCCCCTAGATAAACAACTGTAAAGTTGATGATTACCCCACCATTGACTATCGTGTTGCATTGTGAATGCAGCCAGCAAGTCTGCTGAGTACCCAAGGCTCATCTCTTAGCTGGGAACTGGCAGGGCTCACGTCTTGGCTTGGTAGCTTCCAGGTTGGCATGACTGAGAGTCCCCCAGCCATGCCCTTTGTCTTCCCTGCACGGAGTATACATGGGAAGGAGTGACTGTTGGTTGTTGATGAAGCGACAGAACCGTAGATTTTTGTCCCTGAGACAATTCCAGAAAGAAACTGAGATGGGCATCTGAGTTCTTTGGACATCCCATAGAGTGTTGAACCACATGCTGACCTGGTGTCTGTTCCATGACATTTTCCTGGTCCACATCTGTAGATGCCACCTTTTTGTTCCAGCACAAGATGTTTTGCTGCCTGAAGCAGAGTAGCCTACACAGGCTAAGGCTGCACCGAATTGACAAGGGCCATTTCGCCCGTCTTGAAACCGGCCATTTTGTTTTGGCTCCATTTCACGGGAAATGAATCAGAATGGCTGCTATTTTGTCCCCCCCCCCAAAAGACCCATCCTCAGGCGCTTTGTGAATTTGGGGAAATTCAAAATGGCTGCCACCTTAAAGCATGGCTTCCTCCTTTGCCATTGACTGGTGGGGGGGAGCTAACATCGTTGGATATCTACAGGAAAATACAAACTTTTACGGAATGGATGGATCATTCCGCCAGCAGTTCATTTGCCTTGAAAGGTGCTGTGTTAAAAAGAAAAGGTGACGCTTAATTGAAGCAGGGTCGTTAAAAATATAAAGTAACAGCTGGCATCTATGGGCCACCCTATTTGTAAGCTTGAATTACTAGGATTTTCTTTTCTTTTGGGGGGGATTAATTTATTTTAATATAAGAAATCACCTTGCCAAAAATTAATAATAATAATAATAATAACCCGAAAGACATGTTATTTGAAAGCAGAGCCAAAGGTGCCCCATACTGTTTCTTGGGGATGAGGGGGGGAAATCAGAGATTTTCACAGTGCAGTCCCATGCATGTCTAATCAGGAATAATCCCATTGGATTCAGTAAACATGCTGAAAAAAAAACAAAGAAATGATTTGAAGAAACAAAGTCAGGGGAGGGCTATTTTAAAAAAAACTGTCTTCAAATTAGTGAATCAGTGAATTTCACAAAATTTTGGCCCAAATGCAGTTTCTTTCCTTGTATTTCTAGCTGAAGCCTCTTCCCAGCTGTGCAAGGGACGGATTGCCCTCCCTAGATCTGCTGCTAATTGTGTGAACAGAATGCCCGACTAGATGGACCTTGGTTAGGGTGACCATATGGAAAGGAGGACAGGGCTCCTATATCTTTAACGGTAGTATAGAAAAGGGAATTTCAGCAGGTGCCGTTTGGATGCTTGCGGCACCTGGTGAAATTCCCTCTTCATCACAACCGTTAAAGCTAGTGGCCAGATACAAAAGAGGGCAATGCTCCTTCATCTTTAGCTGTTGTGATGTATCATCCCCCATCCTCCTCCATGTCTTCCTGCCTCCTCGATGTCAGCAGGCTGCTTTCCTGCTCGCGCCGGGTGATGACGTCACCCACCGTGACTGGCAAATGCAGTGCTCGCTGCATTTGCCACTCACGGCAGGTTACATCATCACCTGGCATGAGCGGGAAAGTGGCCAGCTGACATCAAGGAGGCAGGAAGACGCGGAGGACGATGGGGGCTGACAAGGAGGAGGCAGCAGGTAAGCAGGAAAAGTGGGGGGAGGGAGGAGGAGAGCGGGGAGAGCGGGAGTGCTGTGCACGGATCCAGATTTGGATCGCGGATTGCGGATCTGATCCGGTCTGATCCGGCCCTGATCCGGATCCGGAAGGCCAGAATCAGCCCGATCCACTCTGGATTTGGGATCCGGATCCAGATCCGTGCACAGCCCTAGTAGTGGCTTCTCTCCTTTAAGATGCATAGAAATCAGGGCCTTCTGCTCATTCCTGGTGGTTGCATGTACTTTATTGATTAACATGTATGCTATTTTGTATGCTATTTAAATTGGCTGTGCAGTGCGTTTGTTTTGTACTTGGGAGTTTGTATTGCATCTAAATACACAATTTCTCAATGGAGATGGTCTTTTAAGTGATGCCTTCCTTCCTTTACATTTCCATCTCCAAACTGTGTCTCTTTAGGTGGGACCTCGGGATCCTGCACCATTATAGTGGTGGCTTTAAAATTCTAGCAACACCTCAAACACATACAGCAGCTCCAAAACCAGTTGGAGAGCCAGCGGTTGGTGTAGTACAGTACAGTCATCAAGAGATTGAGCCATGAATTAGAATCATTCTTGGTTTGAATCTTGCATCCTGCCGAAAATTCTTTGCGGCCTTAGGCAAACTGCCTTCACTGAGCCTCAGTCTCCCATCTGCTGTATAATGACATGAAGGTAACAACACAACCTTAACAAGGATTTTTGTGACAATTACAGCATGAACAGCAAATGGCCTTGTGGTAGGGTGACGAGATAAAATCCAGGTCAGGGCTCATGTAACTTTAACAGTTGTAGAGAAAAAGGAATTTCAGCCAGAGTCATTGGTATGCCATTAGTTCCTGGTGAAATTCCCTCTTCATCACAACAGTTAAAGGTGCAGGCACTACACTAGAGTCACTATATACAAAGGAAGGCAGGGCCCCTGCAACTTTAACTGTTGCGATGAAGAGGGAATTTCACCAGGAACTAATTGCATACAAATGACACTGGCTGAAATTCCCTTTTCTCTACAACTGTTAAAGTGACATGAGCCCTGACCTGGATTTTATCTGGTCACCCTACCTTGTGGCATTTTAAGACTAAAAAAGTTATCCCACTATAACCTTTTGTGGACTATAGTCCACTTCAGCAGATGCGTGGAGTATTACAGAGAGATTCAGATACTGTATATAATAAACCTGAAACTCTCCATAATACTCCATGTATCTGATGAAGTGGACTATAGTCCACAAAAGTTTAAATTTGTTAGAGGTTATGATGCCACAAGACTCCTCCTTGCTACCCTCAGGAAATAATTACAGAATGGTAATATGCTGAAAGTACTTTGAACACTTGTACACCTCATCCGCCCTCCCTCCGCCCTCTCTCGAACACTCACGATCTGGTCTGTCTGTCTATCTGGTTTGTAGGACAGCCACAAAGTGAACCAAGCATTGTTGGGTACCACTATATGATGAGTTTTAAGCTACGCGATTCCCTCCTTAATTCATTTTTAGTGCAATTTTCCAAGCCTCTCGATCAAATGAATTGCTCCCTCTGGGTCCCAAATGGTTTTCCAGATGGGCCGTCTTTTCTAAGCTGTCCCCTGGGTGAAATCTGTCTCTTCCCCCCCCTCCCCCGCGGCCCCTCTCTCTGTCTCTCCATCTTCACACCCTCCATTCTGCGGGGGGGGGGGGGTGTCCTTCCAGGCACACGTTTAATTGACAGCTGCAGCTAATGCCAAGCGAATCCTCCAGGCACGTCATAACACAAGGAACAAAAGCTGGCTTTGCATGGCTTGGAGGGACGAAGCTTTTTGTTTGTGTTGTGTCTTTGTCCAGTGCAAGCCAAAGGAAGAAGTCTCCTTTTCTTTTCTTTTTTACTCGGGAGTTCACGTCGATCCGGGTGCCAGAGCCGGAGTGGCAAGGAGTGTCTGATGCCTTTTGAGGAACGGCACCCATTCTCCTCGCAGTCCAGGTGATGCTCACTTTCGCCTAACAGGTGAGGAAGACCTCCCCAAACAAAGGGATTGGGCTTCTACGCAGAGAGGCTGGGTGTGGGTAGAAGCTAGGCGGCTCCAGAGACTATAGAGGGCTGGATGACTGCAGCAGGGACTTGGGTTCAAATCCTGATTTATCCATGACACTTTCCTAGGTGATTTTAAGCAACCTGTTGTGTCTTGGTCTAAGCAATTTCACAGAGCTGTAAAGATGAAATGGGGTTGCCTGAGGTAAATATACTCCTGAACATCTTAGATCAAGGACGGGATATAACTGTGGTAAAATATTGACTTATCTCCTGAGCATAACTACTCAATAGATACCATTTCCTCTCTTGATTGTAGTCTTTTTGGGGGTGGGGATTAGCATATATTGAATCTTCTTGCTGCCAATTCAACCTGTCTGGCAGGTTACCGTCTGCCTTGCTTGAAAAGCGAATCTCACAGCCGTCTTGTGTGAATTCAAGTTTTGAATTTGATTTACATTTTTCAGAAGCAAGATGTGTGACTGACAACGAACGTGTAGGCTAATTTATGTCCAAATGTGAAAACAAAGCTTTCTGAGTTGGAAGGAAATCATTCAGACTTGAGTTGGTGAATCATGCTAGTTATTAGCTCTTGTAGAAAACGGTCTTGGGTTGTAGAGAGGTGCATATCATGAACCTAATATTTCAAACTTGAGTTGGTGGATCATGCCACTAGTCCTCATAGAAACTTCCAGCTTTGGGGGTTTGTTATTTATTTTATTGCATCACATTTATAGTCTGCCTTTTCTCCTCCAAGGAACCCAAGGTGGCATACATAATCTTCCTCCTCTCCATTTTATCCTCACAACGACAACCCTGTGAGGTAGGTCGGGCTGAGAGTCTGTGACTGGCCCAAAGTCACCCAGTGGGTTTCCATGGCTGAGTGGGGACTAGAACCCAGATCTCCCGACTCCCAGTCCAACACTCTAGCCACTACACCACACTGGCTGCTACACCATAACTTTGACCTTTCAATTCAGGGGATGAGAGACTTATGAATCAGACAGACCTACGCCTTGATTGAGGGAAGACAGGACGCTCTTCCTTCCACAGTATAAGGCCTGCTGCTGCCGCCCTCTTCTGCCTAAACCCCACGAGAGAGCAAATGAAACAATGCCAGCAGACAAGGGACATAGCAGGTGTGAACATCAGAACCTGGGTTAGAAAAAAGGCATGCCTAATAACAAGTTGCGGTGGTTAGGGGTGAGCTGAAAGTCGGACAAGTTGAACTTTCAGCCAAATGCTGTGGGGAGTTCAAATGCAAAAACTCCCTGCTTTTGCATTGGGGGGGGGGGGTGAGGGAAAGGAATTTTGAGGACAGGGAATAAAGCTCACCCGTCCTCTTTCCAGCTCCTTCATGCTGCGTGTTATCATCCCACCCCCACCCCCATTCTGCAGAACTATGACTGTGTCATGATTTAGCATAATTCCAGGACATAAGCAAGTTTTATTTATTTATTTATTTATTGCATTTTTATACCGCCCTATAGCCGAAGCTCTCTGGGCGGTTCACAAAAATTAAAACCATGAAATCATTTTAAAAATATAAAACAAACCACAATCTAAAAACACAAAATAACAGACAATATAAAAACACAACCAGAATAAAACCAAGCTGCAGGAATTAATACAGATTAAAATACAAATTTAAACCAGCAAGGATTAAAATTGAGTTAATTTAACTGTTAAAATACTGGGAGAATAAAAAGGTCTTCACCTGGCGACGAAAAGGGTACAAAGTAGGTGCCAGGCGAACCTCTCTGGGGAGCTCATTCCACAGCCGGGGTGCCACAGTGGAGAAAGCCCTCCTCCTAGTGGCCACCTGCCTCACTTCCTTTGGCAGGGGCTCACGGGGAAGGACCCCTGCAGATGATCTTAGGGTCCGGGCAGGTACATATGGGAGGAGGCTTTCCTTCAGATAACCTGGCCCCAAGCCATTTAGGGCTTTGAATGTTAGTACCAGCACTTTGAATTGGGCCCGGACTTGGACTGGCAGCCAGTGAAGCTGGAAAAGGACTGGCGTAATGTGATCTCGTTGGCCAGTCCCTGTCAGCAAACGTGCTGCCCTGTTTTGTACCAGCTGAAGTTTCTGGACTGTTTTCAAAGGCAGCCCCACATATAACAGCATTGCAGTAATCCAAACGAGAGGTTATGAGAGCATGTATAACTGTAGCTAGGCTATCTCTGTCCAGATAAGGGCGCAGTTGGTATATCAGCCTAAGCTGATAAAAGGTGCTCTTTGCCACCAAGTTCACCTGTGCCTCAAATGACCATTCTGGATCCAAGAGCACCCCAAAACTACGGACCCGGTACTTTAGGAAGAGTGCAACCCCCTCCAGTACATGGGGAACATCACCACGCCAGACAGATGAACTACCCACAAACAGTACCTCCGTCTTGTCTGGATTGAGTCTCAGTTCGTTAGCCCTCATCCAGTCCATTACCGTGCCCAGGCACTGATTCAGAACAGCCACTGCCTCACCTGGGTTTGATGAAAAGGAGAGGTAGAGCTGGGTGTCATCTGCATATTGATGACATCTCATCCCACATCTCCGGATAACCTCTCCCAGCGGCTTCATGTATATGTTAAACAACATAAGGGATAAAATAGAGCCCTGTGGAACCCCATGGCTTAAATGCCACGGCACAGAGCAATAATCCCCCAGCACCACCTTCTGGAATTGGCCATCCAAGTAGGAGCGGAACCACTGCAACGCAGTGCCTCCAACTCCCAGCCCAGACAACCTATCCAGAAGGATACCATGGTCGATGGTATCGAAAGCCGCTGAGAGGTCCAAGAGAACCGACAGGTCCTAGTCCTCATTGTTGCTCCAAAAGCAAACTTGGAAAGTAGGTGGGCAATAATTAAAGCCAGAAGGAGGCTCAGTGGGTTTTCCAGTGATTAAGAAAGAAGGAGCTTTGGGGCTTTCATTGCCCCTTTCCCCAGGACAAGCAGAGGTAGAATAAACCATGCAAAGGAAGTTACAGTGCTAATTCCCAGCCATTTATGCAGTTGAAATAATTCAACTGGGTGCAGAACACAGGTTGCTGATTTTTAAAAGCTCCGACAGCCTTGTGAACAAGGCAGTTGTATATGGAGAGTAATTTGAGGCTCATTTGGATGAGTTCATGGCTCTCCAACATCCCACACCATAGCTAACAGCCATGATGGCTAAATAGAGCCTCTATAGTGAGATGCAATGGCTCTTTCAATGTTAGGTGCTGAGAGCCAACAGGGAGGGGTGATGCCCGGCTGCTACTGAGCTTCCAAGAGGGACGTACTAAAACAAATGATTGTACTTGCCCATAGAGAAACCATACTTGCCCATAGGGATCCATGGGATAGTACTTGCCCATAGAGAAACTATACTTGCCCATAGGGATCTATGGGACAGCACTTATCCATAGAGAAAAATAGGACAGCCCTTGCCCATAGGGATCCATTGCACAGCACTTGCCCATAGGGAAATCATACTTGCCCATAGGGATCCACGGGACAGCAGTTTTCCCTATGGGAAGTGCTGTCCAATGGATCCCTATGGACAAGTATGGTTTCCCTATGGGCAAGTGCTGTTCTATATTTCCCTATGGGCAAGTATGGTTTCCCTATGGGCAACTGCTATCCTATGGACCCCTATGGGCAAGTATGGTTTCTCTATGGGCAAGTACTGTCATTTGTTTTAGTACGTCCTCTTCCAAGAATCATCTGGCTGACCCTTGTTGGAAACTGGGTGCTGGGCTAGGCAGCACTTGGGTCTAATCCAGCAGAGCTCTTCTTGTGTTATTTTAAAAACAACAAAGAGTCCAGTGGCACCTTAAAGGCAGAGAAATCTGTGATGGCATCATCCAGCTCTTCCCCAGCCTGGTGCCCCTTTCCAGATGTGTTGGATTGCAACTCCCACCATCCCTAGCTAGCATGGCCAATGGGAGTTGCAACCGAACACATCTGGAAGGGGGCACCAGGCTGGGGAAGAGCTGGCCTATGCTTTTGGAGACACAGTCGCTTCATCAGAGGCACCTAATCCAGCATGACATCCATCTGATGGGGTCCATGCAGAATTAATTTTCATGTATCGCATCGGATGCTTCTTGTGCATCAATGCGCTGTCCAGAGGAGTGCTGGGAAGATGGTAGCTTGTGTGTTGGTGCACTGATTTAGTGTCATGGTGGATGCATTCTTTGAGTCATAGGTCCCCTCTACAAGAGTTCGCTTTGACGCCCGGCTCCCCGATTATGTGCATTTCCTGATAAGCGCGTTTGCGCCTAACACCTATTCACGAGAGGCATTGAAGCACATTACGAGCTGTATGAAACACGCTTTAAAGTTGTTGACATGCTGAGAATCGCATGCCAATGTTTCTGAAAGTAATGTTCTTTGTCCCGGAGGAACTCCCCAAACAGGTTCTCTCCCTTTATTCTCCCCGCCCACCAGAAATTCCCGCCTTTGGTTACCTGGGTTACCTGCCGGTAATGACCTGGTTAACCTGTTCGGCTACCTCTCCCCCCCTTCACCCGATTGCCATTTCAAGTGAACTGCTCAGGAGTAAATGGGAATGTGCCTCATACACACACACGCCAAAACAGACAGGGGGATGCTGCTTCGTTCCTTCCCCCTCCTCTTCCCAGCGAGCTCAACCATTGTAAAACACACACACACACACACACACACACACACACACACACACAGAGCTCATGTCAGGAACCCAGCAAGAAGCGAGGGGACGATATGTCTAAGTTGATCGCTAATTATGTGCACATCCGCACATCCTTCCTACCCCTTTTGCTTCTTGTGAAACCACTTCCATCTGGCCCCATGTCTCCATGTAAAAAAATACTCCAACAGAGGAGTTAAAATAAACTTTATTTTCCATTCACGTTGGGTCACCTCTTCCTGGAGCTTCCATCCAGAGAGACGGAAAACAAGGAGGAAGTTGCCAGGAGGAGACAGGAAATAAAACTAAACGAAAAAGTGGGAGGTTTTCCCAGCAAAGTGGCAGTTCTATGCATGACATCATGATCACAGTCTGCCCACTCTGATCGTTAATGCACCTCCTAAGAAAGTTGTTTACACAGACATAAGGCGCTCTTACTCCCACAGTAAATTAAAAGTCGCTATTTAACGCACATTCGATAATGCGCATAATCGGAGATAAAAAGCGCCTGGACCCCTGATTTGCACTCCGCTCTTGTAGAGGTAAATTCGATAATGTGCCTTGAAAGAGCTTTAAATCACTCCTGTAGAGGCACCCATAGATGGTGGGCGTGAGGGGGAGGTTTCTAGATTGAAGTTTCTAGAATTGTATCATACGGGTGGAATTGGCAGGGCAGAAGCAGAAGCCAAGGGCCCCCATCCCAGTGGGAGCCTACAGACAACAACCCCCTGGACTTGATGCTCCACTTTACCATAAGGTGGGAGGGTGCTGTTGCACCTGTGTCCTGCTTTCGGGTTTCCTATTGACAGCTGACTAGCCACCATGTGAACAGAGTGCTGGACTAAATGGACCCTTGGTCTGATCCAGCAGGGCTCTTCTGATGTTCTTAGCCATCTTGTTCACCTGCCTCTTGGTTTGGCCCAGACAAGAGTGGTGGTGAGAAGGAGGACAGGTGGAGAGCCAGGCACCTCTTTGGTGCCTGGCTCTCCACCTGTCAAGCAAATGGTGGCAATGATGAGAAAAAGGACGAAGACCAAGAGCAGCTGGTGATGATGGTGGTGAGAAAGTAGACTTGGCTGGAGGATGTCTTGCCCAAGGCTCCTCAGAAACTTGGAGCTGACCCTGGGCAGAAAGAATAGACTCTTATGCCTGGCTCAGGGTGTGGATTAACCACATAGGCCATTTCTACACCGGCCTTTTTTCACGAGATTGCCCCTGGGTGCTCTCTGTGAGTCCAGAAGATGATGCACAGGGACTCCTGGGGGCAGGGTGGGGGACGGGCACAGGTTTTCCCAGGGATAAGGGATCCCTGGGAAATCCCATTTTTTCCGATGGACCTGGGAACGTCTCGAGACTGCAGGAGGTGTGGGTGCCCGCCCTGGCTGGTGCCTGCTTACTCACAAGTATGGGGGGCACCAGAAACAGGCACAGAGATGCACGGCTCCGTGCCTAGCAAGGGAGGGGGGAAAGGATGTGTGGGGCCCCCGATTTCATGTGGGATTTTAAAAAAACTAACTTTTCTCAAAGGAGCACAAGTGTGCTCTTCTTGGCTCCATTTTTTTTAAAAAAACTGGCGAACTTGACTGTGCGATGTCCCAGGAGGAAGCCGGGATGTCGCACTTCCTGGTGAAGAAAGAAGAGGATGATCCCGGAAGCAGGTATGTCCGGGATCATCCCCAGGCCCTCTCGCTACACCCGTAGGTGTAGAAAAGGCCATAGTTGGGTGAATTTAGGTTTGTTCCTGTTGCAGCCTATGGAGGCATGTGAGACATTAGAAAGTTTGGTTTCTACCTTTTCCTTTTAGGGAAGCCACCTGTGTAAAATAGATTACCTGCCTTTTTTTAAAAAAAATTATTTTGTTTTTGAGACTTTCTTCCAGGTGTTGGGTTGTTTGGAAATTTCCTGGTCGGAGATTTCATTTGTGATCTTTTTCAGTTTACTACAAAGGATGCTGATTAGAATGGGAGAGAATTTAGCACAGTCTGTCGGCATAGACCGTGCAGAATGTAGTCTTAGATTTTTCAGCTGTAGTCCTTTGAGGAGGAGGATGTCCCAGTATTTACGTTTGATTCGAAAGAGAATATCTGTCTCTGTTCGGATGAGTTTCTTCGTGAGATCGATGGATTTCCCCACACCTTATGACTAAATCTGATGCCTTCAATGGCAACCATTTCCAGAGGAGTGGCCGTGTTAGTCTGTTGCGACAGAAACAACAAAGATTCCTGTGGCATCTTTAAAAACTAGTACATTTATTATGTCATAAGCTTTTGTGGACTACAATCTTCCTGATCCGATGCATGCTGTTCTTACGTTATGTTCCAAATCAGGATGTACCAGCTAATGAAAGAAAGTTCCAGTGACGGAGCAAACAGCTTAGGTCAAAATGTATCGATGAGCCAAAGTGACAAAAAGCTCCACGTGAAACTCTGCAGCAGGTCTTGCCACGCTGAGCAAATCCTCCAGACTCTCAATGCCTATCGGCAGGACGGCATCTTCACTGATGTGGTGCTTGTGATGGACGGGCAGGAGTTCCCTTGCCACCGCGCCACCTTGTCAGCCAATAGCGCTTACTTTCGGGCTATGTTTGCTGGGGGGCTGAAGGAAGGCGGCCAAGGCACCATCCGCCTCCAAAAGATCTCTGCGCGCAGCATGAGCTTTGTCCTGGACTATATGTACGGAGGGCATGTCCCCATCCAGGAAGACAACGTGGAAGGACTGTTGGAGCTGTCCAGTTTGCTTCAGATCCCCAAGCTCAAAGATGCTTGTGTCGTCTACTTGGAAGGCCAGCTCCACCCTTGCAACTGCCTGGGGATCATGAGGTTTGCCGAGTCTTTTTCCATCACATCTCTGGCCGAGAAGAGCAAGAGGTTCATGCTGGAAGGGTTTGTGGAGGTGTCTCATCACGAGGAGTTCCTGGAGCTGGACGCAGCTGAGCTGGGGGTGTGCCTTGTGAACGAGTGGCTGGCGGTCTCCAAAGAGGAAGCTGTCTTTGAAGCGGTGATGCGGTGGGTGCGCCACAACGTGGCCGCCAGGAAAGGGACTCTGAAGGATCTGCTGGCACAGGTGCGCCTCCCTCTGCTGGACCCCGTATACTTCCTGGAGAAGGTGGAGATGGATGAACTCATCCAAGAATCCAAAGACTGCATCCCTTTGCTGCGAGAAGCCCGCAAGTACTATATCCTGGGCACGGAGGTCAGCTCTCCACGCTCTAGACCTAGAAGGTAAAAAATGCCAATTACTTAATTCAGGGGTGGGCAGAAGGTAGATTCCCAGATGTTTTGAACTTCAGCTCCCAGAAGTTGGACTCTGGGGTTGGACTTGATGGCCTCATAGGCCCCTTCCAATTCTACTATTCTATGAATCTATGGATGGTCAGGAAGCCTGGGAGTTGACCTCCAAAAGATCTGGGGATCTACTTCCTCCACACCCCAGGTCTAATTAATCATTTACAATCATTTCTATTCTCCCCTTTTATGCCCAGTACTCAAGGCAGTTCAAAATAGAAACATAGGAAGCTGCCCTATTCTTGGTCCATCTAGACAAGTATTGTGAACTCTGACTGGCAGCAACAGCTCTTCAGACAGGTTTTTTCCCCTAATCTTACCTGGAGATGTCAGGGCTGAAAATGAATTAACATTTATGTAGCAGCACCAAGAGTGTGCTAGACATTTTTATTGCTATTTTATCTTGATAATCTTGGGTTGCTTCCACGCTAGCTGTTAATTGCCACGATTCTTTCCCTCCCTCGTCATTACGGTGACAAAATTGAGGACATTATTGCCAAATCATTTTGTAATCTTGTACTTTTCCCCCTCAGGATTCAAAGTAGAAGGACTAGTACAGAAGCAGACTCCGAGGGATTTAAAAGTGAATATTTATATTCTCCATCCATATAACTGTTTGATAAAGGGCCTAATACAGGAGTAACACAATGAAAATAACAAAATAATGCAGTATCTTTTGTCTTAACATCTCCATAAGTCTCTGTTCTAAATTGCTCCTCCTCTGCTTGCAGTGGCAGCATGATTCCTGTAGTTGCTGTCTGTCTGGGGATGATGGGGGTTGTAGTCCAAGTCCAACACATCTGGACAGTGCCAGGTGGGGAAGTCTGGTCCAGAGGGACTCTCCATCCATGCATTCCCCGATGAAGCCAGAGAAACACAAATGTTCTCCAGAAAAGAATGATGTGGAAGGAGAAGAAACCCTGAAATAATTAAAAACAGCCATAGTCACACAAACACTTGACAGAATTTTTCCATTCCACAACACCAAAATGGTCATGGCCTTGATCATTTATGGATATTTTGTTTATTCAAGTCAAGCTGTTCAGGGTCTGAGATTCATTTCTCCCCTGCTAGGCCTGATCACCATGGCAACAACTGTGAGTAAAGAGAAAAATGCCTCAATGAACATGTACAGCTCAAAGTGCTGCACCCTTCTACAAGTAAAGGGTTATAGACTGGGGTTACAGTTACTTTCTAGTGGGCCAATTTGCACGATCATTGCAGGCCAGCATGGCTTATTTAAGCCAGGGTGGTTCGTGGCACATACCAGTGGCCATTTTGAATATTCAACCCCCAGCTGGGGTTTGCCATGGTTTGCTATGTCTAGGCTGACCAGATAAAATCCAGGTCAGGGCTCATGTAACTTTAACAGTTGTAGAGAAAAGGGAATTTCAGCCAGGGTCATTTGTATGCAATTACTTCCTGGCGATATTCCCTCTTCATCACAACAGTTAAAGGTGCAGGCACTATACTAGAGTGACCATATACAAAAGAAGGCAGGGCCCCTGCAACTTTAACTGTTGTGATGAAGAGGGAATTTCGCCAGGAACTAATTGCATACAAATGACACTGGCTGAAATCCCCTTTTCTCTGCAACTGTTAAAGTTACATGAGCCCTGACCTGGATTTTATCTGGTCACCCTAGCTATGTCATCTGAACCCAGACTTGTTGGAGGGGAAAACAACCTCCCAATAACCCTACAACAGGCCATAGGTTATTGGAGGCCAGTTTCCCCATCCAACAAGCCATGCTGTCCTGGTTCAGAAAACACAACAAGCCATGACTAGGGCTTGAATTTACCACAACTCACTGTGTGTGGCTTGAATAGGCAAAGCTGGGCTGTGGTGATTGTGCGAACCTGATGCCTATTAAATAAGCCATGGTGGGCTGTGGTGATCTTGTGAACCAGGTCAGTGTGTTCTGCATTGTCCCCATGTCTTTTATCGAGAGCTAGTTTGTGGAGATTCTGCCTCTCTCTCTCTCTCTCTCTCTCTCTCTCTCTCTCTCTCTCTTACATACACACACACACACACACACACACACACACTTTCTAGTGTGTTCTGTCAAAGCAGTGTTAATGATTTTCAGGGCTGCGGCACCTTAAATTAGTAGCTTCCTGCTCCCAGATTCTGCCCATTGTATTGCTTCCTGTTTTGTGCAAAGTCTTGGGAGGTGCTGAAAGGCCCTTGTGTGGATTTCAAGTGCTGGCGCAGCCCCTGCTGTAGAGGAGTTTGTCACATCCTGGATCAAGTTGTTCTGCCATTATGTCTTGTTGAACCCGAGACTAAAGCGGTTTCTTTTCATACTCCAGATTCATGGAATTAGCAGAGATGATTGTTGTGATTGGAGGCTGCGATAAGAAAGGGATTTTGAAGCTCCCCTTTGTGGACATCTTCCATCCCGAGAGGAAACAGTGGAAGTCGCTCTCAAGTATGCCTGGATATACCAAATCTGAGTTTGCGGCCTGTACTCTGAAGAACGACGTATACGTCTCAGGTGAGAGACGGCCAAAAATACCAGTGTATTTTAGCTTTAAGCTCTTCTTGACAGTAACAAAGCCTAAGGAGAGGCCTACCGACCTTTCTGAATGGGGAAGAAAATGGCACAAAAGCTGGGAAAGCATTGAACCTTCCAGGTCAAGGAAAAGGGGCAGGGCGAGGGAAAGAGGCCGGGCCATCTCTGAAACTTTGGAGAGCCAGATTTGGCCATTTGGCCCACGGACCTGAGATCCAACACTCCTAGAATAGACCACGCTGCGCCAGGGAGACATTTTCCTCCCTCTCCCAGAATACTAGAATCCAATGGGGTCATCCCATCAAGCTGATTGGTGGGACATTCAGGACAGGTAAAAGGAAGGACTTCTTCACACAGCGCAGAGTTAAACGATGGAATTCGCTACCACAAGTTGTAGTGATGGCCACCAGTTTGGATGGCTTTGAAAGGGGCTTAGACAAATTCTTGGAGGAGAAGGCTATCCTTGGCTACTAGTCCTGATGGCTGTGTGCTACCTCCAGTATCAGAGGCAGAAAGCCTATATACACCTGTTGCTGGGGAACATGAGCGGGAGGGTGCTGTAGCACCATGTCCTGCTTGTGGGTCCCTGGCCGACAGCTGGTTGGCCACTGTGTGAACAGAGTGCTGGACTAGATGGACCGTTGGTCTGATCCAGCAGGGCTCTTCTTATGTTCTTGTAGTGACTGAGGCAGATGCGTGTATTCATATGCCTACCCTGCTTTCTGCCATTCTCCTACTGTTCTTACCAACCTAGTGCTGTACTAAACTACTACATAGCATTTAGAAGCCCCTCTCCCCTGGTCAGTATTTAATGCAACTCCTGCATCCTACGGCCTCAAGTCCATTGGCTCCTGCATCATGTAGCTGCTCTGTGTTTGCTCTCGAAGGTGGCCACATCAACAGCAGAGATGTTTGGCTGCTGAGCTCCCAGCTGGATGTCTGGATCAAGGTTGCCTGCTTGCAGAAAGGCCGATGGAGACACAAGATGGCCAGCCTCCATGGAAAGGTACTTACTTCCACGACACTTGGCAGTTTTAGCTGGGCTATTACAGCCTTCCCAAACCTGGTGCACTCTGAATGGGTTGGACTACAAACCCCATCATTCTTAGTTCTGGGTGACGGACATTGTGATCCAACACATCTGGAGGGCAATGGGGTTGGGGAATGATGACCTGTTACAATCTTAGTTTTTATCATTTTTAGCCCTTTCTGCTTTCTTGGGAACAGAGTTCTTTGTTCCTGGCCACACATTTCGGGCTCCCCCTTCTGAGTGTGGAACACAGTTCACCCTGTAACATGGCAAGATTGCTCCATGATATGCTTCCCCACCGATGTCAGGGGCAGCTGATAAGGTGTCCCCAGGGCAAAAGGACACGTTACATTGCAGTTCTCTAAAAGGGAAGGTGAACTTTAAGGAAGGGCCATAGCTAGGGTGGCTGTATGGAACGGAGGACAGGGCTCCTGTATCTTTAACAGCTGCGTAGAAAAGGGAATTGCAGCAGGTGTCCTTTGTATGCATGCAGCACCTGGTGAAATTCCCTCTTCATCACAACAGTTAAAGCTGCAGGAGACCTGCCCTCTTGACCAGATACAAAAGAGGGCATGGTTTCTGCAGCTTTAACAGTTGTGATGAAGAGGGAATTTCACCAGGTGCAGCATGCATACAAAGGACACCTTCTGAAATTCCCTTTTCTACACAACCGTTAAAGATACAGGAGCCCTGTCCTCCGTTCCATATGGTCACCGTAGCCATAGCTCTGTGGTTGAGCCCCTGCTTTGAATGCAGAAGGTCCCAGGTTCGATCCCTGGCATCTCCAGGTAGAGCTGGAAAAACTCCTCCCTGAAACCCTGGAGTGCTGCTGCTGCCAGTCAGTGTTGGACCAAGGGTCTGACTCAGTATAAGGCAGCTTCCTAAGTAACAGTGTGTGTGTGTGTGTGTGTGTGTGTGTGCGCGCGCTGTTATAGTCATGGAGGAGAAAACATACAGCAAGCATTTTACTGCCCATGTGATTTCCACCTCCATGGCTAATAACAGCCACTCCTGGGGACAGCCTGGATTGGGGCCGCAGCATGGAGGGAAAGGCTTGGGTCCCCTGACCCATGTGCCATACAACCCCAATCCAAATTTTTCCCTACTGTGGCTTCATGGCTGCAATAATAATAATAATAATAATAATAATAATAATAATAAATTATTATTAATATTATTATTAATATAATAATAATAATAATAAATAATAATAATAATAATTGCAGCAATCGTAGTATCATCATTATCATCATCATCATCATCATCATCATCATCATCATCATATCATCCCCATCATTATGATTATAATGATTTCAGAAGGCCCTAGCATGGCATCCCATCCTCTTTGTGTCGATTGTATATGATCGACACAGGCATACATGAAAGGCAGCTGATAAACTAAATAAAGGGAAGCTCGGAGGTCGGCAACAAGAGAGAGGGCCTTCTCTGTGGTGGCTCCCCAATTGTGGAACGATCTCCCTGTCGAGGCCCGCCTGGCGCCAACATTGTTATCTTTTCGGCGCCAGGTCAAGACTTTCCTCTTCTCTCAGGCATTTGGCAATATCTGAGGAGCCTGGGTCTGTTTTGTTTTGTTTTTGTAGGGTTTTTTTTTGTTTTTTTTGTTTTTTTTTTGTTTTTGTTTTTTTGAAGTGTTGAAGTGGTTTTTAAATGTACAGATTGTGTGTATGTTGTATGTTTTTGCTGTTTTAATTTTTGTATATTGTTTTTAATTGTTTTTAATCCTATGTAAACCGCCCAGAGAGCTTCGGCTATGGGGCGGTATACAAATGTAATAAATAAATAAATAAATAAATAATAAATAATGTTGTTCAGTGTAGCATCCTAGCCATCCTCCTTGGAAATCTGGACAGTGTACATGGATGTGGTTTAACCTGCTTAATCCACCCAGCAACCCTGTGAGGTAGCTTAACGGCAGAGAGAGAGAGAGAGAGAGGCTGGCTCAGACTCACTCAAACTCATGGCTACGTGGGAATTTGAATCCTGATCTTTCAGTCCTAACCTGACACTCTGTCTTACCCAACCTGCTTACCTTCCAGATGTGTTGGACTACAAGACCCATTACCCCTAGCCAGCATGGCACCAGCTTGGGGGAGGCTGTTATAGCTAGTTCCTTGAAAGTAAGCCCCACTGAACTCAATGGGATTTCCTTCCTTCCTTCCTCCTTTCCTCCCTTTATTCCTTCCTTCCATGCTGGCTGGAGGTGATGGGATTTTAGTCATCTACAGGGCACCAGGTTGGGAAAGGCTGCTCTAACCACTACATCACATTACCCCATCCTCCTTACATGCATGTCCTTTTGCCTGCCCCTGAGATTAGCTATCCACAAATTTAATCGTCCTGCTTCTCGTTGACAGATTTATGCAGTGGGTGGGTACGATGGCTTTTACCGCCTCGCCAGCGTGGAATGCTACGACCCCTTTTCCAACAGCTGGATGGCCGTCACACCTTTGCTAGAAGCCGTGAGCTCAGCAGCTGTTGTCTCCTGCCTCAACAAGCTCTATGTGATCGGGGGTGCGATGGATGATGGGGCCAACACAGGGAAGGTAATGGAACGCAGCAGGAGAAAAGCAAGGCAATTTGCAACAGTAAGAAAAAGCGCAGAAGCTAATCTGGAATTAAACAGTTATGTTTTGAATTTGGGCTGTAGTCACAAAATATGGCCTTTTTTTGTGAATCCCAAGCTGGATTCTACAAAGAACTAAGTCTAAATTCCGACTTCCGTGACAAATGCTGGGTTTGGGTAGTGATATTTTGGAAGGCGAAATATTCGTGTTTTGCTCAATTCTGGTGACCAGGCCTAACGTTCTCCCTGCTGGGAGATCCGGATCAGTTCTGCCTTCTTAGTGGCAGGTAGGTGATGGGCATAATTCAGTTCACATCAGGATCTTTGATTTATATGTAGAACAGCCACGTATGAGTTCCCCAAAAGGAGGGGAAAAGAGGACAGCGATTTGCGTAAAATTTGCAGCTGCTGGTTTACATTGTAGATGCAAGTTTTGAAATAATGATTAAAATTGGAATAGAAATGCAGTACGTCTCACCATTAGTGATGGGTGAACGGACCCTGGGCAATTTGCTCTCCAGGTTCCGAACTCCTCTGTCCAATCTTGGCCAAAAATTCTCCATTATTGCAAGTTCTCGTTTTGTATATATGACCTTCTACAGAAGCTCAAATCTCCAGTGTGATGTGGCTACAAAAAAAGCAAATGCTATTTTGGGCTGAATTCATAGAAGCATAGCTTCCAAATCGTGTGTACTAGTTCCCCTCTATTTGGCACTGGTTAGGCCTCATCTTGAGTACTGGGCACTACACATCAAGAAGAATGCAGACAAGCTGGAGGGGGTTCAGAGAAGGGCAATGAGGTTGATCAGGGGTCTGGAAACAAAGCCCTCTGACGAGAGACTGAAAGAACTGGGCATGTTTAGCCTGGAGAAGAGAAGACTGAGGGGAGACATGAGAGCACTCTTTAAATACTTGAAAGGTTGTCACACAGAGGAGGGCCAGGATCACTTCTCGATCATCCCAGAGTGCAGGACACGGAATAATGGGCTCAAGTTATAGGAAGCCAGATTCCAGCTGGACATCAGGAAAAACGTCCTGACCGTTAGAGCAGTACAACAATGGAACCAATGACTTAGGGAGGTTGTGGGCTCTCCCACACTAGAGGCCTTCAAGAGGCAGCTGGACAGCCATCTATCAGGGATGCTTTAAGGTGGATTCCTGCATTGAGCAGGGGGTTGGACTCGATGGCCTTATGGGCCCCTTCCAACTCTACTGTTCTATGGTTCTATGATTCCTTGTTGTCCACCACCAGCCACTGCAGACTGCACCACTACCCTCCCAACGTCTTCTTCCAAATAACACTATATGTGCACTTCCTGGAATGCCCATTGTAACCTTCCCAGATGTTTTGACCAAAACTCCTACAATCCTCAGTCAGCATGGCAATTACCCATCTTCCTACTCTCCAGCAGAAGAAGCACATTTTTCAACTCCGGCACAAACGTCGCTTTTTCACATTCCTTTCGAATTGAATTCATAGAATGGCAAGAACATCCCATGAATCAGCCTTCGCCAACCTAGTGTCCTCCAGATGTTTTGGACTCCCTCTCCCATTATCCCTGACCATTGGCCATGCTGGGTAGGACTGATGGGAGTTGAAGTCCAAAACATATGTAGAGTGCCAGGTTGGAGAAAGCTGCCATCGATTCACTAAACCGACCACCTGAGATCATGAGAGGAGGCTGCATTGGTCATTCCATGACTCACAGAATGTTGATGTATGTAGGGCCTTCTCGGTAGTGGCACCCACTCTCTGGAACACTCTTCCACATGTTGTTCAAGAGGCAGAAACTGTGGCAAGCTTCAAATGGGAGAGGGGGGTTCCAAAACATCGGGGGGGGGGACCTGCTTGTGGAAGACTGATTCATGGGAGTTGAAAAATGTGCTGCATCTTCTGGATAGTAAGAAGAAGATTGGTAATTGGCCGTTTTTTCTGGCTGCTTTCGGGAAGGGACCATTCATGGCCTCCAAGGTTGGAGATGCATCTCCACCAACCCTGAGTGAATCAGTCGTTGATTGGTTGTTTGTTCCCCCAGGTGCAGTGCTATGACCCCGAGCAAAATAACTGGGGCCTTCTGTCTCCTGCCCCTTTCAGCCAGCGATGCATCAATGCTGTTGCTCTGGACCACTTGATCTATGTCGCCGGAGGACTCCTGAGTAAAATCTTCAGCTATGATCCGCAGAACGACACTTGGAGTGAGGTGGCATCTCTCCCTGGACCTCTAGTAAGCAGGCACTCGTGAGGCCCTTATGGTGGGGGAGGGCAGGGCACAGGCCAGGACCCACGGGTCCATCTCTGGGTGATTTCAAGTAGGTTGAATCCCACTTGTTTAATGGTAGCAAGGACATAATGATTTCCCCCCCATCTAAATTAGGCTGGTGAAATGAAGAAAACTTGGTGGGGAAACTAGAGAGCGGACTTCTGTAGAACCCCCAAATCCTGGCTTTGCACCTTGGATAGCTCTGTTAAAGCTCTGCCTGAAACCCGAAGTGTTTGTCTGGCTTTGGGCCTGGATCTTTGATCATTCTGATTTTTCCCCTCTTCCTTCAGGAGAGCTGTGGAGCCAGAACTCTAAAAAGATACTTCCCACCTAGGATCGCTCTTCTAGAGTTCTGACTGGTTCTCACTAAAACCCGGAGTGGATTCACTGCCCCACTGACATCAGGCACCAGCCTCCACTGCACACCTTCCGCAGCAGCCATTTTGTGGCGGTGCCCAGGGCAGTTCCTCAAATTGCCAAATGTACCCATGGCCTAAAAAAGTCACTTCCCCCTGTATTAAACTACGTGGGATTCTGGTGTTTCACATTAACTTCCACTGCTCTTCAGTGTCACTTCCGCATTCTTACCTACTACAAAATTGTGTGGCTGGCTTTTGGGCCTGGACATTTGATCGCCCTGAATTCTTTCTCTTCCTTCAGGAGAGCTGTGGGGTCACTGTGTGCAATGGCAAGATCTACATCCTGGGGGGCAGAGACGAAAACGGGGAAGGCTCTGGCAAAGTATTCACTTTCGACCCGGAGACCGGCACTGTGGAACCTCAGCCCCCTTTACAGCGCTGTACCAGTTACCACGGTTGCGTGACCATCCTCCGGCACACGAGCAGATGACCTGGGGGGCCGAAACGCCTTTCCTCCCCTCCTCCCCAATCCTGACGTCCTCTGGATAAAGGCACCAATGCCGAATGCCAAGAGATGACTTCTTAACGTCACTGCGCCCAGCTGTGTTCCCTTCCTCTATTTTCTGGCTGTTGTTGTGCCCAGTGTTATGTTTTTATTTTTTATTTTGTTTATTGCATTTCTATCCTGCCTTTTTTCCTCCATGGAACCCGAGGCGGTGTACATAATCCTCCTCCTTCCCAGTTTGTCCTCACAACAACCCTGTGAGGTGGTTTCGGTTGAGAGTCTGTGACTGGCCCAAAGTCACCCAGTGAGCTTCCATGGCCGAGAGGGGACTAGAACCCGGATCTCCTGACTCCCGGTCCAATGCTCTCGCCACTACACCAACTGACATTTGATCTGATGTCTACCAAGCGACTGCTGTAGCTGCCAGATCGTTCTTTTTGTGCCAATTACACCTGCAGTGGAGACGAAATCCAAGCCAGCAGGATGTATCCCTATCTTTGCTTTGCAGAGGAGAGTGTGAGGCCCAGGCCCAGGTCTAAGCATGGCTTTGGTGTCTGCAGCAAGTAAAAATGGCAATCCCTTCCTGCCTGCACACCCCCTCCCCATAAAGAAAAAAAAAGTCTGTATGTCTGTATAAGTGAGTTTACTGTTCCCAAACGTAGTGATGTTCAGATTAGCAAAATTCAAGCTCGTCTGGATTCTGACTCAAAACTCGTTCTGACTCGTGTCCGTATAAGGTTGCAAGCTTCGTTTTTTTTCCTCTTTGCACATAAAATTGTGTGTGTTTTTGTGCGTTTCCGCCTTCCCCAAATGTACACATCAGTTGTGCGCTTTTTTTGAAATGTGCACACTCTTCTCCCAAGGGTTAAAGTGTGTTTCATGCCCCTTTTCCAGATGTCAGCATTTTTCTGAACAATTTTCCATTTGTTCCGTGAATCACATTGCAAACTCAGAAATGTACTTGCAGTGCACGTTCAGGTTTGCTTATTATTTATTTACTTATTTATTTATTGCATTTTTGTACCGCCCTATAGCCGAAGCTCTCTGGGCGGTTCACAAAAATTAAAACCATGAAATCATTTAAAGAAATATAACACAGACAACAATCTAAAAACACAAAATAACATACAATATAGAAAACCCAACCAGGATAAAACCAAGCAGCAAAGGATTAATACAGATTAAAATACAAATTTAAAACAGCAAGGGTTAAAATTGGGTTAATTTAGCTGCTAAAATGCTAAGAGAATAAAAAGGTCTTCACCTGGTGACGAAAGGAGTGCAAAGTAAGCGCCAGGCAAACCTCTCTGGGGAGCTCATGCCACAGCCGGGGTGCCACAGCAGAGAAAGCCCTCCTCCTGGTGGCCACCTGCCTCACTTCCTTTGGCAGGGGCTCATGGAGAAGGACCCCTGTGGATGATCTTAGGGTCCGGGCCGGTACGTATGAGAGGAGGCATTCCTTTAGATAACCTGGCCCCAAGCTGCTTAGGGCTTTGAATGTTAGTACCAGCACTTTGAAATGGGCCCGGACCTGTATCCAGGAGGTATGAACTGGGAAAGTTCTGCCCAAACTGAAACAACTTTCTCATCTATCCCAACTCACATGAC
Organism: Anniella stebbinsi; assembly: GCA_029215795.1. NCBI lineage: Eukaryota > Metazoa > Chordata > Lepidosauria > Squamata > Anniellidae > Anniella > Anniella stebbinsi. The sequence goes on from JARDYH010000001.1 coordinate 39,500,626, forward strand.
ACACACCTATATTCCACTACCGGAGGTGGTCATCTCCCTCTGCCTCATAGTATGGCTGGCCAGGCCAAACAGGGAGGTTGATATTTATCCATTCATTCAGCCAAGATTAGCTCCCAAAGCAGAACAGAAGAAGCTGCATTATATACCAAGTCCATTGGTCCATCTACCTAGGTATTGCCTACATCAGAGGCAGGCAACCTGTGCCCTCCAGGTGTTTTGGACTACAGCCCCCATGATTCCTTGCCAGCAAGGCAAGCCATCAGGGATTATGGTGGTTGTAATCCAAAACTCCTGGAGGCACCATGCTGCCCTCTCTGGTCTACATTGTGTGGCAGCAGGCAGGAGATCCTTCCCAGACCTACCTGGAGATGTTGAAGATTGAACCCAGGGCCAAAAGCAGACAGTCTACCCCTTTCCCTTATCTATCATTGTTGTCTTCTCTCCCCATACTGAAATTTTGTTAGTAAGGTCCTGTGGGCGATGCCCTTTTTGTTTATTTTTGTGTTTCATGCCAGGATCTGAACCTGAGACCTTCTGCACGTAAAGTGTATGCTTTGGCACTGAGCTAGTGTTTCCTTTTTGAATAACCTCAGGGATTACTTGAAAATGGTTTACCGTTAAAGGTACAATAAAGGTATCCAAACAAAGTTAAATGGTTACAAATAAAACGAAGGGTGTGTTTGTGGAGGCAGTCTCTCCCGGCCCCTCGTAGGGTGGCCATGTGTCCCCTTTTACAGAGGACCGTCCTCTATTCCAAGGTGTTCTCTATTCCAAGGGCTGTCCTCTTCCATTCCAGTTTAAAGATAAAGAACCATAAGTCATGTTGCCCATCGTGAGTTGGCTCCTGGACATCAGACGGAGCAAGCAAGCACCCAGGTCACCAAGTCATGGTCTTCTGCACTGGGTGAACTGCACTGTAGCCCTATTTAAGTTATCTATTTCAGTTATAAGAATTGCTTCTGTATTTGCATTGATCCATATAAATTGGCACATGCAAATTTTATGCAGATCGCTAGCCTCTTTTTTTCTTCTTTTTTGGTGATGCATTTCCTTTTTGGGGTGATTCATGTGGCTACAAAAGGCCCTGGAAGTTCATGATGTAGTCCAGGTTCCTGCGTGGGTGGCACTGGGAGAGGGCAGGAGACCCCCCCCATCTGCCCTACAGCCCCCCAGCCTCCCCACTGCTGATCCCTGTGGTTACTTACAGGAAAACCAAATTGCAACTGAATCATACAACTAAAACCTTGCAATAAAGGCTGCAATCTCTGAAATACGCTTCCACCAAAGTTAACCCCATCAAAAGCAATAGGACTGACCTTAGAGAAAATATGCTTCGAAATGGATTTTGTTGTAAGTCACCTTGGGTCTTTTTTTTTAGGAGAAAAGCAACTAAGAAATTTTATTTATTTATTTATTTATTACATTTATATACCTCCCAATAGCCAAAGCCCTCTGGGCAGTTCAGAAAAATTAAAACCATCAACAAAACAATATAAACACACGATATAAAAATACAATATAAACGCACAAACAGGATAAAAAAAAACTGCATAGCAATGCAGATTGAAAAGACAAATTTAAAATACAGATTTCAAACAACGGAGTTAAAAGACTATGATAATAAACTGATAAAGTATTGTGAAATAAGAGAAGGTCTTCACCTGGCGTCAAAAGGGGTATAATGTAGGTGTGCCAGGAGAACCTCTCTAGGGAGCCCATTCCACAGCTGGGGTGCCACAGCAGAGAAGGCCCTCCTCCTCGTAGCCACCTGCCTCACTTCCTTTGGCAGGGGCTCATCATCATCATCATCATCATCATCGTAAATAATAAATATACCATTCTTCTTTCAGAAATGATGGAGAAACATGTAGTATAGAGCATAGAGAACTGAGACCAGGTTATCCCTGTCCAGATAGGGGCATAGCTGGGCCACCAACCGAAGTTGGTAGAAGGCACTCCATGCCACTGAAGCCACCTGAGCCTCAAGTGACAGAGATGGTTCTAGGAGAACCCCCAAGCTACGAACCTGCTCCTTCAGGGGGAGTGCAAACCCATCCAGAACAGGTTGAAGACCCTCCATCCGGTCAGAAGAACCACCTACTAACAGCATCTCAGTCTTGTCTGGACTGAGCTTCAGTTTACTAGCCCTCATCCAGTCCATTGTTGCAGCCAGGCACTGGTTCAGCACATCCACAGCCTCACTTGATGAAGATGAAAAGGAGAAATAGAGCTACGTGTCATCAGCATACTGATGACAACGCTCTCCAAAATTCCAGATGACCGCACTCAACAGTTTCATGTAGTTGTTGAACAGCATGGGGGACAAAACCAACCCCGGTGGAACCCCATACTGGAGAATCCACGAGGCCGAGCCATATTCCCCAAGGACCGCCACATCGTGTAATTGTCTTACACTATTTTTAAGACAAGCCTCCGTAGAAAGTAAGATGGCCATCCGTGCATCACGTTACTGCATGCACCTATTTGCATGAATGTGTACTAGAAGTGTCCTGTACTCCACTGGGATATTTGCCTCATACAGATCCTGGGGATGGAGCCTGAAGACTGACACCCACTTTTAAAACTCCTATTGACATTCAAAATTCGTCAAACCTCTTGCTTCTCATTTGCCCCTTCCCACACACCTCCATCTTATGCAAAAGCAATGAAGAACCTTGTGGCACCTTAAAGAGTAACACATTTATTCTGGCATAAGCTTTTGTGGCCTATAGCCCACTTCACCTGACGCATGGGGTACTACAGGGAATTTCAGGTTTTTATATCGCACCACAGTGTGTGGGGTGTGTGTGTGTGTGTATGTGTGTGCGTGTTATATAGGCTGACCAGATAAAATCCAGGTCAGGGCTCATATAACTTTAACAGTTGTAGAGAAAAGGGAATTTCAGCCAGTGTCATTTGTATGCAATTAGTTCCTGGTGATATTCCCTCTTCATCACAACAGTTAAAGGTGCAGGCACTATACTAGAGTGACCATATACAAAAGAAGGCAGGGCCCCTGCAACTTTAACCATTGTGATGAAGAGGGAATTTCACCAGGAACTAATTGCATACAAATGACACTGGCTGAAATTCCCTTTTCTCTACAACTGTTAAAGTTACATGAGCCCTGATCTGGATTTTATCTGGTCAGCCTAGGAAGCCAGAAGGAAATTTAATGGATACTCCACAGACCATTCCACCCCCATTGCATTTCCCTAAAAACAATACAAAAACTACCAAACCTGCTAGCCGACTAGCCAACTAGATCTCTGGGCTATCCTATGGCTGTAACAACTATGGGTTCCTGCCTTGAGCAGGGGGTTGGACTTGATGGCCTTATAGGCCCCTTCCAACTCTACTATTCTATGATTCTATGATTCCATGCAGTGCTGATGTAAGCCATAGTCAGGCACTGCAGCAAATGCTCTGAATGTTCAAAATACATCCTTTGCACGTTGCTATCATAATCCATGCAAAAGCACTCCTTGGAAGCCACAGTTTTTCCTTCCCTCATTGAGCCCACATTGCACAGAGGAGGAATCTGAATAAACTGGCTTTGAAATCATGAGTGCCATGTGTGTGAACGGGGTGTGTGCGTGGGGGGGGGGAGGAATCAGACAGCCCACCTCACACAAAAGCACACACACGAGCTTTATGGCAATCACACGCATACACAACCACACAGAGACAACCACAAGGCATCTACACACACAGAGTCACAAACATTCGCCCAACATTTCTTCTTCTTTTTTCTAAAGCTTTTAGAACTTGATATTGATCTTCCTTTTATACTGTTAGTTTGATTATCCCCTGTGCCTGTTTGGTGCATTCCCTTTCCTTTTCTTGTTGTTTTCTTGTGATGTTATCGGAATGTCAGCCTATGTGGCAGGGCGCTGTTGTTTTATGGTTTTACTATATACAGCACCATGCACATTGATGGTGCTGTATCAACCAATCAATAAATAATAATAGCAACAACAAGGTATTTACACAGAGAGGCACATTTTCCCCCTTTCCTTAGGGCTTCATCCGTGGGCATACTTACATGGGAGTGAGTCCCATTGAATTCAGTGTGATTTACTTCTTAGTAGACCTCTGGGATTGCTCTACATATCCCATTAACGCCTACCTCCTTAATTACACACACGCTCACACACACTCAAATTTAAGAATATAAGTACATAATAAGAGCTGTGCTGGATCAGACCAAAGGTCCATCTAGTCCAACACTCTGTTCACACCAGCTGTTGACCAGGGACCCACAAGCAGGACATTCATGCAACGTCACCTTCCCTCCCATGTTCCTCAACAACTGGCGTACATAGACATACTGTCTCTGATCCTGGAAGCAGCATATAGCCACGAAGACTAGTAACCATTTGATAGCCTTCTCCTCCAGGAATTTATCTAACCCCCTTTTAAAGCCATCCAAGCTGGTGGCCATCACTACATCTTGTGGTAGTGAGTTCCATAGTTTCACTCTGCGCTGTGTGAGGAAGTACTTCCTTTTATCTGTCCTGAATCTCCCACCCATCTGCTTCATAGGATGAGCCATTGATAGCCTTCCCTTCCAGGAGCACATTCCTCAGACCACACTCTTCCGTGGTTGTCATCAATCCATAGCAACATGGAGGCCTGGCTCTCTATTTAAGTGGATTAGAGTTCTTGCTTCAATCAATGCACAGTGATTGAAGTGAGGAGGAAAATCCAGCTCATCCTACTAATCAATAATAATCTCCATTGATATCGCCTTTTGGAAGCTGTCCTCCCTCGCACCACCCCCATGCTTATACTCAACCAGTGGGGAAGAAATCGGACCGGTAGTACAGCTAGGAGTGGATCTTGGGTCTGCTGTCCCTGCCACTTAGGGGGGTCCCAAATCACCCAGCAGAGAGCAGCCAGTGGGTTCATTGGCATTTTGGAATGTGGCCAGCAGCTGAGGTTGAGGGAGATTATGGGTCTGTTCAGGCAACCTACTAAGCCATGGCTAAGGCCGCTAACTCTTTTGTAGCAAGTGGCTACTAAGCATGGTTAAACCATGGTACTGCAGCTACATTGGTTAGGAAAAACACCATTCACATATCTCGCTAAGCCATCATGGTTAGTTCAAAATGTTTAACCATTGTGGCTTAGCATGTTGTCTGAGCAAGGCCTATGGGTACGTTCAAGCTGAAGTGCTCTCCCGGTTTTATTATTATTATTATTATTATTATTATTATTATTATTTATTTCATTTCTAACCCGCCTCTCCATCTAGATCGAGGCGGGGAACAACACCAAATATAAATATAAAACAATAAAATAGATAAACCGTTAAAACAGATAAAAACAAATACATTATTAAAAACATCTTAAAATTAAACTGGATAGGCCTGCCGGAAGAGAACAGTCTTCACGGCTTTCTTAAATTCCAGAAGACTGCTAATTTGTCGAATCTCCTCCGGCAGGCCATTCCACAGCCTGGGAGCGGCAGAAGAGAAGGTCCTCTGGGTAACACTCGTCAGCCTAGTTCTGGCTGACTGGAGTAAATTCTTCCCAGAGGACCTGAGTGTGCGGGGCGGATTATACGGGAGAAGGCGATCCCGCAGGTAACCTGGACCCAAACCATGTAGGGCTTTAAAGGTAATAACCAACACTTTATACGTCACCCGGAAACTAATGGGCAGCCAGTGGAGTGATTTTAAGATTGGTGTTATGTGGTCACCCCTAGGTGTACCGGTGACCAACCTGGCTGCCATATTTTGAACTAATTGAAGTTTCCGGACTAGGCACAAAGGTAGCCCTATGTACAGCGCATTGCAGAAGTCGAGCCTCGAAGTTACCAGTGAGTGCACTACCATCTTTAGGTCTTCCAACTTTAGGAAGGGGCGCAGCTGGCGTATCAGCCGAAGCTGATAGTAGGCACTCCTGGCTGTCGCATCTATCTGGGCTGTCATTTGGAGCGACGGATCCAGGAGTACCCCCAAGCTGCGAACACAGTCTTTCAGGGGGGGTGTAACCCCATCCAGAACTGGTTGACACACCTCCAAACCCAGGTTGTGGCCTTTGACAGCAAGCACCTCCGTCTTGTCTGGATTCAGCTTCAGTTTGTTTTTCCTCATCCAGCCCATTACCGCCTCCAAACATTCATTCAGAGAAGACACACTATCCTTAGCTGACGATGTTGTCGAAGGCACAGAGAAATATATTTGGGTGTCATCAGCGTACTGATAGCACCCCGCCCCATGCCTCCGGATGATCTCTCCCAGCGGTTTCATATAAATGTTAAACAGCATTGGGGAAAGGATGGCACCTTGTGGTACACCACATAGCAGCTCCTTCTTTGAAGAGCAGCTATCCCCAAGCATTACCATCTGGAACCTGCCCGAGAGATAGGACCGGAACCACTGAAGCACAGTGCCCCCGATTCCCAATCCCCTCAGGCGTTCCAGAAGAATACCATGGTCGATGGTATCGAAAGCTGCTGAGAGGTCCAGGAGTACCAACAGGGACACACTCCCCCTGTCAATACTCAGGCGTAGATCATCCACTAAGGCGACCATAGCAGTCTCAACTCCGTATCCTGCCCTGAAGCCGGTTTGAAATGGGTCTAGAAAATCTGTATCATCCAAAACTGCTTGGAGTTGGGAGGCAACAGCCCTCTCGATCACCTTGCCCAAAAATGGAAGATTTGATACTGGCCTGTAGTTATTAAGGTCCAGAGGGTCCAGGGAGGGCTTTTTTAGAAGCGGCCGTACTACCGCCTCTTTTAAACATGTTGGAAAACTCCCCTCCCTGAGAGATGCATTAATAATACATTGTAGATGTGATCGAACTGCATCTCCTCCCTGGACAACAAGCCAAGAAGGACAGGGATCGAGAGGGCAAGTCGTCGTCCTCACTTGTCCAAGCAGCTTGTCCACGTCCTCAGTACTCACCAACTGAAACTGATCCAGTGTAATTCCACTTGCGGAGTTACTGGACACTCCATTGTCAGCCTCTGCTATAATGATGGCGTCTAAGTCGGCTCTTATCCGAGAGATTTTATCTGTGAAATGGTCATTAAAGGCATCACAGCGAACTGCCGAAGGCTGTAAAATCGGGTTCGGGGGGGAAGGTGCCTGAGTTAGACCCCTCACCACCCTGAACAGTTCTGCTGGACGCGAATTCGCAGATGCAATGCGTGCAGAGAAGAAAGCTTTCTTCGCTGCACGTATTGCCACTCCATAGGAACGAAGATGTTTTCTATGCCGTGTCTTGTCAGATACAAGTCGAGTTTTCCGCCATCGTCGCTCCAGTCGTCGTCCTTCCCGCTTCAACTCCCTGAGTTCTTCAGTATACCAAGGTGCCCGATTAGGAGCGGGTCGGAGAGGACGTTTGGGGGCGATCGTGTCGATAGCCCTAGTTAGATCTTGATTCCAACTGTTAACCAGGGCTTCTACAGGATCGTCGATGATACCAGCCATAGAACCCTCTAAGGCTTTCTGGAATCCAAGAGGATCCATCAGCCTTCGAGGGCGGACCATCTTAATCGGTCCGCCACCCCTGCAGGGGCGGGTGGTAGCCGTGATACTAACCCTGACCAGAAAATGGTCTGTCCATGACAACACGGAGGTATTTAGCACCTCCGCCCACAGATCTGTCTGTTCGGAACTGAAAACAGCATCGAGAGTGTGACCTGCTGAATGTGTAGGTCCAGAGACCAATTGGGATAGGCCCATGTTTGTCATGGATGCCATGAACTCCCGAGCTGCACCTGACAAACTGGTCCCGAATGGGATGTTGAAGTCGCCCAGGACCAAAAGCCTGGGCGAATCCAACACCAGCTCCGAGACCAGTTCCGTGAGCTCGGCCAGGGAGTCTGATAGGCAGCGGGGTGGCCGGTACACTAACAGAATCCCTAGTCTATCCCTGGTCTTCAGACTCAGGTACACACACTCGATGTGATTCAATTCACGGACAGGAAGTCTGGTCAGGTTAAGATTATCCTTGTAAACCACAGCTACTCCGCCCCCCCGCCCACTTTCCCTCACCTGCTCACTGACACAGTACCCAGCTGGGAGGGCCTGGACCCATGTCGGGCCACTGTCATCTCCCAGCCAGGTCTCTGTGAAACATGCCAGGTCGGCCTTCTCATCTAGAAGAAGATCATGAATGATGTTTGTTTTATTTTTAACCGACCTGGCATTACATAGGAGCAAAGAGAGGTTTTGTGGGTGGCCTGGTTCATTCTCCAAGATCCCCGGGGTAGCAGGGCGACTGGAAGGTAAGATAGGTGTTAGATATCTATCTCTCCTTCCCCTGTAATGGCATTTCGCCCTGCTATCGCTATATCTCCCTTTGCCCTGCACAACACAAATTGCCACTCCCTGACACATTCTAACTGCCGTTCAGCTGGCTCCAATGTTGTCACTCCAGCCTCTGTTCAGCCTGGGCTTCTCAAGAGGAGGGTGAGGGAGGGGAAGGCTACAATGTCCTGTTTGCCTCTTTCTTTTCCTCTCCACTCTGCTGTTGTCACTCCAGCCTCTGTTCAGCCCAGGCTTCTCAGGAGGAGGGTGAGGGAGGGGAAGGCTACAATGTCCTGTTTGCCTCTTTCTTTCCTCCACTCCGGTGTTGTCACTCCAGCCTCTGTTCAGCCCGGGCTTCTCAGGAGGAGGGTGGGGGAGGGGAAGGCTATGATGTCCTGCTTGCCTCTTTCTTTCCTCCACTCCGGTGTTGTCACTCCAGCCTCTGTTCAGCCCGGGCTTCTCAGGAGGAGGGTGAGGGAGGGGAAGGCTACAATGTCCTGTTTGCCTCTTTCTTTCCTCCACTCCGGTGTTGTCACTCCAGCTACAACTCTTTTGTAGCAAGTGGCTACTAAGCATGGTTAAACCATGGTACTGCAGCTACATTGGTTAGGAAAAACACCATTCACATATCTCGCTAAGCCATCATGGTTAGTTCAAAATGTTTAACCATTGTGGCTTAGCATGTTGTCTGAGCAGGGCCTATGGGTACGTTCAAGCTGAAGTGCTCTCCCGGTTTTGACACATTGAAATAGGGAGGGGCATTTCAGAGAAAGAGAGAGAGAAGGCAGAGGGAAATATGCTAGGGTGACCATATTTGGGAAACCAAAAAAGAAGACACCCAGTGTGTATGTGGGGGGAAGCGAATTTCCAGGGCTTCTGGAAAGCACTTAAAAAAAACAACAACCCACCACCTTAAAGGCCCAAATTAAAGTGGAGGAGGGGTAAAGCGTGTCATTCCCACCCCCACTGCTCCAATCAGGGCATTTTCTATAATGTCCGGGAATGACATGCTTTCCCCTTTAATAGGGTGACCAGATAAAATCCAGGTCAGGGCTCATGTAACTTTAACAGTTGTAGAGAAAAGGGAATTTCAGCCAGTGTCATTTGTATGCAATTAGATCCTGGTGATATTCCCTCTTCATCACAACAGTTAAAGGTGCAGGCACTATACTAGAGTGACCATATACAAAAGAAGGCAGGGCCCCTGCAACTTTAACTGTTGTGATGAAGAGGGAATTTCACCAGGAACTCATTGCATACGGCTGCTCATCGCCGCTCGCTGCCACCGCCACGTGACCCCCCACCACCCCGGTTTTCCCCCGCTGCCCCCCAGTTGGCCCGGATCGGCCTAGGTTTCCCGGTTAGGACCGGGAAACCCTGGGCGATCTGGTCACCCTACCTTCTCCTCTTCCTCACTGCCTCCATTCTCTGTGCCAGAACAGGAGGCAGGTGAACAAGCAGGTTGCAAGGAAGGAGAGGAGGAGCAACTCTGGGGTACTCTTGTCAGTGGCTCCCTAGGGAGGGCTGAACACTTCCAATCTGGGCCTTAATTTTTCAAGTCATGCTTAAGCTCCTCTTGTGGATACTGATCATAGAATCATAGAATGGTAGAGATGGAAGGGGTCTATAAGGCCATTGAGTCCAACCCCCTGCTCAATGCAGGAATCCACCTTAAAGCATCCCTGACAGATGGCTGTCCAGCTGCCTCTTGAAGGCCTCTAGTGTGGAAGAGCCCACGACCTCCTTAGGTCATTGGTTCCACTGTTGTACTGCTCTAACAGTCAGTAGGTTTTTCCTGACGCCCAGCCGGAATCTGGCTTCCTGAAACTTGAGCCCATTATTCCGTGTCCTGCATTCTGGGATGATGGAGAAGAGATCCTGGCCCTCCTCTGTGTGACAACCTTTCCAGTATTTGAAGAGTGCTATCATGTCTCCCCTCTATCTTCTCTTCTCCAGGCTAAACATGCCCAGTTCTTTCAGTCTCTCCTCATAAGGCTTTGTTTCCAGACCCCTGATCATCCTCGTTGCCCTCCTCTGAACACACTCCGGCTAGTCTGCATCCTTCTTGAAGTGTGGTGCCCAGAACTGGATGCAATACTCAAGATGAGGCCTAACCAGTGCCAAATAGAGGGGAACCAGTACCTCCCTGACTGGCCCAGAGTGTTTCTATTCATTTATTTTTACCTTTATATCCCACCTTTTTTTCTCTTGGAAGGAAGCCAAAGGTGGCTTACATAGTTCTCCTCTTCTCCATGTTATACTCACAACTTCCCTGTTAAGGGGAGGGAGGGGCCGTAGCTCAATGAGAGAGCCCCTGCTCTGCATGCAGAAGGTCCGAGGTTCGATCCCTGGCAGCATCTCCAGGGAGGGATGGAAAAACTACCTGAAACTCTGGTGAGCCGTTGCTCCCAGTCAGTGTTGACAATACTGGACTAAGCGGACCAAGGCACTGACTTAGGATAAGGCAGCTTCCCATGTTTCTATGACTAACCCAGAGTCACCCAATGAGCTTCATGGCCCATGTGGGGACTAGAACCTGGATCTCCCGGGTCCCAGCTGAACACTCTAACTACTACACAACACTGGCTCTCAGTTTGATTAACTCTGAACGAAGGGAATATTCATATGGCTCTAACAGTGCGATCCTAAGTATATTTACTCAGACGTAAGTTAGTGGGGCATAATTCGGGGGAGGTGAAAAGCAGGGAGAAACAGGTTTTCAGGGTGCAAAAGATTGAAAGATTCAAGCCCAACGCGTTTCAAAGGCCTTCATCAGGGTCACCAACGATTATCATATGACGAAGTCTAGTGTTGGAGGAAAATCTGCAGACTTTTTCTGACAACCCTCTGACAAAGACCTTTGAAAAGACACTGGCCGAAATGCCTTGGGCTTGAATCATCAAATCCTTTGCATCCTGAGAACCTGTTTCTCCCTCCTTTTCACTGGACTTGGTTGCTTCCCTCCTTTGGATTTTCATAATTCGGGGGAATCCGAGGAGCGTATGCAATCCCTGAATCTATGTGCAAAGGGGATGTTGTTGCCTAGACAAATATTTTTCCTGGCCTTCAGAGCCAAAGATGGGGAAAGCTGATTTCTCCGCTCCTCACTTCCCAGTTCTGCCTTGGACAGGATTATGCCCACTCTGGCATGCTGTCTTGTATTATTATTATCATCTCTCTTTTCTTGCTCGTGGCGGTTTTCTAGACAGACATGATGGGCTTTGCCAAGTCAGGCTGTCTTTCATAGATTCAGGAATTTCCTGACAATTGAGCATGTTTTAAGTATGACTGCTTTCTGGATGTTGGTGTGGATGTATTCTGGTAGGCCCAGTTTCTGAAGGTTTTCTGTATAGTTTTTGATGTGGTGCCAGTGACTGCTGTGACTAATGGAATAATTGCAACTTTTTCTTGTTGCCATAGTTCTTTGACTTCCATGGCCAGTGGTGTACATTTTTCTCTCTTTTCCTCTTCCTTTTCTACATCATTTTTGTAATTATGTATTGCTATGTCAATGAGGTAAGCATGTTTCCCCCCCTTTTTTTTGTCTACAACTGTTATGTCTAGTCAGTTGCAAGGAATTGTCTTGTCCATATGAACTGTTCTGTCCCTGTATATTTTATGATATGTATTTTCCATGATTGTTCCAGGTGAGTGTGTATAGTATGGTGTGGGTTGTTTGATGAGGTTGAATTTGATGGCCAGTTGTGGGTGAATTCTTTTTGCAGCTGAATTGTGTCTTGTCCAGTTAATCCATTCCTGCCAGAATTTTACATCCTCCTGTTACATGGTCTATTGTTTCTTGGAATTGATGACATTTTCTACATGAATCTGTTGTTACACTGTTATCTTTTATGATGTAATAATTTTCATCATCATCATCATCATGAATTTATAGCACATCGAAAATACTCAAAGCACTTCAACTACATTATCTTGAAATCCGTACAACAAACCTGTAAGGTGGGTCCATAAAAATTATCCCCACATTGCAGACAGAAGAGCTGAAGTTAGGGAGACCAGATAAAATCCAGGTCAGGGCTCATGTAACTTTAACAGTCGTAGAGAAAAGGGAATTTCAGCCAGTGTCATTTGTATGCAATTAGTTCCTGGTGAAATTCCCTCTTCATCACAAACGTTAAAGGTGCAGGGGCCCTGCCTTCTTTTGTATATGGTCACTCTAGTATAGTGCCTGCAACTTTAACTGTTGTGATGAAGAGGGAATTTCATCAGGAACTAATTGCATACAAATGACACCAGCTGAAATTCCCTTTTCTCTACAACTGTTAAAGTTACATGAGCCCTGACCTGGATTTTATCTGGTCACCCTAGCTGAAGTGGCCCATGTCTCCTCCTCATGGCTTGCCTGAGGCTGCTCAGTGACCTCACAGCAGAGGAGATGTGCAAACTCTGCTGTCTCCCAGGCTCACAGCTCCATCCCCAGGGCTGCAACAGTGCCCCCATCTCTTGCCTGCTTATGAAATGAATAGTTTGCGCCTACTGCGCCACCCCTGTGTGTGTCCCCCACACACCCCGGGCCGATCCATTTCCTATACAGATGTGCCGTCTCGGTTTTAATCTCTCCCATTGACACGTATATCGTTTCCGCAGAAGCACAATGCTAAAGCGCTTCTAATCTCAACAAATCAGGGCTGCGTTCTCCACCCTTCCGAGACAACATTGTGTACCCGTGTGTGCTTTAAGATACTGTGAGCTTCCAGCTGGCTTGGTTTGATAGCTGAGCTCTCAAAAGAGCAGTGTGCCATGATGAAGGGGCCCCAGCTGAGGAGCCGGGCGCCTGGTGATTAACAGAGATTAAGGGTCACCATGGCCATCTGGGAACGGATGGAAGGCAGATAATGAAGTCCAATTTAGGGTGTAGCTCTGCAAATGCACTGCCAGGATGATCTGAGTTTTGGGGAATCTGGGACCCACAGGCCAGAAGGATGCGTATCCACTTACGCATTGCATTAAAAAAAATATTAAAATACAAAAATAATTACAAGAAATATATTTTAGAACTGGGGATGTTACAAGAGCCTTGTATCAAATGTATCGACAGCCAATCTGTTTCTCGGCGCAATTCTCAGCCAGGATATTGGAAAGGTTGCGTCCTTCCGTACGAACCTCATAATACTAGGACTCAGTATCATCCCATGAAGCTGACAGGAGAGAGATTCAGGACAGATAAAAGGAAAGACTTCTTCACACAGTGCAGAGTTAAACTATGGAATTAGCTACCACAAGATGGAGTGAGGGCCACTGTTTTGAACGGCTTTAAAAGGGGGTTGAATAAATTCCTGGAGGAGAAAGCTATCATGGCTACTAGTCCTGGTGGCTACATGCTACCTCCTGTATCAGAGGCAGAAAGCCTGCATACACAGTTGCTGGGGAACATGGGTGGGAAGGTGCTGTTGCACTGGTGTTCTGCTTGTGGGTTCCTGGTGTGAACAGAATGCTGGACTAGATGGACCTTTGGTCTGATCCATCATGACTATTCTTTTGTTCTTGCTAGGGTGACCAAATAAATCCAGGTCAGGGCTCATGTAACGTTAACAGTTGTAGAGAAAAGGGAATTTCAGCCAGTGTCATTTGTTTGCAATTAGTTCTGGTGAAATTCCCTCTTTATCACAACAGTCAAAGTTGCAGGGGCCCTGCCTTCTTTTGTATATGGTCACTCTGGTATAGTGCCTGCAACTTTAACTGTTGTGATGAAGAGGGAATTTCACCAGGAACTAATTGCATACAAATGACACCGGCTGACATTCCTTTTCTCTACAACTGTTAAAGTTACATGAGCCCTGACCTGGATTTTATCTGGTCAGCCTAGTTCTTGCCCATCACTTCAGATCTTCTTCGGATTCCCTTCTAGTAGGGATAGGCAAATCAGTTTTTCTTTCTCCCACATCTGCATTTTTAAAATCTTCAGTTCTTTCTCTCCTGAAAACCATTCAAGGCTTCATAGATAGAGTGACCAGATAAAATCCAGGTCAGGGCTCATGTAACTTTAACAGTTGTAGAGAAAAGGGAATTTCAGCCAGTGTCATTTGTATGCAATTAGTTCCTAGTGAAATTCCCTCTTCATCACAACTGTCAAAGTTGCAGGAGCCCTGCCTTCTTTTGTATCTGGTCACTCTAGTATAGTGCCTGCACCTTTAACTGTTGTGATGAAGAGGGAATTTCACCAGGAATTAATTGCATACAAATGACACTGGCTGAAATTCCCTTTTCTCTACAACTGTTAAAGTTACATGAGCCCTGACCTGGATTTGATCTGATCAGCCTATTCATAGATAAGAACCAGCGCCCCAAATTGAGCTTGGAAACAAATTGGAAGCAGCTGTTTCAAGGCTGCTGTGCTATGAACTGTAAAACACACACATCAGAACAAAGTCTGTCTGCCACGTTTTGCACCAGCCATAGTATCCGACACACTTCAAGGGGCAGCCCCATGGAGAGCACGCTGCAGTAATCTAAATATGAGGTGATTCAGGCATGGATCATTATGGATCATGGAACATTCAATCGAACAGCATTTCAGTTTTGCCCCATAATAGAAGGGATGAATATGGTGAGGTGCTGAGAATGAATTTCTCCATTCTTTCCCTACTCTTCCTTCCTTCCTGCTGTTGCTATAGCATTGGGGTGGGGTGGGCAACTTCAGCGGATCTGGGGGCCATTTTTGCCTTCTACAGACTCCCCCCATTTAATATGTAAATACAAACGGGGGGAGGAACGAGGCAGCCAGAGGGAGGTGAGCCGGTTTGGGCGCCGTGAGTCCCTCTCTTCTTCCAACCCTCCCCCGGCTGCCCCGTTCCTTCCCCTATTTGTATTTTTTTTAAAAATCTGTAGATGCGATCCTTCGCATCTACAGATAATTTTTTTAAAAAAATTCATAATGGGGGGGGGGAGGGGAGGAATGGGACAGCTGGAGGGGGAAGAAGAAAGGGATGCATGGCACCCAAACCGGCCCTCCTCCAACCAATGGCGACCAATCAGCTGTCGCCATCGGCTGTGGCATGCTCCGCAGGAAAAAAAAGTCGGGGTAAGTGCCCGACTTTTTAAAAGCGGAGTTTAGGGGTTTTGCCTTCTGGTGGCGTCGAAGTGGCGGCTGTGTCATGTCCATCACCTGCCGCCACTCCGAAGCTGCCGCAGGGAAAAGCGCCCATCCAGAGGTACTCCTGGTGGTTGCAAGGAGGTCAGTCGTTTCTCTGACAGCTTGAACTGCCCATGCCATTCACAATATGTTCCGATCTGCTGCAGTCCTCCTTTAGAATAGCAGGCAGGCCTCACCTAGAAAGGATACTTTTAGTCAAGCTAAAATAAAAAAAGCTGGTTTTCCGTCTTTACGTATGAGCTTTACATATATCAGAGGTTAGGGAACCTCTGTCCTTCGAGGCCTTCTTGGCATGACAAAAAAACACCCCAGTAAGTCTGACTTATTTTGAAAGACGGAAGTTGCCGCTTTCTCCTGCTGTGTGCAGGAGAAGCGGCGGGATCAAAATGGCCCATTGTTCACTTCCTCTTTCAAAAGAGGAAGTCATGAGGGACAAAGTGCGGGCGGAGAGGCGACGGCAAGGAAATGTGATTTCCCCCTGTGCGATGATGCTCTAAGGTAGACATGTACACGAATTTTTGGTTTTGCTTGCAAAATACGCAAGCAAGCCCCGTTAGAAACCCCAAATGTGCGTGCAAGCGCATCTTTGTAAATTGTTGAACTCCTGCCTGTGGTCATCTTGTTGTGCCAATTGGGGGAGTTTTCTGCAAATCTCCCATTCAATCACGGCTTGATTAGCACATGTTTCCCATTTGCACAAAACGAGCAGTGATCACCAATGGGAATAGAACACAAGAGGAGCATTGAAGGGAGGTTCAGAGAATCCTAGCAAACTCGAACATCACTTGTTTGCCTATTCCTACTTTAAGGTGCCATCTACACAGATGAAGAGGAATGAATGGCTGATGAAGATGATGATGGTGATGATGATTTGATACAATACTGGTATATAAAATACAATCCAAATGTCCCAATTCTCCTGCAAATGTTGGGTTCTTTTTAGAAAATTAGTATCATGGCCTTTGGGTTATTATAAACAACTGAACAATCTTCTGTATCTTTATCTGCACGCTCTTATATGTAAAAAAACGCACCCCATAAAAAAAGAAGAAGAAACCATACCGATCTATTTGCATTCTTACAATGTTTTTAAATTCATAAATTTCTAGCATTGGGATCAAGCAGTGGGTACACCAAGGGAAAGAATGGGTTCCTCCAGCTGTAGAAAATCTACGCCGGGCCGTTTTTCAAAATGGCAAAAGGCCATCATTTCTCCAGGTCAGATACTGAGAGAAACGTCGTACGATTCTCTCGATGTTCTGCTCACTAAGAAACATGTGAACTATGTCGGAGATGAACGCCTCGTTGATAAAATAGGTATACGTAAAGGCCAAGATTAGGATGAGAGTGCAGCCGAGCAGCAAAACGGCCAGAACTTTGCCCAGCTTTCCAAGCCAATACAGAGCTTTCCTCTGCCTGGAATTGTTCAAGGCGACATCTACCAGCTTGGCCTCCACAATTTCGTGCATCAGCGAGCCCATCTGCACCCGGTTCTCCTGGTCCAACCTCAGGAACGTGGCCTGTTGCACACAGGTCTCCAGCTGGGCCTGCAGATCTTTGATGTCTTTTCGCTGGCTTTCTCGTAGTTGGAGAAGGGCTGCCACCTTCTCGCCCAGCTGGGTGGAGTTGCTGTTCTCCATGTGGTAGTGATGCTCCGTATCTTCCAGCCGCTCCTCCAAAGTCCTCAGGTACTTTTTCACCTCCGCTGACAGGTTCTGCATCTCTAAAAGGTCTTTCTCCTGGGCATCTTTATAATCTTGGAAGAGGGCCACCTGGTAGGAAACTTCGTGAAGTTCTTTGCCGAGCTCCTCGTTGGATCTCGCCAAGGACTTGTTCTGGACTTCCAGTTCGTGGATCTTCTTGCTGGCATTGTCCATCCTTTCTCGGATGTCTTCCACCTTCTTCTGCATCTCTTCCATCGAGGCCTTGAACTTGTCTGCGGTCCCATGCAGATCCCTGTTCTGATCCTTGATGCATTTGTTCTCCTTCAGTAACTCTTGATTCTCGCTGTCAAGGCAGGCCACTGTCTCGCTCAGGTCACTGATTTGGCCCCGGAGATTGTCATTTGTCACAGACAGATCCTCCACCGACATTGTCTTCGTTAATATGGCTGCTTTGGGGCTGGTGACCTTTTTGTAAAATACAAACAGAAGCACCACTTTTGAAATCTCTGAGAAGAAAGTTACCATCCATTTTGCCTGTTACTTTACCTTGCTTTTGGTAGTACCTATATTTAATATATTCCATCAAATATAAGATCAAAGGAAATCACCAGGATTTTAATTAGGTAAGCCCTCATATGATCACAAAGGATGGACAAAAAATTCGCCAAGGTTTTGTTAACACTTTGGCCAAAGGAGTTTTTCTTTTTTTTTCTACTTTAAACTGCCCTCCTTCCCTCAATCTTTCACCAATCTCCTAGAAATTTTCAGGTTATGTAAAACCAACATTTCTTTCTGGCACATGTAAATTTCGGGAAGATTGATCAAACATTTTTTATTTTATGAGTATCAGAATGGCCAACGCCTCAGTCACCCCTTTATCATGGTAGAATGCTTTTCTCCTGTCGAATCTTAACTAAGGACGCACGGCTGTGCATCCTTAAATAGTTCTACATAATAAAATATGTATTCAGTATTGAATGTTATAGAGCAGTCTTCCACAACCTGCTGCCCTCCAGATGTTTTGGACTGCAACTCCCAGAATTTCTGACCATTAGCCATGTTGGCCGGGGCTGATGGGAATTGAAGTCCATAGCATCTGGAGGGAACCAGTTTTAAAGGACACTGCTATAGAGTATGCATTTTATAAATAGCCACACTGCAAGTTTAATTTGGTAGAGCCATCAATTTGGATGAATATGCTATTTATTCTGTAAACACAATGCGGGACTAGACAGACCTTTGGTTTGATCTTCCTTAGCTCTTCTTATGTTCTCATTTATTCACCGTTTATTGAATTTATAGCATGCCTTTCCACTACAAAGACTGCTCAAAGTTGCCAACGATAAAATACAAGTGCAAAATTACAATTAAAACATAAAAGTGAATCAATTAAAATCGCATCAATAAAAATGGAATAAACATACACCCGTTGAAAACCTGTTTCAGCATCGGCATGAAAGCCAAAAGCCTGACTGAATAGAAGAGTCTCTGCCAGCTGGTGGAATGATGGGGGCAACTTTCCCTTCCTTTGATGCAGGGAGTTCCAGAGCCTGAGAGCAGCAACCAAGCAGGCCCCTCTCTTGCAGTTTTAAGCAACCAAAGAGTGTCTGACTAGAACCAGGGAGACCTCAAGTGTCCCTACTCAGCAACTGGAGGATTCTTTAGTTTTCTCCTGCATTCCCACCTCTTCATGAAGGGCTGCACGAAATACGTAGCACACAGCAGATCTTGTTTGCATTAGTGTAAGCCTGAGGAGGCCGTTCCAGATTTAAACCTCGCCACCTAGCCATTCCCTGCCCCCCACAGATCCCCCCCACACACATATGGGGCTAAAAAACAGAGGAAAACCTCCATTGGTGCCAATGGAGGTTCCTCTCTCGTTTTTTTATTCGCTGTGGTGGTGGGCTAAAAAAATTCAGCCTCTCTGTGTGAGTGTGATTTTGGGGGGGGGGGAGTCTGAGGCTTAACCCTCCCTTAACAGCACAGGGTGGTCCCAATCCAGATCACCCTACCCCGACACGTTTACACTAAGGTAAACAAAATGCTAAATTTCAGTTGCACACTATGTATTTAATCATGTAGCATGTAGTCTCTAAGAGGATCAGGATGAGAAGCAGGGCCTTTTTGGTCGTGGCACCTTTGTTAGGGACTGCCCTTTCCCAGGGAAGCCCATATAGCTTCTTTCTTCTTTCTTTATTATTTTGGTGGGAAACATGCCCTTTCAGGAAGGCCTTAATTTTGGTTTTGGTTTTGGTTTTAAATAAGGACAAGACATAAAGCTTTGAATAAGTGAACCCTGTTGCAAAACTGAGTCTGGCAGAGAGGAAGAGGTTAATGTTGAAAAACAGTCTGACCCAGAAGGGCCCCTTCAAACAGATTAAAGGGACAGAATGAGTCTTCTTTTGAGTCTTTTATTTGAAGACAGCTAAGCCCAAGGGGAAAGGAGGGAGATTTATTCCAGCCAAGGGATTGCCTAATAGTTGATCATCATGTAAAATCTTTAAGCCCAGCTGGGGGCCTGGCCTTGAATTGCTGCACCTGTCTGCTGCGCTGAAGCTTGGAGCAAGGCGTCTCCATGACGGCACTACAGCAGCCATAGGGGAAAAGCTCCCGTGCAGCTGGTTGGCACCTGCGCTGCAGGCAGGAGGGCTCAGGTTCGATTCCCGGTGATTCCAGTTAAAAAGATCAGGTAGCAGAATAAGACAGACAGACAGACAGACAGACAAGAATTTCTTTTTCCCGAGACCCAGGTTTCATAGTTCCTGGTTGCGCAGAGCACCTGCTGCGTGGATAGCCTCTTACACACACAAATCTCAAATGCGCAGCTACGCAGCTGCAAGGGAGGCCTGGTCTCACTTCCCCCTCACGCAATCACTGAATGCGTGGGGATTCGTGTGTGGTTTTGCAAATGCTTATATTCATTTGTCCGGCTTCCTCTTTCTTTCTTTCTTTCTTTCTTTCTTTCTTTCTTTCTTTCTTTCTTTCTTTCTTCCTTCCTTCCTTCCTTCCTTCCTTCCTTCCTTCCTTCCTTTTTGCCCTGAAATGTCATTTTGTTTCAAAATAAATTAACGAAGAGCGTCATCACCCGAGGGAAAACCACATTTCTTTACCGTCGCTTCTGCGCATTTCCTCATCCTTCCCGGTGGGGAAAAAGGCCCATTCAGAGGCTGTTTTGCATCGCTTTTCCTGCACACTGCAGGAGCCCTGCCCTCCTTTGAATCTGGTCTGGTCTTGTATAGTTCTTGCAGCTTTTTACAGTTGTGATGAAGAGGGGAATTTCACCGCCTGCATACAAATAACACCTGCTGCAATCCCCTTTTTTATACAACTGTTACAGATACAGGAGCCCGGTCCTCCTTTCCATAGGGTCACCCTTCTTGGTGTCCCTCTGCTGATGGAAGGCATAGGATTGCGGGGAAGGATTTTGGAACAGATTTGGAGTGGGGTGCAGAGGGGGATGGGGGAATTGCCATAAATCCTGTTCCACTGATGGATGTTTTCCATCGGGACACCAATTGGATACAACCTGGTGTATTGTACATATTAGATATCACAAGTAGTAAAAAAAATAAAAATCCCCACACCTTTTCAGTGACTGCTTCTGGGCAAATCAGCCTGCCTTATTGTCTACAAGTACAGTGGTAGATGCTTATTCAAGTAATCCCAGGTCAAGTAATTCTAGGTTGGTTGGTTTTTTAAAGGCTCCGGTCTATAATGTGGTAAATAAAATATCTGTCTTTGTTGACATATCTTTAAGGTTAAAGCGCCACCTGCAGACGTATGTGCAGCACTGCAGGAGGTTTTCTCAGACACATCTTGTTTCCGTTCTAGATGGATTCCGTTCGACGCCTGTTCCTCCGATTATGCGCATCTTCTCGGAAGCGCTTTATCGTAAATGCTTGTATGCAGGAGGTAATTGAGCACTCAACTGGTGACCTTACCGGTTGTTTCAAATGCGCTTTACAGGTAATTAATGCGGAGAATCGCTTGTTCACATAGTCAAAATGCGTTTTAACGGCCGGAGCAAAATAAAACTCGCTATTTAACGCGCATTCAATAATGCGCATAATTGGAGAGAAAACGCGCCTCTACGCCCGATTTGTGCTCCGTTCTTATAGAGGTAATTTTTTTTATGTGCCTTGAAAGAGCTTTAAATGCCTCTTGTAGAGGCAGCCTGGGTTAGGTAGCAATAGCACAGGGAGAGAGAGAGAGATGAGACGCAAAAGGGGGGAGAGATCATTTTTCTAAGGAAGAGGGAGAGGGTCCTATAGATTCAAGACTTCTTTATGGAGCCTTGCAAATAGAAAATAAAAGTGCTCTGAGTCTTGAAAACATTGCACATGTTCTGGGATTCTGATGATTTCACCTTCTAATTCCAGCTCTTCAAGTTTTTTGGGAAGCTACTCTGGGGAGAAGGGGTATACCTGCTTGCATTGGCTGCCTGTACATTTCCGAGCCTGATCCAAGGTGCTGGTTTTAACCTATAAAGCCTTAAGTGGCTCAGGACCACAATACCTGATGGAATGCCTCTCCCGACATGAACCTACCTGTACACTATGATCAACATCCAAGGTCCTCCTCTGAGTGCCTACTCCGATGGAAGCTCAGAGGATGGCAACAAGGGAGAGGGCCTTTTCAGTGGTGGCCCCCCAACTCTGGAATGAGGCTTGCCTGGCACCAACACTGTCATCTTTTCGGTGCCCGGTGAAGACTTTTCTCTGCTCCCAGGCATTTAACAGCATATGTTGAGGGGGTGTTGTTGTTGTTGTTGTTGTTTGACCTAGAATAGTTGTTTAAAGTGGATATTGTATTTATGATCTGTTTTTATGCTTTTTATGGTTTTAAAATTTTGTATATCAGTTTTTTAATGTTCAATGTTTTTAATTTTTGTAAACCACCCAGAGAACTTCGGCTATGTGGTGGTATACAAATGCAATTAATAATAATAATAATAATAATAATAATAATAATAATAAGGGCTGTGCACGGACCCCCAATCCGATCTGGATCCTGAACTGGAAGGTCCGGATCGGGCCCAAGCTGACCCGCCTTGGATCTGGATCTGGATCTGGATCCGCTCCGGGTCCGTGCAGAGCCCTCCTTCCACTCTCCCCGCTCCTTCTCTCTTTCCCCCAATTGCCCTCCTTACCTGCATCCTCCTCCGCGTCATCCCCATCCTCCTCCGCCATCCTCCTTGTTGTCCTGCCTCATCAATGTTGGCCGGCCGACATTGAGGAGGCAGGACGACAGGGGACAATGTGGAGGAGGCTGCAGGTAAGTAGGGCGATTAGGGGGAGGGAGGGAGAGAGCGGGGAGAGCGGGAGGGAGGGCTCTGCATGGACCCAGAGTGGATCCAGATCGTGGATCCAATCCGGCCCCGATCCAATCTGGTTTGGATCGGGCCCAGATCGGGCCAGATTGGACTGATCTGCTCCGGATTCAGGATCCGGATCCGGTCACAGCCCTAATAACATACCATGAACATATTGTTTTAATCAATTATACACTGATCTTGTTCAAATCACAGCCTTAAATGACTTGGGACCAGGATAGCCTCACTCTCTATTAACCTGCCTATCAATTGCAATCATCTTCA
The DNA here is from genome assembly GCA_029215795.1 of Anniella stebbinsi. Taxonomy (NCBI): domain Eukaryota; kingdom Metazoa; phylum Chordata; class Lepidosauria; order Squamata; family Anniellidae; genus Anniella; species Anniella stebbinsi. Next base: position 39,523,267 of record JARDYH010000001.1, read on the forward strand.
TATGCCTGGCCTGCATTCTTCCGCCACGAAAAATGCAAAGGGCTTTTTTTGGTGGTGACACCCCAATTGTGTGACTCATTCCTAAGGTTAAATGACCTCCTTCTTTGATGCTTCATGCAGGTAGTTAAAACACTCTTACTCCACCGGGCTTTGAGTGTATTTTAATCTTGTCTGCTGTAGACACCTTTATGTAATCTGTTTTTATTCTAGCTTTTCATTCTTTCTCATTTTCATTGTACTCAGAATTTAAAAGTCAGAAATGGCTTGCCCCCTTTTTTTAAACGTAGAAGGTGGTATATAAATATTTCTTATTAACAATGTTTTTCATTTTTCTCTCAGTTTTTCTGTAAGGTAAATCTGAGCTCCTTTTGCTTCGTTTTCAGCCATTGCCCAATTTAGAGGCACACTTTGGGCAACCCTCAAAATGGGACTCAAGGAGCCCAAGGTGGGGGCATGAAGCAATTCACACTGCTCCCCCCTTCTGGTTTTACAGCTTGAAAGTCACTGGCTCTACTGGTATACATTGCCATTGTCAAAGATAAAAATCCATTCTGTTTTATTGAGCGTAATACAGCTGTATGAAGAAAGTCCTACAGCCAAAGAACTTCTCAACAGGAATGTGACAAGCGGGTATATTATTTATACATAGTAGCATCTTAGGCTCCCTCTACAAGGATTCGCTTTTGCGCCCGGTTCGGCGATTATGCACATTATCGCAGACGCGCATTTACTCCTAATCCCTCTGCACGGGAGGCGGCGAGAGGCGGCGAAGTGCATTAATAGATGTCCAAAAAGCGCTTTACAAGAAGTTAATGCGCATAATCGCTTGTTCACACGGGGAAAATGCGCTTTAACGGCCGGAGCAAAATAAAACTCGCGATTTAACGCGCATTCGAAAATGCGCATTATTGGGGAGATAACGCGCCTCTACGCCCGATTTGCGCTCCGTTCTTGTAGAGGTAAAAATTTTAATGAACCTTCAAAGCGCATTAAACCTCTCTTGTAGAGGCACCCTTAACCAATTAGCACTTAGCAAAGTTCTAAAGCAAGACGAAGACAGATAAAAGAAAATGTCTTCATTATGCCTCATCAAGAGATGGCTCATAACTCTTCTGGCAATGTCAGATTGACCTAGATGGCCAGTCCTCCTTATCAAGCTAGCTTATTTGTCTTCTACTATATCAAGAGGTCGTGGCAGTTAGAAATTCCAGTTAAGCATTTCCTTGCTGATATAGCAGATCCAGCATCACAGCACATTCAGGCACATACATCATTCCAATCCCATCATGCCGTTCACTTGCTAGAATCAAACTACATACAGAGGCCTACCTTCAGTGCAGGTATATCAAGGCTTCTGGTCTTGTTTTCTCACCATCATCTTTCTTTTTTTAAAAGTGCCCCTGGGAATCATGCTAGCATGGCATAAACACATAGCTGTTGGACTACCGCTCCCATGATCACCAGCCAGCACCCACCAGCCAGGGATGGTTGGATTTGTAGTCCCAAGACATTTAACACAGCCCTTCCCCAACCTGGTACCATCCAGGTGTGTTGGATGACAACATGCTGGATGGGGAATGCTAGGCATTGTAGTCCAACACATCTGGAGAGCATCAGGTTGGGGAAGGCTGATCTAACATCAGACAGTCAATGGCTCAGTTCAGATAACACAGATAACATGTTTCTCAACAGTGGCTTTAGAACGCCATGGTGGAATTTTTACACCACCGCTGAGAACTGTGTTGTCTGGTGGGAAAACTCCACGCAACGATGGAGTTTTGTTGGGAAAACAGTCCACGCAGAACAGCCACACTGTGCAGAGGAGAGTTCCTTGGACCCTGAAAGTCTTAATAACTACAGGCCAGTAGCAAATGTTCCATTCCTGGGCAAGGTCCTGGAGTGGGTGGTTGCAAGCCAGTTCCAGGCACTCTTGGATGAGACTGATTGTCTGGATCCATTTCAGTCGGGTTTCAGGCCTGGTTTTTGTATGGAAACAGCCTTGGTCACCCTGTATGATGACCTATGTCGGGAGAAAGACGGGGGGAGTCTGACTCTGTTGTTTCTCCTTGATCTCTCAGCGGCTTTCGATACCATCAACCATGGTATCCTTCTGGGACGACTGGCTGAGTTGGGAGTGGGAGGCACTGCATTGCAGTGGTTCCGCTCCTACTTGGCTGGTCGGCTCCAGAAGGTGGTGCTTTGGAAACATTGCTCGGCTCCGTGGATTCTCCACTATGGGGTTCCACAGGGGTCAGTCTTGTCCCTCATGTTGTTCAACATCTACATGAAACCGTTGAGTGCAGTCATCCGGAGTTTTGGAGTGTGTTGTCATCAGTACGCTGATGACATGCAGCTCTATTTCTCCTTTTCATCTTCATCAGGTGAGGCTGTGGATGTGCTGACCCAGTGCCTGGCTGCGACAATGGACTGGATGAGGGCTAATAAACTGAAACTCAATCCAGACAAGACTGAGACACTGTTAGTGGGTGGTTCTTCTGACCGGATGGAGGGTCTTCAACCTGTTCTGGATGGGGTTGCACTCCCCCTGAAGGAGTGGGTTCGTAGCTTGGGGGTTCTCTGAGAACCATCTCTGTCACTTGAGGTGCAGGTGGCCTCAGTGGCACGGAGTGCCTTCTACCAACTTCGGTTGGTGGCCCAGCTACGTCCCTATCTGGACAGGGATAACCTGACCTCAGTTGTCCATGCTTTGGTAACCTCCAAGTTAGATTACTGCAATGCGCTCTACGTGGGGCTGCCTTTGAAGTTGGTTCGGAAGCTGCAGCTTGTGGAAAATGCAGCAGCCAGATTGATAACTGGGACCAGAAGGTTCGAGCATATAAGATCTACTCAGGCCCACTTGCATTGGCTGCCTGTATGTTTCTGAGCCCAATTCAAGATGCTGGTTTTAACCTATAAAACCTTACACAGCTTGGGACCACAATACCTGACGGAACGCCTTTCCCAACATGAACCTACCCGAACTCTACGTTCAACATCTAAGGCCCTCCTCCGAGTGCCTACTCCGAGGGAAGCTCGGAGGTCGGCAACAAGGGAGAGGGCCTTCTCTGTGGTGGCCCCCCAATTGTGGAACGATCTCCCTGACGAGGCCTGCCTGGCGCCAACATTGTTATCTTTTTGGCGCCAGGTCAAGACTTTCCTCTTCTCTCAGGCATTTAGCAATATCTGATGAGCCTGGATTTGTTTTGTTTTTAGGTTTATAGCTTTTTAAAGTTGTTGCAGAGGTTTTAAATGTATGTGAATATTATGTATATATTGTATGTTTTTGCTGTTTTAATTTTTGTATATTGTTTTTAATTGTTTTAATCTTATGTAAACCGGCCAGAGAGCCCAGAGAGCTTCGGCTATGGGGCAGTATACAAATGGATTTAAATAAATAAATAAGGAGGGCTCTGTGGAGTTTTACGTTGTGTTGAGTGGTCTTTCCTCACTGGCTACAGAGTTCCCTGGCAAGAGCAGCAAAAGGAGAGTTGCTGGGATTGTTTTTTTTTTTTTTTGCAGCAATGGCTGATGGGATACCATCGGGAGGACTGGGGGAGGAGAGAGGGCAGAGGAATTGTCAATCAAACATCAAATTGACTTTTACTCAACTCCACGGGAGCCCACAATCACACAACGGCAGAGTTGGAACATGTTGTGTGGGGAGCACCCCCTAGAAACTCAACCGTCGAGTGGAGTTTTCACAGTGCGTTGACCGATGTGTTGTCTGAACTGAGCCATAGTCTGACAGTAATTATTATCTGCCAACACTATTTGACAGCAAGACCCTGGCGCACGATAGAGGACCAGGTTTAATAGTATCAGACTTGCTGTAGCCAAAGGTGTAATGCAGTCAGGGCTCACAGAGCCATAGCCCCGACACTTTGTTTTAATTATTATTGGCAGGGACATTGGCATCATCTGCCGCCCTCCTCAAAATTCCCAATTCCCTCTGAGCTTAGCTGTAGTCCTCACCATTGCTGGGGGTGTGGTGTGTGTGTGTGGGATGAATGGATGGATTTCCCCAGCAACAACTTATCTATCATTCCTTGTTGAAATGTAAAGTCTTTTGGGGCGATCTGGTCTTAAACTGGCATTTAAGGCCCGTTAGCTGTACAAAAGACCTGCTCCTAGCGGATGAAAACACCTAAGAACTGGTTTGTTCATATGGCAGCGGCCTGTAATTTTGGACTCCCCTTGGGGGCAGGGTGATGGGGGTCTGCCAAAATTTACCACCACACCCTTGGCCGTAGCAATGGGTATTCCAGTACTCCTGGCCCCCTACGTTTAGTTTATTAAGCCAGTGAAGATGGGGGAATTCCCAAATTCTGGTGCCAAATTTAATCTCCAAAACTAAAATAGGCCATTCTGAGGTCAACCTACAGCCCCTCAAGCCTAGGGTGGCCTTATGGAAAGGAGGACAGGGCTCCTGTATCTTCAACAGTTGTACAGAAAAGGGAATTTCAGCAGGTGTCATTGGTATGCAGGCAGCACCTGGTGAAATGCCCTCTTCATCACCACAGTTAAAGCTGCAGGAGCCCTGCCCTCTTTTGTAGAGTGACTCGATACAAAAGAGGGCAGGGCTCGTTCAGCTTTCACTGTTGCAACAAAGAGGGAATTTCTCCAGGAGCTAGATGCATGTGAATGCCTCCTGCTGAAATTCCCTTTTCTGTGCAACTGTTCAAGATACAGGAGCCCCGTCCTCCTTTCCATAGGGCCACCCTCCTCAAGCCTACCTTTCGGGTGCTGTATATTCACCAGGTTTTGAAATATTGCAAACATTTTTGTCTGCGCACGAAGCCCCTGCCCGTGGTGTCAAACACGTGGCCTCAGTTTCGGAGATGGTATACCTGTCACTTCGATGGCGCGAGTTAACACCAGGGCTGATAATCGCTAGGGCAGCCAACCTGGGCACCTCCCTGTGGCATCTGGGTGGCCATAATCAGAACACTGAACTAGATTTTTCTAAGCTAGCACCCGAATTCTGTCCTCATTTTACTGCCCATACCTACTGAAACAACCTACTTTTCCCCCCGTTTGCGGGTCTCACTTTGTGATATTCAGTCACGCTTCGACATCTTTCGTCTAAAAACCCAGATCATGGGCAGGAAAGCACATCCCTTGTTCCGGCTGCCGGTCCTTGATCGGCTTTGTTTTCATCCAGCTGTTTTTAATTTAATTTCCAAGCACTGAAGTGTCAAGGGGGGGGGGGAAGAACCCATCACTCTGAATGCCATTGTATTGTCACTCGCCATGGCAACGCTACAGCCAATAACGTTAGGAGGAGGCAGTGTGATGTAACAGACATTTTGTGTGGACCCGGGTCTTGAAGGGAAACGCCCCTGGCGCGTCCACCAGGCAACAAACCTTTCGGATTGCCGTTTTGGTACGGCAGTGGATGGGGGGCGGGCGGTGGGTGGACCCCTGGAAGAGGTGGCTACGGGGTCATAGAGTTTGAAGGGACTCGAAAAGGTTGTCTAATCCGATCACCGATGCAAGAAATCCACCAACTGGAAAAGTCTTTTCTGTAGATTTCGCGGCCTGAAATGGTCCCATCCACCATGTTGGCTCAACAGCAGAGGGACAGATCTAAGATTACATATCTTGCCTTGTGGTCATTTTCATTTTGTGTCCTTTGTGTGTGTGTGTGTGTTGAACATGTCGCCGCAATTGCCAGTTGCAAACAAATTCATGTTTGCTTTTTTATATAGGCCGACGTTCCTCCCATAAGCTCCTGGTGGTAGGCATGTTCCTGCTGCTTTCCCCCTTTGTTCTCACAACACCCCTGTGAGGAAGGCTGGGCTGAGAGAGAGTGACTGGCCCCAGGCCAACTGAGGAGCTTCATGGCTGAGAGGGGAGTTGAACCTGGCCAAAGCTGGTGATTTCACGCCGCGCTTCAAGCCCCAACCAGACACCCTGCACTATCCTAAACCAGAATAAAACCTAGCAGCAATACAGAGATTGAAAATGCTGTAACACATTTGAAACAGCAGAGCTAAAAGACTAGAATGCTAAAATATGTTTAAAAATTCCTGGGGAAATAAAAAGGTTTTCACCCAGTGCTGGAAAGAGTACAATGTAGACGTAAGGTGAACTTCTCTAGGGAGCTCATTCCACACAGGGTCGTGCAGAGGGGGGCCCAGTGGGGTCAGTTGGCCCAGGGCTCACAATTTTGAGGGGGCACTCCGCTGAGAAGGTACCCCCCCAGCTTACGTTACTGCTTCCGTAGCGTAAGCGGCCCATCAAGAAGCGAGGAGCCCGCCTTGCAGAAACAGTGCAGAAGCCGTCTGTCGTGAATACCATGGTCAGGCTACAAGCTCCAGAGGGCCATATGCCGCATGCGGGGCGGGGATCTATGTGCCTAAGTTGCGACGGTTGTCCTTACTGCATGTCTCTTTCCTCCATCTTCTCCATGGCATATAATCTCTGGAGCGGAGGGTGAGGTAATAATGATGATAGTTATTAATGATAATAATGATGATGATCCTGTGAGGGTGATGATGATGATGTTTGATAATGATTAAGGACTGTTCTATTGTTGTTGCTTCTATTTGTACAGCGTCTAAAAATAAATGTTAATTTCTGATTCAACATTGAGGTGTTGTAGAACAGGTTTAATATGAAGGTGTTACGTAGAATGGACATGTTGGTGGGCCTTAAATAAACATTAAAAAATACTGAATGAGCAGTTTGAAATGGGGTGGGGGCACACACTTCCCATCTGGCCTGGGCATATGACCAGCTCTGCATGGCCCTGATTGCACAACCAGGGTGCCACAGCAAAAAAGGCCCTCATGGAGTGTCTCCTACCAGCTTCAACTACTATGGCCTCTCCTGGACAGGGATAGCTTGACCACAGTGGAACAGGCACTAATCACCTCAAGATGGGGATTACTGCAGCACGCTCGATGGGTCAGGTTGAAGGCTTTTTCTGGTGTATAAAGCCCAAGAGATCTGAGAGAGGACTTTCTTCCTTACCAGCCTGTCTAGCCACTGAGGTCATCAGAGGAGCTGCTCCTGGAGGTTCCACATGGATCTGAGTACCATTTAGAGTCCAAACGGAGCACCCTCTCTGTGGAACTCCCTGCCCCTTGATGTCAGGCAGGCACCAACATTGCTTTGTGTTTGGTGTCTGCTAAAGACATTTGTACTTAAACAAGCTTTACCTGAATGACCAACCATGATTTTATTGGTATAACGTGATTTTCATTTTTTTTATTCTTTTGAATTTAGATCCTTTTTCTTTACTGTTCACCATTGTGGGATCTTTTTTAGACATAGTGCAGTTTATAAATTTTGTAAATCAACAAATTAAGATAGGAACAAGATTATTTTTTTTTACAGGGGGGGATATGGACTATCCCCAAGGAAATACAGACAACTGGACCACTGTTATTGGTGGCTGCTCAATGCCAGCTGAATTAATAGTATATATATATCTTCTAGGGGAGGGCTAGGCAACCTGGTACCCTCCAGAGGTTTTGGACTACAGCTCCCATCAGTCCTGGCTAATTGCCGTGATCCCAAGCCCTCCTGCTGAGATGCGAGACAATAAAGAGATCTGCCATATAATCCACAAAGTTTTATCCAGCAAATAAACATCTCTTCGCCCCTGAAGGGAGCCATCAAATGATCACCCGAGATTGCCCAGATTGAGTCAGGCCATTGGTTTGGCTAGCAGGTCTTGGCAGCTCTGACTGGCAGTTGTTCTTCAAGGCTCCTGGCATGGAAAGTAGGGTGGTGCGCAACCCCCCTGATTTGCCTAGGAGGCCAATTCGGAGCTTCCAAATCTTCCTCGATTTGACTTGGGGTACCTCGGAACTGCCCTGCCCCACTTCGGATTTGGTTCCGAATCTGAAGCAGTTGGGCTGTTGCGGTTTCCTAGGCGCCCAGCCGACTGGGAGTCCATAGGACTCCCCTCCTGCTTGCCTCCCTCCCCTCTTGCCCCCACCCCACCCAGCAAGGCCATTTCCGGCTACCGTAGTTTACAACAATAGATCTATGGCATGCCAGAGTGGCTCTTCTGGTGAATGGGCAGCTCACTGGCATGAGTGGAAGCTTAAGATAAGTCCCACAGGTGGGCAGGGGGCTGCAGCTGGCCATTGGCCTGTATTGGCCCGAAACGCTTTGGTTGCTTCAGGCTGAGGCGGCCCAATCTTGTCCCAAACCAGAAATGGGTCAAGGCAGGCTGAATTGTCCTGCTTAGACTCAGATTCGGGGTTTGGGACCAAGGCGGTGCACACCCCTCTCGGAAACCCTTTCTCAGAATCTTTTTAACTATCATTGAACCCTAGAGCTGCTGCATGTAAAACATGTGTTCTACTACTGAGATCTATGTGCATGCATTCATCCATGCATGAACTACCACTGGTCCTTTGGGTCGCAGACATCTTAAGAGTGGGAACGTCAAGACATTTTGCCTTTCTGTTTATTTGTGTTGACAGTTGCGATCTTTTTAGCAAAAATGTTCCCTTCCGTTTTCTTCCATTCATTTCTGAACTGCAAAGGCTTCCTCCTTCCTGGGGATCTGATAGATGCTTTTCGGAGTGCCTTCCTGGTCCTCAAAGAAGGCCACCTGGCATGAGAACTTCTGCAGCGCCTTGTTGAGCTGCTTGCTGCGGTCAGTCGAGGAATATTTCTGGATTTCCAGTTGGTTTATCTTCTTGTAGGCTTCGTCTGTCCTTTCCCGCATAGCGATCATTTTCCTGTGCATCTCCTCCATCACGACCTTAAATTTTTCTACAGTGTCTTGTAAACTGTGGCTCATCTTTTGGATTTATCCAGGTTTGTTTCTTTCCTTTCGAGAGCAAGTTTTCTTTTTCAGGATCCAGGCTGACCGCTGGTGTTCTGAGCTCGTCGATCTGTCTCTGTAGGCTTAATTTTGGCCAAGGACGGGTTCCGTCATGGATGTTGGCTTGGTGGAGATTGCTCAGACAGTGTCAGCAGCCTTGAATACAATTGGGAAAAAAATGTTGTTTATTTATATATTTAGAAAATTTAGATATCAGCTTTGTTCTAATGCATCAAAGGCATCATACACTAGGGTGGCCAAATGAAAAGGAAGACAGGGCTCCTGTATCTTTAACAGCTGCATAGAAAAGGGAAGTTCAGCAGGTGTCATTTGTAGGCATGCAGCACCTGGTGAAATTCCCTTTTCGTCACAACAGTTAAAGCTGCAGGAGCCCTGTCCTCTTTTGTATCTGGTCACTGGAGGGCAGGGCTCCTGCAGCTTTGTGACGAAGAGGGGATTTCACCAGGCGCTGCATGCATACAAAGGACACCTGCTGAACTTTCTTTTTCTATACGACAAAGATACAGGAGCCCGGTCCTCCTTTCCATAGGGTCACCCTAGCTGCCTTCCTGTAATTCAACCACTGCCCAATATTAAGCCAAAAAAAACCCAACCTTTCTCTTGCCAGCTGCCTGTTCTTGTTTCACTTGGATTTTGCACGCAGCTGTTCTTTATCTTTCATCTCCAACCCCAGTGCTGAGATGTCAGGAACTGAGATGGTGGTGGTGAGAAAATCACTCTTAGCATCATTATGTTGTCACTTGCCATGGAAACAGTTCAGCCAATCACAGGATAGGGAAGCAATTTGAGGCAACAAGCAATGGCTCTAACAGTACGTGTGCAAACAGGCACTCCAAATTCTCCACCCTATTTGTGGGCAGAGAAATTGTGAAATTTCTCCTCTCCTCCAGCGAGAGGAGACATTTCCCAACAGTTTCTCAGAGTGGGACTCACCACTAGCAGCGGTTGCAGTACAGCTTCTTTCTGAGGGATTCTCCTCAGAGGAAGACCTGGAGCTCCCACAAACCGAGGGCATCCCGGAACAGTCAATGTCACCAGACCAGGAGGAGCCTGGGGCCATGGGAAAGATGACTGCAGGTCGGCCCTTGTCAGGGGCAGGGGACTCTGCCTCTGAGTTAGAGGTGGAGCAACCCTCTGTCTCCTCAGGAGAAAGCACCTCCTCATGATTTGGGCTGTGACCTGGGACCTCTAATGTACTGCAACTGAGCCCTGGGTGGGGCTGAGCAGGCTCAGGTGTTAAAAGTCTTCAGAGTCTGCCTTAACCGGTGTTGGAAATAACACTGTTCTTTCAGCTCCTGTGTCTTCTGCCTTGCCCTGTGATTGATACTCTGTGCTACTGACTCTTGGGCTTCTTCTTGATTCTGCTTCTGAACTGTGTAAAATATTTGATTGCTGAACTGTGCATTGAATTCTGCTTGCTGTCTCAACCATTCCTGCCTTTGCCAGATCACACAAAGCTGACTGCTTGCTTGTGGGTTTGACCTTCGTCTGCTATCTTAACTACTTCTGCCTTAACCTGAACCCCACTGGACTGAAACTGATGTTCTTGAACATCTGCTGGCTTCATTGCCTTGCTTCATAGCTCCTTCATTCAGAGTCTGCTGCAGTCAGTGCAGGACATCTGTGTGGTAGGCCTGAGAGATGGTGCATTTTGCAGCTAAGGTGAGAATTTGAACTAGGGTCACTTTAGCTCTAACTCAGTCTCTCCAGTGTTATACTACACCATTTTATTTTATTTTTAAATGTTGTAAACCGGCCTTCCCCAGCCATGGCTCAACTGGCCATGTTGACTGGGGGTAATGGAAATTGTAGTTGTGCATATCTGGATGGCACCAGGTTGGGGAAGGCTTAATGTTCCTAATGTTCAGAACCAGTTTTTAGGCATTGAATCCTCTTTGCTCCCAACTTACATAAGAGCTTCAGAAAAAGTGTGATATCAATGTCCAGCAGTCACTCAAAGTAACCCAGCACTTTAAAAATATATATATATAATTGTTCATAAAATAAAATAGAAACCACCTTGCAGGCAGAAGCATACATGAACTATTCTCTGTCTCTCTAAGAGCCTTTCTGGTCAAGCGCTTTTATTGCAATCAATATATAACTGTTTAAGAAGATCATAGAATAGTAGATTTGGAAGGGGCCTCTAAGGCCATCGAGTCCAACCCCCTCCTCAATGCAGGAATCCACCTTAAAGCATCCCTGACAGATGGCTGTCCAGCTGCCTCTTGAAGGCCTCTAATGTGGGAGAGCCCACCAACTCCCTAGGCCATTGGTTCCATCGTTGTACTGCTCTGTCAGGAAGTTTTTCCTGATGTCCAGCCGCAATCTGACTTCCTGAAACTGGAGCCCATCATTCCACGTCCTGCACTCTGGGATGATTGAGAAGAGATCCTGGCCCTCCTCTGTGTGACAACCTTTAAGGTATTTGAAGAGTGCTTTCATGTCTCCCCTCAGTCTTCTCTTCTCCAGGCTAAATATGCCCAGTTCTTTCAGTCTCTCCTCATAGGGTTTTGTTTCCAGACCCCTGGTCGTCCTCGTTGCCCTCCTCTGAACATGCTCCAGCTTGTCTGCATCCCTCTTGAAGTGTGGTGCCCAGAACTGGACACAATACTCAGACGAGAAGAGCCCAGCTGGAGCGGGTCAAGGGTCCATCCAGTCATCACTCTGTTCGCACAGTGGCCAGCCAGCTGTCGGCCAGGAACTCACATGCAGGACATGGTACAATGGCACCCTCCCGCCCATGTTTCCCTGAAACTGGTGTATACAGGCTTATTGTCTCTGATGATGGAGGCAGCACATAGTTATAAGGACTAATAAGCATTGTTTTGTTTTAGGAGATCTGGACTTTAGTCTGCTGTAAGGATATTGCATTTCCCCAGAATTTGAGCCACAGTTCAACATTAGCTGGTAAATGCAATGTCCTCCTCATCTTACCCTTTCTAGGCAGATAGCATTTGCGCAGAGCCAAGCATATTCAATCGCCCAAGCATTATGGGCAGTTTTTGATAGAGCCGTTGCAGTCTTAGTCGAGCAACTGGATTGGCTAATTAATTGATTAATCTATTCATGAAGTTTGCATAAATCTGCATACAGGTAAACTCAAACAGACCCTTGCTTCTTTTGAAGCAAGAAACATGCTACTTTGTTTTGCATTCAGATGATGTGTACATGGGTCAGATTGAGAGTTGCCAGACCCTGGCCCTATAGAACAGGCCATAGCTCAGTGGCAGAGCACTTCCTTTGCATGTGGAACGTCCTGGGTTTGAGCCTCACCATTTCCAGTTAGGGCTGAGAAAGAGGACTGGTCTGAACTCCCCAATCAGGGTAGGCCAATTTCCAGTCCCCCCCCCCCCCCCATTCCCATGGGTCACACTTCTGCTGCCATTGCATCACAAGCAAACAATTGATGTTTTGCCACTGAAATTCAGTGGCAAAGCACCAGGGAGCCACTAGAGGCAACCAAGAGGCAGCCAGACAACCATCTGTCAGGGATGCTTTGAGGTGGATTCCTGCCTTGAGCAGGGGGTTGGACTCAATGGCCTTACAGGCCCCTTCCAACTCTACGATTCTATGAAGGTGGTGACAGCAAGCGAAACATGGCCTTTCTCAGGCTCCATAATGGTTCGCTGCCGAATTTCAGCTGCAAACCACCACGTACTATATTTTGGCACCTTCCCCATCACCAAATTCCATAGCACCGTTGGGGTTGCAGGGGCTGCAGAAGTAGAAGTTTTGCATGCTGTGTGTTCTGTTAGATGACTAAGAGCCGATCTACACACTAGCTTTGTAACGTTTTATAAGGTTACGAAAACTCTTTGGGCCACATGACGCACTCCCTTGAACGTTGTATACCCGAGGTTTTTTAAAACTCACTTCAGTTTTATACAATGGCATTTACTTTTAATAAATTGTTTTAAGTAAAATAATGTGTCCTTCCTTACCGTTTGTGATTTGTGGGGGCAGTGCTTCGTTTACCAGCACCCAAATGCTTAGCCGTTGCTTGGTGGGGAAGAAAGAGGGGCTAAGGAGGAAGTGGGTGAGTGAACTACAGTGCCCACAATGCCTTGCCTTAAACTCATTGTAAAAAACGAAAGAGAAAGAGGTGGACAGAAGGGTGTGTGAGACCGCACATACCGCTTTGAAGACTGAAGAATTTTTCTCCTGTAACGTGAGTACTCCTTAAAGTGGCCTAAGACATTTTGGAACACACCTATTTGGAACGTTTTACAATACTATTTAAAACGTTCCAAGGTACTGTGTAGATAGGCTCTCAGTGGCCTGACCCAGAAACACAGGGACCTGCCTTATAGGATGTCAAAGCTGGAGAACATCCACATACCTGTAAAACTTTAGAAGTGACAGGAGACAAGACGAATACGGCTTCTCTTGACCGTTCCCTCCCTGGTCATCTACCCCCATCCCCGACCTGGAGCAATAGACCAGGATTCAAGGTTTGTCAGGCAGCAATTAGGGGAGTGGGTGAATGGCGGTGCTGGGGTACAGATAGGCAAACTAAGCCTGTGGTTTTATCCCTGCTGCTTCGGGAGAGGTAGAGGTGCAGGAATTCCCCACCTCCCCATCTCTGAATCTGGCAACCCTAGTAACAGCAGGCAGGATTTTAGTTTTGTGCAGCGGAGGCGTCAGACCGTGGATGGATCCTTTAGAGTTCTGACTGAAACCTGGAGCGGATTTACTGCCCCACTGACACCGGAGTCACCAACCTCCACTGGTTTTCTGTGCTTGGGCCCCTGACTTGCATTTTGCAGCAGCCCGGCCCGTCATTCTACCGCTGTGGCTGCGCACCGCATCCCCTGTGTGACGTGTCAAACTCTTGGGCATCGCTACATCTTCATGCGACTGTGACGGTCGCTGCTTTGGCAAAGGCCTGCAGGGAAAACAATCACGCCGTTTAAGAGAAACATGCAGGACCACAGGAGAATTAAGGCAACGAGGCCATGCCGGTTACGGACGTGACACTTTCTGGAAGGGCGCCATGTAGGCCGCAACCCTCCCACCGGCTCCTGTTTCAGGGAAACCACTCTCTTCTGCGCGCTCTGCAGAAAGCTCAGAACCTGCCTCTGAGAGAGTGCAGTTCCGCCTCCCCCAGCAGGGGTGCCATAGAGAGGAGAGGAAGTCCTGGGCTAGAGAAACCAGGGCTGGCACCAAGGGTAGGTATGGCTGGGCACCTGCCGAGGGCCCTAAACCCAGCAGGGGCCCAGTGACAAGAGCTCCCTGAAGCTGTCCCTCCTTTCCACCACTGCACTCTGCGCTTCAGCTGCCTCTCGCTCTGGCCCAGGCAACGGTGGTGGTGAGAAGGTGGAGCAGGAGATGCCATGGCCTCCTGGCTTCCTGGCATTTTGCCTAGCAAGCAAACAAGTGGTAGTAGCAACCAGTTGCTGGGGAACATGGGCGGGAGGGTGCTGTTGCACCGTGTCCTGCTTTGTTGGTTCCTGTCCGACAGCTGGTTGGCCCCTGTGTGAACAGAGTGCTGGACTAGATGGACCTTTGGTCTGATCTGGCAGGGCTCTTCTGATGTTCATTGATGTTCATTATGTCCAATGATGAGGAAGAAGAGGAGCCAGAGCAGCACAATTATGCAACACATCTAATCTAATTCTCAGAGTAATTAACACCATCAGAGAGGAAGTGGTTTGGAACCCTGAAATTCAAGTGACTCTGTCGTTCTAACCTTCGCTCACCTGGTACCCTCCAGGTGGGCTGAACTACAGCCCTGGTCATGTGTAGCATTCTCTAGTGCAAACTCAAACTGGCTCAGATTTTTGAAAACTTGAGAACAAACCCCTGTTACTGATTTTACAGATAGATCTCTAGATCTCTAAAGATTTAATAACATTTTTGTTGACGGCTGCTCGGCAGACAATTACGCAACAGTGGAAAAAAACTGGATAATTTTAATTTATCAGCATGGTATCGTAATATTTGGTCTGTGGCAATGTCTGAGAAAATAACTTATGACTTACTTCAAATCCAAGGAAAATCGGAGTTAGCATCGTTTGAAGCTATATGGGGGAGATTCGTTCAATATGTATCACAACTGGATGTACAACAATGTATGCCTGCTTCAGCTCTGCGTATATGGACATTGTAATGAAAAATGAAGGAAATACAGCACATTTATAATTTAGTTTAATTTTAAATTAAGTTACGATTTCTTTTTTCTTTTTTCTTTTTTCTTTTTTCTGTTTCTTTTTAATTTTTGTATTTTTTAATCTATTTTGATTAAACTTTCCTCCCTTAAGGGTTGTATCAACCAACTTCTTTCTTCTTGTTCTCTTCATGCTAGATATAATTATATAATTGTTGGTTTGTAATTATTTTGTAAGGGATTGTTTGTACTCATTATTAATTTTTTGTATCACTTTAAATAAAATAATAAAAATATATCTCTCTAGATCTAGAATGGCATCTTTCGAAATTTAGACGAAAGGGTCAGACCTGAGACCCCCCCCCCCCGCCCTTTCATTTCCGCAAGACGGCACCGAAAGCCATTTATCTCCAAGGTGCTGACTTGGTTATGCATCACTGATGAATCTGTTTCAATAATGCATCGCTTATTAAAAATGGATGATTATTTTATTTCATTTTAATAATAATAATAATAATAATAATAAAGAAAAAATGGAGATGGCGAAATCCTGAATGTGACCCAAATATGTCACGAAGGCTGATGACTGTTTACTAAATGGGAAAAGCTTCCCAGCATAAATAATAATGTTCAGCGGGGAGAGGTCTGTGACTAATGCATGGTTTGGGATAGGACTGTAAAATGAACGGAACTGTTGTGAGTGAGCAAGATGCACAGAGAGATGGGGAGCCCAGTCAAATGCAAAAAGATCAAGCCAGGTGTGTATGTGTGTTTAATAAAGATGCCCGCCTTGAGAGGAGCCTTAAAGTTTTGATTGCCCATGCTCAAGGCAGGAATTGAGAACCCGATGCCTTCCAAATGTGAACATAAGAATTGCTGTGCTGGATCAGACCAACAGTCCATCTAGTCCAGTGTTCTGTCCGCACAGTGGCCAACCAGCTGCCCATGAGAAAGCAAAAAGCAGGACATAAGCGCAACAGTACCCTTCCGCCCATGTTCCCCGGCAGCAACTGGCAAACATAGGCATACTGCCTCTAATTCTGGATTTAACATATAGCCATCAGGAGTCGTAGCTATGGATATCCTCCTCCTCCTCCTCCTCCTCCTCCTCCTCCTCCTCCTCCTCCTCCTCCTCCTCCTCCATGGATTTCTCCAATCCCCTTTTAAAGTCACCAGTGTGGTGGCCATCGCTACATCTTCTGGAAGATTCCTGATTAGCCCAGGATTCCTCCTCTTCTGGGATCTGCTCTATGTGCATACACAGGGCTGCCAAGAGCAGGTTCAGGCCCTGGTGAAAAAACATTTTTGGGCCCCTGGGCAAGGATGATCCCTGTAATGTTACAAGATCAAGAAACAATCGACACAAGTAGGAAGCGTCTCGGAAAGAATTGAGAAAGGCAACAGGAGGAGCACATGCATTTTCCTGGAGAGGTCCTAAGGTTTTGGTGCCTGTTCCAGTGTTTTTGGGGAACACGTTGGAAGGATGCACATGGGGATCTGTTAGACTAAACAGAAACAGCTCCTTCCCACTCACTTGTCTCCCTGGCGGTTTCTATGGCCTTCCGTGCAGATCGTTGTTTTTTTTACAATGGATATCAATTTTATAATGGATGTCAAAAACAATCAACAGATAACGATACTACCATGAAAGACAAAAACATATGCAACATTGTCAGGCCCCGGGCCCCCTTCTGGACTGTCGGGTCCTGGTAATTTGTACCGGCTTCTCCCCACCCCATCAGCCCTGTGCATACATTGGTATGCATGTGGAGCCCACTTTCTTGCCTGCCGGACGAGATTCGTCAACTTAACAGTCTCTTTGACTTTAAGAAAGCCATAAAGCCCAATCTCTTCCGGCAGGCCTACCCAGTTGAATTTTAAGAGTTTTATTGGTATTTTATTGGTATTTTAATAAAGTATTCATTTTATGTGCTTTTAATTAGTTTTATGTATTTTATATTTGATGTTGTTCCCCACCTCGATCCAGAGGGAGAGGTGGGTAATCAATCAATCAATCAATCAATAATAATAATAATAATAATAATAATTAGGTGTGGCAAGAGCAGGGTTGCTGAACTTCTTTCAGCCTGAGAGCTGAACTCACTTTCGGAGAAGCTCTCAGGGACTGTGTTCTAGTGGTAGGTGGGGCTAAAGGCAAAAGAGGGTTGGTCCAAAACCATTAGCATATTTTAGCTCAAACCTCTGGCTGCCAGTAAGAGGTGTGTCAACCTTTTTGAATTTGGGGGTGGGGAATAGAAGCCAGTAGACACCCAAATGGGGGCAGACCTCAGGAGTCCTGGATTTGGCCCGTGGAACTGCGGTTCTGAAACCCTGGGCTAGAGGGTGCAACCCCACTTCGCCGTAAGTGATGTCCTTTTGAACCCCTCTACTGTTATCAAATGAACTGGGCGGGGGGAAACCCAATGCGGTGAATCCACATAGAATCCCATAAATTCTATTACGGCATTTAGCAGCATGTGCCGAGTTTACAATCAATCCTAGATCTGTTTTTCCCCCCGGTTTGGCTGACAGCTCAAAGTTGTTCTTAGATGTATGTTGTCTTTGTGTATACTGTCTGTTGTATGTTTTTATGGTTTTCAATTATGTACATCATTTTTAATGCTTTAATCTTTTGTAAACCGCCCAGAGAACTTCAGCTATGGGGCAATATAGAAATGTAGATGATGATGATGTAAAAGACAGCATAAACTTGGCAAAGCTTGTTATGTTCATCTAGAAAAATTGCCATGAGTGAGAAAAGAGATGATGATGATGATGATGATGATGCCCGTGCTCTGAGAACTTCTGGGGAGGCCCTTCTCTCAGTCCCACCAACATCCCAGGCACGCCTGGTGGGTACGCAGGAGAGGGCCTTCTCCATGGCTGCTCCAAGGCTCTGGAACTCCCTTCCTAAGGAAGCCAGACTGGCTCCATCTGTGCCGCACTTCCGAAGGCAGGCGAAACTTTTTTTTATTCCAGCAGGCTTTTTGAAATACGCTGGACCTACATTAATGTATGGCTTTGTTTCATTTTTAAAATTTGTTACTGTTTTTAATTTTTAAAACTGTTTTAATTTTACTGTAGGTTTAATTGTATTTTAACTTTTATAAACTTATATTTATATGTTTTAATTGTACTTGTTTTAACTTTGTCAACCGCCTTGAGTCCAGCCCTGGGAAAAAGGTGGGATATATATAAATATTAGGGGTGTGCACCGGATTGGGTCCGAACCATGAGCCGGACCTGATCCGGCTGGGATCGGATAAAATTATCCGATCCCGATCCCCAGCACCTGGATCAGCCGATCCAATCCCATCTGATCCAAAAAGGACCAGATCTGGATCGAAGGATCGGAAACCCTCCCCTCACTTGCGCTCCTTACGTGCCGGGGCCGTCTGTGGGCGGCAGCGGACAGAAGCGGACGGCCCCGGTAGGTAAGGAGCATGACGGGGGAGGCGGGAGGGCCCCCCCACTTACCTGACGGGGTGTCCGCTTCCCTCCAGTGCGCGGATCTACTGAGAACTAGGCCGTGAAGCCTAGTTCTCAGTAGATCAGCGCACTGGAGGGAAACGGACGACCTGGCAGGTAAGGAGCACGAAGGAGGGGGAGGGGCTTACCTGCCGGGGCGCCCGCTGCCACCTGCTGGTTGAATCTACTGAGAAACAGGTTTTGTGGCCTGGTTCTCATCACCTGGCACTCTACTGAGAACTAGGCTGCGAAGCCTGTTTCTCAGTAGATTGGACCAGCGGATGGCAGCGGATGGCAGCAGGTGCCCCGGCAGGTAAGAAGCGCGAGTGGGGGGGAGGGACAGGGAGGGGGGAGTTAGGCCCCCACTCACCTGCCCCCATGTTTTCACCATAGGCTTGCATTGTGGGAAAGCTTTCCTTCCCCCAATTTAAGCCTATGGCGAAAACAGCTAAAATGGCGTCCGATCCAAAAATTGGACGTCCGATTTTCGGATCGGAATCAGGTCCAATCCGATCCGATCCGAGGCCTTGGTTCCGGTTCTGATCCAATCCGGGAGGCATCGCATCCCTAATAAATATAATAATAATAATAATAATAATAATAATAAATAATAATAATCTGTAAAAGACAGCATGACTTGGCAAAGCCCGTCATGTCCATCTAGAAAAACTGCCACGAGCGAGAAAGAGACGAAATAATAATAATAATAATAATAATAATAATAAACCATTTCAGAGACCACAGAGGATTCAGCACCAGTTTATTGATTTTTTGAATATATCTCAGTCAAGTAAGTCTTTACAAGTTTCATGCAGGGTACATGCTTGTCCCAGCTGCTTCCTCAGGAATGGAGGGAAGGGGCTTCACTTCTGTCAGTGGGTTGTGTTCTAAGGAACTTGGTTCCTTGGTTGTAGCACCGGTGGTTTTATCAGGGGTCCTGCAAGCAGAAAAGAAGCTGTCATTCTACAAGGCCGATTTAAAACACACACACCAAAACCCTCTCCCTTTGCACCTAACAGCAGTGAGATATGTGTTCAGCATGGAATTATATCATGCAATACATTGCTTTCGTGAAGAACCCAGCTGAGAAGCCACAGGTGTTGGGTTGATCCTGCTCTCTAATCTGCTCTAAATGGATGTGACCAGTTTGAACCGTTTAAAATAAACCTGGTTTTGCTAAATCTTGAACCCTCTTGTCGCAGAGTTCGTGAAAGTAAATTTAAGATCTCTGGAGGCCATCCAAGCTATTAAATGCACTTACCAATTGATTATCACCTTGCATAGTAAATTAAACAAAAGTTAATCTCAGCTAAGCAACAACAACTAGGGTGACCATATGAAAAGGAGGTCAGGGCTCATGTAACTTTAACAGTTGTAGAGAAAAGGGAATTTCAACCATCATGCAATTAGTACCTGGTGAAATTCCTTCTTCATCGCAACAGTTAAAGTTGCAGGCACTATACTATACTTTTCATATGGTCAGCCTATGTTCAACAACAACAAAATTCAGAGTAGTGTCTTCCCCCAGTTGTGTGCGCTGGGGTCCTTTGAAATCAGTGGGATGTAAGTAGAAGTGTTTTGCTGTAGCTTGACTCACGAAATCAGCCTTCCCCAACCTTGTGCCCTCCAGATATGTCAAGACTACAACTCCCACAATTCCCAGCAAGCATTGCTAAGGCTGCCCTGAAGTTGTATTGAATTGAGATGGGGAAGAAGAAGAAGAAGAAGAAGAAGAAGAAGAAGAAGAAGAAGAAGAAGAAGAAGAAGAAGAAGAAGAAGAGATCACTCAGATAATGGAACTTCAGAATTGCTTGTGCAGATTTACGTTTGGAACTCAGGAATGAGTTGTTTAGAGGAAACATTTGGTTATGGAGCTGGATTTCAGCGTTTGGCTCTTGTCTATGTGTGTCTCGGCGCTTAAACTGTTGATGATAATTTTACAGTCAAAAAGCAGGCCTCTTGTTTTTCTTTGTTTCGCGAAACTCAGACAACACTGCTCCCAACAGCCAATTATTCCAGTGACGTAGATGTATATTGTATTTTGGGGGCTTTTCCCTTTTGAGGGACAATGGTTCCTGTCCTGATTTTCCGCACCCCAATGTCAAAGTGAACTGAATGCTTTCTAGCAGGTGGGGGGAAATTCCTCATCTTTGTCCTGAAATTGCAACATCCACAGTTTAAAATTCCACCCCGTTTTGAATGTATGCAAAATGACATATTGGCAGAAGTCTTCCCTTAAACAGGCAATGCATGTTGGCAAATGTCATCTCACAATGAGAGCTGTGAAATCTGCTAAGTATGAAATTGGCATATCCTGCTACAGTGTCCAGAAAATTCAGATGGTCTGCGACGAAGGCAGACTTCGGGATTTAAGAAACAGAATTGGCAAGATGTGTTGGTTCCACCTTATTTGAAAAGGTTTCCCCAAAAGGATTCTCTTAGCTTTTTCCTCAAGTGTGTCACAGATAATCAGCTTTTGGTGTATGTTTGTAGCCATTTCTATTCTTTCTCACATCTTTAAGTCTTGGTTCAGCTCCTAGGGTTTGTTTCACGATGCCTAGGAGAGGTAAGCACAAAGCTCAGTTGGACTATCATTTTCTCCAGAACTTTTTCCTTGAGAACCAGGGTGGCCAGGTGTCCTACTTCACAGAGGACAGACTTCTATTTATTTACTATTCATTGATTATTAACATTCATCTACCACCTTACATGCTAAAAAGGGCATCAAGGGCAGTGTTCTATTTGATGGGCTGCCAGGTTCAAGTCTGGTGTAAAACCAAAGAATCAAGAGTTAGCACCTGGATGAAAGATGGAGCAGGTACACAGCTCACCTGGTCAACCTTCCTCACTATGGTGAGAGGTATTACATTTCTACTTACATTATAGTGATTATTTCTAAATGTGTATTATGCATATAAATCAGCATATGCAAATATTAGGCAAATTGTTGTCCTCGTTTTTGGTGATGCGTTTCCTCTTGATGGGTGATGCGTGAACGGCTGCCCTAATCCAGATGCTTTGCGATCAGTCGTTCACGCCTTTGTGGCGACGGTATTGAATTGCTTGTTTTGAAACTATTTCGGGGGTTGGGGGTGGGGTGGCGAATATTTTCCTGATTTAAACTTGCCTGCAAAAATTCAAATTTAGAGCCAAACTATCTAAATTGATTTCTAAGTCACCTGTAAGGGTGGAACCCTCAAAGGTCAGCGGCTGGATCTCCTGCTGTATTTTTCTTCTAAAGGCAGCCATGTAGGTATGAAGGGGGAAGCAATTTGGATTAGTGTTTAACTCCCCCCCCATGCTGATTTTTCAATGCATGAACTTCAACCCCACCCAAAGCTATTATGAGCTGCTGAGGGAAAAACACAGAGGCACCATATTATGGATTCCAATAGCTAGGGTGACCCTATGGAAAGGAGGACAGGGCTCCAGTATCTTTAGCAGTTGCGTAGAAAAGGGAATTGCAGCAGGTGTCATTTGTATGCAGGCAGCACCTGGTGAAATCCCCTCTTCATCACAACGGTTCAAGCTGCAGGAGCCCTGCCTTCTTTTGTATCTGGTCATTCTAATAAAGGTCCTGCAGCTTGAACTGTTGTGATGAAGAGGGAATTTCACCAGGTGCAGCATGCATACAGATGACACCTGCTGAAATTCCCTTTTCTACGCAACTGTTAAAGATACAGGAGCCCTGTCCTCCTTTCCATATGGTCACCTAGCACCTGGTGAAATTCCCCCTTCATCACAACAGTTAAAGCTACAGGAGCTATACTAGAGTGACCAGATACAAAAGAGGGCAGGGCTCCTGCAGCTTTAACTGTTGTGATGAAGAGGGAATTTCACCAGGATGCGAAAAGAGTGAACCCCCTCAATCCATACATCTCCCATGCAGCTTTTAGAAGAACAATACAACAGGAGAACCATTCTCCAATCTCCCATATATGGTGCATTTTGGCCCTCAGTCTTCTAATATGATCTTTAAACAAACAAACAAACAACAACTATCCCCCCACCAACTGTATAGTCAGTTGATTTGTAACGTTTTGTTTATCATCCTGTGATATATACACCAGGATGGGCAACCTTTTTTCTATTAAAGCCCACATGAGCTCAGGAGTAATCTCTCAAGGGGCTGCATGCTAGTGATTGGCAGGGCCAGTGCCCAAAGTGGGTGGGATTACCCTAGGGTGACCCTATGAAAAGGAGGACAGGGTTACTGTATCTTTAACAGTTGAATTGAAAGGGGAATTTCAGCAGGTGTCATTTATAGGCATACAGCACCTGATGAAATTCCCTCTTCATCACAACAGTTAAAGCTGCAGGAGCCCTGCCCTCTTGACCAGATACAAAAGAGGGCAGGGCTCCTGCAGCCTTAACTGTAGTGATGAAGAGGGCATTTCACCAGGTGCTGCATGCCTACAAATGACACCTGCTGAAACTCCCTTTTCTATATATCTGTTAAAGATACAGGAGCCCTGTCCTCCTTTCCATAGGGTCACCCTACTATACAGAGTGGCCACAGTCTAACAATGTTGAGTGCACATAAAACTCTTAAAACAAATGGCCTTGACAGCATTCATCTGTGTTTTGGATTGTAGTTTTTAAAATATCCTTAAAGGGCTATTTCCAAAGCAAGATTTGAAATTCTGGCAGTTTTTCACATGTGCTAATGAATATCAGTTCAGCTCTGCTTTGTACATGCTAAGGTAGACCATCAGCCTATCTACACATGCAGGATAAAACACTTTGAAAACATTTTGAAACTGTATATGGAGTGTGTCCTCAGCCCCAACAGTTCTCAAAACTGTGAGCCTATCTACACTACTGCTTTAAAACGGTTTAAAACGGTTTATAACAGTTTTGAGAACAGTTGGGCCCCAGGCCACACTCCATATACAGTTTTCAAAACGTTTTCAAAGTGTTTTATTCTGCATGGGTAGATAGGCTCCATGTTAGGTTCTTGAGCCTCACTGGGAAGCCATTTTGGCACAGACAGCATTTGAATCAATGGTACCAAAGCCCTCCTGCACCTTGACAGTAGATGCATCTTTTATGGCATGAACAGTTGAACGCATGGTGAATGAAATGGACAGCCAGATGTGTCGGGTATTTATTTCTAAAATATAGGGAGTGTGGCTTATTATTAACTATTGAAAGGCAAACTGTCCACTAATTTTTCTATTCATCATTGGTTGACCATATGAAAAGGAGGTCAGGGCTCATGTAACTTTAACAGTTGTAGAGAAAAGGGAATTTCAACCGGCATGCAATTAGTACCTGGTGAAATTCCTTCTTCTTCACAACAGTTAAAGTTGCAGGCACTATACTACAGTGACCAGATACAAAAGAAGGCCGGGCCCCTGCAACTTTAATTGTTGTGATGAAGAGGGAATTTCATCAGGAACTAATTGCATACAAATGACACTGGCTGAAATTCCCTTTGCTCTACAACTGTTAAAGTGACATGAGCCCTGACCACCTTTTCATACGGTCAGCCTAATTCATCACAACAGCTAAACAGAACCTTCACATTCAGCGTGATTCTTGAGTACCAGCATGAGGCACCAAATGAGAAGCAGGGACATTTTCCCTGGTGTGTTTCTGAGCTTCCTGTGGAAATGTCAAAGGATTCAACTCCTTTTGTGGATGTTCAAACTCAGAATCATTGTCATTTCCCGTCAGTTTTTCCTCTAAATTAAAATGGAGTTGAAATCTTTACGATGTGCAGATCTCTTCCAGTGATGCATTAGCTTGACCTTTTCCGCGCACTTCTGTGGCATTTGCCCTAAATTGAGCTTAATCCAGGGAACTTCATCCAGTTGTCATTTGAATCTCTTGCCCTCTCTTGCACCTGTTAGCCTTGTATCACGACCACTCTTTGAGGTAACTTATGTTGGAAGGTACTGATTGGGTGTACACCTAGGAATACATGATGGGTTGGATCCAGACTTAGGCATGCTTTGAGTAGACCCACAACTTAGTCCTTGTCCTACTGATTTCAATAGGTCTACTTTAAAAATGATCAAATCTAGATCCAACCCAATGTGTGAACTGGATGTTAGATGGCCCGAATCCAGATCCCGTTCTAGGTTGGTTGCATGAATGCTCCCTGGGCAATGTTTGCCATTCATCTGGGATGCATGCATTGATTTAGCTCTTTTGTCATTTTACTGCATTATGTGTTTTTAATTATAACAGTGGATTTGATTGCTTCATTCCTTTGAGCACCTAAATGTTGCTCCAATTGGACAGAACAACAAACATTTTATACAGACAAATCAAATATTGATCTTCCTTTGACTCTCACTTGGCTGCTGGGATTTGCACCCACAGCCCATGCTCATTCTTTCATCAATGTGCTGCATGTTTAAAAATGCGGCTGTCAGCTGCTTAAATAATGTTAGGCTGATCAACATTTATTTTCATTCCCCACTAGAAAAGAATACACCAGAATCAAAATAGGCGTGCCTTCAACTTGTAGCCCCCTCCGCTTGAAAAATGGTCCTTAGTTGATTAACGAACTCAAACTTGAGTGGATTAATCTACTGATTAAAGTGTGCAGCTCTAATTACAAGAATCCAGTCCAAGACATTAAAAGAGTCCTAATCCAAGAAATGAGTGACCAGATTCTCCTTTCAAATCCTTTGCAAATCCATTCCACTCTCATCCCATCTAAACAGCACCAAACGTCATAGTTTTAGCCTATTGTGTTTCTGGTGTGTTGTTTTCTAGTGGGGAATGAAAAATAAATGTGAAAAGGTGGCCTTAGATTTATCAAATTACAGTGTCCCCTCATTATTTCTGCCAGTTGAATCTAGAGCCCTCTCATGCGACTTACCATTAGAAATAACGCTTCTTTGCCTTATTGAATTGGGGGGAAAAATTAAGATCCAGGACATGAGCATTTGTCTTCAGTGTTTATTTATCATTGCCCAGGAAATAATAATAATAATAATAATAATAATAATAATAATAATAATAATAATGTGACCCCTATTCAAGCAAACAAAATCCACAACCACAGCACAATCAATTGGCTATACATTAATATTGGTCTGAGCATGATTATACGAATAGCAAAACTGAGTTGAGTGTCTGGACAGATGGTGAATTTTAACGTGGTATAGGGAGACCTTTTTCTATTTTTGGTGGTCATATCCATTTGAACCCAGGCCACAAATGACCTTGACTCCCAGAGTCACCAACAGACATGGGTTGATGGAGGACACTTTTCCCCCCATATCATTTCCCAACAGAAACACTGCAGATGTGAGCAAAGCAGGTGATGGTGGTGTTTATTTATTTTTTGTTTTGCAAAGCCAAGTGGAGAGGGGAGTGGCATTATCAACAAACCGTGGAAAGGACTTTTAGCACCATCTTGCAAAAGGGGAGGGGGGGAGAATAACATTACAAGAAGGAGGTACAGTGAAGGTGATCGAACAAGCAGACAAACGGCGTAGGGATACTCCGAAAGCAAAGCAGGGGAAGGAGCCAGCCAGCCAGCAAACGTTTTGTACAAGGACCGCAAAGAAAGGCATTACACAAGTTTGCCATGACACAGATCCGATTTTAGAAAACAACACAAAGTCTGAATTGTTTGAAGTCATAACCTTGGCATCCAGCACAAATGAGAAGGTTTCAGGTGCTTTTAGGGGTGGTTTTAAAAAAAGACACTTAGGTGTTAACCAGAGAGAACTAGAGGTCTTCTGCGTCTTCCGTAACCCAACGGTGGGGGACGGGGACCTCCTTCGTTTCATCAGAGTGAAATTCCCACATGGACCAGTAGGGGGCAGTTTAGTAGCCTACAGAAGGGCAGGTCAACACTGTGCCGCCCATCAATGAGACACAGGGGCCAACACGTTAGAGGCATGTCGGCATTTAACGTGCCTGATTTGTGTGATTGAAGGGTTGGGCCCATGCATGGGGGCTTAACTTTTTGCTTCTGTACCACCATTTTGATTAAAATCTACCCTTCCTTCCAAAGTTTCCATTTTCCCTGAGAGTGAAGCCTCCACTCTCTCACCTCATACTGCTACAATGCCCAAAAGCCGGCCTGAATCATATCCCACGCCAGTAGTAGTCATGCAAATGGCTAATACAACGCTGACCCATGGCTACTTTTTGGGCCCATCCACTGCAAATGGTTGGAAAATCAACTGCAGCCAACTCTCTCCCCACCCCCCACCCCCCACCAAAAACCTCTTCTGTGCATCACAAATTTACAAATGGGGCAAGAGGATTCCCCCCCCCCCCTTGATCAGCTGGGGGAAATATTGACGCAACGAGGAATTGAATCCACGATGGTGGATCGGGCTACTCAGGGGTAGCAATCATGCCAGTTGTTACGAGGCTGCATTTGAGAATCCAAGACCCACGGGAGTTTTAAGTTTGGGCCTTCCGTGGGTTGACGGTGGTTAAGCTAATGAGAGGGAAACTCTCAAAAATGTCAACTGTCCCCTGTGTCTGGTGGCCCAGCTCTTTCATGCATGGCTCTCCTTAAGTTCTTAATGAGATGTTTCTGGGTGGAAGCAGCGCCTTTTATGTTCTGCAATTAGCTTTTTCATAGCTGCAAATCTGCATAATAGAACACTGTCTATGCGGCTTTTTCAAAGCATCCTGAACAGCAAATGAGCATTATGGATCAACCAATGAAGCTCACTCATGAAACATGCGTTGTGTGTGTATTATTATTATTATTTTTTAAATGCATCACTTTTGCAATGATTTCTACACTTCTGCTTCCTGACAGATATTCCTGAATTCCTCCACAGCACTGGAGGTATATCTCCTTCCCCTCCCCTCCCCTCCCCTCCCGCTACATACATACACACAATCCCGGCTATACTTCATACTCTACGGTTCTAATACAGCTACGCTTGGAAATACACCACAGAATTCATTACACATACTTTATACTCGAAAGCGTTCGGGCACAAGCCATAGAGAACACGTCATACACAATACACTACGGTTTTTGCATTCAGTTCAGAAGTCAAGCCAAGAACATTTGCTACCCATTTATCATACATCTCCCCCCCCCCCCCCAGTCTTTTAGATACGTTCTCCTACCCCTGGCATCCTGGCAAACAAATATTTCTCCTTATTTCTCAACTACCTCCAAAACGAGCATTGACATTCTGAAAATCTCATACTCTAGAAATAATCCTGAAAAAGAAAAGAAACTACAGGCTGGGGAATGCTGTGAGTTGTAGGACTTTTTCCAGTCTAAACATGTATATGATTTGGGGACTCCTTTCTCAAACATCTCCATAGCAACTGAAACCCTGGGATGTCGGCTTTTTGATGCTCCTGTTTCCATTCCCTTTAGTTGGTGTTATTTTAAAAACGAATTGGCTATTTTGGTCCAAAAAGCAACGAAACATATCAGCTTCTCTTCCCACTGGCTGACATAACCTTTTAATATGTTTACTGGTGGTGGCTCTTGCATCGTGGAGGATCTAGAAAAAAAAAGTCAAACTAAGCTCTCTCTCTCTCTGTGTATGCGTGTGTGTGTATCTACACTACTGCTTTAAAACCGTTTTAAAGCAGTAGTGTAGATAGGCTCTGTGTGTCTTGAACCCAAAACTGTTGGGGATTTCTGTGATCAATCCAAATTGTATTGTCATAAATCACCTAGGAAGAGTGAGCCCAACAGGTATTCTTCAAATTTCAGATTATGCCAACTGCTCGGTGTACAGGGTGGCCATTTATGCATCGTCAAAAAGGACAGGCACAAATTCGCATAGAATTTGCACATGTTAGTTTAGATGGATAGATGCACATTTAGAAACAATTGTTCCACTTTAAATAGAAATGTATGTATCTCACCATAGTAGGGAAGTCTGCAACCGGTTGATCTTGGTTGCCTGTTCAGTCTGCTGTGGATGGGCAACTTCAAGGCCCCTGATCTCCCTTCTTATGTTTTTTTATTGTTAAACCACGCTTGGACTGGACAACCGTTCTAACAGAGGACAAAGGTAGATTAAGGTGGATTCCTGCACTGAGCAGGGGGTTGGACTCGACGGCCTTATAGGCCCCTTCCAACTCTACTATTCTATGATTCTATGAAATTTAAATAATAATAATAATAATAATAATAATAATTTATTTCTTACCCACCTCTCCGTCTGGATCGAGGCGGGGTAATACAGTATACAGTACAGTACAGTACTGTCCTCTGTAAAGTAGCACACATGGCCAACCTATTGATGTAGTTCTAGTTGAATCTCATAAGCCACCTCACTGAGTTCACTGGTTGGGGCCAGCTGTCCACAGCAGATCCCCACCCGCGTGATCATTTCATGGCAACAACAGAGATCTCATTCATGTGGTGGAGGGGTGGGCAGGACATGAATATGCAGCGAGGGGAGACTTCTACATAGAGGACCATACCCATGGCTTTAGGACTGGATCTCCCCTGCCTCACCTTTTTGAAGATTGGGTGAACCATGCATATGGCTGCCATATACAGGCTCTGCACCTCA
Organism: Anniella stebbinsi; assembly: GCA_029215795.1. Classification (NCBI taxonomy): domain Eukaryota; kingdom Metazoa; phylum Chordata; class Lepidosauria; order Squamata; family Anniellidae; genus Anniella; species Anniella stebbinsi. The sequence goes on from JARDYH010000001.1 coordinate 39,552,134, forward strand.
TGTTCTTTTAGGCATGTGGCAGAGAGCAAAGCAGAGGCATCATCCACCCCATCTTCCACCACATGAATGAATGAGATCTCTGCGGTTGACAATGTATGAAGTGGGCACTGGCTGAAGATTCTCCCTAGGTGAGTTCTGACAATACAATTTATGCTGTGAGTTGTAGGACTTTTTTTGGTCTAAATGTGCATAGGATTGTGCCCTTGGAAACTGAAGGTAGAAATCCTGAGCCATCTTTTTCTGAAAACCAAAAGGTTTCTATGTTTTTGATCTACATGTTGACATTTTGGCTCTGAAATTCTGAGTTAGACAGACCTGGCAACTGGGAAAAAAAACCCTGATATTTTCTTGGGGAACCCAGAATGTCTGTAATAAAAACCTGCCATTTCAACAACCCGCAGCAAAGAGGTTTCCAAAAAGGGTAAGGCCCAAACTAGATGTGAAATAGGAAATGTCTGGCTGTTGCTCTGCACCTAGGCTCCACTCTTTTCTTTTCTGCTTAGTAGAACTAGGGTGACCATCTGAAAAAGAGGACAGGGCTCCTGTATCTTTAACAGTTGTAGAGAAGAGGGAATTTCAGCAGGTGTCATTTGCATGCATGCAGCACCTGGTAAAATTCTCTCTTCATCACAACTGTTAAAGCTGCAGAAGTCCTGCCCTCTTTTGTATCTGGTCACTCTAGTATAGCTCCTGCAGCTTTAACTGTTGTGATGGAAAGGGGATTTCACCAGGTGCTGCACGCATACAAAGGATACAGGAGCCCTGTCCTCCTTTTCAGATGGTCACCCTAAGTAGAACTTACTTCTTGTAATGATGTTCCCCATCCTGGTTCCACATCGTTGGGTGCCAATGGCGTTAGGGGTGGGGTAGAGAAATGTGGAACCCCCTTTTTAGCTCAAGGCCTGATTCAATGACAGAGAAGCTCGTGAAGGCTACGTGCCAGCGGCCGTCAAGAGCTTTGGTGGGCACAGCCAAAGGCAAAAAAGGTGAGATCAAAAATACCTGCACATTTTAGCTTAAAACTCTCATTGCCAGAAACTCAGCCTTAGGATGGGCATTTCAATCTTTCAGAGTGTAAAAGGGATCATGCCAAGAAACCATAAAATGATTGGTGGTTGGGAAAAAGGGGGTGTGGCCAGGGGAAGGGGGAATGGCCTTTTAGGGCCCACTGGAGGAATGGATTTTACCTCTATGTCTTAGCTTAGGGTGACCCTATGGAAAGGAGGATAAGACTCCTTTATCTTTAACAGTTGTAGAGAAGGAATTTCAGCAGGTGTCATTTGGATGCATGCAGCACCTGCCAAAATCCCATCTTCATCACAACATTTAAAGCTGTAGGAGCTATATTAGAGTGACCAGATACAAAAGAGGGCAGGGTTCCAGTGGCTTTAAGTATTGTAAAGAGGGAATTTCACCAACTGCTGCTTGCATACAAATGACACCAGCTGAAATGCCTTCTCTGCAACTGTTAAAGTTTAAAGGAGTCCTGTCCTACATTCCATATGGTCACCCTACCTTAGCTTCTCCACCCATTGTAGCCCCATGCAGGTGTTCAGCCAACCCTTGCAAGGGCAAAAAACATGGTGAGGGTGCAGTGCACATGAAAACCCTGGCCCTAACATCTCTGGGTGTGTGAGTGCCTCTCAAGCCCTCCACGGATTGAGCATGAAGGGCCTGCGGTAGGAATGGAGAAATGTGTCCAGTTCGCGTTTCAATGCACGCTTACCGAACGTTGCACTTTTGTACCAATATGTGAACCGAAACCCAGTTTACTCTGTGGAATCTGCTGTTCTCTGAATGTTGCAATGGAGATCTCGATCCACAAGTGTGTCCAATATTAGTCCTACTTAAAGTAGACCCATCGAAATAAATGGGCGTTAACTTAGACAAACACTGGATACAACTCCCCCAAATGTGTACAAAAGTGCATATTAAAAAAGGGGGCATGCGAAATTGTGTTTGTGAAAATAGTGTGAAAAATTCATTCCAGTAGGAAAATTGTTTGAAATGTCTGCGTATATTCGGTCCCTAGCCTGACGGGGATGGGGGGGAGCAGGGTTTGTTAGCGTGTGCAACTCACGCCCGCCCCACCAGCAAAGTTTGGGAACGCTGCCTTCCCAAGATTCTTGATCGTGGGGAGCTTTTGGAAGTGCATTCAGCCAAACTTGCTGAGACGCTAACTGCTGTCAATTCCTGCTTTATGCACGAAGGTCTTTTGAGGAGTCGGACAGGTGAGGATGTTGGGGATGTGGGCTCGTATACACACCTTGCCCAGGGGAGGCTGGTGGCTCCGATGTCAGTGAAACGGTGAATCTCCTCTGGGTTTCAGTCAGAACTCTAGAGGAGCTCTCCAAAGAGCTCTCCAAGTCAGACTGGTTCTAACTGAAACCTAGAGTGGGGTCACTGCCCCACGGACATCGGACCCACCAGCTTCCACTGCGTGGCGCCGCCTGGAGTTTGTGAAATCACAAGGAGCGGTAAGATCCACTAGGCATTACAGAGGAGGAGCGGTGGGTCTCAATCCACGACAGCCACACATTTCCCGTCATATCTCGTTGGGCTCTCAATGTGGGAGCAAGGATGCAAATTGTGGATCAACTACTCAAAAACACTTCCAACAAAACAAAAGGATTGGCCCTGCACCTTTTAAAATTGGTTATGCCCTTCTCACAATAAGTGTGAATGTGACATTGTCCCATAATTTAGGCTGATAAGACTCAAGGGTTTAAACGTGGCATAGCTGGGGTCTGCGAGGGTTATTCTGCCAGGTATTTCATCCAGTATTTAAGTGACACCCAGTCTGAGTGGCATGAATGTAGGTTGTTTTTCTTTAGATCTCTCTAGTGTAAGGCAGCCTTCTCCAACTTGATGCCCTCCAGGGATGCTGGACTAAAGCTCCCAGCGTTCCCGGCTGAGGGATTTGGGAGTTGTTGTCTAACTCACCTGGAGAGCACCAGGCTGGGGAAGGCATAAGGAAGAGACAACAGGCTGGATACGTCCGTTTGTTTTCATGGGAGCTGAAGTGGTGGTTCGAGAGAGATTTTCCTTCCCGGTGCGTGAATACACATCATCACTTTTGTCTCACAGTTGCCCATATCCCAACAGCTTTCGCAGGGTTTTGAAGGGGGAAAATCCAATTCAACCTGCTTACCGGAGGCGAACGTGGGAGGAATGAACCCTCTCTGCCAAAGCGCCTGTCTCTATCCTTTTCCTAAATCCCTGATGCACATTAACTGAAAACCACGGTAATCCGCTGCGCTTTTTCCTGCCTCACGCCCCTTTTCCTCGCCCTCCTGCCAAACTCCTGAAATGAGGCTTTCTAATCCTCCTCGGAAATCAAACATAAAAAGCTTCTAATACAATCAGAACACAAGCAGATTAGAAGCCTCTAATTAATTTTGTGGCCTTTATTATTTTTTTTTAAGAAAGAAAGAAAGGGGGGAGAGAGAGAGCGAGCAAATAAGTGCATTGAAATTTACTCTTTCGCCTCGGCCAATTTATTGTTCATCTCTTTACTTTTCTCCTTCTCCTCGGCATTCGTGGCGCTGGAGCCTTCGGCGATCTTTTTCTTAGACGACCGACTGGACGCCGTCTGCTTGTCTTTGGCCTTTTTCAGCGGTTTATGGCTTGTGGTCGTCTTTTTTGGTTTGGAAGGCTGGGGGGTTGGCTTCTCCACCTGGACGTGACCGACAAGCCACCGACACAAAAGGGAGACAACGTGCGACACACAAGGAGAGGTGGGAAAAAAGGGAATTTAGAGAGGAATGGCCAAACGACAGCAGGAGTTCAGATCCGGTCCAGATCCGGGCTGGTGTTAAGGTTCAAAGCCCTAAACGGCTTGGGGCCAGGTTTTTCAAGGACAGCCTCCTCCCATATGTACCTGCCCAGACCCCATGATCATCCTCAGGGGTCCTTCTCCGTGAGCCCCTGCCAAAGGAAGTGAGGCAGATGGATACCAGGAAGAGGGCCTTCTCTGCTGTGGCACCCCGGCTGTGGAATGAGCTCCCCAGAGAGGTTCGCCCGGCACCTACATTATACTTCAGACACCAGGTGAAGACCATTTTATTTTCACAGTGTTTTTACAGTTCTTCAGTTGGATTTTTAACCTTGCTGTTTGAATTTATATTTTAAATCCCTATCAATTTCTGCATGGCTGCTCGGTTTTTTATCCTGGTTGCGCTTTGATACTGTATTTAGAATTATGTTTTTATACTGTCGTTGTTTTATATTTTGAATGATTTTTATGGTTTTAATTTTTGCAAACCGCCCAGAGAGCTTCGGCTATTGGGCAGTATAGAAATGCAGTAAATAAATATAAATATAAATATAAAATAACAATACAATACAATGCATGATCTGTGTTTCTGCGCTTCATAATGGATCAATACAGGAAGCAGACAGTGAGCCGACTCTTACAGCCTTCCCAGTGAGCACACACAATATGGCTCAATTCGGACGACACAATAGTCAATGGTGGGGTAATAATCAACTTTACAGTTGTTCATCTAGGGGGTACTCCCCACACAACATGGTAATAAATAATCAACTGTGGTGTGGATTAGGATCAGTGCTGAGTTGACTATGGCAGCATTCGGATGACACGATAGTCAATACAACTGACAATTGTTTCCCCCACCCCAGTTGTTTATTGTGTCGTCCGAATTGAGCCAGAGTTTCTGCAAAGGAATGTTCCCTTTCGCTGTCTGGGACGGCTTGCCCCAATCACATCCCTCGGAGGTAGGGATATGGGGCAATATCCCCTCCCCCCAGTGCATGGATTTTCCCCTCATTTAATAAGTTCACTAGTAGCAACGAATGGATGCCAACTGTAAATACAGTATCAGGCTAGTTTGGCAGTTTCAAACTTTTAAGTGAGCAGTTGTCAGCATTTCATGCAGATTTTTTAAACCATTTATCATTTTAACATTTATTGGTGTTTCAACAGCTTTCAGTCCCTTCGGATTTTTCCTTAAATATAAAATAGTACAGGCTATTTAAGTACTTGTATTGCACACTTGCATTTTATTTATTTATTTATTGCATTTTTATACTGCCCTATAGCCGATGCTCTCTGGGCGGTTCACAAAAATTAAAACCATAAAATCATTTTAAAAATATAAAACAAGCCACAATCCAAAAACAACAAATAACATACAATCTAAAAACACAATCAAAATAAAACCAGAATAAAACCAGCAGCAGGAATTAATACAGATTAAAATACAAATTTAAAACAGCAAGGATTAAAATTGAGTTAATTTAACTGTTAAAATACTGGGAGAATAAAAAGGTATTCACCTGGCGACGAAAAGAGTACAAAGTAGGCGCCAGGCGAACCTCTCTGGGGAGCTCATTCCACAGCCGGGGTGCCACAGCGGAGAAAGCCCTCCTCCTAGTGGCCACCTGCCTCACTTCCTTTGGCAGGGGCTCACGGAGAAGGACCCCTGTAGATGATCTTAGGGTCCGGGCAGGTACATATGGGAGGAGGCGTTCCTTTAGATAACCTGGCCCCAAGCCGTTTAGGGCTTTAAATGTTAGTACCAGCACTTTGAATTGGGCCCGGACCTGGATCGGCAGCCAGTGAAGTTGGAAAAGGACTGGCGTAATATGGTCTCGTTGGCCAGTCCCCGTTAACAATCTGACTGCCCTGTTTTGTACCAGCTGAAGTTTCCGGACCGTTTTCAAAGGCAGCCCCACATATAACGCATTGCAGTAATCCAAACGAGAGGTTATGAGAGCATGGATAACTGTAGCTAGGTTATCTCTGTCCAGATAAGGGCGCAGTTGGTATATCAGCCTAAGCTGGTAAAAGGTGCTCTTTGCCACCGAGTTCACCTGTGCCTCAAGCGACAATTCTGGATCCAAGAGCACCCCCAAACTACGGACCCGATCCTTTAGGGGGAGTGCAACCCCCTCCAGAACAGGGTGAACATCACCTCGCCGGACAGATGAACCACCCGCTAACAGTACCTCCGTCTTGTCTGGATTGAGTCTCAGTTTGTTAGCCCTCATCCACTCCATTACCGTGCCCAGGCACTGATTTTAAACCTTTATAAGTATGTCAATTAAAGAAATCTACATTATACAACACTGAAATCACATTAAGTGTGCTTTGATTTCCCTCCCCTTCAAATATCACAGGTCAAATACTTGCGGTGTACTGGGACAATTTTTTTTTTAAAAAAACACTGGGTACTTTTTAAAGCACTGTTGTTTACTAAATGCAAGTAAATTAAACACAATAAGTTAGATCACTCTCTATAGCATCAGAAAATTTTCCAATGCAAACTGAACATTTCCTGATGCAAATAACTCCAATTTGCAAAGGAAAATGTTCCAATTCAAAACCCACGTCATTCCTCAGAGGTTGTCAGTGGTTGTGATGCTTAGTAAGGTGACAGGTGAGAAGCCCAAGGATGGGGGAAGAAAACGTCTGAATCATGCCGGACATCAGATCATTTCTGTTCCTGATCCCAGTAGAGGCTGATGGCTCCAATGCCAGTGGGGTGGTGAATCCGCTCCGGGTTTCAATGAGAACCAGTCAGAACTCTTAAAGGAGCTGGTGGGTCCCATGTCAGTGGGGTGGTGAATCCACTCCGGGTTTCAGTGGATAGCTCCTTTAGAGTTCTGGCTGGTTTTGACTGAAACCCGGAGCGGATTCACCGTCCCACTGACATGGGACCCACCAGTCTCCAACTGGAATTTGATTGTAAGCCATACTGAGCCCCTTAAGGCTCTCCTAGATTCAACGAATTGGAAGCAACCTCAAAGATCACACAAGTCCATCTACCTACTGATGCAGGAACTCTGCTCCTGCAACGCTCCTGAGAGATGGGCATCCAGCCTCTTCTTTAAAAATCCTCCAACAGAGGAAAGCCCGCCACCTCCTGGAGTCATCCGTTCCATTGTCAAATGGCTTGTGCCATCAGGTGGCGCTGCCTAATATTTAGCCCAAATCCTTTTTTTGGTGTAATTTGAACCTATATGGAGTCTGAAACAAAAAACAAATTTGCAACCTCCACGGCTAACACATATGCAGCGCACTAGGTTGGGGAAAGTAATCACTTGAGGCTTGGAGTGGATGCCCTGGCCTGCTTTCTTGCCACCTGCAAAAGCAATCCCCTGGGAAAACCTCCTGCACAACCCCCTGTGAAATAAACAGGGGTTGAGAGAGCCTTCTCCCTCACCAACTTGCCTGGCCATTGTGGTCATCCGAGGGCATTCCCCTGGTGGTTCCTCATGGGCCTATGGCCTGATTGGAGTCCACCAGGAGAAAAGCCTTCAGTGTGGTGGCCCCCTTCTGATGGAACTCCCTGCCGTTGGAGGTCAGGAAGGCATCAACGTATGGTGTTCGGCACCTCCTGAAAACATTATTGTTCCAAGAAGCTTTCCCGGAATGAATGGCCGTGGTTTAATCTGTACCTGCTCTATTAAAATGTAATTTTTAATGATGTTTTTATTGTGTTTTTATTTATTTCTTACCTCATTTGTTCACCGCTCCAAAATCCTCGGATAGAGAGCAACATAGAAATATTGTAGATAAGTAAATGAAATAAACAGATTCTATTTTGCTTTCTATGGGAATTGTGCCAAAGATGGATTGCACCTGGCCTTCATCCTTACCTTTGCAGCTTCCTTGTAGGGCTCGCTATAGAGACTGCGTATCCTCCTGTGCTCAAGGAATTTGTTATCGGACGGGCCGGGCTTCGCACCCTCAGCAGTGAATTGGGTGCTGTAGCTAGTTTGGTGAGTCATCTTCTCGTCCGGAGGTTTGTACTGAGACCTGGCCTTGATAGGTTTCACCGGCTTGATGTCCTTCCATGCTCGAAATTCGTTTCTGGGGAAAGGAGAAGTCTTGGTGAGAACGGGACATGAAAAATGTTGGTAGGAGATGCCCAAAGGACAGAGGAGGCGCTTGACTGGCCTTCTGTTACAACCTGGAAAGAATTGCCCAGTCTTCCCAAGGAGATTGGCCAAGGGGTATCAGGTCCCCTGACGATCAGGAAGCAGGGACTGGACGTTAAGGGTAGGCTGACCATATGAAAAGGAGGACAGGGCTCCTGTAACTTTAACATTGTAGAGAAAAGGGAATTTCAGCCAGTATCATTTGTATGCAATTAGTTCCTGGTGATATTCCCTCTTCATTACAACAGTTAAAGTTGCAGGCACTATACTAGAGTGACCATATACAAAAGAAGCCAGGGCCTCTGCAACTTTAACTGCTATGATGAAGAGGGAATTTCACCAGGAACTAATTGCATACAAATGACACTGGCTGAAATTCCCTTTTCTCTACAACTGTTAAAGTTACAGGAGCCCTGTCCTCCTTTTCATATGGTCAGCCTAGTTAAGGGGGTAATGTGGCCACTTACGCATCGGTTAAAAAAAAGAGGAAACGCATCATCAAAAGAGAGGATAAAACAGGACACCAATTTGCATAACATTTGGATATGTGAATTTATAGAGAGATGCACATTTAGAAATTGTTGTTGTTATTATTATTATTCTCTCTTTTCTCGCTCATGGCAGTTTTTCTAGATGGACATGGCAAGCTTTGCCAAGTCATGCTGTCTTTTACAGATTCAGGGATGTCCTGACGACTGAGCATGTTTTAAGTATGACTGCTTTCTGGATGTGGGTGTGGCTGTATTTTGGTAGGCCCAGTTTCTGAAAGTTGTCTGTGTATCATCATCACATCATCATATACTGCCCCACAGTGGAAGCTTTCTGGGTAGTTTGCAAAAAAAATAGAAATACAAGGTAGGCAAGGAATGCTTAAATGACCCGTGTGCCCACCGATGGGGCCCCAGCTCTCCCTTCTTAATGGTATTTTGTCTTTGAACAGTACCTGGACTGGACAGCTCTTCAAATAGAGGGCATCTTCAAACAGAGGACTGTCCTCTGTAAAGTAGGGCACCTGGCCACCCTACAAAGGGTGTTAAAAGATAGAACCTAATAGCACTGGTTAGGCATAGGGCATAGGCCTGTCGTTCTGAAAGCCTTCCTTGGTGCCCACTGAGAGGCCCATTTTTCACTTCTCCCAATTTTTATTTGATTGTTATTATTATTTACATTCATTGACCATCCCATAGCAGAAGCTCTCTGAGCGGTTTACAAAGATTCAACCACTGAACGTTAAAAACTGATATACAAATGTTTAACCGTAAAAAGCATAAAAGCAGATGACATGCCAACTATTCTGGGGTCAGTTAAAAATATTTTTAGATTTACCTACTGGCAGCAGAGATTGCTTCAAAGCGAAATGGGAACTTCTACCTGTGGCATCTTAATTTCATATATAAATGCCTCCGGGCAGGTTACTAGTCCTTTCTGCCTAAACATGCCCACTGATGGCAGCCATTTGATAGCTGCGCCCAGGATGCCTCCGCAAATTCCCAACTGTTCCCACTTCCTGCTCACTCGTTGGCTTTATTCATACGTAGGATGTCTGAACAAGGCCTGTGTCTTCAGGGGAATTGGGACCGCTGTAAGCCATAATGCTGATCAATTACAGAAGCAAGGCAGAAAGTTAGTGGATGTGGGGGGGGGCATGTGAGGAGGGGGGGAGAAGTTGCAAAGAGATTTTTTTTGTTGTTGGTGGGGGCAAAATTCAGCAAGCTCCATTGGCCCTCTCTTGGATCACAAGATAAGACCTATACCCATCAAATACTCATACCCATTTGCGATTGTATTGGCAAACAACAACACTGTATTGTAATAGAAGAGAATTTTGAATATCTCACAATTAATTTTCCCAATGTTTTCAGTGCATGTCTTGGGAAAGTGGCAAAATTGGGCATTCCCCTGGACCCCAATATGGGTGAAGGATCCACTACTCCCCTAGGGTGACCAAATAAAATCCAGGTCAGGGCTCCTGTATCTTTAACAATTGGGCAGAAAAGGGAATTTCAGCCGGTGTCATTTGTATGCAATTAGTTCCTGGTGAAATCCCCTCTTCATCACAACAGTTAAAGATGCAGGAGCCCTGCCCTCATCTGTACCTGATCACTAACTATACTATACTATACTATACTATACTATACTATACTATACTATACCAGATACAAAAGAGGGCAGGGCTCCTGCAGTTTTAACTGTTGTGATGAAATGGGAATTTCACCAGGTGCTGCATGCATAGGCTGACCATATGAAAAGGAGGTCAGGGCTCATGTAACTTTAACTGTTGTAGAGAAAAGGGAATTTCAGCCAGTGTCATTTGTAGGCAATTAGCTCCTGGTGAAATTCCCTCTTCATCACAACTGTTAAAGTTGCAGGGGCCCTGCCTTCTTTTGTATATGGTCACTCTAGTATAGTGCCTGTACCTTTAACAGTTGTGATGAAGAGGGAATTTCATCAGGAACTAAATTGCATACAAATGACTCTGGCTGAAATTCCGTTTTCTCTACAACTGTTAAAGTTACAGGAGCCCTGTCCTCCTTTTCAGATGGTCAGCCTATGCATGCATGCAAGTGACACTTGCTGAAATTCCCTTTTCTATGCAATTGGTAAAGATATAGGAGCACGGTCCTCCTTTCCATAGGGTCACCCTAGTTGCCCCAAAACAGAGTTTGTCCTTTTCCCCATGGCCAATGTGGCTACCTTTGCTTTTTTGCTTGTCATATAATATTTGCTACTTCAGGCCTGGAAATGTGACACAAGCAAACGAGACTAAATTCTGCAGCTCTCAAAATGGCTGCTATCCTCAGTTCTACTTGATGCTCCCCAAATATGCTTCCCCCCTATGCATCCATCCCCAGAACACGTTGGTTCCTATCATTTATCATCATCATCGTTTACTGCCCCATGGAGGCATGTTAGAGAAGGCAGCAAGCCCAGGAGAAGCCCACACAGGGACTAGACAACCATCTCTGCTGTGGCTAGGAAGGGCTGCGGAGTTGGGGGAGAGGATGTTTTGAATGTCCAGCAGAATCTTTGGACGCCGGTCTCGTACGAGCACAGATCAATCACTAATTTCTCTTTGTATTCACATGGAATTGCGTGTCTGAGGGAAAATGATCTGGTCTCTCTGCCTGTTCATTCATCAAGAGGCTGCAACTAAGTACTGGCAGCTGACATGCAGGTAATCACTTCACTATAAGGGCAGAACTGCCTGCTCTTCCTTCTGCGTCCACCATTTTGACAACTGGCTGGGAACGACCAAGTAATCCCATGTGCTCAAACAGTCTCCTTGGGTCAAGAGGGGAGGGCTCCTGCAGCTTGAACTGTTGCGATGAAGCGGGAATTTCACCAGGTGCTGCATACCTACTAATGAAATTCCCTTTTCTATACAACTGTTAAAGACACAGGAGCCCTGTCCTCCTTTCCATATGGTCACCCTATTAATACAGAGCCAGTTATCACTTTCACGTCTGCTGATTTGCCATATATATTATATCCATACACTACACTCAGGTGCCTCCTCTGAGGGAGCCTTACAGTGTGGCAACAAGGGAGAGGGCCTTCTCAGTGGCAGCCCCCAATGATGGAATATTCCCCCAAGTGAAGCCTGCCTGGCACCAACACTGGTATCTTTTCAGAACCAGGTTTTCCTTTACTCCCAGGCATTTGGCAGCATATGACAGGTTTTTGAGCAATATATAGGAGTGTGTGTGTGTGTGTGTGTGTGTGTGTGTGTTTATGTGTCTGTTCTGTTTATACGTTTGTAGCTGAACTGTTTTTATATCATGCATCATATCATATTTTTAAGGTTTGGAAAACGCTCAGAGAGCTTTGGCTATTGATCAGTAAAGAAATGTAATAAATGAAATGAAAAAGAAGAAAAGAGTAGGGGAAACCAGAAAGGAACAGGGGGATTTAAAATAGGGTGACCAGATAAAATCCAGGTCAGAGTTCATGTAACTTTAACAGTTGTAGAGAAAAGGGAATTTCAGCCGGCGTCATTTGTACGCAATTGGTTCCTGGTGAAATTTCCTCTTCATCACAATAGTTAAAATTGCAGGGGCCCTGCCTTCTTTTGTATACGGTCACTCTAGTATAGTGCCTGCACCTTTAACTGTTGTGATGAAGAGGGAATTTCACCAGGAACTAATTGCATACAAGTGACACTGGCTGAAATTCCCTTTTCTCTACAACTGTTAAAGTTACAGGAGCCCTGACCTGGATTTTATCTGGTCACCCTAATTTAAAAGGAAAGATGAAAATAAAATAAAACAGAGCATGGTGCTCATAGGGCGGAGGGGTGGGCAGTGTGAGGGAGAGGAACATGTACTCCACTCCTCATACAGTTCCTAAAAAATTTGCTAGACATTTTTGGAATATATCTTCTTTCCTCCCCAGCAGGATCTCTAAGTGAGGAGGACACATGTAAACGCCTGTGCATAAAACACGAACACACCATGCAGAGCTCGACCTGTCCTCCCAGGGATGAAGTGTATTTTGAACCATTGGGAACAGATCGTAGGGCGATTCTGCTTTCCTGGCATATTGTCCAACAAGCACTATCTTGGCTTTTAAAACACGGCAAGACGGGCAACTGAAGAATAAATGGATGCAGCTGTACGTGAGCCCTCTTCCACAGGCCACGTGGAGTCCTGCCCTCAGGCAACGGTTCTTGATACGAGAATAGAGATATTATACCCAGGACCCTATTTTTCAGCAGGGAAATGTTGGAGGGGTCCATTTAAGATAGTGGGGTGGAATGCTTGATTCCAACTATCTTATTTATAATTTTCTCTATTTGTATTAGATAATGTAAGTGGGACGCACAACAGCCAGCCAGTTATGAACTACCAAAAGAAGAGGAAACGCATCACCAAAAAAGAGGGCAAAAGTGGACAGAAATGTCTATAAAAGTGGATGGGTAACAGTTCTTATGGTTCATTATCCTTAAACAGGGAAGACTCTGGCCCGCTCGCATTGGCTGCCTGCATGTTTCCGAGCCTGATTCAAAGTGCCGGTTTTAACCTATAAAGCCTTACACAGCTTGGAACCACAATACCTGACGGAATGCCTCTCCCGATACGAACCTACCCGTACACTATGATCCACATCTAAGGTCCTCCTCCGGGTGCCTACTCCAAGGGAGGCTCAGAAAATGGCAACAAGGGAGAGGGCCTTTTCAGTGGTGGCCCCCAATTATGGAATGATCTCGACGAGGCCCACCTGGCACCAACACTGTTATCTTTTCGGTGCCAGGTCAAGACTTTTCTCCTCTCCCAGGCATTTCATTGACCCCAGAACTATATTTAGGTCTGGCTGAGAGTTCACCATTGTTTTAAAGGTATACTGTTTTTATATGTTGTCTGTTTTTCTGCTTTTATGGTTTAAAATTGTGTATATCAATTTTTAATGGTTTTAATTTTTGTAAACCTAATAATATAGAGGAGAGTCCTCTGGTAGCCCATCAAATAGAGGACTGTCCTCTGTAAAAGAGAACACATGGCCATGCTAAAGCCAGCCACGTCCTTTTCCAGATACTCAATTCCACTCCATTAGGTGTTTGTCTGTTTCCCCAACAATCAATTCAGTATTTCATGCCCATAATGTGTACTCAGTTCTCATTGGGCAGAGGTTTTTTTCAGGGGGTGAGGGGGCTGAAACCTTTTGTACTTCTGTAACTCTTGGGGTTCCTCCGAGCCCTGTTGATACTTCCTCCTTGCAGATGGGCAATGCCCATTTGGCTACATAATGAACTGAAACGGTCCAAATAGCGGCATATTTTAGCTTAAAGCCCTTACTGTAAGGTCATTAAAGTCTTAGGTGAGGAATTTCGACCTATTTGCACAATAGCTGAGAAACCACCAAACTATTGGCGATTGTGGGGAAGTGGGTGGGGCCTAGGGAAGGGGGCGTGGCCATGTGAGGAAACCCCCAGAGCTGGATTTGGAGCTCAAGTAGACCATGGCCCCCTCCACAAGGATGCGCTTTTGCGCCCGGTTCCGCGATTATGCGCATTATCGCGGAGGCGCTTTTACTCCTAATCCCTCTGCACCGGAGGCGGCGAGAGGCAGCGAAGCGCATTAATTCATGTCCAAAAAGCGCTTTACAAGCAGTTAATGCGCGTAATCGTTCACACCGCGAAAATGCGCTTTAACGGCCGGAGCAAAATAAAAGTCGCTATTTAACGCGCGTTCGAAAATGCGCATTATCGGGGAGATAACGCGCCTGTACACCCGTTTTGTGCTCCGTGCTTGTGGAGGTAAATTTTTTAATGAGCCTTCAAGGCTCATTAAACGTCTCGTGTGGAGGAGGCCCATATTTGACCCACAGAGCTGAAGTTCTGTATTCCTGGACCAAGGGCTGATGAAGTGGGGGGGGGGGTAGAGGGTAGTATAATTACAACCTGTTGCTTTTAAGCTACTTTGAGAATCATCTGATTAAAAGGTGGGAGTATAAGCCTCCAAAATAGATAAATAAGGAAGCCAGCAAGCCTTATTTTTGGGCCGATAGATCAACTTTGCAATCTATCGGGACCTAATGCTTGTGCCCTTCCCCGGGGCAGAAAATACACCCATTAATTAAAACCTAGCAGGTCGTTAATATTCAACACACACTCTAGACTAGCAACAAACAGCTTGCTAATCGCTGAAGGCCATGGTTGGGAACACCCTGAGCTGCGGCTAATTTGCAAATTGTATCTGCGCAGAAATGAATTTTGCTTGGACAGACAGAGCAGGCAGGCACCAGCGCTTCAGTCCGAGGAGGGAGATTTTCAGAAAGAAGCCGGGTTTGGCTCACAGGATTGGGATCCCTCTGCACAAACAGGCTGTTCCAAACAGGGCTCTTTTGGTCTCCGGACCTAGCAACCAGGATGAAGTGCTATTGTTCCCAATGCAGGATTTGCCCCTGTGCATACAGCATCCAACATGAGTTAGCGCATGAAGCATGATGCTAAGCGTGATTAAGGCCGCAGTCCAGAACACACTGACTTGGGAGTATGTTCCACTGAAATAAATGGGATTTGCTGCTGGATAGATATGCATAGGATGGTGCTGTTGATTCCCCCACCCCCCACCCCCATTTATTTAATCCCTAACTATGCCCTCTTTTGTATCCGGTCACTCTAGTGTAGCTCCTTCAGCTTTAACTGTTGTGATGAAGAGGGGATTTCGCCAGGTGCTGCATGTGCATACCAAGGACACCTGCTGAAATCCCCTTTTCAGTACAACTGTTAAAGAGACAGGAGCCCTGTCCTCCTTTCCATACGGGTCACCTGAGCTTAGACGGCCAAGCCATGTTCAGAAGCAGCAGGCCACTGAAAGCAGTCGCTGAGGAGGAGCCGCATGGCATGGATGTTGCTTCCAAGCCCTACTTGTGAGTTTCCCGGGGGCATCTGATTGGCCCCAATGCAAAACCGGATGCGGAAGATAGATAGATCTTTGGTCTGATCCAGCAAAGCCTCTCCTGTTATGCTCTTGTGTGAATGCCCAGGACAATTCACATCTGTAAATGCAGTCCCTCCCCATCTACACCATATTGTGAAGCCTTCCCCCAACCTGGTGCCCTGCAGATGTTCTGGACCTCAACTCCCATCAGCCCCAGCCAGCACAGCCAACAATCAGGAATGCTGGGAGGTAGTCCAAATAATCAAGAGGGCACCAGGTCTTGGGGGGGGGGGAAGGCTGGCTTCGTGTGATAGAGAGGGGAAGGTCCAATTGTTGCACAGGGTTGTTGTCCGTGTCCTCCCCTAAAGAAATATCGTGTTTCAAGGGGAACTCTTGGCACCTTCCTCCTCTGTGTCGCAGATTATACAAAGAGGAGGAATGGGTCTTCCCTCCACGCGGACATACGTAGGTGGCTCCCATGCCAACGACATGGTAGCCTTCCTATGTCCTTTGTGTGTGTATCCTTCCTGGGAAGCGTTTGCAGGAGCAGAAATGGCTGAGCTGCAAAGTTCATTATCCACAAGCCCTGCCGTGAATTCCCGGGAGCCAGGCGCATTTGGGCATTTCCTCATTTCAGGGAATATGCAGCTCCCCGCTCCCGCAAGAACTTCTGCTACACTTGTTAGTGCCGTGTAACACACAGGCCTGGCGTGAGCAAGGCTTGTGCCGCTGCTGTACAACTCTTCCTGCTGCTGCCACGGCAGTTCCGTACGTCCCCCACCCCCTCACCTTTGCTGCATTACGTGGGCTCTCGTGAGATACGGCCGAAATATCATGATCGATCCAGAGACCCGCAGCAACAGAGGACCAGCGGCTGCTCTAAACAACCCTGCCGGCTGCCTTCTTGCTGCGGCAAATGCCACCATGGAAAAGTGGCAGACGGGGCTCTCCAGAGCACCCACGGAAAGTGGCAGTGTGCTCTCCGGGCTGAGCTGGGCTGGGGAAGTGGCAGGATTTGCCACTCTTCCAGCTCCACTGCTTCCTGTGGGTCCTCATTCTGCTTCATGAATGGGCCAGGCCTGGTAAAATGATATCTCGAGCATGAGACAAGCACCTATTGGGTGGCGCCCGTGACATCAGTAATAACTAGAAATGCCAAGTCCCCCCCACTAAGCCTCATGCTATCTTGTGAATTTGTTTTTGCTGTTCCTTTGAAGTGTAACTTTTTTCAAACCCTTTGAGAGGCCTGCCCCCTGGTTTAAAACCCAAATGCAAACAGAAAACCATTTTAATCAGCACATATCAATTACTTGCAGAGGTTTGTTGATGAACTCCACCTGGTTTAGATGGCTTTTAAAAAAGATGTCAACAAATTCATGACAGAATAAGTCAATCAGTGGTTATTAGCCATGATAGCTAAGTGGAGCCTCCATATTCAGGGACAGCATACCTCTCAATATGGGATGCAGAAGACAAACTATAGGAGGAGGACATCGCCTTCATGTGAGCATCCAAAGGCCTCCTGTCGGCCGCTGGTAGAAACCAAACATTGGACTGAACTAGGAAGGCCATTCTTAATGTGTTTAACCCTGAGCCCCAAAGCACATCAATAGCCCGGTATTCCCGCTGGGCCCGAGAGTTGCCCGCTTGTCTGGACCGAATGCAAGAATGAAAGAAGGAGGCCCCATCAGGCCCAGAGGAAAGAGGCGTGCTGTCTAAGTGCGCCTTCATTAAAAGCTTCATCTCGTGCGTGCCATAAAGACAAAAGGCCCATGAATAATGGAACAAGCTGAGAGCGAGCTGCTAAGAATACAGAGAAAGCCTCACAGAGTTCCACCGCTGGTGTGAGACAATGCTCTATTGCTGTTTTATCTCTAGCAACATTAAAGGAAATTAAGGGTGGGATCCTAGAGATGCTTCAACAGGAAAAAAAAAACCCTCTTACAATTCCCAACATTCTCCAGCCAACCATGCTAGGTGGAGAACGCTGGGAGTTGTAGGCCCATTTTCTTTCTGAACAAGCATAGGATGGCACCCTTAAGAGTTGCCGCCATGGCCAGCCCAATCCACCATTGCGAGTTACACTCCGTGCGGTTACACACTTTATCTTGCAATCGTCCACCGATGTTGCATCCAGCTGTCATTCGCACTTTGCACCTTTACTGGGAGAAACACTGGTACACTCACAATACACCCGACTGCTGCATGAAGAACATATGAACAAAATTATAGCCCTGTTACATCAGACTGAAGGCCTATCAAGTCCAGCGTTCTGTTCAGGGCCTTGCAGAGGGGGGGCCATTGGGGCCAGTTGGCCCAGGGCCCACGATTTTGAGAGGCACTCCGACGAGGAGGTCCCCCCTTAGCTTACGCTATTGCTTCCGTAGCGTAAGCGGCCCATCGAGAAGCGAGGAGCCCGCCTTGTGGAAACAGCGCAGAAGCCGTCCGGCGTGAATACCACGGTCAGACTACAAGCTCCAGAGGGCCATATGCCGCACGCGGGGCAGGGATCTATGTGCCTAAGTTGCGGCGGTTGTCCTTACTGCGTCTCTTTCCTCCATCTTCTCCATAGCATATAATCTCTGGAGCGGAGGGTGAGGTAATGATGATGACAGCTATTAATGAGAATAATGATGATGATCCCGCGAGGATGATGATAATGTTTGATAATGATGAAGGACTGTTCTATTGTTGTTGCTTCGATTTGTACAGCAACTAAAAATAAATGTTAATTTCTGATTCAACATTGAGGTGCTGTAGAACAGGTTTAATATGAAGGTGTTACGTAGAACGGACATGTTGTTTGTTATTGATGAATTTGCCCAAAGAAAAGAACGTAAATCATTTCTGAATGTGAAGAGGTGATGTCTTACATCTTGAATAAAAGTGCTTCCTATTAACTTTTTCATAAATCGTTCTAATTCATATATGTATGTAGCATTGAATCAGTGCCACTGATTAAAAAATACTTAATGAGCAGTTTGAAATGGGGGGGGGCACACACTTCCCATCTGGCCTGGGCCTATGACCAGCTCTGCACGGCCCTGGTTCTGTTCCCACAGGGGCCAACCAGACGCCCAAACGAGAAGCCCCCAAGCAGGACATGAGCGCGATAGCATCCTCCCACTCATGTTCCCCAGGAACTGGTGTCCATAAGCATACTGCCTCTCATACTGGAGGTAGCATATAGCCATCACGACTAGTAGCCATTGATAGACTTCTCTAAACCCATTCAAAGTGTGCCTCTTACTGGGGCCCCGAAACGCACTTTACCACTGCTGGTAGCGACTCACTCCTTACCTTTATGCAAAGAAGAAGAGAGAGAGAAATATAACCTCAACCACCTCGTAAAACGAAAGTAATTTATCATAAACATCCCCACCCAAATGTCCACAAAAAAAAGCCCCCATTCCACTTTCACATGAGAACAAAGGTTTGGCAAAGATGCAGGGTAGACTTTTGTCTAGCCCCTACATTAGGCTGACCATCTGAAAAGGAGGACAGGGCTCATGTAACTTTAACAGTTGTAGAGAAAAGGGAATTTCAGCCAGTGTCATTTGTATGCAATTAGTCCCTGGTGAAATTCGCTCTTCATCACAACAGTTAAAGGTGCAGGCACTATACTAGAGTGACCATACACAAAAGAAGGCAGGGCCCCTGCAACTTTAACTGTTGTGATGAAGAGGGAATTTCACCAGGAACTAACTGCATACAAATGACACTGGCTGAAATTCCCTTTTCTCTGCAACTGTTAAAGTTACATGAACCCTGTCCTCCTTTTCAGATGGTCAGCCTACCCTACATTCCATGGCATTTTCATGGGTGAGATGGTGGAAGTCACACCCGAATAGAATGCAGAGGGGTTGCTGGTGGGTTTTGCCCCACATTCACCACTCTATTCCTGAACATTTCAGAAGAGCCCCCCCCACCCCACCCTTTCGTGGCCTGCAAATGAAGGTGGGAAGTTCAGTCCAGCCCTACCCTCAGGCCGCTAAGAGAGCTAAAATTTAGCTCGTGTATATCCCAAGATACGCTGGTTGCGACAAAAGTCTGAAAGGGAAATATTTGTAATGTCTCTCCCTAGAAATGGGCGTTGAGTGTGTGTGTTTGTGTGCTGGAATTATCCTCCAAACAAAGGTAAGAAACCTGAAAATTGATACATAACAGTCCAAGACACGTTGATTCCTATAAATCTGAAGAATCTTGCTGAAGCTAAGTGGGTCTCCTCTGGGGCCTCAGAACCCAGCCTTGATTTCAATTATAGAAGAAGGGCAGGAGATAGACAGGATGTAAATGTAATTAACAATAATCATGCTGGCTTAATTTATTCCATCTGCAAGCTTCTGGTTTTCAAATAAGCCTGTATGTATTTGAAAACTAGAATCTTATTAATGGAGCAACTTAAGCAAACAACCCCATATATGCACATTTCCTGAATTTTATTCTGGATGCAGAATTTGGGTTGTGATGCAGAATTTGATATCCTTTAACCAAAAGTATATATACACACAGACACACTAGATTTTGATGAAAAAGTGCAGTCAGCCCCTCAGGAGAGCATTCTAGGGCTGCAATCCTATACACGCTTACTTGGGAGTAAGCCCCATTAAACTCAATTGCCTGGTTCATACAAAACAACAACCCAGAGTATGTAGAGTGACCAGATAAAATCCAGGTCAGGGCTCATGTAACTTTAACAGTTGTAGAGAAAAAGGAATTTCAGCTAGTATCGTTTGTATGCAATTAGTTCCTGGTGAAATTCCCTCTTCATCACAACAGTTAAAGTTGCAGGGGCCCTGCCTTCTTTGGATATGGTCACTCTAGTATAGAGCATGCACCTTTAACTGTTGTGATGAAGTGGGAATTTCACCAGGAACTAATTGTATACAAACGACACTGGCTGAAATTCCCTTTTCTCTACAACTGTTAAAGTTACATGAGCCTTGACCTGGATTTTATCTGGTCACCCTAAGAGTATGGGTTGATTTATGGTTTGCTGTTGAACCGTGTCTTCTTGTTGATTGCTGGTTTGTCATTATGTGCAAATCCCTGCACTAGGGTTTAACTATGGGTTATTAACCACAAACAACCCAGGAAGAGAACCCATGGCTTGTGGGGTTGTGAACGCTGGGCTATTTTCAGTGAACAACCTGTAATTAAACCATAGTTCGCATACAAGGACAACTCACAATTCAACAACCCATATTGAACCCTTACTCTGGGTTGTCGGTATGTGCAAACTGGTTCCCCAAGGTTTACTTCTGAGTAGGCACTCATCGGATTGCATGGTGAGTGGCTTTCTTCATGATTTAAACACTGTTTTCTACACACTGATTTCTTAGAAAAGGATTGCTGAATCCAGTCCCTAAACAGCTAATATAGTTCTGTGCCAAGCAGCTCTGCAAACCCCAGGGCAGCCTCCCAGGAGTCTCCGGGGAGTCTGCAGGAGAGGCTCACTGCACTGAGCAGCAGATGGCCTCGTTTGGAGACTTCTTTCTAATTAGCCTTCGGCTCTGATAAGGCTGGGGGAGCGACAGTGGATGTAGCAATTGATGGGCATTTGCAGCGTCACAGGTGGTGTTTGTGCAAAGGCCATCATTAAAAAGCAAATAACAAAACATTCGTGTCAACTTGCACTTTCAAAACTGTGTGAAGTGAAGCTTTCACAACCCTTTCTTTAAAAATTAATGAGCATGGAGATTAGCATTTGAGGGTTTTTCCAGACCAGCCTCTGTGCCTATTTCCCCCCACCTCCCTTGCTGTCCCAGAAAAAAGGGGGAAATCTTCGCTATCTGCTGAATATTAGGGGTGTGCACGGACCCCCCGGATCGGATCGGGACCCGGATCGGGACCTCCAATTTTGTCCCGGACCGGTTCGGACAAAATCGGAGGCCCCCCGGACCGGATCGAGTCCGATCCCGACCCAAAAATCGTAAATTTTTGGATCGGCCGCCATTTTTTTCCCCATAGACTTGCATTGCAATGCAAGTCTATGAGGAAAAAATGGCGGCGGGTGGGTAAGGGGGGGCCTAACTCCCTCCCCCCCCCCGGGGCCGTCCGCTGTGGACGGCCCCGGCAGGTAAACCCCCTCCCCCGCGCTCCCTACCCCCCCTGGGGCCGCCCGCTTCCATCCGCTGGCGCCCGCGGGCGCCAGCGGATAGAAGCGGACGGCTCCGGGGGGGGGGGTAAGCCCCCTTCCCCGCCACTTACCTTCTCGGCCCGTCCTGCGCCGGCGGCTACTACCAGCGGGCTCCGCGGCCTACTCTCGAGTAGCGCGCCGGGTGATGACATCACCCGGCGCGCCACCCTGGAGCAGGCCGCGGAGCCTGCTGGTAGTAGTAGGCGCCGGCGCCGGACGGGAGCCGCCGGGCCGGGCAGGTAAGGGCCCCCCTCCCCCCTCCCCCCTCCGCGCGCCCCCTCCTCCCCTCCACGCACCCCCTCCTTACCTTTCCGGCCCGGCGGCTCCCGTCCGGCGCCGGCGCCTACTACTTCCAGCAGGCTCCGCGGCCTACTCTAGAGTAGCGCGCCGGGTGATGACATCACCCGGCGCGCCATCCTAGAGCAGGCCGCGGAGCCTGCTGGGAGTAGTAGGCGCCGGCGCCGGACGGGAGCCGCCGGGCCGGAAAGGTAAGGGCCCCCCTCCCCCCTCCGCGCGCCCCCCTCCTCCCCTCCACGCACCCCCTCCTTACCTTTCCGGCCCGGCGGCTCCCGTCCGGCGCCGGCGCCTACTACTTCCAGCAGGCTCCGCGGCCTGCTCTAGAGTAGCGCGCCGGGTGATGACATCACCCGGCGCGCCACCCTAGAGCAGGCCGCGGAGCCTGCTAGTAGTAGTAGGCGCCGGCGCCGGACGGGAGCCACCGGGCCGAGAAGGTAAGTGCCCCCCTCCTCCCCCCCCCGCTGTCCACTTTCATCGGCGGGCGCCCGCTGGCGCCCGCCAATGGAAGCGGCGGTGGGCGCCAGTGGGCGCCCGCCGATCCGCCGATCCGCCGAACCGGTTCGGAGCTTTTTCAGACCGGTTCGGATTGGATCGGCCGATCCAGCTGCGGGATCGGAAATCGGATAATTTATCCGATTTCCCACTGGACCGGACTCGGATCGTGGATCGGGTCCGATCCAGTGCACATCCCTACTGAATATACCCAATTTCTTTGAGATTTTCTTATAGTACATGCTAAAGACGTGAATGCAAAATATGTGTCATTGCACTTAGGTGACTGCTATCCCCCAACGCCATTTAGATGTATTAGCAAACTATTTTGCACGGCTCACAGAAATCACCATTTTCCAGTTGGAATGTAATGGTAAACAGAGCACACAAGCACAGGGCTTATTCATGTCACAGTAAACCATGGATTGGCATTATAGGTGAACTGACCCAAGGGCTACACTCAGAAGTAATGCCAAAATACGATTCAGCATTCTGAGAACAACCCTTGCTTGCTCCTGGGTTTGCACCCTCCTCTCCTCCTGTGGTGCTGCCGTGAGGTTGGAAACCTCTGCTTCTGTTTTTGATTAATTGTAGTTTAGCATACTGTTTGACTCCCAAACTGTGGCTAATCTTAACTATAGTTAGTGAAAAGCAGTCAGTTTCATAAACTATGGTTTGAAGTTGGTTTGTTTCCATGAACCTTAGTTACGATTGACTACAGTTTATCTAGGTTCAGATGACACACTGAACTATGGTTAATCTAAAATGGAAGCAAAAGCTTCCAAACTCCTCCTTTAGAAATGTGCCGGAGTGTGGAGGAGTGCACAAGCCCAGGGGTAAACCAGGCTCATTCTAATATGCAGCCAAACTAGATCACTGTCTGCAAACTCCAGTGAGTATAAAGCACACACTCAATGACAGGATTGAGGGAACAAGATTCCTTTGCACACCTTTAAACAGCTCATGCTCAGGAGGTCATGCTGATGAGGCATTGTCAGGGTTCCTCCTATGACCTGGACCACCTGGACAGCTCCTTACAGATCTCTTAAGGGTCTCACCTTCTTTCTTTTTACCTTCCCCTTCCCAGTAATGTGGGGGGTTTGGCTGTAGATGTGGGGTGAGTGACGCTCCAGACACGTGTGGCTTCACACAACAGTTTGCTAGTGAACAACTAAAGGTATTTAATCAATAAAGCTGATTGTTACAAAATGACATTAAAAGAAAATGACAGTTGAAAAAACACAAGTTCTTTTACCCTAAGCTTCACCTAGACTTCCTCAAGCTGCACTCTTCTGCTCCTTCCTTTAAGCTCCGGTCTTCCTTTGGCCCTGGTCTGGCTTCCTCACTTTTTATTGCCTTCCCCCCTCTCCCCAAAACAGAAAGTATTTAACAGGAGAAATGAAACTTAACCAGGGAATTAATCTTAACTGGAGAAATGAAACTACTCCTCTCAGGGACACCCCCTCCTAGGGTGACTATATGAAAAGGAGGACAGGGCTCCTGTATCTTTACCAGTTGTATTGAAAGGAGAATTTCTGTCTTTATCACAACCGTTAAAGCTGCAGGAGCCCTGCCCTCTTTTGCATCTGGTCACACTAGGCAGGACTCCTGCAGCTTTAACAGTTGTGATGAAGAGGGAATTTCACTGCATGCGTACAAATGACACCTGCTGAAATTCCCTTTTCAATGCAACTGTTAAAGATACAGGAGCCCTGTCCTCCTTTTCATATGGTCACCCTACAGCCCCTCCCAACAAAAAAAACCTTCCAGGCCTCTAGGCCTGAGTTTATTACTTTGCCCCTGCAGGCCTCAAACCTTCACAGGCACCTGGAGCATTGTGGGAATCATAATATGAAAACCAGACAGACAGACAGAAAGACAGAAAGACAGAAAGACAGATAGACAGACAGACTAAAAGAAAGAAAGGGAAGGAGGGAGGGGGGAAGATAATTTAAACCAGGGTCACTGAAACTCTCGCAATCAGAGGGCTGAATTCCATTTCGGAAAAGCTGTTGGGGACAAAGGCCAAATGGGTGCAGCAAAAACACCAACAAATTTTAGCTTAAAACTCTCAGTGCCAGATTTGGCTGCGGGCGTGAGGTCCTGCACCCCAGGTTTAAACCAACAGGTGCTTTTAACATAAAAATTGATTTTATAAGAGGTAGTGCCGTAACTCTCAAATTTGCAACAGTTTATACTGTGGGTGTGCACTATTATTTGTGGGGGGGGGGTTCCTGGTTAATATGGTTTAATAGAAATTTAATATCTGCAATTAATTAAAAACATTTTTAAAAGGGAAACACTGTGCATTCCCTGAAGCAGGGATACACCACCTGGTGACGATCAGAGGTTTTGGACTACAACTCCTATCAGCCCCAGCCAGCATGGCTGATGGAGTGTGTTCAGAGAAGAGCGACCATGTTCTATGGGGAATGGTTGAAAGATCTGGGTATGTTTAGCTTGAAGAATAGAAGACGAAAGGGAGACACAATATAGCAGACTTCAAATACCTGAAGGGCAGAAAGTAGAGATTTGTTCTCTGTTAATCTAGAGCGCAGGACTAGAACCAACAGGTAGAAATCACGGGGAAGCTGTTTCGGCTAAACACTGGGATATCCTTCCCCAATCTGTTCTTAGTACTGTTGGCTGGGGGATTATGGGAATTGCAGTCCTATACATCTGGTTGGGGAAGATTGCATAAGACGAAACGTCCTAACCAGGAGAGTTGTCCCATGGTGGAGCAGATTGTTGCGTGAGGTGGTCGGATCTCCTTAAGCAGATGTTGGGCCCGCTGTTTAGCAGGGATGCTGTTGCTGCATTCCGCATTGCAGAGCTTGCGCTGAGCAGGGGGTGGGCTAGATGATCTCCAAGGACCCTCCCAATGGTGGAGGCTGGTGCTTCCAATGCCAGTGGGCCAGTGAATCCACTCCAGGTGGTCAGAATCAGCCAGATCACTAAAGGAGCTATCCAAGGTGCCTTCCAACTTTATGATTCCATGACAATAAATAAAAAGAGGCGTTACAAGTAAGAACATAAAAATAGCCTCAGTGGACTAGGCTAACAGTCCATGAAACCCAGTATCCTGTTTCCTGCGGTGGATAGCCAGATGCTTCTAAGAAGCCTATGAGCAGGGCATGAAGAAAATATGGTGTTCCTCAGCAACTAGCATCCAAAGGTATACTGCCCCGATGCTGGAGGTCCCATGTAGCCATCAGGGCTTGTAGCCATTGATGAAACCTACCCTCAATGAATCCGTCTCATCCTTTTTTAAGACCATCTAAGCTAGTGGCCATCACTACACAATCCACAGATAAATTAAGTACACATGAGTGTCCCTGTTGTCATCTCCTGGGCAGGGGTTGTTGAACCTCAGGATTCCCCAAAGGGCCCCACCCCCTTCCCTTAGCCCCACCCCTTTTACTGACAGTAGGTTGTTTGGCAGCTCCCCATATTTTTGTGCAGTTTTTTCCGCATTCTAAAAGTTTGAAGTGCCTCTCCTAAGGCTGAGTTACTGGCATCAAGAGCTCGAGGCTCAAATATGCCGGAATCTTTCATATTTTAGGTACTTTGCCCCCCCCTTTTGACTTTGGCTTTGCCCGCTCCAGGAATGCAGCTCCTGAGACCTTCTCGAAAACTGAATTTGGACCAAAGGCTGAAAAGGATTTGACACCCCAGTGATGGAGGACGCCAGGAGCCTCAGGAACTTTTGCAACCTTGGACTCCACAGAGTTGTAGAAGCTCCAAGACAAACACCCATTTATCATCTGCAGCAGCACAAAGGCAAAACCTCCTGGTCAGTCGCACCGGGTGGCAAAGACGTTTCTATAGGTGGCGGTTTGAAGACAAACATTCGGCCTACAGTTGATCTGCTTTTCCAGGGAAATGCTGGAGTCAGCAGATAACCTGCTGAGTTGCTACTATGCTTTTTATTTCTTCTCGTTTATTTTTAAATGTTGGGATATTTTTAACCTGGGCTTCATCACACATTGACCCCGTTCTTAAGACACGCTAAACCACAGCGGTTAAACATATGGAGCTAAACATTATGGCTTCCTGTGTCGTGTGAGCCATGACTTAGTTATCATGTCAACCATTCCTAACCATGGTGGCTACAAAACCATGGTTTAAACACATTCTCTGACCATTTGCTGCAAAAGGGTTAGCAGCCTAATCATGACTTAGCGTGTTGTCTGAACATTCCAGCCCAATATACTTTACATTACAGCAAGGGACAGTATATTCTTGCTATGAAAATTCGTCTCCATTAGCTATTGTGATGGATTCATCTAAGCTCAGATGGAAGATGGAATTCTGAGGGGGTTGCAGATAACATCCGTATCCCTGCTAATAAAAAACTGGCAGGGCTCCATTACACCACTGAATATAGCCCTCCCAAATGGTTGTAATCAAAAGAATAAAATGCAATAAGAATAAAATCCAATAACAAAAGAGCAATAAGATGCAGGGCAGGGGGAATTCAGTCAGATTGACCAGCTGAAAATGCCTCGGCAAATGGAAAATATTTTGATCTGACACTGAAATGATTGCAAGGTTGGAATCAGTCTCACAATCCCAGGGAGGATGTTCCAAAAATAGGGGGACAACACCCAGAAGGCTCTTTCCCAAGTTGTCACACAATGCATAGAAGGCATCTTGACAAGAGCCTGCCCTAGGGATCTTAAGACACGGGCAGGCTGATACGGAGAGATGGGTGGGGAAGACAGCAAGAGAGAATGAAAGGCTGTAGTAATAATTACGGATCAAGACAAGCCATCAGGGTGATCTGAATCCTGAGAGATCCGACATCCATCTATCACCAGGCACTTTCCATTAAAATTATAATTGCTTTATGCCCCTGGAGAGAAAGGAGCCCCAAGGTCACGGCAGATAAGACATCAAGGAGAGAGTCGGGTAAGCGAGAGGACTCGCCATGAAGTCGCGTCCATCTGAGGATGGCTACGGTGCACCGAGCGGGCACTTCCTCCAACTGAGCCCACAGGTTGCACATAAACCATCCTCAGATAAAAGCAGAAATACAGGGGGGGAGAATCAAAACTGCTGGTGCATGACGTTGTGATCAAGTGCTTCTTTCCTGGCAGTTCTGGCTGCAAGTTTCTGAGGGCCCTTTACAAGACACATCCAGGAAAGGGGAGAGGTATATCTGTGGCTATTTAGTCACTGTCATTCTATGGCACCTCAAAGTTCAGAGGCAGGCTGCTCCAGAATACTAATGCTGGGAGAGCAATCGCGGGAGACGGCTGTTGATGCACTGCTGAAAGCCACCTGTCAGCGATCTGTTAGAAACACGATACTGGGCTAGTTAGAAACGTGGTCTGATCCAGCAGGGCTCTTCTTCGGTTTTAGTGATGGGTCTCATCAGGAATCCGAGAGTTGGATCTATTCCCCATTTACGAATGTGCCATTCAGTAATGTGGAAGATAAGATTCGGGGGCTGCAATCCTAAGCACGCATCATCAGAAGTAGGTTCTGCTGAATTCAGTGGGACTTAGATCGGAGTTGGCCTGCTTAAGAACATCAGAAGTGCCCTGCTGGATCAGACCGAGGGTCCATCTGGTCCAGCACTCTGTTCACACAGGGGCCAAGCAGCTGTCGGCCAGGGACCAACGAAGCAGGACATGGTACAACAGCACCCTCCCACCCATGTTCCCCAGCAACTGGTGTACACAGGCTTCCTGCCGCAGATACTGGAGGCAGCACATAGCCATCAGGGCTAGTAGCCATTAAAAGCCTTCTCCTCTTACGCAAGGCAGCCTCCATGGGGCCTCAGTGCATCCCCCTTCCTCGGTGGTCTACTGTCTCACGGCAATGGCCACTGGATGCTCTTTCCCCTCATCCTCTTCCTCCTCATTGCTGCCACTGGCTTACTTGACAGGCAGAGAGTTAGTGGGCAAGGAGGCCATTGCATCTGCTGCTTCTCCTGCTCACCATTGTCTGGACCAGAGCGAGAGGCCGGTGAAGAAGCAGGATGCAACGGTGAAAAGGTGGGTCAAGACCTGGAGATCCTTTCCGGAGTTGCCCACACCATGGCTAGCCGTGACTCCTGGGCCCAGTGCTTTATTCAAAGGAGAGTACCACAGGAGGTGCTCTGGTACAATGGTTGGAAGGTTCAGGTCAGGGGTGTTGCTAGCAAAGTGACCATATGAAAAGGAGGACGGGGCTCCTGTATCTCCTGTATTGCATAGAAAAGGGAATTTCAGCAGGTAGCATTTGTATGCCCGCAGCACCTGGTGAAATTCCTTCTTCATCAGAACCATTAAAGCTAGTGGCCAGTTACAAAACAGGGCAGGGCTCCTGCAGCTTTAACTGTTGTGATGAAGAGGGAATTTCACCAAGAGCTGCATGCATACAAATGACACCTGCTTAAACTCTCTTTAATATGCAACTGTTAAAGATACAGGAGCCCTGTCCTCCTTTTCATAGGGTCAGCCTATGCTAGGCACTTAAAAGATTCAGTGCTCAGGCTCAAATCTACATGATTGATATCTATATATTGAAATGTAGAAATAACCACTAGGTTGCATTTGTTTCACAGGCGCCAAAGCCAGCCAATCAATTTCTCATCCAAATCGTCTCTAGTGAAATTCTTAAATTCATTTGCACCCTGCCCCAAATCACTCCAATGGAAAATGTTCTTTTCCAACCTTAGTGGCCATGCGGAAAGAGATGTGGGGGGGGGGGGGTTACAGCATGTGGAGAGGGCAGAGTTAACCCTTTCCTCCCCAGCTGCAATCTCCTTTGCTATCACCTCCCCCACTCACCGGCATGGCAATGAAACAAAGAAAGATATCTTCCAACGGACCACTCAGGGGTCTGAGGAGTAGATCCGAAGCACTGAGAAACAGATTTGGGGCTGGGGTCCCCACAGCCCATATCTAGCAAAGACCCACACATATATGAGTCAAGGAGCTAGAGCATCCAGATGGGAACTTGCTGTAATGTGGTCAAACTGGCATAAAGGAGCAAGTCCATGATTCTTGTGTTTCTTGCTGCATGCTGAATCGGACGTTCTCGCTGCACCTGAGCTGCTAGATAGCTCATATCTAAAGTGTTGCAAAGTTCTCTTGCAAGTTTTTAGGCCTCAGCTACTGGCTCAGTTCAGACAGCATGTTTCTCAACGGTGGTTTTAGAACTCCACGGTGGAGTTTTTACACCACTGTTGAGAAATGTGTTGTCTGGCGGGAAAACTCCACGCAACGGTGGAGCTGTTTTGGAAAACACTCTACGCAGAATAGCCACACTGTGCAGAAGAGAGTTACTGCACAACGGTTGTGTGGCAGGTTGTGTGGGGGGCTCCGTGAAGTCTTCCGTTGCATTGAGTTGTCTTTTCCCACTGGCTAGAGTTCCCTGGCAAGAGCGGCGAAAGGAGTGAGTGCCACTCTACGGGAGCTGCTGGGATTGGTTTTTTTTTTTGCAACAATGGCTGATGGGATACCATCGGGAAGACCAGGGGAGGAGAGAGGGCAGAGGAACTGTCAATCAAATGTTGCAATGGATTTTACTCAACTCCACGGTAGGCCCACAGTCACACAACGGTGGAGTTAGAACATGTTGTGTGGGGAGTTCCTCCTAAAAACCGTTGAGTGGAATTTTCACACTGCATTGCCTAACGTGTTGTCTAAACTGAACCACTGTGGGATTAGCAATCAAAATGAATCTGGAAACAGATAGAAATCTTGCGAAGGTTTGCAGATATACTACGCTGTTTCGCAAAGCGATTTACTTTAATCTGACAAACTAAGCTCTTGGGAAGCTTACATTAATCTCCATTAATATTGTTTAGAAAGGCTCAATGAGGGAATGAAACAAATGCAGATTTCACAGCAAAGGCAAGGAAGGGAAAAGGCCATAACATTCAATAGGCTAGGGTTGAGATATTTCCAGCCCAAGGATTTTCCCTATCTGGCCCACAGAGTCTACTGGGAGCTTGGGGAGGGAAATCCTCCTGTTATCTCTGATCAATGATCGGAGATAACCAGGGCAGTAGAGGCTGGTGGCTCTGATGCCAGTGGAGTGGTGAATCCACACCAGGTTTCAGACAGAACTCGAAAGGAGCTAACCAAGATGGCTCAGATAGCTCCTTAAGAGTTCTGGCTGAAACTCGGAGTGGATTCACTTCTCCACTGGCATCAGAACCACCAGCCTCCACTGAACAGGGAGATTCCTTTTACTTACTGATCCACTTGCCCCCCCTCCCCCGAGTTGCTCCTCCACTCTCTATGTTGGCCAGGGCAGCTTCACCCGCATTGCTCCTTTCCCCATCAGGGAGATGCAAGGTGGGTGAAGCAACAGAGAAGCCGCAATCATGGCAGCCGCTGGTACACGCCAGGCTAGGGTGACCCTATGGAAAAGAGGTCAGGGCTCCTGTATCTTTAACAGTTGTATCGGAAGGGGAATTTCAGCAGGTGTCATTTGTATGCACACAGCACCTGGTGAGATTTATTTATTTATTTATTTATTTACTGCATTTTTAGGCGACCCAAAAGCCGAAGCTCTCTGGGCAGTTTACAAAAATTAAAGCCATAAAAACCATCCAAAATATAAAACAACAACAGTATAAAAACATAATTTAAAACACAGTATCAAAGCACAACCAGGATAAAAAAATCCGAGCAGCCGTGCAGAAATTGATAGGGATTTAAAATACAAATTTAAACAGCAGGGTTAAAAATCAAACTGAAGAACTGCTAAAATACTGGGAGAATACAAAGGTCTTCACCTGGTGTCTAAAGGAATACAATGTAGATGCCAGGCGAACCTCTCTGGGGAGCTCATTACACAACCGGGGTGCTAGGCAGGGCTCCCGCAGCTTTAACTGTTGTGATGAAGAGGGAATTTCACTGCATACATACAAAGTTGATGCATACATAAAGTTGCCTCCCACCCAGACTTCAGCTCACAGGTAATCAGATGCGAATCGAGTTAGGACAGCTTGAGGATTTTCATTTTTTTTCCCTTTGCCTTAAATCGACATTGAAGCAACGTGTGGCCACTTTTTGTATAGTTAGTGCAAATGGCAGCCGTTATAAGCTTAATTCATGCGAATGGTGACTCCAATTTATGCAAATGAAGCATACTGTGGCTGCGGTTTGTGCGAATTAGGGCTGAAATCTGCACAAATTGGGGCTGAAATTTGCTTAAATGTTGATTTAAAGGGGGGGGGACCTGGGAAGAATTCCTGCATTTTGGGGGAATGCATGCTGAGCCAGGAGCTCCAGGGACATCCAGCAATGGCCTTCCCTAACCTAAAGTGGGAAATTTAGCAGGTCTGGAAGTACTGTGGCGTGTGAAAAACCCATTCACAAGTATAGGTTTGGTAGCGGCAAGGTACGACAAACCCGTTCCCAACAATGAATAGGTGACGGATTTTCACAGGGTTTTGTGAAATGCTTGTCTTCCTACATCCCAGAAGCTTTTAATTACGCCTACTCCTGGGATTTCATTGCTGCAGCATGTTTATTTGTTTGCGTGTTCTGCAAGACACTGAAAAGTAATTTTCACCCCAGCACGCCACACCAAAACTATGATTCATTCTTCCTCCTCCATGCCTGAGAGCTCCCTGGGCTGGCGGATTCATTCATGAAAAAGACATCAAGGGGCAAAAACAGAACAGGGTCAATGGGTAGCATTCTGGGTGCAAACCTGCCATGTAATCACCCCCTCTAACTGCAAACTTGGGTGGTGAGTGCCAGCAGAAATGGAACCAACATGGAACCACTAAGAAAGAAGAGGGAGCGATCAGCAAACTCAGATGTACAAAATACCCCAACAATTCAAGCAAAGCAAACCAAACAAGCCCGATGAGGTCTGAGCATACTTTATAACCACAGAATGTTGAGTGTCAAGGTAGAAGAGACAACCAGGGGGCAACTAGTTGGCCACTCTGGGAACAGGATGTTGGACTAAATGGGCGTTTGATCTGACTTAGCAGGCCTCCTTCTGAGGTTCAGCAGTAGAAGGCTCCAGTATTATTAACAGTTGTGGAGAAGAGAATGTTGGGAGGTCTACCTGGATGGAAAAGGATTTATTTGTATGAATCCCAACGTGTTTGGGACTTTGTCTTATCAAAGGCCTTCTTCAGGGTGTTGTTAGAAGATGTCTGCAGATTTTCCTCAAGCAATAAAATGTCTCCGCTAATAATTTGTTGGCGAATTATTAGAGGTGGCCAACGGATATTTACAGGAGACATTTTATTGCTAGGGGAAAATCTGCAGATATCTTCCAACAACCCCCTAAAGAAGGCCTTTAATAGGACACAGCCCAAAACGCGTTGGGCTTCTTACAAATAAGTCCTTTTGCATCCTGAGGACATGTTTCTCTCTTCTTTAGATTTGACTTGGATGCTTTCCTCCTTTTGTTTTTGGGAGGTCTACCTGGCCATGCAAGAGTGAGAAAGGCAGGAAACCTTCTATGCCACAATTGAAGTTTCCTTCTTTTTATCTGCTCAACCTTACATGCAAGGCAAGGGGTGAGAGACATAAGAAGCTGACATCATTCCCAGCTATTAGGATTTGGCCGTGTTGAAAGGGAAGGATTAGAGTTACTGTCCAGCACATCTGGAGGGCACCAGGTTGGGGGTGGTCAGTCTACTCACCAAACGGTGGTGTCTCTCCAAGGGTTCAGGGAGATAGCTTTGCTTATCATCTGCTGCCCAAGATCTTTCCACTGGAGATGCCAGCGATCAAACACGGTGCAACAGCACTCTCTTGCCCATGTTTCCCAGCAACAGGTTATATAGGTTTACAGCCTATATACACCAGTTGCTGGGGAACATGGGAGGGAGGGTGCTGTTGCACCATGTCCTGCTTGTGGGTCCCCAGTTGACAGCTCGTTGGCCACTGTGTGAACAGGTCGATGGACGAGATGGACCCTTGGTCTGATCCAGCAGGGCTCTTCTGATGTTCTTATGAACCTGGGACCTTTGTAGCTGAGCTACTGCCACACACCCCTTCTTCATTCATCAGCCTTTCTGATGCACTTCTGCAGGCAGGTCCTGAACACAGTGGTTCCACTCTCAGCTGTCATGGCCAGTAGCCGCCAACAGTGGCCTCTTCTACAGCAAGAAGGATATTGCACTATGAAAGCGGTATATAAAAGGCAGGAGCCACACCAAGCAGGATACCGTGGTATGAAAGCGATATATGGTATGTGTCCATGGGCCCCAACAGTTATCAGTGCACTTCAATACCGCTATAAAGCAGTCGTGTGGCTCCTGCCTTTTATATACTGCTTTCAGACTGCTTGGTGTAGATTAGGCCAGAGTCACGCTGCTCCATGAATTTCTCTAACCCCTGTTAAAAGCCGTACATACCATTAGCCACAGCGACCACAACATCCTGCATCAAAGAGTTCCAGAGATCGATCAGATGATGCACAAGGCAATCATTCCTTTCCGCCGGCCTTCTTCCAACCCACTTCTTCCTCTCTCGTTGACTAAATGGGACCTACTTTCTAGGAAGAGTGATGAGGAATGTGGCTGGACCCCTGGGAACGGAAAGGGTTAAAGACAGAGCTCTTGAAAAGCACCTTCTCCATTCATATTCTTTCCCATGATGATGACGGAATAATGCAGAGGCAGCACACTTTAAAACCTGCACTTAACGACACCTCTTTCTCGTTTGGCATGTAGCCAAGCAAGGGGGGCAGCCAGTGATTTTTTAAAAAGCCATCCTGCTGACTGATACACTTCTGGGCCCAGAGAGCCTGCCAGCAAAGACATTGGAAGGATTGGCATGCCCTGGGTAGAATGCAACTTTGCACATGTCCTTCTATTCTCCCGCAATCGCACCAGACAATGGTAACTGGAGCATAAAATGAATGCTCTGGCAATAATGCATGTGTGTGTAAAAGAGAGACAATGGCTCAGTCCGGACGACACATTAGGCAACGGAGGAGGGGGGGAACAATCGACAGTTGTGTTGCTTATTGTGTCATCTGGAGGGCAGCACACAACGCACACACAACTGACAGTACGTTAATCAGGCACTTTAAACAACTGAGCGAAACAACGGGCTTGCACGTTGTTTAGCCTGAAGCCCCGTTGTTTGAAGTGTCGTCCGAATTCAGCCCCCCCTCTCTCTGTGGAGTATTCCGTTTCGGAATAGAGTTCTGCTGCCTAGAGCAGCCAAAAAACCCCAGCCGCTCTATGCAGCCAGCAGAATTCATGGTGCATGCTGGGATACGGCTGGGGGACACACGGAGGAGAGGCTGCAACCAAAATGGCTGCCGCAAGTTCCTTGCAGCCGGGGCGTTTGCTGGTTCCGAGCAGCGCTGGCTGCAGAGTGTCGTCTGTGGAGCTCCTCCTGCCTAACGCACGGTCAGTACGTTATTTACCCCTCCGTTGCTTAATATGTTGTCCGAACTGAGCCAATGAGTGTACAAACAGATTCACACAATTACTGGAGCCCACTGTGGCTCATTCAAATCACGGTGGCATGCAGTGCGTGCTGGCTGCTATTTTGAAGATGTGCCATGGCTTGTCATGTCATGCGAATTCGAGCAGCATGGGTTATGTGAGGGTTAAACAACCCATGTATAACCTTAGAGCAATGTTCGGCTTGCATATTCAAAATGGTGGTTGGCATGTGCCACGAAGCCCCACGGTTTAATTAGCCCACTGTGGCTTAGTGTTACATACAAACAGCCCTATTCTGTGCAGCATTTCCCCTCTGCTACTGCAATAGGGTCTAGGGTAGGCTGACCATCTGAAAAGGAGGACAGGGCTCATATAACTTTAACAGTTGTAGAGAAAAGGGAATTTCAGCCGGTGCCATTTGTATGCAATTAGTTCCTGGTGAAATTCCCTCTTCATCACAACTGTTAAAGTTGCAGGCACTACACTAGAGTGACCATATACAAAAGAAGGCAGGGCTCTGCAACTTTAACTGTTGTGATGAAGAGGGAATATCACCTGGAACTAATTGCATACAAATGACACTGGCTGAAATTCCCTTTTCTCTACAACTGTTGAAGTTATATGAGCCCTGTCCTCCTTTTCAGATGGTCAGCCTAGTCTGTTTTCTGAGAATGCCAACTCCCCTCTGACATCAGGAAAAGCTTCTTGACTGTTAGAGCAGTATGACTAAGGAACCAATGACCTAGGGAGGTGGTGGGCTCTCCCACCCTGGAGGCCTTCAAGAGGCAGCTGGATAACCATCTGTCAGGGATGCTTTAAACTGGATTTCTGCATTAAGCAGTGGGTTGGACTCCATGGCCTTCGAGGCCCCTTCCAACTCTACTATTCTATGATACTATGATTCAGTCCAGCACAGGCAATAGTAGATGTGAGGAGGAGGATCAATAGATGCTACAGCCTCCTTGATCCCTGGCTCTTTGCCTGTCAAATCAGCAAGTGAGAACAATAATGCAGAACAGGAGGAGGAGCTGATGGGTATGGTTGTATGTTAAATTGAAGGTGCAAGCTGGGTAAACATCTAAGATGAACACAGAGGGAGAGAATAGTCTAAGGATGTGGAAACAATTTTACTGATGAAAAGCCCTTCCCGAGACTACTCGCTCCCTCTGTGTCTATGTTAAATTGGCATGTACCTTAGAACAAATATGAAATAAACACGCACGCATATACATGCTCCCGGTGGTTCTGCATAGACCTACTGTCTGATTGGAGTCCACCAGGGGAAGAGCCTTCAGTGTGGTGGCCCCCTTTCTATGGAATTCCTTGCCTTTGGAGGTCAGGCAGGCGCCAACTTTGTATTCCTTCCGGCGCCTCCTGAAAACATTGTTGTTCCAGGAAGCCTTCCCTTAATGACCAGCTGTGTTTTTATTGCACTTTGTTTCTTTTAAAAGTGTACTATTAAAGTATTTTTATTCTTTTATTTGATTTGTCCATCGCTTTGAAATTCTTGAATGGGGAACGGTATATAAATATTATAAATAAACAAAGAGATAAATTACATATAAGCAATACCGACGGGCAGGTAGTCCCACTGAGAGTGATGGGCCCATTGAGGGTGCCCTTCCCCAACAGTCCTCTAAAACCTTGATCCCATCTCCTGATCTCCGCGGGCAGAGAGAGGAAGTTTCAGCTCCCCATTCCTGCACACCGAGATGCATGTGTGTATGCCTGTGTGTATATCTGCATGTACGCGTATGTATACGCACACGTGTGTACAGCTCCACATGCGACTCACAAGGCCAGAAAAAGTTGCCCAGCGCTGCATTTACGGGGCAGCACATGGCCTCTGACGTCCTCCTTTGCATCTGGTCGCACTGCTGGTTGCAACCTCAGCCAGACTGCCCCCCACCCTCCAGCAGGTGCTTTGAATTAGGAGGCAGCCCTCTCCTCCTGCCCACCTCCAGTTGTGTCCTTAATAGCAGATGGATGCAGAGATGGCTTCAGCGGGGTCATCACTTATACTGGTTAGATCATAGAGTCATAGTCACTCTGGGTTGATCAAGAAGAGATCCTGGCCTATCAGACATGGGTCTTTGGTTTCACATTATACAGACAGGTCATAGAATCATAGAATAGTAGAGTTGGAAGGGGCCTATAAGGCCATCGAGTCCAACCCCCTGCTCAATGCAGGAATCCACCTTAAAGAATCCCTGACAGATGGCTGTCCAGCTGCCTCCTGAAGGCCTCGAGTGTGGGAGAGCCCACCACCTCCCTAGGTCATGGGTTCCATTGTTGTTCTGCTCTAACAGTCAGGAAGTTTTTCCTGATGTCCAGCCGGAATCTGGCTTCCTGTCACTTGAGCTCCTTATTCCACATGCTTGTGCTTTTCTTCCCTTGGTCAGTTGGCAATTTTAACCTTCAAGCACTGCAGCTAATAAGGGCTTCTGTACAGGCGGAAGCAGAGGCATTGGGTGTGTTACACGTTGATGCTGGCATTGGCAGAGTGAGTCCTGTCAAAGGTTCAGCAGGAGCATTAAGCTTTAATCATGGGCTATAATTGTTCCATGTCGTAAAGCCCCTCTTTTAGCGTGCCTTCATTACCGTCTGGCAAAGCCTGGCTGCCACGTTATCGAGAGGGGACTTGGATTCTCAAAATGAGATCTAGAGAAGACCTAAGGGGTTTATCTGGAGATTAGCCAGACAATGCTATTATTAAGGGAAAGTGAACTTGACTTGTGTACTCAAGAGGCAAGAAGCCGTGGAGTCTGGAAAGCAGGACAACCATGATAGGTTGTTAGGGAGCAAACCAAAACTTCATAAATCACCTGTCGTTAGTAAAACATTTTTTAAAAATACAATTTCGTGGACAGGGCATTCACCGACGAGGTCTAAGCTCAAATCTCTGTTTCCTTCTGAACCACCTGGCGGAGCTGCCTGCATCTGTTTTTCTGATATTGAGGAGTACTTTTTTTCAGAATTAAAATCACAGTACTTGATTTTTCCACCCCAAATCTGAGATCTCCAATATAGGGTCTGTGGGGACCCATGTCCCCATGGACTCCTCTCTTGGAGACCCTCCGGCTCCCTGACCCTTCGTATTTTTTATTTTATTTCTTGCCTTTTAAAAAAAATTCTTGATTTTAAAACATTTTTAATTAAACCCCCCTTTTAAAAAAAAAACCTGGGAGGTTGGCATACTGCAAAGCAAAGTGCTTCCCTTGAGTAGGGTGACCAGATAAAATCCAGGTCAGGGCTCCTGTAACTTTAACAGTTGTAGAGAAAAGGGAATTTCAGCCAGTGTCATTTGTATGCAATTAGTTCCTGGTGAAATTCCCTCTTCATCACAACAGTTAAAGTTGCAGGCACTATACTAGAGTGACCATATACAACAGAAGGCAGGGCCCCTGCAGCTTTAACTGTTGCGAAGAAGAGGGAATTTCACCAGGAACTAATTGCATACAAATGACACTGACTGAAATTCCCTTTTCTCTACAACTGTTAAAGTTACATGAGCCCTCTCCTCCTTTTCATATGGTCAGCCTACTGCCAGAACAGTATTATCATGGGCCTGTTCACACTAAGCCATTGTTAGGGCATTAATCGTTTTGCAACAAAAGGTTAGTGAGCATGTTTAAATCGTGGTTACCATGGTTAGGAATAGTTTGTACAACACACTAAGGCTGCCTCTACACCAGATGTTTAAAGCTCTTTGAAGTCTCATTAAAAATTTTACCTCTACAAGAGCGGAGCGTAAATCGGGAGTTGAGGCGCTTTATCTCTCCGATTATGCGCATTATCAAATGCGCGTTAAATAGCAAGTTTTATTTTCCTCCGGCCGTTAAAGCGCATTGTGCCTATATGAACAAGTGATTCTCTGCATTAACTACTTCTAAAGCAAATTTCAAACAACTGGTAAGGCCACCAGTTGTGCGCTCAATTACCTCTTGCGTACAAGCATTTACGATAAAGCGTTTCTGCGATTATGCGCATAATTGACTAACCAGGCGTCAAACAGAATCCATCTAGAGGGGGTCTAAGTCATGGTTCACATGATATGCTAAGCCATAATGTTTAGCTCAAAATGCTTAACTGCTGTGGCTATTGTGTCATCTGAAAATAGGTCCCTATAACAGCACAATGGGCAAACTCTTCCATGGTTGGCTATAGTCTAGAGCTCTTAATTTTAAAATTCAGAGTTTGGGAGTTCCTGGTTATCTAACATCTCCCAGGGCTCTTCACAAAGTGCCAAGAGGGACTCTGAACTCTGCACCAAACAAATCTGTGGGCAGCTTTCAAAACAAAAAAGCACCTCAAGTCAATATAAACAAACATCCGTCCTTTGCTAAATTTGCATGCAAGGTTTTGATAATGTGCTTTTAAATAAGTCAATATTCTGTAAGCTGTGGAAGAGCACTTTAGAAAATGGCCCAAGATATAGACAGAGAGCAAATGTCTTTGAAAAAGTGCTGCAAAGCTCCAAAGGTATCAGGTTATTTTCTAAAAATAAAAACAGCATTATATATTTTCTTCTTTCTGCAGTTGGTGATTTGAATTGGACTTAACGCTGCAAATCTCATAGAACCATAGAATAGTAGAGTTGGAAGGGGCCTGTAAGGCCATTGTGTCCAACCCCCTGCTCAATGCAGGAATCCACCTTAAAGCATCCCTGACAGATGGCTGATCAGCTGCCTCTTGAAGGCCTCTAGGGTGGGAGAGCCCACCACCTCCCTAGGTAATCAGTGGAGGCTGAGGGCTCCGATATCAGTGAGGTCTTGTGTCATGATTCCAAGCCCTCCCACCAAGATATGAGAAAATAAAGAAGTCTGCCATGCAATCCACAAAGCTTTATTCAGTAAATAGACACCTCTTCACATCCAAAAGGAGTGTGAAGGCTTGGAGCTATCCTCAAAGCTTAATCAGCCTAACAGAGCAAGGCAGTTGCCTATCAACTAAATGGACATTTTTGCACAGTGCCCAGCAGGTTTTTACTGAATCCTTCCTTCAGGGAGGGTCTTCGAGGTGAAGCCTCTGCTGAGCGGCCAACCTAGCAGACCATCTCCCACCTCCTCTCAACAATGCCTAGTTGACTCTGTGCCGGACTCTGGGATCTGTCAATTCCGATGCTCCCTCCCCCTCCGACAAAAACTGAGTTCCCAGAGGCAGAGAGGATGATCTCTGAGCCTTCTGTCCGATAAGCTCCTGGGAAGGTTCCTCCTTGACTCCTGGAGACTCTTGGGGAATTTCCTCCCCCACTTCCTATCTTGGCTAGGCTTCGTCTTCCCTTCTTCAGGCTCTGAGTCTGATTAAGAGTACACACCATGGAGACTGGGCCTGATCCTGAAACCTTGAATACACTCCAGGTTTCAACCAGAACTCTAAAGGGGTTATCCAAGGGCACCTTGGCTGATTCTTTTGAAGTTCTAACTGGTTCTGACTGAAACCCGGAGAGGCTTCACCACCCCACTAATATCAGAGCCACCAGCCTCCACTGAACACAGCTAGCCTGGTCTTGAGCCTGTTCACTCAGAAAGAAGACCCTCAAAATTTAGCACGGATTATTCCCAAGTAGGTACAAACAGGATTCCACCTTAACTTGGAAACAAAACCCACTGAAACAATTGGGACTGACTTCTCTGTTTATTTTTGCTGTTGTTTGTCATTTAAAAAATCATCATCTGTAGTGTGTGGTCCTTCCCTTTGGAATCATCACGCCTGCAGACTCATTGCATCAGGCCTGAAATCCCTCATGTCTTCTGTTGTGCAAAGTGTGAATACTTCATACAAATGGTGTGATGTTTGGGGCAGGCACAAGCTTGTAGCTTGAATACCTCTGTGTGCTTTTTCCTTCCGCACATGTGAAGCAGACTTAAACTGAGCCGGGGCACCAGTCCACCTAGCCTAGCCCTGCATCTTTGGTGAAAGCGCTCAAGACCTCAGCCAGGTGCATTTTACAGCCTTAATTGACGGAGCATCTTTTCAGGAGCAAACTCACAATCTTAGACAAACAAAAGATGCGCAGCTCCACTAAAATCCGGTGCAACACCTTGGTTTAGGAGTGAGTCCCATTGGGGCTGTTCACACAACAAACTAACCCACACTCAGTAGTTGAGTGTGGGTTGTTTTGACCCATGGGTTGTTAGCTGAACCATGGTTTTTCTCACCACCAACCTTGAGAACCCATGTTCAGGGTGGTTAATGCTGCATGGTTAACAAGCCACCCTGGCAGCATTCAGACAAAACGATAACCCACCCTGTGGAAAACATTGCTGCGTTCAGGCAACAGTTAATCCACACTTCAACAAACAGCCCACAGTTCAAAACTGAATGTGGGTTCACATGTTGTGTGAATAGCCCCATTGAATCTACTGGGGCTTATTTCTGAGTATTATCTAGTCTTGGGCAGTTAGTCCATGAGGACCATCTCTATCTTATTGAACTTTCAAAAAGTTGTGCACATATTCACCGCTCAAGCTTTAGTTTCATATAAAAACGAGCAAAATTGGTCTGCTAGATCTCTAGTAAGAACCCTGACACTATGCCAGATTTAGGAACAAGCCAAGTAAGCCATAGTTTAAGGCTTCATATTATGAGGAGCCTCTAAATATGTTGGAGGTAACTAAGCTGTAAGGTAACTAAGATGAAATCGCTTTGGCTTAAATATGTTTGAAGGTCTGGTGTGAGTTACATCAGAGTTGCCTTATATAGGAAAAAGTGTAGCAACACATCATTTAGTATTGGAGGCAATCATCATGGAGCCAGTTTTAAAGAAGGTCCCATCAACGTAGTTCATTAGTCCTTTTATACACATCTTCTGAGACAGCTATTTAACTCTAACAACAAGCACCCCTTAACGCTGGGTGGTACCCTTCCATTACCCTTCCTATTATAACGTAATGCACTTTTTTCCTTCATTTTTATGGCATGGGTCCTCTAAATCTTGATATGGCTTAAGGCCTCAGCATGATTTAATCCGGCCCTGGGCTTACACTATGGCATTCTTATATAAGATGGGGGGGAAATGCGCAAAAGCCAGGAAATCACCAACAGGTTAGTGATTAGGGTAAGGGGGTGGGGGCGGAGGGCGGGGCCTGGGAAAGAGGCCCTTTGGGGAACTCCGGAAGACTGGACCCCAAGTATAAGATTCTGCATTTCTGATCTAACTGATGAATTGATTAAAACATTGTGATGGGTATGCTGCAATTGTGATGGCTACGTTTGCAAACACATAAGAACATAAGAAGCGCCGTGCTGGATCAGGCCGAGGGTCCATCCAATCCAGCATTCTGTTCACATAGTGGCCAACCAGCTGTCGGCCAGGGACCCACAAGCAGGACACGGGTGCAACAGCACCCTCCCGCCCATGTTCTCCAGCAACTACTGTATATAGGTTTACTGCCTCTGCTACTGGAGGTAGCACACCGCCATCAAGACTAGTAGCCATGGATAGGTACAGCCCTATTTTAAAGCCATCAAAATGGGTGGCTGTAACTACGTCTTGTGGAAGTGAATTCCATAGTTTAATTATGCGCTGGGTGAAGAACTAGTTATTTATGCTTTCCCTTTCCAGACTACTCTTTAAAAACCTCATAAGTTTACACTTAAACAGAAGAGTAAAATCAACCTTAAATCTGGTCTGTTTCATGCACTCAAAATAAAGGATTATTATTATTATTATTATTAACATTTATATACCGCCCCATAGCCGAAGCTCTCTGGACGGTTTACAATAATTAAAAGATTGAGCATTAAAAAATCAATATACAAAATTTAAAACCATAAAACATAATATCTTCTAATATTTAGAACATTTTAAACTTTAAGCCTGGCCAAAAATTCAGTTAAAAACCTTAACTGAAGCTGTTAAAATGCCTGGGAGAAAAGAAAAGTCTTGACCTGGCACCGAAAAGATAACAGTGTTGGCGCCAGGCGGGTCTCATCGGGGAGATCATTCCACAATTGGGGGGCCACCACAGAAAAGGCCCTCTCCCGTGTAGCCATCCTCCGAGCTTCCCTCGGAGTAGGCACTTGGAAGAGGACCTTAGATGTTGAGTGTAGTGTACGGGTAGGTTCATGTCGGGAGAGGTGTTCCGTCAGGTATGGTGGTCCCAAGCTGTGTAGGCCAAAAGCAAACCAGCTCCATGTTGCTCCATACAAACATTGTCGCTGTGTTTTTTAAACAGCAGCCATGGTTACAGCAGCAAGCAAGTCAATCAACCACCCTCTCACACAGAGCTCCTTTGCATACTAGGATTCCATTCACCAGAACTAGGAGTAGCAAAGTGATCTCAACATTATAGTAACAGCCACACCGCACAATTTCAGGACTCTGGATAGTCATTCGGAATTTGAGATTTATATGACACAATATTCGGTCAAGATGACCACTGTGCAGAGCTTATGCTCACTGAAGAGGAATGATCTACAACTCCCTTTCTCTTTCAATCACAATGTCCTGCTTAATTAAATAGGACATCTGGATTTACAATTCTATTTCAGGTTAAAGACTTGATTTTCTTCCCAGCCTTTTAAGCATTACATTACGCTGTTCTGCAAGGGCAGTACGGAAACCTATCAGGTTCTCAAAGCAATGGCTGCCAACTCTCTCCTGTGCACAAATACAGGGACACAGCAAAAACAGAGACAAGAAAAGGTAAAAGTAAAACAGAGTATCTGTGACAGTTAAGTGCAAATCCTATCCTGATGTAAACCGCCCAGAAAGCTTCGGCTATGGGGCAGTATATAAATGCAATAAATAATAATAATAATAAACACAATGCAT
Organism: Anniella stebbinsi; assembly: GCA_029215795.1. Classification (NCBI taxonomy): domain Eukaryota; kingdom Metazoa; phylum Chordata; class Lepidosauria; order Squamata; family Anniellidae; genus Anniella; species Anniella stebbinsi. The sequence goes on from JARDYH010000001.1 coordinate 39,595,498, forward strand.
GCTAAACAGATAAAATCACTCAGATAATCCTTCCACACTAAAAACACCCCCATTCATAAAGCCATAGTAACAGCAGATAAAAACTACACCCCACTCATCCTAGCACTACAAAACGAAGACCAAACACGACCACTCACACCCGCAGAGAAAAAAGAAAAATGGGCACAAAAAGTACTCCATGGGAAGCCCTACAACATAATACAGAACCCACGAATAAACAAAGAACAATCGTACAAATGGCTCAGGAAGGGTGAGCTATTTCCAGACACCGAAGGATTCCTAATAGCTATACAGGATCAAGTTATAGCCACCAAGAACTACCAAAAATATATCATAAAAGATAACAGTGTAACAACAGACCTATGCAGGAAATGCCACCAATTCCAAGAAACAATAGACCACATAACAGGAGGATGTAAAATTCTGGCAGGAATGGACTATACGGACCGACACAATACAGCTGCAAAAATAATTCACCAACAACTGGCTCTCAAATTTAACCTTATGAAACAACCTACACCATACTATACATCCTCACCTGAAACAATTTTGGAAAATGCAGATCATAAAATATACTGGGACAGAACAATTCATACCGACAAGACAATACCTTGCAATGGACCAGACATAACAGTCATAGACAAAGAGAAAAACACATACCTCATCGACATAGCAATACCGAATGACAAAAATGTTGTTGAAAAGGAAGAAGAAAAGAGAGACAAATATACATCACTGGCCATGGAAGTCAAAGAACTATGGCAACAGAAAAAGGGCACAATTATTCTGTTAGTCACATCAGTCACCGGCATCACAACAAAAAACTATACAGAAAACCTTCAGAAACTGGGCCTAGAAGAATACATCCATACCAACATCCAGAAAGCAGTCATACTTAAAACACTCAATTGTCAGGAAATTCCTGAATCTGTAAAAGACAGCATGACTTGGCAAAGGCAGTCATGTCCGTCTAGAAAAACCGCCACGAGCGAGAAAGAGATGAAATAATAACAACGTATTTCAACAGCCAACAGGGAGAGATATCCATTCATATTAAATGTTAAAGAAATTAAATGTTAAAGAAAGACAGAGACCCTACTGTGTCATAATACATTCTATTTTTTTTTTTTACAAACTGGCTCAGCTACAACCAAGTAAGAGGCTGTTATTATTTCAAACCATCCCGTGAAATTTAGCTACCTTAGGGTACACTTCTCTGCATGTTTAGATGGGAAAAAAAAGTTCTACTGCTCCCAGAATACCCCAGCCATGCTGGGAGTTGTAGAACCTGTTTTTCCATCTAAACATGCAAAGGGGTTGCACCCTTAAGAACATACACACTATGCTGGATCAGACCAAAAGCCTCCGTGGTAACCAACTATAGATGCCCCAAATGAGAAATTCACAAGCAGAGCATGCATGTCACAGCACCCTCCTGCCCATGTTCCCCAGCAGCTGACATAAAAAAGCATACTGCCTCTGATCCGGGAGTAGCACATAGTCAATATTTATTTAATTGAATGATTTGTATCCCACCCTTCAGCACAAGTACTCTCAGGGTGGCTGGGAGTCTCACAGCAATGCTGTGTGGCAGGCAGGGCTGAGAGACAGTCAGTGGCTTAAAGTCACCCAGTGAGCTTCCATGGCCATGTGGGAATTTATGGCAATTAGCTAGGGACACTCACGAGTCCATGGCCACTGAGCATGCTCAGTCCTCATTAGGGATGTTGGAGAAATCAGTTTTGGAGGTAGAGTTCAACAGGTTTTCTTAGGCTTGGTCCCCCAGACTTGTTTTGGTTCCTGCTGCAGCACCTGACTTAATGTGCAGTGAATCATAGTTCATGGATTTTCCAGGAAAACTGAGCATAGCGGGACGAGATTCTGCAATTTACACAAATGTCTGAGAAATTCGAACAAATTATGGCCAAATTTGAACAAATTACAGCCAAACTTGTGCAAAACACAGCCGAAAATATGTAATTCGCACAAATTCGGTCATGATTAGTGCAAATTGGGGGCCAGCCAGCAATTTGGCTTGCAGACGCAAATTGAGTCGTATATGCTGCGGATTTCTATCAAGCCAAAAAAGAAATGGATTTCCCAGTGACGGATATCCCTAGTACTGTTTGGAGACATTGGCAAAAAACACCTTTGGTAGACAACAAAAGATTTATTTATTTATTTTGGTACTTCTGCAAAACCTGGGTTTCACCCAAGCATACGGATGCCTCCCTTTTGTATCTCAGTGACCCCATTTTGATTACATTGCCATCAGCATCCAGCACCTGAGTTCATGCCTAGAGGGGATGATGGGGGTTCCAAACACTATTAGCCATTTTACAAGATGCATCCGACACATTCAGGAAAGGGGAGATGGCTATTTAGTCAGTGACGTTATATGGCACCTCCATGTTCAGAGGCAGGTTGCTCCTGAATACTAATGCTGGGAGAGCAATCGCAGGAGACGGCTGTTGTCTTGATGCACTGCTGAAAGCCACCCGTCAGCGATCTGTTAGAAACACGATACTGGGCTAGTTAGAGACGTGGTCTGATCCAGCAGGGCTCTTCTTCTGTTTTAGTGATGGGTCTCAGGAATCCGAGAGTTGGATCTATTCCCAATTTATGAATGTGCCATTCAGTAATGTGGAAGATAAGATTCAGAGGCTGCAATCCTAGGCACGCATCATCAGAAGTAGGTTCTGCTGAATTCAGTAGGACGTAGATCGGAGTTGGCCTGCTTAAGAACATCAGAAGAGCCCTGCTGGATCAGACCGAGGGTCCATCTAGTCTAGCACTCTGTTCACACAGGGGCCAAGCAGCTGTCGACCAGGGACCAACAAAGCAGGACATGGTGCAACAGCACCCTCCCACCCATGTTCCCCAGCAACTGGTGCCTGGGATACTGGAGGCAGCACATAGCCATCAGAACAGCTAGCCATTGATAGCCTTCTCCTCCAGGAATTTATCAAACTCCCTTTTAAGGCCATCCAAATTGGTGGCCATCACTACATCTTGTGGAAGTGGATTCCACAATTTAACTATGCGCTGTGTGAAGAAGTCCTTGCTTTTGTTTGTCCTTTATCTCCCACCCAACAGCTTCATGGGATGACCCCATTGAGTTCTAGTATTTTGAGAGAGGGAGAACAATGTCTCCCTATCCACATTCTCCACACCATGCATAATTTTGTACACCTCTATCAGGTCTCCCCTCAGCCTCCTTTTTTCCAAGCGAAACAATCCCAGCTGTTGTAACCTTCCCTCACAAGAGAGATGGTTCAGCCCTTTTCTGCACTTTTTCCAGCTCTATAATATCTTTTTTTAGGAATGCATCTTGAAGTCACGCCCCTTGCACTGACCCGGGATGCAAGTTCACATTATGAGCGTGATGCTGCCGGAGCTCTTCAGGGCTGAGGAAGGAGAGAAAGAGGGAGGGAGGGAGCAGAAATGGAAGACAGCGTGAATGATGGAGGTAGTAGAACCGTGTGATGGGTAACGGGGAAGGATGCTGAGGAAGGTTGAAAACAACAGTACCGCAGGTGTTGGAATGAACGGAAGAAATTAAACAGCTGATGGGGGATGCCGTATGTCTTCCAAAGACGCCGACACAGGGTGCAGAAGAAATGAAGAGGAAGGGTTTAAAACTCAATGCGAAAGCCTGTGAATCAGATGTAGGAAGTCCCAACCCAGCCTCCAAATGTGTTATAGTCCTGGGTTGGGCTACAACTCCCATCCTCCGCTGCTAGCCAGTCCATTCGGCGGAGGTTGGAGCCCAAGGAACAGAGGATGCGAAACCTGAGTCTACCAATCAGTGTGCCAACCAAGAATATGACCGATGTGCAATGATACCCCCGTACGAAGAAAGTTATCTTTTCCTCCTTTCAGAACTATTGTGCATTCCCTTGCAAAAATCATACAGGTTTAATTGATTTTGGACTCGATGGCCTTGTAGGCCCCTTCCAACTCTACTATTCTATGGTTCTATCAGTGGATGGACAGAGCAATCCATGTGCGTGTGAGAGAGAGAGAGACGGTGCTATTCCATGGTAGAGTAGCCAACACATTTAAAGCTCTGCTGGCTTGCTGCAGTCAAGGCAGGAGGGGGTTTAGGGGTGGGGGTGGGTGGGATGGTATTCTTTTATGATGAAGCTGTTTCTTGTTGTGCCCTCCCATTGACTCCTATGGGAGGGAATTCACTAGGCCAGATCCAGAGCTGGCATCACTGAAGTCTCTTTAGGAACAAGTAGACTTTGGATCTTATGGATCCAATGCTTACCCGAGTTGTTCCAGATACTTCTGGATATACCTCATCTGGACCCCAACCGCTGGCGCAACATCACCAGCGGTACAGCACGACTTTCCTCTAGCATATCAGGGTTTCTTTTGGGGGGTAAAAATGCCATCCTACTGGTGGATCTCCTCTTTGCTGGTGGAGTCGTGCTTCCAACTGTCCCTTGGACAGTCTTTGCTAAGCTTCAGGATTGCAGCCTAAAATGCACATGGTTAATTAATCCACTTGTAAAAAAATATTCATGTTTGAGAGGCTGCCTATTTATTTACTTAATCGTATAGTTATATCCCACCTTTTTCCCACCAACTAATCCAAGGTGGCTTACATGGTTAGGCTGAGAACCAGTGACTGGTCCAAAGTCATGCAGTGAGCTTCATGGCTGAGTGAGGACTAAAACCGGGATCTCCCATGTTCCAGTCCAACACTCTAACCACTACACCACACTAGCTATAGACCCGTTCAACCCTTGATGTTCTCCTGGTGGTGCCACATGCCCCTGAGGTCTGCTCCACAGTTGTTCGGAGGAACCTCTTCCCCTGAGATGAGACATGCATCAACACTTTTAATCTCCCCATAGCCATGCCCCAAGGAAAGCCCAAAATTGCAATGTTGGGCTTTCCTTGGGGCATGCTGATGGGGAGATTAAAAGTGTTGATGCATGACTCATCTCAAGGGGAGAGGTTACCCTGCACAGTGTGTTGATCCATATAACAAACCAGTTCTAGGAGTTTTCATCTGCTTGGAGCAGGTCATTTGTAAATCCAATGGGTCTTAATTACCCATTCAAGACCATACGTTACATTCCAACAAGAAACAACATCTTGGTTGGAAAATTCATTCCCTGCCCCTGTCCCCCGTGGAAACGTGGAATTCTGAGGAAGCTGCCGGAGGAGTTCAGCATCCCTGCTAATAAAAAAAACTGCTGGGGCGGAGTCCCTACAAGACCCGGCTTCACTACAACACTGATGTACTCTCAAAATCGGAACATTTATAAACACTGAGTTCAGAAAAGCCAGCAGCACCATTGTAACAAGTTTCAAGTCATGATTCCGGGTGTGAAAGTTCAGTTTTAGATGTCAGGTCTGTACTTCCACGAGGAAACTCAAGGAATTCCAGAGTCTATTACAAAATTTCAGACTCAAACCTTCCAACTTCCAAAAGCAGGAAATGTGTCGCCTTCTGAAGTCCAATGAAAAAATAAATGTAACGGCATGCACAGTCAGCTTGGGGGCAAACTGTTTGCCCCCAAGCTGAACATCACACAATGCACCCCACAGCTGTCAACATGGGCCACTATCCACTAGACAGGGGGAGAGAACCTGGTACCCTCCAGATGTGTTGGACTACAACTCCCATATTCCCTTGCCATTGGCCATGCTGACTGGGGCTGATGGGTGAGGTAGTCCAAAAGATCTGGGGGGGGGTGGCATTGGGTTGTCCTCCCCTGCAGGAGGAAGTCCAAGGTGATCCTCATATAACGAGAGCACAATGGTTCATATGAACAGATATTACTGACTTTTAGTAACATCCGTCAGACGATCTCTCCATCTGGTGTAGTATTTTCAACTCGGAGTAGCAGAGGCTCCTCAGGTTCTCAGGAGGAGAACTCCCAACCCTTTTAAGTGAGAACCTTTCTAATGGGAGATGCCACAGACTGAACTTACAACCTTCCGCATACAAAGCATACACTCTCCCACTGAGCTATAGCACCGCCTCTTCAGGTCCATGAAGATTATGCATGAGAACCTCTATCCCACACACAGTCCCCAGTTCTGCCAACTGAGGCAGCCACCTCCCCCAATCTCATGGTAGCCCCACCTCCGACCGTACGGATAGCCAGAAGACAAGAACAAGACATTCATTAAGCAAGACGTCCTGCTGAGCATGTGGAACCACCTGTTTTGGCTTCTCACCTGTAGGACGACGTGCTCACCCGTGCCGTGACTTCCTCCTTGATCTGCCGGTTGAGAGCATCCACCGCCGCTCTCCCTTTGCTGCCCTCTGGTGGTGCGGAGGACCCCGGCTGCTGCTCCCCCTGCCATTGCACCCCATCCTCGGTTAGATGGACCCTCTTTTTGGTCTTCTTGACCCTCCCTTCGTCACACTTGGTGGGCTTGCCTGCCGCCGCGGTCTCCTCTTTCCCTCGCTCCTCCTTCTCTTGGCCCATCTGCACCTTCTTCCTCCTCTCTTGACTGCCAGATCGTTCCTTCGAGCCCTTGTCCAGATCGACCACAGGGATGGGCATTTGCTTCGGGATCCAAGGATGGTCCCCTCTCTTGGGGATGGGCCAAGGACGGAAGTCCTTCTGGTACTGGCTCTCCTTCGAAAAGGGCGTGTCCGACGGCTGGTACTCGCTTTTCGGCTTGTAGCTGGGCTCGGGCCTCTGCACTCTCCAAGGCTTGTAGTCCTGGCGCATCACCGAGTCGGACGACGCCTGCTCCTTCGGCTGGGCCGGGCCGGCTTTGTGCACACCTCCCGAGGCCGTGGGCGCCTGGTCCGCAGCTGCAGAGGTGGCCCGTAGAACTCCATCCAGGTCACCGCCAAGGGCAGCAGGCTGGGTCTCGATGGCCGTGGACGGGCGTGGCTGCTGTTGCTGCAGCACCACCTGAGTGCCGGGGATCTCGGTGGCTTCCGAGTATTTGGTGAAGACCAAAGGCACAGCGATGTCGGCTTTGTCCAGCTGGTTCCAGAAGCGGGCGATGCAGCAAGCCCGGCTGATGCACGGCCAGGCCATTTCGGCAGCCTGGCCCAGCCCCTCCCCTCCCTCCACGTCTGAGCACCTGCGTGCCCCTCCCCCTGCACAGGCAACGAGCCCACCAACCCCCTCCCCTCCGCCGAACCTGATGTGACAGATGTGACTTTGCGCCCTCAAACAGAGTCTACCTGCACCCAGTCCGGCCTCGTGCGTGCCCCAGCCGAAGTCAAAGAAAGCCCGGACGTTACGCTAAAAACAACAGTAAAAAAGCAACCAATGAGTATGATTCAAAAAACAAAACAAAAAACACCACTCCCAAAATCGACAGAGTTATTCTGAAAGGCAAAAGAGGCCAAATGATCTGTGCCTCTCCCCACCTTTCAAGGACTGAGAGTTTATTAACCTCCACCCCACCCCACCCCGGGCTAGGGAAGCGAGCACGACGAGACAGAGGAAGCGGGAGGGAGACGCCAACCGAACAATAGTTGATCAGCAAGGGGGGCGGTGGATCCGGATCTTCTCCTCCCTCCCCCTCCCTTTGCCAAGGTGCAAATGGGGCCAAAGGCAGCCACGAATCCCAAAGGGAGGCTGCAGAGCGTCTTGCGAGGATCCTGGGGAATTTCAGGCCAGCGGGCGGCGGAGAAGGTCAGTTCCAGTCGCATCGCCCGGAGGAGAGAGACGAGGGTCTTTTCGGCGGCAGCATGGCTGAGGAAGGGGGCGACGGGGGGGGGGAGGGAGATCTGGCCTTGCAGCCCCCACCTCTCTCTCTCTCTCTCTCTCTCTGGTCTGATGCAGCTCACCAGGGAGCCTGGAGAAACAGAAGACGAAGACGAAGGAGGAGCAGCCTCAGCATCCGCCTCCACCGACGGGAGCAGCAAAGGACAGCATCGCGACTGCTGCTGCTGCGGCTGCGGCAGAGAAAACGCGGCCCCACCCAGTCCAGCGCCCAGCAAAGGATGCTGAGGGGAGGGGGGGAGGAGGAGCAGGCGAGGCGATGCAGTCGGATCACCTGCCTTCGTCAGCACGCAGGCGCCTGGGGAGGGGAGGGGAGAGATGGGGATGGGGGAGATGGGGAGGGGAGGCGTCAGCTCTTGGGCCTCCCCCACACGTGCCGCAGCTGCAGAAGGAGGCGGTGGAACGGACCGTACCACTAAAGGCTGCCAGAGGGTGGCGGCGGCGGCGGCGTTTTAGACGGGACCACTGCAGACAGGAAGGTCTGTGTTTGCGCGTGGGGAGTAGGGTGACCACACGGAAAGGAGGACAGGGCTCCTGCATCTAACCGTTGCTTAGAAAAGGCGGCAGGTGTCCTTTGTATATGCGGGCAGCGCCTGGTGAAATGCCCTCTTCGTCACCACAGTTAAAAGCTGCAGGAGCCCTGCCTTCTTTAGTAACTGGTCACTCTACAAAAGAGGGCAGGGCTTCTGCAGGTTTAACTGTTGGGATGAAGAGAGGATTTCACCAGGCGCTGCTCGCATATACAAAGGACACCTGCTGAAATTTCCTTTTCAACACAGCTGTCAAAGATACAGGAGCCCTGTTCTCCTTTTCATATGGTCACCCTACTATCAACAGCTGGGGGAAAGGGAAATTGGAGGACAGCCCTAACCTTTTCCCCTGCACTTCCCCGTCTGTTATTAACCATAGAGGAGAAAAGGACTCATGTGGGTCAATTTAAACCTTGCAAATGGCATGGGAGAAAGGCTTAAACGCTCCTCCCACAGTGCCATGGTCCCAACCCAATACAGAGGCCTTTTGAGGCTGCTTTTAAGACTAAAATTAGACTGCTTGGGAGACCGGGAGTTTAAACTTCACAACAACCCTGTTTGGTAGGTCAGGCTGAGAGTCAGTAACTGCCTGAAAGTCACCCTCTGAGCTTCCTTGCCAAGTGAGGATTAGAACCCAGATCTCACTGACATTCTTAGCATATGATTTGTCATCCTCCTTTTCCCTAGACAACTCAAAACACATACACACACACCATGTTTTCCTCTGCAAACTTGCCGGACACCACTCCAGCATGGCTGCCTGCCGTCCTTTATTTCTCAGACATGCATTTTCAGTACTAAAAATCTTTGGACAGATCCCCAGGCAACGCGATAGAAAGAGTGCAGCGCAAAGGCAGGAAGCAGCAAAGAATAATGAATTCATCCTAGCCCCTAACACACACATTTTAATCTTCCGTAGCGCGCCCATTTAGAAATCTGAAAGGCGGATCATATGCTATTAATGTGGCGGGGGCATTAAAATAAATAAACCCCAAAATCTCTAAAGCTTTGCATTTGTGGCAGGGCGGGTCAGCTGGGCTGAATTCAACTTCCTGGGATGTGCGATTTTCGCCTTCAGAGGCGTTTCCCACAGCTAGGGGTGATCAAGGCTGCAGCGCCAACTCAAAAAGTAAATCTTGTCTAGACTGGAGTAACACATGCACACGCACCGCACACATCCACACACTGATGTTCGAAGAAACACGCAAAACATGCGCAGATCCTTAAATTTTGCACCCACTTTTTATGAAAGGGAGAAGCAAGTAGAAATCCAAGAGATTCGTATAGGGAAAGACGTGACCCCCCCCCCCCATGAGCTAGTATTCCAGTGTTTCCAAAAGGCTATGATAAGAATAGCCTGATGCCATCACTGTTAGATACGTCTTTGGTGCAACCCTGTTTAGAATACGATGTAGAGTTCCTTTTGCCTGATCTTAAAAATGATGCCAGAGTACCTGAGAAGATCCAGAAAAGGGCAACTCAAATGATCCAGGGGTCGAAACACTTGCCCCGTGGGGAGAAGCTAAGGCTGCCTCTACACGAGAGGTTTAAAGCTCTTTCAAGTCTCATTAAAAAATTTACCTCTACATGAGCGGAGCGCAAATCGGGAGTTGAGGCGCGTTATCTATCCGATTATGCGCATTATTGAATGCGCGTTAGACCCCCTCTACAAGAATTCGGTTTGACGCCTGGTTCTCTGATTATGCGCATCTTCTCGGAAGCGCTTTATGGTAAATGACTGTACGCAGGAGGTAATTGAGCGCACAACTGGTGGCCTTACCGGTTGTTTGAAATGCGCTTTAGAAGTAGTTAATGCGGAGAATCGCTTGTTCACATAGGCAAAATGCGCTTTAACGGCCGCAGCAAAATAAAACTCCCTATTTAACACGCATTCGATAATGCGCATAATCGGATAGATAACACGCCTCAACTCCCGATTTGCACTCCGCTCATGTAGAGGTAAAATTTTTAATGAGACTTGAAAGAGCTTTAAACCTCTCATGTAGAGGCAGCCTTAAATAGGGAGTTTTATTTTGCTGCGGCCGTTAAAGCGCATTTTGACTATGTGAACAAGCGATATTTTCCCTAAGCGCATTACATGCGCCCTAAGCCTCCATGTAGTTTTAAAGGAACTGGGGGCTTGAATGGATTGCATCAGGTCCTGGCAGGGAAAAGCGATCTCTCCCAGCAGCCGGCTCCAAGCCTCAATATAAAACCCGAACCTTGCATCTCAGGCTCCAAAGCCTTTTTTAAAATTCATACAATGCCCGAATCTCTACAGAGACAGGATTGTACTCCCTCGATGCCCCCAAAGAGTCAGACTAAAGGGTTGTTCCATTTTTGCCTGGGAGAAAGGCGGTCTGGTTGAAGTGCTCATCTGCCAGACCTGACCAGAGGGAGAAAGAGGTGGGGTGGGGTGGAGCAGAAGAGCAACAAGCGAAAGAGCAGCTATTCAAGTAAAAGGGATCATAAGCTTGACGTGCTTCTGCCTTAGGGGTAAAAAAACACGGAGTCAAAGCATGGGGGGAATTAGGTGTGATGGAGGTCTGTGTATGGTGTATTCCATCTTCTGCTTTGCTAGCATTATTTAATCCTGCTTTTTATTCTGTATTACCCAAAACACCGCAAGTGATGTGCGATAAGATATAAATGTGCAAGAGGGATATAGTGCTACCACTATCTCAGCTAGGTGCCCTCTACATGTGTTGTACTACAGCTGCCATCATCCTCAGCCACCCTGGGGAGCTGCTGACAGTCCGTGTAAACCAGCCTTCCCCCAACCTGGCACCCTTCAGACGTGGTCACCACCTACAACTCCCATCTCTGCCAGCCAGCATGGCATCATGGGAGCTGCAGACCAACACAGCTGAAGGATGCCAGGTTGGAGAAGCCTGTACAACACAGGAAATTGGCCCTATGGGATATAGTGCTTTTTGTATCTTGGATCTTTAAGGGTGCAACTCTGTGCATGTTTAGACAGAAAAAAGTCCTACAATTCCCAGCATGCCCCAGCTAGCTGGCTGGGGCATCCTGGAAATTATAGGACTTTTTTCTGTCTAAACAAACATAAGATTACGTCCCAATCCAGGGCGCCCTAAATTATGAGTTTTTGCATTGCTTTGCAATCCCCACCCCCCACCCCGCCTATGTACCTTTAGCCCCTAGACCAATATCAAATGATGGGCCTGCTGCCAAGAGAACATCACTGAATGGTACTAGATAGATGGCTGAACCTTCAGACTTTGCGATATGGGTGTAATCAGCCTCTTATCAGGAAACGCAAGAGCTGTGACTTCAGCACTGCTGCTGTGAGCCTTTGGCTGTCAAAGATAGCAAAATATTCATTGCCTGCACGGTACGCTGGCGTGAACCCAAGCAGCTGAAAGCAACAGCATCAGATATTGGGCCTGTTCAGACAACACCCTGAGCCATGGTTAGGCATTTTGCAGCTAATGATTAGCATGCTTAAACCATGGCTATGTAGCCACCATGGTTAGGGAAGGTTGATGTGACCTGCTAAGTCAGGGTTCGGATGACACACTAGGCCATGAAGTTTAGCTCAACATGCGAAACCCTCTTGGCTGAGTGCATTGTCTGATCATTGTCAATGATGGATAGATAATGCACTTAATAATAATAATAATTTATTATTATTGTTATTATTATTATTATTATTATTATTTCAAACCTGTCTCTCCCTCTGGATCGAGGCGGGGAACAACAATAAATATAAATATAAATACAAAGTCAATAAAATAGATAAAACATTAAAAACAAATAAAACTATTAAAACTAATACATTATTAAAAACATCTAAAAACATCTTAAACGTTCCATGAGTGACGTTACAATTGTGTACATGGAATGGCGGTGGTGGTGAAAATCATTTTATCCTTCAACTCTGGCAGCAACCATCATGGGGAAAAGGTCTATTTAATCAGCAGATCGGTTATTAGTCCCCGACTAGACAATAGGGTTGCCAAATAATCAGAAAAAAACAGCCTGGTTTGCTCTTGTGCTTTTAGTGGCAGCTTGATATGCTGAAATTGGCAGGTGAAACTTCTTGCACCATGGATATAAACCTTCCATTTAAAAGGGACAGATGCCATGGCCAGCTGAAGAGTTGCCAACAACCTCGTAGGGTGGGTTATCATTATTTTTTCCGTATTATAGAAGAGTTCGAAGAGATAGTGGTCTGGGTAAAACCATCCAGTAAGTTCATGGTGGATGTGAGATTTCACAAATAGCTCCTGCTCTTGAGTAGGGTGACCCTATGGAAAGGAGGACTGGGCTCCTGTATCTTTAACAGTTGCATAGGAAAAGGAAATTTCAGCAGGTGTCATTTGTATTCATGCAGCATCTGGTGAAATTCCCTCCTCATCACAACAGTTAAAGCTGCAGGAGCCCTGCTAGTGCGACCAGATACAAAAGAGGGCAGGGCTCATTCAGCTTTAACCGTTGTGACGAAGAGGGAACTTCACCAGGTGCTGCGTGCATACAAATGACACCTGCTGAATTTCCCTTTTCAATACAACCGTTAAAGATACAGGAGCCCCGTCCTCCTTTCCATAGGGTCACCCTAGTCTTGAGCACTAAGCCTGATTGATTCTTACATTGATTGGGTGCATCAGGTTGTGCTTTTGAAATTGCCATAAATGGAGTGGCATATGCGTCTTCATTGAGACCTCAGTGAGACTCAACATATAGCACTTCTGGAAATTCAAACGTTGTGGGTTTGAAACCGAATCAGACAAGGCCCTTGGTAGCTTTGGGCCCCTGCTGCGGAGACCAAAGATCCTAAGCCATTCCTTACTCTAAGGTCAGTGGAAGCTGGTGGCCCCAATGTCAGTGGGGTGTTGAATCCGCCCCACTCTAAAGGAACTATCCAAGGTGCTTAGATAGCTCCTTTAGGGTTCTGACTGAAGCCCAGAGCAGATTCACCACCCACTGACGTTGGAGCCACCAGCCTCCACTGTTTTAGGTATTTGGGTTGCCATGTTTCCAAACCAGACTCTGCAGCAATGCCTTTTAATAGCAGCTTGATCTACAGGAATTAGCAAGCAAAGGCTTTTCATGTGTGGCAAAGGCCCGTTGAAAAGTTGGTGACGTAAGCGAATATGTGGGGCTGCTGAGGACAACCACACAACACAGTACCGCAGTCTTTCCCAACCTGGCGCCCACCGGATGTGCTGGACTAAAACTCCCATAATCCCACAGCCGGCATTGCTGCTGTAGGAACAGTCTTGTCTTCCGTTCTCCTGTACAGTCTGCTTTTCTTCTTCTAGAGCTGAAATTTCAGCTTCACAAAGCCACGTTTGCTTGGGGATGCATTTTGTGCAAGTCTCATTTAGCCTCTTGCTGTCTGCAAATACAAGGGACCGTTCTGTATGCTGGCTAACAAAAGCCCTGCTGGTACTTTCCCCTTCTGTATTCAGGAAAAATAGTAGTACTGTACTGAAAAATTTCCTTCTCATTCAATTTGATAGAAAAGAAATTGCTTTCCAAAAGAAATTCACAGGAGAGGAGCATTTCAGGGAAATTCTCCTGGGTTGGGTTCGGGGTTCTTGTCCTTACCTTACTTATGAGGTGTCCAAAGAGTGTGCGCAATAGGAAAGGAGGACAGGGCTCCTGTATCTTTAACAGTTGTATAGACAAGGGAATTTCAGCAGGTGTCATTTGTACGCATGCAACACCTGGTGAAATCCCCTCTTCATCACAACAGTTAAAGCTGCAGGAGCCCTGCTGGTGTGACTAGATACAAAAGAGGGCAGGGCTCCTGCAGCTTTAACTGTTGTCATGAAGAGGGGATTTCACTGGGTGCTGTGTGCATACAAATGACACCTGCTGAAATTCCCTTTTCTATGCACTGTTAAAGATACAGGAACCCTGTCCTCCTTTCCATAGGGTCACCCTAGTGAGCAAATTTCCTGTCTTTTCTTTGTATAATAATTTCTCCAGCAGCCTGTAAGCTCAACAGCTTCCCATAGTTCAGTTACAGTTCAAGGGAAGACATAGGCTCAATTCGGATGACACGATAGTCAATGGTGGGTTGACTAACCCTAACCCTAGGGGGTACTCCCCACACAACATGGTAATAAATAATCAACTGTGGTGTGGATGAGGATCAGCGCTGAGTTGACTATGGCAGCATTTGGATGACACAAAAATAAATAAATAAAAACAAACTGTGCTACAGTGAAACTGTTGGAGAATTTCTCCTCCCTCTGGGGAAGTTTGGCCAAAAATGAGGTGGAGAATTTCAAATGGCCCTTTGCACACAGCTCTAAAAATAAATAAAATAAAATAGAAACCTTGTAGTTGCCTGGAATTTTGTTAGGGACACAAGTATCTCCTTGAACAGACTAGCAGGAAGGATCATGCATCTGGAAGCCCGTGAAGTCCCATTGCCTCCTAGAAAAAGGCACCCAGCCTGTAAGTGTGTTTACTCAGAAGTAAATCCCACTGAGCCCAATGGAACTTACTGCCAAGCAAGATCACATAAGATGGCACACTTCACGTACTGCAGGGGCGGAGAAAGCATGCCCCTTCAGATGTTCTTGGACTGCAACTTCTATCATCCCTCGCCATTGTCTATGCTGGCTGGGGTTGATGGGAGTTGCAACCCAACAACATCTGAAGGGCTACACATTCTCCATCCTTGGTTTATGGAGAGTCCAGTGCAAGGATGTGGCCGCACCAGTAGATTTGAGTGCAAAATCTCTCCAATAACAAGCTGTTCCACCCCCTGATGAGAATACACGTTACATATTCGGGTGTACACTTTAAAAAAGAAAAAAAGGAAAAGGATAATCTAAAAGAAATGTAAAAACAGAAAAGTCTTGTAACTTCTTTAACGTTATGGCATAATCTCGAAATACTAGAACCCAGAGGAGTCATCCCATGAAGCTGATTGGTGGGAGATTCAGGACAAATAAAAGGTAGGACTTCTTCACACAGCTCACATAGTTATAGTGTGGGATTCACTACCACAAGATGTAGTGATGGCCACCAGTTTGGATGGCTTGAAAAGGGGGTTGGATCAATTCCTGGAGGAGAAGGCTATCAAGGGCTACTAGTCCTGATGGCTAGGTGCTACCTCCAGTATCAGAGGCAGCAAGCCTGTGTGCACAAGTTGCTGGGGAACATGGGTGGGAAGGTACTGTTGCACCATGTCCTGTTTTGTTGGTCCCTGGTCGACAGCTGGTTGGCCACTGTGTGAACAGAGTGCTGGATTAGAATCACCCTTGGTCTGATCCAGCATGGCACTTCTTATGTTCTTTCATGGTCTATAGTCCACAAAAGCTTGTGCCAGAATTAATGTGTTAATCTGCCATGGATGACCGCACTGCTGTCTGTGTGGTCCCTGGTGTTTGAAATGGGAAGAGGAGCATCTTGTCCTCCACCACCACCTGGTGGCTTCTCTGGTCAGGTGTTGCACCAGTGGTGTGATGTGTCCAGTATGCAGCATTCCATTGGCTAAACAGAAGTGAGAGGAGGACATTTTGCATCCCGAGGCAAAAGACAAAGTGGCACCTCCTCACCCTGTACAGAAGCCAGCTGGGGTGACAGTTGAATCTTACTTCAACAATGGTGATGGGTTAGCATCTTCCACCACACCTGAGGCAGCAGGCTAGTTTCAGGGGGTGAGATGGGGTTGTGTACCCAGCAGAGCAGAAGAACCGGGGAGTTCAGGAGGAACAACCAGGAAGCCACCACTGCTGCCCTCCCCCATCATATGCCGCCTAAGGAAATTGCTTCAATCTGCCTCACGGTAGGGCCGGCCCTGCCCAGGAAAGGACCATAGTCACAGCCTCTCCTAACGCTAACATGATGTATTGCCTCAATTACTTGGTGATTCTTCTTTAATCAAAGTCCCCTTATCTCTCTTACACACACACATTCAGTCAGTTCAATCTTGCAGAAATGGGACGGGCTTCCACCAAAGCCGAATCAAGTTCCACGCTAATTGCTCATTGTGTAACACCGCTCCTTTAATACTGTGTCAACAGAGGCAAGAGACTTTGCTCTCCCTGGCTTTCTCCACTTGAAGAGCTTCCCAAGGCCTTTCCATTTTAAGCCCCCACGGCATTCAAGCTCCACAATGAAGATTGAATTTGCTCCCCGCACGCTGCCTTTGGAGAGGCGACTTCAGACTGCATCCGTTGTCCAGTGGGTCTTCAGTTTCTTGGGCTTAGGTAAAAAAAAGATCTCCTTATTCCTCCTAAGACATTTATGCTGCAACCCTACACACTTTTACCTGGGAGTAAGCCCCACTGAACACAATGGGACTTACTTCCAAGTAGACATGTATAGGGTTGGTCTGTTAGCGATTTTGCAGAGTATTTGCATGAATAGGGTGGCCAGTTGTGAAAGGAAACAGGGGCTCCTGCACTTTAAATAATTGTGTAGAAGAGGAAATTCCAGCGAGTGTAGCTAGTCTACTGAGGTGCAGGAGTCCTCCTAACCTCTTTTCTACCTGGCCACTCTAGGGACAACAAAAATCGATGATTCCATTGACGAAATTGAAATGATTCAATTTCGTCAATGGAATCATTTCTTACTGAGGCAAGCACGTTCTTGCTTTTCTTTTCATACATGGGAAGGAATGTATCAATGTGATAAAACTCCTACACTGGATTGGCACTATTAGCCTTATAGTTCTTATGCTTATCTAAGGTGGCCACATGAAAAGGAGGATAGGGCTCCTGCAGCTTTAACTTCTGTGATGAAGAGGGAATTTCACCAGGTGCGGCATGCATACAAATGACACCTGCTGAAATTCCCTTTTCTATACAACTGTTCAAGAAACAGGATCTCTGTCCTCCTTTCCATAGGTTCAGCCTAGCTTATCTGTGCCTATCTCTGTGGAAGCTTAGGGGGCTGGAGCTCAGTGGTAAAGCACCTGCTTTGCATGCAAAAGGCCCCAGGTTCAATCTCTAGGGCTAGAAAAATTCCTGCCTTAAACCCTGCAGAATCACCGCCAGTCAGTGTCAAAAATACTGGTCTGACTCACTGTTAAGAAATATTCCTGTGTTCCTAAGCTTGAAGAATTTAGTGCAAATGGGTTGGCTAAATGTTGCAAACTATGATTTCAATGAAGCAGCTGAATAAAGGTGCTGACTGAATCGAAAAGCTTGCCTGATTTTACTGGGTCATAACCAGAGAGTTCCCTGCCTGTTCAGCTTGATGTATAAAACCCTAGAGAGCAAATCAGGCCAGGCTTTGGATGGAATGAAACCATTACTACTGCAGAACCTTCTGAACATGGTAGTCTTTTGATACACAACCCAGGCTAAAAGGAAACTTATTTGGCTCCAGCTGGCTGCTAGATAACATTTTCTCCATTTGTGACCCCCGTTTGCATCTAGTGCTCTCTGATACATCCTGTACTGTTAATTAGCTCTGCACCTTGAGTAACCCTTATCACTGCTGGCTCAGGAGTTTTGAGGGCCCT
The DNA here is from genome assembly GCA_029215795.1 of Anniella stebbinsi. Lineage (NCBI taxonomy): Eukaryota > Metazoa > Chordata > Lepidosauria > Squamata > Anniellidae > Anniella > Anniella stebbinsi. The sequence continues at coordinate 39,613,200 of JARDYH010000001.1, forward strand.
TGGGCAATATACCCACAGTGGGCGGGGGCGCTCCTTCAGTGAGCCTATCTTCTTCCCGGCACTGTCCTCAGTTGCTTCTCTCCTTCTCCTTCTCCTTCCTCTTCCTCTTCCTCTTCCTGATTGTTACCACTTACTTGCTTGGCAAGCAGAGTGCCAGTGAGCAAGGAAGCTGTTGCATATACTGCTGCTCCTTCTCACCACTATCACTGTCTAGGCCAGAGGAAGAGGCAGGTGAACAGGGGGGAGGGGTGTAATAGTGAAAAGTAGGGTGACCATATGGAAAGGAGGACTGGGCTCCTGTATCTTTAACAGTTGCATAAAGAAGAGAATTTCAGCAGGTGTCCTTTGTATGCACATGCAGCACCTGGTGAAATCCCCTCTTCATCACAACCATTAAAGCTGCAGGAGCCCTGCCCTCTTTTGTATGTGGTCACTCTAGGCAGGGCTCCTGAACGGTTGTGATGAAGAGGGAGTTTCACCAGGTGCTGCATGTGTATACAAAGGATACCTGTTGAAATTCCTTTCTCTATGCAACTGTTAAAGACACAGGAGCCCGGTCCTCTTTTCGATATGGTCACCCCAGTAAGGGAGGTGCAACTTCACGGACCTTTTGTCAGTGGGCCCTGCAAGGGCACGGGCGCTCAGCAGCTGCCTGACCCTTGAAGTCTGTGCTGATTGAACAGAAGTGAAACTGAATGGTTTATCCATCTCTGGCTTTGAAATGTTTGCTTCGGGAGCAATAGCCACTTAAAATCAATCAATCAATCAATCAATCAATCAATCAAAGAGTAAACCCCAGTAATGCTTTTTGTCACGCAAGATGGGAGTAATAGCATTTTTCCTTTTCCTTTTCTTTTTAGAACTCCCCAGAAATGTAGCTAATTAATTAGATTTAGAGCGTCATCCAACGGAGGAAAATCGCGTATGCTTACTGTCGCTTCTCCGCCCGAGCATTTGTCCCTCATGACTCCCTCTTTCGAAAGAGGAAGTAAACAACCTGCACGCGGCCCATTCAGTGGGCTGTTTTGATCCCGCTGCTTCTTCTGCAACACAGCAGGAGATAGCGGCAACTTCCGTCTTTAAAAATTTTCTGGACTTACTGGGGTGTTTTTTTTGTGGCACGAAGAAGGCTAGAAGAGGCGTGAGGCACGTGGGAGGCAGACGCCGTCGTGAGAGGGGACCCACGAAAATCCATGAGTGCCCAGTAACGAGCGTGCAATAAAATGCTCTTCTAATGGAGCTCTAAATTTATTTATTTTCAGTGCTCATCCAGTCCTTCTAATGCAGTCCTCAAAATGGCCGGCAGCTGTCATTAAAGCAAATGATGTGGGGGACAAGCTTTGGATTCAGGGCTCCTCCTTCATGCCAATGTTGTTGTGTGGGTCAGAGTGAGAGGAGGATGAACAAGCAGTCTGCAATGGGGAAGAAGAGGAGCAGGACCAGAGGTTAGGACCTGGGACTGGCGCTCATCCATGCCAATCCTGGACACCAGCTCTGACCCTGAGCATGGTGCATGATCACAACTTTCAAAACCTGAGGAGCAACGAGACCTTAGTTGCACCTTTCCTCGGTGCATTCCCCTACCATCGATCTTCCAACGCTGACCCCTAGGGTGACCCTATGGAAAGGAGGACCGTTGTTAAAGATACAGGAGCCCTGTCCTCCTTTCCATGTGGCCACCCTACTCATGCCCAGAGCAGCTTTGTCAGTGTGAATTCCGCACGCCAGGCACCTGTTAATGGGATAGGAGCAGGGCCAGTCGCCAAATAGGGCAAATGGAAGAGAGTTCCATGGCAGCTCCGGACCAAAGAACAACTTTGAGCTCTGGGCCCAGGTAGCTGGAAGTTAAACATATTATGCATCCTTGTGGAGGGCAAACTGCTGATGTTGTGGCTCTCTAGAGCAAAAAAAAGAAAGCAAACCAAAAGTGCAGCATGCCGGCTTGTGTAGACCCTTAAGGGAAAAAATGGCTACAGTTTCCAAGGCAACAGCAAACAACTTGGGGACGGAAGCCCACAGCAGGGGCTGGCAAACAGATGAGCGTGTTGGAGGGGATGATAATCCTTGTTGGAGGGGATGATAATGGAGCAGCAATGATGCAAACAAGCTGAACATAAGAAGAGCCCTGCCGGATCGCAGCAAGAGCCCTTCTCTCCTCCCAGCAATCTGCTTCTGGCATTGGTTGGGCAGATGTCTCTGGGAAGCAGCCATACAGGGCCTGATGGCATTAGTCCCTCCTCCCACCCTCCACTGTCCGGCTCCAGAATCTTGATATTCAGGATACCCTGCCTCTGAACAAGGAGGTTCCATTTCGTAGAGTGACCCTATGAAAAGGAGGACAGGGCTCCTGTATCTTTAACAGTTGTGATGAAGAGGGCATTTCACCAGGTGCTGCATGCCTACAAAGGACACCTGCTGAAATTCCCTTTTCAATACAACTGTTAAAGATACAGGGGGCCCCTGTCCTCTTTTCCATAGGGTCACCCTAGCTAAGGTCCCTCTCCTGCAGGGAGCCTGGTGAAAGCCCCCATGTCTTTAGCCGTCTCCCAGACATTTAGCAAGAGATGCTTTGCCTGGCATAGAGATCAAGTGATGGGGGGAAAGGACGCCAGGCTAATTTCTGTGTTTTAAGTGGGTGCCATTAAAAGCCACCGGAAATCAATCAAGTTGCTCTCTCCTCACCCCAGAATCATTTTATCTCTGTGCCAGGAACAGCTTCACCTGCTGAATTTCTAGACACCTGCCTGCTGTGAGCAGCACAGGAGTAGGGTCAGGGAACAATGGTGGTGACCTTTTAGCAGCATCCCTGTGTATTACTATGCTGTCTTCACAAAGTATCCAGCTTTAGCTCCACCAACCTACATGGCAATTATCCAGACACATTCTTGCAGGGGAGCTTAGAGGCATCCCAGAAGGAGATAGGCCAATATGGAGAAATATTAGGGTGACCAGATACAAAACTGTTGTCATGAAGAGGGGATTTCACTGGGTGCTGGGTGCATACAAATGACACCTGTGAAATTCCCCCTTTCAATACAACTGTTAAAGAAACAGGACCCCTGTCCTCCTTTCCATAGGGCACCCTAGAAAGTCGAAGAAACTTAAGAAAGGAGAGCAGGCCGGGGCCTTGAACTTTCCCCCCAGCAGAGCAGACTAAGCTGGCAGGCAGAGCTTTCTCACTATGGTGACATGTATTCAGTGGAGGCTGGTGCCTCTGATTTTTCATGGGGCTCTGAATCCCTTCTGGATTTTAGTCAAAACCAACCAGAACTCTAACAGAGCCCTCAAAGCTGTGGGGCCTATTTGGTCATTGTGTTCAGCACCTTGGTGAGCTCCTTTAGAATCCTGGCTGGCTCTGACTAAAACCCCAAACGGTTTCACAGCCCCACCAAAACCGGAGCCGCCAGCCTCCACTGGATGTGTTCCATTTCTCTTTAACTTATAACAATGATTTCTAAATGTGCACTTATCCGTGTCAATGAACATAGGCACATGTTATTCAAATAGGGGGGCTCCTCTCCTAATAATAATAATAATAATAATAATATAATAATAATAATAATAATAGTAATAATTTATTTCTTACCCGTCTCTCCGTTTGGATCGAGGCGGGGAACAACAATATGATAAAATACATAAAACTGATTAAAACGTGACACACATTATTAAAACTGCATTAAAACATCCCAAATCATCCTAAAAACATTCCAAATATTTTCTTTTTGGGGGACCCATTTCCTCTTCGCGGGCCGTGCGCGGGCGGTGCTCCCCTCGTTCAAAGGAAGTGAGCGTATTTTGCCCGTGAAGGAACACGGCCTTGTGACGTCCGCTGGCCTCCTCTTTGCTTGTCACTGCTTTGGGGACCCGAAGCCTCCAACAGCTGGCCTGTGAGCGGCTGCCGCTGCCACCTCTCCCCGAGGCCCGGTCGGCCTGTGCCAGCCGGCCTGCCCGTTAGCAGATGGGCTCGGCGGTGGCAGCCATCAGCAGTGGCGCTCTCCGTGGTTGCCATGGTTACGCAAATGAAGCAGAGGCCTCGGCTGCCCGGATGAAGCAAGAGAAGCCGGGAGACCCATTTGGCTGTGAACAAATGGACGGACGCAAGACGTTTTGGTACGCAACGCCGCGGCAGCTGTCAGCGGCCAGCTCTGGCGTCAGGCCTTTCTGTGGCTCCTTCCTAAGAGGGACCCACCTATACAAACAGCCTGTCCATGAAAGCAGCAGTAAACGAGCTGTCGGAGGTCCCATTTGCGAAAAGAATAACGGCGGCTTGCGCAGATGCTCCGCCCTAGAAGCTGGCGAGGCCGGCATGGCAAGGAGCCATGCAATTTGGCTCTCCAACCACGCATGTCCCCTCTTAGCAGGTCTTCCTGCTGGGTGGGGTGAATCGGGTCCTGCAGAATCAGCTCCCCCCACGCGAATTAGGCCAGGAATCCATGGTATCAGGAGTGTCATGGCCTGCAGCGACGTACATAAATGTGCCATCGGCAATGCTTTTGTGCAAGTTTAAGTCTAGAAAAGGGAATTTCAGCAGGTGTCCTTTGTATGCATGCAGCATACAAATTCCCTCTTCATCACAATGGTTAAAGCTGCAGGAACCCTGCCCTCTTTTGTATCTGGTCAAGAGGGCAGGGCTCTTACAGGTTTAACTGCTAGGATGAAGAGGGAATTTCACCAGGTGCTGCATGCATACAAAGGACACCTGCTGAGATTCCCCTTTTCTATACAACTGTTAAAGATACAGGAGCCCTCCTTTCCATAGGGTCACCCTAGTCTAGGAACCTCCATGGTTCATCAGCTTGATACCATGCATTGCTCTCTCAATTATACTGCAAGTGAAATGCATGGTGTAAAAGTTGATGAACTCCATGATGCGTTGCGGCTATGAGCAAAACTCACCCAGCACCTTTCACTAAAGCCATCACTCCTCTTTGGGAAGCACCAAGTTTCATCTGTTTGTAACCACCAATCTGGAAATGCTCGACTGATTTACGTCAAGCTGGTGTGGGAGGGGGAGGGACTATAGTTTTGTGGTAAAACACAGCCTGGAGCTTCTCTACACGAGCAATTTGTTGGCCACTCACAGAAGTTTGCAGGTCCTTTACCCAACGTCATCAGCCTCCAGAATATCACCTGCACTTTCTCCCCCGTTATCCTGTTTTCAAAAAGATCGGAGATAACCTGAAATAAAAATTAACATGGCATATCAGCAATGTGTAATGCCAGGGTAGTGCTATAATACAGCCACTGGATGATGCTGTTGCATTGAACCTATAGATCATTACCAAAAAAGGAAGCTTTCCATTCCAAACCATGTGTTCGCTATCTAAAGGAGCCTATCGAAAGCCAAGAAGGACTCTGGAAGAAGAAAGCCCTGTGAGGATATGGGATTTTTGCTTAATGTAGAGAAGCTCTTTGTGTGCAGACAGTCCCAGGCTCTCTGCCTTAGAGAACTACTGTCTGTCAGAAGAAAAGAATACTGGTATAGATGACTCTGCATAAGGTAGTTTCACCATAAATTATGTTCATATATTTAATATTTATTAGATAAAGTGAGGAATCATGACCAGCCTTAGACTTTTAATTTTGCAAAATGCTTTACCGTCTTGACTGTGTTCCGCCCTCCCAACAACCCTGTGAGGTAGGCCATTATTATTCCCATTGTACAGAGGGGGGAACTGGAGTTGAGGAAGAAATTGGCTTGACGCCAACAAAAAAGATCCCATTATACAAGTGAGTTTTGAACCCATCTTGTCTCCATGCTAATGAGCGTCACACCCTAATATAATAGGATCCATTCCAGTTGAGGCCAGACTGCAGAATGCGTACATGCGCCCAAATTTACAAAAGAGTTGCTTGCTCCTCGTCTACTGATGGAAGCTCCAGGCAGCTTCAAAGTAGGTAGAAATGAAGCGGGTGAATTTGTCTCCCCCAGCGAAAGTGTTGCTGCTCGAATTTCTGACAGCCACGCAGCCATAAAAGCATAAGCGTAATAAAACAATTGGCAGTCCTATCTCACGAGGTTACGAAATGAGAGGGAGCCACTGTTTGCGCCTACCTCAGCCTAGGAGATTTTGCCTGTTTCGAACAGCAATCCAGCAAAAATCGCCTGGTCTCAGAGGAGCATTGCCCATTCAATGCTCTAGAATTGTCTCCTTTCAATCTGAAGGCGCATCCAGAAATGTGGATTTAGGGTGCAATCCTATGCATGTTTAGACAGGAAAAAAATCTGACAACTCCCAGCATGCCCCAGCCCACTGGCTGGGGCATGCTGGGAGTTGTCAGATTTTTTTTCTGTCTAAACAATGCATAGGATTGCACCCTCAAATGTGTAAATACTGTATAAATTCCTGAAAAAATAAATTCATAAATCATAAAGAAATGGGGAGGGCCCCCCCACAATCCCAAATTAGGTCATTCTTACCCTTACTCATTACAAGGATAAAATCCTATACCCATTTACCTGGGAGTATGCTCCTACTGAACTTAATATCAGTCCTTATCCTAGCCAGGCAGGTGGGTGGGTCTTTTCTTGTGAGTGGCAGGAATAACATTTACCACCACAGGGCCAAGTCCTGGCCACCTCCAATTTGAAATTCATGGGGGGAAAGGGGGGGACTGCCGCTGTATTCATGTCCTGCATGTGGGCTTCCCGTCGGGATCTGGTTGATCACTGCAGGAAACGGGATACTGGGTTAGAAGGGATCTTGGTTAAATCCAGCATGGCTCTTCGTGAATGCATGTAGGCAGTGGAGACTGGTGGATCCGATGTCAGTGGGGTGGTGAATCCGCTCCAGGTTTCAGTCAGAACTTAAAGGAGCTGTCCAAACACCTTGGATAGCTCCTTTAGAGTTCTGACCGGTTCTGAATGAAACCCGGAGCGGATTTGCTGCCCCACTGACCTTGGAGCCGCCAGCCTCTACTGCATGTAGGAATCTATCTGTGGCTATTACTGAGGTTACTTGTAGGGCTATCTTATTTATTTTATTTTATTTACCATATTTATATACCATTCCACATCCGAAGATGTTGGAGTGGTGAACAGCAGATAGGATAAAAGAATAAAAACACCACTTTACAATAATTAATATATATATGTTTTTAAAAAGAAATAGAATTCTGATATAATTGGGTCTTGATAAACTGTGGCTGGTCACTCAAGGAAGGCTTCCTGAAATAACAATGTTTTCAAGAGGTGTTGGAAGCCACACAATGTTGGTGCCTGCTTAGCCTCCAAAGGCAGGGAATTCCATAGGAAGGGGGCCACCACAAAGAAGGCTCTTCTTCTGGCAGACTCCAGTTGGAGCATAGGTCCATGTGGAACCACCAGGAACATGTCCTTGGATGACCTCAGTGATTGGGCAGGTTGGTAAGGGAGAAGGTGCTCCTTTGTTTAGGGCTTTGTACATTAGTACCAGAACCTCAAACCTGGCTTGGTAGTGAATAGGCAGCTAGTGCAGTTCCCTCAGCAAAGGAGATGCATGATGAAAAGGGATAGCTCCTGACAACAGCTGAGCTGCTGCGTTCTGCACTAGCTCCAGCTTCTGGAGCAGCCTTCAGGCAGCTCCACATAAAGTGCATTGCAGTAATCCAGTCTTGAGGTTACTAATATCTGTACCACTATGGCCAAGCTATCCCTGTCCAGGAGAGACAGATTCTTCATCCATATGAATCTGCCCAGGCCTTGCAATTGGCCTCGGATGACTGCCTGCTGGCCTGGGTTTAAGAGATACCAGGTGGGTCGGTATCAGGGACAGAAACTTTTTGGTGGTGGCCCCTCAGTTGTGGAATTCCCTCCCCAATAAAGGTGCTTGCTGACCTTCATGGGTTTCTTTCAAGCAGACCATAAAAACATGATTTCCCCCCCCCCCCCACGCTGCTTTTTATTGAAAAATTCCCTGGTTTGATTTTAGTGAAACATTAAAATAAAAATAAATTTACTTAAACATTGAAACACCTTTAAAATGTAACTATAGCTCCTTAAGTGTTGTAAGTAAACCTGTGAGGGCCCTGCCTAAAGGGTGGGATACAAATCTATGCAATACATAAATACAGTTAGTTAAATGGAACCTCTCTGGTCAGAGGCAGTATACCTGTGGGTATAGCGCACAAGCCAATGGAAGGAATCATTACCTTCAATAACTGCTTGTGAGTTTCTTGGAGGCCCCTGGCTAGCATCATTGGATACTGAAGGTTGGGCTAGAAGAGCCTTCTCCAGATGTTTTGGACTACAATTCCCCTCTGCCACGTCAGGCAAATCCAATGGTTGGGAATGATGGGAGTTCTAGCCCAACACATCTGGACAGATCCAGGTTGGGGAAAGCTTGATGGACCTTTGGTCTGATCCAGTAGGGTTCTTCTTTGACCTTTGCACATGCCTCTGCTCTAAGAGGTTTGGGGAACAGCAGGCTGTGTTAGGGCCCAGCCTTGCTATGGCTGGGAGTGGGGGAGACGTTGCTGCAGCCTCTTGCTCCAGGGCAGAAGGTGGATTCCTGCTCTTGCCTAATCATTACTGCAGGCCTCAAAGGGACTGGCGATGAGAGAATCAATTGATCTTGATTAATTATCAGTCAACCTGGCAGAGAACAAGGTCAAGATATCTCCTTAGGAGATGTACTTTGGGTCCTGAACGGCCATAAAACCAGAGAACTTGCAGATTGCAGAAATTGGCAACAAAGCCATTTGAAAAACATTATCCTACAATTGCCACAATCTCTCTCTCTCTCTCTCTCTCTCTCTCTCTCTCTCTCTCTGCTCCAGATGGGTCTTTTTTTAGGGCTGTGCATCGCCTTGGGCCGAATCCCTGAATCTGAGCCAAGATGGGCAAATCTGAGGCGGTATCGGGTCAGCCCGAGGTGCCCTGAGGCCGAAACAGAACAGCACTGAAGTCTCAGGGCACCTCGGGCCAATTTCGGGTAGTGCTGGGCCGCTCCCACCCACCCGGGAAAGCCAGCTCAAGGCCAGCCGTGAGTCCTGGAGAGTACATTGGATTCACCAGACTCGCCTCCCTTTCCTTCCCCGCCCTCCTCGCCCTCCCTAGTCACGTCTCGCCATCACCGCTGCCAAGTCTTTCCTTTAAATTGCGTCCTCCTCCCTGAGAGCCAAGCCGTGATTTAAAGTTACCACGGGGCTCTCTGTTTTTAATATATCTATGGCCACAACCTATGGCGGCTGTGAAGGACCATAGATATATTAAAAGCAGAGAGCCCCGTGGTAACTTTAAATTGTGATTCAGCTCTCAGGAACGAGAATGCAATTTAAATGTAAGTCTTGGTGGCAGTGGCTCTGGGTTGGGGGTGGGTGAGGGGGGGAAGGCGAAGGGGATGAGGGGGTTGTGAACAGGGAGTGGAGGAGTTCCATGGACTTCTGGTCAGCCTTGTGGCCGGCACCCAAGGACCCACAAGGCCGACCTGCTTCAGGAGGGGACAAACCTCTCTTTGACTTTGGCCCCGAGGAGAGGCAGGCACCCCCCCAAAGGTGAGTTGAGGGGGTAGGCTGTGTATCGCCCTACCTTTTTCCCTGCAATTGCCTTACCTGATTCATGGGATTTTAATGGGGTCCAGAGAGCATCACCTCCCACTCATAACCTTCCTGTTTTATCCGGGAAAATCTGTTAAGGAAGAAAAAAAATGGCATAGATGCAAAACACATTAGGTCAGTTAGCACTAGAGACCCTCCATCTGGGAACACCCACACACCCCACACACCTTCTCTCTCTCTCTCTCTCTCTCTCACACACACACACACACACACACGAGGTGAAGCTTTCAGAAGACCCGTGCTGGATCATGCCTAGCGTTCTGTTCACACAGTGGCTTGACTAGATGGGCCTTTGGTAAGACGAAGTCGGACATGAGTGCAACCACACCCTCCCTCTCATGTTCCCCAGCAACTGGTATACATAGGCACACTGTTAGGGCTGGCATCAAGGGTAGGCATGGTCAGGCACCTGACAAGGGCCCATACCACAGGAGGGGCCCACTGGTAAGAGCTCCTTGGACTTCTTTCTCCCCTCCTCCATTCCAGCCTACCTGTTCACCTGCCTCACGCTGTGGCCCAGACAACAGTGTTGGTGAGGAGGAGCAGGAGATGCCACGGCCTCCTTGTTCCCTGGCTCTTTGGCTGCCAAGCAAGCAAGTGGGAGCCAGGAGGAGGAGGAGGAGGAATAGCAGTTGGAAACAATGGTGGTGAGAAGGTATAAGGCTGAGGGAGGGGACTCACTGAGGGTCTTATTAATTAATTAATTTATATTTATATACCACAATATTGCACATCTCCAAGCCATTCACATACAAATATTAAAAACCCTATTAAAACACACCATCAAAACTCGATCACAAACAATTTCAACAAAAGCACACAAAACAAATTCGTCTAAGGTATGCTATTAAAAACAATGGAAAAAACAAGATTAACAATTCAGAAACGACACAAAAAAAATTGAGTAAAATGGAGCACCCTATGATCGATTGTGATTATCTGCACAGCAGAGAAGACCTTGGGTGAACAAGGGCATTTTCAGGAGGTGTTTCAAAGATACGACGAAGGGCTTGGCTTGCCCAAAACCAGGGCTTGGCAATGGGCAAGTAGATGGGCTCCATGAAAAAAAAAAATTAAATAAATTACACTCTCATCTCTAATGGTATGTGTTTGTGGGTGGGTGGGTGTGGAGCAAGCCAGGGTGGTGTAGTGGTTAGAGTTTTGGACTGGGAGATCCAGGTTCTAGTCCCCACTCGGCCATGTAAGCTCGCTGGGTGACTTTGGGCCAGTCACAGACTCTCAGCCCAGCCTACCTCACAGGGTTGTTGTGGTGAGGATAAAATGGAGAGGAGGACGATTATGTTCGCCGCCTTGGGCTCCTTGGAGGAAAAAAGGCGGGATCTCAATGCAATAAATAAATAAAGATCTAACTGGAACAGGCCCAGACGAGAGAAAGAGGCCATAGCTCAGGGGTAGAGCCTCTGCTTTGCATGCAGAAGGTCCCAGGTTCGATCCCTGGCATCTCCTGGTAGGGCAGAAGAAACTCCTGCCAGAAAGCCTGGAGAGCTACTGCTGCCGGTCAGTGTTGACAGTAGATGGATCCAAGGTCTGACCTCTGCTTCTCATGTTCCGATATTCCTTTTGCCTGCTCTTGTTTCCCTCACTCCTCTTCCCCCCCCCCTCCGGCAGGGCTGTTGATATCAGTTAGTCCTGGGGGTGCATGGCTAGTCCAACCGGAGCAGGCCCTCATGGTCTTCTGCCTTGCGCAAGAGTCTGTAAATCCAGTCACCAACTATTTTTTTCCCACCAAATAAATTAGGTAAGATTTAGTATAAGGAAGGTTCAAGATGGTCCTCCGCCACACCAGTGGAACAACAACGTCCCTGTAGGAGATAAAACCCAGTAGAGTAGACATCAGAACATGAGAACATAACAAGAGCCCTGCTGGATCAGACTGAGGGTCCATCTAGTCCAGCACGCTGTTCCCACAGTGGCCAACCAGCTGTCGACCGGGGACCCACAAGCAGGACATGATGCAACAGCACCTTCCCACCCATGTTCCTCAGCAACTGCTTCACACAGGCTTACTTGCCTCAGATACTGGAGGTAGCGCATAGGCATCAGGACTGGTAGCCCTTGATAGCTGTCTCCTCAAGGGATTTATCCAATCCCTTTTTAAAGCCATCCAAATTGACGGCTATCACTACATCTTGTGGCAGTGAATTCCATAGTTTAACTCTGCGAGGGAGGGAAGATTGAGCACCTTCCCTCCCATCTCGTTCTCCGGCCTTTCTCATCTGGGTGCAAAATGGGGGGGGGGAATGGCCACCCGCATGGAAGTGCCCCCAGGCAGACCATCCTTCAAGGACTCGATGTCTCCTGCTTTCCTTTCACAGCACAGTGTTGCATCGCGGTCTTCATCCTCCTCCTCTTCACCCGCTTCTGGCTGATCAGCGCGCTCTACGCTGCGTGGTGGGCCTTTGACTGGGACACACCGAGCAAAGGTGGGAGGAAGCTCAGGTGCACCCGGAACTGGCTTACCTGGAGGTACATGAAGAACTATTTCCCCATCACGGTAAGTGTGGATATGGGGAGGGGGGGGGGTGACAGGTGGGCTGTGATACCCGATGTAGCTTTTTGGCTATCCTTCCCATGGCTCCCAGAAATAGAGTCAGGGTGCCTCTACAAGAGAGGTTTAAAGCTCTTTCAAGGCTGATTAAAATTTTTACCTCTACAAGAGAGGAGTGCAAATTGGGGGCTGAGGTGCTTTAAACATCCGATTATGCGCATTATTGAATGCTCGTTAAACCGCGAGTTTTAATTTGCGGCGGCAGTTAAAGTGCCTTACCGCCGTGTAAACATGCGATTCTCCGCATGTCAACAAGTTTAAACTTTAAAGCGCATTTCGGTCGTCCCGTAATGTGCTTCGCCACCTCTCATACAGAGGTATTAGGAGTAAATGCGCTTCCGCGAATATGCGCATAATTGGGCAGCCAGGTGCCAAAACGAATCCTTCTAGAGCGGGTCTTATAAGGAAATATGTGTTCAGTGGAGGCTGGTGGCTCTGCTGTCAATGGGGCGGCGAGTCTGCTCCGGGTTTCAGTCGGAACCAGTCAGAACTCTAAAGGAGTTAATCCAAGGTGCTCTGCTCGGTGACCATATGGAAAGGAGGACCAGGCTCCTGTATCTTTAACAGTTGTATAGAAAAAGGGAGTTTCAGCAGGTGTCGTTTGTATGCATGCAGCACCTGGTGAAATTCCCTCTTCATCACAACAATTAAAGCTGCAGGAGCCCTGCCCTCTTTTGTATCTGGTCACTCTAGTATAGCTCCTGCAGCTTTAACTGTTGCAGTGAAGAGGGTATTTCACCAGGTGCTGCATGCATACCAATGACACCTGCTGAAACTCCCTTTACTATACAGCTGTTAAAGATACAGGAGCCCTGTCCTCCTTTTCATATGGTCACCCTATGTGTGTCTTGAGGGGGTGTTCTTGGGATTAGCAACCACCCTGGAAGCTAATGGGAAGACTTTGGGGGGGTATGGCTTGGATCCCTGAACCATCAGTCACCTTTCCCTAATATAGGAGTTTAAGGATCAAACTTGATATTTAACTAAGGCCCCCTCCACAAGGATGCGCTTTTGCGCCTGGTTCCGGGATTATGTGCATTATCGCGGAGGCGCATTTACGCCTAATCCCTCTGCACGGGAGGCGGCGAGAGGCGGTGAAGCGCATTAATTCATGTCCAAAAAGCGCTTTAGAAGACATTAACGCGCATAATCGCTTGTTCACACCGCGATAATGCGCTTTAACGGCCGGAGAAAAATAAAAGTCGCTATTTAACGCGCATTCGAAAATGCGCATTATCGGGGAAATAACGCGCCTGTACGCCCGTTTTGCGCTCCGCTGGTGTGGAGGTAAAATTTATAATGAGCCTCTAAGGCTCATTAAACGTCTTGTGTGGAGGAGGCCTAAAACTGCAAGTTAGGTCCAGTTAAGTGTGCAGGAACCCGGCTGTGTTCCATTTGGCCAATAGATGGCGCCACTCAATCAAAATTTACTACCTAGAAACTATTGTGGGTCATTCTGGAATGTCAAAGACATTTTCAGATAATCGTTCAGAAGGATTTCAGGGGAAATGTTCTTAAGGGAATTTTTGACAAGGATCACCTCTTCAGAGAAACATGAAGGGAAACACAGGGAGGCACAGTTTGTTTAACCAAAGAGGAACTGAATTGGAAATCAACTGACCAGCTTGATTCTGTTTCTCAGAGGTTGAGTAAAAAACGCAGGTGGTGCAGTCTCAACCTGCTATTTGTTGCATTAAATTCCCCAGAGATTGTTTGCTTTTGAGCAAATCTTGTATAGTTTAGATTTTAATAGGGTGACCCTATGAAAAGGAGGACAGGGCTCCTGTATCTTTAACAGTTGTATTGAAAGGGAAATGTCAGCAGGTGTCCTTTGTGTGCAGGCAGCACCTGGTGAATTTCCCTCTTCATCACAACTGTGAAAGCTGCAGGAGCTACACTAGAGGGACCAGATACAAAAGAGGGCAGGGATGAGCCTGCTGGATCAGACCGAGGGTTCATCTAGTCCAGCACTCTGTTCCCACAGTGGCCAAGCAGCTGTCAACCAGGGACCCACAAGCAGGACATGACTGCGACAGCATCCTCCTACCCATGTTCCCCAGCAACTGGTGTACACAGGCTTACTGCCTCTGCTACTGAAAGTAGCACATAGCTATGAGGACTAGTAGTCATTGCTCGCCTTCTCCTCCAGGAATTTATCCACCCCCTTTTTAAAGCCGTCCAAATTGGTGGCCTTCACTACATCTTATGGTAGCCAATTCCATAGTTTAGCTATGTGGTGTGTGAAGAAGGACTTCGTTTGATCTGTCCGGAAACTCCCACCAATCAGCTTCATGGGATGACCCAAATGGATTCTTCCCCACTCTGATGGGAGAGGAGGGGTCATAGTTCAGTGGTAGAGCAGCTGCTTTACAGACAGAAGAGTCCCAGGTTCGATCCCCAGATAGGGAGTAAAACGTCTCCCTATCTACATTCTCCAAACCATATACCACTAATTTCACAGGGTCAATTCTAAGTAGGACTTGGGTTGGATTTTACCCCAACACATTTCTTCTGGCCTCCAGTTTTGTGGACTGTAGTCCACTCCATTACTTGCAAGGAGATTGATGGAGTATTATTAATACTCCATGCATCTGATGAAGTGGGCTGTAGCCCACAAAAGCTTGTGCCAGAATCAATGGGTTCATCTTTAAGGGGCCACAAGGCTTTTCATTGTTTTCGCTGCACTCAGGCTAACAGGGCTACCCCTCTGGCAAGGGTTGCTGTTCTGGATGCCGATGCTAGTTTCCCTGGTTTGCGGCAGTGTGTGCGAGAGAGGTTTCTTAAGCACAAAAGGATTAGTTGCTCCTCCCAAGAGATTAACCAGGGCCTTCTAATCTCCTCCTAATATCTCTGTGGTGCAAACTAAATGAATGTGTCTTGGGATAAGGAGGCAAAGAGAGACGGCTCGCCTCCCTCCCTCTGTCCGCTGCTAATCCTGGAAGTGACACCAAAAGACCCTTCAGGAGAAAGAGAGAGAGAGAGAGAGGGAGGGAGGGAGGGAGAAGAGAGAGCACAGGCCGGGGGGCAGGGGGCAGTTTGCTACTCTGAGGAGAGGAGGAAGCCCCCCTGCACGGACAGGGGAACAGGGCCAGCCCTAGCATTTGGCAGAATGACGTGGCTGCCTCTGGTGACTGATTTGGAGTGTTTAGAAATGGCAGCAAATCAAATGGTTAGATGATTCCTTTATTATTGTTGTATTTTTACTGCCAGGGTGGAGACAGGCAGATGCAGGATTTTCTGCCAAAGGTGCCATAATAACTTGACAGCCTTGGATGCTATGCAGCTTGGTTGTTGTTGTTGTTGTGGTTGTTGTTATTATTATTATTATTATTATTATTATTATTATTATTTATTACTACTATCTCTTTCTCGTTCATGGCGTTTTTTTGAGACAGACATGACGGGCTTTGCCAAGTCAGGCTGACTTTTATAGATTCAGGAATTTCCTGACTATTGAGCATGTTTTAATTATGACTCTGCTTTCTGGATGTTGGTGTGAATGTATTCTGTATAGTTTTTTGATGTGATGCCGGTGACTGAGGTGACTAACGGAATAACTGTGACCTTTTCCTGTTGCCATAGTTCTTTGACTTCCGTGCCCAGTGGTGTATATTTGTCTCTCTTTTCTTCTTCCTGTTCAACAACGTTTTTGTCATTCGGTATTGCTATGTCGATGAGGTATGTGTGTATTTTTCTTTTTTGTCTATGACCATTATGTCTGGTCGGTTGCAAGGTATTGTCTCCTCCGTATGAATTGTTCTGTCCCGGTATATTTTATGATCTGAATTTTCCAGGATTGTTTAGGGGGAGCATGTATAGTATGGTGTAGGTTGTTTGATAAGGTTTAATTTGATGGCCAGTTGTTGGTGAATTATTATTATAATTATTATTATGATTATTTCTATACTGCCCGATAGCCAAAGTTCTTTGGGCCAGATCTACACCTTGTGTCAAATCATTACGAATGTGGGATAAAAAGCAGGAAATAACACTATGAAAGCAGTATATGGAAGGTGGGCTGTGGCCTAACAGTTATCAGTGCACTTCAATACTCTTATAAAGCAGCAGTGTAGTTCTAGCCTGGGTGGTTTACAAAAAGTAAAACTGTTAAAATACATTATACAAAGTGTAAAACCATTTACATAAAATCATATAAAAAGACAGCACATACACAGACAACAGAGAATAGAAATCCAAAACAATTTTAAACCAGAAGAAAAACACAGGACTTGATTAAAAACTTATTTTAGGTGTGTTTGCTGCTTGTCTCAGGCACCAAAATATCTCGGGGCACCCCTTGCGCTGTGGGTATTCAACCCTCACCATGATCAAAATTCTGCATCTTAGGAAACCAAATTTTGAGGTGCGCAAAAACGGATTCTGCAGCCTGAACGAATCATCTGGATGAAGGCAGCCTGGAGTTTACCTGTAATGTAGTGATGTTTCTGAGGCAGTTTTCCTCTGGGAAAATTTCTTCTGAATGTACTCTGCATCAGTGAGGGAAACAATATCTGTGCACTGTCTCAGAAATGCTGCCGATGAAGCTGCCTTCTGGAGCCATCAAAGCCCAGGACTGTTTGCTCTGATTGGCAGCATTCCTCTAAAGCAGCCATCTGTACTGCAACTCCCATCATCCACAGTTCCTAGCCCTGCTACTTGACATCGTCAACTGAACAGTCTTTTAGAATTTCAGAAAGCTATAAAGACTAGTCTCTTCTGGCAGGCATATCCAGTGGAATTTTAGAATGTTTTTAGGATGTTTTTAGGATGTTTTATTGCTATTTTAATAATGTGCAACTTGTTTTTAATCAGTTTTATGTATTTTATCATATTTTATATTTACTGCTGTTCCCCGCCTCGATCCAAATGGAGAGGCGGATAAGAAATACATTTATTGTTGTTGTTGTTGTTATTATTATTATTATTATTATTATTATTATTATTATTATTTGTGGGGCAAGTGCTGTATTGAAAATATCTCCCATATTTTTTCAACCATTCTCATAAAATTTGCTAGAAAAGGAACTGCTTTTGGGGAAAAAAAAGAAGAATATTTTGGAGGACTTCTCATGAATGGGGTTTGGAGTTCTTTTACTTACCTTACTTATGAAGTAGCTGAGTGGAGTGTATGGCTGAATTCGGACGACACGATAGTCAATGGTGGGGTAATAATCAACTTTACAGTTGTTCATCTAGGGGGTATCCCCACACAACATGGTAATAAATAATCAACTGTGGTGTGGATTAGGATCAGAGCTGAGTTGACTATGGCAGCAGCCTGCAGCCACCCCAGCTTAAATTAAAGCCTAAAGGAAGACATCATGAGGTAACTTCTCTCATATGAGGCCCTTTCAGATCAATTTGGGTGTGGGTGTGTGGGTAGGGTGACCAGATAAATTCCAGGTCAGGGCTCATGTAACTTTAACAGTTGAAGAGAAAAGGGAATTTCAGCCAGTATCATTTGTATGCAATTAGTTCCTGGTGAAATTCCCTCTTCATCACAACAGTTAAAGTTGCAGGGGCCCTGCCTTCTTTTGGATATGGTCACTCTAGTGTAGTGCCTGCAACTTTAACTGTTGTGATGAAGAGGGAATCTCACCAGGAACTAATTGCATACAAATGACCCTGGCTGAAATTCCCTTTTCTCTTCAACTGTTAAAGTTACATGAGCCCTGACCTGGATTTTATCTGGTCAGTCTATGTGTGGGTGTGTGGGTGTTGTGGGCACTCTCACAAGATGGCTGACACAGTGGGGCTTGCCCATGCATAAAATGACTGCCATGGTGGGCGTGGCCAGTCACAAAACACTAATTTCCCAGAAGGCAGCTGGTAACACCAAAAGAAAAAAATAGCTTGACTAAGGATCTAAGTACAAGGTAGAGATGGGATCTGAAAGGCCAAACCACTCTTTTGAACTCAAATAAAGGTGGCAAAGGAGGCAATCTTAAGAAATAAAATAAAAACAAGGAGAAAAATAGAAGTTGGTGGGGCGCCAAGAGGAATGTCCTCAGGCAAAATAGTCCCCAATTTAGACTTTCCCCAGTTTGGCCTTATGCATCAACACGGATCTCTTTGGTTGATGATGCAGTGCAAACTCATCACAACTGGAATATGGGTGTACAACGAGACCAAGGTAGAAAGAGGGAGTGGAATTGAAGGGGCAGGGAATACATGGAAGTTGGGAGTGAGCCTGCTGCTATGATCCATCATCATCATCATCATCATCATCATTATTATTATTTACATTTCTATACCGTCCCATAGCCGACGTTCTCTGGGCAGTTTGCAAAAGATTAAAACTTTGAACGTTAAAAATCGATATACAAAATTTAAAAAACATAAAAGCATAAAAACGGACAGCATATCAAAACAATATACATTTAAAACAATTGTGAACTCTCAGCCAGGCCTAAATATAGCTCTGGGGTCAATTAAAAACTCAATATATGCTGTTCAATGCCGGGGAGAAAAGGGAAGTCTTGACCTGGCGCCAAAAAGATAACAGTGTTGGCGCCAGGCGAGCCTCGTCGGGGAGATCGTTCCATAATTGAGGGGCCACCACTGAGAAGGCCCTCTCCCTTGTTGCCATCCTCCAAACTTCCATGAGAGGGTCCATGGCTCAGATCCCCGGCATCCCCAGGAAGGGCTGGGAAACCTGCCTGAAACCCTGGAGGGTCATATTCAACAATACAGTCATATTTGACAATACTGGGCTAGATAGAATAATGGCCTGACTTAGTATAAGCCAGCTTTCTATGTTCCTATGCACCCACCCCCTTCTCTACATATTCACCTTCCCTTGTTTGGTCACAAGAACAGGGTTTTAGTATCTGAAATAGTGTGCTAGTCTTCTGCTAACAATATCGTTGATCTTTAAACCAAGTCCGCAGGGCACAACTCCTCTTGTCCGCAAGGCAGAAAAGGAACCCTGACATGTAAATATGGTGTGTTGTGTGTATGTGTGTATGTGTGTATGTGTGTATGTGTGTGTGTGTGTTTCTTCCAAGTGATAGGGTCAGAGCAGTTAATGTTTCACTTGATTTCCTTAGCTAAACTCATCGTGTTTTCCATCCTTCCACTTGATTCCAGAATTTAGATCTCTCACTTTCAAACCACCTTCAACTGTCCAAACTAAACTACTAATTGGAGGTTTCCGTCCCAGGGATGGGATAGTCAAGTACAAAAGACATGGGAGCGCCAGTATTTTTTTGTAGTTGGGTAGGAGTTTGGCACATGGAGCTTGTCATGAAGAAATTGGGAAAAGGCCCACCTCATAGAATCATAGAATAGTAGAGTTGGAAGGGGCCTATAAGGCCATCAAGTCCAGCCCCCGTCAAGCTTCTCTCTTCAACTCAACCATAGGCATGTGCAACAAATTTCATTCGGGTGTGCAGCCAGGGATTTATTTTTTTAAAGATGAACATTTATTGAATACTCAGTCATAAAGGACATTATTTTCATTCATTTATTTATTAAACACTGTAGACACTGCTACCCTACTCTGCATTTGGCTTGCCTGACCGAGGGAGGGCGGTGGAGCAGCCGGAGGGCAGCTGGAGGGCCGTTCCTGCTGCATCTGGATCCCCCTCTGATTCCCTACGCAATGCCCCCCTCAATTTGGTCCTTATTGCTTGAGACATTAGGGTGAGCCTAGGCACACCCCTTGTACACGCCTATGAACTCGACCAACCTAATTTGCAATTCCTAGACTTATATCCGGATCAGTTGTCCTTTGGATTTTGCACTACTCTGAATTCTGCAATGTGCTTCTCAGCTCCAAAATTCCATACAAAAATATTAGGGAACAGGGCTTAGAGATACACCCACATCTTAGGGAAAGTTGCATATCAAATGCATGCATTAGGGAATGTTGGGTATGAAAATAAACGTCATTTTTTTTTGTATGTGGTTTAAAAAATTGAAGAAGGATGCAGAAATGAGATGGAATGGATTTAGGATTGGATACAGTGTCAGCCCCAGGTTTTTGAGGGCCCCGGGGCAAGAATTCCTCAAATTCCTGCCCACATTTAAAGATCCTTAGGAGATGCTTTTCTCTCTGTCACGTCACTATCAGAGGCAGATTTGATGAGAGCATGGGGCAGGGCTTTCTCAGTGGCTGCTCCCAGGCTTTGGAATTCCCTGACAAGAGATGCCAGTCCACCTTGATCTCTATTGTCCTTCCACTGACAGGCAAAGGCATTTTGATGCAGGCAGCATCTAAGAAGATTTGCTGCTGAATTGGCTTTTCAGTTTAGTGTGTGCTGTTAATTCTTTCTTCTTGGTGTGCATTTAGTTGACTCCTATTCTCGTCTGTGTTTTATGTCAGCTGCCTTGAACGCTAGTTTCAGTGGAAAGACGGGATACAAAACTTAAACAGTGATAAATAAAACGCATGTCTGCCTCCACCCCTAGCAGCAGGAATTCCCTAGCGTTTCTCCCCCCCCCCCCTTTTGCAAAAGTGGAAGGGGTTACCAAAGGAAGGGAGGGTTCACTAGTTCCAGGAGAATCTTTACAGGGCCTGCTCTTAGCTGCAAATGATGGCCCAGATCCGTTGTAATTGAAGTAGGGGCGCTCATTTTATCAAGGAGCCCTGCTTCAAACCTGGAGCAACGCTATGGAAAGGAGGACAGGGCCCCTGTATCTTTAACAATTGCATAGAAAAGGGAATTTCAGCAGGTGTCCTTTGTATGCATGCAGCACCTGGCGAAATTCTCTCTTCATCGCAACAGTTCAAGCTGCAGGAGCCCTGCCCTCTTTTGTGTCTGGTCACTCTAGTGTAGCTCCTGCAGCTTGAACTGTTGTGATGAAGAAGGAATTTCACCAGGTGTTGCATGCCTACGAATGACACCTGCTGAAATCCCCTTTTCTATACAACTGTTAAAGACACAGGAGCCCTGTCCTCCTTTCCATAGGGTCACCCTGTAAATCATCACTCTGTGAATCTACCTATTTATGTTTCGACAAGTGAAAAATGCTACTGTGGTTGCCAGGTGTTTGGACTGTTGTCCGAGGCAGAGCAGGGCAGCTGGAGAGAACCGCCTGGCCTGGACAGAAATATGTACACACGTACAAACTCACCATCCAATCATCTGGATAATGCTGCGCTCACACCTCTTGCCTCCTCCGCCCCTTTGCCTTCCTCAAATAACAAACTCCGAAGAAGAGCCACTAAACGAGATGACCTTGCGTATTGAGTGGGACAGGTTATGTCAGGCCTCCGTGCTCCTCCTAGGATGAGAAGGCGAGTGCCATGGCAACTGGGAGTTGAGTGATGGATGGGGCATCGCAAACATGGAGAGCTACTCATTAAAAAGAAACATTCGCTCTTTAGCAAATGTACTGATCGTTTATGCTCGCTCCACAATTTTTGGGGTGGTTGCCGCCAGCCATGAAGATGCCATCTGTCCCCATGGGTGTTTCAGGAGGCATTATCCTCCAGGAGATATCTCCTTAACTTCAGTGGCTTATCTCTAGACACTCCTAAGGTTAGACTTCCCCAGCCTGGTTCTATGCTGGCATGGGGTGGGGGTTTTCTAGGATCTGTAGTCCTACACATCTGGGCAGCACCAGATTGGGGGGAGGCACAGTGGAGGCTGGTGGCTTCGATGTCAGTGGGGCAGCGAATCCGCTCCTGGTTTCAGTCAGGACTAATCAGAACTCTAAAGAAGCTATCCAAGGTGCCGTTGGAACCAGCAGCTTCCACTGGGTCTAGGACTTGTAGTCCAACACATCTGGGGGGGGGAATCAGGTTGAGAAGACTGCCTCTGGGGCTCGCCACACAATAGCTTCAACATCCTACTGGGGCAGCCATGGGATTGCTCTTGAAACCAGTTTTCAGCCTGTGTGAGATACGTCTGTGGCCGCGTCTTGTGGCAGGAGGCCCCATCGATTAAAGTATTTCACGTTCTAAGAAGACGTCATGGGGCCAGGTGGCCAACGTGTGCCTCAGGAACCAGTTGCGGCTCTTTGGTGGTCCAGGTGTGGATCTTGAGCCAATGAAGGTGTCCGCAGCTCCCAGCATCCTCCCTGAGAGGCTGATGCGCCAGGCAACTCTTGTCCTCTGCAGCCGCATGGGCTGCAGGTGCCTCTGAGGGAAAGGGGAACCATCTAGCATACAGGAGAGAGAAGGGACTGAGGGAGCACTGACAGTTTGCAGGGGAGGCCCAAGCCTGAGGCAAAGAACAAGATGGTGCCTCCTTCCCAGTCCACACACTGAAGCTGATTGGACTGGCAGCTGGATCTTACTCCAGTGCTGGCAAAGGCCTGGTGTCCTCCACTTCATGTGTGGCAGCAGGCTAGCCGAGGAGTGTCGTTTCCATTTGTGTGGCCTTCGTTTCTCTGTCCTCCAACAGCGAGAAACAGGCAGAGAGCTTATGAAGACCAGTTTGGAGGCTGCCATTACTGCCCCCAGCATATGCTGCCTGAGTCAGTTGCCTCGCTCTGCCTGAGGATAGGGCCGGCCCTGAGGAGGGAGGAGACTGCTGGAGAAGCACAGAGGGGGCAGAGACAGCAGCAGCTACCTAAGAGGTCTGTGGAGAGCAAGGAAAGGAGAGAGAGAGAGAGGGAGAGGGAGAGGGAGGGAGGGAGGGAGAACATCTTTGCTGGTTGTTGAAGACTAAGAGTAGAGTAGGAGACTCAGCCATGAAGGAACATACAGAAACCCAGAGCAAAGAGGAAAAAAAAGGGGTGTACTCAGACCTGGAGAGGGGCAAGAGGTCAGTCAGTATTGCCCCCCCCTTTTGGATACCTGTGGCCACCTTGCAAGGAGGTGGCCCAGGTGACAGGGGCCTTCTTCCATTTTCCCCTCTCCCCCCTGCATGGAAGCAGAGAACATAGAATCATATCATAGAATAATAGAGTTGGAAGGGACTTATAAGGTCATCAAGTCCAACTCCCCTACTCAATGCAGGAATCTACCTTAAACCATACCTGACAGATGGCTATCCAGCTGCCTCAATCAGTGGAAGAAATTCAATGGGGACGTTTTTGTGGGCCGCGCAAGACATTTTTGTGGGCCGTACATGGGCCGTGGGTTATGCACCCC
Organism: Anniella stebbinsi; assembly: GCA_029215795.1. Taxonomy (NCBI): domain Eukaryota; kingdom Metazoa; phylum Chordata; class Lepidosauria; order Squamata; family Anniellidae; genus Anniella; species Anniella stebbinsi. The sequence goes on from JARDYH010000001.1 coordinate 39,636,350, forward strand.
TGAGATAAATTATTAAATCATCATCAGTTTGGGAAGGTGTACAGTGGAGAGCTGGAGTGGATTGTGCAGTCACACAACGAATGTGCAGAACTTGGTACAGAAGTCCTAAGATTGTCAGCATTCATTTGCAAAAGAAAAAGCTAGTTGCTAGTCCTCAAGGCTGCAAAGATATATCTATATCTATATCTATATCTATATGATGCAGAATTAAGCTTTTTTTTTTTTAAAAAAAGCAGAATTTGCTTGACCTTAATACTTTCTGTGTTTGTATGGGGGGGATTTACCTGGGGGGGGAAAGAAGCCAACCATGACAGCAGATGTTCCTCCGTGAGCACATGACAAAACAGGAGAACATTTCGATCTGATCCTTCTCTGCTGGAAAGACTCTGCAAGGAAAAGCAAACAGTGGTGCAGACGGATAACCACGGTGGCTCAGGGCAAACGTCCTGTAAAAGTGTCATTAATCAGAAGGAACCTTGGAAGAAGAATATGACAAGCGGATAGTAAACAGTCAGTATCTGGGAGAGCGTGAAGCAGCTGGTGATAAATTAACTCCCAAGAGAGGAAGATTCTTAGAAATTGGACAGGGGAAAGGCTATTAGGTTATCTAACTCAGTCATTCCCAAGTTGTGTACCGAGGCACACTGATGTCCCATGGGAAAATGGCAAGTGTGTTGTGAGACACAATTAAAGGGTCCTATTGTGCCTGGAATCTCACACCACACACAAAGGCACGGATAAATCTCAGCATATTTTGCATGCAGGAGGTCCCAAGTTCAAATCCCAGGATTTCCAGTTAATCATGCTTTTATGTTTTGAAATTCTGTATATCGATTTTTACACTAGCTTTAAAATCTCTTCACTGGCTGCCAATTACTTTCCAGGCGAAGTACAAAGTGTTGGTCATCACCTTTAAAGCCCTACATGGTTTGGATCCAGGTTACCTGCGGGATCGCCTTCTTCCGTACAATCTGCCCCACACGTTTAGGTCCTCTGGGAAGAATTTACTACAGTCAGCCAAAATTAGGCTGACAACTGTTACCCAGAGGACCTTCTCTTCTGCCGCTCCCAGACTGTGGAATGGCCTGCCGGAGGAGATTCCTCTACTTAATAGTCTCTTTGACTTTAAGAAAGCCATCAAGACCGATCTCTTCCAGCAGGCCTACCCAGTCGAATTTTAAGAGTTTTATGGGTATTTTAATAATGTATTCATTTTATGTGCTTTTAATCAGTTTTATGTATTTTATATTTGATGTTGTTCCCCACCTCAATCCAGAGGGAGAGGCGGGTAAGAAATAAATAGATGATGATGATGATGATGATGATGATGATGATGAGTAATGCCCAAAGTTTTGATTTTTGTAAACTGCCCAAAGAGCTTCTGCTATGGGGCGGTATATAAATGTAATAAATAAATAAATAAAATAGTGTGGGAGAGCCCGCGACCTCTCTAGGTTGTTGGTTCCATTGTTGTACTGCCCTAACCAAGTCTGTTTAGCAGGGAACTCGGATGGAAAGCAAGGCCGCCCGGGGTGCCTTGTGAGAACTTGTGGAGAACACCCCCAATGCAGGGACAATCTGCAAAACCAATCCCCATTTGGACGAATGGCCACCTGGGCAACAAGGCGGCCAAAAGGATGGCTCGTCCTCATCGTTGCTTCATTAGCAGAGGGTGCTTGAGTGGGCACATAGGTACAGTCAACAACAATCTGGAACACAAGGACAATCCACCGTGACAAGTAGAGGCTCAGCAACCGGGCTGGCAGGATAATTGCGGCCATGTACGCCGTTGCCTGGGGCAGCAAATTTGAACAGGGGCCCTAATAATAATAATAATAATAATAATAATTATTATTATTATTATTATTTATAACCCACCTCTCCCTTCGGATCGAGGCGGGGAACACAATGTAAAATACAAAAATCACAAACAGTTAAAAAAAATTAAAAACAAGAGAAAATGCATAATTAAAACATCTTCAAATTCATCCGGATAGGCCTGCCGGAAGAGAGCAGTCTTCATGACTCTCTTAAATTCATGAAGACTGCTAATTTGTCTAATCTCCTCCGGCAGACCATTCCATAGTCTGGGAGCGATGGAAGAGAAGGTCCTCTGGGTAACACTCATCAGCCTAGTTCTGGCTGGCTTGAGTAAGTTCTTCCCAGAGGACCTAAGTGTGTGGGGCGGATTGTACGGGAGAAGGTGGTCCCTCAGGTAGCCTGGGCCCAAAGCATGTAGGGCTTTAAAGGTAATCACCAACACTTTATACTTCGCCCGGAAACTGACTGGCAGCCAATGAAGTGATTTTAAAACTGGTGTAATGTGGTCACCCCTAGATGTACCGGTGACCAACCTGGCTGCCATATTTTGAACAAGTTGAAGTTTCCAGACTAGGCACAAAGGTAGCCCTATGTACAGCGCATTGCAGAAGTCAAGCCTCGAAGTTACCAGCGCGTGCACTACCGTCTTTAGGTCTTCCAACTCTAGGAAGGGGCGCAGCTGGCGTATCAGCTGGCGTATCACTCCTGGCCATCGCATCAATCTGAGCTGTCATCTGGAGCGACGGATCCAGGAGTACCCCCAAGCTGCGAACACAGTCTTTCGGGGGGGGGGGGGTGTAACCCCATCCAGAACTGGTTGACACACCTCCAAACCCAGGTTGGGGCCTTTGACAGCGAGCACCTCCGTCTTGTTTGGATTCAGCTTCAGTTTGTTTTTCCTCATCCAGCCCATTACTGCCTCCAAGCATTCATTTAGAGGAGACACACTATCCTTAGCTGACGATGTTGTTGAAGGCATAGAGAAATATATTTGGGTGTCATCAGCGTATTGATAGCACCCCGCCCCATGCCTCCGGATGATCTCTCCCAGCGGTTTCATGTAAATGTTAAACAGCATTGGGGAAAGGATGGCACCTTGTGGTACACCACATAGCAACTCCTTTTTTGAAGAGCAGCTATCCCCAAGCATCACCATCTGGAACCTGCCCGAGAGATAGGATCGGAACCACTGAAGCACAGTGCCCCCAATTCCCAAGTCCCCCAGGCGCTCCAGAAGGATACCATGGTCGATGGTATCGAAAGCCGCTGAGAGGTCCAGGAGTACCAGCAGGGACACACTCCCCCTGTCAATACTCAAGCGTAGATCATCCACTAAGGCAACCATAGCAGTCTCAACTCCATATCCTGCCCTGAAGCCGGTTTGAAATGGGTCTAGAAAATCAGTGTCATCCAAGACTGCCTGGAGTTGAAAGGCAACCGCTCTCTCGATCACCTTGCCCAAAAATGGAAGATTTGATACTGGCCTGTAGTTATTGAGGTCCAGGGGATCCAGGGAGGGCTTTTTTAGAAGCGGCCTTACCACCGCCTCTTTTAAACATGATGGAAAACTCCCCTTCCTGAGAGATGCATTAATGATATGTTGTAAATATGATCTAACTGCATCTCCTCCTTGGACGACCAGCCAAGAAGGACAGGGATCGAGAGGGCAAGTCGTCCTCCTCACACATCCAAGTACCTTGTCCATGTCCTCAGTACTCACCAACTGAAACTGATCAAGTGTAATCCTACTCGCAGAGTCACTGGACACTCCACTGTTAGCCTCTGCTATAACAATGGCATCTTTGTCGGCTCTTATCCGAGAGATTTGATCTGAGAAATGATCGTTAAAGGCATCACAGCGAACTACTGAAGGCTCTAAAATCGGATTCAGGGGAGAAGGTGCCTGGGTTAGACCCCTCACCACCCTAAAAGCGCTCGTGGCTCGGCGGCTGCTTTTTGTAGCCTGCAGCTGCTTTTCTTTGTCTTGTTGCGCCCGTGTGGTTCGCATCCTTGGAAGGGACGGGCAGCATCCTGCGCAGTGTTGTGCTAGGGACCACATAGATTTGAGTTGCGTTGCTAGGTGCCGGCTGCTGCAGTTACCCCGGGATTGGCATCTGCAGGTAGATGCCAAGTCTCCAGGGCCATGAAGGGGCCTAGTGCGAGCTGGACTCCTCTGCTGCTGTGGCCACCCTCTTGCTTGCCAAGCCACTCAAGTGGCAATGGTGGGGAAGAGCTCTCGCTCATTGCTGTTGCCTCGTCTCTTGCTCAAAACCGAAAAAGGAGGAGAGCATCCAACACAGGTTGGAAAGAGGAGAAACGAGTTCTCAGGATGCAACGTTTATTTTCACAAAGCCCTTCGCGTTTTGGCCTGTACGTTATTCAAAGGCTTTCCACAGGGGGTTGTTAGAAGGTAGAGTGTGCAGAATTTCTTCTGGCAAAATAATGGCCTCTTGTAATCATCTATGGCGACTGGGGCCAGATCTACACCAAGCAGAATATAGCACTATGAAAGCGGTATGAAAGCGGTATATAAAAGGCAGGAGCCACACCAAGCAGGATATTGCGGTATGAATGCAGTATATGGCATGTGTCAATGGGCCCCAACTGTTGTCAGTGCACTTCAGTGCCGCTTGAAAGCAGAAGTGTGGATCCTGCCTCTTACATACAGCTTTCATACCACTTTCATAGTGCAATAATATCCTGCTTGGTATGGCTCCGGCCTGGGATTTCTTCTAGCAAAATAATGATCTCCTGTAATCATCTATGGTGATTGGGCAGTCGCCATAGATGATTACAGGAGACAATTATTTTGCCAGAAAAATTCTGCATAGCCTATCTTCTGACCCCCCCCCCCTGCCCCGAGGAAGGCCTTCGAATAAAATACAGGCCGAATGCATTGGGCATTGTGGAAATAAACATTTTGCATCCTGCGAACCCCTTTCTCCTTTTTATGCTCTCTTGCTCACCTACTTGCTGGCTCCCTGGACGAGTGGGTGGGACTCTGTAATAGTGATGGGAGACAGAGGGGGGAAATGACAGATCTTCCTGTCTACAAAGTTACATTGCCTGAGGCCAATGTGTTGGCCTGGGGGAGACTTCTAGACAGCTCTAAGTGAACAGGACTGAAGCACTATTTGGCTGCAGTAGGAAGGAAGAAAAACAGTGAGGCCTGCAACAAAGTGTTGCAGTATGGCGCGCTGCTGTTCAGGATTCCAGCCACTTCATTCCTGTCCTTGTTAGGCTGGGGGACCCAGGAGAAGCCGCCTAGAGCGTGGTCGTTCCCAGTTCCGTAGCACATCGAGTAGGGCAAAGTCAGGACCTTGGACAGCGGAATGCTAGCTGACGCTTCAGGGCGTGGGCCTTGGAGTCTCAGCTTGTGGGGACAGCTGTGTCCTCAGGCTGGAAAGGTACATGAAGGGGTGCTGATGGTTTTCTGTGAAGTGGGGTGAATAGTGGTTCATGGGCCTCAGAGTCCTTAGGGAGATGCTGAAGGGCCACGCTTCTAAATTCTGCTAATTCTGTAGGAATATCTAAACATGACCTTTTTCTTTACTCCAGTGTGTGCCCAGTCCCGATTTGGATTGAGACCACTATGCTCTGGGCGGGAAGGATCAAACTTTCCCCCCAGCTGTATGTTTCCTGAAATGATACACACACATACGCATGGGGTGGAGGGATTTTAAAAAGTTGGGGAAAGTCCTGTTATGAGTACCTGTTCTGGGATAACAGAGCTTTTTTAGCCATAATCACCAATGCATACCATTACATGGAACCTGAAATCCGGGGTCCCAATCTGACCCTCTGGGGTGGTACCCCTCATGGTCGCACCCCCTTCCCAGGACTCCCCTCTTTCCCCCCTCCTGCCAATCATTTTGTAGTTTCCCAGCATTGGTTCAGTTTTTTCCCCCATTCTAAAGGGCTGAAATGCCTCTTCGAAAGCTGAGTGACTGGCAGAAAGTGCTTTATGCTTTAAGCCCTAAATGGTTTGGGACCAAGTTACTTGAAGGGCTGCCTTTGCCCCTGTCTGCCTGCCCACACTTTAAGATCAGAAAGAGGGGCCCTTCTCATTTGCCCACCTGTGAGAGCAACTAGGTGGGTGTCCACATGGGAGAGGACCTTCTCTGCGGTAGCCCCAAACCTCTGGAACAAACTCCCATCGGAGGTCCACTGTGCACCTTCTTTGCAGGTTTCAAGAAGGCCTTAAAAACATTTTATTTTACCATGGCCTTCCGATGATGTATCCTGTTATTGCTGATATTGGTGTTCCTGCTGGTTTTATTGTTTTAATTGCTATTTTATTGTGAACATGTTTGCATTGCTTTTAATATTTTATTGTTTAAAATATTTCATGTATTTTATTGTTGTAAGCCGCCTTGTGCAGGACTCTGTATTTATTTAAAATGTTTTAAATAAATACATAAACAAATTATGCTAAAATAGGCCAGCATTGGCCACATCCGCTCTAACTTCAGCTCAACTCACCACTGGGAATGTGCCCCTGAGATAGTCTCCAGAATCTAATTTGGCCCTTTGACCAAAAGAAGTTCAACCAGCCTCGGCTCCACTGTCCATGGGGCTTTGAATCCGCTCCAGGTTTGTGTCAGAACAAGTCAGAACTCCGAAGGATCCATCCAAAATGCAAGTCACCTAACAACATGTACCTCCCAGCTTCCCCCCCCCCCCCACTGGAGAGGATAAAGGTACACGAGTTTAATGATGGGTAGCTCATCCCCTTACATTCTCTGAGGTGGATTTTCACGGAAGAGGGTGGCGAGGAGTCAAGTGTGAACTTTTCACGGAACCATATGCAGTGCCTAGTAGCGTGTGTCTGTGTGTGTGTATTTAGCAGTTGGCAACTATTATGACATTAGAGTTGGTTTACATAGCAGTACACAAATATAGTGGAGGTTACTGCTTCTTGCTCCTAATGCCAAGCAGATAATGCTCAGAGGTTGCCCTGTACATTTCATTCTTTCTGTCTGATCTGTTCTTCTTTGCTGTGGGGAAACACTCTTCCCTGCCAAGAAGTTAAGCACCCCCCTTTTCCCTCTTTGGTGAAGAGAGGAATGGATGTGTGTCTTCTGACAGTTTCTGGAACTTCAGAGAGACACCTATAAAAAAATCCAAACAGACCGGCTTGCTCTTGGTTCATGTGTAAGCTGATCTTTGCTTTTATTGTCCGCATCCACTTTCCATCAATGACTGGGGACTCTACACCAGGCTTTTATTCCAGGATCGTATCAAAGTCGACACTTATGGGCCACATGGCATTCACCTGCTCCCGCAGTGAGCTCGGCTCCACCTCTCAGTTTTGCAGGAATATCGCTGACTGCTTTTGACACGGCTTTTCTGGCTCTCTTGCTACAATCCCGAAGTCCGCGGCTGGTGTTTCCCTCCCTTTGTAAAGCTGTTTAGCTTTGGATAAAAGTTCCTGGCTCAGCGAACGCCCAACCAGCTATCATGGTCATGTCCAGAGGTTTTGGAGGTGTGAGGAAGCAGGACCCAGCTGCCATTTTCACCACATCTGTTGGATGTGTATCAGCATGTTTTGCTGCCGAGAGTGGGTCATTTTTTTAAAAAAATACAAACGTATCGGTGCGCAGCGTCGCATATTCGATGGACTTCCTATCCACCCCATGCGTTGCTATGCATTTGCGTTCGTGCACAATCTTCACAAGTCATAAAAAACCAGCCCCGTAGCCACATCATCTGCATAGCCCGTCCACTTCTGCCAATCCACATGCAGAAGCGCCATCGTGGGGTACACGTCCTCCCGCAATGGCACGCCTCAAATTGAAGAAAACTTGGCTTGCGCGTGCCCCATGAGTGCCGATCGCGGAAGCAGGGAAAGTCACAATTACCCCTCCTCCCTTGCGAAAGGGCTGCAGGTGTAGATTACACTGAAGTGTGTATCGCTATTTCACACAAGTGGACTTGAGTCGTATTGGTATTCTCATGCCTTTTTGGTCTGGGTCCTGAGGGGATCAGGCCCTAGGTTGAAGACACTCTCTAAAAGTAACCCCTTCCTGGCATTAAAGTGTGCTTTTGATTGTAATTCAGCTATTAGAAATGTGGGATATATTGTTCAAAGATTGTTGCCTTGAGCAAATAAATGTACTGCGCCGATTACGCTGCTGGGACTAAGTGTTAACATGTGACAGTAGACTCAGAGGGATAGCAGAGCATTCCGACAACCGAGCGTACTTCTGAAAAAGTAAAGCTTGTGGTAACAGAGGGGTTGTGTGAATCAGTTATTTTTCCAGCATTTCATAGAAAGCACCCTTTTCAGTAATCTCTAGTTGCCTGGGACCATGGGCGGGAGGGTGCTGTTTCACTCATGGCCTGCTCGTGGGTTCCTGGTCAACAGCTGGTTGGCCACTATGTGAACAGAGTGCTGGACTGGATGGACACTTGGTCTGATCCAGCAGGGCTCTTCTGATGTTCTTATGTTCCTAAGTGAGGATGGGAGCCTACAAGAATCCTAAATGACTTTGGTCTTACAGCTGGTAAAGACGGTGGCATTGGATCCTACCAAGAACTACATCTTTGGCTTCCATCCCCATGGAGTCCTGGTAGCTGGTGCCTTCATCAATTTCTGCACTGAAGCCACAGGATTTTCCCAGCTCTTTCCGGGACTGACCCCGTACATGATGATGCTGAACATCTGGTTCCGAGTCCCTTTCTTTCGTGACTACTTGATGAGCGGAGGTAAGCAGAGCTGGACCGCACAGGAACATTTCCTCAGCCAGGATCTGGATGGAGAAGGGGGACATGTTTTTAAGCTCCCCTGTGTGACATAAAGCCTGGAAGTAGGAAATCTTTGCAGGACCTGTATTTTTACTTTCGTTGGGTATTGAGCTCCTTACTTGGGCCATTTTATTGTAGATGTTCCATAAGCATATCAGTTATAGACTAAGGCTCATAGTGAGTGAATTCCTTTGTTTCTTTAATGATTTCAATTTGTTATGATGTACGTTCTTCTTCTTTTTGTTGCCCTTATTTGGTCAACCTTATTTTGAAATGAAATAAAATCTCATAATAGAAAGAAAGAGAGAGAGAGAGAGAGAGAGAGAGAGACCTTGAAAAATGCCCTCTGGTGAACGTCCTCCTATGTCAATGAGCCTTGGATGTCCCAGCTCTTTCAACCATTGCTCATAGGACTCTGTTTCCAGACTCTTCCTGTTTACATGCTCCAGTTTGTCTGTGGCCTTCATAAAATGTGGTGCTGCCCTGTACTGGTCACAGTGCTCCACCTGTACCTTGATCGGCACATGAGTACAGGGAACGAGAGAGACAGAGGGAGGGAGAGAATATGTAAACAGTGGAGCCCAAAGGCCATGAAAGGCAAGAGGCTGCCGTGGAAATGTCACAGACTTACTACGGCATCAATATGCACAGAAATGCCATTGACCTATGGCTGCCTTTTATATTCCATGGCCTTTTGACTCCAGTGTTTACATCCCTCCTCTTTCTCTATCTATGCATTTGCCAACTAAGGCTAAAAGGACTTCAGGCATCTTACTAGGTGGGCTCAAATAGTCCATGAAAGCTTCTGCCACAAATGACCGGAAAGCCTTGAACATGCCCAAAGACTCTTTGCTTCGGGACTGGCCCAAACCATTTTGCTGCCTGAGGCAGAAAACAAGATGGCGCCCCCTCCCATCCCATGTCCCAAAGCTGACTGGACTGGCAGATGAATCTGTCTTTAATGCTCATGAAGGGACAGCATCTTCCACCACACCTGAAGACAGCAGGCTAACTTAGGGGGTGCGGAGCAGGTTGCACGGTCCCCATTTCTCCCCTCCAATGCCTTGCCACCATCTCCCAGCATCTGCTGCCTGAAGCAACTGCTTCACTTTGCCTAATGGTAAGGCTGGCCCTGCTTTGCTGTGTAAGTAGGGATATCTGTACACCCATGGGATTTCACTATGGAAAAGCTGCAAGAGGGAATCTCGAGAGAACCTTCCCTTCCCCTTCCACCTCACCCTTTTAGCTGGAGACTGAATCTGGGAGCTTCTGCATTGAAATCAGGTGTTTCACCAAGCTATAGTTGCGCTGCTAATACCATCTGCCAACAGGGTTAGGGTGACCCTAACAGTTGTATAGAACAGGGAATTTCAGCAGGTGTCCTTTGTATGTATGCAACATCTGGTAAAATTCCCTCTTCCTCACAACTGTTAAAGCTGCAGGAGCCCTGTCCTCTTTTGTATTTGGTCAAGGGGCAAGGCTCCTGCAGCTTTAACTGTGGTGATGAAGAGGGAATTTCACCAGGTGCTGCATACATACAAAGGACACCTGCTGCCTTTTCTATGCAACTGTTAAAGATACAGGAGCCCTGTCCTCCTTTTCATATGGTCACCCTAGTGGGGGGGGGGGTAGGGTCACCATATGAAAAGGAGGACAGAGCTCCTGTATCTCTAACAGTTGTATTGAAAGGGGAATTTCAGCAGGTGTCCTTTGTATGCATGCAGCACCTGGCAAAATTCCCTCTTCATCACCACAGTGAAAGCTGCAGGAGCCCTGCCCTCTTTTATATCTGGTCACTCTAGTATAGCTCCTGCAGCTTGAACTGTGGTGATGAAGAGGGCATTTAACCAGGTGCTGCATGCATACTAATGACACCTGCTGAAATTCCATTTTCTGTGCAACTGTTAAAGAGACAGGAGCCCTGTCTCCTTGCCATATGGTCACCCTAGCAGGGGGCACCCGACTATGGAACTCCCTCCCAGCAGAGATTTGACTGTTCCCCATGCTGTTGTCATTCAGGCAGCAGTTAAAGACATTTCTATTTGTACAAGCTTGAGGGGGGGGGGGGATAGGCAAGTGTATCATCAGTTTTCTGATGTAGCGATGGTTTTATTGTAATTTATTGTGTATTTGTAAATTCAGAGTTATGATTGTAACAGTGCTTATGCATTGTCTTGTTTTTATATGGGTGGTTTGCTGCCCTAGGCTCCATGCAAGGAAGGGTGGGATATAAATGAATATAAATAAAAGGAATAAAGAATGAGATAAAGAAGTGGTCAGGTAAAATGCAGGTCAGGGCTCATGTAACTTTAACAGTTGTAGAGAAAAGGGAATTTCAGCCAGAGTCATTTGTATGCAATTAGTTCCAGGTGATATTCCCTCTTCATCACAACAGTTAAAGTTGCAGAGCCCTGCCTTCTTTTGTATATGGTCACTCTAGTGTAGTGCCTGCAACTTTAACAGTTGTGATGAAGAGGGAATTTCACCAGGAACTAATTGCATACAAATGGCACCGGCTGAAATTCCCTTTTCTCTACAACTGTTAAAGTTATATGAGCCCTGTCCTCCTTTTCAGATGGTCAGCCTACCCTAGACCCTATTGCAGTAGCAGAGGGGAAATGCTGCACAGAATAGGGCTGTTTGTATGTAACACTAAGCCACAGTGGGCTAATTAAACCGTGGGGCTTCGTGGCACATGCCAACCACCATTTTGAATATGCAAGCCGAACATTGCTCTAAGGTTATACATGGGTTGTTTAACCCTCACATAACCCATGCTGCTCGAATTCGCATGACATGACAAGCCATGGCACATCTTCAAAATAGCAGCCAGCACGCACTGCATGCCACCGTGATTTGAATGAGCCACAGTGGGCTCCAGTAATTGTGTGAATCTGTTTGTACACTCATTGGCTCAGTTCGGACAACATATTAAGCAACGGAGGGGTAAATAACGTACTGACCGTGCGTTAGGCAGGAGGAGCTCCACAGATGACACTCTGCAGCCAGCGCTGCTCGGAACCAGCAAACGCCCCGGCTGCAAGGAACTTGTGGCAGCCATTTTGGTTGCAGCCTCTCCTCCGTGTGTCCCCCAGCCGTATCCCAGCATGCACCATGAATTCTGCTGGCTGCATAGAGCGGCTGGGGTTTTTTGGCTGCTCTAGGCAGCAGAACTCTATTCCGAAACGGAATACTCCACAGAGAGAGGGGGGGCTGAATTCGGACGACACTTCAAACAACGGGGCTTCAGGCTAAACAACGTGCAAGCCCGTTGTTTCGCTCAGTTGTTTAAAGTGCCTGATTAACGTACTGTCAGTTGTGTGTGCGGAGAATTAAACTATAGGATTCGCTACCACAGGATGTGGTGAAGGCCACCAGTTTGGATGGCTTTAAAAGGGGCTTAGACAAATTCCATGGCTACTAGTCCTGATGGTTATGTGCTACCTTCAGTATCCGAGGCCGTAAGCCTGTGTGCACCAATTGCTGGGGAACATGGGTGGGAGGGAGCTGTTGCACCATGTCCTGATTTGTGGGTCCCTGGTCGACAGTTGGTTGGCCACTGTGTGAACAGAGTGCTGGACTAGATGGACCCTCACGTCTGATCCAGCCGGGCTCTTCTTGTGTTCTTATGTCCTGACGTCTCTTCCATTTCTTACCCAGGTTTAATCCCATCTGACAAGCTCTCTGCTTCCTATATTCTAAAGAACCCAGGAGCTGGGAACGTGCTGGTCATTGCTGTTGGCGGAGCACAAGAAGCCCTGGATGCACGGCCTGGAGCTTTCACGCTGCTGCTGGAAAACCGGAAGGGATTCGTTCGGCTGGCTCTACAGCACGGGTGAGTCCAGGGCGGTGTGCCGCCTGGTACAAGGCTTCGGCATAAAACAATTCTGGCAAAACGCTTAATGTTGTGGTATGGCACCATCTGTGGGTGGTGACCTCGCTTTGCATCGAGGCTGGGGGCGTTTTGGGGGTGGATCAAGGCCCACGGTAAGTCGGTGGGGATGTGGTGGAAGGCTGGGAAGAAGGCAGGGGGAGGGCTGGACGAGCCAAATGACTGCCGGCGCTGCCCAGAAAACTCACGCTCCCTCCTGGCATGGAGATTTGCCACTCGCGCCCGGCAGCTGCGATGCCGCGAGGCTTTGAAGGAACAATGCCATCAAGACACCCTCCTGCCCAATTCCAGTTGAAAGAAAAAGAATCTTAAGGACTTTTGCCCATCTACAATTAGGAAACAGCAGACTGAAGAGTCAGGTTCCAAAAGTTCCGATACGGTGGGTTTGACAGCTGACAGGGGGGAGAAGGCAGGGGAGGGGGTGCTGTTTGACAGCTGTCAAACCCACCATTTTGAAACTTTTGGAACTTTTAAAGTAAAAAAAAAAGTCATAGCCACAAAATGCCTGGAGCTATCTTTCTGAAATTTCTCACACATAAGTACCTCAAACCCATCTGACATGTAGGCAAGTTTCATGCTTCTGTCTTTAAAAATAAAAAAGTTAAATGCATTTCTCTCATTTCTCCAATAATACATTTCCACTACACGCTTGAACTCACGCATCACTAACTACATGCCATCTCTAATGTGGCACAGTTTCATGCTTGGATCCTTAAAAATAAAAAAGTTGAAGGCATAACTGTATTTCCCCCACTGCTACCCATTTTTCAAAAATTAATTGCCACCCAAGGCAAGCATCTGTGTGTCTGAAATTTTACACACATGAGTAGCAACATACCATCTGCAATGTGGCAAAGTTTCATGTGACGGTATTTAAAAATAAAGATGTTATAGGCATTCCTGGTTGTTAGCAAAAAAAAAATCATAGCCACAAAATGCCTGCACCAATCTTTCTGAAATTTCTCACACAGAAGTAACTCTAACCCATCTGAAACATGGCCACGTTTCATTCTTCTATCTAAAAAAAATAAAAAAGTAATATACATTTCTTTAAAACAATACTATGAGGATAATAATTCAAAATGGCATCCGATTAAAAAATCAGACTTCCGATTTTCATATTGGTATTGGATCCGAAGCAATACGACAGACCTCCGATTTTTTCCGATACGATACTGTACAAAATCCGAAGTTCCGATTCTGATACGGTTATTGTGTCCGTGCATATCCCTACACTGAATTGCTGGTGTGATGGAGCTCTACAGTTTCTTTTAAATCTATTTTAATGTTTTTATTTTATCTTGTACACCACTCCAAAATTTTGAATGGGGAGCGGCATATCAATAATGTAAATAAATAAAAATTAATAAATAGTTTCCACACACCATGGTGAGATGCACTGCATTTCTGTTTGAATTGAAAGAATTATTTCTAAATTTGCATCTATACATATAAAGTAATATATGTAAAGTTTATGCAAAGCCACACCCTTTCCTTTCGCGATTCAAATGTGGCCGCCCTAATAGCAACTGTGGAGCAGGGTCTGAAAAGGGTTAAAGTCAAACCAAAGCCTGGATCAACCGCCGAAACTCTAATGCTACAACGTCCTCCTTCCTCCTACCCCCAGCACCTCGCTTGTCCCCGTGTTTTCCTTCGGAGAGAACGAACTGTTTGATCAGGTCGAAAACCCCAAGGGCTCCTGGCTGAGGTGGACCCAGGAGCGCCTGCAGAAGATCATGGGGATCTCCCTGCCTCTCTTCCATGCCAGAGGGGTCTTCCTGTACAACTTCGGGCTGCTCCCATATCGACGGCCAATCTACACCGTAGGTAAGTCCAGGGCTGGCATGGGCCCTCCTCCTCCGCCCCCATTGCGACCTGCTTCTTCTCCTTCCTCTCCCTGTGGCCCAGACAACAGTGGTGGTGAGAAGGAGGGGCAGGAGATACCACTATCTCTTTGCTTCCTGGCTGTCTGACCATCAAGCAAGCATGATGAGAAGAAGAGCGGCAAGAGCTGGCAGTGAGAAGGTAGACCCACAGAGAGAGGGCTTCTTGCCCGGGGCCCTCAAAAACCTGGAGCCAGCACTGAGTAGGTCCATGCTTATGAACTGGCACCCAGGGGAGGAGATTGCTACCGAATGGATGTCTAACGTCCAACAGGCGCACAAATACACAGGAGAGCGTGGGGGATGTTGAGGCGGACTCTGGGAGACTCAAACAAGACTCTCAGCATATTCCAGTTGCCTGACGCTCTCTGCTGCTTCAGCTTACCAGAAGAGGGAGCTGCTGCCCTGCGCCACATGCTTACTGGGGCTAGCCAGAGGGTGCTATGGCAGGTCAGCTGTCACAAGGGAATTAGACAGCCGCCCACCTGGCCCTGGCTGTCCATGCGACCAACTTTACAGGCCTCCCTTCAATCTGAAGACCTGCCCAGTGCAAGTCTGGTTTCAAAGTAAAGAGCCCTCTGCCATCAGCACCTGAAAAGCAGGAGTAGCAGGTCCATGGCTCAACTGGTCCCTTCTATGGGGAGATTTATGGTACAGTGCTTATTTCCAAATCTGCATATGCAGATATGCAGATAAGCCCTATGAAGAGAGACTGAAAGAACTGGGCATGTTTAGCCTGGAGAAGAGAAGATTGAGGGGGAGACATGAGAGCACTCTTAAAATCCTTGAAAGGTTGTCACAGAGAGGAGGGCCAGGATCTCTTCTTGATCAGCTCAGAATGCAGGACCCGGAATAAGAGGCTCAAGTTACAGGAAGCCAGATTCCAGCTGGACATCAGGAAAAACTTCCTGACTGTTAGAGCAATACGACAATGACCTAGGGAGGTGGTGGGCTCTCCCACCCTAGAGGCCTTCAAGGGCAGCTGGACAGCCATCTGTCAGGGATGCTTTAAGGTGGATTCCTGCATTGAGCAGGGGGTTGGACTCGATGGCCTTAGAGGCCCCTTCCAACTCTACTATTCTATGATTCTATGTCTCAACATGTGCAAATTTTATGCAGATCTGCCCTCTTTTGTTTTCATTTTTTAGCGATGCATGTCCTCTTTTCTGGTGATGCATAAGTGGCCACCGTATGTCTTGCCTCGTTTGGGAGGAAATCCATAACTGGGGTGCTACTACTATAATGCCCATCATCCCCAACCGGCATGGCCAATGTAGCCCAACATATCTGGAGACTACTAGGTTGGGGAAGGAGTGATAACAGTGGTGGTAAAATGTGCTGGAGGTATTAGTCCCTGTCAGGGAAGAATTTATTAATGTATACACTACTTTCCTTCCCAAACAATCAGGGATCCTGATTATTTGAGAAGGAATGCAGGAGGCCAATTATTACTGACAGGATTTTTTTTTTCTGTTGAGACACAGTATTTCCAGGACTGGATTCATGTGGTGAACAAACTATAATTTGACCCAGGCAGGTTAACTTCAGCCATCCCTTCTTGACAGGTTAATTTAACAAGGCAGTTTCCTATGGTAAGGCCACCGTCTCTGATGGGATTTGACAGGCAGTGATTACCCATAATTGTTTTACAGCTTGTTTGGATCATCTCAGTGGTTTTACCTGCTTTTGCCAACCCCTGTAGCAGAGGACACTTAATGAGATAGATTAAGGTAGGCCCTAAACAATGGCAGCCCATTGTTATCTGACAAACACAATTAGCATCAAGTTTCAGAGGGAAAGCATATAACCCCAAGGCCTTGTGGATGATATATGTAGTGTCCCAGCCCCACTCCTGGCCAGAGGGGGTGAGGGTTGAAGACTGCACTGGAATTTCCTCCATTAGTCAATTAAAACACACACACACACAGATCTAATACCTACATTTTTTTTTATCTGTCTAGAGCAGTCTTCCTCAATTTGGTGCCCTCCAGATGTGCTGGACTACAACTCCCACATTCCCTAGCTACTCTGGCTGAGGATAATGGGGGTTGTGGTCCAATACATCTGGAGGGCAACAGATGGGGAAGCATGTTGGCCCATCATTGTGCCATCTTCACTAGTTGCAGGTCCACTTCCCGGGACAATTCAAAGTGCCGATTACCACCTCGAAAATACTAAATGGTTTAGGACTAGGTTCTCTAAAGCAGTGGACTTCAGTTGATGCATTCGGACACACTATAGGGTCATTGACTGACCTAAGGTGGGTTGCAACAGTATCGCTGCCATTCTGCAAATGTATGGTTAAAAAAATTAAGAAGAGGCTTCCTAAACGCATGTTTGGGCTAAGGTCAGGTTCTCCTGGGTGTGAAAGGGCTGATCTAAAGGAACGTTCCTCTCCCATCCGTCTCCGTATGAAACTGCCTGGTCACAAAGGACTGAAGCTGAATGGTAGAATGCCAGCTTGGCATGCAGGAGGTACCAGGTTCAATCCTCGCCTTCTCCAAGTAGGGCTGGCAAAGATTCCTGTCTGAGGGTAGTATCCAATGGTACCATTCTGCAAACTCAAATAACGCAAGCGGAGCTCCACGGAATCTTTCCGTGGAGCAAGTGGTTACCCATTACCCTCACACAACGGGTTGCACAAGCGGAATACCCAACAGGTTGGAATCTTCACTTGGATTCTTCTCTTGCGCATGACCCAGAACATTGTTTCTGCTCGTGCAACGTTCGTTGGGTACTACCCTGAGACCCCAGACAGCTGCTGCCAGTCAGTATAGACAGTACCGAGCTTGGTGGACCCATGGGCTGATTGGTACAAGGCAATTTCCTACCTAGTCCTAAGTTCATTGGCTGCGTTGGCTGGGGATGGTGGGAATGGCAGTGCAGCACATCCGGAGGGCACCAGGATCAAGAAGACTGACTTCTATTCATGCCTCTCTTCTGCTTGTCTTCCTTCCCTCTCCCGCCACCGCCAGTTGGAAAACCCATCCAGGTTGAGAAGAAACTCAACCCCAGCAAGGACGAAGTGGATGACTTACACAAAACGTACATGGAAGAACTATGCAAGCTCTTTGAAGAGCATAAATTGAATTACAATGTTCCAGAGGACAAACATCTTTCCTTCATATGAAGCCAGGAAGCCATCATCCCCACTGACTCCCTTCTTTACGCTGCGTTGGATCCAAAGAACGGCTAGCCAATGGACAAGAAGTGCCCTCTAGCACCACTCCACAAAGGCTTGCACAATGCTAAAATAGGGACATTCTATAGTAGCTCTCATGCCTCCATGTGTGCAAGAAGCGTATCTTTGAATTTGGTTTCATGTAGTTATCAACATTGTATTGAAAGTTTTTTTTATTGCACACATAAACAAACAAGCCCTATTTTTACCCTCCGATCCTTCACCCGTTTACCTCTGACTCGTTCGTCATCTACACATGATTTGTTTTCTCTCTTCTTCTTTTGAAAATATCGAACCCTTCACAAATCTGCGTGTCGTCTTTGCCCGTATCGTTCCAATATTGGTATATGGGCTGCTGAAGTGAGCAGACCCGTGGGGTTTTATTTAATGCTCTATCATAAGGTGTGGAACAGCCCTTGCGTGCCCAGAAGAGCATCTTTGGATCCGACCTGCTGAGGTTTGGCCTCCTGCCGAATGTTAAGATCTACATTCTTGGAAACGTCAAACTTTGGGGGGAGGACAAGGAGTTTGCACAGCATACGGACATAAACGAGAATTAGGAGCATTTCCTCAGAGGGTGTACAGGGAGGGCGACGAGAAGGAGCAAATTTAGCAGGACCAAATTGCCCCAAGCAACTCTGGCCCTTTCTACACCATACGGGTGGAGGGGGGTGGGATAATCCCGGATGTATGTGCTTCCGGGATCATCCTCTTCTTTCTAAACAGGAAGCAAGATGTCCTGAGTTCCTCCCAGGATGTCGCACAGTTGTGCCCACCATTTTTTCTGGAAAATGGGCCCAAAGAGTGCACTTGCATTCCACTGCAAAATGTTAAGTAAAAACAAACAAACACCCGCCCGATATTGGGGGGCCTGCCCCACCCCGCCATTATGGGAATGGACGACTTGCTTCCGCCTCTCCCCTGATGGGCACAGAGCCTCACAGTGTGGCTCCATGCTCGTTTCTGGTGCCCGCTTACTCGCGAGTAAGAGGGCACGATCCGGGACAGGTGGCCACACCTCCTGAGGGCTCGGGACGTTCCCAGGACCGTAGGAAGGATCAGGTTTTCCCCAGGATCCCTTATCCCAGGGAAAACCTGTGCCCATCCCCCCCCCACCCCGGGAGTCCCTATGCATTATTTGCATGCACAGGGACCACCCAGGGTCGGTCACGGGGAAAATCCCCAGCGTGGAAAGGGCCTCTGTTTAATGACCTGCAGATCCAAACACTTCCCAGCCAAGTTTTATAAAACCTCCTTGATTTCAGATTAGAGGATAACAAACATTTTCAGTATCAGAGCGTTCACCTCCATTTTTACTCACTGTAACAAACGAACAGACTTTGCAAAATATGCATGCTACTGATGTCAGGGTGGGGTGGAGAAAGTATGTCAATTTGTTATTTTTAATAAAACCATTGCAGAACAAATATATTCACTCTTGCTCACTGGCTGCAGTTCCTTGTACGGCACAGCTTCGTCTCAGTTGCTTCGGAATTAACTTTGAGTGACTCTTCCCTGTAGCAGACTGCAGAAAGTTTGTCCCTGGCAGCTGCTCCTTCTGCAAGGAACATTTTGGCCAGAAAGCAGGTTCGAAATATAGGAAATAACATCAACCGAATGAGGAGAGCGGCTACAGAACTTTTTTCAATGTGAACTTTCAAAACAAAATGTGGTAAATTCCTGCTGAGATTTAAAAAAAACAGCTATGGAGATAATATGGGATGAAAAGAATCGGTTCTGGTCCAGATTATCTCATCAGAAGCAAGCCTCCTTTTCCGAAGGAAGCAAGCAAAAGTATAAAAATATCCAAGGAATGTCACAAACATTTTGACACGCTTCTTGAGTAATCTTAGACATAATCCCGTTGACCGATGGAGCACTCACCGGGCATCGTTTCTTACACAGGGACTATTAATAGCTGTGTGGCTCGAGCTTTAAATTAAATAAGACTGGGAAGTTCTTAAAGGAGCAAGAAGATTTATTGCATGGCTGGGGGTGGGGGAGAGGGGAGGAGAGGAGAAAAAGACACACCCCAATTTCCTCCTTGTCTGGCTTCTGTCTCCCAGGCACATCTAGCCAGGGGTAGCCCAAGGTCTCCTGCTCCCTGAGGCAAAGTACAAAATGGCGGCCTTCTCCCCATTCCATGTACAGAAGCCGACCAGAACAGCAGTTGAATCTGACTTCCACACCGGCTGCCTCCACTGCATTTGAGGGCAGCAGGGTTGCTTCAGGGGCGCAGGGCAAGCTGTATTGCACATATACGGCTCTGTTCGTCCAACACCGCTCTGGCATTTTCCCGCCCACCCAGGATCTGCCACCTGAGGCAGCTTCCTCAATCTACCTCGTGATAGGGCTAGCCCTGAGAATCGTAGCAGAAGGCACTTCATCTGGGTGTCCATTGACATTCTGGATGCCCTTTGTTTGTCAAGCCCGTGTGGTGTAGTGCAGAGACTGGGGTTCGAATCCACCTGCCCGGCCCTGTGACAGGGTTGCAGAGGCGCAGCCTGTTATGAGGTCAAAACTGGGTTGCCACAGCCAGCGCCAGCTCCAGATTCCTGAGGGCCCATGAGCAAGACACCCTCCATGAGGCCCCCTCCTTCAGTGAGTCTCCCTTCTCACAGCTATGGTCACCAACTGCTATGGCTCCTCATCCATTTTTCTCAACTTTGCTACCACTGGCTTGCTTGACTGGCAGAGAGTCAGTGGCTCAGTTCGGACGACATATTAAGCAACGGAGGAGTAAATAACGTACTGACCGTGCGTTAGGCAGGAGGAGCTCCACAGATGACACACTGCAGCCGGTGCTGCTCAGAACCGGCAAACGCCCCGGCTGCAAGGAACTTGCGGCAGCCATTTTGGTTGCAGCCTCTCCTCCATGTGTCCTCCAGCCGTATCCCAGCATGCACTGTGAGTTCTGCTGGCTACATAGAGCGGCTGAGGTCTTTGGCTGCTCTAGGCAGCAGAACTCTATTCCGAAACGGAATAGTCCACGGAGGGGGGGGGGCTGAATTCGGACGACACTTTAAACAATGGGGCTTCGGGCTAAACAACGTGCAAGCCCGTTGTTTCGCTCTGTTGTTTAAAGTGCCTGATTAATGTACTGTCAGTTGTGTGTGCGTTGTGTGCTGCCCTCCAGATGACACAATAAGCAACACAGCTGACGATTGTTCCCCCCCTCCTCCGTTGCCTAATGTGTCTTCCGAACTGAGCCAGTGAGTAAGGAGGGTGTGGCATCTACTGTTCCTGAATAGCACCACTGCTGTTACCTGGGACAGAGCAAGAGGCAGGTGAACAAGCAGGTGGTGATGGGGAAGAGAAGGGACAGGTCCACGGGGAATCTTGTGAATGGGGTTCGGATTAGGTTGATGTCACCACACTTCATGTGCTCAGCATGATTACTGAAGGAAGTAGCTATTTCCTCGGACAGCCACACAAAGCGAAAGTTGTCTTATCTTGGAGCTGCAACCTTCAGGAAATGAAGCGTGTTGGAGAAAAGGTACTTAGGAATCCAGGGAAGCAAATAAATAAGGTAAAGGTACCAACAGGGGCTATATGACGTACGTTCACACTGAACTTTAGGTAATGGACATCTAAACATCATTGGCAAAACCGTTTGGAACGATCCCAAGTGAAAATGGCTGAGTTGAAAGTAGGGATGTGCACTGGATCGGACCCGATCCACGATCCGAGTCCGGTCCAGTGGGAAATCGGATAAATTATCCGATTTCCGATCCCGCAGCTGGATCGGCCGATCCAATCCGAACCGGTCCGAAAAAGCTCCGAACCGGTTCGGCGGATCGGCGGATCGGCGGGCGCCCACTGGCGCCCACCGCCGCTTCCATTGGCGGGCGCCAGCGGGCGCCCGCCGATGAAAGTGGACAGCGGGGGGGGGGAGGAGGGGGGCACTTACCTTCTCGGCCCGGTGGCTCCCGTCCGGCGCCGGCGCCTACTACTACTAGCAGGCTCCGCGGCCTGCTCTAGGGTGGCGCGCCGGGTGATGTCATCACCCGGCGCGCTACTCTAGAGCAGGCCGCGGAGCCTGCTGGTAGTAGTAGGCGCCGGCGCCGGACGGGAGCCACCGGGCCGGGAAGGTAAGGAGGGGGTGCGTGGAGGGGAGGAGGGGGCGCGCGGAGGGGGGAGGGGGGAGGGGGGCCCTTACCTTTCCGGCCCGGCGGCTCCCGTCCGGCGCCGGCGCCTACTATTCCCAGCAGGCTCCGCGGCCTGCTCTAGGGTGGCGCGCCGGGTGATGTCATCACCCGGCGCGCTACTCTAGAGCAGGCCGCGGAGCCTGCTGGTAGTAGTAGGCGCCGGCGCCGGACGGGAGCCGCCGGGCCGGAAAGGTAAGGAGGGGGTGCGTGGAGGGGAGGAGGGGGCGCGCGGAGGGGGGAGGGGGGCCCTTACCTTTCCGGCCCGGCGGCTCCCGTCCGGCGCCGGCGCCTACTATTCCCAGCAGGCTCCGCGGCCTGCTCTAGGATGGCGCGCCGGGTGATGTCATCACCCGGCGCGCTACTCTAGAGCAGGCCGCGGAGCCTGCTGGAAGTAGTAGGCGCCGGCGCCGGACGGGAGCCGCCGGGCCGGAAAGGTAAGGAGGGGGTGCGTGGAGGGGAGGAGGGGGCGCGCGGAGGGGGGAGGGGGGCCCTTACCTTTCCGGCCCGGCGGCTCCCGTCCGGCGCCGGCGCCTACTATTCCCAGCAGGCTCCGCGGCCTGCTCTAGGATGGCGCGCCGGGTGATGTCATCACCCGGCGCACTACTCTAGAGCAGGCCGCGGAGCCTGCTGGAAGTAGTAGGCGCCGGCGCCGGACGGGAGCCGCCGGGCCGGAAAGGTAAGGAGGGGGTGCGTGGAGGGGAGGAGGGGGCGCGCGGAGGGGGGAGGGGGGAGGAGGGGGCGCGCAGAGGGGGGAGGGGGGAGGGGGGCCCTTACCTGCCCGGCCCGGCGGCTCCCGTCCGGCGCCGGCGCCTACTACTACCAGCAGGCTCCGCGGCCTGCTCCAGGGTGGCGCGCCGGGTGATGTCATCACCCGGCGCGCTACTCGAGAGTAGGCCGCGGAGCCCGCTGGTAGTAGCCGCCGGCGCCGGACGTGCCGAGAAGGTAAGTGGCGGGGAAGGGGGCTTACCCCCCCCCCGGAGCCGTCCGCTTCTATCCGCTGGCGCCCGCGGGCGCCAGCGGATGGAAGCAGGCGGCCCCAGGGGGGGTAGGGAGCGCGGGGGAGGGGGTTTACCTGCCGGGGCCGTCCACAGCGGACGGCCCCGGGGGGGGGAGGGAGTTAGGCCCCCCCTTACCCACCCGCCGCCATTTTTTCCTCATAGACTTGCATTGCAATGCAAGTCTATGGGGAAAAAAATGGCGGCCGATCCAAAAATTTCCGATTTTTGGATCGGGATCGGACTCGATCCGGTCCGGGGGGCCTCCGATTTTGTCCGAACCGGTCCGGGACAAAATTGGAGGTCCCGATCCGGGTCCCGATCCGATCCGGGGGGTCCGTGCACACCCCTAGTTGAAAGCTCATGGGTCAAGATGAAAAGAGCTCTGTGAGAATTGGAGAAGTCAGGTTCAAATGGGACTTAAAAGTCTTGGCTTATCAATGGATGAGTCAAAAATATTGCATGAAGTATAAGCCTTGAAAAAGGTTGCTGGATAGATGTCTAGAAAATGTATGCACTCAGGTTCAATAAGTAATCTTTGAGCAAGAAATCATTTTGTTAAAGCCAGAATTCAACATTAATTGTATCTAACCTATTCGGTGTATGTTTAAGTTGTGTGTGTGTGTGTGTGTTTTAATCATAAGAACCTAAGAAGAGCCCTGCTAGATCAGACCCAACTAGCTATCAACAAGAAACCCACAAGCAGCACATGAGTGCAACAGTACCCTCCCACCCATGTTCCCCAGCAACTGGCGTACATAGGCTTTCTGCCTCTGATACTGCAGGCAGCACCTAGCCATCAGGACTAGTAGCCATGGATAGCCTTCTCCTCCAGGAATTTACCCAACCCCCTTCTAAAGCCATCCAAACTGGGGGCCATCGCCACATCTTCTGCCAGCGAATCCCATAGTTTAACTATGGGCTGTGTGAAGAAGTCCTTCCTTTGATCTGACCTGAATCTCCCACCAATCAGCTTCATGGGATCGACCCCATCAGGTTCTAGTCTTATGAGAGAGGGAGAAAAATGTCTCCACATGCTCCACACCAGGCACCATGTAGGATTTTCTTTCTGCAGTCAAGATTGTGAGCCCAAATTCAGGAAACACAGCAATGAATACTGACAACGGGGTAATGCATTAGAAACTGTACAAGCGTGGCCTGGTTTGCGAGTGAGATCGCTTCTTCATATTGAAGCTCCTTGCCTGTGGTACTGGCAGAGAGCTCTATGGAAAACGTAAACAAAATGGCCTCAGCAAAGTTCTCTTTTGCAGCAACCAGAAATGCTTAGGAAATATTATTTCAGTTGTGTTTAAATCAGTGGAGGCCGTTGGCTCCGATGCCGGTGCGGCGGTGAATCTGCTCCGGGTTTCATTCAGAACCAGAACCTTGCATAGAGCTCTGACTGGTTCTGACTGAAACCCAGAGCAGATTCACCGCCTCATTGACATTGGAGCCACCAGCCTCCACTAAGTTAAAAACTTGGGTAGTTTTATTTTATTTGGAAATGTATATTGGTATCAATAAGGGTGCAGTCTGACGTGATCCACCCTGGGTACTCACTGCGTCTCCCGTTCTGCCTTTGAGCTAGATGGGTGTTTTCATCTATCAAGCGGGGGCTTCTGGGAGAGAGAGAAGGAGGCTGGGCATCCATAAAATATGTCATATGGTTGCCATCCTGATCCCTTCTTTGCCCTACTCCTGGGAATGCCCGCTTTTCCTCATCTCTGCACTCTGTTTTCCGAGTGCAGAGAGGTAACTGGCTAGGTTCTCTTCACTAGGGTGACCATATGGAAAGGAGGACAGGGCTCCTGTATCTTTAACAGTTGTAGAGAAAAGGGAATTTCAGCAGATGTCATTTGTATACATGCAGCACCTGATGAAATCCCCTCTTCCTCACAACAATTAAAGCTACAAAAGCCCCACCCTGAATGACCAGATACAACAGAAAGCAGGGCTCCTGCAGCTTCAGCTGTTGTAATGAAGAGGACATTCCACCAGGTGCTGCATGCATACAAATGACACCTGATGACATTCCCTGTTCTCTACAACTGTTAAAGATACAGGAGCCCGGTCCTCCTTTCCATAGGGTCAGCCTACTCTCCACGTTAGCTACAAGGAAGAGGGGAAGGGGGTGGGGAGTGTGGTTTCCTGACTCTGAAGGCAGAGCCCTACTTCCAAGCTTGCAGCCAGGAAACCGAACAATCCTATGTCCCCCCAGATGTTAGGATTGCTCAATGCCCATAGCAGTGGGGGGGAATGACATGCCTCCAGAAAGCACATCATCCCTCCACCACACTAATGGAAGTCTTAAAGGGGAAAGTGTGTCATTCCAGGATGTTATAGAAAATTACAGAAAATCTCCCCAGACACCTAGAATAGAACAAAAACCAGGACAAGTCCAGGGAAATCCTGACAGTTGGTCACCCAAGTGCAGGTTGTCCACCCTGCAATAGCGGGTTATCAGTAGGGGTGTGCACTGGATCAGGTTAATCCACAATCCAGAACCGATCCGGGGGAAATCGGATGCAATTATCCGATTTCCGATCCCCGCATCTGGATCGTCTGATCTGATCCGAATCGGTCCGGAAGGACCCGATCCAGTTCAGATAAGATCGGATGATCAGACCTCCTCCCGCCCCTCGCGCTCCTTACCTGCTGGGGCTGTCTGCTGCCACAGCGGATGGCCCCAGCAGATAAGGAGTGCGAGGGGCGGAGGGGGCTTACCTGCCGGGGCCATCCACTGCCATCCGCTGGCATCCGCGGGTGGCAGTGGATGGTAGTGGACAGCCCCGGCAGGTAAGGAGTGCAAGGGGGGAGGCGGGAGGCCCCCCACTTACCTGCCGGGGCGGCCGCTTTCCTCTGGTGCTTGGATCTTCGCAGCCTGCTTCTCAGTAGATCCAAGCACCGGAGGGAAGCGGCCGACCCGGCAGGTAAGGAGTGTGAGTGGGGAGATGGACAGGGAGGGGGGAGTTAGGCCCCCACTCACCCACCCACCGCCATGTTTTCCCCATAGACCTGCATTGGGAGAAAGCTTTCTTTCCCCCAATGCAAGCCTATGGCGAAAACACCAAAAATGGAGGCCGATCCGAAAATCAGACATCCGATTTTCAGATTGGAATCGGATACGATCTGATCCGAGGGACCTCTGATTTTGTCCGAACCAATCCAGGACAACATCGGAGGTCCCGATCCGATCCGGGGTGTCCCTGCGCATTCCTAGTTATCAGGCAGTCAAAGCTTTCCAAAGTACTGAACCATAAGTATTTAGCTCAAACCAAATGAAACTGTAATGGCCTGTCTTTGCCCCCATTCCCTGCAAAATTATCCACTTGCGTGAGGCCCTCTCCTTATGACAGATGCCTCAGCGCACTGGCTCATAGGACAGGGCTGCTGTAAATCTAAAAATACCTGACTTTTTCCAAGGGAAGTTTGGATGCTCTTATTTTAAAAAAAGACAAATGAAAAACGAAATTAAATAACCTTTGCCCTGTGCAGCTGCTATTTCTGAAACAAGAGCCGGCTGTGTACAGCCATCGGTTGGAGGACCCGACCGCACTCAGCCAGTGCTTCTGGGTTTCCTCATTTGGTTCGAGAATGTCGCAAGACAATCTGAGGCTCCCACCCAACGTTTCTTTTGCCTGCTGCTCTTGCTGTCTGGAATCCTTAAAGAGCCCTCCCCATGTCGGGGGGGGGGGGTCCAAATGTTTTGGGAACTGCAGCCCAACTGCAGCCCAACACATCTGGAGGGCACCAGGTTGGGGAAGGCTGAACGTCTAATCTGTTTAAAGTTAGTTAATTTGATAACAAATACAAATGTGACATCGTCTGGCCCACGGGGGTGGAGATTGGAGGGGGCGCTACTGAACCCCAAACAGTCCTCACCCCTGTTTTAGGAGAAGCACTGGACACTTTCTCAATTCTTTGGAACTCTGGATTTTCTGTCCTGACTGGGCTCAAGTGAATTGAACTTGTGTGGTGCATATGAGTGCAGAGAGTGTTAGGGTCATATCCAAACATGTTCGGGTACACTCAGTATCAAAGGCTAATGGGATACCCCAGTAATCACGGTATAGTAGGCTGACTATATGGAAAGGAGGACAGGGCTCCTGTATCTTTAACAGTTGTATAGAAAAGAGAATTTAAACAGTTAAAGCTGCAGGAGTCCTGCCGTCGCTGTACTAGAGTGACCAGACAAAAAAGAGGGCAGGGCTCCTGCAGCTTTAACTCTGGTGATGAAGGGGGAATTTCACCAGGTGCTGCAGGCATACAAATGACAGCTGCTGAAATTCCCTTTTCTCTACAACTGTTAAAAGTACAGGAGCCTAGTGAAGTAGCAAGGTTGGCCAGATGTCCTATTTTACACGGGATGCTGAGGTCCTTGTGTTCCATCCACCTGGCTGTTCTGCCCTTCCCAGCGCCAGGCCAGTGGGGTCCGTGTTCGGCCAAGTGCCTTCTGGCAGCCTCCTCCGCCATCGGAGGCCCTGGTGGGCTTATCTGGAAGGGACCTCAAGGATCATCTGGTCCAACCGTCTGCAGTGTGCAGGAAAGCCAGTTAAACCATCCATGAGAGGTGGCTGTCCAGCCTCTTCTTAAAGACCTCCAGAGATGGAGAACTCACAACCTCCTTAGATAGATTGTTCCACTGTTGTACAGATCTTACCGTCAGGGAGTTTTTCTTTATATTTAAGAGAAATCTAGGGAGCTGTAACTTATACTCATTAATTTGGCTCCTAATTTCTGTGACCATGGGAAATAATCCTTGACCATCTTCACTGTGGCTCCCTTTTATGGACGTGAACACTGCTAACCTGTCTCCCCTCAGTCTTCTTTTCTCCAGATTGAACATGCCAAGTTCCTTCAGCCTGTCCTCACAGGAATGTCCTCAAGTCTCTGTAGCATCTTCATTGCCCTTCTCTAAACCTGCTCTAACCTGTCCATGTCCTCCTCGAAATGTGGTGCCCAGAATCATAGCCGATACTCCAGGTGTGGTCTCACTAGTGCCGAGTAGAGAGGAATAAGGACTTCAAAGCGTCTTTGATACGATGCTTCTCCTAAGGCAGCCCAGAACTGCGTTAGCCCTTCTAGCGGCCATCTCGCACTGCTGACACACGTGTTCATCTTGCTGTGAACATTGAGATTCTACACTTTTAGCATGACCATTCTGGGTTTGATTTTGTAGGTGGTACATTTAAATAACAAGTACACATGCTCATCTGTAGGTCTATTCGATTTAAGTCGGTGCCTCTGCTCTCGTTGCTTGGTGGTGCCTATGATTTTATCCTAGTCCCTGATCACTCGTGTTCAGCAAGATGCATTTCAGGGCTCTTGGGTGCCTCTTGAGAATATAGAAGCTAGCCCCACTGGATGCTGTTTGTAGCTAGAAGTGTGTTAAGTTTAGTTAAGCTGCATCATAGTGCATTGGAGTACATAAGCATGGACGTTTCTCTCAAGTGTTGCCCGGATCTTTTCCTTAAAGGGATGGCAACTGGAATTGTGTGTGTGTGTGTGTGTGGTGTGTCACAATGTCAACATGGAATTGAGTGAAGTGGCTCTGAGGGAAAGCCTCTCTGTGTTGCTGCAAAGTTCATATGGGGAAGGTGGGGGTGGGGTGGAGACGGTGCAGACAGACTTGGCTAATTAGCTCTCAGTTTCAATTCAGTGGACAGGAGAAACTTTGTGTAAGAGGCTTTTGTTCTCTCAAGGGATAAGGATGGGCCAGATGGCAGGTGGTGGAAGAAGAGTTATGGGGGAAGGGCAGAAGCTGGGGAAGCCGGGAGTGCTTGCTAATCGCTGCTCCCTCGTGCCTTGCCCTATAGTAGGGTGACCCTATGGAAAGGAGGACAGGGCTCCTGTATCTTTAACAGTTGCATAGAAAAGGGAACTTCAACAGGTGTCATTTGTATGCATGCAGCACCTGGTGATATCCCTGCTTCATCACAACAGTGAAAGCTGCAGGAACTAAACTAGAGTGACCAGGTACAAAAGAGGGCAGGGCTCCTGCAGCTTTCACTGTTGGGATGAAGAGGGAATTTCACCAAGTGCTGCACGCATACAAGTGGTGCTTGCTGAAGTTCCCTTTTCTACGCAACTGTTAAAGATACAGGAGCCCTGTCCTCCTTTCCATAGGGACACTCTACCCTACGGGCAGGACTTCCAAATCGCAGCATTGGGCTGTAGCCAATCTTAGTCCTACTTAGTGTAGTCCCATTGAAATGAAGGGGATTTAAATTAGATTAGGATTGGATATAACCCACTGGAAAGCTTGTTTTCCTCTTCCAACAGATGGACACACAATCCTCTAAGCAAAAAGGCTCCCGACATCAAGAAGATTTTAATAACGCATTTTAATAACACAGATTCCACGGAGAAGCGCTCCGAAGCCCTCGAGGTGGAGCGGACTTCTGACGGTGTTCTTTTTTAAGCAGTTTCTTGCGTATGATAATAGAGGAGCAATAGTGAAAAGTCCAAGGGTCGGCCATGTTTTTGAGTTTGCATCAGTCCTGCCCTTTCTGCCTTTTCTGTATGGCTTGGCACTCTGCTCAGGACCTTTGTTCCCACCCGTAAAGAGCAGCTCTGGGGAGCAGCTGAAAGGGTGTCTTTCATCATCCAAGCTTTTGTCCCCTTACAACAGTTTGCCCCCTTGCCTTTTCAGATAAAAATAGAAGCGCTGGCATAAAATGAGCTATTTCTGCATCCTTGACCAAAAAGCTGCAACAGGCATTGAGACATACATTGGGTATGTCTACACGGTGAACTTAAACTGATTTTCACCCATACTTCTGTAGGTTTAAGGTGACCAGGAGGACAGGACTCCTTTATCTTTAACAGTTGTATTGAAAGGGGAATTTCAGCAGGTGTCCTTTGGATGCATGCAGCACCTGGTGAAATCCCCTCTTCATCACTAGTTGAAGCTGCAGGAGCTCTGCCCTGTTTTGTATCTGGTCACTCTAGTATAGCTCCTGCAGCTTTAACTGTGGTGATGAAGAGGGGATTTCACCAGGTGCTGCATGCATACAAAGGACACCTGCTGAAATTTCCTTTTCTACACAACTGTTAAAGATACAGGAGCCCGGTCCTCCTTTCCATAGGGTCACCCTATAGTAAGTTTATCTTACATATGAGAGCACTCAAGTGATGAACAGGCTGAAAAACTTTGAAAACAAGCTTACGGCATTGACTTATAGAATCACAGGCTAATAAGTAGCCATTTCATGTGATACTTGAAGTGTACAAATGGTGCAGGAGCCTTGTCTTTCTCTCCCTGCTACAGTCCTAACAAAACAATTGCTCCTGGGAAAGTTGCTGGTTTCATTTCAAAAGAAGTCCCCATTTCGGGTGGCCGCTTACACCTTGCCAAAAATGAAGAGCTATGTCATCCAAAAAGAGTAGGCTGACCATATGAAAAGGAGGACAGGGCTCATGTAACTTTAACAGTTGCAGAGAAAAGGGAATTTCAGCCAGTGTCATTCGTATGCAATTAGTTCCTGGTGAAATTCCCTCTTCATCACAACAGTTAAAGTTGCAGGCACTATACTAGAGTGACCATATACAAAAGAAGGCAGGGCGCCTGCAACTTTAACTGTTGTGATGAAGAGGGAATTTCAACAGGTGATGCATGCATCCAAAGGACACCTGCTGAATTTCCCTTTTCTATACATCTGTTAAAAATACAGGAGCCCTGTCCTCCTTTCCATAGGGTCAGCCTATATTTGAAGTCATCTTCTATTTAAAGGGCTGTTCATTCTAAGTCCCGTTTAAAGACAAAGAACCATTAGGAGAGAAAGCAGATCAGGGGCCTTGAAGATGCTCATGCACAGTAGCATCTGGCAGCGGACTGAACAGGTAGGGCACACCGGTCTCCTGCTCACGGTAACATGTGTTGCATTTGTATTGAAATCACAGTAAATTTCTACAGTTTCATCGATACACAGACATTAACATGTGCAAGCGGTATGCAAATCACTGGCTCCTTTTTTGCCGATGTATCTCCTCTTTTCGGGCAATGCACATGGGGCCCACCCTCTGAGCCCATGAAGTGGAACCTGGCTTGTGAATGGGGGTAAGCACATTTATATTTTCATTTATAGTCTTTTGGTCTTTTAACTGTTTGTAATCTGTTTGTTATTGGGCAGAAAATTATTATTATTATTATTATTATTATTATTATTATTATTATTCAACCTTCTCAAACAACCTACACCATACTATACATACTCACCCGAAACAATCTTGGAAAATGCAGATCATAAAATATACTGGGACAGAACAATTCATACCGACAAGACAATACCTTGCAACTGACCAGACATAACATTCATAGACAAAAAAGAAAGAAAAAACATACCTCATCGACATAACAATACCGAATAACAAAAATGTTGTTGAAAAGGAAGAAGAAAAGAGAGACAAAAATACACCAGTGGCCATGGAAGTCAAAGAACTATGGCAACAGGAAAAGGTCACAATTATTCCATTAGTCACATCAGTCACCAGCATCACATCAAAAAAATATACAGAAAACCTCCAGGAACTGGGCCTACCAAAATACATCCACACCAACATCCAGAAAGCAGTCATGCTTAAAACATGCTCAATTGTCAGGAAATTCCTGAATCTGTAAAAGACAGCATGACTTGGCAAAGCCCGTCATGTCGATCTAGAAAAACCGCCACGAGTGAGAAAGAGATGGAATTATTATTATTATTATTATTGTTGTTGTTGTTGTTGTTGGTAAGCAATGCATGCTTCTTCTTCTTCTTCTTCTTCTTCTTCTTCTTCTTCTTCTTCTTCTTCTTCTTCTCCTTCGCAAGCTGGTAACAAAACCACAAGGCAGTGGGCTGTTGCCAGTCATGAATGCTGCGCTATGTCCGGCTGCGGCTGCTCAAGCCAGCTCTCAGTTTTATTGTGGTTTTGCACACCTAGAGGCCACACAGTCACCCTACGGTGTCTGGCTATAAGCCTGCACCTCTAGCAAACCAGCCCTCCACTTCCTCCACACACAGATGCCGGCTCAACAGAACCCCCTCTGTGTCAAGTGGCAGGTAAAAGCGAACAGATTCCAAAGTTTCGGGGCCGTTTCCCCCCTCTCTCTCCTTGGCAACCCAGCAGGCTTCACAAGCCTCACCTTCTCCTGCTCCTTCCAGTTCCAAGTTCCATCTCCAGGGCTAGATCTACACTACTGCTTTATAGTGGGATTGAAATGCTCTGGTGACTGTCGGGGCACCATCCAGGGCGTCATCAGACGGGCGTTTTATTGCACGCTCATCACTGGGCACTCTCATGACATCGTCATCTGCTGGCCACGTGCCTACTTCTAGCCTTCTTCGCGCCACAAAAAAACACCCCAGTAAGTCCGACTTGTTTTTAAAGATGGAAGTTGCCACTATCTCCTGCTGTGTGCAGGCACGATAAAAACACCCCCCTGTGCCCTTTTTCCTTCCTCTTTCCTCTCCCTGAGAGAAAGAGGAAGGATTGACCAATAAAAGTGTGTGTGTGAGTATAGGCAAGTGCGATTTTCCCCCCCACCCTGGTCTGATGGAGCTCCTTCACGCCATATACCGCTTTCATCATGTTATTTCCTGATTTTTATTCCACATTTGCAATGATTTGACACAAGGTGTTGATCTGCCTGTCTGCGTTAAGTAACTGATGATGGGGTTAGTGTTACTCAAAGAACTGGCAAAACGGTGTAGACTTGGCACCAAGTTAAATTAAAATATTTATTTATTTATTACATTTATATACGGCCCAATAGCCGAATCTCTCATAAATAAACGTAATAAAATATTTTAAAAATATGGGAGTTTTAAATTGTTTTAAATGTGAGCTGTTTTTTTTTAATGTATTAAAGTTTTTAAATTTTGTATATTGATTTTTAATGTTCAGTCTTTTAACCTTTGTAAACTGCCCAGAGAGCTTCGGCTATGGGGCAGTATATAAATGTAATAAATAAATAAATACCAGGTTAAGCCAAATCCTGCAACAAGAAAAACTGACTCTGAAGATCAGCATATTTAAAATGATTTGTGCCTCTGCTAGTCACCGGGAGAAATTTGCAACAGATTCAAATCTGTTTGGATGTCTAAATTTCTATGAATCCGATCTGTAAATTCCACAGAAAACCAGCTTTTTCCTGAGACACGTGGATTTTACAGACTGGTTTTTCACTTTCAGGAGACATTTGCACTATTCTGCAGTAGTGCAAGTGTGAACGCAGAATCTGTAGTGAACGCAGAATCTGCACAGTGTGGTAAGAGCCGGTCCACTGCGGAATACGCAGGTCAGAGTCAGAGAAATCCAATCTGTGCATCGGGCAAAGTATTTCGAGAGTTCTGGGACCTCTCGAGATACTTTGCCCAACCTCGTGCAGGCGCTGCGCGGCTCCTGAAGGTGGAAATTGCATTCAGTTCTGGGCACCACACTTCAAGGAAGGTGCAGGCAAGCTGGAGGGGGTTCAGAGCAGGGCAATGAGGATGATCAGGGGTCTGGAAACAAAGCCCTAAGGGGAGAGATTGAAAGAACTGGGCATGTTTAGCGTGGAGAAGAGAAGATTGAGGGAAGACATGATTAGGGTGACCAGACGCCCGGATTTGTCCGGACATATCCGGGAAATGGGGTGCAAATCCGCATCTGGGCGGAAAAACCGTTTTGGGGGGCCAAATCCGGAAATTTAGCCCCCCCAAACGGTGACCAGATGGCCCTGGGGCGAGCTGGGCCAACCGCGGGGCGGCGGGGGCAAACCGGGGCAGCGGGGGGTCACGCGGCGGTGGCGCGAGGCTGGCGGCGCGAGGCACCTACCGGCTGGGGCGTCCGTTTCCCTCCGGTGCTCGGAATCTACTGAGAAACAGGCTTCGCGGCCTATCCCTCAGTAGCACGCCGGGTGATGACGTCATCACTCGGCGCACTGCTGAGAGACAGGCCAAGAAGCCTGTTTCTCAGTAGATTCCAAGCATGGAGGGAAACGGACGCCCCAGCAGCAGCAGGTAAGGAGCGCGTGAGGGGTAGGGGGGCGGCGCGGGTGCTCGCGGTGGGTGGGGGGCGGCGGTGCGGGTGCTCACGGTGGGGGGGCGGTGCGGGTGCTCGCGGCGGGGGGGCGGCGCGGGTGCTCGCGGCGGGGGGGGCGGTGCGGGTGCTCGCGGCGGGTGGGGGGGCCGTGCGGGTGCTCGCGGCGGGTGGGGGGGCCGCGCGGGTGCGCGTGGCGGGTGTGGGGGAGGCACGGGGGCGCGGAGCGGGGCGGGCGGTGCCGGTGGTGCAGGTGCTCGCGGCGGGTGGGGGGGCCACGCGGGTGCGTGCGGCGGGGGGGCGGCGCGGGTGCGCACGGCGGGTGTGGAGGAGGCGCGGGGGCGCGGGGCGGGTGGGGGTGCCATGCGGGGGCTCGCGGCGGGGGGGGCGGCGCGGGGGCTCGCGGCGGGGGGGGGCGGTGCGGGTGCGTGCGGCGGGGGGGGCGGCGCGGGTGCGCACGGCGGGTGTGGGGGAGGCGCAGGGGCAAGGGGCGGGTGGGGGTGCCATGCGGGGGCGCGGGGCGGGGGGGCGGCACGGAGGCGCACGGCGGGGGGGCGGCGCAGGGACGCGGGGCACCTGCTGGGGCTTCCTTAGGGTGACCAAGGAGGACAGGGCTCCTGTAACTTTTAACAGTTGTGTAGAGAAGGGAATTTCAGCTGGTGTCCTTTGTATGCATGCAGCACCTGGTGAAATTCCCTCTTCATCACTGTAGTTAAAGCTGCAGAAGCCCTGCCCGCTTTTGTACCTGGTCACTCTAGTATAGCTCCTGCAGCTTTAACTACAGTGATGAAGAGGGAATTTCACCAGGTGCTGCATGCATACAAAGGACACCAGCTGAAATTCCCTTCTCTACGCAACTGTTAAAAGTTACAGGAGCCCTGTCTTCCTTTTCATATGGTCACCCTAATTTAAATGGAATTTGCTTCTTTCCATGCACTTAAGCATGCTTAAGGAACACTTGCTAACGTTCCTTAAGCATGCTTAAGTGCATGGAAAGAAGCAAACTCCATTTAAATTAGGGTGACCATATGAAAAGGAAGACAGGGCTCCTGTAACTTTTAACAGTTGCGCAGAGAAGGGAATTTCAGCTGGTGTCCTTTGTATGCATGCAGCACCTGGTGAAATTCCTTCTTCATCACTGTAGTTAAAGCTGCAGGAGCTATACTAGAGTGACCAGGTACAAAAGTGGGCAGGGCTTCTGCAGCTTTAACTACAGTGATGAAGAGGGAATTTCACCAGGTGCTGCATGCATACAAAGGACACCAGCTGAAATTCCCTTCTCTACGCAACTGTTAAAAGTTACAGGAGCCCTGTCTTCCTTTTCATATGGTCACCCTAATTTAAATGGAATTTGCTTCTTTCCATGCACTTAAGCATGCTTAAGGAACACTTGCTAACGTTCCTTAAGCATGCTTAAGTGCATGGAAAGAAGCAAACTCCATTTATTAGGGTGACCATATGAAAAGGAAGACAGGGCTCCTGTAACTTTTAACAGTTGCGTAGAGAAGGGAATTTCAGCTGGTGTCCTTTGTATGCATGCAGCACCTGGTGAAATTCCCTCTTCATCACTGTAGTTAAAGCTGCAGGAGCTATACTAGAGTGACCAGGTACAAAAGCGGGCAGGGCTTCTGCAGCTTTAACTACAGTGATGAAGAGGGAATTTCACCAGGTGCTGCATGCATACAAAGGACACCAGCTGAAATTCCCTTCTCTACGCAACTGTTAAAAGTTACAGGAGCCCTGTCTTCCTTTTCATATGGTCACCCTAATTTAAATGGAATTTGCTTCTTTCCATGCACTTAAGCATGCTTAAGGAACACTTGCTAACGTTCCTTAAGCATGCTTAAGTGCATGGAAAGAAGCAAACTCCATTTAAATGAGGGTGACCATATGAAAAGGAAGACAGGGCTCCTGTAACTTTTAACAGTTGCGTAGAGAAGGGAATTTCAGCTGGTGTCCTTTGTATGCATGCAGCACCTGGTGAAATTCCCTCTTCATCACTGTAGTTAAAGCTGCAGGAGCTATACTAGAGTGACCAGGTACAAAAGCGGGCAGGGCTTCTGCAGCTTTAACTACAGTGATGAAGAGGGAATTTCACCCGGTGCTGCATGCATACAAAGGACACCAGCTGAAATTCCCTTCTCTACGCAACTGTTAAAAGTTACAGGAGCCCTGTCTTCCTTTTCATATGGTCACCCTACCATATACAAAAGAAGGCAGGCCCCCTGCAACTTTGTGATGAAGAGGGAATTTCACCAGGAACTAATTGCATACAAATGACACTGGCTGAAATTCCCTTTTCTCTACAACTGTTAAAGTTACAGGAGCCCTGTCCTCCTTTTCAGATGGTCAGCCTACCCTAGGTAGGTGGGCGCGGGGTGAGTACAGTGCAGGTGGGGCAAGTGGGTTGTGGGGTGGGATGAGGCAGTTGTGGGGTGTGCGGTTGTGGGGTGTGCAGTTGTGGGGTGGGCGTGGGGCGAGGCTAGCGGGTGCGCGGGGGTGGAGTGCGGGGTGGGCAGGCAAACTGCAGGTGAGGCAGGTGGAGTGGTTGTGGGGTGCACAGCTGCTGGTTGCGGGGTGGGTGGGGCGGGCATAGGGTGCGGCGGGCAAGTGTGCAGGTCATGCGAGATGGGCGGGCGTGGGGTTGACGAGGCGGAAGCGGGGTGGACGGGTGCTGGGCCAGTGCAGGGTGGCACGGCCTGGCACGGCGCGCAAGTTGGCATGGCGTGCGGGCAGCACAGCTTGGCACAGTGCAGCCTGACCCAGTGCAGCCTGACCCAGTGTGACCCATGGGGTGGCGCAGTGGGGGAGCATCCTCACCCGGTGTCCTGGGGCATTCCTGGCCGGGTGTGGGGCAGTCTGGCCTGGCCTGGAGTATGACACGCTGGACTTCAAGCCCATGGGGTGGCCTGGCCCAGTCGGGAGTGCAGGCGTCTTAGCCTGGCCTGGCACTCGGGGCTGGGGCTGCCTGGATGTGATTTCATTTATCGTTGGGTGCTGCTACTGTTTAGTGAACTTTTCTTTAATATTTTTGCTATATTTTGATGAATTAATTGGGGTGGTGCATGTGTATGTGTTTTAAAATTATTATTAGATTTGCCATGGGTGAGTATGCTGGTGTGTGTGGATATTTATTGTATTTTCAGTCTTGGTGAGTGTGTGTATTTGTTCTGTTGGTTGTTTTTTGCCTTGGTGCTTGTCTGGATTTTTATTATTTTTCCTTGGGTGGGTATGTGGGTGAGTGTTGTATTTTTAATATTATTTTATTGCAATGGGTGTGTGCATGTTTTTGTTTTATTTTGCATTGTGTGGGTGGTTTATTATTAATATTGTCATTATTATTTTGCCTTTGGAGAGCGTGGGGGTGGATTTTTATCCCCTCTTCCAGTTAAGTGTGTGTGTGGAGGTTGTTGTTGTTTAAATTGCTTTCAGGAGGATGTGGAGTTTTCCCCCACTTTGGGCAAGTGTGCAGGGGTATGTAAATTTTAATTTTTATTGCCTTTAGTGAGCATGAGGTGTGCGTGGATGCTGCTACTGCTGATCTTTCCTGGGGTGTGTATGTCTGCCTTCTTTAGTATCTGGTCATGCTAGGATGGGCTCCTGCAGCTTTAACTGTTGTAATGTAGAGGGAATATCACCAGATGCTGCATGCATACAAATGATACTTGCTGAAATTCCCTTTTCAATACAGCTATTAAAGATACAGGATCCCTGTCCTCCTTTCCATAATCACTCTAACTAATGGAATAATTGTAACTTTTTTCCTGTTACCATAGTTCTTTAACTTACATAGCCAGTGGTGTATAGTTTTCTCTTTCCCTCTTCCTTTAATGCAACGTTTGTGTCATTATGTAGTGCTATGTCAATGAAGTAGTGTGTTTTTCATTTTTGTTTATGACTGTTATGTCTGGTTGATAGCAAAGTGTTGCCTTGTCCCAGAATTGTTCTGTCCCAGCAAGATAATATATGAGTGCATAGTGTGGCTTGTCTTGTCTTGTTTGACTGTGTCTGGGACTCCTAGGCTCTGAAAGCATCGTTCTGAGAGCATCTGCTGGTTGCATGATCCACGAGGCCGGGTTCTGGTGAGTGCACAGTTTTCCTTGACAGGAGGGGCTTGCACTTGCTATATTAAGGTGAACAAATGTGAAGAAGCTGCAATCCCATATGTATCTGGGAGTACGGTTTATTGAAGTCAACAGGACTTATTCCTGAGTTGTCATAGGATAGCATTGTATGATAGGACATAGGGAGATGATAGCTTCTGAGTTATCTGCTACTCAGTTTTCTTTGGGTAAAGTATTAAACTCTCTGATTGGGATTTCTGTTCTCTGCACACTGAGGCAGTGTAAATTCAGGAGACATTTGGATAAAAGGAGGGAAAGATCTTTGTCTAGCATTGTGATAATGGGCATCTGTTCTGGCCTTTCTTTGTACCTCTACTGACCATGGGCTTGTTTACATGGCTAATGAACCAGAGATATAATGACACATTTTTAGATTAGTTTCTCACTGATAAACCAGAAGTTGAAACAAGTTAAGAGATGCTAGTGAGAAATAACTGCTACAAGCCTTTAGTCCATTTTGTTCCATGACTGTTTGTAGGGTAATAGTATTTTATACTCTTTCTGAATGCTACATTACTCATTTATTGTACTAGATTTTCCTGTACTAGATTTTTCTGCACTTGTCAACTGCTTCATTTGTTTAGTGCTGAATCTGTGAGTATGGATATGAGAAAGGTGATGAGGAAAGAGTGTTAAATGTTAGGAAAGGTGAGACTACGGTCATCCAGTGAAGGATTTGCAGTCAGAAAAGATATGTGAGGGAAAAGGAGACTGTATCACACAAAGTATAGCAAAAGCTTTAAAGTACAGCAAAAGCTACAAAAGTAGGAGTGAAGTTAATTTCAGATACACTGAATGTCTCAGTGATTTTAACATGAAGATGTTATGCAGAACAGGTTTGTCTTAATTGTGTGCTGTGAAATCAGACATGTGACGAAGGCCATCTTTGGGTGGGCACGTCCCTTTGGGGGCTGGCCATGTTGGTGGTCACGCCCCCTTGGAGGCCGGCCATGTTGGTGGGCACGCCCCCTTGGAGGCTGGCCATGTTGGTGGGCACGCCCCCTTGGGGCGGCCATGTTGTCCTCCTTTTTGGTTTCCAAAATATGGTCACCCTAGACATGATAGCAATCTCCAAATACTTGAAAGGTTGTCACACAGAGGAGGACCAGGATCTCTTCTCCATCATCCCAGAATGCAGGACACGGAATAATGGGCTCAAGTGACAGGAAGCTAGATACCTGCTGGAAATCAGGAAAAGCATCCTGACTGTTAGAGCAGTATGAAAAAACATCTGAAAAAACTTCCTGACTGTTAGAGCAGTACGACAATGGAACCAGTGACCTAGGGAGATTGTGGGCTCTCCCACACTAGAGGCCTTCAAGAAGCAGCTGGACAACCATCTGTCAGGGATGTTTTAAGGTGGATTCCTGCATTGAGCAGGGGGCTGGACTAGATGGCCTTAGAGGCCCCTTCCAACTCTACTGTTCTGTGATTCTATGAAACCCCTTACAGGCAGTGCGCTGGGGAGATGGGTGCACCTATGTGCCCAAGCAAAAGTAAACTAGCTGTCCAGCAGGCAGCCAGGCGCATGGGGCCAGGTAGGCAGGTTGGGTTGGGAGGTACAGAAGTAGAGTGGGGCAGAGCAGGAGGGGCTGCGCAGGCTGTTGCTCCTTGATCCTGCCAGCAGCCTGCATGGCTTGGTGGCTGGCCTACCATACAGGCGGCCGGCAGACCCAAGAAGCAGCAGACCCTTTGGAGGGTGAGAGTACCGCCCTTCCCATACTCCAGCGCCTGCTGCTACTGCTTCCTCCTGCTTGTGGGTGTGGGGGAGGGAGTCGTGGGAGGGTGACGGACATGGCTTCTGCTCTGGCTTTCCCTAAGAGGTGATTCAGTAACCCTCTCACCTCACAAGGATAGGATAGGACGCTTTCTCCTCTAACCGCTCATCTACCCCTTGTTCCAAATCTGCCAGCAACTCAGAAGTTGAACGGATTTCAAGGTATTATTGGCCCACTATGGCTGATCAAATAAACAGCCACTGCACTTTAAACCTGACTTTTTACCTGCCCAGCAATGCTTTTCAGTCCCAATGCCAAGCCAAATTCAATACAAAAAAACAGACTTCACCAGTCTGGCAATCCCCACATGGTTTGGACTTCAACCCCCTTCAGCCCCAGCCAGCAATGCCAATGGTCAGGAATGCTGGGTGTTGTAGTCCAAAACATCTGGAGAGCACCCTGGGTGGGAAAACCTGCCCTAAACTATGTGCTAGGAATCACAAGGAAAGAATGAATGCAAAGGTCCCGTGAAGGCTCACAGACTCTGGATGGTTCCTGGCTCTGGCTTTGATAAGAAGGCAGGGCAGGATGCATCACCATCTTGCATCTTTGCCTCAGGTGTGCTTGGATTCTTAATCCCTTCCAGTGTAGAGATGCAGGGGGATTTCCTGACATCAGGGACGGTTCCCTGCTGTATCTCTTTGATCTGTTTTGGATGACAGGACAGCCCAATGTGGATTAATTAAGCCTTGGGGTACTGGGGCACGAGCCATCTTCCATTATGAATATGCAAGCCCCAGCTGGA
The DNA here is from genome assembly GCA_029215795.1 of Anniella stebbinsi. Taxonomy (NCBI): domain Eukaryota; kingdom Metazoa; phylum Chordata; class Lepidosauria; order Squamata; family Anniellidae; genus Anniella; species Anniella stebbinsi. The sequence continues at coordinate 39,676,665 of JARDYH010000001.1, forward strand.
GGTTTCTGTGGCTTGTTGTGTCATCCGAACCCAGCCAGCACGGGTTATTTGAGGGTTAAACAACCCTCTCACAACTCATGGAGTATTTTAGGGTTATGCGAGGGTTGTTTAACCCTCAAATAACCCCCGACGGCTAGGTTCACATACCACAACAAGCCACAGAAACCCCTGGCCAGGGCTTGCTCATTCATAATGGTGGCCAGCATGACTACCGCTTCTCGAGAGTAAATTAACCCTTGTTGTGCAAACTGGCACTCTAAGGCACTCTTCTGGGCTTGTTTGCTTCCAGTGAAGAAAGCAATGGAAGCTGGTGGCCCCGATGTCAGTGGGGCAGGGAATCTGCTCTGGGTTTCAGTCAGAACTCTAAAAGAGCTATCCAAGTTGCTCCTTTAGAGTACTGGCTGTTCGAACTGAAACCCGGGGCGGATTCACCAACCCACCGACATTGGGGCCACCAGCCTCCACTGATAGGAGGTATATAAGCAGAGTCTGGATGGCTTTCTGTCAGGTACGCTGTTGTTGGAGCCTTCATTGACAGGAGGTTGGTTTAGATGACCTCCAGGACCCCTTTCAACTCACTGATTTTATGCATGCCCGGATCAGTCTTTTTTTGCAGAAACCTGGGCTCCACTTGAGTGTGGGTCATTTTTACACACGTCCACTCTGCAACCCCCCCAAATCTACCACCCAATTGTGCTATAAACATGAAAGTGGGGTTTCAAATATTACATTCCAAAGAAAGAAAGGGCACCTCTTCAGTCCTCAATGTCCCAGGCTCACCCCTTTTCCAGCCCAGAAGCATTTCTGCCTGTAAGACTTGCTGGCAGCAAGTCAAACTTTTCCAGACACTCTGTTGTAACTTTCACATGCATTACTACAGACCCGCACTCCAGATTTTGTCTGAACGAGCTTTGAGAGCCCCATTCCTGGCAGCAGACAAGTTGTACAGTGAAGAAATCAACTAGGACAAAACATACAGTAGATTTCATCTCTAGGTCACGGATTAAAGTCCAACAGGGATCTAAGGCTGTGGGGACGGCTGTCACTGTCTGACGACCCTTTGCTAACCTTTTTGTGAAACCCCAGGCGAGGCTGCTTTGAGCCGTGGCAGCAGGAGCTCATGATGAAAAATAAAATAAAATTGGCACTCCACCTTTGCAAGCGCCTCTCCCTGAGCCATTTCTGGGACTGGAGTCGCACAATAGGACGGATCATCGAGGAGAGACTCATGATCTATTTCTTTGAGACGGCCACACACGCCAGGATGAAGACCACTCCAGGAGTCATCCTGGGCTGAGAAGTTGTCACGTCTGAGTTGACCCATGAGATACTTCTACTTCCGTGATGCTCACTCCATGTAACAGATCCCAAGTTCAATCTCAGTCTCACTAGTCAAAAGGATCCAGTAGGATGGCCACGGGTCCTCTTTCACAGAGGACAGCCCTCTATTTGAAGTGCGGCCAGAAGACTGTCCTCTTTTTGAAGGTGTCCTCTACCTGAAGGTCTGTCCTGTCCAATTCTGGAGAGAAAACCACGAGAACCCTTGCATACAGAATATGCCAGCTTCAATGCCAGCTTCTCTAGTGAAAAGGGTTTTGTACGGTGACCATGCGCCCTCATTTACAGCCCTCTTTTTGAAGGTGTCCTCTACCGGAAGGTCTGTCCTGTCCAATTCTGGATAGGGAACCATCCAGAGGTAACATCTGGGCAGCAGATTGAACCACATGCGTTTTTTCTTCTCATTTGCCCTTGCCTCCATCTTCATCTCCGCTGTTGATGTTTAGACTATAAGCTCCTTGGGGTGGGGTCAATGTTGACTCCAGGCTTCGCCCAATGATTCGAAGTCTGCATCTCCTCCTTCTCTTCCTCCACTACATTGTAAGACCCTGACCATGCAGGCTTCATGCCTTCAACATCCAGTCAATCTGACTCCAAGTTTTTGGGGGCCCATGGGCAAGACACTCTCCATGAGCCTCCTCCATCTACTTTCTGACCACCATGGTCACCAGCTGCTTTTGTTCCTCTTCCGCATCATTGCTACTATCACTTGCTTCACAGGCACAGAGCCAGGGAGCAAGGAGTTCCATGACACATGCGGATGCTCCTCCTCCCTCCTTCTGGAGCATGTTCAGAGGAGGGCAACGGGGATGATCAGGGGTCTGGAAACAAAGCCCTAAGAGAAGAGATTGAAAGAACTGGGCATGTTTAGCGTGGAGAAGAGAAGATTGAGGGAAGACATGATAGCAATCTCCAAATACTTGAAAGGTTGTCACACAGAGGAGGACCAGGATCTCTTCTCCATCATCCCAGAATGCAGGACACGGAATAATGGGCTCAAGTGACAGGAAGCCAGATACCTGCTGGAAATCAGGAAAAGCATCCTGACTGTTAGAGCAGTACGACAATGGAACCAGTGACCTAGGGAGATTGTGGGCTCTCCCACACTAGAGGCCTTCAAGAAGCAGCTGGACAACCATCTGTCAGGGATGTTTTAAGGTGGATTCCTGCATTGAGCAGGGGGCTGGACTAGATGGCCTTAGAGGCCCCTTCCAACTCTACTGTTCTGTGATTCTATGAAACCCCTTACAGGCAGTGCGCTGGGGAGATGGGTGCACCTATGTGCCCAAGCAAAAGTAAACTAGCTGTCCAGCAGGCAGCCAGGCGCATGGGGCCAGGTAGGCAGGTTGGGTTGGGAGGTACAGAAGTAGAGTGGGGCAGAGCAGGAGGGGCTGCGCAGGCTGTTGCTCCTTGATCCTGCCAGCAGCCTGCATGGCTTGGTGGCTGGCCTACCATACAGGCGGCCGGCAGACCCAAGAAGCAGCAGACCCTTTGGAGGGTGAGAGTACCGCCCTTCCCATACTCCAGCGCCTGCTGCTACTGCTTCCTCCTGCTTGTGGGTGTGGGGGAGGGAGTCGTGGGAGGGTGACGGACATGGCTTCTGCTCTGGCTTTCCCTAAGAGGTGATTCAGTAACCCTCTCACCTCACAAGGATAGGATAGGACGCTTTCTCCTCTAACCGCTCATCTACCCCTTGTTCCAAATCTGCCAGCAACTCAGAAGTTGAACGGATTTCAAGGTATTATTGGCCCACTATGGCTGATCAAATAAACAGCCACTGCACTTTAAACCTGACTTTTTACCTGCCCAGCAATGCTTTTCAGTCCCAATGCCAAGCCAAATTCAATACAAAAAAACAGACTTCACCAGTCTGGCAATCCCCACATGGTTTGGACTTCAACCCCCTTCAGCCCCAGCCAGCAATGCCAATGGTCAGGAATGCTGGGTGTTGTAGTCCAAAACATCTGGAGAGCACCCTGGGTGGGAAAACCTGCCCTAAACTATGTGCTAGGAATCACAAGGAAAGAATGAATGCAAAGGTCCCGTGAAGGCTCACAGACTCTGGATGGTTCCTGGCTCTGGCTTTGATAAGAAGGCAGGGCAGGATGCATCACCATCTTGCATCTTTGCCTCAGGTGTGCTTGGATTCTTAATCCCTTCCAGTGTAGAGATGCAGGGGGATTTCCTGACATCAGGGACGGTTCCCTGCTGTATCTCTTTGATCTGTTTTGGATGACAGGACAGCCCAATGTGGATTAATTAAGCCTTGGGGTACTGGGGCACGAGCCATCTTCCATTATGAATATGCAAGCCCCAGCTGGAGGTTTCTGTGGCTTGTTGTGTCATCCGAACCCAGCCAGCACGGGTTATTTGAGGGTTAAACAACCCTCTCACAACTCATGGAGTATTTTAGGGTTATGCGAGGGTTGTTTAACCCTCAAATAACCCCCGACGGCTAGGTTCACATACCACAACAAGCCACAGAAACCCCTGGCCAGGGCTTGCTCATTCATAATGGTGGCCAGCATGACTACCGCTTCTCGAGAGTAAATTAACCCTTGTTGTGCAAACTGGCACTCTAAGGCACTCTTCTGGGCTTGTTTGCTTCCAGTGAAGAAAGCAATGGAAGCTGGTGGCCCCGATGTCAGTGGGGCAGGGAATCTGCTCTGGGTTTCAGTCAGAACTCTAAAAGAGCTATCCAAGTTGCTCCTTTAGAGTACTGGCTGTTCGAACTGAAACCCGGGGCGGATTCACCAACCCACCGACATTGGGGCCACCAGCCTCCACTGATAGGAGGTATATAAGCAGAGTCTGGATGGCTTTCTGTCAGGTACGCTGTTGTTGGAGCCTTCATTGACAGGAGGTTGGTTTAGATGACCTCCAGGACCCCTTTCAACTCACTGATTTTATGCATGCCCAGATCAGTCTTTTTTTGCAGAAACCTGGGCTCCACTTGAGTGTGGGTCATTTTTACACACGTCCACTCTGCAACCCCCCCCCCCCAAATCTACCACCCAATTGTGCTATAAACATGAAAGTGGGGTTTCAAATATTACATTCCAAAGAAAGAAAGGGCACCTCCTCCTCCTCTTCCTCCTTCTGGAGCATGTTCAGAGGAGGGCAACGGGGATGATTAGGAGTCTGGAAACAAAGCCCTATGAGGAGAGACTGAAAGAACTGGGCATGTTTAGCCTGGAGAAGAGAAGATTGAGGGGAGATATGATAGCACTCTTCAAGCACTTGAAAGGTTGTCACACGGAGGAGGGCCAGGATCTCTTCTACATCATCCCAGAGTGCAAGACAAGGAATAATGGGCTCAAGTTACAGGAAGCCAGATTCCAGCTGGACATCAGGAAATGTGGGGGAGTTTAAAAGAAAGAACTGGGCATGTTCAGCCTGGAGAAGAGAAGATTGAGGGGAGACATGATAGCACTCTTCAAATACTTGAAAGGTTGCCACACAGAGATGGGCCACAAGCTCTTCTCGATGATTCCAGAGTGCAGGACACAGAATAACGGTCTCAAGTGACAGGATGCCGGATTCCGGCTGGACATCAGGAAAAACATCCCGACTGTTAGAGCAGTACGACAATGGAACCCATAACCAAGGGAAATTTTGGGCTCTCCCACACTGGAGGCCTTCAAGAGGCAGCTGCACAACCATCTGGTAGGGATGCTTTAAGGTGGATTCCTGCACTGAGCAGGGGGGTTGGACTCGATGGCCTTATAGGCCCCTTCCACGTCTACTATTCTGTGATACCTCACCACTACTCTTGTCTGTGCTGGAACATCTGGAAGCACCCCAGTGAAAGTTCTTTGGGGCAGAGAGCTGACTTGTTTGGGCTATGTTATGCAGTAAAGTGCCATGTACAGAGATGGTGATAAAAGAACGTAAGAAGAGCTGTGTTGGATCAGACCAAGGGGGCTTCCTATACAGTGGAGCGTTGCCACCACAATAAGCTAAACCCCACACTTTTGCTGCTTCAGGGTGGCGGCTGCTAATCCCACCGCAGGAGCAAAAGTGTGGGTCTTCTAGCAGCTGGAGCTGCTCTCTGCCCTCTGCTTCATAAACGGCAACCAATGAGGGGTCGCCATCCACCTGACCATGACTCCGCCGCAACTCCTGAGTGAAGGCAGGTGGCGGATGCGCCACCCTCGCCTCGCTCTGGAGAAAAAAAAGTCATGGGAAGTCCCCAACTTTTTTTTCTTCGCAACTTCACAGAAAAGCCCTGCGCTGGCTGCAAGGTGACTGCTGCGTCGTATAATTGATGTGGTGCCACCGCGCATCCCCCCCCCCCCCGGGGCCTTACCATGCGTATAGACAGCCCAGGTCCATCTACACCAGCATTCTGTTCACACAGTGGCCAACCAGCTGTCAACCGGCAAACCCACAAGAAGGACGGCTGCCAACATTATTTTAAAAATACTAATTAAAATTTAAAAAATCAATAATAAATACATTTAAACACGTAGCAGGAACAAAGAAAATTGGGGCGGCACACGTCCCCCTCCCCCCAAGCCACGCTTGACTACACCCCCCTCTCCATCCCAATTCTCACCTATGGCCACCAATGGCTGTTAGCTATCAAGGGCTACTAGACCTGATGGTTATATGTTGCCTCCAGTCTCCGAGGCTGTGAGCACCTGTTGCTGGGGAGCATGGGTGGCAGGGTGCCGCCGCATCTGTGTCCTGCTTTGTGGGTCCCTGGCCGACGTCTGGATGGCCACTGTGTGAACGGAGGGCTGGACCAGATGGACCCTCGGTCTGATCCAGCGGGGCTCTTCTGATGTTCTCCCATTCCCGACCAGGTGGGGAGCGCTTCTCCCCCCCCCCCTCCACTCTGCCCCATGGAAGCCTCCATTCTTCTCCCAGCCGGCGACAGAGAGAGAGAGAAGCAGACTGGGACGGGGGGGGGGGAGAGGCTGCTTTGACAACCCCCCCCCCCCTCGCCGCCACTGCATTCCCAGCCACGAGGATGCGCCCTGCTCTCGCAAGGCGCCTGTTCGCCGGTTCCCAAAGGACGCCCCTTCGGAGCTGAGCCTGCCCAAGCACCATCACCCCCCCCCCGCACCCCCGTCCCGGCAATTGCACGCGCCCCGTGAATGGCCCGCCCCGGCCCGCCCGCGCTGCATCACAATCCGCCCCCGGCTCCGCCCAGGCGGCCTCCGCGCGTCCCTCCCTCCGGGCCCGACCAGGTGCTATAAAGAGATGCGCAGGGGGCGCGCTCGCTACTGCCGCCGCTGCTGCCGCTGCTCGAGAGGCGCTGCTGCGGATCGAACCTGTGGCTGGCTGGCGGGCGAGCGAGCGAGCAGTGGAGCTGCCGCCGCCGCTGCCGCCGCCTTCTCCGCGCTCCCCCCGCCCTGCCCGGTATGGATCGGGAGCCCCGGAGGCCGCTGCTGAGGTTGCGACGCTGAAGCCATGAAGACCATCATCGCCGCCTACTCCGGCGTCCTGCGAGGTAGGGGGAGGAGGGGGCACTGGGAATCACGACCCCCTCCCTAAAGGAAGGGCGTTTGAGGTGGGAAAGGACGCCTCGGGGCTGGGAAGGGGGGGATATGCAGCTCGGAATGCCAGGCAGGACCTCCACCCCCCGCCCCTTATCAGCACGGCGTATCTGGAATAATAATAATAATAATAATAATAATAATAATAATAATAATAAAAAATAATAATAGAAATGGCATTTCTGCATCTTCCACAGCAGCCTTGCCCAACCCGGCGCCGGGTTGGGCAAGGCTGCTGTAGTGGCTGCTAAAAAGACCCGCTCCCCCAGATTTGCATTATTCCTGGGGGTGTGGGGTTGCAAGAAAACGGAGGGGTCGGTAGAACCAATATTGCTGTAGGTGCTTGCCTGGGAGTAAAGCCCCATATAATTAAATGGAAATCGCTTCTGAGAGAGCATGCACAGGAGCGCTGGGTTTATTTGTTTGGGTTCAGGTCAGCTGTTGAAAAAGGAAACCTGTTGAGCGGGGCTAGAGAGGCAGCCTTGGCAAGATCTATACTACTGCTTTAAAACGGTTCATAACAGTAGTGACAACTGTTGGGGCTTAAGACACTCTCCATATACAGTTTTCAAACCGTCTTCAAAGTGTCACTTCCTGCTTGGTGTGGATCTGGCCCTTGTTTTCTTCCACCCCTTCTTTCTAAACTCTTCCCCTACCCCTGACCTGCTGTTCCTTGCTGTGTGGATTTGTGGGTGGGTGGGTGTCTTTTTGCCTTCTTATGGCTCCGTCAGAGGGGGAGACTCAGGGGTCCCTACTAGGGCTTTCCACCGACCAGAGGGGATCCAGATCTGAGGCGGATTGGATCAGGCCCGATCAGGACCTCCTAGATCGGGATCCAGATCGGATCAGGGGTCCCCTAGTCCCTACTGTTGCTTCTCTCCCCCCCCCCCCCCAGCCTTTTGTTGTTCAATACCTCCTCTTTCAGGGAGAGGAAGTAAACAACCTGCAGGTGGCCCATTCAGTGGGCTGTTTTGATCGCTCTCAGCTTCTCCTGCAACACAGCAGGAGAGAGCGGCAAGTCCCGTCTCTAAAAAATAATTCAGGCTTACCGGGGTCTTTTTTTTTTTACATGGGAAGAAGGCTAGAAGGGGTGGAAGATGCATGGGGGGCAGGGGGCGGGGGGCGGGGGGTGGGGTGGATGATGTTGTGAAAATCCATGAGCTCCCAGTAATGAGCATGCAATAAAACACTCGTCTGATGATGCCCTCGGACTTACCGGGGTCTTTTTTTTTTGTCATGGGAAGAGGGCAAGAAGGGGCGGGAGACACACGGGAGGCAGTTGTTGTCGTGAAGAGGATCTGTGAAAATCCGTGAGCGTTCAGTAACAAGCGTGCAATAAAATGCTCTTCTGATGACGCTCTTAATAGTGTTGTAGTTTAAGCAGGAGCATCGTGGACTGAGAGATTTCTTTGGGCTCCCCGCTTGCCATATGTTACGGCATTTCAACCCTCCATGTGTTTTGGCACACCTGCCTCCGGGGTTGTGAGGTTACCGTCCTATGCCTCTGGGAGTGGTTAGATTCAATCCTGATGGGTATGTAAGGTGTATTTAGCCAGCCATTTGAGGTTCAACCCATCTGGAGGGAACTGCTTAAAACCAGATTAGGCAAGCAGGTCTCTTGATGGTTGAGCTGTGATTGCTTATCAGGGCTTCGGTCTGGGCCTCTGAATCCCAGGATCTTTGCGGGACGAAGAGAGGAGGGCTCTTGGCGTCTCGGAGATCTCCTCCTGGTCGTTGGAAAAAGCAAGATTCTGAACATTTTGGTGTGACCCAGCAGGGCCCTTCTTATGTCTTCAAGCCTAGATGGCCCTGTGGGCACTGTCACCTTAGCACTGTCACATCCAGAAGCTGTAGCGAAACCACAAGGTTCCTCTACAGCAGTTTTTCCCAACCGGGCACGTTCCAGATGTGTTGGACTACAATGCCCAGCATCCTGGGGATACTGGGAGTTGCAGTCCAGCACATCTGGAGGGCGCCTGGTTGGTAATGGCGAAACCTGTAAATGTTGGTTTGCGGAGAAGCACTTCGTGGTACGAGCCAAGGCTAACCAGCATGGCCAGGGATGATGGGAGTTGGACTCCAACAATATCTGGATGGCCATGGATTTCTCTGCTTTTGGTATCAGTGGCTGGTCGTTGTAAATTCTCTTTTCGAAGGTCCTTTGCAGATTTGTGATTTCACGTAGCCTGTTGAGGAAGGGACGTGGGGCTTCGTTTGATCTGCGCTTTGCTTAGGGGTCACTTTCCTCATCCCCCCCCCATCCATAAACTGCTATGCAATATTGATTTCTCGTGGAAGACACATATTGTGCAGCGGCGGGAGATGTGTGCTTCCCGCAGAAGTGGTTTGACTACAATTCCCATTGGCCCCAGCCACCTTAGCCAATGGCGAGGGATGCTGGGAGTTGTAGTGCAGCAACGTCTGGAGGGCCACATGTTCCCCGTCTCTGATGTAATGCAAAAGCAGGGGAGGCTGGTGGCTCCGATGTCAGTGGGGTGGTGAGTCCGCTCCGCGTTTTAGTCCAAAGTGCTTTGCAGGGAGCTTCATGCTTTGCACCTTGGCGAGCTCCTTTAGAGTTATGACTTGTTCTGACTGAAACCCGGAGTGGATTCACCGCCTCACTGACATTGGAGCCACCATCCGCCACTGCACAAAAGCAATACAATTTAGCCATTTTCACGGCTTGCGTGTGTGGAAGATTGCCTACAAGCAGAGCAGCCTATGTGGGGTCAAGATTGGCGGTATATCTAGGACAGACAGACCGAAGGAAGTCCTGTTGTATACGAGGCATCATTACTTAATAGAAGCCCTCCCCAACCTGGTGCCTTCCAGAAGTTTTTGGACTGCAGTTACCATTATCCCCAGCCGGCACATGTAGTGGTTGGGGGTGATGGGAGTTATAGTCCAGTCCTTCCAAAGGGTGCACAACTGGAGAAGGCGGCTTGATAGAATGTACCGCCATCAGATGTGATGGTGGCTGCTGGCTGAGATGGTGTCAAAAGGAGATCGGAGATTCACATGAAGGGAGAGACTTTTGCTTGGCCATGAAGGTGATAACGACTCCTCCGTGTTTAGAGGCCATGTGCCGGGAGGCAAGAGCAGAGAGGAAGGTTGCCTTTCATGCGGTGTGGTCGTTAGAGTGTCGGACTAGGACTTGGGAGACCTGGGTTCTAGTCTCCAGTCGTTCACGAAGCTCACGGAGTGGCTTTGGGCCAGTCACTGACTCTCAACTGAACCTCCTCCACAGGGTTGTTGTGAGGATGAAGTGGAGAGCAGGATGATCATTGACGCTGTCTCTGGCTCTTTGCAAGAGGAAAAATGGTGGGATATAAATGTAACTGTAATATATATATATATATATATATATACCTTTTGCAAGGAGACGAAAGCAGTTGACATGATCCTCCTGCTCTCTCTCAGTCTCTGCTCATGGGTTTCCTAGAGGCAGCTGGCTGGTTACTGTGGCGAGCTGGAAGTTGACTAGATGGATCTTTGGCCAGAACCTGTATGCTCTTTGACAACTTACACAGTGTCACATCCAAGTGGCCCAAAAGTAGGTATACAGTTTCTACTCACACATTCTCTCCTCCTCCCACCAACATTCTAAACAACTGTATACCTACTTTTGGGCCACCCAGTATGTATCTCTCTGCAACACTCTTCCCCATAAGCAATTGTGTACCCTGAATTGTTTGTTCAGATGACCCCTTTTGCTGAGATCAGCTTCGGCAACAGGGCCAGCATTAGAGTTGGGTGGATCTTGTCTTCAGGATGTGGCATAAAGAACGCTTTGATCTGACTCAGGGGTACTTACTTGGAAAGGAATCCCTCCAAACTTGTTCCCTTGTATGCTCTTCATAGGATTACAGCCATATAACTCCCTACCGTACCACGGGATAATAGTTCTCCTGATGGCTACTGGCTATCTGTTTGAAGGGAAGTGTCATGTGTGGACACCGCTACGTCTTTGAGTATCAGATACTGGGGACAAAGAGGTGGCAGCCATCAACTTCATGCATGTTCAGAGGAGGGCAACGAGGATGATTAGGGGTCTGGAAACAAAGCCCTATGAGGAGAGATTGAAAGAACTGGGCATGTTTAGCCTGGAGAAGAGAAGATTGAGGGGAGACATGAGAGCACTCTTCAAATACTCGAAAGATTGTCACACAGAGGAGGGCCAGGATTCCTTCTCAATCATCCCAGAGTGCAGGGCACAGAATAATGGGCTCAAGTGACAGGAAGCCAGATTCCAGCTGGACATCAGGAAAAACTTCCTGACTGTTAGAGCAATACGACAATGACCTAGGGAGGTGGTGGGCTCTCCCACCCTAGAGGCCTTCAAGGGCAGTTGGACAGCCATCTCTCAGGGATGCTTTAAGGTGGATTCCTGCATTGAGCAGGGGGTTAGTCTCGATGGCCTTATAGGGCCCTTCCAACTCTACTATTCTATGATTCTATGATTCTATGCCCTGTTTGTGGGCTGACCAGAAGCACCTGGTTGGCCACTATGGACTAATGTGAACTCTGATCCAAGATGGTCCTTGTGTGAAATGGACCATTGTCTCGATCCAGTAAAAAGCTCAGCGTGTGTGTAAAATGTTGAAGGGTCTCCTGGGTGAATAGATTTTCTGTGCCCAGTGTGGTATCTTGGTCTATTTGGGAGTCTTCAGGAATGCACAATATCATATATTAAAAGTATGTATAAGTGGCTTTTCTGACCTCCTGGGCCCTCAACTGGGTGCCCTCAAGACGTTTTGAGATGCAGCTCCCACAGTCCTTGACCGTAGGCCATGTTGGCTGGGGCTGATGGGAGTTGTAGTCTGAAATATCTGGAGGACAATCGATTGGGGAAGGCTGGACTTTAAGAATGGCTTACATCTGAGTAGCCATGATGCAAATCGGACAGAGAGCAAAGAGGGAAAGTTAAGCAAATAATCCATTTGCTTTTCAGGGCTTTGTGGTGGTGGTAAGGTACATTGGACTCAATGGGCCCTTCGTCTGACTCTGTAGGAGTCTGTAGGCTCTGTAGGAGCCCCTGCCTGTAAAAAACCAACTGGTTTCAGGGTGGTCCTTTTTCATCAGTCCTTGTGTATGTTCACTTGGATGTAAATCAAACTCTGCCTTCTCCAACCTGGTGTCCTTGAAATGTGTCAGGCTACAGTTCCTTGCATCTCCAACTGATGCTGGGGGTGATGGGAGCTAAAATCCAACACCTCTTGAGAGTGCAAGATTAGAAAAAGCTTGGGGAAAGCTGGTCTAACTGAATTCTGGGTAACTTAGTCCCAGAAAAAGGTGCATAGGATTGCAAGCATAAGACTAATTCTTTCATCATCATCATCATCATCTAAAAAACCAGCAACTGTTGGCTGCAGCATTGGCTGTTTATGTGCATGAAGACAATTGCTATGGAAATGTGTGTCTTTCTTCTTGGGTTCTGCTCTCCTCATTCTTGTGTTTAATTCAATGGGTAGATCAAATTTTGGAGAGACGTGCCTTAATTTTAATCGACGCTTGCAGCCAAGTCAGGAACTTCTTGAAATTGAGAAGCAGCCCAAGCTTTGTAACTTAGAGCAGTATTTGTCTTCCCATGCACTACGGACCCTGTGCTGCAGACAGGGGGCTGAGTGATGGGCGGTTGCTTAAGGGAGAGAGCAGCTCCAGTGCGGAGCCAAAGAGCTGAACCTCCAAAGTGCTACGAATTAAATAGAATTACCTCCTGAAGCTCTCAGAGCATCCTGATTGGGAGTCTCCAGAGGGTAGTTTTGTTAGTCTGTTGCAGCAGAAACAAGGCGTCTTCTGGCATCCCGAGACGAATGGATTTGTTCTGGTAGGAGCTTTCGTGGACCATAGCTTTCTTCATACCATCCATGGAGGATTATGGAGGGTTTCATAGGTCCTGTTCAGAAGGCGACTTGAACCACGGTTTTAACCACGGTGAATTAGGCAAAAAGCTGTATTCGCGATGGGTAAAGCCCTGGTTTAAGGTGTCTTCTACACAAGGCCATGGAGAGTTTAGATGCAGTATAGATAGCTGGAGTGGGGGGCATTGAGAGAATTGTCAATGGTGAGCTCAAGAGGGAAATTAAATGCAGAAAGTAATGACAGTGACAACCATACTGTTAGCAGTGGTCATTCCCAGTGGAGTAACCACAATGTGCTTTCTCACTCATGTCCTGCTTTTGAGTTTTCCGTGGGCAGCTGGTGGTTAAAAGGCGGAATGCAGCCCAGGGGGCTGTGTTGGGATATGTATATGAGCGAATGAATGGGGTTTGAGTAATTGGGCTGGGGGGGCCCCCACATGGCAGCGTCCCTGCCTACATTGCGATGTGCCCAGTGCACATGTGGCTATGGGGCAAAACAAAGCCCCTGCCTTATGGCTTTCAAGCTTGCTCAGGCTGTTGTGCGCTGCCCTATGCAGTGCACCGATGCGTCTTAAATGCGCGAAGCTTTCCTTGGCAAAACTCCGGGTCTTCTCAAGGAGTTGGAAACAAGCAGCCCTCTGTTGGTCGGTCCAGAGGAGAGCGCCACTTCGCAGCGCTTTGTGAGCGGCTCCTTCTGCCCACCCTCCCACCCCCCAATCCGGCAGACCTTGTGAGAAACCAGCCTAGCGAGCTCCGCTTGGCCGTAGATAAACACGACCTTCATCACCTAGAGCCGGAGGACGGAATTGGCAAGAAAATGATTGATATTCTCCAAATGGAACATCTTAAAGCTTAAGTTTTATAAATAGGCTTTTATCCAGGGCAGGGTGTCTTAATGGATAAGACTTCCTTTCACCTCTGGGCCAAGTTGTACTCTTTTCGACGCCGGGTGAAGACCGTTTTATTTTCCCAGTAGTTGAACGTTTCATCACCTTCGTCTTTGAACTTTGCCGTTTAAACTCTGTGGTTTAAGTTTTATACTTTAGGCTGTACTTTGTGGTTTTAATTTTTGTGGACCGCCCAGAAAGCTTCAGCCAGGATGGGCCCAGAGCGAAAGGTGGGTGGGTCGCCCCCTTTTCTCTCTCTGTCTCTTCCCTCACAATGCGCTACCCGGGAAGGGATAAGTAGCTTTTGCCAGAGGTCTTCTGATTACATACTGAAGGCTTTTGAAGTTGGGTTCAGGGCTGCATGAAATTAGGGTGGGATGGGGGCAAAGCTGCTTTACTACAAGTGTAGACAACTTTTCTGTACTTCTTTCTGTTGAGTGCCGTTTACCCTTGGAGGTATTTTCTTGGATGCCAGAGCTGGGAGTAGGTGGGACCAGAACCATCATCTCTATTTCTGTCTTAAGATCATCATCACTCCCATATCCTGTGTGTGTGTGTGTGTGTGTGTGTGTGTGTGTGTGTGTGTATACACCCACCCACACACCCAGAGTGTAGTCTGCAGTGCATCAGCTCCTAGAAAAGGAGATGATGGATTCGAATCTGCCTGGAAATGCCACCCTCTTTATTTATTTAATTAATTAATTAATTATTACATTTATATCCCACCTTCTTTCCTCCAAGGACCTCAAGGCAGCATACATAATCCTCCACCTCTCCATTTTATCCTCACCACAACAACCCTGTGAGGCAGATCGTGTTGAGAGTCTGACTGGCCCAAAGTCACCCAGTGAGTTTCCATGGGCGAGTGGGGACTAGAACCTGGATCTCCCATGTCCCAATCTAACACTCTAGCCGCTATACCACACTGGCTCTTTTTCTGGAGGCGTACCTGTCTAATCCCTGCAGTGTGAAGATTCTTTGCTAGCTACCCGGCAGCCAGGGAAAGAAACTCTGCCCCTTCTCAGAGGCAATTTGTGTTTGAGGTCTTCCATATGTTCCAGGGTTAGGATGAGAATACAGCCCTCCAGTCCTTCTGGCTGCATCGTGTCCTCAGAGTGTGGCACATCATGAATCGAGGCAGGAGACAGCAAATGAAGCGCTGATCACTCACTATTGGGATGCGTGCCTGGGGGACATCAGCCATTTCTCCCAGGCAAGCGGGAAATCACAAGGCTGGTATCAGAATACACGTGGTGCAAGAGAACATCATGAAAAAGACAAAGACAGCCATGTTGGCCATGAGAAAGACTGACATGCAAAATCCATGTAGTGTAATCACTTTATGAGGCCAACTCAACAGTCATAAAAATGTGCAATGCTCACTGCAAATCATAAGTAAATTCAGGTTATTTTGGCAGAGGGGGGAATTTTGGAGTGGACTTTCCCAATAATTCTCTGGCCCTTTTCTCACTGAGTTAGGAAACTACCTCTTGCGATCTTTGTCCCTGTTACGACATTTGTATACTTTGGATATGGGAGCAAAGTTTGCCTGGGAACCTTGAGCGTTTGGCTGCTGAAATACAAACCTTGCAGCCCTCTGGCTTCCCCAGAAAAGGGACATCTATCATTATGGTGCAGCCATTGAGTGCATTTGTAGTTTTGTTGTTGCTGCTTGGGTGGCATACCTGGGCAGGTAGGTGCTCTTGCTCAATCTAGGTAATGCTCCCATTGTGCTGGGCGAGCAGGCCAGTATCTTTTAAAGACTTCTAGCAGAATGCAAATTGTGGTAATCCCCTGGCCTGTATCTGGTGGTCTACTTAAAGAGCTTTTCTACACGAGGCATTTACGGGACACTCATCATTCCCTGCTTGTGGTGGTTTGCAGTTTTGTTAGATGATGTTGTGACCTTCCAGTTTTCAGCAAATGTTTTTAGAGCAAGTAAAATGGGGTATTATTTCTCAAAGTGAAAAAATGCTGTTTCCACTTGATATTTCCACTATATACCACAGTGCCACCTAGAGGTTACTTAGCAGAAAAGCAGGAAATGCTTCTTGTGCAGCACTTGGAGCTCAACGCTGTGATGAAACCGAAAGCCAATTCAATGGATTAACAGACTTGTGTAGAAAAGGATCAAACTGTGGGTTTTTGCATTGGGTAGTAATGTATTAGGCTGTTGAAACCATCACATATCAGCATATGGTCTCCATAACCTTTACAGCGGGTGTCTTTTTATCACCTCAGTTTATGATATATGTATTTTAATAGATCTTTCGATTTGTGCTAAAATGCTTTTCTGGATTAGTCAAATGCCACTTAAAGGAAAGTGTTGCAGTATGTTAATGCTGTAAAGCGAACTCTTAAAGAGGTGAAAATAGACTGACCATATGAAAAGGAGGACAGGGCTCACGTAACTTTAACAGTTGTAGAGAAAAGGGGATTTCAGCCGGTGTCATGTGTATGCAATTAGTTCCTGGTGAAATTCCCTCTGCATCACAACAGTTAAAGTTGCAGGGGCCCTGCCCTCTTTTGTATCTGGTCACTCTAGTATAGGACCTGCAACTTTAACTGTTGTGATGAAGAAGAAATGTCACCAGGTACTAATTGCATGCTGGTTGAAATTCCCTTTTCTCTACAACTGTTAAAGTTACATGAGCCCTGTCCTCCTTTTCAGAGGGTCACCCTATGAAGAATAAGCCCATTCCAATCGCTACCCTTTTTGCAATGTGGTTAAGAGCAGGGCCAATATGTTTAGCTGTTTTTTTGTTTTTGTTTTAAAAAGAGTGTTAGTATAGTGTCAGTAGTAATATTATAGTGTTAGTAGTACCATGACACTTTTTATTTAGGTGGTATTTTTAAAATATCTATCTATCTGGAACAATTAAAACATTAATAAAGAAAAAGCACAACCAGGTGATAAAATAGGGTCCACCGCCAAGGTTATAGTGAATATGTGCTAAATAGAGGTGTGAAGGCCCAAGAGGAAAAACAAACAGGGGAGAAATGGGGAAAATCTTGAAAAATTAAAGGGGGAACTATTCGCTCTCCCAATCCCTGCAGGAAAACCAACTCCCGAAATTTTCAGCTCCCCATTTCCTCTGCCCTCCAGGTCCTCTCGTCTCTAGTGTTACGCTTCAAATGGCTGCTTGGAGGAACTCCTCCTTCCCAATCCGTAGCAGTTACATCATGCCTGGTGGTGTGGATGGAACATAGCAGGATAAACACACACAAGTGTAGTATGCCCACTAGTGTGGAAAGTGAACTGCAGTTCTGCTTGAAGCTCACAATGGAAGAGCAATTGCATATAAAGGCTGTGTCTACGCCAGCCTTTTTCCCTGGGGTCATCCCTAGGTCGTCCCTGTGCATCGAAATGTTGCACTGGGGATCCCGGGAGCAGGCAGGGATGACCCCTCCATTGTCCCGGGATAACAGAGACCTCTGTTATCCCGATCTTACCCATGGTCCTGGGATGATCCTGAGGATTGCGGGTGGTGTGGGCACCCATCCTGGCTTTTTCCCTCCTCCTTGTGAGTAGTGAGGGTCAGCAAGAGGGAAGGAGCCAGGCTGGGGGGAGTGCAGGGGCATCGTGGGGGGGGAGCGGGGTCAGGACTTTTTTGTTTTATTTTTTTACTTACATTTTTGGAGGAGTGCTATTGCGCTCCTGTTCCTTTAAAATAGAAATGGCGGGCGTGACGTCCCTCTTCCCTTCCGGGACGTCGCACTTCCGTTTGGATGCTCAGGGAGGATCACGGAATCGGGTAAGTCCGCGATCTTCCCCCTCTGTCCCAAACAGCCTGAGTTGAGGCTCAAGCGATGGAATGTTTCGACGTACAAAATATTCCCTGCAAATAAGAAATGTGTTGCTGCAGAGAATAAATGCAATCTAACATGCTAGCTTTCTACTTGCGGTGGATTCCCTCCCACCCCACCCCACCCCATTGGGGAAGCATTCCAGCAGATGGTCCCCCACCTGCAGTCTGAAGCGGCACAGCCCCAGCACAGGATTACCACCACAGTGAGAAAGCGGCAGGCGGCTGAATGTGAGGCGATGCAATTTTCCCATGAGTGTTTACGGGCCCGGATGAACCCTTCAGGTCAGGGTTGGAGGACATCCCAGGACATGGGACTGGTGAAGATGCTAGAGATTGGCGAAGAGGCCCCGAAAGATGGGGAAGCAATAAAACTGGAAACGGAGGTAAATATTTGCTCTCCAGAACAAGAGTGCTTCGGGCAGGAAAATGGCGCAAGACTTCAAGTGGCAAAGACGTCTATGTTATATAAGGTGGCTCCGGTCCAACCACTGAGCTGCTGGAAGATTAAGAGGGCCTGTATAGTTGATTGCCCTGTCTTCTGCAGGGTGGCATGTGGGTGGAATCAAAATGTAGTGATGGCCACCAATTTTGAGGGCTTTAAAAGGGGGTTGGATAAATTCCTGGAGGAGAAGGCTATCAAGGGCTACAAGCCCTGATGGTTATGTGCTACCTCCAGTATCAGGGGCAGTTGCTGGGGAACAGGGGTGGGAAGGTGCTGTTGCATCATGTCCTGCTTGTGGGTTTTCCATGGGCAGCTGGTTGGCCATTGTGTGAACAGAATACTGGACTAGATGGATCCTTGGCCTCATCCAGCCGGGCTCTTCTTATGTTCTGCTGCTGCTGGAATGAGATGCCCTCAGTGGAGGCTGGTGGCTCCGATGTCAGTGGGGCAGTGAATCTGCTCAGGGTTTCAGTCAGAACCAGTCAGAACTCCCAAGGAGCTACCTTGGAGAGCTCCTTTGGAGTTCTGACTGGTTTGGGCTGAAACCCAGAGCTTATTCACCACCGCACTGACATCGAGCCACCAGCCTCCACCGAATGCCATTCTTTTGCCACTTCACTGCAAGAGTGTGAGGAGGAGGAGGAGGCAGCAGATAAACAGCCTCATGCTGGGTTAGGCTGTCTCTCCATCCAGCGCATAATTGCCCACTCTGGCTGCAGCGTTGTTGAACAGAAAAAGGTCGTTCCTGCCATCTCCTACCTGACCCTTTTTCAGCTGGAGTTCCCGGGGATGGAACCTGAGCCCTTCTGTAGGCAAAACAGGTGGTCTACCATAGCCCTTCGCCCTTGACATGAAGCTCAGCAACAGGAACGTTATTCTGGAAATCATTACCCTGTGCTGGAGGGCATCCCTGTGTTTCATTTCCATGTGACGTACTTCTGTCTCAACGGTGGGAGTAGCGATGTTGGTGCTATCTTGATGCCTTCCTGCATCTGCATTCATTCTTGAGCCCTTTGTGAAAACATGGCAGCCTTGAATCATTGGCGTACTGTCTGATTGTTGGTTGCTGAGCATGCAAATAGGTATGAGCTTTGGAGTTATGGCTGTTATTTATTCATTACATTTATATTCTGCCTTTTTTCCTCCAAGGAATCCAAAGCAGTATACATAATCCTCCTCCTCTCAACAACCCTGTGAGGTAGGTTGGCCTGAGAGTCTGTGACTGGCCCGAAGATACCCAGTGGGCTTCCATGGCCGAGCAGGGACTCGAACCTGGATCTCCAGACTCCTAGTCCAATGCTGTAGCCACTACATCACACTGGCTCTCAAATGGCACTTAATTATCTCAAATACCTCCCAAAGTAGGGTATTTCCTCCTAGACCAGCCTTCCCTACCTTGGTGTCCTCCAGAGGTGTTGGACTGCAAGTCCCACCATTCCTGGGCAGCAAGGCTGTACTGGCTGGAGATAATGGGTTCTATGGTCCCAACACATCTGTAGCGGTACTCAGTTGGAAAAGGCTGAACTATATAATTTCTAGGGAGAAGAGACATTTGAGGGTGCACTTGGGTGAAAGTTTGCAGGGCCCTCAAGCGGCTTCTGCATGGAGGGGTGTGGGGGGGGAAATTATTTCTTTAGCTCCCAACCACAAGCACAACTCTTAAATTGTACAGGTGCCCTGTCTCCTGGTTTTCTGTAACTCTACTGAGAGCTGGAAAAATGGTGGCAAATTCCACAGAAAATGTGGGTCCTCCCCCCACATCCTGCCCTTATACAAGGCACAATTTGGATGCTCCTGTGATGTTTGGCATTTCCGTGTTCTGACTCTGCAAGAATTATCAGCCCAGGGAACATATGATGCTGGGCTGGAAGCATTGGCTTGGAAATGGTGGAGCGTGGCCTGAACAGGGTTGGAGTATACTAATCTCCTTGGCTCAATTCAGACCATTTGCCAAGCCAATGTAATGCAAACCCCATGCTTTCTGATTCTGGGTTGGTCAATCCAGATGTTAAAAGTGACGCCTTTAACTGGGAGGGACCATGGCTCAGTGGTAAAGCATCTGACTTGCATACAGAAGGCCCCAGGTTCGATCCCTGGCATGTCCAGGCAGGGCTGGAAAAACTCCTACTTGAAACCCTGGAGAGTTATTGCTTGCCAGTCAGTGTAAACATTACTGGGATAGATGGACCGAGGGTCTGACTCTGTCTGAGGCTGCTTCCTACACCTTTAAACATGGGTTGGTGTTAAGAACATAAGAACAGCCATGCTGGATCAGACCAAAGGTCTATCCTCTTCAGCCTTTTGTTCACCCAGTGAGTGGCTAACCAGCTGTTGACCGGGTTCTCACAAGCAGGACATGAGTGGAACAGCACCCTCCCACCCATGTTCCCCAGTAACTGGTGTACATAGGCTTACTGCCTCTGCTACTGGAGGTAGCCATTGATAGCCTTCTCCTCCAGGAATTTGTCCAATCCCCTTTGAAGCCAACCAAATTGGTGGCCATCACCACATCTTGTAGAATCGAATTCCATAGTTTAACTCTGCGCTGTGAGAAGAAGTCTTTCCTTTGATCTGTCCTGAATCTCCCACCGATCAGCTTCATGGGATGAGCCCACTGGGATCTAGCATTCTGAGAGAGGGAGAAAAAAGTCTTCCTAGCCACATTCTCCACACTAGGCATAATTTTGTACACCTCTATCAGCTGTTCTCTCACCCCCCCCCCCCCAATCTCAGTTGTTGTAACCTTCCCTCATAGGGGACGTGCTCCAGCCCCTTGATCACTTTCGACGTTATGTCTGAATCAAGCCGACCTCTTTTACTTTTCATAGAAGTCTTAAGGCAGCTAACAGAACTGGATTAAAAACAAGGAGTTGGCAACTTGTCCCATATTTAATGCTTTAACAATAAACTGTCATATTTACTCTGCATGCTTTTGTTACATGGGGTCGAATACCTTGGTTCTTGGCTCGTCTCAAACTCAACCTATCAGCAACAAAGATGGTGGCTGTCTGTTGATAAAGTGCATTAGTGTCTTGAAACACAAATATCAGCACCTGCTTCTCACCTCCTTTATGTTTGCCTTCTTGGCTGAGTTGCGTGTGTCCTTGCCACCCTAGAAATGTGAGAATCCTGGAAATTGGAGAGCCCGTTTCCTTGTGGCCACCTTGCGACATCGTACGGCCTTTGTTCTCCCTTGGAAGAGTCCAATAGGGCTGGTGCAGGCCTCAGTGGGGTTGAAATATGGGGAAGAAGTTCTAAGCCTGCATGAATGAACGTGTCGTGCAATGCAAATACTCAGCATGTTTAATTTGCGGGTTTTGCAGTTGTGAGCCTTCTCAAGAGGCTGAAAGTTCCCTCAGCTGCTCAATGGCTTTTAAATTATTTTTCTGTGCTCAGATTTACTTATGAATGCAGGACCCTTCTTGGGTTTTTTTTCGTTTTGTTGTGTTTCATTTGCAACTTGACTATGCAAATGCAACTTGACTATGCAAATGCAACTTGACTATGAGTAGCGCTTTGGATCCCGAATCTGAAGCGGATCGGGCTGATCTGGGCCTCCCGGATCCGAACCAGATCGGATCAGGCACAGATCAGTCCGGATCAGATCAGTGATCCGGATCCGATCCAGATCCGTGCAGATCCCTCCCTCTTCCCGCTCCCTCCCCCCAATCGCCCTACTTACCTTCTGCCTCCATATAATCCTCGGCGTCGCCTCCCTCCTCGATGTTGGCCGCCGCTTTCCCACTCGAGCGGGAAAGCTGCAGGCAACATCGAGGAGGGAGGGCGTTGCCAAGGACTACGCAGAGGAGGCAGAAGGTAAGCAGGGCGATTGGGGGGAGGGAGGGAGGGAGAGTGTGGGGGGAGTGCTGTGCATGGATCTGGATCGGGCCCGATCCAGACCTGACAGATCAGGATCCGGATCAGATCGGGGGGGTCCGTGCACAGCCCTAACTATGAGG
Organism: Anniella stebbinsi; assembly: GCA_029215795.1. NCBI lineage: Eukaryota > Metazoa > Chordata > Lepidosauria > Squamata > Anniellidae > Anniella > Anniella stebbinsi. The sequence continues at coordinate 39,698,465 of JARDYH010000001.1, forward strand.
TTAGACGTCATCTTTTGTTGAAGATGGCATCGTTTTCATGGGGCCAATGTCATGGAGAGGTATATCTCTTACCTTTTCGCTGGATGAGCTTGCTTTGATGGATATTGCCAGGTTACCTCTGACCAGGTGATGTCCAGTCACCTTGCATGTCATTAGGTGCTTGTGGTGGCAGCATTTGCCCTTCTCCTGGAATTGGCTTCTAATATGTTGGTGGATGACCTTGGGTGGTCTCAGGGCCCATTTCTAGTCCCTGAATCCCCTGTGAGCCACAGGTCTGCCTCTGCTGCGTCCAACGGTGCAGTGGCACAAACGAATCTGTGGCTTGCTGCTGAAATTCGGCTGCAAAACACTGCAGAATGCTAGAATTTTGACATTTCTAAGGCTCTGTAACAGTTTGCCACTGAATTCCTACGGCAAACTGCCAATTCCACACCCACCCACCCCCATTTTTGGGCAGTGCAGCACCAGGGGATGCAGAAAAGGAGGGATTGCCTCTCCGGTAGCCAGGTGCAATGGAAGAGGTTTCTTGTATATATTTAAAAATAATTCTGCAGAAGAGAGAACTTTGTGCAGGGCTGAGAAACCGCACCTGCTTGGAGCCCCTCTTTTGAAACTACCGACATTTGCAGGAGCCTGATCTGAATGTTCCCTTTGAATCTAGTCAACCGAATCGCCACGCCGTGCCCTTGACGATGAGGCCGAGCACCCTTGAACGATTCAGGAAGTGCTTTCGCTGCATTCTGCCAGGGTAGCTGATTGCACGAGCCATCCAAGCATGGAGCAGGCGTGTCTCTATGGGCTGATGCTCTGGCAGCGAGGGAGGCTTCAACATCACCCGTGCTCTTAAGGTGACATCTGGATTGGGTCAACTTAACAACAGCATCTTGGCAGCCGTGCGTGCCAAAAGACCTGCATGCACCAGAAGTGTAGGATCATCCGGAGCAGAGTCTACTGCTTATCCACAGGAACAGAAAAGTTAATGGCTAGCTTAGGGCCTGTTTCCAGGTGTGTGTTGTTTGTTCATGGACCGCGATGGCTTGTATGTGTAAGTATTCTAGTAGAACAGGAGTGCAATCGCATCCTCCCTACCTTGTATTCCCCAGCAATTGGCTTACATAGACTCACTGCCTCTGATCCTGGGGGGACCATACAGCCAGCAGGACTAGGAGCCATTGATAGCCTTGTCCCTCCATGAATTTGTCTAATCCTCTTTTAAAGCTCGGAGGACGGCAACAAGGGAGAGGGCCTTCTCTGTGGTGGCCCCTCAATTATGGAATGATCTCCCTGATGAGGCCCGCCTGGCGCCAACACTGTTATCTTTTTGGCGCCAGGTCAAAACTTTTCTTTTCTCCCAGGCATTTCAACAGCTGAAGTTGAGGTTTCTGATTGACATTGTGGCCAGGCTTAACAGTTAAAATGTTTTAAAGTGTTTTAATGTCAGCTGTTTTATGTTTATGGTTTTAAATTTTGTGTATTGTCTTTTTAGTGTTCAGTCTTTTAATTCTGTAAACCGTCCAGAGAGCTTCGGCTATGAGGCGGTATATAAGTGTAATGAATAATGATGATAATAATAATAATAGCTATCAACAATGGCAATAGCAAATTCCATAGGTTATTTCACGGAGGATAAGGTTATCTGTGGCTATTGGTCCTGACGCCTGAGGAATGCTGTCCCACTAAACTGAAGACCCATGTCGTTCCTATTGCAGAAGAGAACCAGGAAACGGAGCAATAGTAAGGAAACGCGATTTCCCGCCCATCTGAAAATCCTTGCAGGATTTTATATCTTCCTTCGCTGCAGTATTTTGTATCCTCCTTCGTCTCTGAGTTTGTCCAAGGGTGATCAGGATGCTAGGTTTGGCTTTCTCTGGGGTAAAATTGGCTGTTGCTCTTGCAATGGGACCTGCTTGGGTGGGGAGGGTAGAGTTCCAACTAGCTAATTGGGGAGGCTCAGGCTTTGGGGTCCATCAAGTCATGGAAGGAAACTGTCGAAAATCCAGCAAGCTTTATGCTCAAAACTCTTGAGTTTTATATTTTTTAGTCGAAACAATTGACGTCACAGCCAGCACGACTATAACTCAATAGTTGCATACAAACTCTTAATAATTAATTTCTGGGATTTATACGCTGCCTTTCTACCCCAAAATAGCACTCATGGGCTTACAAAACAATTAAAATAGATTCAAACAATAAAACACATGGAAATACAATAATAATGTAACAATTACAGAATACAAACCAACATTCCCACTTATAGACCAAAGGCTTTCTTGAATAAAGCAGTCTTTGCTTGCTAGTCAAAGAATAGCAGAGAGGAACAAACCTAGCCCAGTGAAGGGAGTTTCTCAGCCTAGGAGTGGCCACTGAGAAGGCCCTGTCTTAGGTAGCAGTCTTGAAAGAAGGGCATCTCCAGAAGATGTTAAGGACTGGGCAGTCTCGTATGGGAGAAGGCGCTCTTTCAGTTATTGGGGATAGAGATGTAAAATTTCCAGAAATTTCGAAGCCATGGAAAAAATGGAATTTTTCAGAAAAATTGAAAAAAAAAAAGCAATATCAGCACTTTTTACAGATTGAAATAAAATGTAATTATGTACAAGTTGATTTGGCATAAAATTATCAAATCTGGTATGTTAAAAGCACGGTATATTCAAACAATTGTTACAAATTGAATTTACTTTTTTATTTTGTTTTTTTGTAACAAACGGAGCTACAAGTTCCTGAACTGTAAGGAACCTCTTTGGTTTTGCCAGTTTATGAGGAGCAGGCAAAAAACTATTTTTAAAAAAGAAGAAACCATCCACATTAGTAACAAAGAAAATTATTTATGTCTCAAACATTTTATTCAGCACGCTAAAAGAAAACATTCCATAATTCATTTTTTCTTCATTTTTCCCAATTTTTTCAATTGGGGGGGCGGGGACAAAGACTTTGGGGGTAAAAATGGGGAAAACGGGATTTTTCCGGGATTTTTCCCCAGGCTTTCACATCTCTAATTGGGGAATAGCAATTCCTGCATGCAAATCCTGGTTGTGTTTTATACTGTATTTTAAATTATGTTTTTATATTGTCATTGTTTTATATTTTGAATGGTTTTTATGGTTTTCATTTTTGTAAACCTCCCAGAGAGCTTTGGCTATTGGGCAGTATAAAAATGCAATAAATGAATGAATGAATGAATGAATGAATGAAAGGTTTGATTACTTAACTTGCAAGAGCCAGCAAGGTGGCAATGGGGAATATTTTTTGCTCTGTCCAGCAGAGAGGTTTCTTAACAATCTCCCTTGCGAAGCCCCTTGCAGCCTATTCGTTCCGTAATGGTATTGGTTTTGGTTGACTTGAGGCCTTGGATTTGATGCGGCTTTCATTGGCATAATAATGTCCACCCTTGCTTTCAGTATGTGACCTGAGCTACTATCTCACCCCTGTTGCAACTGTCGGAGTTCCCCGCCTAAGCTCAAACAAGACTTTTCTTCAAGGCTACGTGCCAGCATTGAATGGGTGGGGACAGGGGACAGTCTGAAACCGAGCGGCCGGCTAGCTCAGGCACTACTTCAGTTGCCTGCTTCCTCCTTTGGCTCTCATGGCCTTGTGCCTTTATACTTGGCTCAGTACTTAGCTTGGGTTGTTTGGCCTTGCAAGAATTAAAAATTAAAAAAATGGTGGCAGGGCAACCTGCCTTAGGTCAGTTTGTGATCCGTTTGTGGGTCACAATGTGCCAGCAGAAATCCAATGAACCTAAGAAGTGCCATGCTGGATCAGACTGAGGGCCCATCTAGTCCAGCACTCTGTTCACACAGTGGCCAACCAGCTGTCGGCCAGGGACCAACAAGGACATGGTGCAACAGCGCCCTCCCACCCATGTTCCCCAGCAACTGGTGCACACTGCCTCAGATACTGAAGGCAGCACATAACCATCAGGACTAGTAGCCATTGATAGCCTTCTCCTCCTCCAGGAATTTATCCAACCCCCTTTTAAAGCCATCCAAATTTGTGGCCATCACTACATCTTGTGGTAGCGAGTTCCATAATTTCACTATGCATTGTGTGAAGAAGTCCTTCCTTTGATCTGTCCTGAATCTCCCACCTATCAGCTTCATGGGATGACCCCATTGGGTTCTAGTATTTGATAGAGGAAGAAAAATGTCTCCCGATCCACATTCTCCACACCAGGCGTAATGGTCACCTTGCGTGTACATGCAGTGTAGGATCTAGGAACTCATGGCTCGTTTTCCATGAAGGCTGTTTAAAAACTGTTTTTCATTTCCCAGAGGGGTAGCCATGTTATGCTGCTGTACCAAATATAACAACTAAGAGACTTCTGTCATAAGGACTTAAGAGCCACGCTGGATCAGACCAAGGGTCCCTCTACTCTGGCATTCTGTTCACACAGTCGCAAACTGGCTGCCCATGGGAAACCCACAAGCAGGACATGAGTGCAACAGCACCCTCCCACCCATGTTCCCCAGCAACTGATTCTGATATGGGGGGCAGCATAGAGCCATCAGGGCTAGTAGTCATTGATCGCCGTTTTCTCCACAAACTTATCCAATCCCCTATAAAGCCATCCAAATTGGTGGCCATCACTACATTTTGTGGTGGCAAATTCCGTAGTTGACTAAATGTTGTGTGAAGAAGTCCTTCCTTTGATCTGTCCTGACTCTCCCACCCATCAGTTTCATGGGACGACCCCATTATGAGAGAGGGAGAAAAATGTCTCCCTATCCACATTGTCCACAGCGTGCATAATTTTGTACGCCTCTATCATGTCTCCGCTTACTTGACTTTTTTCTAAGCTAAACAGTCCCAGATGTTGTAACCTTTCCTCATAGGGGAGTTGCTCCAGCCCCTTGATCATTTGAGTTGCCCTTTTCTGCACTTGAAAAACACATTTACTGTGGCCTAAACTTTTGTGGACACTGAGTAGTTCATCGCATGCCAACTGGCTGTGCTGGAGGTTTTCAAACAGAGACTGGACAGCCCATGTGTTAGAGATGCTCTCACTGTGGATTTCTGGCATCAAGCGAAGGGGTGGGCTAGATGGCCTCAAGGCCGCCCCCAACTCTAGGATTCCTTGAATAGGAGTGTCAGTGTTCCATACTTCTATAGCTCCTATGGTATGTTGATCATCTGAGATCACTTATGGCTGCCATTTTCTTTTTTTACGTACATGTTGGTTGCTCGGTTCTGATTAGATCCAGCTTGAATCAGATGTTTGAGCCATCTGACCCCATGCTACCTACTTTCCTGCACCTGAACCAAACCTGGAGGCCACACTCTAGGGTTGAAGGTCTCAAGTCTGCTACCTGAGATCCTTTATTTAATTGGATGCTAGGGCTTTAACCTTGGACTTTCATTTTAAATCTCTGCTTCTTTTATATATGGAGCTCAAAAGCACCACTCATGTTGAATACCCTTGTGGCAACACAAGGATGTGGTATCAAATGAAGGAATAACCACCTCTAGGCTTCTGTATCGCTAACGATTCTTCAATGGGCCATAATAGGTGGGTTGAGTCTAGAGATCATGGAAAGTGCTTGATTTGGCTCTTTTCTCAGTATGCTTTGTATTCCATCTTTCCTCCAAGGAGCTCAGAGTGGCTCAGAACAGGATATATGATACGCGTGTCCCCTTTGTGAGGTAGGTTGGGCTGCAAGGTAGGGACTGGCCCAAGGTCACCCAGCATGCTTCATGGCTGAATGGGGATTTGAACCCAGCACGTCCTGTCTGATAGTCTAACCACTGTGCCATGCTGTCTCTGATGGCAACCGGATACTTGGACACACTCCAAATGCTATGGTAGGAGCAGGGAAGAGAGTTTTCAGTTGGGATCAGTTGAGTTGGGATTGGTGATGTGGGTTTTCTGGAAGTCTTCAAACAGGAACATTTTAAGACGCAAATCAGATTAATTTGAATAGGGGTCATTTATGCCAGGGAGAAATTCAGATTGCATCAGAAAATCACGGGAGTGACCCTTATCTATCATGTTTACCAAGTACGGTACACGTAAAATAAACGGCAAAGCTTTTTTTAAAAAAAAGTACCCCATGTTATTTTTTTGTCTCAATACGCCACAAGTATGTGGCTTGAAATGTCGGAGGGAGGAAATTTAAGCACACCTAATGTGATTTAAATGTTATTTCATGTAGGCTTTTGTTTTTTAACTGGAATACGCGTAGAAATGTAAAGCCAATGGCATGTGCCTCCCTGACGTTGTTTAAATGTAAGAGGAAAACATCCCAAAGGTACAGAAACTGTCGATGCATTCATTCAGCCTTCCTGAACCTGGCAGCATCATCAGCCTTATTATGCGCCTGAGCGCAAGTCAGAGGAAGTACCCTCCTTCTGCCTCCTAGATGCTCTCCCCTTCAGATCCTTGGCGACGTGACGGCGGCATTAGCGACAGGAGCAACCGGGAGGGGGCTCAGTTGGCTGGGGGGTGGGGGTCGGTGCCCTCCCGGTGGTCAACCCCTGTCCCCGAAAGCAGCCCTCACAAAAGTGTGGCATTGCTAACTTTGCCGGGTTAAATCGGAAGTCGAAAGTTTTTATCTCCCGTGTCGCTTGGAATGTCCCGGGACTTCGGGATCTGCCGATGTGTACCTCTCGATCTCTCTCTGCTTGCGAACAAGGGTTGTTAGTGAATCTTCTCTTGACCTCAGGAAATGAAACAGTTTGCTGGGCACCTTCTGGTGTCCTTGTCTGCCTTCTGTTTTGCCGGTGAGCTCCAAGATCTGAGGCTTTTTCAAAGGTTGTTGACTCGGGGATGTCAGCTCGGGGGGGGGGGGGACACCACAAATCCACATGGACCAGGACCATGGCAGTAGCAATACACTACGTCTGGGTGGCCAGAAGGAGGATCTCCAGATGCTCTGGACTTCAACTCCCAGAAGCCCCTACCAGCATAGCCAATGGTCAGGAATGCTGGGAACTGAAGTCTCAAAGGTCTGGAGATCCACTTCCTCCTCCCCCCCCCCCCGGCATTACATGATCATTGTGGAGATGTCTTCTGCAAAGGAGCTGATGGCCAAACTTCTTCTTTCTTCTCTCTGCTTCCAGGTACCGGATCCAGCATCCTCTCGACACTGCAGGATCTGTCTTGGCTGTCAAAATCCAAAGTTGAGAAACAACTGCAGATAATCTCAGTGCTGCAATGGGTGCTGTCCTTCCTCATCATGGGTAAGTGGAGGTTATTTCCCATCTTGGAAGACTCAGTGCTTTGAACACGGGGTTGCCCGTTGGATTGTTCAAGGATGCCCTGTGCCTTTGCCATCAAGGGCTGCATCCGGGAGGGATCCGTAAACATTGGCTGGGGCTGGAAGCCAAGCTGAAATTTCAGGGCCTAAGGGCTTTGACCCTCTCCTCTAGCATAATTCTGTGTGTATTCACCCAAAAGTAAATTGTGTCCATGGGGCTTACTCCTGAGTAAGAGGACAGAGGATTGAAGCCTTGGTTCCTGCCATCAGGCTGCATTTTTGGAGTTGAGGGAGGTCAGTGGGTCTTGTTTTGTAGCTCCTGATCAGAGCTGAAGTCCCAACAATTTCTGAAGGGCTTTAAATTCTCCACCCTTGATAAAGAACTGGGGTGTGCAATTTTGGGGGGGCGGCGGTCTGGGGTCCAATTTCCTCTTCCTGGACCATCCAGAAGGCCAAGCCAATGAAATTATTTATTGCATTTATATACCGCCCCATAGTCAAAGCTCTCTGGGCAGTTTGCAAAAACTAAAAACTTTGGACATTAAAAATCGATGTACAAAATTTAAAACCATAAAAGCATAAAAACAGACAACATATAAAACAGTATGCATTTAAAACAGCTGCGAACTGTCAGCCAGGCCTAAATATAGCTCTGGGGTCAATTAAAAAACTCAGTATATGCTGTTAAATTACAGGGAGAAGAGGAAAGCGTTTACCTGGCGCCAAAAAGATAACAATGTTGGCACCAGGCAAGCCTCGTTGAGGAGCTCATTCCATAATTGGGAGGCCACCACTGAGAAGGCTCTCTCCCTTGTTACCATCCTCCGAGCTTCCCTCAGAGTAGGCACTCAGAGGAGGGCCTTAGATGTTATGTGTTGCAGCAGCAGCAAAACCATTGGTCAGAATTTCGATGACGCAACAGCCGCTGAAAAGGGCCTAACATGGCTTGTTTTAAAGCTACATTTGGCCCTTTTCAGCCACCGTCAAACTGTTAAATTTTAGCGGCAACCCAACGACTGCTTTGCTGCTACAGCAGGGACAGGCAGTGGGGGGGAGGGGCACTCTAAAGGCCGTGGAGCACCTACGGCCTGCGGGCTGTGTGTTGCCTACCCCTGCTATAGAGGAAGGCTGGAGCCATTCTCATCATCTTGGCCAGAAGAAGGTGGAATATTCACCATGGCCTGCGGAAACGTGGGCCCCTGACTATTTTACCGAAACTGTTTTCATGTTGACTTTTCCACTTACCTTCCAGTAACCTCAGGCTATTCTGCTTGCATTCTCCCCTTAAGTTGAGAAATCGTAACGTAATGGGCCAAGTTTGTGCTCTGTATTCGGAGGTGAGGGGAAAGAGGGGGTTTGGGAGTAGGTGATGACCCAGACTATGGGAGGCAAGTGCAGTTGAAGGGAGACAGAGGCTCAGTTCAGACAACACGTTAGTCAACACAGTGTGAAAACCACCCAACGTTTGAGTTTTTAGGAGGAACTCCCCACACAACACGTTCTAACTCCACCGTTGTGCGACTGTGGGCTACTGTGGAGTTGAGTAAACTCCATCACAACATTTGATTGACAGTTCCTCCGTCCTCTCTCCTCCCCCTGTCCTCCCAACGGTATCCCATCAGCCATTGCTGCAAAAAAACAATCCCGGCAGCTTTCCTAGAGCGGCATGCCTTCGTTTCGCTGCTCTTGCCAGGGAACTCTGTAGCCAGTGGGAAAAGTCAACTCAACGCAACGGAAAACTCCACGGAGCCCGCCACACAACACAACAGACAATGGCTGTGCAGGAACTTTCCTCTGCACAGTGTGGATATTCAGCGTGGAGTGTCTTCCAAAAACAACTCCACCATTGCGTGGAGTTTTCCCGCCAGACAACACATTTCTCAGCGGCGGTGTAAAAACTCCACCATAGAGTTCTAAAACCACCATTGAGAAATATGTTGCCTGAAGTGAGCCAGAGCTGATGGTTGGGGTGGTGGGACTGGTAGCGAAAACTTGGTTGCTTGAGAGTCGGAGAAGACAACCACGTAAAGCCAATCAAATATAGTTTGTTTGTGCAGCAGAGCCGTAGCAATAAAACAGAACGCATAAAAAGCAAAGTAAAATACACGGGTGAGTTTACAATAATAATCAAACCTAGCAATCTAAGGAATAAAGGATTACTCCTCAAAGCATTTCAATCATCACAAACTTTCCTCCTTAAAATTGCTGCTCTAAGAGCAAAGCAGGCCGCCTTTTCAGAAACCTGAGGTGACCTGTCCCCCAATAAAAAATAATAATCAACTACCCATCACATCGGCCTAGTGGCAGATCTAAATCTCTAAACAAGGCTGTTCTTAAATCCTTCTAAATTGGTCAGACGAGCAGATAATGAGGGAGGTCCTCAGGCACTTTGGCCCCACATGGGCTGACTCTTTGTCCGTAAGGAATCTGACGGCAGCGTCCTGTGATTACAGCAAAGTTCATGGACTGAAAAGCAGGGTTGCAGAGGAATCTCAGGCCCAGGGGCTGGATCCGGCCTCCTTGAGATCCCAATCTAGCTCACTGGGTTTCCTAGAAGGTAGGAATGTGCGAGGACTGAGCTCCGACTCCAAAGATCAGACCTTGGCAGCTATTTTAGGACTATTCCGCCATTTTAGATCTGCCATTTTGTCTCAAGGCCCTAGGTCCGTACAGATCTTCAGAGTCGGAGCTCAGACCTTGCACACCCCTGCCAGAATGCCATTGCCTCTTCCTCTGCCCTACACGCTTTCCCCTAGCTGCTGATCATTTGGAGATTTCCCAGCTTTTGTGCAGTTTTCTTTCCATTTTAAAAAGTCAAAATGCCTGTCCTGAGGCCTGGTCGCTGGGAGGAAAAGCTTTAAGCGAAAACAGGCTGGTGTTTTTGTTTTTGGCCCCACCCCTTTTTCCTTTGGCCCCGCCCACCACTGGCATGCGGCCCCCAAGAGCGTCTCTGAAATCGAATTCGGCCCTCAGGCAGAAAAAGGTTGTGCACCCTGACGTAGAGGGAATTATCTGGGTGGGAATGGGGTGTGGATAATCTTCCCCTATCAGGTGTCCCCCACATGAGTTGGACTACAAATCACAGCATGGCTGGCTGGGGATACTGGGAGTTGTAGTCCAACACATCTAAGAACTTAAGAACATAAGAAAAGCCTTGCTGGGTCAGACCAAGGTTCCATCTAGTCTAGCACTCTGTTCCCACAGTGGCCAACCAGCTGTCGACCGGGGACCAACAAAGCAAGACACAAGTACTACAGCACCCTCCCACCCATGTTCCCCAGCAGCTGGTGTATATAGGGTTACTGCCTCTGATGTTGGAGGTAGCACATAGCCATCAGGACTAGTAGCCATTGATAGCCTTCTCCTCCAGGAATTTATTTACCCCCACCCCCCATTTAAAGCTATCCAAATTGGTGGCCATCACCATCGTATCTTGTGGTAGTGAATTCCATAGTTTAACAATGTGCTGTGTGAAGACGTCCTTCCTTTTAACTGTCCTGAACCTCCCACCCATTAGCTTCATGGGATGATCCCACTGGCTTCTAGCATTACGGGAGGGAGAGAAAAATCCATTCTCCACACCATACATGATTTCGTAGACGTCTGGCAGCCTGGCCTTCCTCGCCTTTCCATTGGGGCAACTGTTCCGCTACTGTGTGAACAGAATGCTGGACTAGATGGGACCCTTGGTCTGATCCAGCAGGGCTCTTCTGACGTCCTTCACCTTCCCTCATAGGGAAGAACCTCCAGCCCCTTGATCATTTCAGTTGCCCTTTTCTGCACTTCCTCCAGCTTTACAATATCTTTGTTTTTGAAGTATAGTGACCAGAACTGTACACCCTGTTCAGTGTTCGCTTTCAATCTCGTTTTCAGTTCACGGTGACCTTGGTGTTCTTGTCCCTCAAACACTTGTGACTTATGAAGGCCGCTCGCTGGGGCAGGGGGCGGATGGGGCTGGGGGGCTGGGTTCCACACCGATTTGATCCAATCCGCCGATCATCTCCAAGCTTTTAAACCTTCTAGGGAAGATCTTGCCCTCTGCCCTCCTTCTCCCACCCCAATGGCAACAACATGTAAGCATGGGTAACTCTAGCCCTCGTCTTATGATCAGGCCAGGGCTCAATGAATGTGTGTTTGTGGGTGGGCGGGGACAATTTTTAAACCCTCCACCTACACATGTTCAGTAGCGTGTGCAACGAGAGCTTTCTCTCCCCAACACACACCCTGCTGGTGTCTGAAGGGGCCCATTTATTTATCAGACACCTTTGTTACCTATTGAGTCTCCGCCTTCCTCTGCCACAATGGAGGCAAGCTCTGGACTGTCATGTCCTTGGGGTGAGGGTGGGGAAGCGTGTATTTGGGGAGGGGGAACACGCCTGCTTCTCTTTGATTGGGCTATAAACTTGCCTTGTAAGCAGAACAGTGCTGAATAAACAGTAGGATGTTCCTCAGACGCCAGAGGGCAAACATGGGCATTGTTGATGTTAGAACGTGAGGTTGCCCATTGCAGCTGATTGGTGATAGATTGAGGACGGGGAGGGGGGAGGGGAAGGGTCTGATTTCCAAGAACATGTAACAGAATGACAGGTTCACAGGCATTGTGAAATGTTCATCAGCCTCCCTCCTGCTAATAGCAAATCCAGGGGGTGAGTGCCAATAGGATTTGAGCCCAAATGGCCATGGTTAAAGCTGCAGGAGCCCTGCCCTCTTTTGTATCTGGTCACTCTAATATAGCTCCTGCAGCTGTAACGGTTGTGATGAAGAGGGGATTTCACCAGGTTCTGCATGCCTACGAATGACACCTGCTGAAATTCCCTTTTCTACACAACTGTTAAAGATACAGGAGCCCTGACCTCCTTTCCGTAAGGTCACCCTAGCCTGTACGCCTTGGCTTTCTGCCTGTTCCTCTTGTCTTCTGCTTGGCAGGACTTTGAAGGGTTTGTTTAGGTTGTATGCTGGGTTAAATGCAACCGGATTCTACGCCTACAGCCTTCCCCAACCGGGTGCTTTCCGTAGGTGGTTGATTACAGCTCCCACCCCAGCAATGCAGAGTGGGGATGATGGGAGTCATAGTACAGCACATACAGAAAATGCCAGGTTGGGGAAGGCTGTGCTAAAAGGTTACTTGGCTGTTGCTGTCTTGCATGCGAACAAAGCAGATTGGCTGATGTGAGGTTATTGGTCCACCTTTCTCTGTAATGTCCGCATTGATTTGGAGCAGCTCTTCAGGGTTTCAACACAGGGTTTCCTCCTGCACTACCTGGAGATGGCACGGATTGATCCTGGGACCCTCTGCATGCAAAATATATACTCTACCGCTGAGCTACATCCTTTTCCCAGGGTGATGCAGTAGAAATGTAGTGATGGCCGCCAATTTGGATGGCTTCAAAAGGGGATTGGATAAATTCCCGGAGGAGATGGCTATCAACAGCTACTAGCCCTTATGGCTATGTGTGCTACCTCCAGCAACCGAGGCAGTAATCCTGTGTGCACCAGTTGCTGGGGAACATGGGTGGGAGGGTGCTGTTGCACCATGTCCTGATTTGTTGGTCCCTGGCCGACAGCTGGTTGGCCACTGTGTGAACAGAGTGCTGGACTAGATGGACCCTCAGTCTGATCCAGCATGGTGCTTCTTATATTCTTAGATGGACAGTGGGAGACCTGCATTCAAGTCTCTACTTATTCACCAAAGATCAGGCGTCCTCAGGAGAACCAACCTCACAGGGTTGTTGTGTGAATAAAATGGAAGAACTCCCGTGTATTATTCCTTTAACGGACTTTTTAACCTGCCTTTCAGGGTGCGCTGTTCTCACAAGGCAGCGTCCAATATGACAGACACATGAACATAAAAATTACAATTATGCATGCGCAAATGAGCACGCACACGCTCGCTAATGATTTTTAAGCATCAAATGCTGACAGTAATAAATGTGGCTTCAGGGGTTTTCTTGAAAATGGGCAGTGATGTGGCCCATATGTATCTTCCTGGGGAGGAGTCTAGAATGGTGGGAGCCGCCACTGAAAAAGCTCTCAATATTATTATTATATCTCTTTCTCGCTCGTGGCGGTTTTTCTAGACGGACATGGCGGGCTGTGCCAAGTCATGCTGTCTTTTACTGATTCAGGAACTTCCTGACAATTGAGCATGTTTTAAGTATGACTGCTTTCTGGATATTGGTGTGAATGTATTCTGGTAGGCCCAGTTTCTGGAGGTTTTCTGTATAATTTTTTGATGTGATGCCAGTGACTGATGTGACTAGCAGAATAATTGTGACCTTTTCCTGTTGCCATAGTTCTATTATTATTATTATTTCTCTTTCTCGCTCATGGCGGTTTTTCTAGACGGACATGACGGGCTTTGCCAAGTCATGCTGTCTTTTACTGATTCAGGAACTTCCTGACAATTGAGCATGTTTTAAGTATGACTGCTTTCTGGATATTGGTGTGAATGTATTCTGGTAGGCCCAGTTTCTGGAGGTTTTCTGTATAATTTTTTGGTGTGATGCCGGTGACTGATGTGATTATTATTATTATTATTATTATTATTATTATTATTTATATCTATCCTTTTCCCCAGTACTGGGACTCAAGGCAGTTTACAAGATTAAAACATGTACATCTAAAACATATAAATATACATTTACAAAAGGACAAGAGACTAACATGCTGGCAATGACAATAAAGTTGCAGCACAATCCTACGCACATTTTCAAAATTCCCACTGCGTTCAATGGGGCTGACACCTGGATCAACGGGCATATAGCATTGCTGCCCGACAATGCTTCTGTAAAACGCCATAACCGTATTTGTGCAAGGCTGTGATACTTGCAAAAAAATAAATAAAAACAAAAACAAAAACGTTGGCTTTGAGAAAAATCTCTATAGCAACTGAAATGCCTGGCAGAATGCTTTTAGCGAGACCAGCCACTTGAGAGGACGAGGGCCGGTGTTTTGTCTAGCTGCCTCCGGCTTGTTACGGGCACTGGAAGCTGCAGGCCTGTTGCTGCGCACGCCGATCGTGTCTCCTTCGGCGCCTGCCACTCGTTTGGTCCCTCCCAGGGGTTGCGGGACTGAATGCTGGTGCCACCTTGTCAGTAGCCCTGTTTGCGTGACATGGGGCATGTGCTGGACCCCTGGACGGAAAGCTGGGATTGTGCCCGTGGTTTTGCCTTCTCCCCGTACCCAGACAGATCTGTCTCTGCATGCATTGTGCGCAGGGAAGGCTGGTGGATCTCATGCAGGTGGGGAACAGCACCTTGGAGAGCTCCGTTAGGGTTCAGACTGAAACCCAGAACAGATTCACTGCCCCACTGATGTTGGCACCACTAGCCTACATTGCCCTCTGTATATGCTTGGCATATGCTGTGACGCTAAGAACATTTACCGTTTATAGTGTCACAACATCTCTTGAACTTGTAGGTCAGGAGCTACAACCCTGGCTTCTTTCCTTCCTCCCCCCTCAAAAACCTCACTATATCTGGTTTCCCCAACCTGGGGCCCTCCAGATGTTTTGGACTAATGCTCCCAGCATTCCTGGCCATTGGTCATGCTGCCTGCCTGAGACCTGAGATATGTCAAAGGAGCCCTTCTCCATACCCCACCAACGCGTGATGTACGCTATGGTGGGACATGGGAGAGGGCTTTCTCTGTGGTGGCACCCCGGCTGTGGAATGCCCTCCTGCTGGAGGCCTGACTGGTGCCGGCACTGGCTTCATTTCGGTGCCAGGTTAAGACATGGCTTTTTAACAAAGCCTTTGATGGCTAAATCCAGCAGTCTGCACACTGGCTGGTTTTGAATGACACATTAGGCAACAGAGGGGGAAATAACATATACTGACCGTGCGTTAGGTAGGTGGTGCTCCCCACCTACCCCACGCTGCAACTCCGGTCCTTGTGCAGCTGAAAGTTCTGGCAGCCATCTTGGTTGCTACGTCTGCTCCCTCCCCCTCCCTCAGTCCCCCAGCCATATCCCAGCATGCACCGCGAGTTCTGCAGGCTGCATCAGAGCAGCCGGGGGGGTTCGGCTGCTACGGCTGGCAGAACTCTATGCCCAAATGGAATAGTCCATGGAGAGGGGGGGGGGGGGTTCAGACGACACTTTAAACAACGGGGCTTCAGGCTAAACAACGTGCAAGCCCATTGTTTCTCTCTGTTGCTTAATTGGGCAGAATAGCATACTGTCAGTTGTGTGTGCGTGGTGTGTAACCCTCCACACGACACAATAAGCAACACAACTGACGATTGTTTCCCCCTCCCCCTCCATTGCTTAATGTGTCGTCCGAAACCAGCCAATGTCTTGTTTTAATTGGATTTTACTGTTTTAAAATTACATATTGGTTTTAATATATTAATGGTTTAATTTTTTTTAGAATTGTGCATTTCTTCTATTTTATATGTATGATTTTATCTGCACACCACCCTGAGTTCCCTCTGATATAGGGCGGGATATAGATATTTTAATAAATAAAGAACTAATATTTATTTTTTGCATTTATATCCCTCTTTCCTCCAAGGAGCCCAAGGAGGTGCACATGATCCTCCTCCTCCTCCTCCTCACAATAACCCATGCCGGATTTAGGAACAGACCAAGTAAGCCATGGCTTCGGGCCTCCTAGTATGAGAGGCCTCTAAATACTTGGACGATAACTAAGATTTATTATAATTGAAATCGTTTGGGCTTATAGAACTTTTCATATAAAACCCACCACCAAAATTTTGAACTCTGACCTCCCCGTCCCTGTCCACACCCAGTCCCACCAACTTCCCTCCCAGGGCTGCTGAACGACTCGCCTCATCCACTGGTTGCCCATCCTCACCTCAAGAGGAGACAATGGGCCTGTTCAGACGACACGCCGAGCCACGGTTAGGCCACTAACCCTTTTGCAGCAAATGCTTAATGAGCGTGTTTAAACCATGACTATGGAGCCACCAGTGGAGTGGTTCACACAACACACTTCAGTCATGGTTCACAGGACATGCTAAGCCATCATGTTTAGCTCAAAATGCTTAACCATGGTGGTTTAGCATGTCGTCTGAACAGGGCCAAAGGGAGCTTGCCTACCAACACACTCTAAAGTCCTGATCTATGCCAGGCATCACCTCCACTAATCTCCTCACCACTTTTCCACCCCTCCATAAACCACCACACAGCCCTGTAGCAAGCCTCAGCGACCTGGGGAATGTTGTGCCGTAGGAATTACAAACTACTAGAAATAAGGACTGAAAGCTTCTTTATTTCAGGAGTTTAGCAAAACTGAAAACTAATCCATCAAGCTACACTCCACCAACTCTGGCTCCATTCTCTCAATCCCTCTTCCTCCCAGCTCACGTCCATGCCTATAATTGCAATTCCCAGAATGCAACTCACCCACTACAATGCCACATGGGGGGCAGAGGCCTATCCATCTAATATGAAGACCATTTTAAAAACTACTTCCATAGTATCGTTGGCTAAGCAATCATCATCATCATCATCATCATAGTTAGAAATTATTATTATTATTATTATTATTATTATTATATCTCTTTCTCACTCATGGTGTTTTTTCTAGACGGACATGACAGGCTTTGCCAAGTCATGACTTGGCAAAGCCCGTCATGTCCATCTAGAAAAAACGCCACGAGTGAGAAAGAGAAATAATAATAACAATAATAATAATAATAATAATAATCTGCAACCAACCAGACATAACGGTCATAGACAAAAAAGAAAAACACACATACCTCATTGACATAGCAATACCGAATGACAAAAATGTTGTTGAAAAGGAAGAAGAAAAGAGAGACAAATATACACCACTGGCCATGGAAGTCAAAGAACTATGGCAACAGGAAAAGGTCACCTCAGTCACCGGCATCACATCAAAACACTATACACTTTACAACTATACACCAGTTGCTGGGGAACATGGGTGGAAGGATGCTGTTGCACTTGTATCCTGCTTTTAGGTCCCTGGTCGACAGCTGGTTGGCCACTGTGTGAGCAGAGTGCTGGACTAGATGGACCCTTGGTCTGATCCAGCAGGGCTCTTCTTAGGTTCTTAGTCCAAAGCAACAGAAGGCTCCAGGTTATGGGGGAACTCCATGCCCTGTGGAATTTTAGCATCCTGAGAATCTCTATGTTTTGACTCTGCTTTTTGGACAACCTCACCCCCCGAGCCTACACCGTGTGGTTACAGAACAAAGCCTAACAATCTCTCCCCATCTCCACCTCTGTATTCCTCATGTCCAAAAACAAGCATCTGACCTGAAGATGCAGAATAGAAGTGCATTTTTAAAAAAATATATATTTGTGGTACAGCAGCCTACATTTCAAGATCTTTGGCTGTAAGAAGAACCACAACGTCCTCGGTTTCCTTGTGCTGTGAATGATGATAGAGCAAATGTTTTAAGATGGGGTGGCTGGGTGGGTCAGTTGACACTGTCCACTTGTTGTTGGACTACAACTCCCATCAGCCCTAGTTAGCATAGCCAATGGGAAGGGCTGATGGCAGTTGTGGGCCAAAACAACTTGCCCACCTGTACTGTAAGGGCTTTTTAAGCCTCCTCTGCCTCCTCCGCTTTTCTCACTCATGGCAGTTTTTCTAGACAGACATGACGGGCTTTGCCAAGTCATGCTGTCTTCTACTGATTCAAGAATTTCCTGACAATTGAGCATGTTTTAAGTATGTTTTAAGCTTTCTGGATGTTGGTGTGGATGTATTCTGATAGGCCCAGTTTCTGGAGGTTTTCTGTATAGTTTTTTGATGTGATGCCGGTGACTGATGTGACTAGCAGAATAATTGTGACTTCTTCTCCTTCTCCTCCTTCTTCTCCTTCTCCTTCTCCTTCTCCTTCTCCTTCTCCTTCTCCTTCTCCTTCTCCTTCTCCTTCTCCTTCTTCTTCTTCTTCTTATTATTATTATTATTATTTGTATGATCATTTGTATCCCGCCTTTTCCCCAATACTGGGACTCAAGCCTTCTCCAACCTAAAGCCCTCCAGATGTGTTGGACTGCAATGCTGGGAATGATAGGCATTGCAGTCTGATACATCTGGAGGGCATCAGATTGGGGACAGCATTTTATTTTTAAAAGAACCTGTGTAATCTGATAGAATCACAGAATAGTAGAGTTGGAAGGGGCCTGCAAGGCCATCAAGTCCAACGCCCTGCTCAATGCAGGAATCTACCTCAAAGCATCCCTGACAGATGGCTGCCCAGCTGCCTCTTGAAGCCCTCAAATGTAGGAGAGCCCAGGACCTCCCGAAGTCATTGGTTCCATGGTCGTATTGCTCTAACAGTCAGGAAGTTTTTCCTGACGTCCAGCCGGAATCTGGCTTCCTGTAATTTGATCCCATTATTCCGTGTCCTGCACTCTGGGATGACGGAGAAGAGATCCTGGCCCTCCTCTGTTGAGTTTGGCGGGGAATATATCTCCTCGGAGTAAATTAAGGTGCCTTTGAAGGAAGTCTGTCTTTTGGCTGAAGCCCTGCAGAAGGCTTAGCCCTAATGTGATATCACTTAAGCCTTAAACAACGAAATCCGATTTAGCTTGGGGGTGGAATGGTTGAAAAGGCGTGTGTGTGTGTGTATGTATGCGAATGTGAATTCCTTCTTGGCAAAATGCGTTCATTTGGCTTCCTTTTTGTTTTCTTCTTCCTGCCCCAGGTGTGGGTTGCATGGTGATCTTCATGTACATCCTCTGCACGGACTGCTGGGTCATTGCAGCCATGTATTTGGCGTGGTTGGTGTTTGACTGGAACACTCCAAGAAAAGGTAAGCTGCATAGACTGGGATGTAGTTAAGACCAGCCTGAGTTTCACCTTAATATTGCACACTGGAACAAAGCTGCCCTTGCTAATTGATTGTGTTGCTGGATCAGACCTGGGGTCCATCTAGGCTGCTATCCTGTTCTCCAGCTGCGATCCGCAGGTTGGAAGGATTCTGTTTCCTTTATTTTATTTATTTGTTTACAGCATCTATATACCACTCCACCACTAGTCAGATTCCAGAGCAGTGAACAATAAAATATACCAAATAGGATAAAAGAATAAAGCACCATGTTAAAATTAATGCTGTTTTTAAGAGAAGCAGAATTCTGATCAAATTGTGGCCGGTCAGTCAAGGAAGGCTTCCCGAGATAAAGATACTTTCAGGAGGTGCCAGAAATAGCACAACAGTGGCGCCTGCCTGACCTCCAGAAGCAGGGAGTTCCTTAGGAAGGGGGCCACCACGTTAAAGGCTCTTCTTTGGGTGAACTCCAATCAGTCCATTGGTCCATTTGGAACCCCCAGGAGCATGCCCTTGTGACCAGGCAGGTTGGTAAGGGAGAAGGCATTTTCACATGTCCACTGGTAAGATCTGTCAGGCTGACAGGTTGAAAGACAGGGCTTCCTTTGTTTTGGCCTCATCCTTATGGATTGCCCTTCCCCAGGAGATATGCCTGACACTCACCCTGACCAGAAGTGGATTTTTCAATCCACTCCTACTAGATGGCCCATATTTCATATATTTTTATATTTTCTGGTTTTAACTTGTCTCTGACATTTTTATATTTCATCCTGTATTGGTATGGAACTTGGAGACTGCTGTTTGAGCCAGTTGCCTTTTGACTGTCCCTTCCCCTTCTTTTGTATCTTTAAAGGTTTGTTACCTTTTCAACGGGAGCATTTAAATATTTTAAAGGGCCAAAGCAACAGTCCTCTCTCTTCATCCACACTTTAGCAGATAGTATTCAGGGTTATCCTGCCTCTGAACTAGGAAGTAGGAAGTAAGCAGTAGGAAGTAAGCCTGTATACACCAGTTGTTGGGGATCATGGGTGGGAGGGTCCTGTTGTATCATGTTCTGCTTGTGGTTCCCCGGTTGATAGCTGGTCTGCTACTGTGTGAACAGAATGCTGGAGTAGATGGACCCTTAGTCTGAATCAGCATGGCTCTTCTTAAGTACCACTTGACCACCCAGAGTGCAGGATGCGGAATCATGGTCTCAAGTTACAGGAAGCCAGATTCTGGCTGGACATCAGGAAAAACTTTCTGTCAGTTAGAGCAGTATGACAATGGAACCAATGATCTAGGGTCGTCGTGGGCTCTCTCACACTAGAGGCCTTCAAGAGGCAGCTGGACAGCCATCTGTCAGGCATGCTTTAAGGTGGATTCCTGCACTGAGCAGGGGGTTGATGGCCTTATAGCCCCCTTCCAACCCTACCGTTCTATGATTCTATACCAGTCCCTCTAATAGCGAATTTGAGTGGTGCCAACAGAAATGCCACTGAGAAACAAGAGGAAGAGAACCATCTAAGCTGCCTTGGGTTTCTTGGGGGCGGGCAGTAGCCATATGGCTGAGATTTTCCTTGGTCCATGCTACGGATATGGTTGTTTCAAATCCCAATGGAGAGGGCCCCTAGCTCAATAGTAGCTTGCCTGCTTAGCCTGCAAATGGTACCAAGTTCAGTTCTCTGCATCTCCAATTTTAAAGAGTTCTTGAACCGCAAGCGATGGTCATGATTTTTTTTTCCTGAGATCTGCTGTCAGTCTGAATAGACAATACTGGGACAGATGGCTCATTGGTCTCACTGGCCCTGTTCAGACGACACGCTAAACCATGATGGTTAAAGGTTTTGAGAGCCAGTGTGGTGCAGTGGCTAAAGTGTTGGACTGGGAGTCGGGGGATCCGGGTTCTAGTTCCCACTCAGCCATGGAAACTCACTGGGTGACTTTGGGCCAGTCACAGACTCTCAGCCCAACGTACCTCACAGGGTTGTTGTTGTGAGGATAAAATGGAGAGGAGGACGACGATTATGTACTCTGCCTTGGGTTCCTTGGAGGAAAAAAGGCGGGCTATAAATGCTATAATAATAATAAAATAAACATTATGGCTTAGCATGTCGTGTGAAGTGTGTCATGTGAACCATTCCTAACAATGGTGGCTCCATAGCCACTGTTTAATCACGCTTGCTAACCACTTGCTGCAAAAAAGTTAGAGGCCTAACCGTGGTTTAGCGTGTTGTCTGAACAGGCCCGCTCAGGAACATATGACATTACCTTATGCTATGATGGTTTGGAATTTCCTTGCAAGCTTTGGCTGTGCATCCCTTTGCTTTGGATTCTCCCCCCACCCCCACCCCATTTCTGATGCCCTTGTTTTGTTTTTCGAAAGGTGGTAGAAGATCACAGTGGGTCAGAAGCTGGGCCATGTGGAGATATTTCCGGGACTACTTTCCGATCCGAGTGAGTACTGCAACCTATTCTGTTCTCTCTGACACTGGCTTATTTTATCTTTGTGAGTCTTCCTTTGGTTTTCAGTAGGTGTATTTGAATGGATCGGAACTTAGCTATCCATTAGATTTTGCTATTATTATTATTATTATTATTATTATTAAAAATATTTATATGCCGCTCAGTTACCTAACAGATTCCAGAGTGGTGAACACAGGTATAAACAGTAAAAGAAAGAAGATTGGAAAAGCAAATTAAAATTGTTCAATTTAAAAACAAAGGATCCAGAAAAACAGTGGCTAGTCCATTGAGGAAGGCTTCTCGAAACAGAAGTGTTTTCAGGAGGTGCCAGAAGCAGCCTAGTGTTGGTGCCTGCCTGACCTCCAGGGGCAGAGAGTTCCACAGAGAAGGGGCCACTACGCTAAAGGCTCTTCTCCTGGTGGATTCCAGTCGGGCCATAGGTCCAGGTGGAACCATCAGGAGCACTTTCCAAACGTTTAAAAAGATTTCTATGTATTTCAATGCAAACTTCTGAACAGATTTTTTTTTTAAAAAAAAAAATGCAGATTCATGTCAAGAGAGGGCATGGAAAAAGTAATATAGATAATAAATAGACAGATCTGCCAACCCCTAATTTTCAGCACCCCATCGGGAACACATTTGTGCCTCCTTGCCATTCTTCGGGGTGCCATTTTCCATCTTTGCCCTCACTGACCCTGACTTCATTTGCCAACATTGCTTTTTGGATTCGGTAGCCATCGTGCACCGTGTGGTTTTGGTGATGCTACTTTTGGGACGACCTCAGGAGTCCACATGGAGTACCGCTGTCTGCAGGCCTCAAACAGCAACGTGGGCAAGTGAGGGCAAACAAGAAGGATGCCGAGGAGCAGCGGCCAGAGGAAGAACAGGGCCACAAATGGCATCGAAACATGTCCAGTGAAGCAAGAGTATATTTTTTAGTCACTTGCTCAGCCTTATCAGACATGCGACTTCCAAAGCAAATATCGACGTTGCAGAGTATCCAGTGCAGGCCTAGCAGTGATGCAAGAAGATTGACTCCTATTGCATGAAGCAGAGCATTCTCCAAACTTAGAATAATAGTTGGAAGGGGCCTGTAAGGCCATCAAGTCCAACCCCCTGCTCAGTGCAGGAATCCACCTTAAAGCATCCCTGGCAGATGGCTGTCCAGCTGCCTCTTGAAGGCCTCTAGGGTGGGAGAGCCCACCACCTCCCTAGGCAATTGGTTCCATTGTCATACTGCTCTAACAGTCAGGAGGTTTTTCCTGATGTCCAGCCGGAATCTGGCTTCCTGTAACTTGAGCCTCTTATTCCGGGTCCTGCATTCTGAGCTGATCGAGAAGAGATCCTGGCCCTCTTCTGTGTGACAACCTTCCCAGTATTTGAAGAGTGCTATCATGTCTCCCCTCACTCTTCTCTTCTCCAGGCTAAACATGCCCATTTCTTTCAGTCTCTCCTCAGAGGGCTTTGTTTCCAGACCCCTGATCATCCTTGTTGCCCTCCTCTGAACGCGCTCCAGCTTGTCTGCATCCTTCCTGAAGTGTGGTGCCCAGAACTGCACGCAATACTCAAGATGGGGTTTAACCAATGCCAAATAGAGGGGAACCAGTACCTCATGCGATTTGGAAGCTATACCTCCATCACAACAGGAGGACAGGAAGCTCTAAGGGCTTCCGTAGCCCTGGTTGCCCTAACACAGCTCATAAGTCAGATTGATGGTCTTGGCCAGGGTTTCTGACGCAGTAGGAAGCAGGTGCAGCCAAACTGATGGGTGGGAGATGCAAAACAGATCAAAGGAAGAACTTCTACATACAGTGCATAGTTAAACTATGGAACTCACTACCACAAGATGTAGTGATGGCCACCAATTTGGATGGCTTAAAAAGGGGGTTGGAGAAATCCCTGGAGGAGAAGGCTATCAAGGGCTACTAGCCCTGATGGCTGTGTGCTACCTCCAGCATCTGAGGCAGTAAGCCTGTGTGCACCAGTTGCTGGGGAACATGGGTGGGAAGGTGCTGTTGCACCATGTCCTGCTTGTGGGTTCAGAAAAAACAGGATGCCCTTGGGCATTTCTCCACATTAGACATACCACTTTGGTTCACATGCGTGATAAATTTCAGAAGCATAGCTTCAAGCGTGTAGTGGCAAGGTATTTTTGAAAAATGAGGAAGGGAGTGCCTATAACTTTTTTATTTTAAAAGTTAGAAGTCTGAAAGTTGCTCACTTTGTAGATGGGTTAGGAGTAGTTATCTGTCAGAAATTTCAGAAAGTTAGGTCCAGGCATTTGGTGGCTATGAATATTTTAGATTAAAAGTTACAACAACACAGACTTTTGACAGATAAAAGACGGAGGGGGAGGCGGGGGAGGGGGTGCAATTGACATCCCAAGCCTCTGTGGAAAAACTTTTGTAACTTTTAATCTAAAAAATTCGTAGCCACCAAATGCCTGGACCTAACTTTCTGAAATTTCTGATAGATAACTACCCCTAACCCTTCTACAAAGTGAGCAACTTTCAGACATTTAACTTTTAAAATAAAAAAGTTATAGGTGTTTCTTTCCTCATTGTTTCAAAAATACCTTGCCACTACATGCCTGGACCTATCTTTCTGAAATTTCACACACATATCAAGCAAAGCGTTACCTGTAATGTGCCAAAGTTTCCTGTTTGTATCTTTAAAACTAAAAAAGTTGAAGGCATAACTGTATTTACCCCACTGCTACCCATTTTTCTAAAATTAATTGCCACATAAAGGAAGTACCTATGTTTCTGAAATTTCGCACATATGACTTCCAACGTACCATCTGCAATGTGGCAAAGTTTCATGTGTGGAACTTTAAAAATGAAAACGTTATAGGCATTCCTGGTTTGTTATTAAAAAATTAATTGCCACAAAATGCCTGCACCAATCTTTCTGAAATTTCTCACATATAACTATCCCTAACCCATCTACAAAGTGCCCAAGTTTCATCCTTCTATCTTTAAAAATGAAAACGTTATAGGTGTTTTTGTAACACAATACTAGGTTATGGGGAAAAGCATTCAAAATGGCATCCAATTTTCCGTTTTTTTTCAATCCGGATCGGGTCCCTTCGGATTGGATCAGATCAGATCGGATGGTTGGCGGATCCAATCGGATCAGATCATTTTTATCCAATCTTTTGGGCAGATTGGATTCGGATCGTGGATCGGATCGGATCTGCTGCACATCCCTACTAAGCACCCCTTCTCTCTCTCCACACATACCCCAACCCAATTGTCCCCTTCACTGCAAAGCACACACTGGGTTGAAATCTGCTTTCTAACACGCCCTTCTGCCCCGGGAACTGTTGGCCTACAGGCGAATGCAGAGGGATGGCTGCAGCAGGCCGTCCGTATCAAAGGGCATTCTCTTATCAGAACCATGTATAGTTGCACCTTTTCTTCTGCACGTTTGCTACAGTCAGCTTGTTTTGGCGCTGGTTATCTCCTGTTCTAGTCATGTGGAACTTATCCCAGGCATGACTTGCCTCTCTGTAGAGGCTGCACAATTTGAATCGTAAAGATCTGGTTGTTGTTGTTTTACAGTCAGGAGGCTCCTTCCCTGAAACGACACCTGTACGCGCAGCTTCTGGCCGTTGCTGTGGCCGTGCTTGTCTCATAGAGAATCCTGTTTTCTGGTTTCCTGAGCTGTGGGGTTTTTTTTAATGGGATGCACGCTGATGCCGGACTGCCCAGATTCGCAGCAGCAGCAAAAGCTGGTGCTTTGCTGCCGGATCTTGGTGTCCGACAGCTACAGAGGGTTGAAAAGGACAATTTTAGCTTTTGAACACTCCGTAGCAGCTTGCTGCCAAAATGCAGTAGCAAACTGGCACCTTTTTTGCTGCCACCAAATTCGATGTAACAGCAGGCATGTGTGGCCCGTGGAGGAACCGGGGTGTGTGTTGAAAGTGGCCCTAGACTGCCCCCAGTTGCTCATGCTCAGCTTTAAGGGATTCTTCTTGGTCACCATAGCCTTCTCCAGCTGGGTGCCCTTCAGACATGTTGAACTTCAACTCTCTCAGCCCCAGCCAGGGATGCTGGGAGTTGTGGTTCAAACATCTGGAGGGATCAGGTTAGGCAAACCTTGGATAGCTTCTTTAGAGTTGTGACTGAAACCCGGAGCAGATTCACCCCCCTCCCACTGACACTGGAGACACCAGCCTCTCCTGGGCACTCCTTGTCTTGGGCGATTTCCCATTGCAGGTTTGAACGGGGAGCCCTGGGATTTGGCCGCTTGCTCCTGGCAGCATTCATTTTCACCAGCCATGTGCAGGAGAATCTCCCAGCGCCTCGTTCCCAGGGTAGAAGTGGCTTGTGCTAAGTTAGTGCTGAGGGGTGTGGGGAGAAAAAAGTTCAGCTACAGTGTAGGCCAGGTTTGGAGTTCTCAAACCTCTCTGGTTCACTGAGAGCTAGACACTTGACTAGAGTGACTAGGCTGACCGTATGAAAAGGAGGACAGGGCTCATGTAACTTTAACAGTTGTAGAGAAAAGGGAATTTCAGCCAGTGTCATTTGTCTGCAATTAGTTCCTGGTGAAATTCCCTCTTCATCACAGCAGTTAAAGTTGCAGGCACTATACTAGAGTGACCAGATACAAAAGAAGGAAGGCCCCTGCAACTTTGACAGTTGTGACAGTTGTGATGAAGAGGGAATTTCACCAGGAACTGGCTGAAATTCCCTTTTCTCTACAACTGTTAGTTACATGAGCCCTGTCCTACTTTTCATATGGTCAGCCTAAGGGTGACCCTATGGGAAGGAGGACAGGGCTTCTGTATCTTTAACAGTTGTGCAGAAAAGGGAATTTCAGCAGGTGTCATTTGTAGGCATGCAATACCTGGTGAAATCCCCTCTTCATCACAACAGTTAAAGCTGTAGGAGCTATACTAGAATGACTAGGTACAAGAGAGGGCAGGGCTCCTGCAGCTATAACTGTGGTGTTTTCCCTGCACGAGCTGGCCGGCCAGCTAAACATGTGCCTCCGGACAAAGGTTACAGTTTCAGCCAGGACGATAAGCCCTTGAGATAAAAGATCTCCGAGAGGATGAGACAACGGTCAGGTTGTCGGCTTTTTTCTCTTGCCTAAGGGAGCCCTAATATAACCTCTTGGCTTGGTTTGGGGGGGGGGAGCTTCAAGGATAAGGGCCGGAAGGCCAGTCAGGGGGTCTGTTGCCGTAATAGGGATGACTTGAGGACCAGCAAACTGGGGTGGGGGGCGTGGCTGCGCTCCCCTGGCCCTCGTTTCTGAAACTGGACCTGGATGTGGAACAAAAGTAATCCATTTACTTGGAGAGGGGAGGGTGAAGGGGTGGAAAGCAACCCGCCCTGTGAAGCAAAGGGACAAGTAGCAATGTTTAACAGGGGCAAATATTAAAAACAAGACATTGAGAAAATGAATTCCCCCACCCTCTCCGTAGCTGCGCCTGCAAGAACAGATTTCTGTGTTGACACGGAGCCGGTGTGGTGTAGTGTTTAGAGTGTTGGCCTGGGAGTCGGGAGATCTGGGTTCTAGTCCTCACTTGGCCACGGAAGCCCACTGGGTGACTCTGAGCCAGTCACAGGCTCTCAGCCTGACCTGCCTCACAGGGTTGTTGTGAGGATAAAATGGAGAGGAGGAGGATTATGTACGCCGCCTTGGGTTTCTTGGAGGGAAAAAGGCGGGATAGAAATGTAACCGATAGATAAAATAAAAATAGGGTGCGGGGCGAAAAGACCCATTTCGCGAATCCCTATCGCTCCTGCTAGTTGTGATGTTACTCACTTAGCTGCAGGAGGGGAAGTAGCAAGAGGCCTGGGAGAACCTTTGCGGGGAGGTGTCCTCAGTCCATTGCATTATGGGAGGCGAGCTTTTATCCTTCCAACGTGATAGTAGAAGTCTTTTAGCTGCCATACAGGCTCTGAAAATGCATTTGTGTTGACCATGCGTGTTAACTTCCAAGAAGCCGGTAGGTAGCTTAGGTGGACATGTACATCGTTCCATGTTTAAAGATTGTTGCAGTACAAAGTTTATCCTTGTTATAACCTCCTCCCCAAAGGGGGCATATACTGGGTATGAATTAGAGAAGCATTAGGTGCTTTGCATATACAACGATTGAGCAGGTTAGACAGACGCATTGTGGAGTCCAGTAAACCTGAAACAAGATTTTTTTGCTGAATAAGCCATAGCTTAGGATCCTCATCTTAAAAAAAAAAACAACTTAGGACAGACCAGCCCTCTCCAACCTGCTGCACTCAAGATTAGGGTGACCAGATAAAATCCAGGTCAGGGGTCGGATAAATTCCTGGAGAAGGCTATCAATGGCTACTAGCCCTGATGGTTATGTGCTACCTCCAGTATCTGAGGCAGTAAGCTTATATACACCAGTTGCTGGGGAGAATGGGTGGGAGGGTGCTGTTGCAGGGTGCCCTGCTTGTGGTTCCTGGTTCACAGCTGATTGGACACTGTGTGAACAGAATGCTGGACTAGATTAGGCTGACCAGATAAAATCCAGGTCAGGGCTCATGTAACTTTAACAGTTGTAGAGAAAAAGGAATTTCAGCCAGTGTCATTTGTATGCAATTAGTTCCTGGTGAAATTCCTTCTTCATCACAACAGTTAAAGGTGCATGCACTATACTAGAGTGACCATATACAAAAGAAGGCAGGGCCCCTGCAACTTTAACCGTTGTGATGAAGAGGGAATTTCACCAGGAACTAATTGCATACAAATGATTCTGGCTGAAATTCCCTTTTCTCTACAACTGTTAAAGTTACATGAGCCCTGACTTGCATTTTATTTGGTCACCCTACTCAAGATAATTTTATTGGCATTGGCTTTATTGATTTTCAACCTGACCGGTCTATGTTTTAGAGCAAGAGTGGGCAAAAAGTAGAGCTCCAGATGTTTTGGACTTCAACTCTCAGAATCCCCTGCCATCAGGAATGTTGGAAGTTTAAGTCCAAAATATCTGGAAGTCTACTTGCTGCTACTCCTGTTTTAGAGTAGCCTATCCCGACTGCCCCCCTCCCAATGTGTTGGACTACAAATCCCATCCCACCTAGTAACCATGCTGTCTGGGGGTGATGGGTGTTGTCATCTGACACACCTGGAGGGAGTCCAGTTGGGGGAGGCTGTCCTAGAGAAAGCTGGGTAAAAATCTCAGTAACATATTATTGTGCTGTGTACCAGTTACTCGACATAAGAAGATAAGAAGAGCCCTGCTGGATCAAATCAAGGGTCCATCTAGTCTAGGGTGACCAGATAAAATCCAGGTCAGGGCTCCTGTAACTTTAACAGTTGTAGAGCAAAGGGAATTTCAGCCAGTGTCATTTGTATGCAATTAGTTCCTGGTGAAATTTTCTCTTCATCACAACAGTTAAAGTTGCAGGGGCCCTGCCTTCTTTTGTATATGGTCACTCTAGTATAGTGCATGCACCTTTAACTGTTGTGATGAAGAAGGAATTTCACCAGGAACTAATTGCATACAAATGACACTGGCTGAAATTCCCTTTTCTCTACAACTGTTAAAGTTACATGAGCCCTGACCTGGATTTTATCTGGTCAGCCTAATCTAGTCCAGCATTCTGTTCACACAGTGTCCAATCAGCTGTGAACCAGGAACCACAAGCAGGGCACCCTGCAACAGCACCCTCCCACCCATTCTCCCCAGCAACTGGTGTATATAAGCTTACTGCCTCAGATACTGGAGGTAGCACATAACCATCAGGGCTAGTAGCCATTGATAGCCTTCTCCAGGAATTTATCCGACCCCTTTTTAAAGCCATCCAAACTGGTGGCCATCACTATATCTTGTGGTACCGAATCCCGTAGTTTAACTATGCGCTGTGTGTAGAAGTCCTTCCTTTTACCTGTCCTGAATGTCCCACCAATCACCTTCATGGAATGACCCCAGTTTCTAGCATTATGGGAGTGAGAGAAAAATGTTTCCCTCTCCACATTCTCCACCCCAAGCATCATTTTGTACACTTCTATCATGTCTCCTCTTTGCCTCCTTTTTTCCAAGCTAAACAATCTCAACTGTTGTAACCTTCCCTCGTAGGGGAGATGCTCCAGCCCCTGGATCATTTGAGTTGCTCTTTTCTGCATGTTTTCCAGCTCTACACTATCTTTTTTGAAAGCATGGTGACCAGAATTGTACACAGTATTTTAAATGTGGCTGCACCATAGATGTGTATAAAGGCAGTATGGTATTGGCAGTTTTATTCTCAATTCCTTGTTGGTCTCCTTTGCAACGAGAAAGTGAGAGCCTTTTCACTTCATTTGAAGTCACTTTTATATATTTCTCTCCCTCCTTCTTTCTCCCCTCTTCTTCCTCAGCTGGTTAAAACCCACAACCTGTTGACCAATAGGAATTACATCTTTGGCTACCACCCACATGGGATCTTGGCGGTGGGTGCCTTCGGCAACTTCAGTACAGAGGCAACGGGCGTGAGCCAGAAGTTCCCTGGCATTCGGCTGTACCTTGCTACGCTAGCCGGCAACTTCAGGATTCCTTTTTTGAGGGACTACTTGATGTCTGGGGGTGAGGATAAAAAAAAGATGTGCCATTGGGAAGTTGCTGAAGGGTGGGGGAGAAATGGGGACAGTCAAGACTCTGGGACCCAGGGACCCAGTCCTGAGGCAACTCTCCTTCTGGCAAGCCATTCTGCTGCAGGGAAAACCAGAACTGAAATGGGCATGGGTAGATCGTGCTTGACAGCCTATTTCTCCTTTCCGAAACTGAACTCTAAAAGGCTCCACTTCCCACCACAGGCTGCTAAACTTTCGCACAGGTGGGGCTTCGGTCTTCTTTCAGACCCGAGGGCTGAATTCCATTTTGGAAAAGGTAATGGGGGGGGGGGGCGCATTCCGGGCGGGGCCAAAGGCAAGAGGAGCGTGGCTGTCATAGAATCATAGAATAGTGGAGTTGGAAGGGGCCTCTAAGGTCATTGAGTCCAACCCTCTGCTCAATGCAGGAATCCACCTTAAAGCATCCCTGACAGATGGCTGTACAGCTGCCTCTTGAAGGCCTCTAGTGTGGGAGAGCCCACCACCTCCCTAGGTCATTGGCTCCATTGTCGTTCTGCTCTAACTGTCAAGAAGTTAGGAGCCCATACATGTTATCCTCACAACAATCCTGTGAGGTAGTCAGTAAAGGGCCCAGTGAAATCACCCAGTGAAGTTCATGGCCCAGCGGGATTAGAACTCAGGTCTGCCCAGTTCCCGGCCAACGCTTGAACCATTACGCCACACTGGCTCTTTTTCTGAAGTCTCTCTCTCTCTCTCTCTCTCAATGTTTAGGTATCTGCCCTGTGACCCGTGATGCCATAGATTTCATCCTTTCCAAGAACGGCACTGGCAATGCCATCGTGATCGTGGTGGGGGGCGCTGCGGAATCCCTGAATAGCCTGCCCGGCAAAAACTCTGTGAAACTGCAAAACCGGAAGGGCTTTGTGAAGCTGGCATTGCAACATGGGTAAGGGGAGAAGGCGCCCCACGCCGTCCCATGCTCCAAAACAGGAACAAAAAAACAAAAGAGAAGAGCATCCAAGTCAGGACAGAAAAAAGGAGAAACAGGTTCACAGGATGCAATCCCCCCCTTTATTTCAAAGCCTTATACGTATCGGCCTGTGTTCTTTCAACGGACTTCCCCAGGGGGTTGATAAGAGATGTCAGTCGCCATCGATTATCATAGGAGACAATGGCTCAATTCGGACAACACGATAGTCAATGGTGGGTTGACTAACCCTAACCCTAGGGGATACTCTCCACACAACATGGTAATAAATAATCAACTGTGGTGTGGATGAGGATCAGCGCTGAGTTGACTATGGCAGCATTCGGATGACACAATAGTCAAAACAACTGACGATTGTTTCCCCCACACCAGTTGTTTATTGTGTTGTCTGAATTGAGCCAATCACTTTGCTAGGAGCGTTTCTCTTATCAACCCCCTGGGGAAGGCCTTTGAAGGAACACAGGCCGAAATGCGTTGGGCTTTGAAATAAAGGATCTTTTTGCATCCCAATAATAATAATAATAATAACAACAACAACTTTATTTCTTTCCTGCCTCTCCCTCTAGATCGAGGCGGGGTACAGCAACAAATACAAAACACCATTTTATATATATATATATATATATATATATATGCTAATTAAAAGCATATAAAATGAATATATTATTAAAAGAAATCTTAAAATTCAACTGGGTAGGCCTGTCGGAAGAGATCAGTCTTTACGGCTTTCTTAAATCCTTGGAGACTGTTCAGTTGACGAATCTCTTCCAGCAGGCCCTTCCACAGTCTGGGAGTGGCAGAAGACAAGGTCCTCTGGGTAACGGTTGTCAGCCTAGTTTTTGCTGACTGTAGTAAATTCATCCCAGAGGACTTGAGCGTGTGGGGCGGATTGTATGGGAGAAGGCGATCCCGCAGGTAACTGGACCCAAACCATGGAGGGCTTTAAAGGTAATAACCAACACTTTGTACTTCGCCCGGAAACTAATTGGCAGCCAGTGAAGTGATTTTAAAGCTGGTGTAATAGGGTCACCCCAGGTGTATCTTTTTCTCCCTTTTTTCTGCCATGCCGTCCCACAATGCATGTTGCGTTCTTTTCCTTATGAATTCAGCTGGGTTATTGCGGGGGGGGGGGGGAGGGGAGGCATGGATTTGAATGGCTAAAAGTGAAGGACAAATCTAGCCATGTGTTTCTTCTCTGTTGCTCAAGTAGCCGGCGTGTAGGACTGTTAATTGAGAAGTTGATGGTTCGACCAGTGAGCTCCCTTGCTCACACCTTCCCTTTATTTTGTGGGGCGGGCCTGTAGCTAGGGGTGTGTGCGAATGTTGTTTTTTTCGCAAAACACGGCAGCGTGCCCCGTTCAAAGCTCCAAATGCGAGCCTGAGCACATGTCTGCCCAAAATATCGACAAATCGTTGAACGTATGCTTGGGTTCGTCTCGTTTCCCGATTCGGAGTTTGATTTGTGCACCTTTTCTAACCTGCACACGTTTCCTCAGCAGACCGGATCAGCCCCGCCTTAGTCTGTGGAGGAAATTTGAGTGAATTGGGGGAGATTTGCGCAGATCTCCTGTTCGATTGCTGCTTGAGTTGCGGCAGTTTCCTGCTTGTGCCAAGCGAGCAGAGATCGCGAACGGGAATCCGGCACAAGGTGCGCGGCCAGACGATGTTTGGAGAATCCTAGTGGTCTCAAATATTGCCTATCCCTGCCTGTAGCTTAGTGGTAGAGGAATGATTTACAGGCCGAAGATCTCCGTTTCTGTCCCCAGGATCTCTCTTTAAAAGGCTCGGGTATGAGGTGATAGGAGAGAACTCTTCTCTGCTGAGACCCTGGAGAGCTGCTGCCAATCCGAGTAGGAACTTAAGTAGGAACTTAAGGAGAGCTATGCGGGATCGGATCAGATCAAACAATGGTGCCTACGGGAAGCCCAGAAGCAGGACATGAATGCCATCCAGGATACCTTCCTATTCATGCTCTGCAGCTACTGGTGTCCAGAGGCATCCTGATTTCATACTGGAGGTAGCATATAGCCATCAGGACTAGTAGCCATTATCCTCCCAGAATAATCCCCGTATAAAGCTGTCCATGTTGGCAGCGGCCATTGCTACATCTTGTGGTAGCCGTTTCCATAATTGAACTAGAGCCCTAAGAAATAATTTAGGGACACAGGAAGCTGCCTTTTACCGAGTCAGACCCTTGGTCCATCTAACCCAGTAGTGCTGTCGACACTAGCTGGCAGCAGCGGCTCTCCGGGGTTTCAGGCACGGGTATTCCAGCCCTACCTGGTAATGTTGGGGATCGAACCTGGGCCCTTCGTCTTGAAGAGCAGGTGCTCTGTCCCTGAGCCACAGCCCCTCCTCTGAACATGCACCAGGTGAAGAAGGAAGGCCTCTTGTCTGTCCCGAATCGAACAGGACATCATGCAGCGTCCTGCATTCCTCTTCCATATTCATCCACTGGAACCTATCCATATTTAATATCAATATTTACATTCTGTATATTGACTTCAATGCTCAATCTTTCAATTTTTGTAAACCGCCTAGACAGCTTCAGCTATTATTATTTATTATTATTTCTTACATTTATATACCACCCCATAGAAGAAGCTCTGTGGATGGTTTACAAAAATTAAAACTTTGGACATTAAAAATCGATATACAAAATTTTAAACCATAAAAGCATAAAAACAAACATATAAAGACAATCTTATACATTTAAAACAGCTGCGAACTCTCAGCCAGGCCTAAATATAGTTCTGGGTCAATTAAAACTCAGTATATGTTGTTAAATGCCTGGGAGAAGAGGAAAGTCTTGACCTGGCGCCAAAAAGATAACAATGTTGGCGCCAGGCGAGCTGAGAAGGCCCTCTCCCTTGTTGCCGTCCTCCGAGCTTCCCTCAGAGTAGGCACTCAGAGGAGGGCCTTAGATATGGGGCAGTATATAAATGTAAGAAATAATAATACATAAAATTATTATTATCAATAATAATAATAATAATAATAATAATAATAATAATAATAATAGTTTAGGGCTGCAACCTTTTAGTCAATCAGGTTAATCAACTAAAAAGGCACCCCTGGTTAATCAGAGAGGGCTTTTCAAAATATTTTTTTAAAAAATTAACACATGAAGCCAGCCTGGGCTTCTCTAAGACTGTGTCCCCCTCGCCCCACATGTCAGAGGCATACACCATCAAAAAAAGGATAACTCTGTGTGTGTGTGTGTGTGTGTGTGTGTGTGCGTGCGTGCAGGGGAAAGTCCTTTCAAATGTTTTGTTTGTCACATTAAATCTGTGTAAATTTGAATATATCAATTAATTGGTTAAATTCATACGATAGATTGACTAAGGGCACAACCCTATGCATGTTTAGACAGAGAAAGTCCTACAATTCCCAGAATGCCCCCCGCCAGCATGGTTGGCTCGAGGGATGCTGGGAGTTGATGGACATTGTTCAGTCCAAACATGCATAGGGTTGTGCCCTAAAATAGCTTTGACCGTGCGATAGCCCTTGCTATGTGTTTACACACTTTGGGTTTTGGTATTCTCACCCAGCCCCCATAAACACTTAAATCTGAAGCCCACGCCTTAGCTATGGGATTTTGGTTAGCATCCAAACTTGAGGGCTGGTGCGTACCTAATGGGCTATCCGCTTGTACCTAATAGCACTGAAAGGCCCATGTTTTATGTGAGAGGTGGAAAAACGATGACCATCCAGAGGATGATGGCCTTCAACAGCTCTGGCCATTATAGCCAGTGGTCAGAGATTATGGGAATTGTGGTCTTACAGCAAGCATACCAGTTCGTCAGGCAAGTTGTGGTGGAAGGAGACTCCTTTCAAGCTCAAGAAATACTTTTACTTGAGGTGAAATGGTTGGGACCTGAAGAAGCTGCTATCAATCAGGGCCTGACTGCAAGTCTTGCTCTCTTGAGATTCCTCCTTGGCTACGGAGCTGTTCTGTCCTTCCTCCCATCTTTCTGTCCTTCCCTGGAATGGCCAATGCAGGCCCTCTTTACCTTTATGTCAGGGGAAGAGGTGCTGACATATGAATTATGTTTCTCTCTTCCAGTGCGGATCTTGTTCCGGTCTACTCGTTTGGCGAGAACGAGATCTACAGGCAGGTGGTCTTTGAAGAAGGCTCTTGGGGGAAATGGGTTCAGCAGAAGTTCCAGAAATATGTTGGCTTTGCTCCTTGCATCTTCCACGGACGAGGCCTCTTCTCTTCCAGCAGCTGGGGACTGGTGCCTTATTCCAAGCCCATCAGCACTGTTGGTAAGGCTGAGGAGCTGCAAAGCCAGGCTTGAACTGAAACGTATTTGGCTCATGTACTTCAAACTCCGGCCTTCTGATTTATGCCTTCGATCTTGGCTAGAAGCCTAGATTGGGAGGAACAATATTTCAAACCGATCATTGGCTCCCTTTCCCCACCCATCCCTTTGGAAGGATAATTCAAGTTGAATGGAAAATGTGTGCCCATTTCCCACCAGAGATTGTGGGAACTGGGCACATCTTATTTATTTATTCAAAGTAGTTTTATGCTGCTCCTCAGCCAAAAATACAGCTGCAGCAGCCTATGCACAATTAGTAAAGCAAGACAGTGGCTCAGTTCAGACAACACATTACTCCACACAGTGTGAAAACTCCACTCAACGGTTGAGTTTTTAGGGGGTGCTCCCCACACAACATGTTCTAACTCCACCGTTGTGTGACTGTGGGCTACCGTGGAGTTGAGTAAAATTTATCGCAATGTTTGATTGACAGTTCCTCTGCCCTCTCTCCTCCCCCGGTCCTCCTGATGGTATCCCATCAGCCATTGCTGCGAAAAAACAATCCCAGCGCCTCTCCTCGAGGGGCACTCGCTCCTTTCGCCACTCTTGCCAGGGAACTCTGTAGCCAGTGGGAAAAGTCAACTCAATGCAACGGAAAACTCCACGGAGCCCTCCACACAGCACGCCACACAATGGTTGTGCTGTTTTCTGTCTTTTAATTCCCCCCTCCACTTCCAACTAATTCCAGATGGGTAGAAATGAACTACCCCAACTCCAGGGCTGGTGTAGTTCTGCCCCATTTCTGGGAGCATGCTGGGGACATTGGATGGATTTGGATTATGTGGACCCTCCATGAGAACATGAGAAGAGCCATGCTGGACCAGACCGAGGGTCCATCTAGTCCAGCACTCTGCTCACACAGTGGCCAACCAGCTGTCGACCAGGGACCAACAAAGCCATCACATGCCCACAGCATAGTCCTAGAAATGGTGCAACAGCACCCTCCCACCCATGTTCCCCAGCAACTGGTGCACCCAGGCTTACTGCCTCTGCTACTGGAGGTAGCACATAGTCATCAGGACTAGTAGTCATGGATAGCCTTCTCCAGGAATTTATCCAACCCCTTTTTCAAACCATCCAAAATGGTGGCCATCACCACATCTTGTGGTAGTGAATTCCATAACTTAACCATGCACTGTGTGAAGAAGTCCTTGCTATCCTAAGTGGGAAGGGAGATATATACATTAGGGTATGATGTGGGGTGGAATGTAAGCCATGAGGCTAAAGGGAAATGAAATGCACAAAAATAAATGAAGGCCTATGGCCGTTTTATGTGAAAATTTCAAACGTATGTAAAACGGGCACAGTGACTATCCACAAAACAGGGTTGAGAACACAAACATCCTGACATTGCTGAGTTGTTTAACACCTCTAGTGAGATTTTTTAAAAATTGTGAACTGCCCAGAGAGCTTTGGCTACTGGGCAGTAATGAAATGAAATGAATAAATAAATGTGCACACCATTATCTTGATTCAGTCCACCCATGAAAGAATTGAACTTGTGATTTAGCAGTTTTGTGCTGGAGTCTTCTTTTTGAAGTTCCTTTGCTCAGGAATGGCCACTTTACAATCAGGAATAGAGTGTCCTGACAGGCTGAGATGTTCTTCCACTGGTTTCTGAATGCTGCCCTTTCTGGTGTCAGATGTGTGTCCGCTTGGCAGCTTCCGTTGACTGGGAATGATGGGAGTGAGAGTCCAATGCATCTGATGGGGCATCAGGTTGAGGAAAGGTGGCTTAGGGTCTGCAGCTCTACCACGCTCAAGACTTGTCCTGTTTTCTTTCTCTGTTTTGCATTTCAGTCGGGGAGCCCATCACCATTCCCAAAATCAATAATCCGAGCCAGAAGGAAGTCGACTTTTATCACAGCCTCTACGTGAGCTCTCTGATTAAACTCTTTGACAAGTACAAGACCAAATGTGGCCTGCCGGAGACGGATGCCTTGGAAGTCTATTGACGGCGCGGGGGATGATCCGGGTTGTGTGTGGTGTTTTTTTTTTGTTTTTGGGGGGGGGGGGGCTTGCGTTTTGGCAGCAACTCTCTTGCAAAGCGGCATCAAAAGACACTTTTCTGCCAAAGTCCAAGTTGTTTTGTGTTCTAGTCTGTGGATTGGGGCGGCGAGCGTGGATTGCGTGTGTGAGCCCTAAAAGGAGAAAAGAAAAGAAAAAAGTTGTCTACATATTCAATCCTGAGACCTCTAGAAACATTTTTTGTTTGTCCGCGGCAGATCCATCCTGCTCCATCAATGATAGGTTTCCCATCAGCTTCATTGGGCAGGGAAGAGAAGGCATGCAGTTGCTTTTTTTTGGAATCTGCTGCTATCCTTGGGTAGATGGTAAAGTCCCTGGACTAGAAGCAGAAACATAGAAAGAGGCCTTCTGGCTTACCTAGCTCAGTATAGTTTACTCTTTGCTGGCAGGAGCTCTCCAGGAACTCAAACACAGAGAGACTGTTCCCAACCCTATTCTGGAGATCCTTTTAAACTGGAGATCCCATGAATTGATCCTGGGATCTTCTGCATGCAAGGATTTTACATGACCTTTGGTCTGAGGGTCCCTGCTTACTTCTACTAGGGATCCGCTAATAGGGAATCCAATGAGCAAAAACTTTGGGCTAATGGGGAGAAGGAAGCACTTGTTTGGATTGAAGCTTACTAGCATCTGATGGCCTAGACAGGGCTGGCCCTCAACGTTATAACGCCCCTTAGAGGCTGTGCCACATAGTCTGGTGTCGTGGTAAATTTTGTTCTTCGTGACAGTCCCCGTAACCACCGAGAACAGTCCAAAGTTGCAGGCAGATATGTTTATCCCTATCGAGGAACGAATGCTAAGAGTATTCATTTGTTAGGTAAAGCTAATTGGCCTCAATTGCCAATTCAAGACCCCAAAAGACTTTACATCTCAGCAGGGAAGGATATATTCTTGCTGGGGAAATTCATTCCCCCTCCTGCTACTGTGGTGATGGCAGCTAGGTTTAGAGGGAGCAGGAAAGTCTGGGGATGGGGGTGGCAGATAACAGCAGCAGCATCCCTGCTAATAAAAAAGTCCTGCGGCTGCCTCCCTGCAAACCCTGGACCACTACACCACTGCACATAATACAAGAAAGGCATCCTGGGGAGGCCTTGTGGTTTAGGAAGGGATAAAAGTGAGCGTTTTCTGGAACTGCATGTGCTCTGACACCTGACACCCCTTGATACATTGCTGTCTTACAGCAGCCTCTCGGGAACTGCCCCCTGGTCAAGGGCTCCATCTTAGAGGGCTGGAGGTCGGATGGAGAGGATCCATCTAACCTAATCCAATCATTGGGTTTAACATGAATAGGCTGTGAGACATCATCTATTCTCTTTTACTGGCACAAGGAAGGGGGAAGACAGTATCAAGGGGGCAAATTAGTGGGTAGGAAGGAAGGGGCGCAGAGCATTGTGGGATGGAACACGATGTGGCTGTCGTTTCTGGCTCCCTCCTGTCCCGCTAGAAGCCTCTCCCACAAATCACCTCTGAGCTTTGAATCCCACATTGCAAGAGGCACTATTGGAATTGGAGGGGAAAGGAGTGGGTTGCTAGTCCCCATGGTTCCAAAGAAAAGACAGAAATTGCACAGTCAGCATTCCTGGTTTACCCGATTCCTGGTTTAAAAACCAAAAGCCTGTTTTGTTTTGTTTTTTGTTCCGTAATCCATACTCATTTCCCTAGCCATGCTGGTTTTCAGATTCTCTGGTACCGTAACTAAGCTTATTGTACAAGAACTGCTTTTTAGACATAGTTGTGTAGCACAAGGGGATTTCTGCGTGAATCCCAACACCCCACTCCACCCCAAAGCACAAGCAATGCAAATTCCTATGGCCTGTGGGTTTGGGAACCAAAGACCTTCTCTGAAAACGGACCTTGTTCAGTTACTGCTCTCCACACATTTCCTCTTTTTTCTTCCCCCCACCCCCTTTTGTCCTGGACTGTCCAATGTTTATTCTCCGGAGATCCAACCTTTTTAAAGATGTCACATGCCTTTGAGACGATGCTGGAAGCTCAGGATGATTAGTCAGCAATATTTTAAAACAAAACTGAGAGCCGGAGCACCACGTTTGTGATTGCAGCAAGCCACAGCTTTGGTGTGTGTGTGTGTGAGAGAGAGAGAGAGGGGGGGGGGCTTTGTTTTTAGCAGATGAGGGTTTCGTGTTTCTCAACACCCCTCGCTTTAGTGGGAGACAATCAAGAGGTCTGCCAGGTAATTTACAAAGCTTTATTCAGGCAATAAACGTCTCCTTCCCACCTGAAAGGACTCTCATTTTCTAGGAACTTCTCTCTAGGCAAGATTATGAAAACTAAGTGAGACAATTATCCTTTCAAGAAAAGGGAAAGTCCTTTTCCAGTACGCTTTAACTTCAGGGAGACAGTTCTAAAGAAGCCTTTGGGGAGAAGCTAGCCGGGCCGACCTTCTCTCCCCTTCCTTTCGCTCCGGCCGCTTTAGTCTGTGGTGGATTCTCGGATCAGCTGGGCTTTCAGTGCCCTTCCCCTCGGAAGAACACTGATTCCCAGCTTGTGGGTTGTTTACCCCCTCAGAGATAAGGGCTGGCGGAAGTTCTTTCCCAGCTGGCAAAGAGCCCGTGAGAGTCACTTCTCCCACTCCCCATACAGGCTGGTATGTTTCTGGCGCCGTCTCTTCTGCATCAGAATCTGACTCTGATTGATTGCCTGAAAATCCTTCTACCAGCCCAGGGGGAACAGGCTTAGTCACAACAGAGGGTCATCAACAGATTTTGCTGTCCCCTGTCACGGGAGCACTAAGAAAGGAAAATAGGCATCCATCTCCTTAGCTTTAAAAGCTCATCCTCATCCACTCTTTCTACCCTTATTTCTTCCCCTTTAACTTTGCTTCCCGGTCTGTGCATCTGTTACAAGCACAGGAGTGGTGTTGGCTATCTGGGAAAGCATGTGTTTAAATGTAGCCGGAGTCTTCATGGATGAAACATTTTGTGGGACCAAGGCCTACCTGTAACTCTGGGGGAGGGGGGGTCTCCGTTTTTAGAAGCTATGCTGATTCTTTCTTATTCAAGTCAGTGATGAATGTATATAAAGTAGCTCTTTGGCACAATGTATTGACTGTTTTAATATGTTTACATGGACGTTGACTGACGCTTTATAGAGAAATATAGTCAGAGCCCAGTGTGCGCGCGCATCTATAGAATATATATTTAAACGTTTTGCACTATTGCATGTTTAGCCTGCCGCCTTCAATTGTTTTAATCGTCAGTGACAACCGAAGCTCTAAATGTGCCTTTGGGTAATGCAGAAACCCAGGGCCTTGGTTCCTGGGTTCTTGCATCCCTGTGATCCTGATTATGATGCGTGTATAGAAAAATAAATAAATGTTCCAACCTTTGGGCATTTTATGGAATACTGTCCATCAGGAGGGGAAAAAAACATTTTGTACAAATTTATAGAAATAAATGTAAGCAAAAAGAATACATTGGTTTTCTACTTATCCCACTGCCTGCCTCTTCCATGATGTGTTGGGGCTCATTTTTATACAAGACTAAACTCGGAGTCCTAATGAGCTGAAGGTACATGGCTTAGGTATACAGAGAATGGTAAGCAAATGTGTTTCCTCAAGCACCGGCTCTTATGAATTCTGCCTCCAAATGAACCAATACTGTCACAAAAGTTCCCAAACCGTGTCATCTATAGCATAGCACACAAATACAGAATGGGATACAGACCAGGAAGGGATCCAGGGACTGTTTTAATACATCTTTCCCCAACCTAGTGCCCTCCAGATGAATTGGACTGCAACTCCCATCAACCCCAGCTAGCATGGAAGGCTGGACAATATCCCTTCTGTGAGGTGAGACTCTTTCCTAGCCTAGTTCTTTTGGAGGCAACCCAGTGGCGTCTGGGCAAGACTCCCAGGTGGGGTCTCATGAGGTTTAATGCTTCTATTAACAGAATAGAATAGAAACATTAAGGGTAAAGGCTACACTAGAACCTTCTTCTTTGACATGCTAATTGTCTACAGGCAGGGACCCCCTTTTTTATTTTGTATGGAGGAAACGTCTACCACCTCAGGTCTGAAGCGGTGCAGCCCAGTTCTGAATGTTGCGTGCCACTCCATCAGCTCTACTGCTCTGCGCTGCAGGTTTCCCACCCCCGGAAAAATTCCTGCGGACACCCATTCCACACCATGCCCCACAAAGTTATCCCTGTCCTCTGGGAGTTTGAAATCACTGCCAACAAATGCTGACAACTTCCATTACAGAAGCAGTGTTGCTTTGTTCTCTCAGCAACTGGATTATTTCTGAACGTTCCATGCCACTCCATCAGCTCTACCTTTGCCACCTGTATTGGGGTTGGCTGTTGTCACGACCAATCAGCTGCCCTCTACGTATTTCCTCGACTCTTCTCGCTCCCCTTTGCTCCTCCACTGACCCTTCTCTCCCCGACACTTGCCTATAATTCCTTTATAGGGCCTGCAGGCTGGCACTGCCTTGCTTCTGTCTTCTGTATGCTGTGAAATAATTGTGTAATTGCTAGGGGTGTGCAAGCCAAAAAATATCGTCATTTATCATTATTGTCATTTCAGACCAAAAAAATTTATCGTCTTCATTCATATCGTAGGTGAACCATATCGTCTTCACGATAATTATCGTGAAAAACGATATTTTTTGCAGCCCTATTTTTAAAGGAAAAAATGCCTATCACTTCTGTATTTTAAAAGTTAGAGGCTTGAAACTTGGTCACAGTGCTTATGGGGTATGCCTGTGTATGTGTATGAAATATGAAATCGATCCCTCCAACCCTCGATTTTATATGAATTTATTAAAGATCGTTTCAGTTCTGACAGATCAGAATGACAGCTCGCCGCATGTGTTCGTTCAGACCTGTCAGAACAGAAACGATCTTTTAAAAAATCATATAAAACC
Source organism: Anniella stebbinsi (assembly GCA_029215795.1). NCBI lineage: Eukaryota > Metazoa > Chordata > Lepidosauria > Squamata > Anniellidae > Anniella > Anniella stebbinsi. The sequence goes on from JARDYH010000001.1 coordinate 39,740,616, forward strand.
GAGGGTTGGAGGGATCGATCTCAAATTTCATACACATATTTAGGCATACCCCATAAGCACCGTGACCAAGTTTCAAGCCTCTAACTTTTAAAATACAGAAGTTATAGGTATATTTATATGGCAGTCCAATAAAACGATAAAATCGCCCGAAAAGTATAGTCTCCGATGATTATCATAGGCTTTTCTATCGTATCGTCATCGTTAAACACATGCACGATAACGACCTTATCGTATCATTATCGTACATTTTAACGATACAATACACATCCCTAGTAATTGCAGGATGGTCTTGTGCTCAGGTTACATTCCCCATACCAGAATCTTGGCCCGTCATTTAAGTGCAAGGCCAGATATATCCCAGAAGATCCTTTTCTGCCAAGGTCCACACAGTGCAACCTTCTGCTGGGATTTGTAGCCCAACCCCTCTGGAGGGCAACAGCTTGGGAAAGGCTGACATGGTGAACCACGTCCATATTCAGGAATGCAGTAATCCATGAGGAATGAGCAGTGCCCATGAGAAGAGAGCAAAACAGGGTGGCACACTGGGCAGAAGAAACCAGCAGAATCAGGAGTCCTCGCTGGTGAGGTGCAGGACTTACTCAGCCTCGGAATCTATTTTTATCATGAGTGGGAACTGCAACAAAATGTTGCAGCGTGGAGTGCTTCTGCTCGTGGCTGGCTGGAGCCCAGACTTCTTCCATGATAGTCCATTCCCCTGCCCGCTGGTTTTCTTATCCCCCTCCCAACAGGGAGTCACCGTTTCATGACCACTGAGCACGCTCAGTCCTCAGTCCTCAGTCAAGTCCTCCCTAAAGAGTCTTTCTCCTTCTGCAAACGTTGGGGTTCCCGTGAGCCTGCTGATACCTCCCTCTTGTGACAGTGGGGGCATTTCAGTATAAAAATGAATAGCACTTGAACCCTAAATATTGGAAATGGAGGAGTTGAGGAATTCCCTAGTCACTGATAAAAAGGGGAAAAGAAGACCAAAAAAAGGAACGGTCATTTTCTGTACATGGAAGAATGGGGTGGCCGTTTGTCCTATGCTTCCCCTTGGCAACATTGGACGCCTTTCTGGGAAACACGTGAGCAGCAAGCAACATTTGGATGGTAAGAAATCTCTTTGGCTCCATCCAAGTAAAGATATCTGGAGCGTTGAGGAAAGACGCCACGGGGGCATGGCTCCCACTCCGCTGCCGAAGATGCTTGAATCGCCCCTTAAATCTGCACCGCATGCTGAGATCTGTCACGGTTTACACCTCTCCGCCAAGCCTTCCCACAACTGACTTGCGGGCTACCTCTCATTTTGGTCATTAGATATTGGACCCTTTGCTTCCTGGCCCCTCTTCTCTCTTCAGCGTTTGGCACCATTTTACTCCCATCCCTTGGCTAATTTACTTGTTTCTTGTACCAGCCCCCCTCCCCCCGCCTTTGGGAGAGGTGGCATGAGACCTAATGGACGCTTGGAACAATTGCGCACAAAGATTTAATATTAGGAATTGAACTGGGGAAGTGCTGGGCAAAGGCCCCTTACCGTGCAAGCAGGTGCTGCCCTCAGCTGGCTTGGTCCGTGTAATGCCATAATAGACTGCTGTGCAGATGTAAACAGATATTGAAAGCTCCATCACATCAGCGATTGAGGGCACTCTCGCCATGTCTGGTGTGCGGATTTGCAGCACGGTACTCCCACGACGCTGTGCCTGTCCTGCTGACACCCCGCCTCTTCCCCAGCCTTTCCTAGAACGCTAAAAGTCTGGATTATTTTCCCTAAGCGCATTTCATGTGCCCTAAGCCTCCATGTAGTTTTAAAGGAACTGGGAGCTTGAATGGATTGCATCAGGTCCTGGCAGGGAAAAGCGATCTCTCCCAGCAGCTAACTCCAAGCTTCAATATAAAACCCAAACCTTGCATCCCAGGCTCCAAAGTATTTTTTTAAAAAATCATACAATGCCTGAATCTCTGCAGAGACAGGATTGTACTCCCTCGATGCCCCCCAAAGAGCCAGACAAAAGGGTCGTTCCATTTTTGCCCAGCAGAAGTGCTCATCTGCCAGGACCTGACTGGAGGGAGAAAGAGGAGGGGGGTGGAGTGGAGTGGAGTGGAGGAGCGAAGGAGCGAAAGAGCAGCTATTCAGGTGAAAGGGATCAAAGGCTTGACGCGCTTCTGCCTCAGAGGTAAAAAACCATGGAGGCAAACCTGGTGGTGGTGATGGAAATTAGGTTGATGGAGGTCTGACTCTCTCTTGTCATTAGCATTCCAGGGATGCTGACTGACAGACTTTTGTTATACTAATCATTTGTTAATGGCCAGAAATCCTTGGCTGATGTCTCAGTAATGGGAGTTAATGGTAAGGGATGTTGTTCTGTTAACTTGGTGTCTCTTCCTAGCTTTTAGAATGTAATACTCACCTGAGAAGCTGTCACCCCTCCAGCTAAAGGGAGGAACAGAGAAACACTTTGAAGCCAGTAGCAGAGGCAGTAAGCCTATGGACACCAGTTGCTGGGGAACATGGGCGGGAAGGTGCTGTTGCATTCGTATCCTGCTTTTGAGTTCCTGGTCAACAGCTGGTTGGCCACTGTGTGAACAGAATGCTGGACTAGATGGTCCCTTGGTCTGATCCAGCAGGGCTCTTCTTATGTTCTAATAGAAAAGAAACATTGACCTGGTTCTCACATAGCAACAACCCAGAGTACAGGTTGAGTATGGGTTATTGTTGAATCATGGTTTGTTGTCGAATTGTGAGTTGTCGTTACATCGAACCCTGCACTATGGCTTAACTATGGCTTAACTAAGTTCACAACCCAACAGCAAACCATGGGTTCTCTTCCAGATTATTCCAGTTAACAACCCAGGGTTTACATGTAATGACAACCCACAATTCAACGATAACCCACACTCAGGTTGTTGTTATGTGCAAAGCAGGCCTATAGGCCTGGATCCTAAGAAAAGGAAGTCCACCCCCTGAAAAGCCTTGGAGGAAGGTTGCTAAACAACATGGCTTAGGGCGAAGGAGACAGCTGCTGAGGAGAGATGAGGACAGGCAATTTTCCTTCTGTGAGCTACCTTGTTAACTTATCTCAGAATCCAAGCCATAGAGGAGAGAGTTCTGAGTTGCCTGGAAGATGATTGGGGCACAGTTGCTCTGTCTTGGGACCTGATACAGCATTAGTTCCTGCACTGTCTGCTTATGGGAATGTATTTGCTTATGATATCCTACTTGTCAATAAAACAAATATTACAAAGACACCACAAATCTTCATACTCAAAGGAAGCATAACCCAGTAGCAGCGCTCTCGGGAAGTTCTCCCTCTTTGGAATCAGGGGCCTTGCTGCATGCAGCAATTTTTATCGATTCATTTAAAGTATTTTTATGCTACTCCTCACCTAAATAGGCCCCCAGAGCAACTGACATATAATTAGGCTGACCAGATAAAATCCAGGTCAGGGCTCATGTAACTTTAACAGTTGTAGAGAAAAGGGAATTTCAGCCAGTGTCATTTGTATGCAATTAGTTCCTGGTGAAATTCCCTCTTCATCACAACAGTTAAAGGTGCAGGCACTATACTAGAGTGACCATATACAAAAGAAGGCAGGGCCCCTGCAACTTTAGGGTGACCAACTGTCAGGATTTCCCCGGATTTGTCCTGGTTTTTGTTCTATCCTGGGTGTCAGGGGGGATTTTCTGTAATTTTCTATAATGTCCTGGAAAGACAAGCTTTCCCCTTTAAGGCCACATTAGCGTGGTTGGAGAGAATGACGAGCTTTCTGGAGGTGGGTTATTTCTATCCCACTGCTCCAATCAGGACCTTACAGGGGAAAGTATGTCATTCCTGGACATTATAGAAAAGGACCTGATTGGAGCAGTGGAGGGCGGGAATGACACACTTTCCCCTCCTCCGCTCCAATTGGGGCCTTTAAAGCAGTGGGGGTGAATGGCATGCTTTCCAGAGGCCCCGGAAAGCCACTTTCCCACCCCCCACCCCACTGAGGGTCCTCTTTTTCAGTTTCCCAAATGTGGTCACCCTAGATGAAGAGGGAATTTCACCTGGGACTAATTGCATACGAATGACACTAGCTGAAATTCCCTTTTCTCTACAACTGTTAAAGTTACATGAGCTCTGACCTGGATTTTATCTGGTCAGCCTACATATATAATCAGTTAAGCAAGGCAGTCCCTGCCTGCAGGTTTACAATCGGGGGGAAAAACACGACACACAAGGAAAATGGAACAGGGAGGTAACAGGGAAAAATATAGTCACCTTTCAGCAGGGCCGGCTCTCCCTCAGCACAGACTCTGGAACAAGGGCATGAGTGGGGCCAAGCTGTTTAAAGCCTCAGCCAGCCAGCCCCCCTCCTGCCCCTAGCAGCATTAAAGTTCAACCTGTTGCCAAATAGCAGGCAATATTTTTAAGGTGCCAACAAATAAACAAATGAATAAACCAAGCAGCAGCACCTGATTGGATTGTGGCACCCAAGGATCCTTAGATGCCTTTGAAGAGTGTTCGGAAACTTTAGCTGGTTCAAAGATCTGCAGCCCGATTGTTGATCGGTGTTGGCTACAGGGATCATACAGCTCCCCTGTTAAAACACCTCCACTGGCTTCCAGTCTGCTTCCGGCCACAATTTAAAGTGCAAGTTATGACCTATAAAGCCCTATAAAGCCTTATATGGCTCGGGTCCAGGTTATCTGAAAGACCGTATTCTCCCTTACGAGCTTGCCTGCCCTCTGAGATCTTCAGGGGAGGCCCTTCTCTCGGTCCCACCACCATCACAGGCACGCCTGGTGGGAACATAGGAGAGGGCCTTTTCGGTGGCTGCTCCAGTGCCCTGGAACTCCCTTCCCAGGGAAGCTAGACTAGCTCCCTCCTTGATGAATTTCCGGAGGCACACAAAAACTTTCTTCTTCCAGCAGGCCTTTGGTGAATAATGTGGACCCCCATTTATGTTTTCAAGACTTTTACATTTTAATATGTATTTTAAATGTTAAAATGTTTTAATATTGAAACCTGTTTAATTATATTTTTAAGTTTTGTATCTTATTTATAGCTTTTAACTGTATATGTTTTAATTTTGTAAAGCCGCCTTGAGGCCCAGCGTTGGGCAAAAGGCGGGATATAAATAAAGATCATCATCATCATCAATGTTGTCGAACCGCCTTCCCTAATCTAGTGCCCTTCAGATGCATTGGAATACAGCCCCCATTATCCCCAAGCCTCTTGGATTGTACCATGCATGCACCCGTTTGGGGGAAGCAGCAGCAACATTTCTTGGACTGGCCCCATGGGGAGACCCAGCACAACACTGGGGTGACCATATGGAAAAGGAGGATAGGGCTGCTGTATCTTTAACAGTTGTATAGAAAAGGGAATGTCAGCAGGTGTCATTTGTATGCATGAAGCACCTGGTGAAATTCCCTCTTCATCACAACAGTTAAAGCTGCAGGAGCCCTACCCACTTGACCAGATACAAATGCAGCCATACATCCCTCTGCTGCTGGGATCATGGGCCTTGGAGTGGATCATGGGCCTTGGAGTGGATGTGCATGGCATGGCAGCTCAGCACCTTGGTCTGAGTGAGAATTGGCAGGGCCGGTGCTCCGAAGAGGTGCACTGGGCATCCTCCTGCTCGGGAAGGCCTAGCACAGCAGCCCGGCGTGCCGCCTTTTTGATGCCTAACTCTGAGAATCCCCCAGCTACGGCAAATTCTGAAGCAGAAAATTTTGAAGTCTCACTGTGAGGGTTTCTTCCTCATCTAGTGCAGCCTTGAGGTGGGGCACAGGGATGGCTTGTGGTGCGGCAGGCCAGCCAAGTTACAGGGCCACCCTCTCCCAGAATGCCTTGCTAGAAAGGACACTTCATGGTGAGTGAGGCACCTGGAAGAGTGGATGATGGACGCCCAGGAGTGATGGGGAGAAGTGTTAGAAATGACCTTTTCAGTCTGCAAAAGTACAAAACAATCTGGACGGTGAAAGTAAATTTCTTTATTGAAATACAGTCTTGCAAGATTGGGTGCTGAACTACAGAAGCAGAGCAGGCACCACGAACATCAAAAATCACACATATTTATTCCCTACCACGGCCGGTGAGGATCTCACCCCTGTCTCTCATTAGTCAGGAGATCCAAGGTTTACAGCCTGTCACGACCGCCTAATTAAACTACTAAAATCCCCACCCCTGTTTACATATCCCCTTACTCTATATTTGCGACCCCAACCCACCTATTTATTTATTGCCTAATATAGTGTCTGTTTCTGCAAACATCTTCAGCTACGCTTAACCACCAAAAGGTTCCAGTTTCCATTTTAAAAGGTCATTTCTGCATGTATGTCAAGCTTTGCCTTTTGAAGCCTTCCCGCAACAGATATGATCTTACCGCAAACGTTATTTTCTACTAATTCTTAAATGTCAAGTGAAGCGAACTGTCAAATGAAGCGAACAGACTTACATAGGTTTAACCGCAAACAGCCCACTTACACTTTCCTGTTTTCAATCTACTAGCGAGGTTTCTATCACATGCATATTCCATTACAAGCATAGCTACAAGCAGAATTCTTCTCTGTATGTAACATTTTTCATTTCTCACAGAAGGAAAAAACAGGAGGAGGTGGCCAGGGTGATACATGTGGAAGGGAGAGCAAGGAGGAGGAGGAGGAGGAAGAGGTGACGACAGCGTAGAGTGACCATATGAAAAGGCGGACAGGACTCCTGTACCTTTAACAGTAGTGACAAAGAGGGAATTTCAGCAAGTCTCATTTGTATACATGCAGCACCTGGTGAAATTCCTTCTTCATCACAGCAGTTAAGGCTGCAGGAGGCCTGCCCTCTTGACCAGATACAGAAGAGGGCAGAGCTCCTGCAGCTTTAACTGTTGTGATGAAGAGGGAATTTCACCAGGTGCTGCATGCATACAAATGACACCTGCTGAAATTCCCTCTTCATCACAACTGTTAAAGATACAGGAGCCCTGTCCTCTTTTTTATATGGTCACCTTATGACAGCCGTGGTGGCCAGGAGGGAGGAGGGTAGTGGTGGCAGCAGCCTCTCCCACCGGGAACAGAAGACGAGAGAAACGAGGGCACGTGGGGTGCAAAAATAGGGCCCAGGCAGTTCCAGCTGCAGCGCGTATTAAAGCCCCGAGCACACGTGGACTGCAAGAAATGGAGACATTAAAGGACTACATCAGATCATCCTCATTCTTTCCTGGCCACATTTTTGGGAAAGCCATGGCAGGCAGGTTCTTGCAGGCACAAAGATCACCGCTTCCGGCTTCCCCACCTTGGCGAGATCTGTGGTATTGCTGTGTAAATTATAATAATTATTCCTAAATTTTTATACATAGAAATCAACAATGCATTTTTTTTATGGAAACCAGTGTCCTCCTTTGTTCCCCCTGTTTTTAGTAATAAATTTCCTCTTTTCTGACGGTGCAGAAGCGGCCTAGAAGTATCATAATTCCCTTTTACATTTTGATCACCTTTTAGGAATCTAATAGCAAAACGGATTGCACAATTTATTATGGTTTTGAATCTGTCCAGTCAAGGGGAGAAAACAGGGCCTAAACTTCCATAGCAAAATAGATGCCTTTTCCCCAGCCCCAGCCAGGTTGCCGCGTGAAGTGGGGACCTGCCACTGCCCCTTCCACATGATCTGCACACCTGCCCACTTAGGTTTTTGGGCACATGTACGCATGCATGTCTCGCCAGCGCACCACCCATCAAGGCTTTCCATCTTCAGAGGCTGCACGGTGCCTGTGCGATGTTGGGCCAAAGTATCACGAAGTTCCTGGCTGTCCTGGGACTGTTCACCATATTTTGGCCAACCTTGCAAGCGCTGCATAGCTTCTGAAGGCAGAAACCCCTAACAGGCAGCACACTAGTGTTACAGTAATTAATCGGAGTCCAATCCAAAGTTGCAGTTTCAAACAGATAGCCTTTATTTGCTAGCAAAAATGACAGTCTGGAATCGTTCCACAGACTGACCCCCCTTAATGGGTGAAGCAACCTGATATACATTTCAAGCAAACAGGAAATATGCATGTCACACAACAGGATAATGCGCGCGCAACACAACGGTATGGCAGCCTAGGTGTTTCCTTATATGGTCTGGTCTGTTGCTGCTTAACTAGGTCAGGTCACATGGTCTGCTGCCTGCATCGAAGCTACTTATAAGAAGAGGAGAATAGGGGTTAATCAAAATGGAGTCACTTTGGTCAAGCTGACTGGGGTCAGTTAGGTGGGAGTTCCTTCACATTCCCCCCTTTGAGACTCCTTAGTGATTTACTAAGGAGTCTCACTATCTTCATCTGCCATAGGTACAGGGTGGTAGTCGCGCAAAGCCATTAGGTGGACAGCTGTGTGCCGGTCTGCTATCTGCTCAACCATTCCGCGAAAGCTCTGTAACAATAGAGGCATTAAACAAGGCAGGAGGATACAAATCAGGAGTCCTACAATGACTATCACTATAATCCCTTTTAGCCCTCCCATCCATGTGAACCAAGATCCCAGTTCTTCTGCCCATTCAAATCTTTTCTAGGTCTGCACAGGAGCATGAGCAAGCTTAGTCATTTTACTGGTGATTTCCTCAATAACTTTTCTATTATCATCAATATGCAGGCAGCAATTAGTAAGATTAAATTTTCCACACACACCGCCTTCAGTAGCAAGCAGTCAAGAGCTAAGCGGTTCTGATACACAGCATTTCGCAGTTGGGTCTGGGTTTTGGATAGGACATTCAATGCTCTTGCAATTTCATTGGTTATTAATTCTAGCACTGCTTGCAAGCGTATAATTCTATTAAGCATATAAATTGGGGTTCTGTACCCCGACATACTATCTTGAGCCCAGGTGGCCGGGCTATAATACTGAACAATCCTCTCAGGGGGCCACTCATCATCTTTCCAGTCTCCAATTTTAACATTAGGGGATATGCTGCGTTTGTTGTACGCTGGGTGACCCAGGCGCACACTTTCTGACAGGGGAACCAGAAAGAAAGAGGGGCGGATCTCACCTAGAGTGCAAGTGCCTGCCCAGGGCTCAGGGAGTTCAGAATAAACATACTGTCCGCAGATCCAATACAATCCCCTGGGGGGCCGGCTAATTGCCGGAGCTCTGGGTGATGTTTATTCGGGACAGGAGAGCTATTCAAGGTGGTGAGTGGGGTCTCTTCAATCTTAGGGGCTGATGGGTGTAGGCGCTGGAGACACCACTGACCCACAACGGTGTCCCCTAACATCTACTGGCTGTGAGGATCTGGACCCCTGGTTTCGCTATATGGTTGGCCAACATTTAACTCAGCTGCCTCCCATGGCAACTGGTCCCCCAATTGGGTACCTTCGCATACATAACAGTTACTGACATTGAGGGAGCTAACAATTACATCTCTGGGCGGTGCAGGAACTTAGGACTGGAGCTTTAGTGAGGCGGGCATGTGGATTCTCTCGTGTTCTTTTTTCTCACGTGGCCCATCATACACAATTCTAATAGGGACATTCATTGTAGTACTGTCCCCTGTCCACTGGAGCCTCTGACTTCGAGACTTCACTGGGCAGGGGCCTCCTTCGGGTTGAAACAGGTGATGGCGCTGTCCTGTATGCAGGCGGAGTAAGTGACGTTCTGAAAAGTGCATGGTTGCACTTTGCCCTTAAACTGGAGCCTACTCTGATAAATGAGCATCTGTTTGATCTGGTTATGCAATTTGACAGTCTTAATACATGACTGACAGGGAGTGACATCACTTGAGGCAGGGGCAAGGATTAATAGGAGCATTAATACTAAGAGTCTCTCAGGAGTCTTCGGGCGGTGTCCACTTCCTCTATCCGGGATGGGAAGGGATGCAGCGCCCCCAGTCACTTCGCTCCCTCGGGCACCGGCCCTGGGGAGGCTTCTCCCGTCGCGTCCAGCGACGTAGGCAATTTCTGTAGTGGCTGCTGCTTTCACACGGCTCTAATGGATCCAGATGGGGTTTCTTTCAACTTTTAAGGCAGTAGGAGTAGTCAGTAAAACTGTGGAGGGGCTATCCCAAGTTTTTCCTAAAAGATTTTCCTTATAGCTTTTGACATATACTTGGTCCCCAGGCTTAATAGACCAGTTCATAAGGGGTCAGTCCATTAGTCTTTGGTGTGCAGCGCATATGGAGCAAGGCAACGGGCAGCATGGGCATCTATTTCGCCCTGGTTTCTGCGCAGAGTTTACGTAGGTGCAATTTGATAGTCTGATTGGCTCTTCCTACTGCTCTACTGCTCTGGGGTCTCCACGAACAATGTAGCTTCCAGTCTACTTGTAAGGCTTTTTGGAGAGTTTCTCAGTGACCTCTGCTTGGAAGGCTGCTCTGTTGCCACTGTTTATTTGTCTGGGCATCCCATAGCGAGGTATCAGATCTTCTAATAAGTGCTTTGTCACTTCTTTTGAGCTTTCTGCTTTTACAGGCCAGGCTTCTACTCATCCAGAGAAAGTGAAAACGGCGACTAGGAGGAGCTTGTAACCAGCAGCTGGTGGCATGTGTGTGACTGCACAGAGGCTGGCCAGCTTATCAATGTACATGGTTTTCTCGATGAGATGACGGAGGGCTTCCTTGCCTAAATGGCATTGGTGATGCATATGGAAAACAGATGTCCTGGCTAGGCTCTTGGGCACCCAGATTCGGCTATCCGGGAGGACATAGAAACCTCGCTGCTGACTGTAATTCTGGCTGAGTGCTTCTTTTTTTTTTTTTTTCCTCTTCAGTGTAAGGCACATCTCTGGTGGAAGGAAGTGGTGGCAGCGTGATACGCTGACAGGAAACAGGGCAGAGGCTTCGCTGCAGCTTCTTTGACAGCTTGATTTGCTTTTTGATTTCTCCGGGCTTTCTGTGTGCGCTCTGCAGTGGATAACGGTTATTTTTGCTGGTTTTCAAACAGCTTGGAGGAGCTTCTGAATTTCTGTAGAATGGGCGATGTCTTTTCCTTCAGCAGTCAAGAATCCTCGCTCTCGGTATAGCCTCGTGGACTTGGAAAGTCAGGTATGCATATTTAGAGTCAGTATAGATGGTGACTTTCTTCTCTTTTGCCCATTCTAGGGCGACTATAAGTGTTACTAGTTCTGCTTTCTGGGCGGATGTGCCTGGGGGCAAGGGCTCTGCCATTAGGATTTCGTCTTCAGTGACTACTGCGTAGCCAGAGTATCTGGTTCCATTTCGGACAAAACTGCTTCCATCTGTAAACAGGACAACGCTCCCAGGAATTGGAGTGTCTTTAAGATCAGGCCGACTGGAATGCACGGTTTCCATAATCTCCTGGCAATCATGGACAGGGTCTTCAGGCAGAGGCATTAAGGTGGCAGGGTTCAGAGTGGCACAGTCTTTCACATGCATATTTGGATTTTCACACAGCAAGGCACGGTACTTTACGAGTCGTGAATTGGTCATCCATCTAGGCCCATGAGTTTCAAGCAGCGCTTTCATTGAATGGGAGGCGGTCACTTCAATGGTTTGGCCATATGTGAGTTTTATGGCCTCAGTCAGGAGTAGGCATGCAGCGGCGATGCAGCGGAGACAGCCGGGCCATCCACGACTGATGGGATCAGCATTTTTGCTCAGATAGGCGACGGGGCGGTTCCAGGAGCCTGTGTGCTGAGTTAGGACTCCGACGGCAGTCCCTTTCTTGCTCAGATACATACAAGTGGAAAGGCTTGGAAATGTCTGGTAGGGCCAGGGCTGATGGGCTGGTCAGGGCAGTCTTCAAATCTCGGAGGCTTGAGAGGGCTTCTTCAGTTCACATTTGGGACAAGACTCTGACTGATTACTTTTCAGAAAATTATACAGAGGTTGGGTTAAGGCAGTAAAGTCCATGATCCAGCTACATATTGCAATACTAGTCTTTGTTCGGAAGTCAGGAAATAACCCATGAGTTGTTAAATGTCAGTCCAGATTGGATTATGGGCAGTTATTACATCTTCAATCATGTCTACAAACTTCTCAGGCTCTTCTTCATAGGAGGGTCCGTGGTTCTTCCAGTTCAGGAGTTCAGGAGTTCAGTTCAATTCAATTCAGGAGTTCAGGAGCTCAGTTCAATTCAGGGGTTCAGGAGCTCAGTTCAATTCAGGGGTTCAGTTCAGGAATTCAGGAGGAGAGGGGACGTAGGTAGTGACGGTCTGGTACGTGGACACATTCGTGGCAGGGTCGGTGATGGCAGGAACGATGGCGGGACTCTCACGGACAGGGAGAATTTTTGTCTCGGTGCCTGTGTTAGCGGCCAAATTTCTGAGGTGGAGCCGGCCGGAGTGGCGGGGTCCGGAATTTTCGGGATTGGTTGTTTCTAACAGGCGGGTCAGTTTCTCGACTCTCACATCAAACAAAGAAGTGGGGTCCACAGGTGCAGAGGTGACGGCTGATGGCTGGGCAGTGGAGTCTTGGGACATCGGAGAAGGAGCCGGGATGTCTGGTCCGGACCTAGGGACGTCTGGGACATCAGGAGGTGGCAGTCACAGGAGCCTTGCGTCTTGGGGTCTTTTTACTTGGTTCATCATGATAAGAGCTGCATCTTCGGCCAACTTTTCGTGCCTATGGTGGGGGGTGTTTGGCTACTTTCAACCAGTTCTCTGCGCATGGAATGTCGTCTGAACTGAGGGGCCCCCCCTTTCTATGATGGCAAGGTTATAAACTCGGGAAATATAGGGCTCAGAGAAAGTACCTTGGGGGGGCAATCTACTAGGGGGCCTAAGGCGGGCCAGTCATAATAACATTTAGCTTCCATATCACCTACATTGCACTTAGTCTGATCAAAAACTTCACTAAAATGCTTGATCATGAGGTTCAGTGGAGTTGAAGAACCTCCCCCCATCCTCTTTCTGACTAGTACACAATATAATCCACCAGACAGACAGTACACAGAAGGGCAGTCAAATTGACAGGGAACCGTCTGACTATAGGGATTGAGGGAGTCAGGCGGCTGATACAGAGGAATACAGTCTCTTCACTACCAGCCCACGCTGCCGGAAATTCAAGACACCCAGAGGCGTCCCAGGGCGACTGCCCAACGGTCAGCAATGGAAATCAGGCAGTCATGCACACATCAGACATCCAGGATGACACCCGTCCTCCCAGACCTCCCAATTCAAAGAAACAAATTTACCATTACGGGGAGATGATCAGGCCCCCCCTTCGACTCTACTGAGTCAGGCAATACCAAATAATATGCGCGTTTACAATTCCGAGGGTTGATCAGGCCCCCCTTCGACTCTACTGAGTCGGCCAATACAAAACCTAAGACAGAATAGGAAGCTTCCCTCTATACTTGCTTGGTCCAGATGTCCCGGTGCCGGGCAGAAGGGTATCTGCACTGAACTTCCGCTCGGTCCGTTTTTATTCCACACTGTCCCCGCACCTGCCGCAGAACCTGTATGGGCACCAGCTAAAGGCTGGAGGCGCGCTCCCAAGGAGGACCACGGCCGGCCAGGGGCCGCGGGGAACCAAGCGGAAGCGGGGGAAATCTCCCTGGTAGGGTCCTCCGATTATCAGGCGGGTCTCCCAGTGAGGGATGTTTCCCGGCCAATGCACCAAAATGTTACAGTAATTAATCGGAGTCCAATCCAAAGTTGCAGTTTCAAACAGATAGCCTTTATTTGCTAGCAAAAATGACAGTCTGGAATCGTTCCACAGACTGACCCCCCTTAATGGGTGAAGCAACCTGATATACATTTCAAGCAAACAGGAAATATGCATGTCACACAACAGGATAATGCGCGCGCAACACAACGGTATGGCAGCCTAGGTGTTTCCTTATATGGTCTGGTCTGTTGCTGCTTAACTAGGTCAGGTCACATGGTCTGCTGCCTGCATCGAAGCTACTTATAAGAAGAGGAGAATAGGGGTTAATCAAAATGGAGTCACTTTGGTCAAGCTGACTGGGGTCAGTTAGGTGGGAGTTCCTTCACACTAGTGAGGCAGTTCCACGTGCGTAAGCACACCAACAAACGTAAGGCAGCCGGGCGGCCAGGGTCAGCTGAGTTGGCTGGTCAAGCAGGTCAGGTGAACAGGAAGCATGCAAGTAGAAGGGGAGACATAAGTTTTCAGACTGAGACAAACAGCTCCGTCGCTAGAAGGATTGCGCTGAAAACCTGGTGTGAACCGATACATAAGCACACTAAGCTCTTACTCTTAGTGCCTGAAAGTCAAGGGATTAATCAGAACAACGGACGCGAAAATAGAGCAGGCTATACCCAGCTAGAGAGCAAGGCATGGCTGGAATTGTAGGGGCAGATGTTCCTCAATGCAAGCTACATGGATGGGGTTACCACTCTTGTATTAGCAGAGCTTGACAGCAGCCTTGCAGAGAACAGGTGTCAGGTGACCCCATAGCTCCATCCCCATGCTGAGGATGGCTCCCCTGCTTCATAACTTTCAAGCAGCATGCGAAGTGATGCTGGAGAGTGGAGATCCGCATTGTGGAATGGCTTGATTGCACAGTGGGTGCTCTGACTACTGCTGGCAGAGTTGTGGCTGCATGTCTCATGCGTGGTTCTGCACAGCACCGGGCGTGAAGAGTCTTCTTGCCTCAGCACACATTAGAGGCCTGTGGAGAGCTGGGAGCAAGAGACGTGCAATAAGGAACCAGGGCCAGCCCTGCCATTAGGTAGAACAAGGTAGACACCTTAGGCAGCAGATTTTGGATTTCATGAAACAGTAGCGGATGGTTAGTTATTTAATTTGCTGGTTGTCTAGAATGACCATATGAAAAGGAGGACAGGGCTCCTGTATCTTTAAGAGTTGTGTTGAAAGGGGAATTTCAGCAGGTGTCCTTTGTATGCACATGCAGCACCTGGGGAAATTCCCTCTTCATCGCAACAGTTAAAGCTGCAGAAGCTATACTAGAGTGAGCAGATACAAAAGAGGGCAGGGCTCCTGCAGCTTTAACAGTTGTGATGAAGAGGGAACTTCACCGGGCGCTGCACGCACACAAATAATGCCTGCTGAAATTTTCTTTTCTACACAACTATTAAAGATACAGGAGCCCTGTCCTCCTTTTCATACTGTAACCTGAGGATTGCCATCTTTCAGCAACCTGGAAATGGGCCTTCTCCATGGTGGGCCCACGTTATGGAATGCCCACCCTCCACTGGCATTCAGGAGGCACCAACAGTGGAGTGCTTTAAAGATGCTGCTCTTTACTCAGGCCTTCGCTGAGGGAGCGTTCTGCTTGTTTGTTACTTATGGAATGGAAGTTGGCAGATGGAATACTTGCCATTTATCAAAATAAATCATTCAATAAAAATGGCAATGTATGTGGAAATTTAGCATATCAAGGAGTGTTCCCTAACATGCTATTTTTCTATGTGCAGAGGTTTTTTTTTTTTAAGTGGTAGGTGTTTGAAGATGTGACCATCGCTTTGCAGTGATGTTGCTCACTGATTTTGAAAGACCTAAGGTTTATGATGTGTTATGGCACACTCACTTTATTTTAATTTAACCCGCCTTGGAGCCTGTCATCAAGCTGAAAGGCGGGATAAAAGTATTTTGAAGAAATAAATGTGAATAATAACAGTAATTTAAAAAATGATAATGAGATCATCAATAAATCAAATATAAGATCCACAATTTTAATACAAATCAATAAGTTTGGCTAGGAGAAGCAACACAATGCATTGTGGGCGATGGCATTCCTAGGACCCGGGGCAAGGCCTTTCTCTCCTGTTACTATGGAGACAGCCTCTCTCCCCCCCCGCTTTCCCCCTGTCCCCACATTTGCTGTCACGTGACAAAACACATGCCACGTGACGGTCTATCAAAAAAAAATTTTTTTTTAACACACTCACACACACACCCGCCGCCCAGCTCCGCAAAATAAACCGCTGGCTTAACCGTCTGTCACAATAAAGCCCCGTCCAATCGCTGAGGGCTTCTGCCCTGCCCTTCTAAGAAGCGCGCCAACCAATCAGACGCCAGGAACTGAGTCCGCTGTCATCGGGGCTTTTGACAGAGGCGACGTTTCCCTCCCAAAAACACACACGCCAAAAAAAAATTTCACCCCCCCTCCTCCTCCTCCTCCTCACGCATACGAAAACCAACCACCGCAGGGGACGGGACGGGACGCGCGATCGACGCGCACGGCGGCCAGTGGGAAGGCGGCGTCGCGAGCCGGAGCGCCGCCCTTCCCCTTGCGGAGCCAATCAGCGGGCGGCGTATGCCCGTCGCTCATTCTTCTGTTCTCGTCTTGGCCAGCGGTGAGGGTAATAATATGGCTCCGTGAGGGAGCGCGCGCGGGCGGCCTGGGGGTTGCGTTGCGGCCGTTGGGAAAGACGAGGAAGGCGGCGACGACGACGACGACGACGACGAAGCCGCCGCCGCCGCCATTGCCCGCCTCGCCGTCGTTATTGTTAACCCTTCCGTGCCCGGCGGCTGAGGGAGCGGGCTCAATGCGCAGGCGCCAAGGCTGCTCCTGCTCCCGACCCGGCCGGGCCGCCCCGTCCCGCCGCCGCCCCCCGCGAGCATGAGCCAAAGCGCCGCCGTCCTGCCCCCGCCGGGCCCCGCCGCCCGTGCCCTGCATGTGGAGCTGCCCTCTCAGCAGGTGGGTGCTGGCTGCGGTGGCGGTGACGGCAGTGGAGGGCGCCACCACCACCAAGGCCATGGGCGCCTTCCCGAGGGAGGGGGCGCGCCTCCTCCTGGTGTGGCGTGTCTCGGGTAGTGAAGGGTTAATGGCTCCTGTGGTGGGAATTGAGTGAGTGTGTGTGTGTGAGAGAGAATGGAGGGTCTCCCACTGCAGTCTTTGGAGGTAAGAAGGGGTTAAATCACACGCGTCTGTCTAGTGTGCTTAGATGGAAAGGTGGTGATGAGCGGCCCATGTGGTAGTATTGTGACAGAGGAACGTCTCCCGCTGCAGGTTTGGGGAGTCGGAAGGGGTTAAATCGCACACATAGACACACGTGTGCGCGCACATGTGTCTGTCCAGGTGCGTTTGAATAGAAAGGTGGTGTGTGGTCTGTGTTGTCGAAATGGCGCTGTTCAGACGGCACGCAAACCATGGTGGTTAAGCGTTTTGAGCTGAACTTGATGGCTTAGCGTGTCGGGTGAACCATTCCTAACCATGGTGGCTCCATAACCACGGTTTAAACACGCTCGCTCGCCGTTTGCTGCAAAAGCGTTAGCGGCCTAACCATGGTTTAGTGTGTCGTCTGAACAGGCCTGATGTGAGAGAGGAATGGTCAACCACTGTAGAATGGTTGAGCACTGCAGAATTTCTTGGTAAAAAGGGGTTAAATCAGCCTTCCTCAACCTGCTGCCTGCCAGAAGTGTTGGGCAATGGCCATGCTGGCTGTGAATGATGGGAGTTGTAGTCCAGCATCTATGGAAGGCACAAGGTTGAGGAAGGCTGGATTAAATTGTATGTCTATATATCACACATGTGCACACAGACGTGTGTGTAGATATGTTTGGATCGAAAGCTCTCCCTTAGCGTGGGCGGGCTGAGCGGTAGCAATGTTCTGTGGCTTTGATAGAAAAGACTTGATGAATCCTGGTGAGGGAGGGGTGTATGTATTTATATGTGTGAAGGAGAGGAGGGTCGCCCACTGCAGGATTTCTGGATATTAAGGGTTTATTTGCAGACAGTTACGCCAAATAGCAAGTTTTCTTTAAATTTAGGTGGCCTGAGTGATAGTAAAGGGTGAGTGGAACCCACTGATAGAATTGATTTTGGTTTTCTCTGGAGGGGATGGTGGGGTCTCCCACTCTTGATGTTCTGGGTGGAGTGGAGTTAATTTTTCTTGTTGGGAAATTTTGGGATGGGATGGACATGGGTCTCCCTAAGAGCAGCCAGGAATAGTCATAGGAACATGGGGAGCTGCCCTATACTGAGCTGAACCTTTGGTCCATCTTGCTCAGTACTGTCTGAACTAAACTGCTTGGCAGTGGCTCTCCAGGTATTCAGACAGAAAGGGGGCTTTTCAAATCCTACCTGAAGATCCTCAGGATTGGACCTGGGAGCGTCTGTGTGCAGAGCTAGTTCTTTATTACTGAGTGGTGACCCACAGCCCCGATGAGGGAAGGAGTTTCTGGAGAGCTGTGGTAGCTGTACGTATTTATTGATGAATTTATGTTAGCCTATCCTGCCGTCAAAGAGCTTGGGGCAGCACGTATGGTTCAACCCCTCCTTTTTAACCTCACAATATCCCTGTGAGGTAGCAAGTGATTGGCTCCAGGTCAGACAGTGAACTTTCTGGCTGAGTGGGGATTTGAATTTGGGTTGTCATAGTCCAGCACTCCCTTAGCCGCTACAACACAGTTGGTCTCAGCTTCATACCTGAGGATGCAGTCCTAAGCATGTTTAGTCAGAAGTATGTCCCACTGAGTGTAATGGGGTTTACTCCCAGGTAAATGTGCAGGGTTACAGCCTAAGAGACTGAGGCACAAAGTTAACAAGTTAAATAGTGCCAATCCCTATACAGAACCTACGTAGATGTAGGAATTGTACAGTTACGGTGATAGAGAAGATGTTCTTTGAAACTGTAGGAATCTATGAAAATGCTGTTGCCCCCCCCCCCCCCTTCTGAAATGCCATTCAAAAATAGTGCTTCCTTGAATGATGGGGAGATGGATGGGTTCCTGATGAAGTTCTTTTGTCTCTTTGTAGGTGGGTTGTTATGCAAATACCTTTTATTTGGACAATACATGTTCTTTCACTATCCTTACCTTGTTTGCTTCAAGAGGGACATCTCTTAGACAAAAAGGTCTAGTCAGATAATCAGTCTTTGAGGACAAAGGCAAGTAGCCCTCATTTCTGATTGTAATGGGACTGAGTTTTTGTGCCTCTCTTCTGATTTCTCCCACACACTAACACGATTCTCCTTGTCCTTAAGGGCTACTTGGCAGGACTCTTGCAGTCTTGTGAAGCTTCTTCGGAAAGGGACACAGAATTTAGCGAGACTGCAATTCTTCTGTTGATGGGTTATCTAAATATAGCTTACTATGTAACTTCATGGACTTTGGCTTCTTTCTGTTTTCCTTTTGATGTGATGTTCAGCGTGAATCAGTGCTGGAAGGGCTCAGTGATCAGTGCCAACTTCATTTCTCAATACACTTTTTTGACATGGAATTAATTGGGAGACTGGAGATAATTTTCTACTTCCTCCTGTCAGTTGAAACATGCTCTGTAAAATGACAGTGCTTATGATTGGTACCATCCCAGTACCTACCATTTAAGGCTTTTGTTACAAGGTCTGATCATATATCATTAAAAGCTCCAAGGTTGTAAGGGAAGGTGCAGGCACTGTGTGCCTCCGCTGCCTCACCACTACTGGTCCCTCTACACACCTTCCTCCCCTGCTAATTTAGAAAGCAGGAATTCAATGCTGCTCCACTATAGGGTGTGTGATGGGGTTGCTTTTAAAGGTATAGGTGCAGTCTCTGGGTTAAAATCTGCCAAGTCAGGTGTAAGTCAGAATTTAATGCTTGAGTTGCTTTACATGCAACATCTTCACATGCTTCACATGCAACATCTCTGGTATCCCACAGGCAATTGCTCATCGGTTAAGAGCTGTGTTTATATTGCTCAATAGCCACTTGATTAATATGCTTCAATAATCAAGAAGGAATTTGAATATTCAAGGCAGGAAAAGTTGTGTTTTTTTCAGTTAGGCCTGAGACTTAACACATGTTGGGGCTTGATGCTGTGCAGGTTTTGCAGTATCTAGGTAGTAGGTCCTCAGGGCAGGAGCATGGTTGCAGTTCACGGGTGTGTTTGTATGCAAAGACAATTTGTACTGGTTGGTTGATACCTAGTTCTGCTTGTACTGTGCCCTGACTGCATTGGCTCATCAGCATGATGGATGCTTAGCACTACCCATCTTCAACTCTGTGCGCATAATGGAAAAAGGGTGTTTTTTTTAAAAACAACAACAACACATTCTCTAGGTTAAAATGGAGTGGCTTCATAAGAGTAAATATGAAGAACTCCAAACATAAAAGAAGTAGGAGAGGGTGACTGATCTGAGCTGATGCCTACTATCTCTTCAAAATACAGATGCCCGGGATGCTAGTTCTGAGTTTATTTGTGTGTTCAGGATTAGGATTTATGCTGTGCATATAATCTTATTATATTACATGTTTGGATTACATTTTGCTGCCCTGAACAACAATAAAAAGTGAACCTATGTCTCTACAGTTCTACATATGTCTTTGTTTTAACATCAATCAAATCCAAAGCAACTTCTGAACCTCAGGAGGTGACAAGGTTAGTACTGATCGTGGTATGCAGTGTAAAGCATTTTCCTGTTGGCTATGAGTAGGCTGCTTAGTGGAACAAATCAGACCTACAGCCTTGATGCATTCCACTTCGAAGGATTTAAGCAAAAATGTAGGCTTAACGTTGGAAGCAGTCATGCTGCAGTCAGTTGATCTCTTGGAAGTTGTGGTGCTGCTGCTTGCGCAGCACATGTCATGCATCACTACTTAGAGATAAAGAGAATCCCTTCCAGGGCTGCTTCCTTTTAGTTCTGCTTGAAATTATCACAGATCTTTACCATTAGTTGAGGTTTGATCACAGTATGGCTTTCTCTCTCTTTAGGTGTATTCATACAACCCACTCAATCTGTGGCAGCTGTGGTATGTTGGTCAGACCACGCTCACTAGTCCATGTTGAGGTTATGAGCATGTAGACAGCTTGACCAGGATTCAGCTGGACCGACTTTTGAGAGCCTTCCCCAACCTGGTCCTCTTCACTTCTGTTGGAGCACAACTCCCATGATTCCCACCCAACAGGCCATTGGCTCTGCTGGCTGGGAATGAAGAGAAGTTGTAGTCCAACACATCTGGATGGCATCTGCTTGGGGAAGCCTGAGCTAAAGAATCCCATAAACACCTACCTGAGCTCCAGTCATACTTGAAACATGGCCGGGCAAAAGTTCATGGCTATCTTTTGGTATCACTGCAAATATCCCTTTAGCAATTTCAGGAATGTATCCTGGAGGTGGCTCTACGATGAAGTGAGGCAGCTGTTGCAGGTGGCAGTATGGTAGAGGGACAGATTTGATCCAATGGGAGCAATTCACCTGGAATATCTCGTGCACAATTCCCATTGCACTTATCTGCAGCTGTGCAGTAGTGCAGTTGTCTTTTTGGAGGTGGATTGTGCCTCATATTAACTAGCGTGAGGAGAGTGCCATTTGGCCTTTTTGCCTCAGGGACTGTTCTGTGCATGTTGTCAGCATATGTGCATCTCCCTCACTATAGGACCAAAAAGGGTGTTAATGGTATTCATGCTTTTAAAAAAGAATGCTTAAACTAGCATTTTAGTTTGAAGGAAACACAGCTGCATGGGCATCTGATCCGGAATCAGAATGGGAATTGGGGCCCCATGTCAGTTTCCTGTAGAAAATCGTCTCCTGGCCCCTCTGTTGCTATTTGCCCCATGCAGGGGTGGAATTGGGTCCTTGTACAGATGCTTATGGGGACTATATGATAATCTGCTTGGAGGTGAATATCTTTACAAACTATGGACAAAATCTCTGATTTTTTAAAAACTAAAATGCCTTAAATAAAAGGCGAATTGAGAACATTTTCAGCTAGGAAAGCTAAATGACATTAGTGCAGTCTTGTTTATTCTGCTGTCTTTAATCTGTTGATTTTGTAAACTTCATTGTCTGATGTCAACTTCTTTGTTTTGTGTTTGGACATAGTGAGGACATCAGCCTTAATACAGTGTAGGCTACTAGGAATTTGGTATGGTTTGGCACCTAGGCTGTTTTTGACACAGGAAGGTGTGGGGAGGTTGTTGGAATCTGTGTAAGTATTGGTGCTTTCTGCTAAAACAGTTAGGTGTACTATTTTCTTCACGAGGAGAAAATAGGTATGGTATTCAGATACACCTGTTTCATTATTATTTTTCTTTAAAGGCTTTGCTTTAAGTGCACTAATGTTTGCTTTTGGAAGATGTGCAGCACAAGCATGATTACTCTGAAATGGGTCCTGCTGATTTCAGTGGGTTTTCTCAAAAGTAGATTTGCATGGGACTGCAGCCTTAGGTATGTTTTCATGGAAGATTCATAAGGCTAATGGGATAATCCAATGTTTTAAATAAACACTACGAGGTAGTTCTCTCTAGGTGCATGTATACTGGGAGGTTTGCAAGAAATTATGAAAACAGGAATCTTCTCACTGAGTTCAGTTTTGTTTTGTGGAGGAAATGTTGAGTAGTGAGTAAACCATTCAGATGATGATAGTGATGATACTTTATATACTTATAAAACAATTCACATTTATTACCGCATCACCAAACCTGTTTTATTCAGCAGCCAGAGACACCAGTGCCAAATCCGTTCCCTGAGAAACACCAGCTATTCACTCTCCTGCCATTAGGAATCCAGAGGCAAGAGGGAGGTGTTGAGGGACCAGTGGGCAATGAGATTTGCTATGAGTGCATTCTGTCAGAGTACTGACACTACTCTCCATCCCTTCCCAGTGCTAATTGCTGGCCAGAGCCCTCAAGAAATTTTGAACGTTATGTATGAATGCAGTGAGACACTAAACTAACAGATGGCCATGACTGCAGAAAGCGCAGCCAACTTTGATGGCTGAAAGTATCCATGAAACATTCTCACCTATTTTGTCTTTCCTCTGAACAAAATCGATGAAGTCTAAGTTTTGCTTAATATATGTTCTGCAATGCTATACAATTCCTTGTTTCTTCTTACTGCTTAAAATATTTTCTTCTGTGTGTTCATAATTTCCACAACTGGTCATCTTGGGGACGTTGCTCACTCATAAAATTTCAAAGGATTTTCAGCAAGGGTGACAGCAGTTTCACTTGAAATGTACATATGCCATGAGCAGAGCACTCAGACGTCCTTCATCAGACCTGATGCAGGTCAAGTATGTGAATTGAGTCGGTGGATTTTGAAAGGAGGTGGGTGATATTGCAGAAAAGATGAGCAAAAAAGATCCTGCTTATTAAAAAATAAAATAAGAATGCTGAGAGGAATATCTTCAGAATGTTTTTAGTGGGGAAACAGTTCCAGTGCCACCAAGAAGTTCAGCAAGGATGTATAATAGCACAAAGAATAAATACAATTAAAAGAAAACTATTTTTGAGCAATCTTGTCTAGACAGTTGTCCTTAATTCCAGGAAATGTGTTTTGCAGTTCTGCAAGATGAAGTGGAAAAACTGGGTGACATGAAAAGTGATTGTCAAGGACCTTAGACTCATGGTGTAGGAAACTTCTGTGCTGGAGGAATGTGGAGACAGGACTGAGAATGTCAGTGAGAGGAGGGAACCCTGTTTTTTCCTGGTCTATTCTGGCCTGTCTCTCTCCACCCTCTTCTTTTCAGGTAGAGCTTATTCAGGACATGCTGGTGCTCAAGCTTACCTGGAAGTTATAACCTTCAGCAATCCAGGGGCCAGCTACCATGCCCCACAATTTAAGCATCAGTGCTCCTGGGTGCCTAGTATTTTTTCATGCCTAAAAGAACTAAACATTCAGCATTTGTTTTCTTAACAATAATTGGCTTAAGCCTTGTTCTTGACAACTGGAAAAAAACATTTGTGTTTTGGTGGTGGTCTTAGATAAATAATTAAGAGGGCTGT
The DNA here is from genome assembly GCA_029215795.1 of Anniella stebbinsi. NCBI lineage: Eukaryota > Metazoa > Chordata > Lepidosauria > Squamata > Anniellidae > Anniella > Anniella stebbinsi. Next base: position 39,764,157 of record JARDYH010000001.1, read on the forward strand.
AGCAGTGCTATTAGGGCTTTTATATAACAATTGCTTTTATAATTCCCATGTCCAAACCTTCCATCTAGTGACAATGGTACTGTGGCGATATCCCACATTCTGTTCCCTAAGTATGTCTGGCTGTGGGAGTCTAGAGAGTGCCCAGTTGGGTGTGGCTGATGATGCTGGGAGAAAGAGGGGGAGGAGTTGAAAAAAGATAAAAACGGTTGGTAGGAGAGTAAGGGGAGTGCGTTGGAGGGGAGTGTGAAGAGTAAAGAGTAGTTGTTGGTCAGGAGTTCTATGCAGAGTGAAAAGAGTTATATTACTAGGAGACTAGAATAGTTGTGATATAAAATGAAATAAGCAAGTTTGGTTTACATTGACAATAACAAAGTTCTGTTCATGTACAATAAACTGGTTTGTTACCATAAAACCATGTGTTCGCTCAGATTCCTCAGCTGCTTCAACATAGGTATTAATGAGATACACCTAAACAAGTCATTAGCTCACAACATCCACAAGCCGAACCTATTTCCCAACATCTTCGCCTTGTTCCCTCACAGAGAGGGGAAAGGTAGTGTTATTTTGCCCTTCCCTCAGGCTTATTCAAGTAGTGGCGCTTGTCTTGAGAAGGGGTGCTTACGACCGGGCCTAGTATATAGATAGTGTAGTGGCACAGGTACTCTTTTATAGAAAAGACTATGTTACTATCAAGGTGTTCCCTGAACTCTTGCACGTTGGAGGGAGTGCAGTATTTTAACTCTTCCTACTTAGCCTGAGATTCAGAAGTGATTTTGTTTGGGTATTCGTTAGCTAGAAAAAAAATGTGGGATGTGATTGTCTATAGCAGGGGTGCACAACATTTTTCGTCCTGAGGACTGCATGTGATGCTGCCTCAGCTGTTGGGAGCACACATCTGTATGCACACACGCTTTGAAACTGCCCATTTATTGGAATTGTATCCGTTCATTATGTTACTACTCTTATAAAAGACTGTGTTTTTGTAAGTAGAACATGTTCCATAGAAAAAATAGCTCTACATGACTATGTTGGTGTGGCCTTCTTCCACTCATGATATGAGGCTTGTGTTAACTAGGTTTCATTTGAGTGCCTGCATCATCCCACCCCTTCGAAGGCTTCCTAGGAGGATCTATAAACAGTTGGAAATGTACTGCTATAGGTCTATGCAGACCGTTCTTTTCTGGTGGCTTTTCATTCTATTATATCTGACTGCTGGTATTGGATCATGGTTTGAACATCTGACAAGGATTTGGTGGTGGCAAGATTGAGAACAGTCAGTGATAAACCATGTTTTATTGAATAAGTGTCTTTCAATTTTGGGGAAATCAAATCCTATGAGAAAAGATTGAGTGCATTGGGCATATTTAGCCTGGAGAAGAATGGTATGATAGCCATCTTCAAATGTTTGAAAGGCTGTCACATAGATGACAGAGTAAATTTGTTTCTGATTGTGCCACAGCAGCCTTCCCCAACCTGGTGCTCTCTGGATGTGTTATTTATTTATTTAGTACATTTATATACTGCCCAATAGCCAAAGCTCTCTGGGCAGTTCACAAAAAATAAAAACATTAACAAAATAGTATAAAAACACGATTTAAAAATACAATATAAAAACACAACCAGAGTAAAAAAAAACATGCAGCAATGCAGATTTAAAATACAAACTTAAAACAACGGAGTTTAAAGACTTGATCATAAACTGTTAAAATATTGTGAAAATAAGAAGGTCTTCACCTGGCGTCGAAAGTATAATGTAGGTGCCAGGCGAGCTTCTCTAGGGAGCTCATTCCACAGCCGGAGTGTCACAGCAGAGAAAGCCCCCCTCCTGGTAGCCACCTGCCTCACTTCCTTTGGCAGGGGCTCACAGAGAAGGAGCCCCAAAGATGATCTTAGGATCCCGGCAGGCACATATGGGAGAAGGCATTCCTTCAGATAACCTGGCCCCAAGACGTTTAGGTCTTTGAATGTTAACACCAGCACTTTGAATCCGGCCCGGACCTGGACTGGCAGCCATTGAAGTTGGAAAAGGACTGGCATAATGTTGGCTCATTGGCCAGTCCCTGTTAACAGTCTGGTTGCCCTGTTTGGTACCAGTTGGAGTTTCCAGACCGTTTTCAAAGGCAGCCCCATGTATAGTGCATTGCAGTAGTCCAGACGAGAGGTTATAGAGTGTGGATATTAAGCTATAGCTTCCATTATCCTATGCAAGTGGGAGATGGTGGGTGTAGGAGGGCAACACATTAGTAGGGCAACACATTCATAGGGCACCAGGTTGAGAAAAGCTGGTCCAGAGATTGGATCCAAACCAATAGATTCAGCATACAAGAAAGGGGATTTTGACTAAACAGATTCAAAAAGGGGATTTTGACAAAATGATCTGTTTCATGTATCAGACTGCCTTGGAAAGTGGTGAACTTGCTTTTTTTAGAGGTTTTTAATTCGAGTCTTGTTGGTCACTGATTAAGGATGCTGCTGTAAATGGTTTAGACTAGATGGCCTTTGAGGTCCCTTCTAATTCTGATTCTAGGAATATTTTTTTCTACCTTAAGAAATAATATAGGATTCTGATTAGTTCTCTGACTTGTAATTAATCGGAATAACTTAAAATGGTAAGCTGCAAAGTTGTTTATCTTGGCTGCTAAGGGCGACGTCCAAAACAGGACATTCCATAAATGCCACTAAAGTGGCTGCACGTCAGATTAGAAGATTTCAACATGATCACTATAAAATTCCATTAGTTTGAATGCATTTTTAACGTTGAAGTCTCAGCTAATTCAGAAAATGTATAAGGGAAGAAATTAATGCTAGAATACTCATACTGTAACATATTCTGCACATTAGAAAGATTCTAAAAGGTAATAATCGGGAGTGTGAAGAACAATAAAGTTAAAGGATGCAAAGGGATATGATTTGCGAATCTTAATACCTATAGCAACACTGGTTGTTTTTTTTTAAATTCAGGTGTGATCATGTTTCATGTTTTATTCAAAGGGAAGACAGAATAGGTGAGAATACTTCAGAGTTTATATTGCAGTGAAAGGGCAGTGGGTTTTGAACATCAACCTTATTCAGTCTTTACGGTCAGAAATCACTGCAAAATTAATACATTTTATAGGCATGGGAAAATATGAATAATGATGGTTTCCTATCTTGCAGATAAGCACATTGATTTATTTCTATGTTTCTCTTGCATTGTGTCGTGACTCTGTAAGTTCTAACGAATGGTGAGGACAATAAAGAGACCCCTTGGAGGGAAAATACAATCCTTTATTATACAAAAGACAATCCTTCTCTCTCCTCCAGCAAGTCAGAGGAAACAAGGTTAGCAAAAGGTCCTTTTGCCCAGAGGCTTGTTAGATAAGCAAGCGATTCAGTTGAGTTAACTGAAACAGAAAAAGAGAGCAGAGTCACATAATTAAGACGAATTAGCCTGTAGGGCTTTGTTCGCTAGTCTCTCTGAGCGGCATGCGGTTTTAAGTTGGAAATCCTTTCTCTTTACCTTTTTCCGAGCCACAGCATCTTTGAGACCCTTTGTCTCAGAAGAGAAAGTATTCTCTGCCCGGTTAGGATCATCTCCTTGGGAATTATCTCCCGCGTCCGCCGTGGGAAAGAGTTCTCCTTCTGGCACCAACTCCCCCGCCTGTTGCATTCCTTCTCCAGGATCAGAATCGCTGTCTGAGATTTCATCCCCTTGAAGCAGGGAGTTGGACATAGACACAACACATTGCTTGGTTGTCAATGCCCTAGTATTCCCCATTGAGTTTCAACATGCAGTGCTCCACACAGGCTTCAGATTCAGGTCCATTAAACTGTGCTAGTTGTCAGTTTTAGGGAAAACCTGTTGACTAGTGACTTTTGGAGGTTACAAATATCAGTCATTGGTGTGATATTATGGACCATTTCTTTCAGAAATGTTTGGAAAAGAAATGGTCTTTGATGACAAACATCCCCCCAAAGAAAGAGGATACTTGAGAAACTTTTGCAATACTTACTTTGTAAGCCTATACAGGATTTTGGAATTGGGACTCCATGGATCATGCAGCCCGCTAGTATTGTGATGCTGAGTAACCCCCCTGCTGTTACTGTTAAGGGTTTATTTGGCACACAGAGGTTGAAACTGAAGTCTGATGGTTCAGGAAATGGTTGAGGCAGTAACGGTTCCCTGAGGAGAGGTTTGGAGCATGGGGAGGAAGCAGCTTGATGGACCGGAGGGATGAGGGTTGGACTCTGCAATGCAAAAGAAATCAGACTCCATCACTTGAAGGTGACCAGCTCAGCAAATAGACAATGAATGCCAGGCAACTGTGCAGGACACCATAGAAAAAATGGAATAGATCAGTACCTCTTATCCCTGTTGTGCTCCTCATTTGCTTTCTGATGGTGACCAGGAGTGCAGGGATGAATGTGGAGCACCAGTCTCTTTCTTGTCATTCTGTGGCAAATAATAGAATGGCTGAAGGCACGGAGATGGGATGGGAAGGACTGTGGTAACTTTCTGGTGTCAAAAGGGCTTAACTACTCACTTTTATCCTGTAATACCCAGACGTACAGGCTTTGTAGCCAAAGAGAATGAACAAGCCAGCTCTATCACTTATTCTGTTCCTGACTTTATTTAAACTTTATTGCTGATTTATAAGATGCACTGATGGTGGTTAATGTATTTGAGTGCTGCAAGTTTAGTCCAGAGGGTCTGGCAGTCCAGTAATGGGCATGATGCTCTGGTCATGCTATCTGTATAAGAATACTTCAGTGTAAACACTAATTGCCAGACTGATTTTGCTCATTTTTTTTTTAAAAAAAACCTTGAGCAGTGTAAACTTGCAGAAAGTTTTGAAAGTTCGAGAAAGTTAAATGCTCAAGTTTTAATCCCAGCTCTGCCATGAAGTTACTGCTTCTTAAAATTTTCTAAAAATAACTGTTAAAGGTACATGAGCCCTAACATTTAGTTTGGTCATTCCTGCAACTGTGCAATGTCATTGATTTAACTTTGCATTCTTTTCGTTAGTATTAAGACTATGGTATCTTGTTAACTAATATTAGAATATCACACCACCCTTGGATAGACTGGACTTCTGGCAACATTGCCACAAAAGGTTAGCTGCAGCTACTAGTAATTTAGAAGCTCACATAAACTTTTTATAGAAGTTGTTCTGATACAGCAAGAATAGCCTAATTCTCCACCAGATTCAGATATATTTTAAGACCTATGTCTGAGTACAATATATATATATGGGGGTAAATGGAGGTTGAAGGTTGTCTTGGCAACGGAGATGGAGATGGTAAAGTTGGCAACACTTTTGAGGAGCACACAAAAATATGAAGTACTCTGAGCGGTTGGAATCCAGTGATTGAATATGTTAAAGGGGAAATTAGGGTTAAAGAGGTAGAGAGCGTTTGTATGACATTGTGAACCATATCAAGACTGGGATAATTAATTTTGGCTTCAAAAAGATTAAAGTGTGGTTTTTGCATGTTTAATTAAGTAAGAATTTTGTATTTTGTTACGATGCAGGTTGTGCATTTTCATAACAGTTACGTTACTGCGTCCGGTTCTGTCCTTTTAAAATTCTTAATGTTTGTTTTTATTTGCAGCGGCGTCTTCGTCACCTGCGAAACATTGCGGCACGCAACATTGTTAATAGGAATGGTTATCGCCTTCTGGACACCTACTTCACCCTTCACTTATGTGATAATACAAAGATATGTAAAGGTACACAAAAGCCTATTGTCATATTTTTTCCCTGTCTCTTCCTTGCCCCTAATAATTCAGCTTGTGTTATCAGGGTCCATACAAATTTTTCCATACCGCCCTGAAACGTTTTGTGAGAAGATCACTAGAACTCTTCTGTAGGTGGGCACTGAGGATTAGGCTGTCGTGTTGTGTGAACCAGGTCCGTATGGAAGACCTGCATCGGCTGAGGGAAAAAAGCAGCTTCGTTTCCCTCCTTGTCATGATCTCTAGAGATGTAAGTCGCTCAACAAGATGTGATTGCATTGTGGCTTTCCCCTCACAAGCAGCATTCAGTGAAGTGAGACAGAGAAAGCTACAAAAGGAAAACAACATATTGTAAAGGAAAGCGGAGGTTTGTGATTGCTGTTTTAGAGACTTTCAGACCACCCTGTAACTTCATGGCATTGCTGAGGTTTGAATTGTGGCTTTGGTCTCACAGAGCCAAGTCTGAAGCAAAGGAGGGCGACGCTGAATCTTGTTGCAAATACCACATCTGTTTGCATGCACTAGGGAGCACTCTCTGTACTATAAGGCTTTTTCAGAGAGTTGTGTATTTTTTAAAAATAAGACATACCATTACTACAGTCCTGATTTTAAACTGCATGCATTACTCAGAATTGTACAAAATGTTTCAGTTTGCATGCTTTGACATAGTAACAATTTGAGGTGGTTTTTCCTCTTAATTCAGAATTTGGAATTCATTTTGTGTGTGAGTCAGGAGGCCTGAGAAAGTACAGGACTGTAAGGGACAGGGAAGAGGATTACAAGTGCCTGATAGTTGTACGAATTGAAGACATGTTGCACCATCATCATAATTAATTATGGTGCCTTTAAAGTGCTGTAGTGCTCTTGTTTTTACCCTGATCTGGAAAAGTTTTAGATCTTTCTCTCTAATAAAGTTCAGAAACTTGCTTTTTTTAGAAACACAGCTGAGGTTCTACATATTCAGCTCTAATGGCTGAATTATGCAATTTGCAAGGCAATCAATTTTGCACTCTTACTCTGGGAGCTGTCGCCCAAGACATCTGCAGGGTCACCATGTTGAGAAAGTAATAGCTGCAAAAGGATTAACAGAATATGGATGTCTGCTTTGTATAGTGTCTTCTTTACACCCTCTGTTTATGAGGCCTCTATATATTGGTAAATAGATGATAATTCATCATGTTGTTCTAGGCAGCTGTAACTGGCTTTCCCTGTTACCGCAAGTGCAAGGAATTTATGCCATGCCACCCCTTTACCTCTGACCTGTCCCCAGACTATGCACAATCTATCTTAATATTTTTCGAAGGTGCTTATCTCCACGGTAACTAAGCTTTGAACAACTGTTAAGATCATGGAATATGACCTCAGTGCTTGCGTTCATGGGTTGTCCTCCTGGATATGTGCAGGATTGTGGACTGAATGATGCCTTGTACACCAGATCTCAAATGTAATACTTGAAAGCTAAAAAGAGCTTAAAGCTTTTGGCGCTGGTAAAGTAGTCATCTCAACTGTTTGTCTGGACCTTTAATGAGAATGTAATGGTCTCTTCCTGAATAATTCTTAGAATTGTTCAGCGTGGGAGGAACCCTTCTTTCCCCATAGCCTCAAAAGTGATGCTGTTAGTATTTTGAAAAGCTAAGCAATCCATGAAGAAGGCTCAGGGTAAACCACTCCTTTTTTAAAAAAATAATTTATTTACCATGGTATTACTGGAAGTGCTGCAATGATGTCTCTGTGCAAGTTGGATTTCTTTCTCCCCACAAAATACTCATGCTCATATTTGGTACTGAAAACGTTCAGTATATACACCAACCTTTCCCATCCATGTCCCCTCCAGATGTTTAGGATAACAACTTCCAAATGCTTGAACATTGACTGTACTAGAGCTGATGGAAGTTGAAGTCCAACACATCTAGAGGGCACCAAGTTGGGGAAGGCTGATCTACAGAAAGAGGATGTAAATGTTTTGCTCAGAAGAATTTGGATGAAATTATGTAACTGTCTCTGCATACTTTGCACAGTGGTGCCTCCTTTGCATGTTTTTGTTTTAAACTGTACAACGTAAGCAAGTATAAAGTGATACACATTGGGGCCAAAAAACCCAACTTCAGGTATAAGCTGATGAGATCTAAGCTGGCAGGTGACTGATCAAGAAAGACACCTTGGAGTTGTGGAGGACAGCTCGATGAAAATGTCGACCCAGTGTGTGGCTGCTGTGAAAAAGGCAAATTTCATGTTAGGCATAATTAGGAAAGGAATTGAAAATAAAACTGCCAAGATTTTACTCCCCTTATACAAATCTATGGTGCCACAATGCTTGGAATGCTACGTATGGTTCTGGTCGCTGCACCTAAAAATGGATATTGTAGAATTAGAAAAGTGCAGAAAAGAGCAAGTAAAATGCCCACAGGGCTGGAGCAACTCCCAGTGGAGAAAGGCTACAATAGCTGGTATTGTTTAGCTTAGAAAAAGGTGAGTAAGGGGAGACATGATAGAGCTGTACAAAATTATACGTAGTATGAAGAAAATGGATAGGGAGACATCATTCTTCCTCTATCAAAGCTGATTGGTGGGACAGTCAGGACAGATAAAAGATGTACTTCACACAGTGCATAGTTAAACTATGGCATTCACTAGCTCGAGATGGCCACCACTTTGGATGACTTTAAAAGGGGGATTGGACAAATTCATGGAGGACAAGGCTATCAATGACTACTAACCCTAATGGCTGTGTGCCATCTCTAGTATTAAGAGACAGTGGCCTTATCCACACTAGCTGTTTATTCCAGAATAGTATCGAGGTCGTCCCTACTGGGCCACATGACGCACAGCTGATCCCGTTATGAACTAGGGACAACCCCTCAGTTTTCCTGGGATATCGATGACAGCTTCTGTCCCGTTTCCTCCCCCCCCCCCCCCCCCCGGCCCTGACCTCACAAAAATCCTGAGGTGTGCAGCTGGTGTGGCCTCCTTTCGCAAAATTGTTGCTGTTCCTCGTGAGTTGCAAGGCTCAGCGAACAGGCAGCCAGCTGTGCGGAGCGAGCCCATGGATATCGGGGTTGAGGGGGAGAGCATTGTTGACACGTTCTGGATGGGTTTCAGGGTCTTTCAGCGCCGTGTGTGTGTTTTTAAAAAACTCATCTTCACACAGGATTGCAACTCTGTTCTTGCGCAAGTGACAGGAGTTGTAAAAAAAAAATTTTTTTTTTTGCCTCAGAACAGCTCTCCTTAAATTGCAGGCAGACTCGCTGGCGTGTGCCCCATTACGGACGATCGCTGAAGCAGAAAACTTCGCGATCATCCTTCCCTCGCTCTCGAAAGGGCTGTAGGTGTAGATGAGCCCAGTATGCCTATGTGCACTAGTTGCTAGGAAAGTGGTGTGGGAGAGTGCTGTTGTAGTCATATCCTGCTTGTGGGTTTTCCGTGTGCAGCTGGTTGGCCAGTGTGTGAACAGAATACTGGACTGGATCGACCCTTATCTGGTCCAGCATTATTTTCCTTATGCTGTTTTGTTCTTAATGGCATGTCCCCCAAAGGTTATAGCTTTTTCTCTAGTATTCGTGTGATGAATTAGTATGGTATAGGCTTTGGACCTCTATTCAGATTCCATTTTGGCCTTGCGCTGCCATCCTGTGCACATTTAGTCAGAAGTAAGTCCCACTTTGTACATTGAATAGCAGCTGTATGGTGTAAACCTGTAAATGTCTCTTCAGAAGCAAGTCCCATTAAATTCAATGGGGCTTACTCCCAGGTAAGTGGATATAGATTTGCAACCTTAGACTCTCTTTTTTTATAGCTGGGGAAAGAGGAAGTGGCAGAATTTTGGAGGTTTCGGTTCCTAGTAGCTAAGGAAAACAACTAAATACTGGCTGAAGTGGAGGACCCCCCCCCCCCCCCGCCTCCTTCTAGAACTTTTAAGCTTACAATTCAGTAGACCTAAAACAAACTTTATGCTGCTGTTCTAATAACTGTGTGCGTCTCACGTTTGATGCTCTTCTTATGATCTTATTTCATTGTAAATCCTGCCATTCACAACTATTGAAATATAATTTGCATAAAGCTAGCTGTCACAGCCCAAATTTGATCCTGCAGGTTTGCCTGCTGGCCTCTGCTCACCTTGCCAGGCTCCATTTCTTTTCTTTTGGTATCATAATGCAACAGAGTTGTGGATTTCCTAGCGACCCACACGTTTCCCAGTAAGCCTTGTCTGGCCATACAGGTGTAGGGCAACTATATGAGTAGGGAAAGATTATTACCATTTATAAGTCTACCTGATAAGTTATGGAAGTTACAGTTGTCTGACTGGTATGGAGGAAGTATCAAAAACTTGCTTTGTTTCTAAAATTTCAGTGGGTAGCGTAGTGTCTTGTTCATTCATCCATTGAAAAACTACTATTCCCATTTCATAGATGGGAAAGTAAGGTTGAGATATTTGTTCAGAACAATGAGGCCATGTCCAAGTAGACGATCTTGGAGACATCCAAATGGCATGCCTAATGGGTTGTGCTAGAACAGCCTTTCCCAACCTGGTGCCCTCCAAATGTTTCAGACTACAATTCTCAACATTCCTGACAATAGGCCATGCAGACTGGGGCTGATGGGAGTTGAAGTCTGAAACATCTGGGGGGTATCACCTTGGGAAAGGCTGTGCTAGAATATAATCTTCTCTCACTTTCAAAACATATTACTTTCTGTATAGATTATTTGGTATTGTTTTGAGCTGAACGAACATTTTTGAATAAAGTTGATCTTTTGTACAAATGTGAGAGCCTTTTCCCATATCATAAAACCCAGCTCTGTATTCCAAACTTGTGCAGTTCACCTCTAACGTTTCTTTAATTTTATTTCCTTTTCTAGAATTTTATAAGAGTGAAGTGATAAAGAATTCCTTGGTAAGTTGACTTCATTGTGCAGCTTTCCTCTTAATCTTTTTTCCAAGTTGTCTTGATATTTTACTGAAACATTGTTCTGTCCAAAACCTGCAATATTTCGATGTTTCCATTTGACTTCGTGTGGAAATTGGCCAGAGATGTGCATCGTTGCATTAAGCTGGAGGCTAAAAATAGTTCTTAAAGAGTTTTGAAACATTATAATAATTTGCTTGCCTGAGATAAAAGTAGGCTGAATGTGCACAACGTAAGGAGGGGATCTCCATTCAAACTCCCTTCAGCTCTCTGAAAAAATTATAGTTTAGTCTTCAGCATTCAGAAATTTGGTTCTATTAAAATCAGGGGTGAGGAGCCTGGGGCTCTTCAGGTGTAGTGGGACTCCCATTCCCATTAGCCCCAGCATGCATGCCCAGTGGTCAGGGATGATGGGGGGTTGTAGTCCAGTGACATCTTGAGGGCCACAAGTTCCCCACCCCTGCCTTAGACGTGGCTAGGCTTGGGCACATGCAACACTTAGTTGTTCACCTTCTTGCACTGAGACTGGTTCTTCAGCAAATTGTATGAACAGATTTTCCAACAAAAAATAAATAAATCTCCCCTGAAGGAGAATCCAGAATTTCTTTGACAGAACTTGTATCATTTTGGTAGGTTGCTCCCGCCTATGAGGTTTGCTTGATGTAAGCTAGTGGGGTCTTACTGGTGGATCATTTAATGGATCCCATGTATAGGATTTGTTTTGATTGATTTATTTACTGTACTTTGAAACCAGTCACTAACCAATGTTCTCAGGATGTTGGAGCCAGTGGATATATTTGTGTGTGTGTGTGTGTGTGTGTGAGAGAGAGAGAGAGAGAGAGAGAGAGAGAGAGAGGAGGGTAATTGAGCTGAGATTGTCTATATCGGGGTAGTCAACCTTGTGCCCTCCAGATGTTTTGGGTTGCAACCCATAAAATAACATGGCCAGTGTTGAGGAATCATAAAACTTGAAGTCCAAAACATCTGGAGGGCATGAAGTTGCCTATCCCTGGTCTATATTGTGATGGTGTGAAGTGGTAGAGAGGTTGGACTAGAAATCCTTGTTACGTATACGCAGTTGTAGTCTGTGCTGACTGCTTGAAATAACTTCGCTTTTTTATTTTTTAAATTGGACTATGTGGTTTAATACTCTGGCTCAATTCGGACAACACAATAAACAACTGGTGTGGGGGAAACAATCGTCAGTTGTTTTGACTATTGTGTCATCTGAATGCTGCCATAGTCAACACAGCGCTGATCCTCATCCACACCACAGTTGATTATTTATTACCATGTTGTGTGGGGACTGCCCCCTAGGGTTAGGGTTAGTCAACCCACCACTGACTATCGTGTCGTCCAAATTTAGCCTCTGTCTTGGTATAAGGCAGCTTAATGCATGGTCAGATAAAATCTTGAACATTTTTGGTACACTTCAGCCGTCTCTTGTTCCACATCCATAGAATCCAACATGGCGAAGTCTCGACTTTGGTCTAATGCCCGATCGCCTTGATACATCTGTGTCCTGTTTTGTGGTGAGGATATGGGGTGGCAAGAATGACACCTATCAGCTACTGATTGAATGGAACGTCAATCTAGATGGACTCAAATACTTGGGCCAGCAGGTAAAATAAAGCATGCTGCTTCAACCTTGGATTGGAAAGTGAAAAGATATTTTCAGCAAACATCTGTTCTTCTTGGAACACCTCAGCCAAACACCTCTAAGGACTGGTTTTGTGAGGTGTAAATGCTGGGCAGACCTGTGATGGGGTGGTGAGAATTAGCTACTGCTTTCGACAATTGAACTTGGCCACCTATGAAGACTCATTCTACTTGTGTTTTGACATGCTCCAGAGGGCAGCTTTGTTTGCTGCAATCGACTGTGAAGAGTCTTGCAGCATCTTAAAAACTTAACAAATTATTGTGGCATTAGCTTTTGTGAGGTAGGCTTGCTTATTTAATAAAATTATGTAAGCCTGAGGCAGCTTACATAATAAAAGAAGCAATACAATGACACAGTAAAAATCAATAAAAACTGCAATTGCAAGTAATGCTAGCAGCCAACAGGGATAAGTAGGCCTTTAGAGCTTTCCTGAAAGCCTGTAAAGAGGAGACCTGATGAATCCCTGATGAAAACATAGGATACAATAAACATTTGCTCTAAGAAAACACAAGAGTCTTGGTTGTGTTCTTGCATATTGTGAAGTTGGCCTAGAAGTGACTCTGCCTGGAACCAAATTCCCACTTATTCCTCTCCCCTGCCATAGGACCAGTGATGAACTTGAATGATTAAGAGGTGTTGGAAAATGATTTATATTAGAATGAATGCTACTTTAAGTGCTAAAACTAAAATAATGGAAATACAAAGAAGCTGATTGAATCTATGACACTGTTTAATTAACAGATACATGCTCGTGGCCCAAACGAAATCATTTTTGGGCTGAACGATGGCTATTATGGAGCCTCGTATGAACAAAAGGTAAGAATATATACCTTAATTTTTTATTAAGAGGGGAAGTTTTACACTTTGATGTGCAAGGAGCATGTATTATGAAACTCCTGATCTTTCCTCCTGAGATGTGGATCTTGCTGTAGTTGCCAGATGTGGTGATTATGAAAGAAGGGACTAGTGGAATTCACTGTATTCACAGCTTTTTGGCTAGATAATTAGATAGTGTTTTGCTCTTGGATATGGGCTCAATGAAATTCTCTGTTGAGCTTCCCACAGTCAACAGATGAATTTGGAGTTTTTTTGCAGCTAGTTTTTTATTTGATTTGATTTGTACCTTGACTTTCTACCAAGAAAAATGGCACTCAAGGTGGCTTACCATCATAAATAAAACTTGATTAAACCATAATAAAAACAAATGCATCAAAAACACAATTAAACACATAATAGCAGAATAAAAATAACATCCAACCTAACAGACCTGCTTATGTGCCAAAGGACTGCTTGAATAAAAAGGTATTTGCCTGCCAGCAGGAGGACAAAGAAAAGGGAACAAACCTAGTCTCCCTTTGCAGGGAGTTCTACAGCTGAGAGTGGCCACCGAGAAAGCCCTTTTTAAAAACATCTCCACTAAATGTGCCTCTGAAAGTGGCAGTCCCCAAAGAAGGGAGTGTCCTGGAGGTCTTAAGATCCTGCTGGCTCATATGGGAGAAGTCGTTCTTTCAGGTAGCCTGATCTCAAGCCCTATACAGCTGTATAGGTCAGAACCAGCACTTTGAAGTCTGCATGGAAACAAGTCAGTAGCCAGTGAAGCTGTTGTAACAAGGGAGTTGCCTGCTCCTTGTAACCGGCCCTGGTCCACAGTCTGACCGCAGCATTCTGGACCAGCTGAAGTTTCCGAACAGTTTTCAAAGGCAGCCCCATGTAGAGCATGTTTCAGTAATCCTAATGGGATGTAACTAAGGCATGCGTGACCATGGCCAGATCAGACCTCTCTAGGAATGGGCGTAATTGGCGCTCTAGTTTGAGCTGTGCAAGTGCACTCCTGGCCACTGCCAAAACCTGGCCATCGAGTTTCAAAGCCAAGTCCAGGAGTACACCCAAACTGAGCTTTTCAGGGGGAGTGTAACCCCATCTGCACAGGTTAATCCCTATTCCCCGATCTTTCTTTTGACTAGCTGAGGGCACCTCTGTCTTGTCTGGACTACACTTCAATTTGTTTTCCCTCGCTCAGTCCATTTCTGACATCAGGCAATGGTTTAGGACCAGAACAGCTTTCTTTGATTTAAGTGGAAAGGAGCTACGCACCCCCCCTCCCAAAAGTTAATAAGCCATGAATTGAATGGCCACTTTGTATGTGTACTTGCTCATTGGATTTGTGGGCCTAAAACAGAAGACCAATTGCATGTGTTAAGGCCTGAGAGGGATGTACACGTAGAAGTAGCCTGCTAAAATCAGTAACATGCATGTCCAGTTGGCTTGTGGAGCATCCAGCTTAAGGTGCACAGAAATACAGCTGCATCCCAAAGGCCTTTTTTGCCTTTGTTCCTGCTATGTATGTAAAATGGGGAATAAATAACACTTGGGGAATGTGGGGGTGGGAAATACTTTGGGCACAATGCTATGATGGTAGTTGGTAGCCTCTGAACTTGGAGGCTGCTGAGTATCCAGTGCAGGGTGGCTGAAGAGCAGAGGTGATCTTCGCCTCTGCTCTCCAGCCACCCTGCACGTCTGCTAGCTGGGCAATTTCACCAGCCTAGCAGTGGCGCTTTGGAGGGGGATGGAATGGGACTGCGACGGCCATAGGAAATGTTGTATGGCCGATGCCCCAATCTCCTCCCCTCCCCAACCCTGGGAACACCCCTCTTTTCCTGTTTCCGGGCTCCGTTTTCTATGCAAAGAGAGGTAAGCCAGAACCGTGTTGGCTATGAGGGGAGCGTGGTTTCTGGGCCCCAAAGTTGGTGCCTTGTTTCTGACCTCAGATTCCAGAAACCAAACAATCCTATGTCTCTCTGTCCCCAGACACTTGGTGCCTTGTTTCTGACCTCAGATTCCAGAAACCAAACAATCCTATGTCTCTCTGTCCCCAGACACTGTCCGGGGGGGGGGGGGAGGGATGGGGGATACACATAGGATTTCTCCTTCCGTCAACATTAGCCTCATGTATAGGGATGGGCTATAAACATGACTGATAAAATAATGACATGATAAAGCTTGAAGCATTTTTGTTTTATCCTTGAATGTGTGTGTCTTTTCAAAGTGACCCCTTTCTAAAGGTTCTGTCCTTAAAAGTGGCCTAAATCCCATTTTAAATAAATATGTTAAATAAATAAATGTCTAGTATCCCATATGGATGTTGCCTCTAGGCTTAGCCGAACATGTCACCCACCCGCCCCCAAAAGCTGTCACTAATGGGGTTTTGAGAGAGTCATCAGCGGATGAGGCCATCATACATTCAGGGAGATGCCCTGCTGTTTCTAAATTATGTTCCAAGCACCAACCTAAAATTCTTGTTGGGGGGGGAAGATGCCATTCTATTTATTGACCAGCTAAGAAGATTAGAAAGGAACATTCTTTCCATGCTTTCCCTGGAGGAGGAGCGAGTTTGTTTATACTTAAAGCTGTAAACAATTAGATTTCCCCTTAGAACTCCTTTCTTGGCCTGATGGTGCTTTCAAAGGACTTCAGTTTCACAGATGTCTTTTCTTTTGGCATTTGAGATACACGTAAATGGTGGGCAGTCAAGATGCCTTGATACACTTGTGTGTGGACAAACTCTTTGAAAAGGATTTAAATAGGAAAATAGGACCTAATTTCAGTGTCTTTTAAAAGGCATTTAATCTGCTACCTTGTTTGTCTTTAAGGGCCACTCAGGAACCCAGAAGAATAACCTTCTCCAGGTGGATCAGAATTGTGTTCGTAACTCATATGATGTCTTCTCTTTACTTAGGTAATTTTTTAAAGAATCCTGAAATAGAAGGGTTGTATCCAGTTAACCTGTTGCACTGATGAAATGGCTTCCGTCAGTAGAACAGGGAGGGGGGATCCTATGCTGTAAAATTGGGGGGGGAAGGCTGTGGGGGATCTGTAAAGAGGAGAGAAGTCCACTTGTGCCAACCTTGGGTTTTGCCCAGAGTCTTTGCCACAGATAATGGTATAAAAAGCATCACGGTCAATCGGTTGAACATACATACTTACTTTCCCAAGGGTCCTCCCCCCCCCCCCCCCCCCATCATGTCCTGTATTCTGTTGCTCTGCAGAAATCTTAGTAGTGGTTTTGAGCTCCCAACTCAACTTCTTGGAATTCTAACCTGAAAGGCCTCCCTAAGATTCTGGTTGACCTGTTCCTTGTACATTAAACCTTCTAAGTAGTTCTGCTTACTGAAGATGATACTACCTAGCCATGCTCTTCCCCCCACCAATGCAAGGAAGTTGTGTCGACTTTATTAACATGAACAGTCTAATGTCAAAGGTCTAGTTGCTAATAGCAAAAGACCAACTGTACTTCTTAAGAGTAATGTTTCTAATAGTTGCCAGATGTGGTAGTGGCAAATGTTAGTAGGAGAATGCTCTGTTCTTTGCTTCTACTTCTTTCTTTTGTGCTACCCTAATGTTCATTGATATTAAATTCTAGTTGAAACAGAAATAAATCTTCAAGAACTTGAGTATATTGTTGGCAATCACTGCTGCTATGGACTTGTTTCACAGATCACTTGTTCTTTCTATGGAGAAAAAATACTGACTGGAATCCAGAGTGCTCCTTAGGTGCACCTAGGCGCTTGAGAACACTCAGTGGAATTTTTACAAAAACATTAAGGAAGAGCCTTGTTGGATCAGACCATTGGTATATTTAACTAGGTATTGTCTACTCTACACTAACTATAGCAGCAGCTGTTCAAGAGCTCAGGTCTTCCTCAGACTTGCTTGTTTCATAGGATGGGGGATCCTTTATGTTGTACAAGCAGTCATTTAAAATAGGGCAGAGTTGTTTATCTGTGAGATGGTCAAATTAAAAATACATTAAAGTCACAGAAGGCTTGTTCAGACAACACACTAAATTATGGTTAGGCTGCTAACCCTTTTGCAGCAAATGGTTAGTGAGCTTGTTTAAACCGTGGTTATGTAGCTACCATGGTTAGGAATGGTTCACATGACACACTTAAGTCATGGTTCACGCGACACATTAAGCTACAATGTTTAGCTCTAAATGCTTAACTACCATGGCTCAGTGTGTCTTCTGAACAGGGTCAGAGAATTTGCAAATGCCCTCTTTGGGACAATTCCACATTTTCTTGCCTTGTAGCCATTTCTTAAGTGAAAACTGTAATAATAATAATTAATAATAATAATAATTTTATTTCTTACCTGCCTCTTCCTTTGGATCGAGGCGGGGAACAACATCAAATATAAAATACATAAAACTGATTAAAAGCACATAAAATGAATACATTATTAAAATATCAATAAAACTCTTAAAATTCAAGTGGGTAGTGAGTCCTTCAGGTGTTTGTGGACACCATACAAGCAACAACCTTACAAATCCCATAATCACTGCATTATGGTAACAGAGGGAATCAGTTGCATGACTCTGGTCCTGCATTGTATCTTGAGGATATTTAGGCTTTGAACTAAAGAAGAATTTTAAGCTGGGGCTCACTTGCCAAAGTCACCCATCTGTGTGCTTTTGCAGCTTTGTAGCTAGAACAGGTAAGGCAAAACCAAAGATAGCTGTCGTGATTGACATTCCCAGTACATTTCAAGAAACGCACCTTTTTGAAGGGAATGCAGGGGCCCTGCCTGCTTTTGTACATGGTCACTCTAGATAGTGCCTGCACCTTTAACTGTTGTGATGAAGAGGGAATTTCACCAGGAACTAATTGCATACAAATGACCCTTGCTGAAATTCCTTTGTCATCAGCCCTGACCTGGATTTTATCTGGTCAGCCTAGTTCCACCCCCAACACTGCTTAAATCTTCTTGAAAGAGTTACTTGCAGCTAGAAAATGTCTGTGTAGCAGCCCTACCACCAGAAGGTGTCACTGCTGCCATGCAAGAAAAGAAAAATACGGACCATGAAAAGATGGTCGGGCAGAGCTGAATGGATTTAAACTGCCTTATTCATACATTTGTGTTCTGCAAGTGCTAATATTTGTTTCTGGGTTCTGTAAAAATGTTAGCTAAATTCCCAAATGTGTGATCCTACGTACCTTCCTTAAAATGTAATGGTACAATTCTAATTACACTCAAAAGTAGGCAGAGTACTCTTTGATAGGCATTACAGCTGGTGATCATCTCCACACCTTGTGGCAATGACTTCGTCAGTCATTCGTGCATTGCTAAACAAGTCACTTTGTTTTGTCTTGATCTTTCTATTGTTAAAAGAAACTACGAGTTTTGTGGGGGGGCAGGAAAAGCTAAATTCTGTGACTGTAAAACTTTGTTGGTTAAGCTTTGGGCCTGTTCAGAAGAGACCTTAAACCCTGTTGGTTCAGGCTTTTGGTTAAGCAGCAGGGTTTAAGGTGTTTTGTGCGATGGGTTTTGCTAAACCCTGCTCACTCACTCACCACAGTTGGATGGTTTGCAGCAAAGTTAGGGGCTCTAACCGTGGCTTAAAGTGTGTGCAAC
The DNA here is from genome assembly GCA_029215795.1 of Anniella stebbinsi. NCBI lineage: Eukaryota > Metazoa > Chordata > Lepidosauria > Squamata > Anniellidae > Anniella > Anniella stebbinsi. The sequence goes on from JARDYH010000001.1 coordinate 39,782,845, forward strand.
AGCATGGCTTGGGGTTAGTGCTAACCCCAGAGAACCACAGTTTTGCTAACCGCAGAGCCTGAAGTGTCACCTGAACAGCACCAGTGTTACACATATTTGCTTAATTCTGCATAATGTATTCTACTTTTGTATTGCACACACTCGTAGGCTTATTTTTTTCAGCCATAGGTGCTAGAAACATTTTTAATGAAAGCTGAGATTGCTGGACACGGAAGACGCTCAGCCCTGGATGCACTGTCCTTTCCCCTTAGCCTTTCTCCCTCATTGAATGAACAGTGCAGTATGCTGTAGTAATCATCCCTTACGCTAGTAAAATAGGTGCTCTATGTATGGATGTGCCGGGAGCTCATGTAGGATGAGAGCAGGCTAACAATAGGTCTCCACTAATGGCTTGGTAGGTGAATGCCAGAACGGAGAAATGGGAGGGGTGTGTGCCCCCCCCCCCCCCGATGAGTGCAGGCTCAGGGATGCTCCCTTCCATCTTCAAAAAGTTAACAACAGACCGTGCACAAGTGCAAGCTGGCCAGTGCTGGAAGCTGGGCTGAAGGCAAGCAAAGACTTAATGGGGAAGGGGGGAGGGGGAACTGGGTTCCAACAGTGGGTCTGAGAGCATGCGTTCCCTGGGCTTAGAGTGTGTCTCTCTACTCCCCCTGCCCTTTAAGGATCTTCTAAGCTGTGAGTTGGAATGCTTCTATACAACTCAGGGCACCTCCTCAAGGAAAGGCTCAAATAAATTCAAACTTTTTTTTCAAAAAGCGTAAGAGATTTGGTATTTTTTTTTTAAAAAAAATGACCTCCGAACTTGTTTGGAATCCTAAATTCTGCATCCTCAGTCTCAGGAGAAATAGCTTTGCCTATATTGTAGCAGACTCCAAGCTGTTTCCTTCGTTTCTTTTCTTTCTCACTAATAATTCCTGACAGTGCAGCTTTTTACTGAGTTTTTGAAGGGTGACCAGCCCCTGGACATTTTGCATGGGATTAGATCAGGAATTTTAACAGCTGGCAAGTGAGTGTTGAATTCTAGCCTGGGGCCATAGACAAACCTATATGAACTGTGTGCTTATCTGGGGAGGATTGAAAGCTGTAGGAAGATGGTTTAGTTTTCCACTGAGCCTTAATAAGAACAATATTTTCAGGTAATACCTGAAATATTGAACTCTGACATTTAAAAATAAGGCCTTTTTTAACTTGATCAATTTTGGAACATGCCTTTTTAATTATTTCTATGTACCACCTTGAATGCTTTGGAATTTGTCATTTTCTATTGCATAATTGAAACTTATCAGCTGAGACGTATTCTGCTTTGCATCTGGAATACTCGCACCTTCGTTGTTGTAGACCAGTGTGGTGCCTCCACCTTTTGCTTTGACATTCTGACTTGGATACCATATTTCTAGTAGAGTCAGAGATGGTGGTGTCTATGGCACCATTTAATCATGTTATGAAAAATGCCTTTCAGCTTGTTTACCCTGAGGTCATGGACATGTGTCTTAAAGAGGTGTTAACAATTACTTGCATGATAGACCTTTGTCCTTAGTTGATTGGGGCTTTCTGTGTGGTCTTGGAGGTGGAGCGCTCTAATGAAAGTTAACCCAGATGCGATGGAGATACAGTTGGTCAGGGGCTTTGCACTCCCTCTGAAGGAGCAGGTATGCCTTCTGGGGGTGCTCTGGACCTCACTTTCTCCTTAGATGTTCAAGTGTTGATGGTGGCCAGAAGTGCTTTTTACTGGCTTTGGCTAGTTCAACAGCTGTAGCCTTCTCTAGACAAGATGGACCTGGTATCAGTTGTTCATGTCTTAGTCATTCCCAGGCTGAACGACTGCAATGCTCTCTACACATGGCTGCCATTTAAAATGACTGAAATGCATCCAAACATCATTAAGAGAAAGTCAGAGTTAAATAAAGAATTTTCAAGGTCTTCTTAAAAGCCTGCAACGTTGGAGCATGGCAGATCCCTGATGGCTACTTATTCAAGAGGCGTGGGGCCACTGCAGAGAAGGCCCTCTGAAGTCAACAACCTAACTGCTCTCACAGCCTCTCTTGCTGATCTTAAAGCCTGGACAGGCTGATATGGGAGAAGGCAGCCCTTCAAGTAGTTTGGTTCCAACCATTTAAGGCTTTTGGAAAGTAAAGATTTATTATTATTCTTACTAACTGCCGCCCACCAGACAATTACACAACAGTGGAAAAAACTGGACAGTCTGAACCTATCTGTGTGGTACCAACATATATGGTCCGTGGCAGTATCAGAAAAAATTAACTCATGTCTTGCTTCTAATTCAAGGAAGCAACACTCTCCTTTTACTCTATATGGTGGAGATTTATCCAACATATTTCACAACTGGACTTACAACAACATATGCCCGCTTTTGCTTTAAGCATTTGGATTTTATAACAACAAATGAATATCACACAGCACATCTATTAATTAGTATAATTGTTTATTTAGGGTTCCCCCCCCTTTTTTGTCCCCCAAAAATGTATTAATCCCTTTTCTTCCTTTTATATTACTGTTGATTAGACATCAGTTGTTAGGGGACAGATCACTTTTTGGTTATGTTTTCAAAAATAAATACAAATGAAAAAATGAAAAAAGATTTAAGGCTTTAAAGGTCAAAAGCCGTACTTTAATTTGGGCTCAGAAACACACCGGTAGCCAGTGCGGCTGGCACAGTATAGATGTTATTATATGATTAAATCACCTTATGTGTTCTAAGTGCTAGTTCTGCTCTTACATTTCAATCCACAGAGAAGCTTTTATTTCGTAACACCAATGTGGCTACTCAAGTCTAAAAATGAGAGTGTATTTTTTGGGAGAGTCTAGAGTCTGCCAGTGGGCAGTGTTTCATCTGGCCCATGTGTTAGTAAGTGTGCTATGAAAGCATTGTCACTGAGGGCATCTTGAGGCCATCTTAGTGAAGAGTTAAATAGTGATGAATTGGGGTGGGAAGACGGGGGCATCATCAGTACTCTGAAGAATCTGTTCTGTATGATTGGGGACATCAAATGTAGCAGTTGTTCTTGAGCAGCATTTCCAGTAAAACTGGGGATGGTTTTCCATAGATCCCCAATGAAAAAGAGGTTGTGACGGAGCAAAATACCCTCCTCTTCATTGGGGTTAAGTCATGCTCCTGTTGTTTGGCTTCTAGGAATGGGTATCGGCCAGCTCTGGGTTGGATCTTGCTGTTTGCAAACTGAAATCATTGAATTGAAGTTTCACCTTTAACATTTCTTCTACTCTCAGGGAGCACAGTTCATCCAAAGGCCTCAAAGTGCTTGCACCATTTTGCATTTGTCTTCTTTTATTTTCCACATCCTGTGCTATAAAGGCACTTTGCCTCATGTCACACAGGAAGCTGGTAGCACGTCTGGGAAATTCCACTGGGACCCTCCGTTTCTCTCCTTATTTTTTCTCATTCTTCTTCTTGGCTCGTGTCTGATCATGGTATTGCCAACGTGTCACATTGTTTAAGGAATTGGGTGAGGATGTTGTTGCATATAAAGCAAAATAGTCAATTGAATGTGCTGGTGGGAAAGGAAATTCCAAAAACAAAATGTCAAATTAATTGTAAACGGGGTGGGGTGAGAGACTTTTTTTCATGGCCAGTGTAGCATGACCTCTTTAAAAGCTAGTCTCTAGGCAAGCATAAAGACTTGTTTGTTCAGGTTTCATATTTTTATTTTAAAATCTGTTTAATAGAAGCTCTTTTAATAATGGTACTGGGTGTTTGCAATTGGGGTATCCCATGTCTCTCGCTTTGCCAAAAAGCTCTTGTTCTGTTTTCTAAATCCCCAGCGGTCATTACTTTGTTTAAATAAACCCAGTGTAAACTAAGGTTGTTTTGGCAAATCTGACCTTCCCTATATTTATTTCTCTTGTGAGAAATAGCAATAGGATGTGTGACTGTTATATTTAGTCTGTGCATTCATGGCTTGTGACCAAGAATGAAACAAATGCTGTACATGAAAAAACTAGAGAGAATGAAAGAGGAAGAAGGTGAGCAGCATCCAGCCGTTCACAAAGATGGATGATGAATGCTTCAGACAATTGACCAAAGTACCTGTCAAAACAATATGGATTTGAATTTTTTTTTAAAAGTAGCACCTAAGTACTACATGGTTTCATGACTGACCTGAGCTTGCTTTGCTGAGTCCCAAGGATTGTGTCTAAATACCTGAATGGCTCATGGATGTCAAAAAAGAGGATGAGATGGATCATGTGTTGCCACATTTATGCTGTAGGTCATCACATCTTTAAAAAAAGATACTGTAGAGCTGGAAAAAGTGCAGAAAAGGGCAACTAAAATGAACAAGGGGATGGAACAATTCCCTTATGAGGGAAGGTTATAACAGCCGGGATTGTTTAGCTTGGAAAAAAGGAGGGTAAAGGGAGACATGGTAGAGGTGTACAAAATTATGCATGGTGTGGAGAACGTGGATAGGGAGACATCTTCCTCCCTCTCTCAGAGTACTTGAAACTTGGATCATTCCATGAAAGTGATTGGTGGAAGATTCAGGACAGATAAAAGGAAGGACTTATTCACACAGCACATCGTTAAACTATGGAATTCCCTACCACCAATAGTGATGTAGTGATGACCACCAATTTGGATGGCTTTAAAAGGAGAAGAAGGCTATCCATGGCTATATACTGCATCCAGTACCACAGGCAGTATGCCTATGCACACTAGTTGCTGGGGAACAAGGGTGGCAGTGGGGGGTGCTGTTGATCTCATGTCCTGCTCGTGGTTTTCCCATGGGCAGCTGGTTGGCTGGAATAGATGGACCCTTGGCCTGATCCAGCAGGTCTCTTCTTATGTCCTTACGCTGCTTTTTAATCATGAAAATGCGATTTGATTTTAGACAGGTATGTGCACCTTCTGCATTGCTACATGTTCAGAATACTTGGCAGAATTTGGTGGAGAATTTTGACTCCTAAGAATATATGCTTCCATTTTTAAAAAGTTTTTGGCCCTCAAATGCTCCCAAAAATACTCCCAAAAATGTCGGTAGTGCCTGTAAAAGGCTCTAGTGCCCACGAAATGACATTCTATGACCTGCATGTCTATTTCTTCACTGCGATTTCTGAACATGCTTTGCACCCATATTCTCTTCCATAATTTTACTACCTGCATGCACAAAAGAGACACAGTCAGCTTCAGAGACTGTTCAACTTGAACATTAAGAATATACAATTGCAGTTTAAGCTGTCAGGAGGGGAATATCCCTTTGAATACTCCCTGATGTGAACTCCCTGTAAGGCATGAAAAAACTAGCACAATGCTCTGTTCTACTCTTTTCTTTTCTTTTTTGGGCAAAGGATTAAAACAAAACAAACAAACAAAGGACAGGAACATTCAAAATCTTGATTCCCTCTGAAGTGTACAGTTCATTTTACCCCAGCATTTCTACCTTGTTTTGTACAGACAAAGTCCTCTGTGAGGCTTAGAGTAATGCGTTTATGTTTCCACATGGTGGCTATAAGGCGCTAGTTGTTGGGCAGCCTGTGCCAACAGAGTCCTTCCTGGCAAGCTCTGGCTTATAGCAATAGTGTGTGTAGTAATAGTGCGCGCAGATGCACTCAGAAAGGGTCCAGACACAGAGAGAATATTCGGATTGGCTTGGTGCTCCATCTGACAGTGATGGTTGCTCAAATAAAAGTGGCTGCGAACTGCAACTTTTTTAGTTATCGGATGCCCTCAGTTTAGAAATTCAGCTGCTCTCGTAGTTCTAGGTTTGATCCTATAGAGAAGTAAAACTGGGGCTGTTCACACAACACGCTAAACTACACTCAGTGCTTGAGTGTGAGTTGTTTTGAACTGTGGGTTAACGTATTGTCTGAATGCAGCCAGGGTGTCTTGTCACGCAGTGTAGCTTATTTTCCCAGTCAAGCCACCTTAAGAACCTATGGTTTGTTGTTGGGTTTTTCAGGGTGGCTAACAAGCCATGCTGCATGGTTAAGAAGCCACCCTGCTGCATTCAGACAATACGATAACCTACCTTGTGAAAAATGTGCTGGGCTCAGACAACACCTAACCCATGATTTAAGAAACAACCCAGAGTTCAAAACAACACACACTCAACCGCTGAGTGTAGGTTAGCTTGTTGTGGGTTTGGATGAACAGCGCTCTTCAACCTGATGCCCTCCAGATACTTTGACTGCAACAACCAGACTTTCTAATCATTGGCCATGCTGATTGAGGCTGATGCGAGTTGTAGTCCAAAACATCAGGAGCGCAACAGGTTTCCTCTTTGTGGCACTGCCGGTAGAGCGGGGGAGAAGAACATGAGCCAAATGGCTAAGCACACTGTAGGTGCAGAGATAGAATCGGGTCCTTTTAAGAATGTCACAAATGACTCCCATTTAAGGTCACAAATCTTCAGAGTTAGGCTGATCAAACATTCCACTAGCAGCAACCCATTTGTCTTTTGCTCATGTCAAATCTGGGTATTTTTAGCAGCAAATTTGGCCAATGGCATCACAAAAGTCTCTATATCTGCACATGTACGCAACAGAGTTTCTTGATAATAGAATAGTTATCTTTTTTGAAAACATAAGGAAAGGTACTTATCCAACCTTCTGTAATTATTAAGCAAAGTTCCCTTTTTTCATATACTTCAGAGTCTAAAGCTGGGAATCCAGACTTGGACTAGATGTAGCAACTGGTAACGAAATACTTGCATGTATTTAATTTGTGTGTGCTGTTTCTTATAAATACATTCCAAATACAAACCTAAAATAGTCATTGTAAGACCCGAACTGATGTGCCCCATTTTAAGTTCCCATTGTGCGCCTATCTACACTACTGCTTTAAAACGGTTTATAACAGTTTTAAACTGGTTAATAACCGGTTTAAAACTGTTATAAACCATTTTAAAGCAGTAGTGTAGATAGGCTCACAGTTAACTATCAAAACTATGTGGATTGCTTGATTTTGGGAATCTCTTGGTACTTTGCCAATAAATGTGAACTTACTGGACCCTTTTACACAAAAATAAAGACAACTCGTGACAGCCTTTCAGACGTTAATCCATGCAATTAGTATTAAATCATACCGTGATATCTCCCTTACGTTGAATTGGGTCACAGTTGGGCTAGCTTCCAAGCCATCAGTGTTTATCAGAGAAATTATTTTTTGTCTGGAAATCTGACTGTGATTGCCTGATGTTTGGTTAATAGCAGAATCTTCTCCTTTAACATAAGCAGAATTGATTGTGGAGCAAAATCAGATGCAATTATTCTGTGGAATATCTGGAATGGATTTGAAAGATTGCTTACTTAGAGTGTAATCATCTAGGACTCAGGGTGGGGAGGAATCCTCTCCAAAATATGCTCTCTGTGTGTGTGTGTGTGTGTGTGTGTGCGCATATATATATATATATATATATATATATATATATATATTCAGTATCCATCAATCTGTTCTCAAGTTACTTTTAACAATACTAATGCACTCTCAGTTAAGCGTGTGTCTGAAGACAGTTGGAACAAATAGGGCAGGAATTATATGAGCACCGAACTGAGTGCATGTCCCCGTAGCAAATACTTGGCCTTTTGGGGTACAACAGCGCACATGGCAAGTTTGGGATGTGCCTTTGGAGAAAGGCAGCTACCTCTTCTCCTCTGGGAAGTGTCTGGGTCGGACGGAGAGTTGTAGAAATTGCAGAACCTTCCCTATTATCTCCCCTGTGGTCTTCAGCCATAAAAATAAGCAGCAGACCAGTATGAGCTGAATCAACCCGCCCCTCTGACCTGCCCGCCCAGTGTGTGTGGACAGTATTTATTAGGAAGTTTCCCCCCTTCAAAATGGTGTGCCCAAAACAGCTAATAGAACACAGCAGAAACAAATAAAAAGCCAATAACAATCCAATAAAAGCAAATCACTGAAGACAGAAACAAACCTAAAACCGGTTCCAAATGAAAGCATGTCCACATAGCTGAAAGATCAAAGGTTCACTGAAAACTAAATACCTTCAGGTCACAACGAGGCAGTGGCAAAGCGAGAGAGAGTTCCACATTCTTGGTGCTATCATGGAAAAGGCCTTCTCATGTGTCCTCCCAACTGTGTCTCAGCAGGCAAGGGGACATATAGAAGGGTCTCATCAGATGACATCGGAGTGGGGAGGTAGTCCTTTGGGTTTCATGGTCTTAAGCCATTTATGGTTTTAAAGGTAATAATACCTGAAAATGGACTGGCAACCAGTGTAGCTTGAATAGCAGTGGTGATCCCCAAAATGAGTGCTGGTCAAAAACCCAGCCAGAGCTTTCTATATGCTATCTGTCATTTCAGAATGGACTTCAACCAGAGCCCCAAGTATAGCGCCTTACAGTGATGTGGTCTGGATGTAACTAATGCATGTTTGACTGCAGTCAAGTCAGATTTCTCCAGGAACAGGCGCAGTCGACCCATTAGCCAAACCTGAGTAAAACTACTCCTGGCCACAACCTCTACCTTGAACGTTCAGGACCAAAGCCCGATCCAGAGAACTCCCAGACTGTAGAACTTCCGTATTCGGAGCCAGTGTGCCACTGGATGCCAGTGGCTGGGAGGCATTGTTGGGGAAGGGCTTTTGCCTTCATGCCCTGCCTATGGGCTTCCTGGTGATAGCTGGCTGGGCCACAGTTGGGGGAAACAGACCAGCAGACAAGATAGACCTTTTGCCATCTTAAGCAGAGCTGCCAATAAGGAAGGAATTGATTCTTAGCAGAGAGACTCTCTGGACCTGGAGAAGCGTTGGCAACTGATGCCACACACAAGTGCTTCCAGCTGACGGTAATTCATCATGTCGAAAGCTGCTCTGCAGCAAGATATAGTTGAGAAGCATAAAAGGGATGCTCCAGCAGCAGTTATGCAGAGCCCCTGGCTCATGGGCCTAGTCCAGCCTTCCTGGCTCCACAGTCTGGCCCATGGAGCCTCTTGGTGTTCCTTCCCATGGAGGGATCCCTGTTGCCCTCTCTGATCAGAGATAACGCTGGCAGTGTTGGCACTGGCCAAGTCGCTTTGTGCAGTGCCCCACCAAGCGAGGGGCCCGGCCGGTGCTGGGAGGATCGGCTGCTCCTCTCAGCGCCAGGCTAGTCCCTTTCCCTGTGCATGGAGAGGCATGGCACTTCAAATTTGACTTCATTTAACTCCTACGTGTTATTGAAGTGAGACCCTTAGATGACTGGAAGTGTCGAAATGTCAAAGTGGGCTGCCCAAGGGTATTGAGGATCCAGATAATTGGAAATGCGTATATTGAGACTAAAATCCCAATAGATGGTGGCTGCTTTGAGAACACTGAAAAAGCAGGATAAAAATCTTTTAATAAAACAAAATCGATATTGGCGCCGAGAGAGCACAATGCTTCTAGGCACAAACTGTAATATTTTTACGTCATTTATTTTATGGGTCTCTATCGACAAGGCTTCCTTTGGTCTGCTTTAGCTGCATCTGGAACAAGGCATTTTATTTTTAGTCTTCCTGTTGGAAATATATTGGCATACCACATGGAAACTCCGCCAAACAGGACAGGATGTGAGTATTTTACTAAAAGTTGGGTAAATGCATACAAATCTGAAATGGCCAGATGACCATCAATGGGCCTTGAAGCTGCATCTACCACAGGAAACCCAGAGGTTTTGATGCAAGCTTCACCTGCTTTCTGCATCTGTACAACAAGTGTTCGGCCTGCTCTTGGAGCACTTCCTCAAAAAATAGTTTACAGACTAAAATCAGATTTTGGGGAGTGTCTTCAAATCTTTAAACACTAAAGTCTTAAAAATAGTTCACATTAAATACAAAGCAGAATGCAAGGAAATCATTATTAAAGTTTTTAGAAATGCACTCTTGGTGAGGAAAAAGCAGCTATGCAACTTTCCAGTGGAGTAACCATAGTAAAAGGGGGCAAGCATGCAACAGTCTTTGCTCTGCCCCAGCAAGGATGTTTCATGAACCTCCATTATGGAACATGTTGGGAGTGTCCAATAATACAAGGGAAAAAATTGGAAAGCTTGTTGAGCACCAGTCTGGTTTGAACAGGTTCATGGTGCTATGCTGGAATAAATCTAGGCCAGGGGCAAGCAGCCTCGTGTTCCCCAGTTGTTTTGAACTGCAATTCCCATAATCTCTGACCACTGGCGATGCTGGCTGGGGCTTCTGGGAGTTGTAGTCCAAAACATCAGGAGGGCAACAGGTTGCCGGCCCCTGATCTAGTCACTTTTGTACTTTTGGGCAAAAGAGTGGGCTCTGTCTGGGTGCCTCTTGGTTTGCAGAGGCAGTTTGCTACTGTGGAGTGGTGTTTAGCTTGTAAGCAGAGACTACAGAGCTCCTTTTCATATTCATATATATATATATATATATATATATATATATATATATATCCAGCAGTGGTTAGGTAAAGCACTGGATTCCAACAGTTTGCCCTGGGTTGGGGAGTCTGTAAGGCAGGGATGGAGAATGTGTGGCCCTCCAGTTGTTGTTGGACTGCACCTCCTGTCAGCCCTAGCCAGCATAGCCAATGGTGAGGGATGATGGGAGTTGCAGTCCAGCAACATCTGGAATGCCACATGTTCCCCATCACTGCTGGATGGCTGATAGTCAAGAGTCTTTGTGGAGTTGTCTTGAACCAGCAGCCCTTGTTTTAAATGAAGATTGAAGTCCATATTGTTCCAGGACCCTTCCCAACCTCCATCATCTTACTCATTTTCAACTCACCCCAGCTTAATCATAGGATTACTGACTGATTGTACAAAACAGTCCTTGATGCTGTTCTATGCATTGCAGTGGTATCCTATTATGGGTCTAGATTGCAGGGGACTGTCTTTTTAACATCTAATGCTACCAGACCTTATTCTTGGGTAAACTGCAAGTAACACAACTTTAATCTGCACATAAATAGGTTTCAGGAAATCTTGGCTTCAAAATGCTAGCTGAGCTCAGTATTTATAGGTAAATGGAGAATAATAATGCTGTGATTGACAGCTAAATGTAAGGAAGGCTGACTTTAGAAATGCCGTTGTAGTTCTGTAGGGACTTTTAAAAGTCTTATTGAAAGCAAAATCATTTCAGGTGACTACATTGTGCAGCAAGAATGGTATGTAGATCATTCCGAGGCAGTCTGCAGAAAGTAACATCTACAGGCGTTAAATATATATTTATATAGCCTCTTAAATAAGCTACAGTGTTTTCTTGCTCTCATCTCTTACACTTCAAAGCAACTGAAATAGGGAAGATTTTGCTCTTTCCCTAATAGCAGGGAGAGTGGATCATATCGAGGCCAATCAGTGAATGCTGCAATTGGTGGTGGGGTGCAGGGGAAGATAGAATCTAGTCTTCCAACGCCAGCCAAATATTAACTCACTTTATATGCCTTTCTCTTCCCCCCCCCCCCCCCAGCCTGAGATGTGTCAGGTTAATGATACTAAACTGGCTTCCTTCTTTCTGAGAAAAAAGTTTTAAAATCTGTGAATATATGGCTTTTGAATTTAGAAATTTGTAATAGGAAAATTATCATTGCAATGGATGGCCAATGCTGTTAAGTGCCATATGAGGAATAAAATAGAATGGCTTTCTGCCACAATGACATAAAATCTAATAGATGCAAGACAGAACAAGGAGGGAAGGTAGGTGGGGGCAGGGGGGGTGAGCAAATCCAAGCGTTCATGCGTATGGAATTGTGTCTTGCTAACTTTCCTTTCTGGCAGCAGCTCCTCATCTGTCTCCTCACAGAATTCACAAGCTGCTTTGGAGAGGAAGAGACAAAGGATTGTAGTAGGAAGGAGGACAGAATTGATCTTGTGTGTGCAGAGAACACCAGTCATGTTTTTTTGGGATTCCAATTCCTTGCTTTAAAAATGACCAGGTGCAATGGGTACTGGTGGAGTCTAAGGGATGATCAGCTAGAATGTATATTGCAGGTCAGGGAAAGCACCTCTGAGTCACCAGCATGGTGAACGCGCCATTAAAGAAAAGAAGTCTTCCTTTAGAAAATGGTAGTCTTGCCCAATACAAGCTTGCAGAAAATAAATACAAGCAGACAATAATATAAAGGATTTTTAGGAACATAATACTAACAATATTAAGACCAACAATAAACCTTTCTTTAAATTCGTCAGATGCAGGAAAACAGTTAAGGAAGACAATTGGACTAAAGGAGGATGAGGAGATTGCAGAGAAGCGGATTGAATTCTTTGCGTCTGTCTGTATTGCAAAAGATGTACGGCAGATACGTCTGCCTCAACTGATATTTTCAGGAAGGATGTGCGAGGAGATGAGGCAAAGAGTAGTGATAAGAGATGATCTTCTGGAGACTCATTGACAAATTGAAAACAAGCAAATTACTAGGTCCAGATGGCATCCATCTGAGAGTTGTGGAAGAACTCCGAGGTTAAATGGATTATCTTTATTTCATTTTGGAGTTGTCCTATAGCTGAAGCTCTCAGGGTGATATAGATAATAAAAACAAACACAATAAAACTAATGACATTACTTAAACAAAAATAAAAAACCAAAGCAGCAAAAACATTTTTAAAAGTAGAAGGTAAACATCAAGCCAGCAAGAACAATTTTAAATGCAGCTTTAAAATAGATCATAAGGAGTGAAATAAGTAGGAAGCTAAAAATTAAATAAATTAAATAAAAAAGGTCTACCACTTTTTGGCGGAGCAATAAAAAGATATTTGCTTAGAACCAGAACGTCAACAAAGAACGCCGGCTGGACCTTTCAAGGTCCACGGTTTGGAAGCCACTAAAGAAAAGGCCTAGTCATGGGTAGCCAGCCACCAAATTTCAATATGCAGAGCACAATCAGGATCATATGGGAAGAGGCAGTCCTTCAGATTCTGTGGCCCCAACGTGTAAAGGGCTTTGTAGGTTAAAATCAGCACTTTGAACTGGGAGCTATTGGCATAACGTGGTTATAGTGGCTGATGCCAGTCTATCGCCATCCAGGTAGGATTAGAAAAAAACATGGAGGATAGAGCTGTCAATGGCTAATAGTCATGATAACTATATATTATCTCCAGTATCTGAGGAACAACGGCTCTGAATACCAGTTGCTGGGGAATAGGAGCATGGGAGCGCCATTGCATTCATGTCCTGCTTGTGGGCTTCCCACTTGGGCATTTGGTTGGCCACTGTGGGAACAGAATGCTGGACTAGATAGGCCTTTGGTCTGATACGTTTTTATGTAGACGTATGTGGGCTGTACCTCTCTTGCAGTGGTGGGTCACAGTTACTTTTTTGTTGGTCCTGAACCTTAAATCTAAGGGCAGCGTCCTTTGTATCACTACAGGTTCCAAGTTCTCAGATTCTGGATAACCAGGTCTGAGACCAGCAAGGCTTTGCTTCTACAGCTTCAAGGTCTAAAAGCACTTCAGGCCATCAAGGATATGTAGAGCTCTTTCCTGTTGCTTGTAGTGAAATATTTGTCTTAAGCCATTGGATTATTCTGACAAAAAACAGCTGGTAGGGGAAATAATTGCTCCAGTTAATATAGTATTGGTGTGTCTGTTGCTAACGTTGGCAAAACAAAGTGGGTTGCTTGGTGTGTAATTGATGGGTTCTACCATGGTTGAGCTGGAGGGGATAAGTTTCTAGAATTTAGTCCAGCCATTGCACTCTTTGCAGGAAGTGCCATGGTCAAATCCATTTCCAGAACAATTCACATCTGGATTTTTATAGCCTGATGTGGGGAAAGAGCCAGAGGGGAAAGGGCATCATGCCACAGCTGTCCATAGGAGGAAGAATAAGCTTGATGGAAATACCAAGGTTACCCTGTGGGTAGAGCATTGGGCTCCGACCTGGGAGACTAGGGTTCAGATTTCAGCTCAGCTGTGAACTGTGAGTTACCTTGAGCAAATCTCTGTCTCTGTCAGTTCTTCTTCGTGGTCTCTGTGCATCACACATATGGGCTCGCGCCGACGCCGAGCCTAGCTTCGGGAAACTTCGCTAGCTAGCTTAGACTTTTGGCGGGAACCCCTCCCCCCACCATCCTACCACGCATGCTCAGGGTTCCCGCTCGTCGCTTACCTCAGTTCTTCTTCGACCGCTTAGCTGTTAGCCTCGCGGGAGACTTCGGCAGATATATATATATCTGTGAGATAAGAAGAATAGTTGTATTTAGTTAGCTTAGGCTTGTTCGTTCTACTTAGTTGTTAGTTTCTTGTTATATAAAAAAAAATAATAATAATAATAATAAATATAGATATAGTACTAGGTTTTAAGATAGGAGCGGTTCGCCATCTTATGGCTCAAACCGCGCTTTTTAAGCTGTGCACGTGGTGTAGGGCGAAGATAGCCCTTACCGATGGACACTCGTTCTGCCTGATTTGTCTGGGTGAGTCCCACATAGTGGAATCCTGCACGCATTGTATGCGTTTCTCCCGACAAACGAGGCGAAATAGAGCGGACCGTCTCCGCAGCTTATTGTGGAGCAAGGCCCTCTCCGCAGTAGACCGGCCCCGTCCATTAACGCTGCAAGCGGCGGCTTCAGCTTCTGGAGAGCGTATGATTCGCTCAAACCCAGCATCTCCGGGCTCTCCCCCTTTGGGGACCGCAGCTCAGGCAACGATTACGGGCGCCTCCCCGCCTTCTTCTCCGCAAGTCAAGCGGGTAAAAAAATCGAAGCCAGTTAAGAAGTCGGTACCGAAGAAAAAGTCTTCGGCTTCGAAGAAATCGGCATCGCTTCCATCTACGATGCCGTCTACAACATCGCGGAAAGTCGTAGCCTTAGTCCACAAGGCGCCTTCGGTACCGACAGAACTTTCGACGTCGAGGCATCGTACCCTCTCGCCTGCGTCGACTTCGCATTCGTCTCAGCGTGCCAAGTCCCCACCTTCGACTTCGATACCGAGGAGGCAATCACCCTCTCCGCTGCGTACTCCACTGACACCGAAAGAGTTACCTGAACGCTCTTTGCCGTCACCGGGCCCGATAGAGATTACATCGGATATGGAAGATGTGGTCCCGATGCCGATGGAACCACCAACGTCGGCCCAGCGACCAAAGGATCTGCGGCATTGATGTCGGCCTCGGGATCGAGTTTCAGTATCCCAATCTCGGTCTCGTTCGCGATCTCGGTCGCGAGATTGGGATGTTTATTCTGAACATTCCCATTATTCGGATCGAAGTCGATACCGCTTCGACCCTTATACAGGGCGCCGAATCAATGCAGAACAAGCACCACCGCCTGTACCGCCGCGCCGAACGACTTCACTCTCCGAATCATCGACTCGGCATCGACGAACATCATCGACTCGACATCGAGAGCGTCCGCTCACCGCGACTATGACAGCATCTCGACGTCGAGAACCATCACCACCTCGACATCGAGAACCGTTAGCGCCTCGGCATCGAGAGCCTTCAAAATCATTTGAAGAATACGCTTCCGACACTTCATCGGCACCGTCACCCCGCCCCTCCGAGCCTTCACCGTCTGACGATGTCGGTACCGGTGATAGAGCTTCGCCAACTATGGAGATGGGCAGCTTTTCGGACCAAATGATGCGGCTAGCCCAATCCTTGGGGATCGAGTGCCAACAGCAGGTGGAGGAGGAGGACGATGATGGCTTATACGATGTCATGTATACAGACCCATCGCCTCAATTGACCTTGCCCATGATAAAGGTGCTATTAAAGACAGTCAAACAATCGTGGCAGAACCCAGCAACAATTGGCCCTATCTCAAAACGCCTGGATGCAATTTACAAGGTCAAGGAGACGCAAGCACCCTTCCTTTTTCAGCATCCCAAACCTAATTCTGTGGTGGTGGAGGCTGCTCAGGGCAAATCAGGGAGAACACACTCGGCGCCTACCGATAAGGAGGGTCGAAAACTCGACTCCTACGGCAGGCGTATCTACTCGTCTTCATCTCTGGGCATAAAAATCACTAATTATATGGCCCTAATGGCACGCTATCAGTTGTTCCTTTGGGAAAAAATTTCATCGTTGACGGACTATCTTCCTGAGGATCAACGTGAACTGGCGAGGGTTTTTCAGGCGGAAGCGCTGAGACTGTCAAAGCAAGAGCTGACAACAGCCCGCCATCTAACTGATGCAGTATCTAAGGCAATGGTTGGTGCGGTCGCTTTGCGTCGCCACGCTTGGCTGCGCTCAGCGTCGCTTCCACAAGAAACTAAAAACAAAATTGAGGATCTCCCCTTTGACGGGGAAGGCCTGTTTAATACGGAAACAGATACCGCAATGGATACCCTCCATAAGGCCAGGATGACGGCCCGGAAAATGGGTTTTTCACAACCACAACAACACTATCGCCCACGTAGGTGGTATAGGCCGCTCCCATACCAGCCTAGAGGACAGCAGGATCGTTCGCAACGCTCCCAACCCCCTACTGGTCAGCAATCTTACCAACAACGCAAGTCAACCCCGCGTTATCAGCAGCGTGGTAAGCAGGCCCAGCCCAATAAGCGGCGCCTTTGACTTGCCTCCGCCCCTATTCAGCCACACGACGCAACATCTACGGCCATTTCTGCAAGCGTGGAGATCCATCACCTCAGACGCTTGGGTCCTCAATATTATCGCAGAAGGTTACAAAATAGAATTCGAAGTCCCTCCTCCGATTGGCACCGTACTAATCACGCCCCCTTCTCTGACGTTGTCACAGGAGACCTCCGTGCTTCTTCAAAAAGGAGCTATCACGAGAGTACGTCCACACGAGATTCAAAGGGGTTTCTATTCCCGTTATTTTACAGTTCCAAAACGGGACGGGGGACTTCGTCCTATTATGGATCTCAGAGGGCTGAACAAGTTCATACGACCCAAAAAATTCCGTATGGTTACTTTGGCAGCGGTCCTACCAATGTTAAAAAGAGGCAGATGGTTCACATTGATAGACTTAAAAGATGCGTATTTCCACATCGCGATTCATCCATCGCACCGACCCTATCTGCGTTTCATCATTGGTCACCGTGCGTACCAATTCGCCGTCCTCCCATTCGGCCTAAAATCTGCGCCAAGAGTGTTCACCAAGTGTATGTCGGCAGTATGTGCGCATCTCAGATCAAACAACATCGACGTTTTTCCTTACCTGGACGATTGGTTGATCGTTTCCCAATCCAGAGAACAGGCGCTGGTCGACGTCCACGAGGTCATCTCTCTTCTGTCGTCGCTTGGGCTGCAAATAAATTACGAAAAATCCGTCATACAACCATCACAGCGAATACAGTTTATAGGGGTTATCCTCGACTCTACCACAGGCAGAGCATTCCTTCCAGTAGACAGGATACAAATCCTGCAACAATTGTCGTTGAGACTACAACACGAGCAGCGAGTCTCTGCATTCCTAATTCTGAGACTGCTGGGATTAATGGCAGCAGCCGTATTCGTCGTCCGTTGGGCACGTCTGCGAATGCGTCCCCTTCAGATATTCCTTCTCCAAGAGTACTCACCCACGCAAAATCCACACAAAATAATACTTACCGTACCGCGATCTGTCCAAAAATCCCTCGGATGGTGGTCAACCCGGATCAGTCTTGCTCAAGGAATGCCTTTTATAACAAGGGGCCCCTCTCGCATAGTAACAACGGACGCGTCTATGGACGGATGGGGAGCTCACCTCGGCGACCTGACAACACAAGGAAAATGTTCACGTTCAGAGACGAGGCTACATATCAATATGTTAGAGCTGCTGGCTGTCAAGAAGGCTCTTCTAGCCTTTCGTCCGCATCTTCAAGGGCACCATGTCCGGATACTGTCCGACAATACCACAGTAGTGTGGTATCTCAACAAGGAGGGAGGTACGCGATCTCCCCGACTCCTGCAGCTTGCAATGAACATTATAGATTGGGCCATTTCCCACGATATGCTACTATCTGCTCTGCATATTGCAGGCAAGCAAAATGTCAAGGCCGACGACCTAAGCAGGTCGTTCACGGACACGCACGAGTGGGAACTCTCCCCAAGCGTACTGTGCCATCTATTTGCTCGTTGGGGACACCCAGACATCGATCTTTTTGCGACAGCTGCCAACGCAGTGTGCCCTGCGTATTGCTCCAGAGCAGGCATAGGGAACGCGTCACTCGGGGATGCCCTCCAATGGGACTGGTCGAACGGTTTTCTGTACATGTTCCCTCCATTCCCGCTAATTGCCAAGGTGGTGACACAGGTTCAACGCAGCAACTCAGACGCGATTATGATCGCGCCGTGGTGGCCAAGGCAACCTTGGTTCACGTCGCTACTCAGACTGACACGCTCGGAAATTTGGCACCTACCTTATACACACAACCTTCTCTCTCGGGAGAAGGGGAGCATTCTGCACCCGGATATCCAGACCTTACACCTCACAGCCTGGCGCATCCGACCTCGTGGCAACATTTTTCTTTCTCAGACGGAGTTCGGTCCATCCTAGAGGCCTCCCGTAAGCCTTCCACGCGACTTTCATATAATAAAAAGTGGAAGCGTTTTCAGGATTACGCGGCCCTCAACGCGTTTGATTGTTCTACATCTGGCATGCCTGACATTATCTCGTTTCTTCACTCCTTGCATGTAGCAGGACTAAAGCCGGCGTCTATTCGTGTTTACCTGTCTGCAATTGCGGCCAACCATGGTTTGATTGACGGGTTTTCTGTTTTCACCCACCCGCTTGCAAGAGCCTTTTTGAGAGGGTTGCATAATTTGTTTCCAACTATTCGTCCAATAGTACCGCAGTGGAGCCTCTCGGTGGTTCTTGGCAGTCCTTACTTCAAAACCATTTGAGCCTTTAGCTACAATAGACCTTCGTTTGTTAACGTTTAAAACAGTTTTTTTAGTGGCAGTCACATCTGCAAGGCGAGTATCAGAGTTGGCAGCACTGCTAGTGGACCCTCCATACCTACAGTTTTTTAGGGACAAGGTAGTGATGCGCCCAGACCCCACGTTCATTCCTAAAGTTTCCTCCTCTTTCCACGTGAGTCAAGATATTGTTCTGCCTACGTTCTTCGAACCGTCATCAGACCCTTTGTCTTCAACCTTACATGCCCTGGATGTTCGGAGAACATTGGCCTTCTATAAGTCAAGAACTGAACAAGTTCGCAAATCTCGCAAATTGTTTGTCTGCTATGGTGGCAAGAATAAGGGATTGGCGGTGTCGCCGCAGCGCATCTCAAAATGGGTTGTTCAAACCATTGTCCTGGCCTACCAAATTGTCAAAAAGGAACCACCTTTTTACCTAACAGCGCATTCTGTCAGAGCACAGGCAACCTCTTCGGCTCTGCTCCAAGGGGCTTCTCTTTCTGACCTTTGCAAGGCAGCTACCTGGACTAATGCTTCCACCTTCGTAAAGCATTATCGTCTAGATGTAAGAGCGAGACGGGACTCCTCGTTTGGAAGAGCGGTCCTCTCCTCGATCTGCCAATAACCAAGCAGCATGCCTACCCACCACCGGTAAGTTTTTGCTTATTATTCGCCCATATGTGTGATGCACAGAGACCACGAAGAAGAAATGCAGGTTGCTTACCTGTAACTGTAGTTCTTCGAGTGGTCATCTGTGCAGTCACACAACCCACCCACCATCCCCTCTTGGCATCGCTGTTGTGATGGTCAAGTTGTTCGAGCATGCTCGTTTAATAAAAACACTGTACCTTAGTCGCGAGGCCAAGCGGTCTCAGGGAACTGAGGTAAGCGACGAGCGGGAACCCTGAGCATGCGCGGTAGGATGGTGGGGGGAGGGGTTCCCGCCAAAAGTCTAAGCTAGCTAGCGAAGTTTCCCGAAGCTAGGCTCGGCGTCGGCGCGAGCCCATATGTGTGACTGCACAGATGACCACTCGAAGAACTACAGTTACAGGTAAGCAACCTGCATTTCCCGATGTGTAAAATGGGAATGATATTGACTTGCCTCCCAGGTTGCTGAGGATAAATGAACTGAGGTTGCTAAAGTGTGTTGCATAGTTAAAGCACTATTATATATGATAAATAACAACCCAGCTCAATGGATCAAGCAAATGAGCTGTGCTGCATAGGAAGGCCAGAAGCACCCTGCAGGGTCACCTGCCAGACTGACCCCTGGGAAAAGGCCTTCCCAACCTCAAATATGTCAGTCAGGGATGTTATTCTAATGCCTCTAAAATGCTACATTCTTGGATTGGTGTTTTTTTGAAAAACCCATTTCCTTACAGGACCAAATGTGCTCAGCCCATCATAAATCACCCTCTGCTAATTTACACTCGCTCTTCTGTGCTTTAACTGCAGGGCATGACACTTCTTTGTAGTGTAAGGAATGTGGTTTGAATTACTGCTCCAGGATTAGGCATCCAAGATTTGGAGCTTGTGTGTGGGTCTCTCCCTTGAGGGGAGATCTGTCCAGGAGAGAAAAAGTATGAGTTGCATCAAATTGTTTGGGTTATTTATTATTAAAACATTTATATCCCGCCCTATATCACAAGGATTTCAGGGAGGGTTAGGGAGGGGGCGAAACGCTTCACAGCATTTTGACACGCTTCCTCGTTGGAAAGTGGCAGTGTGTTAAATTGCATGGTCGCCCTTGCTGTTGCCCTCAGCCAAGAGCTGAAGTTAACCACAGGCAGGTATCCTGAGAGCGATGGGCTTCCCTAGCCGATAAAGATACTGTTTGCACCACTACCTGTGGTGCAAACAGGTAGATCTATCTAACTGGCAACCACATATTGCAGCTATGGGTGTAGGATTGATACTTTCTCAATCTTGCTCTTTGGGAAAACGGGCTTTCACACACATGTTGAAATACGTTTGCCACTGAACTATGGCCTCTTCCTAAAACAGCCTATGTTCCTTTCATCAGTATCTCCTTTCAGTGTTTGCTCTTTATTACTTTTTTTTATATAGATAGTACCATCACTATATAGAATGCTCCATAGTTGCTTAAGTCTCCCCAAAATAAACCCACCTCCAGGTTGCTGCCCCTAGGACCAAACAATCTGAATATCAGCAATGAGGGAAATAACAGAGGGAAATGTTAGGAATATGCTTCGATGTGGGCAGTGTAACTGGATTAAGAGTTCAAGGGGTGGGGGTCAGAAAAACTAAACCAAGGGCAAACAGACAAGGGAGAATTTTGGGGTGAGAGGGGTTCAGGAAGAGCAGGGGAAAGAAAATAGGAGAAGGCACGGACACAATGGCCTGGCTCGCACGACACGCCAGGCTCACTGTGGGCTATTTAATCATCAACACACTGAAAATGCAGCCTCCAACTGGGTGTTGGGAGGGTGTTCCATACCCTTGGTGCCCCAACAGAGAAGACCTCCCCTGCCACACTTCTGATGATGGAGGGAGACATTGAAAGGCCTCTGGAGCTCATGACGTTGCTCAGGCAGCTTCGTCGATGGTTATTAGCCTGGCCTCAGGCCCATTAAGGCTTTAAAGGTGAAAAACAGAAGTTTGAATTGGGCCTGGAACCAAATTGAAGATGGTGTAGTACCAAAGATACGTGCTCTTACGTTGGGGTTTTAGATAGCACCTGTGTTTGAGAAGGAAGCTCTCAGCTAAACAAGTCCTTGGATCTGTGATTGTATGTCTTTAGTGAAAACACTCCTCTTTTGTTTTCTTTAATTAAAGCCTTGAGAATCAGCATGTTTCAGATGTCACAACCACCGAATGGTTGATGTTAAAAAATTAATTATAGTCAATGAATCAGTATACGTAGAACAACAGAATCCCCACCCCCCACCCCCGGCTCAGTGCAAGGAACCTAGTTGTTTAAGCCTTGGTCCACCTAATGTGTAAATTAGCCTATGGAGGGCTTTGCCACAGGATTTTGCTGTGATGATCAGTAGCAGAAGTGGCCTTAAGCAAATGATGAGATAAAACTATCCCTGAAGCCATCAGCAGTTAGGATTTGTGATAGAGGCGGACAGATCCTCTATCCTCCCCTCACCCCCAAGTAGGAGTAGTAATGTTTAGCATTTTTTATAGCACATTGTAGTGTTCAAAGGGCTTTCTGTCCATGGCTGAGAGGGAACGGCTTACCGAAGGCCACCATGTGAGCTCATAGCAGATGTGAGATTCAAGCCTGGGTCCTTCTGATTTGTAGCGCTATCTCTATCTGCCTCACCAGTTCTCCACGGAAGGTAGCTTCCAGTGTGTTGAATCATTTATGAGGGATGTTTAATTTCTTTGTGTGTCTGTTTGCAGGCTCCACCGGGCCCAGTGTGCAATTAAACAGACTCAGGTAACTGTTCAGAAAATAGGAAGGGAGATTGAAGAGAAACTGAGGCTTACATCGACAAGCAATGAACTGGTAGGTCTCAGAGTTGTTTGTTTGTTTGTCTACTTTGCACGAATGTCATGAGGAAACGTTATGGGGCGTGTGGAGGCTTCTTTCAGAAATGAGTTCATACAATTGGGGAGATTTCAAAGCACGAAGTAGACCTCTTGTTGGAGTTGTGTCAGCAGTTACTAGGGGAGGTTGAAACATCTGTGCGTGCCCTGCCCTGCCCTGCCTTCCATGTGCCTGTATCTCTGCCTCTGCAGGAGTGACTTGGTGGGCAGGACCCTTCAGCCATGTGGCCCCTTTTAAAAAATTTGATTTCAATATTATTATTTTGACCTTGTTAACACTTAGGGAGGCACAGTATGAGAAAAATTTGAGATTCTTGGCTTGAGCAAGGGTGAATATGCAAAGCTACGGACTTACAGCCCCCAAAATTCAGGAATATATCAGAAGCTGGAAACAGGAGCAGGAAAGGTGATAGGTAATGTAGGTTATAGAAAAACAAGACACTGAAACAGGTTTCCAAAACTTTGCACAGCAACTCAGGGCGTTTTTTTAAAAAAAAACAGGGCTTGATCTGTGGAGGGAATTTGGGAGGAACGGAATACATGATAGATCATGTTATCTTCAACTTTTCCCTTATCTGCTGGGATGTTTGATCTGCGATGATGAGTTTCACATGTAGGAGAGAATGTTTGGTGTCTTTGTGTAATAATTGCAACTATATGGACTTGTTCAAACACTGTCACTCTTGCATGTAACACAAGTTCCTTTTTTATTATGAAATGGAAATATTTATCTGGAAAGTCCAACATCTTGATGTATTGGATTAAACCTAAATTGCTGAGAAGGAAAAAGCGAATTAATAGGCCTCCTAATGCTCTGCAGTTATAAAGCATCAACGTTGGCTCTGTAGCGAACGAGCAAAAAGTCGCTGCCAGGAAAAACAAGCTCTTGCAGATTGGGATTAATGAGCTACCAGTGGAAAGTGTGGTGAACCTTGTAATTGTTTGGTCTGAGTGTAATAGCTGAGCTCTGTGACACTCCAACCTTCTGAGGATGAGCAAAATGCATGTAATGATTTCTTGGGCACCGAGACAAACATTTTAATTATCAGCTTAGGCTCAGTTTTTTTTTATGGGCTCGGAACAAAGCAAAGTATTGGCACCAGCTAATGTCAAAAGGCTCAGCTTGGTTTAAAATTGAGACCTGTAATAGCTAGTGACTTAATTTGGAAATTTATATTGGCACAGCCTGGCAGGCATCTGGTGCCTCGTATCAATAATCAAAAAAGCCAGTCTCCTTGTGTCTCATTCTCTTCATGACGTTACGTTGGGTCCCGAGTGAGGAGTCGAACATTTTATTTCAGTGAGGTCCTCCAGGTTTGAAAGGCTTGATATGAATTGGAAAACTGAGGTCCTCCCATAAAGCTGGCTGTCAGTGATGAGGAACATCAGGAGTTGTTCCGCTATCTCTTTAGCCAGAGGATTACTATACCGTTGCATGCCTCTTTCAGCACTGAACTAATTTTCTTCCTTCAGCTCTGCGTTGAGGCAATACCCAAGTTTTCTCCATGGAGTTCACATACAAGTTAGAAATAGAATATAGATAGATAATTCATATTCTCCCATAAGCCCTTAAGTCAAACGTACAAATAATATGGCATGGTGCATTTCATGTTACCTCTTTAAAGAATTCTTTGCAATGTTCACTGTAACCCCCAAAGTAAAACAAATCCCACCACCTTCTGTTAGCTTGTGAGCTGCTCGGAATGGAAATACGTCTAGCATCTTGCCTCTTGTACAAGCAGAGGGGTGGGGGAAGAATATTGATAGCTTTATTTCAGAAGAGGTTCACAAACTGCAGAAGCCCTGTTCTTTGCCCGGTCTTTACTGGATGAAAACATAGCTGCAGGTTGTTGCAAAGTAAGCAAAGAGGGAAAATAAAGCAAGTTATCTCAGACTTTGTCCGTGAATGTTTTGTCATCAAAGCGAGTGTCTGCTGGGCAAATTAAAAATATAAATAAGGAATGAATAAAGATAGCTGGTGTCATGGGGGAGTTCCTAAATTGTAGTTCTGGGCGGCGCGACAACTTCAGCATTGGCTGCACTGAGCTCTTTTGTGGGGAGCCCTGTGATTTGGCTCATCTTACTGAGGTTCCCAGTGTAGCCCTTTCAGTGACAGCATTACTCTTATTTACGTGTTAAATTTATATCCTACTTTTCCATGTGGAATGGCTAAGGCAGTGTCCAATAAACTATATCGTAAGCCATTTAAGCAATCACAGTATAAAAGCCCCAAACAACAGCCAGTTAAAAATGTTAAGCTGAAAATTAAAATATAGAGCAGCAGAGCTTGTTTAAATAAAATGGTTTTTTTCCCTGCTGGGGGAATGACATCAAAGAGGGGCAAGTTAGGCCTCCCTTGGAAGGGAGTTCCAGTGTCTCTGGGCACAGCCGCTGGCAAGGCGCGCTCGTGAATTCCCACCAGACACGCGTCAGTTTAGACGGACAGGAGATGTACGTCGAGAACCTCCCTGTGTTGTCCTCTAACGCAACTGTGGAGACTATCCTTGATGACAATGCACCGCAGGAGTCTCTCCTGCTCTCAAGCCATGGCATGTTATCGTCCAAGTCCAGTCAACTCTGGTTCTGCATGGTGCCGCATGAGCACTCCTAATTACGATAGATGTGCTATGACCTTTTAACAAATTGCTTGTACAACCCTCAGCTTTTCTAAGGCTGCGCTATCGTGTTTGGTGCAATACTTCAGCCGGAAGTGTCCATGTATCTACTGAGCAAGTCTCTTTACTACTTTCTCTTTGCTAGAAAAAAGAGAGTGAGTGTTTACAGCTAAAGATTTTGGTGCTTCGGAATGAGCTAGAGAGGCAGAAAAAAGCCCTGGGCCGAGAGGTGGCCTTATTACATAAGGAACAAAGTGTGCTACTTGACAAAGGTGAGTGCAAACGGCAAGCAGCTGGTCCTGGAAGGATGAGCAGTCTCGAGAATAGCTCAGTCCCTTCCTGGGTGATGAATTGCCGAGACTGAGGAGCTGGACGAGGGCCAGCGGGTTTGCAGGACCAGGTGGATCCCTCTTGGCCCCTTGTTTTATTGGATGCTTGCGAAATGAGTAGCTGCGGTACCAGCCTCTGGCCATCTCCTGTGGTAGAACTGCAGCACAGTGGAGAGCAGGCCTGTGGCTACCTCCTCTGGCAAGCTATCATGGTGGTGCAGAGAGTTCTCAGTGAGATACCCAGCACCTTACTCCCGTGCCTTTAATGTACTCAAATGTTGTCCTCCACAAGGTCCCCTGTTGTTTTCTGAGCTCTGAAGGGGGATAAAGTCCAAAAGCCCAACTTGTACTGCAACAACGGTGCAATAATGAGGGATGCTCCAAGAAATAGAAAAAAGCCTCTGCGGTGCATAAGAACTGGGAGGTCTTGGGTTCAAATTCTTGATCAGCTGTGTATTTGTGCTCTACAAGTTCCTTTTCCCACTATCTCTTTGACGGTTGTGAGATATGAAACTGTAAAGGGTGCTTTGAAATTATCCCTCATAGTGCCGCTTTCTTAGGAAATACTCCAAAAACAGTGGGCAGTATCTAGTGCTGCTGCATCGCTAGCCTAAGCCAATGCTAGCGCAGTACCGTTAGCCCTTGCGAAGCAGAGGGAACACAGGAAGCGTCACACCGCTGGTCCATCTAGCCCAGCATTGTCAACACTGATTGGCAGTACCTCTCCAAAGGTTTCAGGCAGGAGTTTTTTTCCCAGCCCTATCTGAAGACGCCAGGACTGACCTTCTGCATGCAAAGCCTGGGCTCAACCACTGAATGTCCTTTGAGTAGCCGGCGCTAACGACAGTGCACCAGTATGGGTTTACGCGAATGCAAGGTCGTGATTGCTGGCATTGTGACAACGTTGTATGCTACCCAGTGTTGCGGTGGCATGAAGAATAGTCATAAATAGGTTCTTCCTCAAATGTCTTTGGTAGGAAATGTTTTTGAAGAAGAATATCAGAAGCTCCGACTGGACAAAGAACCCCTGCAAGAGCTGAGGAAAGAATGCACTGCTAAGAGGTAAAAGCAGTCTCAGTCTTTTTTAAAATTTATTTATTGACTGCATTTCTATACCGCCCAATAGCCGAAGCTCCCTGGGCGGTTTAGAAAAATCAAAACCATAAAAACCATTCAAAATATAAAACGACAGTATAAAAACATAATTTAAAATACAGTATCAAAGCACAACCAGGATTAAAAAAAAACCCAAGCAGCCATGCAGAAATTGATCGGGATTTAAAATACAAATTTAAACAGCAAGGTTAAAAATCAAACTGAAGAACTGAAAATACTGAGAAAATAAAAAGATCTTCACCTGGCATTGAAAGGAGTATAATGTAGGTGCCAGGCAAACCTCCCTGGGGAGCTCATTCCACAGCAGAGAAGGTCCTCCTCCTGGTAGCCACCTGTCTCACTTCCTTTGCCAGGGGCTCATGGAGAAGGACCCCTGAGGATGATCTTAGGGTCCGGGCAGGTACATATGGGAGGAAGCGTTCCTTCAGATAACCTGGCCCCAAGCCGTTCAGGTTTTTCAAACGTAGCCAAGTCAGATTAGTTGGGAGTCGTGAAAGGGTGACTTGTTTACTCTTTCAATATAGACTTAATGGCTAAGGGCCCGGGGTCGGCACCTGGCATCCTTGGGCAGCTTCCAGTGCCCATTGCTGAAGTCTGTCCTGCCCCAACGTTCCAGGCAGTGCCAGAGAGCTGGATTGAGCCAACCTTTTAATTTCCCTCAGTAGCCCTGATCTAGTGTCACTCTGAGGCATTGTGGGAAATGCAAAAGGTCGCTAGATATGGCTGCCCAGTGCTGCTTGAAGGGCCACCACCACCACAGCCAGGTAAACTCTTCAGCGCCTATGCATCAAGGAGGTAGTTCATTAGAGGTCACTTTGTCCAGGGTCCCCACAAACTTAAGAGCTGGTCCCTGAAGTGTTCTAATTGGCACTAGTATGGTACCAAGGAGTAGACATCGTTACGAATTAAGAAGTGTGAATCCATGATTAATGGTGAGTGGAGGGCGGAGGGCAGGTGAGATGGCAGGTTTACTATTCCTCTGTTTTTTCATCAGTCTTTCTTGTGCACCCCAGCAATCCTCTGTGGTTGAATTCTCACGAAAGTGACTGACAGAGGAACCCAGTGTTAGCTGCCTTCACTGACCCAGACTCTTTCTGACCGCTGTGTGGCCACTTGGGGTTATGTCTGTCCTTTTCTCTGTGAGCCAGTTCCCTGGAGGCAAATTGCAGAAGGAATCCAAATCGGGAATCCAGCCTGCTCAGTAGAGAACTCCCCAGGCCTAGTGACTCTGGTCTGAGTGGATGCCACTGCTGCAAACTCATTCAGCCCGGAGCCCCCTTTGTCGAGTGAGTCTTCAGCAACAGCGAGTCCTTCTGCCTTCTTCTACGCGAAAGCTAGCCAACAGCAAGGGGGCCTTGAGTGCCTGGCAAATGTGACTGACATTACTTTTGTTCTAATCATGATGCAATTGAATTACATGGAATGTGTATGCTTCATTAAGGTTTTCTTTTTAGCCATGTGTACACTGCATTATATTCTAGCGGTATTGTCCCCATTAAAAATAATTTAAACTCATATTACTTTCATGTGGGGAGAAATGTCTGGGAATAATGGGTGTTGACAGTTCGTTCAGGCAGTCATCATTGGGTAATTGACTGTTTTAGTTTCTGTCTTCCCCAGAGAGCAATTCTTGAAGACCAATGCACAGCTGACCATCAGATGCAGGCAATTACTTTCAGAGCTTTCCTATATTTACCCTATTGATTTGGTGAGTTTCCGATTCTCTTGCCATACGAGCTCCAGGAACTTTAGTCAGGATATGATTTACATTTGAGGAAAAGTATGAAAGTTACTTGTTCTGAATGTCAAATTAATGTTTACGGACAAAACAATAAGCGGGTGGGTGGGTGGCAGGAAATTTGGCTAGCCCTGGGGAGAGTGGCAGCTCCACTCAGCACTAGCTGAGTCTGTGGCTTTGCGCAGGGCGTATCGTCTCCATGGGGGCGCTGTGCACCATAGGAATTTGTTCCTCTGGCCGGTGGGAAGCCACTGTTCCCACCACCGGGGCATCCCCGCTGTTATCTCCAACTGAGGTCATAGATAATGGCACGGATTCTTCCCAGGGGTGGGGCTTGGAGGCAAGGATAGTAATTGTAGAGTCATCTGTAAAAGAAATGAAGACAGCTGGCAAAATGCAGCGGGGCAGTCTGCTGTCAAAACCAGGACTATAACAGTGAAACATGGGTTTTGATTTTTATTTCCTGACTAGCTTTCCTACTAAACATCCATGGCACATGTTCAAAGACTTGTCTATTTCCATTACATGTTACATTTTTGAGTCTGTTGTTTACAATTTAGGTTTTTATTCTCAAATGGCTCTGATCCAACCTCACTTTCTGCTATTAAATCCACAGAATGATCAAAAGGATTATTTTATTTGTGGAGTCAAGTTGCCCAATTCTGAAGACTTTCAAGGTAATTGGGCATTTACCTGCTCATTTTTGGTATCTAATTGCACTGTGCAAATATGCCAATGGATTACCCCACACGACAAAATCAGCTGAACAAAATGCTGAAGTTTCTGATGGGAGTTTTCAAACAACCGTTCCCTAACAGATTTGTATGAATAGTCACTTTTAAAGAAAAATAATAAATAATAAAGTAATAATATTCATTGCAATAATTAGCCGATTTTTGCAACTCCACCAATGTTATTAGTCCACAACATTAAGAAATTCATCCTAGCTTAGCTGTCTGTATATTCTTTGTTAGTTATGATCCCAGGAAAAAAAGCAATTGTAATAAAACTATTTTTCTTCCTCATCACCTAGATATAATTTTCATTTTCTACAGTATAGTATTAGTATCTGTCTGTCTAGCTGAATTCTGAGTTGGTTATGAAGTTTGTCATGTCCAATTCATCATTTTGGGGTTCTATATTGATCCAAGTGCTTAAAGAACTTACCTATTTTTATATCTTGCTTAACTTTGCACCAATCCTGTAAGAAACACCTATTATTTGTATTTATTTTTTAAAAATTCTTTAGGCCACCTTTAAGGGAACAAAATCCACTCAAGCTGGCATAGAAGATGATAAACAATAGGACACTATGATAAGCAATACAACACTATCACCTGGTTCAAACACAATGTTAACCCATGGTTTATTTAACCCATGGATTGCTGAAATCTGGGTTCTCATGATGTGCAAACACAGCAGTACCAACAAATCAAAAGTTTATTAATCATGAACAGCCCAGAAAGAAAATGCTTGGTTTGTTATTGCGTTGTGAACTCTGATTGTTGTTACCTGCGAACCCAGAATAATGGGTTGGTTATGGGTTGCTTTAGCCACTCCATGTGCCAGTACTACAGCACCACAAAGACATTTGGGATACAGAGAGGGAACAGGTGAAGGAGGAGAGAAACAACCTAGGGATTGAGGGCAACAAACCACGGGTTAAATAAACCAAGGGTTAGTTTTATATGTGAGCCAAGTCTAAGGTGCATATTAAGACACTATGATACACAATACTAAACAATAGCTTTTCAAAGCAGGAACCGGAAGAATGTAGCCCATAGCTATTTTTTTTTAAAAAAAACCATTTCCTAATCTGTTCACTTCGGTCACTAAAGCACCCAGAATCCTTTGTTCATCCTTTGTTCATGCAGTCCCTTTTTAAAGAATTGACCAGTTGGTTGCTCTCTTGGGCAGCCCATATCTTGGTAGGTTCTCTGAAATGATCAGGTGATGCTGTTTTCACATATGTATTTATGAACTTGCCCCGAGGAAGGTGAGATGCTAATGGACACACAGATATAGCTGTCTAAATAGCAGAAATTGCATTATACCTATAAGTTTCTATCTCTGTCCTAGTGCTTCCCTTGTGTTGTCTCTGTAAATCTGAAGAACTGTAACTGCCCATTTCTTAAGCTGTCACTATTTGATAGTACCTATAATGTAATTACTGTTCGTGGCAAACTTGTCACATGGCATTAGGTTTGCTGCTTCACTGCATAGCTGAACATTGAAGGGTGAAAATGAAATAGCCAGACTGCACTGAGAGAAAGTGGCTTTCATCTGATTTCTTGGAAGTTAAAGCAGACAGGTTGTAGAAAATTAGATTTGGACAGGAGAGGATGGGGTTCATCCATGACACCAAAATACTTAGCTGTAATGACATACATGGTGTTTGCTTCTATCACCCTGCCACACTTTAGAGCAAAGCATTTTTTTAAAAAAAATAAAATAACAGGAGTAACTTTGTCTCCTCTTACTCAAAGCTTGGCACAAATTCATGGAAGACACGGCTGTGACAGATCCTGTTATTCCTTGTTTTAAAGCTTTCTTCAGAATTTTATTTTTCTTTACACAAAAACCAAATGCGTGGAAGATGAGAATGACAGTGAGCCAAGCTGGTTCGCTTATGTGCCCTAATGAGAGGGGTGGGAGAACAGCAAAGATGAGAGGTGGAGGGAGGCAGCCTCCCAGATATGTGAGCTGAGGGAAATCATTCTAGAGTAGTACAAATGCAAAGGATTGGGTGAGAGGGAGGTCTGTGGGTTGGCGGGGGGGATGCTTAAGCCGGGAAAGGGTAGAGCTTCCTTCCACTTTGGCAAGAGATATGCTGGAAAGGACGAAGTAGGGAAAGGCTGGGTCTGGTGATTGCTGCATGGAATTGAGGGCCGGGTAGGTGGGGAGGGTATGGAATGTGACAAAACATTCATTCATCCCTTCACCTTTCAACTCAGTTTTATTCTATCAGTTGGATTACTCTGTTTTGTTAACCTAATTTATTTATTTATTTTTTTAAAAACCCAAAAAGAGACGGAGGGCTTCAAAAATAAGAAATAGCCAGCTCAAAGCACGATGAGCTGCTCTTATCGTTTACATTGGGTCACATGACTGTGTCTTTGTTCTCCCTTACAGCAAAGGACGACGGCAGTATTGCTGTCGCGCTGGGCTACACTGCTCACTTGGTCTCCATGATTTCCTTCTTCCTCCAAGTGCCACTCAGGTATCCAATAATTCACAAGGGTTCCAGGTCTGCAATCAAAGATAATATTAACGATAAGCTGACTGAAAAAGAGAGAGAGTAAGTTTGTATTTTTAACTTGGGGTGGGGTGGGGTGGGGCGGGTGCCCATTCTCAAAGAGTAACTTGTTTTTCACAAGCAATCTGATGTACTTCATAGTCTCTCTCCAACATTGTGGGTGGGGGTCTCACGTTGCTTTTGTCTCTAGTGAGGTGTTGAAATCCAAAAATACGAGAATCCAGGTTTACTTTGAACATACATTGAAGCCACTTCCTTAAAGTATGTTTATCTTGGTCATTTGAGCTATTTAGGGTATATGCAAGCAACCTCTTGCACCAGACTGCTTAAGTTTGAAGAATGAGTCTGTATCCTTTGACTGGACCAATCTGGGTTCCAGTTCCAGGGTTCTTGTGAGGGTCAAACAGGATACCTCCACTGAGTTCCTTAGAGGAACGTCAGATACTAATTGGATCCTGTGATTGAGAGTTAGTGTGGTATAGTGGTTAGAATATTAGTCTAGTACTTGGGAGAACTGGGTTCTCGTCCCCACTTGATCATGAAGCTCACTGGGTGACTTTGGGCCAGTCACTGACTCTCAGCCTAACCTACCTCACATGGTTGATGTGAGGATAAAATGAGCCTAAAGTAGGAATGACCATTGCCAGGAAATCTAGGCTTTTTTGGACTTGCCGGATTTCCA
The DNA here is from genome assembly GCA_029215795.1 of Anniella stebbinsi. Classification (NCBI taxonomy): domain Eukaryota; kingdom Metazoa; phylum Chordata; class Lepidosauria; order Squamata; family Anniellidae; genus Anniella; species Anniella stebbinsi. The sequence goes on from JARDYH010000001.1 coordinate 39,814,809, forward strand.
TGGCGCCCCTGGCTCAGCTTGCATATTCAAGCTGGACTGCAGTCCCCCCCCAAAAAAAATCAGGGAACTTTTGAGGGGTATTTTATTTTTCTACATAGAAATTCGTAGCTGCAAATTTCACAAATATCTATTTGCGCAAATTGTGTCCCTATTGCCTAATTTGTGCAAATTTTAGCTGCGATTTGTGCAAAATTCTATTTATATATTTTTTTAATCCCTGGAAAAGCCACAAGCTGGCTTGACTCAATGTAGATGAAATTGGGCCAGCTCACGTGGAAACGAGATGAAGTCTGAGGGGTTGAGATTATGAAAGCTTGGCAACCTCCACTCCTGAACAGATTCCTAATCTAAAGTAGTCATTCTCTGGATGGTGTGTTAGGCTGTTTTGCCGAAAGTAGACTATTTGCGGGCTTAATGGTATACTGGCGCTTCAGCAAGGTGGGGTATTAAACCTAGTGAAAGACTGCAGTGGGTCTGTCACTGAACAGATCTCCATAACTACTAGAGATGAAATGCAATATAAATTATTGTGTGCTATTGATAGCAGTTCAACCCACTCAGATCGCATGCAGAAGTTTAAGATACCTTAATGGCTAATTCACGATAGGGTTAACTGCAATCCTGACTTACATTTTTATATTGCATGTTTGCTGAAGTAACATTACAAGGCTAATTTCTTTCATAAATTTCTAAGCTTCTCTGTATTCATCAGCTTACATTTGCCTTGTGAGAAGAAGTGGTTTTCATCAAATACTTAATATATTTCTGCCTTATTTCCTTTTAGCAGCTCCACATAAAACATAGAAAAATTGCTTAAGCATACACCCCTGCTATTAGTTGACTCGGCTGTTTTTTCACAGCTGAAATCTGGTCTTAGCTAGTCTAAGACTGGGTTCAGGCAACACAATAACCAACAGTGGTTTAAATAGTCGACAGTTGGTTATTTAACCCACCGTGGGTTATCGAGTTGTGCAATGTGAGTTTTTTAACCAACAGTTGCTTATTTGGCCGAAATAACCAATACTGTGCAGAGGCTGTTTGAACTACCATTGGTTATCATTTCGTGTGGAGGGCACTGTTGGTTATTTCCTCGGCCACTGTTGATTATTTCGTCAGCCACAGAGTCGCAAGGCAAGAGTGGTCAAAGCAGCAGCTGCTGCTCTAGTCTAACTAGCAGGATAGATTTTCGGCAGCAATGGCTGATGGGATACTAGCAGGCGGTCTGAGGGAGGAAAGAGGGCAGGGGATGAATGACTCAACTCAACGTGGCCTAATAGTGAACACTGATCCTAATCTACACCACAGTTGATTATTATCATGTCGTGTGGGGGAGTACACCTTAGATAAACAACTGTCGAGTTGATTATTACCTCACTGTTGACTATCATGTTGTTCAAATGCAGCCGAAGACTGACTTGTTTTTACAATGGCTAAACAAAAATGAAACTGGAACTAGGTACACATGCAGAAAGTTGATTGCTGTGTGCTGTGTGAGACCCTGTGGATGTGCTGCTTATAGTTGGAATTTTTTGAAACTATTTTGTATTTAAAATGTTCTAAATATTTAAAAATTGTACTATGTTTAATTATATTTTTAATTTTTGTATATCTCTATTTGTTTTAACTGTACATGTTTTAATTTGTAAGCCACCTTGGGTCCCAGTATTGGGAAAAAGGCGGGATATAAATAAATATAATTATAATAATGGAAAGAAATCTGTCTAACGTACGTAACTACATATATATATCACACACACACACACACATATATTCACACATGATAGTGTGCGTGACACAAGAGGTGGTGAGGTGGAGTATAGCTCGATGATTGCAGGTCCAGTTTCCACTTAAATTATCTTTCAGTATAAAGAAATGTTTGTATCCTTCTTTGACTGCAGCAAGGTTATCCAGAGGAATACGTGTTTTGCCCCATAAGGTGCACAAAGAGGATGAAGGGGGGGTGGGGGTGGAGAACAACTCTGGGATAATGGCTGGTGTTAGCCACAGCTTTCTGTACAACCGTTGTCAAAAGTGCAGTGATGGGACAGGCCAGGGTGATATGGGCAGGTGATTCCAACGCATCCTTGGGTTGGATGGCAAGAGCTCTACTGTAGGTTCTTCTTCGTGGTCTCTGCACCTCACACATGGGCTCTGCGCCTGTGCAGAGCTCATTTCCGGAAACTTCCACAGCTGAGGCAAATGCTTTTGGCGGGGACCCCTCCCCCACCGTCCACTGAGCATGACTCACGGTTTCCCGCCCTTCTCCATTCTCTTGGGCCCGCCTCACTGAAAGATGTCTCGTTGGGAACGTCCCTCGTGAGGAGAAATCTTTGGAGCGCTGAGGTTTTTAGATGTATTCGTCGTTGTCTTTTTGTCTTAATTCATTCTTCAAAAAAATTAGTTATTACTATTTTTCACTATTTTATCCCTCCAGCGATCTCAGATCGCATGGGGGGGGGGGTGGCGCTCGCATGGCCGTTATGGCCCCCTTTTGAAAATGTGTTGAGTGTGACAGCCAGCTTCCCCCAATAGACCGACATTGTCTGTGTTCGATTTGTTGAGGAGAGGCTCACGCCGTCGAGACCTGTCGCCACTGTATGAGATTCACGAAACAGACTAAAAGAAATAGAGCTGTTCGTTTAAGGTCGATTCTGTGGAGAAAAGCTCTAGAAGCCATGGATTTGTCAATGCAGCCACTCATGGAGGAGGCCCCTCAACGTACGTCCCCTCAGAGGGCTAAGGCTTTGAAGGGAGTGGTGGAATAGGACCGTCTGTGTCTCTGAAGAAAGTATTGAGAATCCCTGCAACATGGAACATCTACCTTCCCCGGCAAAACATGACCATAGGGATTTGGCTTTGCACTCTGGAATGTGTACTGTGTTGTTGAGTTGGATGGTCTAAGCCATTAACACGGTGTAGGCTGGGGTAGCTTGCACACGTGTCTCTTCAATTGCTCTCTCGGATCTGCTATATATATATTTTAAAAAATAAAAACCAAGTTTTAAAGACTTTGAACACTATCTGGCACCATTTGAAGAAACGGAAGCACAACGCCTCCCTCCCCCCTCTTGTTCAGTAAGGCTTCAGTCCACACCGCTTTTGTAGCTGTCAAAAATTCACTCATGTATTCATTTTATTTGCCTGGATTTGAACTGCATAGCAGATAATACCCAATAGTCCCACTGCATGTTGTATATTTTTATATGTCTGTCACCCTTTTCTTTGTACAGAGCTAGTAGTACAAGATTTTGTTTGAAGAAGTTCTCATGTCATTGGCCATCTGAACAATGCAACTGACCCATAACTATTTGATCCCCCCCTCCCCGGGCATGGATTTGGGGTACTTAACAGACTCCAATTTGATTTATAACGCTGTTGCTGATGGCTGGGCATCAAGCTAGAGGCTGGTGCTCTGATGTGAATTTGAGGACATTGGTCCTTCTTTGAGAGATACAATGGGTTGCTGCTGCCACCGCCTCTCTGCTTGCAGAATAATCTGGAGAGCATTGAGAGAGGGAACAACAAAACACAGGCAGACATAATCTAGAAATCTGGACTCTAGAATATGACTAAGCTGAGTGATGCCCAGTAGACATCCAGTTGATCAGAATTATTCTCAAACCGAAAAGGTTTGCCCATCCCTAATTATTCAGCCTTCCCCAACCTGGTGCCCCCCATCAACCTCAGCCAGCCAATGGCTATGATAGCTGGGGATGGTCCAACAAACACATCAGGAGAGCTCCAGGTTGTGAAAGGCTGATGTGAGGCAAGATCTCTTCTGAGCTGCCTGGGGTAATGAGATACCAGGTAAAATGGGAGAGTTATAGACACAGGAACAATTTTATAGGGGACTACAGCTTTTAAGATGTGGGATCAATACTATCTGAACAGTTGGGCTTCTACTGCATTTTGTTCTCAGAGTTTTAAAAATATTTCATAGGTCCTGCTAATCAGTGGTTAGGCCACTAACCCTTTTTCAGTAAATGGTTAGTGAGTGTGTTTAAACTGTGGTTATATAGCCACTATGGTTAGGAATAGTTCTCATGACACGTTAAGCCATAATGTTTAGCTCAAAATGCTCAACTACCGTGGCTTAGTCTGTCTTCTGAACAAGCTCATAGTTTTGAAAGGTGGAGGTGTGGAGCATGAGCAATCCTTTGTTTATATTACCTCTTTTCTAGTGTTTCTCACTCTGGGACGTATTTTGTAAGTTATTAGTATCTCAGCTTGTATTTTCAAGCCCTATATTGCTTGGTCTCCTGGGTGCAGATACATAGTGACTACTCTGCGGCATTCTGCCCCCTATATCTTCAATCCATATAACACCTATTTCTCTAGACATCTCTTTTGTATATGTCATGCATTAGCATGTTTAAAAATAAATTTTAATTTCCATGTTAGCAGAAAGATAAGCTTTGTAGAGAGTGTGATGCCTATACAGAGTCTGGAAGCAGATACTCTTGTTGGCTTGGGTCAGTCAACACTGACCTTCCCATCTTCCTTTCCTACCCATTCATTTGATGCAGAATGGGAGGTACCATGGGCCACAGCTCCATAACGTAGGGTGCCATACTTGTGGAGTTTCTGCTTGCTACAAGTTGCTTCAAGTTATTTGAGACCGTTCTGGAAGATGTTGTGGAAACCCAATTTGATTGTTAAGAAACTAAAATAATGATACCCTTGGCAACGGTAATGGAAGTATGCTCTCGGTAATTCTGAAATCTCTGGGAAGTAAAATAGCAGAACAGGCTCAAGGGCACATCTATTATATCAACAAAAATAATGTGTCTGTGGCCTTCTTAACCCTGGTTTGTAAAATTCTTCTGTAATCTATGCAATCACTCACAATATCAGTACTACTAATCAGGAATAATAGTAATTTTCAAGTGAGTCCAAATTTGGTACTTAAGTAGTTTTAACCCTTGTAACCTTCCAAGAATCAGATATTTTAGGTATATCCTGTCTCTTGTAGACTTGAAATGAGCCCAGGCTTTCCCAGGCTTCATGGGTAATTAGGTCAATTGGCTGAGGCCCCAGAATTCGACCACTCTATAATTGGGATAATTTGAGTGTGTGCAAGTGTATATTCTTCAAATGTTGGCTTTTCCTTTAGAGTTGAATGCTGGCTTCCGTTGCTGTAGGAGTCTTAACTAGTGCTGAACTTAAGAATTCTGTAACGTCTTATGAAGAGTAGTTTTAATTTATATGCCAAGCAGTATTCCCTTTCTTCAACAGTAAGCCAAAATATTTGCTTGTTATAGGCATGTACCCCAGAGATCTGGTGATGGACCACATCCTCATGCAGCATGCTATGTCTTGAGACTGGTGACCTGCAATTATAGACACATAGCTGTGGCTTGAATATGTTGGCCATGGGGCCAGCATTATGAGACTAGTAGGCCTAGTAAAATTTTCCAAACCTTTGAAGCCATGGGGAGAAAATCATTTTCCTTCCCCCTGCCCCCTGAATTCTTTTTTGGAAATGTAAGGGAAATTGAAATCTGTGCAGTGCTTTCTTTCTTATAAAACCTAAACTTATTTTAATGGGTTAATAACACAAAAATGCATCATTTACAGCATAGAAGATTATACTATTTGGTATATCTATGAAATTTAGTGAGTCATTTATTTAAATATTTTTAGTCCACCTTTAGGGCAGGAGTAGGCAGCTTGTGGCCTTCCAGATATGTTAGGTGAATAGACAACTTCCATCAGTCCTAGGCAGCCCAGCCAGTTGTGGGTAATGATGGGTGTTGTAGGCCAAAACATCTGGAGTGCCACACCTGTTCTCGGATAAGTGATAAATGTAATGTAATATGTAATTATGCCCTTACTACAAGGGGTGCCCATGGATGCCCACAAAGGGATCCCCAATGGGGCATCAATGGGCACCTGCAAAACTTTCTTCTTCTTTTTTTTAATATACGTACTGGGTTTGTATATATCCATAGCAATGAATACATATGAAATGTATACAACTTTCTAGCAATTATACATAGGCTTCAACAAAAGCGGATCAAATATCCCAATAGTATCCATTTGAAGGTGGCGTCTATATGCCACCCGTTCAGATATTGGAAGTATTGTAAGGTCCTCGATCCATTACATTATAGGAAGTGCATGTTTGTCCCTCCGGTATTGTAATATCCGTATTTTAGCTGTCAAAAGGGCAAGGAGAAAAACTTACGCTGACCATTTGTTAATTTCTATGAACAGAGAAATAATTTAAAAGACTGTGTGCATCAGTGAATATTAAAGACTGTTCCAGTACAAAATGTATCTGTATAACAACTCCTCCCCCAAAAGAAGTAACTACTGGACATTGCCAAAATAGCTGTTTAAAAGAAGCATTAGCTATATTGCATTGCCAGCAACTGGCCAAATTAGATAATCCCTTATTGAAGAGATGTTACAGTGTCCAATAGATTCAAAATAAAAGATTTTGCTGAATAAGACGCAGCTTAAGATCCATAGACTCGACAGGTAGACGCCAAAACTGCAATCCACTGATTAGGCATTTTGGGGTGGTGCCCAGCACAGCAGTTTCTCAAATTCCCAAATGCGCCCTTACTACCCCTGCCTTACTACTAAACCTCTGTGTTTGGTGTGGTGAGGTTCACATGTTTATGTGTCTCATTTGTAGAATGGCAAGTAGAGGTTTCAGGTAACGGAATTTAGACTAGCAAGCTGCTTCCAGTTCACCCAGTTTGTAAGCCGCTTTGCGCAAAATTTCCCTACTTAAGTTGCATGGTTTGTAGCAGGGTATAAAATCACCAAACACAAATGCTTTTGGCACAAGTCCGACGTGCAATGTTTGGATTATTTTGGGGAGCTTCATAAGTACTTCATATCAGACATAGGTCTAACATGAATGCTTTTGTCTTTAGCCGCCCTCTCATATGTCTTAAGCTGCTAGGAAAGGGAAAGGAATATAAAAGTAGCCTTATGTGGGAAGTTGAAGGCCAGTTGAGCATCAATAAGCCAAGTAATGATTTCTCTGCAGCACACTCGAAAACAGATACTATGGTAGGCTGACCAGTTCAAATCCAGGTCAGGGCTCATGTAACTTTAACAGTTGTAGAGAAAAGGGAATTTCAGCCAGTGTCATTTGTATGCAATTAGTTCCTGGTGAAATTCCCTCTTCATCACAACTGTTAAAGTTGCATGCACTTTACTAGAGTGACCATATACTAAAGAAGGCAGGACCCCTGCAACTTTAACTGTTGTGATGAAGAGGGGATTTCACCAGGAACTAATTGCATACAAATGACCCTGACTGAAATTCCCTTTTCTCTACAACTGTTAAAGTTACATGAGCCCTGACCTGGATTTGATCTGGTCACCCTATGCTATGGAAGTCTTGGGACTACAGATGGAGGAGGAATCTTACTGTTAACCTGCACCTTCTTGACTTGCGAAGTGATGAATTACTGGCCATGGAACTGCCCAGTCTTTGCACTTGACCAAATCTTTCAAGCGGGGGGGGGGGGAGAGCACGCTAGAAAAAAGCAATTCTAATGTTTTCACCTAGCTGCTCTCACTGTGAATTGGAATTTAATCCCTTCTCTGAGTGCACAGGGCTTCAGCTGGTGAGAAACTCTTTTCAAGATGCGATGGGAAAAGTTACATTTTCAGCCCTCTTTATCCAACAGCATTTTTGTGTGTGTATGTTGTGGGGAGGGTGGATTTGCAGCCCCTTCCTTGGGTTTCTTCAATTCGGTTTGAAATGCATGCAAAAAAGTCTGATTAGAGGAAAACCAGGATCTAAACCACATGTTTTTCATGTCAAATTAGAAACAGGTGGGGATAGTTAAAAATCAATCAGTTCCTTAAGCTTAAAAATAGTTTGGATTACAGGCAGGTGGCTATACATGGACATATGAAAAACCAATTGCCAGCATATTGGTACGTATGAGATTGATCTCTCGGAATACGAAGAGAAGTTCATAAATCACAGAACTTAGCAATAAAGATGTTTAGATTTGAGAACCCGGAAGAGCATATTTTTATATCTGAATGGATTTTTATTTTTTATTTTTTAAAAAATTGCACCTAGATCCTTTTAGCTTTGCTTTAACGGTTAACATCTGACTGACCTAAGAGGCCTGTGGAGACTCATTACAGACTTTTCAAATATTGAAGCTATCCCGTGATGCTGAACAGGTCGAGATTAGCCCAATAATAGCATGAGCCTGTGAAATGAAATGAGAGCATGATCAGGAAGCACTTGTCTAAGGTCAGCAAAAAAAAAACAAAAAAAATGATGGGTAGGAGAAGTGAGTTTAGTAGTTTAACGGGAGATGGACAGTGCCAAAGTGTATCCTTTTGTAGTCTGTAATCATGGCGGCTCTCAAAAATGATGACAGGATATCCTTAGCTAAGGGTTTAACATAGCAGCTGAAATTAAGGGAAGTTTCTCTTACTTTTGTTAACGCTGAGCTAAGAACAAATGTGCTACAGTAATAAATTACTACTTTGCCAAGACAGTGCTATTATCTCCAGAATAATTATCCACAAGAAATAGGGGCAGCCTAGTCGTATTGACTTCACAAAATGTTTTTTGGGTGAAGTAAGCTTTTAGATCTTGTGCTTTTAATATTTGAGTTTGAGAACCCTCCTGGACAAAACGCTTTATTTTTAAGGGGGAAGCAAGATGGAATTTGGCTCGGTGCTTCTGCTTCATATGTGATTCCAGCAGTTGGACACTTCAGCTGAGATATTATCTATTTCTGAAGTCTTGGCATTTGATAACATTTCAAGAATTTGGTGCTACGTTGTACCATTGTCAGAGTATGGGATCAACACCTACAGATTTGTGTTTGAAAATTTATATAAGAGATGAAATCTGTAGTATGTTAGTTGGTTTATTTAGAGCACGCGGTGATAAATTTGCTTTGACCTTTAACTGCTACATAATATAAGTAAACATAGCTTAAGGAAGGGCTTTAAACAATTGAAAATCTAAATTTTGATTGTCTCCCCCTACGACCTTTATGGTAAGTTGTTGGTGCTTTTTTAAGGCCTCCTCCACACGAGACGTTTAATGAGCCTTGAAGGCTCATTAAAAAATTTACCTCCACAAGCACGGAGCGCAAAATGGGCGTACAGGCGCGTTATCTCCCCGATAATGCGCATTTTCGAACGCGCGTTAAATAGCGACTTTTATTTTGCTCCGGCCGTTAAAGCGCATTTTCGTGGTGTGAACAAGCGATTACGCGCATTAACTGCTTGTAAAGCGCTTTTTGGACATGAATTAATGCGCTTCGCCGCCTCTCGCCGCCTCCGGTGCAGAGGGATTAGGAGTAAAAGCGCCTCCGCGATAATGCGCATAATTGCGGAACCGGGCGCAAAAGCGCATCCTTGTGGAGGAGGCCTAAGTGAAGCTTACAAAAGTCAATAAGCCCTGATAGAGCAGGATCTCAAAGAATTATCAGACCTCAGCACTTACCAGTTTCTTACAAGGCTTTGGAGAGGGGTAGGGGCTGAAAGAAGCATACATTCGTTTGCTTGAGAAGGATTAAAATACTAGGGTATGGCCAAACATTGGGTTGAATCCCACTAGTGTCCCTCCCCAGTTGACAGTGTCTGTCAGTGGAATGATTCTCTCTCCAAATCTGCCTCCCTTCCCTTTCCACTGATGGAAGCAGGTTAATAGCATTGTCCCTGTATTGCTGAGGGAGGATGTCTAAATTCACTTTGTGACTGCATGGCAGAGGCAAGATTTGAACTGGGGGCCTCTTTATTCATTCATCACTCAGCCTCTTGGCCACTAAGCTACATCAGCTGTGCCTGCATTGAGTACAAAGCAGGGTCAGCCTCTTCTCTTATCAGGTGTCCCCTTAGCCTGGAGGTCACCGTAATTCATTTGTCTTGAAGCATACAAGCACAGGTAGACTCACAGATGGTGGTACTTGAATGTGTTCCTGTAAGTCAATCCTCCTGCACGTGGTGTGTTCCAGACATTTTGAATGACAACTCACATAACCTCTGGCTATTGGTCATGCCAGCTGGGGCTTATGGGAGTTGCAGTCTCAACATTTACTTCTTTCCCCACATCTCAGCTTTAATTGCCCTCTACTGCAGAAGGTCAGTTACAGCCAACATCTAGGCTGACCTGTTATGTGGTAGTGCCTCGAATAAGGCTTTATGATAGCATGCCTGGTGGACTGCCTTTTTGCATCTTTTGAGGTCATACCTCTGAATTTAAGGTATTCAATGTATTTTATTGAAATACATTGCAATAAAAGAGGGACAGGAAAGGATTTTGATTTCTTACATTAGTAATATAAAAATACTTTTGAAAGCGGCTAGGAAGAAATAGTTGAATCCTCTGTATTTTGTAGCTCCTTTTTAAAAGCTTTTGTTTCTAGTTGTAGAAAATATCACTCTCTTTCCCCAACAACGTAATGAAATACTATCATGTAACAAATCGTACTGCATGTTTTTAAGGGTGCATTTATGGTCCAGGCTGAATGAGTTTTGTGCTATTAATTGTAACTGAATCCTTTTCTAATCCAAATCTTGCTACAGTTGGGATAAAGTAACTCAGTAGATACTAACATGAATTCCATGTGATTTATAAAACAGTGAGCAGTGAAATCTTGCTGCACGGACATTCATTTTAGAGTGTGTTTTATTTTCCTGCGCTGCAGACAGCTTAAATTTATAGATCTATTAAGTATAGTGAGTGTAGATATATAGTACTTAGAGTGATTTTATATTTCTCAACTTGAAGTGACCCATTAAGAGTTTGACGTATTGTAAAACGGAGACCCTGACAATTGGTAGACTGTAATGACATCTGTTAAATGTTTGACTTTAATGGCTCATTAGAAATAATGCAGTTCTTGTCTTGATTGCTGTAATTACACAGAATTTCTGTTGTCTTGTGTTTATGATCTCATTGTAGAGCAAACTTTGTATTTAAATTTTAATCCTGCCCTATTCTGAGGATTCTGGGTGCATTTGAAGCCATTCCACTGTAAAACCTGTAAATAGCACAAATTATTGAAGCGAAGCAAAAACAGCATGCCGGAAGTATTGTGCTTTAGTTCCTAGGTTTATGCATCTTGAAAGGGAAAAAAAGCAAACTACATTTTATTTTTGAAATTGACCAATTAGACAAGGATTGTATCCATGAATTAATGTTTTGAAACTGCATTTTTTGGAAATGGAATTTTTTTCCACAGGATGGAGGCAGAGGCCGAGGCTGATGGCTTGCCTAAGATTACCTTGTGAGTTCAGGGCTGAAGTGAGATTCCAATTTGAGACATCCTGTTTCACAGCTCCATCTCTAAGCTACTGCATTATGCTAGCTCTCGGGGTGCCGTGAGGAACTGAATGTACATTACGTACAGCACGTAATTAAACTATGGAATTCGCTACCACAAGATGTAGTGATGGCTATCAACTTGAGTGGCTTTAAAGGGGGATTATACAAAATAATGGAGGATAAGGCCATCCGTGGCTGCTAGTCCTGATGGCTATATGTTACCTCCAGTGTTGGAGGCAGTATAACTCTGTATAAGAATTGCTGGGGTGGGGGTGGGGGCTGCTATTCAAACAGATTACTGGCCTGATTCAGCATGGCTCTTTGATGCCATGCTGGATCCATGCTGATGTCATTTAGAACACCTCAATCCTTTGCACCATGATCCTAAAGTCATATTAATGAATTCCTGGTAACATAATTTATTTTTGTATACCAAAAATATTACACGTGCTGTCTAATAGTAATAACAAAGATTCAAATGGGAATCTGGAATGGTTGCTGAAGAATAAATCTTTAATATAGTAATAGTATATGACCAATTGAGAGACTGCTACCTCCTTTTTGGCAGCAACAGAACTAACCATGTTCCTTAAACACTAAGAGTTATAACATAAAAAGAGGGACAGCAGGTCCCTTGGCTACAGGGTGATCACAGCTTCTTTTCAGGCTTTACAGCGGAAATTACAGCCATGCATGCCCACGAATCAAATGCTGGCTCAGCTGGCAGTATTGCCCTTCTGCACAAGCTTCAAGCAGGTCATCTGTCCTTTTCTTTAGCTTTTTAAAAATGCTCCATGTACGTTTATCCATCCAGCATATGTTGCGCCAAATGTCTATTCCTGCCACGGTTGGATGGGAACAAAGTGCATGAATATGTTTCGAAAATCCACCTTGATTATCTGTTTTAACTAAAAGAGGAAGACTGCATCAGTACAGACTATTTCAGAACTGGAAACATTTTAATTGTTATCGGTAAAATAAGGACCATTCATTTAAGAATAGTTCATTTATTTTGCTGGCAGTAAGGGTTATCTTTATTACATTTGGGGGGTGCATTTCTTTTGTAAATAAAAACTCAATAAAATATGAATGAGAGAGGGAAGATGCCTCCTCTGTCCTTCCCAGTTCCTCTCCTCTCCCTCACAAATTCCTCCCACCTTTTCCCCTACCAGCTTTTAAATGCAATCCAATACATTTCTATTCAGGTGTAAATCCCGTTGCATTCTTTGGGCTTACTCCCAGGTAGATGGGCATAGAATCGCAGACTAAGAGTTGTATGCAGTTGGTGCCCCTCAGCGGACAGAAGCCTCTTTGATCTGAGGCAGGCTTCTGTTGGTGAAATGGGGAGGGTTTCCTCTTTGTCCTGCAGCGTGCCCCCTTCCAAATCTGCGCTGGAGGGTTAGGAGACCCCCATAGTCTTATCCCATGTTTATTATTAGCACTGACATTAACAATGGTTAAAATTAAGAAGTTTCCCTCTTAGTCAGGTTTTGAAAGTAGGATTTCAAGCTGGTTAGGAAACATGAGGAGGCAAGCTACATTTGCATTAACCACACTTAACATGAGGAGCGATGAATACTTATAATAATAATAATAATAATATTTATTTGTAACCCGCCTCTCCCTCCGGATCGAGGCGGGGAACAACAACAATATAAACACAAAAATTCACAACAGTTAAAAATTTTAAAAACAAGAGAACAACACAACATTAAAAATATCCTAAAATTCATCTGGATAGGCCTGTCGGAAGAGGACAGTCCTCATGACTCTCTTAAATTCATGAAGACTGTCAATTATGAGTGGCAAAGGGGAAAACATTGGAAGTGAAGTGACCTCAGTTCACAGCCAGGCCATGATGACTAAACCTTTCCACTTTCTGTGATTCTAAAAACAGTTGGCATGTACAGGCTTCGTTATTGGAGAATTAAATCTAATGAAGGCCCTCAGAAATGGCTGTCAGGAATTGTCTGTGTAGACAAGTGTATTCACATTTTTACCCCTTCCTATTTTAGATTTCCATTGTATCCAAAAGGAGGAGAGAAACTGCAGTTTGATTATGGCGTTTACCTTCTCAACAAAAATATTGCACAGGTATGTTAACGTTTGAGAAAACCATACTTCCATAGTTGAACAATATGGATTCTTCTGTGGGGAGAGAATAGATACAGGCAGAGAGCATCTCTGTTCACACATTTGGTGATTCCTACATATCTTGGAGACCTAAGAGTATCACACTACACGGTTAGCAGCCCCAAGAATGTAGGACATCCTACATCCTACATTTCTGTCAGAGACGAATAAGCTTCAGTCCGCTAACTATTTCAGTTGTTAAACCACCATTGATGCCTTAAGGCAGGGGTGAGAAATGTGTGGGCCTCTAGACGTTGTTGGACTCAACTTCTATCAGTCCTAGCCATCCTAGTCAATGGTGAGGTATGATGGGAGTTGCAGTCCAGCAACATCTGTAGGGCCACATGTTCCCCATCCCTGCCTTAAGGTCATTTTACCTGGAAGCATGAGTAATCTATAGATGGTCAAGACTGGCTGTTTGAATTGTTCTTAGGATCAAGTGCGAAAGCCTTCATTTTGGATCTTCGTGATATGTATCTTACCCACAGATTCCTCTGTGGGAGGGGCAGGACTGAGGCATACAAAGCAAAATCATTGGAAAATCAAAACATGTCCCCAGAGGGAGGATGGAATCTCTGAACTTGCAAAGTAAGAACAATGAAAACCATGTCTATCTCCTTGGAGAATGTAAGGTGGAATTATAAGCAGGTCAATACAATTTTCTGTAGATCATTATGGGCGTTGTTTTGAACTGGGAATGATGTATCACTGTGCTCCATTTCAGCTGGTTGATAATGGCTTCCATCTGTTTCATCTGTTACTCTTTTTTTAAAAAGTCCCCCCCTCCCCCTCTTTTTAAGAAGAGATCACTAATCACATACACAGCTTTCTGATTATTTGGAACTGACGTGATGCAAGTTTTTCTAGTTTCAGACTGACTCAGGGCAGTACAAGGTATGGCTCTGGAACTGGAAACTGATTGAGATAAAACCCAGGGCTATAAAGTAGGAATCTTCCAGTGCATGGAAAACATGGGTGATACTGTGTATGGTGTAGTCTAATCCCTTTTCGGACCCAGGACCTGCCTTTAAACCCTAACAGCTACCTGTGATTTACTTTTGGTCTTCTGTTATTTAACCTTTGTGGTATATCAGCTTAACTAGATATACCCTAGTTGTTGGAGGACTAGTATGTGTTGCCTGGCTGAGGGAATGCTGGGAGTTGTAGTCCAATACACCTTGAGGGCACTAGGTTGGGGAAAGCTGGCCTATTGTTACTGATCAGACACTCCCAGAGCATCATCAGACAAGTGTTTTATTTCACACTCGCTACTGCCCACATATGGATGTCCGTGCGTCCTTTAGATGACATTGTCTGCCTCCCAAGCACCTCCCGCTCCTTCCACTCGTTTTTGCATCACAAAATAGATCCCTTTTAATTTGTCCTTCTTAAAAAAAAAATGGAATGTGCCTCCATTTCCTGCTGTGTGCAGGAAAAGCAGCGTGATATAAACATGCCCTGAATGGGCCACTAGTTGTTGCTGCTTCCTCTTTCTCTCCACATGTAAAGAGACCATCGCTATTGTGGGACAGCAACAGGAGGCCATAGCGACGGTAGGGAAACGCGAAAATCCACCCGTCTAATGACGCTCCCAGTGTCCAATACTTGGTGACTGCAAAGAAGCAACATGAGGACTCATCCCTTGCATGAAGCATAGCTGGATGACACCCCAAGATATTTTTATTAAAAGCTCCAGTTGGTTATTGATATATATATATATATATATATATATATATATATACTCTTTGAATTTTATTTACGGTCCATAGACCAAAAAACAAAAGGCAAACAGTACAATATCCAAGAACATATTATTGTATGGCTTACTGCTATCCAATACATCTTAAAAATTAACCTTGTCTGAGCTGAAATCTATTTTGTATTACATAGGAAAAATACTTTGCTACTTGTAATGTGAGAGGTTTATCTGTGCCCCGAAGTAGCTGTCCGACCAGGGAATCCCAGGACCACCCTGGGAAACGTTGAATTACGAGGTATAGCAGATCACACCTTGCATTACGATAAAAACTGCATTCTAACAGCACATGATCTATGGACTCCACTACAGAGTCATCACGTGGACATAGTCTATTCACAGCAGGAATCTTTCGATATCTTCCTTCTGACATATTTGAAGGAAGAACATTGAAACGGGCCAATAAGAAGGCCCTTCTGTATTTTGGTATATCCAGCCAATCCAGATAGAGCATCATTCCTCTGGGCATAAAATCGGGAAGAGCTCGAGACTGAGGACAGCAAGGGCCTCGGATATGGATATATCCTATATATATATTGCTCTATTCTCTTTGTCTGTTGAACCAGTTAAATAAGGAATTTTAAATAATCTGGTATAAGGTTTGTTCCATATTTTTATCGAAACCTAGAAATTCCTGTGTAATTAGTCCCATCAGTCTGTAGGAGTCATCTGTGTATAGATGTGCTGTATGAGGTAAGGAGCCTCAAGCTAGCTATGGCATTTGGAAAAACCGGAGCGTGTCACTTTTTCATCCGTAACACTCTCTTGATGTGAATTTCCGTGCCAGAAAACTAATAACACATTGAGTGAAACTAAGATTTCCCCCCGTACATTGCTTTAGTGTGCTAACATTTGTGCCCATTTTTATTTTAAGTAATCAGGGAATAGCAATTTCAGTTACACCACACCGTTTCACATGCTTTGACAGACACATGAAAGCAGTTTGTAGGGACGGACCAGAAAAACTTGTAAGATTAGCACTGCAGTGTTCTTGAGTATTCTCTCTACCCTCCAACACATCATAACTCAGTCAAATTTTAGTGAGTAAGGGTTTCCTCCCCAGAGTTGCTCACGTGTTGCTTCTCTACTTTCTCCCTGCTCTTTAGCAGAAATAAAAACCTTTCTATTTGTTTGACTATTTTTTGCAGCCTTTCTTGGAATTAATTGAAGCAACTTGCAAATGCAAAACAAACCTGTATTGCAAAATAAAAGCCAATTGAACTAGTAACCAAGTAAGAGTTTGTCCAGCAGACTTATTAAAACATTTTGGCTTGTTTTGAGAAAGCAGAATAGTGGGTGTGTAGAGAGGAAGTGCCAAGGGATTTTGGGCCACTACTCCGAATGCCTTTCTAACCCATGCAAATGTTGTTTAGAGGGAATAGAAATCCAAGGAAGCCTCCCTTCTTCACCCCATTCTTCTTCAGCTCAGCCCAGTCCAGAAAACTGAACAGATACTTACCAAGAGAGTCATTCCCTAAGACAGCCTTCTGCAACCTGGTGCCTTCCAGATGTTGTGGACTACAACTCCCAGCATTCCTGACCACTGCCCATGCTGGCTGAGGGCACCAGGTTGGAGAAGACTCCTCTAAGTCACACTGAGCTTGAGGCATTTAGGGCTTTATAAGGCTTTTAAATACCATCTTGTATCGGTCAAATGCCCCAGCTATCTGTGTCTCTAGAAACCAAAATCCTTTAGACTGTATTTTTTTTTTTGAGACAGGCCAGGACAATGATAGCTAAAGTAAAATTAATGATGGGCCTAGATGACCAGTTTCCCCCCATCATGATATAACGTCTGACACTTCTGTGGAAAGATCCATGTGTATATTAGCCAAGTGAGAATTCAACACACACTCTTTTGTGGCTGTCGCTCTTTCAGCAAGCCTGACTTCTCCGGGTGGCCAAAAGTATGGCATTCCTAGAGCTCAACACGCATTTGACCTATCAAATGAGCCACTTCCAGGTATAACTTGCCACAAGGTGATTTTCCAAGATCGGTACTCTGAACGGCTTCTGGTTAAGTATTCAAAGTGTCTTATTTATGGGGCGGCGGGGGTGGAGAGAAGCATTGGATAATCCTGTGAAACTAGATTGGAGTCTGGAAGGAACCAGTCCCAACAACAATGGCAGGCCATTACTAGGCAAAGAAAGCCAGACTGAAAGGGCGGTTTGCTTGTTGGTTTCATTTTGATGTCCTAAATGAGCTTCCAAAGCTTAGGAAGACATTTGTAGTCTACCAAACTAGGTAACCCATCAGGAAATCTCTTTTTTTTTCCTCCCCTCCTCCCTTCAGATTATCTATTCACTCTCACTAGTTCAGGACCCACGGTTTGGGATTGTGCCTGAACCAAACCCATTTTTTTTTTACATTTTGTTGACCATTTTGAAATTTGGTACTAAATATGAATTTCAAACGGCAAGTTTTTGGGATGTTTTCTTCTTTTTTAGATTTAATATTTTACCCCCCTACTCTTTATGGAAAACAAAGGTTGTTCGAAATCTTTCATTGGGCTTGTGAACTTTTAACCCTTGAAAGAAAAAGAAAAAAAAACCCTCTTGATGTAATCATTAGATTAATGTGTAAAGTTCCCTCCAAATAAGGTCATATGAAGGGAATACACCCATGTCTTGAAATCTGATAAACATAGCTTCACGGTACTGAAGAGTTTAAATAAATATTGAAGACTTAAACTTTGGGAAGTTTCAGGTTATAATGCGGGACTGTGGTCTGGCTGTAAAAAGAGTTACACGTTGATAATGTGGCTTTTTGTGTTTGGATTTGAAGTCTTTAATGACTGAATTATCTTCTGAATTGCCCTTTTTCAAAAACTCATGTTGTGTAAAATAGGCACTGAGAATGAGGCAACCTTTTTATTGGTCCCTTTGCATCTCTTTTTAAATTCAGAACGCGCTCTTAACAACCATACTTTTAATATTAAGTAAATGGTTCCCATATCTTCGTTATAATACCAAATAAAATTAAAATGTGACATACCTCCCTGGAGAAGGGAGTTATTTTATGAGCACACAAGCTGCGTTACATTGATGCCCTTGGTTTAGCCGGCCCAGTCCTGGCTACTCTGCCAGCAGTTCTCCACAGTCTTGGGAAGAGGTCTTTCCCAGGTTATGCTGCTCAATTGTCGTCTGTATCTATCTTGGGTCTTGTCTCAGACTAGGTCTGTCTTATTTCCTCTTTACTAAATGATTTTATTCATATATGGATTCCTGCTAAGAAGTATTTCGGGCCCTGTTCAGATGAACATTTTCCTACCCAGTATGACAAAACAGCAAGGCTCTAGCTTGGGTGCACCTTTTCCCCACCCTGAGCACAGGCAGAAAGCAGTATATGACTTGGTGCTGTACTTCCATCAAGTTGCCATTTGTAGGTGGCTTGGGAGAGAAATCCCTTTCAAATGTCCAACCCAAAGCTCCCTGTGTTGCAGAGATGGCAAGTGGTAGTGGTTTCCACCCAACCCAAATCTGCCTTGGCAGGTTTCCAGTCTTGCCTATTTAGTTATTTTAAGGGATTTATTCCCTGCCCTTTCATAAAGCTTCCGAAGCAGTTTAAAATCTCAATAAAGCAAATCAAATCACAGTAAAAGCGATCAGTATAAAAGCATTCAATATAACAGTGCAAACTGCTAGCTTCAGGGGTGGTGCTGCACTTTGAAGATGAGCATTAACAAAACAGTATTTTGCAGTCTTAGTTCTGTATCCTGCCAGCATGTTTGGATAGGTCTGGGCTCTCCTTTCTGCTTGTCTAGCCACACTCTGATGAATTGAATGAAACCGCTTTATAACCCAGAACCTTTTAGCAGTTGCCCCTTCTTAAGTCTGAAGCTCACATTCTCCAGCTGCAAGGCAGTTGGCGTTGAGAGCATGAAAGGAACCTGTCTGTTTACTCAGGCTTGAAAGGTAGTCTTAGTTCAGGTTAAGTGCTTCTCATAAAATGAGGTCTGACCTAGGAAAGAGGCCAACTCTTTTGTCCTGCTGCAGTTTCTGGAATGGGCTGAGGATGCTCTTGACCAGCCTTCCCCAACCTGGTGCCCTCCAGATGTGTTGGGCTGCTGCTCCCCCCCCATCCCCAGCCAACATGGCCACAATGACTGGGGATGATGGGAACGATTGTCCCACACATCCAGGGTGTGCCACGTTGGGGAAGCCTGTTCCTGACTATTGCTGTCGGTGTGTATCAAGTCTCTTGTTTGCGCAACCTTGCAAACTACCATAGTCTACATTTGGGAGGTTCCTTCCTCTTGCTCTCTTATCCCCCACCTCCCACTTTTTTTTGGTTAACTATGTATGTCCTGTAGAGCACAGCGATGGCTGCCCCTGAATTGTTTCTGCATCATGTTGTTCTTCTGACAGAATACAGAAATTGCTAATTGAGGTAACGTTAGACAAGGATGCAAACTATTGTCAACTGCTGCGGTAAAAGCTTCAAGAAATGTGATACCGGCATGCACACAAGTGTGAGTTCTGCTGGTCTGAGGCCGTCCTTCCACAACTCTGCTCACTCTGGCTGGCATTCTGCCACTTACTTCACTTCTTAGAGACCCCAGACAACTTCAGCGCTCCTAAATGCCTTTACTGCCCCCACTCTGATATTGTCGGTGCAGATGTGCATTTGGAAGTTCACATTCACGGAAGAATCTGCCATGCATTAACACTGCACCGGACCTGGCCTTGAGCCGTTAGATCTAATGGCCAACGTTTAGTGGCCCCTCCAAATGGGAGGCCCTTTTTAGCATTGTAAAAGCTTTCATTGCTGTGTCTTCACAGGCACCTGAAGTGTGATGATGGCATGTTAACCACTTTTGCTTTTCCCATTGAAAAAGATAGTCTGATTCCACCGCACCTCTGCTAAGGCACTACACTTAAAAGGAGAAACTTACATCTTGAGTAAAGTCAGCGATTCCACGATGATACCTAAGAGAAAGCTAAAATGATCCTGAACTTGGAGCCAAGAAAGCTTTTATCTGACTTGAAGGCTTCTTTTGGATGGCGCTATTGAACTCCCTCGACATCTCCAAAACTAAAACGATGAAGTGAAAATAGTGCATAGTTGTTACTTTTGTGTAGAGAATGCTGTTTCCTATGCTATAGTCCCCCAGCCTGACTATATTTGGAATTGATGCATGCCTTCCTTAAGTCCCTTAATCCAGTTATTTATATGCCACAAACCATTAGAAGTTGAGGATGGGCTTTTAAAAAAAAGATGTATTGTACCGTGTTACTAATTCCCCACGTGTAATGCCTGCCTTTTAAAAAGAATAGTGAGAAGAGCTTTAAGGCACAATGCATTTTATAATAGTCACTTAAGAAATTTCCAGAAGTTATAAGGAACAATAAAGAAATTGCAGAGGGATTTTCATAGTTTGTTTAACATTCTCTTCACGGTACCACATCCTGCTCCATGATGAGTGATGTCTTGGCTCAGAAAATAGAGTTTGCCCCACCTTAACGATGGAGGGGGGGGCGTGTAGGAATGACCTAAGCCTTTATTTTTCAGTCAGGTGTACATCTTGAAAGGAGAGCATGTTCATATGCAGGTGTACTGTATCCTTTCTCATAACAGTATCTCTGCCTCCCCCCTTTTATGATAACTTTGTGGTTATGGAGTTCTCACAACTGTGCAGGCACCAAGGCTGAAGAGGTTTTGGTGCTTCTTGCCGTTTCTACCTCTGACAAGCAGTAGTTCAGGGCCTCTTTTAGGCTCAGTTCAGATGTAATGATAAGCTAGGATTCTGGGGGATTCCTAGCTTATCATGCTTAAGCAGCATACTGGTGTCACGGTGTCCAGTCACTCCCGCTTGCCTCTTCCGGCAAATAGAGCAGCTAAACAAAACACGGACCTTCTGTCTGTGGTTTGTTTATCGTTACTTGCAACCCAGGAACCCTGGCATGTCTCTCCCCAGAGAAACCAGTCATAAGCCATGGCTTCTTGTTGTCTTATGAATCTGTCTTCCAGTTGGCAAAGAGCAAATTACAGGCAGAAGATTTATGGTTTGTTTAGTTATTCCTGCTTGCAGGAGGAGCCAAGCAGGAACAGCATGCAGTAGCACACTTGAGTATGATAATCTAAAGTTCCTCTGGATCCCTAGCTTGCCATGATGCCCAAACTGGCCCATAGAGTCCCTTTGCCTACCAGTGTTCCACTTGGAGCAGGGAGGGATTCATTTATCTTTACTGGAAAGTATGCAAGTATGCAGCATACATTCCTATCTATGAGTTGGGTCCAGATTTAGGCTCATGCAATTGGTCTGGATGAAATGGACTTCCACAGTCCCTTTCCCCCATAGTAGCCCATCCAGCCCCCTGAAAATGCTCCTCGGTGGATTTGGAGACCCTGCTGTATGGGGGCGAGCTGTCACATCGTAGAGAGGCACCTTCGCTGATCCTGATCCACAGATGGCAGATCGTGGATTTGGCTCGATGGCATTCCCAAAAGTACAAAGGGTTGCCATGTGTCTTCAAAAGAAAACAAACACTTGTGCCCAAAGAACAGCCAGCGGAATTCCACTAACACAATGCGGTCTTTCTGCACATGTCCACTTTCCTGCTGCAGCCCGTTGAGCCTTTCAAGAAGTTGTTCCGGTCAGTCTAGGACCCTCTGAAGGAGAGTGCAATGTGACATCGGCGCTTCCTCCCCCAGCATGAGTGGAAGTTCCGTTCGCTTGCACTAGGGATTCTGGATCCATGCCAAGATGTTCAAGTCGTATAACTTTCGCTCAAGCATATTCTCCCTCCCCCCCCCCCCCCCACACCTCTCAGGAATTCTGGCTAAAATGCCATATGCCTGATAGAACTTTCTTAGAAATACTCCCAAGATCATTGATCCAAAGAATTAAAGCTGGTCCCAGTGTTAATATTTCAGGCCTACCGAAAGCAGCTTTAATACTTAGTCTTCAACAATGAGCTCAAGCTGTAGCCTTCAACCTTCTCAAGAGCCAAGCCTTCCCTTTAATTCTAGCCTGCAACACATAATCATCAATGACACCAGACACAAACTACACCAGGAGAGCTTCTGCCTCTTTTTAACCGTTACGTTAAAAGATGAAATTCCAGCAGGGTCACTTGCTTAAACAGTTGCATATGGTGAAACCATACTATGAAAGGCTCTCGCCTCCTTTTGCTTTTGGTAATTCCCTTTCTGCTCACAAAAGAAGCTCCATAGCAATGCCAGAGTGGTGTCATAGGTGGAAGCTGCTGTGGGGCTTGACCCATTAGTCGAAGATCAGTGAATGAAAGCATCTTATGGCAGGCATCCCTGCCTCCTGCAAAGGTTATGAAGGTAGCTCTTTTAGTATTTTCTTCCTACTGTCAGTCATTCTAATCTTCGCCACCACAATTTTCCAATACTGATTAAAGACATAATAATAATAATAAAAAATTCTTACCCGCCTCTCCATTTGGATCGAGGCGAGGAACAACAGTAAATATAAAAGATGATAAAATACATAAAACTGATTAAGAATATGGTACACTTTATTAAAATAGCAATAAAACATCCTAAAAACATCCAAAAATTCCACTGGATATGCCTGCCAGAAGAGATTAGTCTTTATAGCTTTCTTAAATTCTAAAAGACTGTTAAGTTGACGAGTCTCATCCGGCAGGCCATTCCACAGTCTGGGAGGGGCAGAAGAGAAGGTCCTCTAGATAATACCTGTCAACTTAGTTTTCTCTGACTGAAGTAGGTTCTTCCCAGAGGACCTGAGTGTGCGGGGTGGATTGTACAGGGGAAGTTGATCCCACAGGTAACCTGGACCCAAACCATGTAGGGCTTTAAAGGTAATAACCAACACTTTGTACTTCGCCTGGAAAGTAATTGGCAACCAGTGAAGCAGAGAGTAGCAATAAAAGGACAGTTCTCACAATGGAGGGATGTAAGGTTTCTATCAGGACCAGAGCCTTTTTGTTGTTGTTCATTAATGATCTGGAGTTAGGGGTGTGCAGTAATGGCCAAGTTGATTGCTGATACCATATTATTCAGGGTGGTAAAAACAAAAGGACAGAGAAGAGTTCCAAAAGGAACTCAGTGAACCGGTTGAATTGGTGACAAAATAGCAAATGTTGTTCAGTATAAGTTTATCGGGGAACACAAAAATTCTACCATCTCGTATACACGGATACCGTCTGAGATGGTGGTGACTGACCTGGAAAGGGATCTTTGGTTCACGGTGAATAGCTCTGTAAAAACATGGACGAAGTATAAGGTAGCTGTGAAAAGGACACATTCCAAATGAAGGGATCATTAAAAAAGGGATCGAAAATAAATCTCAATGTTGTAATGCCTCTAAACAGATCTATGGTCAGGCCACATTTAGAATTCTGTGTACAATTCGGGTTACCACACCTTAAAAAGGATATAGAGATGGAAAAGCTACCTGAGGAGCAGCTGTCATTAAGAACAACAATTGGAGAGGGCTATTGCAGTCATGTCCTGCTTGTGGGGTTCTCATAGGCATCTGGCTGGCCACAGTGGGAAACAGGATGTTGGATTGGATATACCTTTGGTCTGATCCAGCAAGGTAGACTCGCTTTTGTCCACATTTTTGCTGCATGGAGCTGAACATCTTGTTTCAGAAGCTAGTCTTTCTGTTCCTCTAGCCTAAAGCTGCTGATGTGGAATCTGCTGAACTGGTTTAAGCACCATCATGTAAACGATATGGAACTGGTTGTTCCATATTGCAGCTCTGTAGCCATTGGCCGAACTGCTGTGATGTCAGCAATAGAATGTTCAGAAACACAGCTGCCAGAAAGAAAGAAAGAAAGAAAGAAAGAAAGAAAGAGAAAGAGAAGGGTGGGGGCTGGATTAAAGTTTCACCTAAGGTCTTGTGATAGAGGAGGGAAGTGCTGTTGGCAGAAATAGAATGGACAGGCAAGCAGGGGAGCTGAGGGGCTGTGGTCTGTACCAAATCTTAAAGAGCTTTTCCTGATGGAGAACATGTGTAGATAGCAATTTAATAAAGATAAATTTCCATCTTTTCTCACACTTTACTTTTCTTCACATATTTGCCTCCTGGCTCCTCATGGTGCTTCCTTCCAAATGTGGAAATCTGGGAAACAGCCTTAAATAAAATCCATGCTATCTTATTTTAATCTCCAACAGTATCCACTCCTGGACTATATATTCATTTGTATACTGCTTT
The DNA here is from genome assembly GCA_029215795.1 of Anniella stebbinsi. NCBI lineage: Eukaryota > Metazoa > Chordata > Lepidosauria > Squamata > Anniellidae > Anniella > Anniella stebbinsi. Next base: position 39,839,125 of record JARDYH010000001.1, read on the forward strand.
AAAAAATGAAGCATTTACAAGAAAGCCTACATAAAATTGCAACCATAAGATTCCTTTGATAAAAAAAATGCTATTTTAAGTAAAAACTTAGCTTCAGTTTACTATGATTGCTTCTCACTGGGTTGTTTATTATTATTATTATTATTATTATTATTATTATTATTATTGCATCAGATGTAGCCCACCACATTCTGCAAGTTTGTGTTAGGTAATAAACCATTTATAATGTGCAATGTTCCCTTTTAAAATTTACTCAAAATCCAGATGAATAGCTTAAAGTGTTTGGGGTGACTAATGTATCTCACAAACCCAGGGCTAATAGGAATGTGGCAGTTCATATAATGCAGGATTAATTTAATATATGGAACTTGCTGCCACAAGATATGATGTCCATGGGCCTGGAAGGTTTTAAAGCTGGTTTAGAGAAACAGGTATTAGTCATGATAGGAAAATGGAGCCTCCAGTTTACAGGGCAATATACCTCTGAATACCTGTTGCTTGGGTGTGGAGAAAATGGTGGAATACGGCTGTTGCCCTTCTACTGTGTTCGCATGATTCTGACTGCATCTGGTTGGCCACTGGAGGAAAGGGAAGTGCTACTCTTAGATGGATGTTTGATCTGATCCAGCAGGATTCTTTGTATGTCTTACAGTGGTTCAAGAAAGACTTTGGTGACTCTGGGAGGGAGTTCATTGCTGTGGAGTAGGATGTATATAGAGTAGTGCTAAGGGTTATTTGGATGATTGGGGGAATAAGCCATCATGGCTTCTCCCCCTGCCCTCATGCATGCCCCACACATGACCCCATTTGCATAATTCCCTACACTGCAGTGCTGGTTGACATGTCGTCCAAACCTGGCATGTGACCTGGCGGGGTTGGCTGCGTACCCACGCTACAACCTCCACTGCACTTCATGGGTTGCATGGTGGGTACAAGGCCACCCCCGCCATGCGCTGTGTTCGGATGACACGCCAACCCATGCTGTAGCTTGCAGAATTATTCAAATGGTGGCACACACGGGAGGAGAAGCCATGATGGCTTCTTCCACCTACACAATCGTCTGAACCCAGTCATTGTCATGTATTTTGGCAATCTAGGTGAGAAGTAATTGTGCTAGACCTAAGCTACATCAGATGGTACAGGTCAAAAACAGCATCATGGGTTGCGCCTAGAAGACAAACAGAAAGCTAATCATGGCATATCAGTGAGGTGGATCTTTGAAGTTCCACCCTCATTGGAATGCAGGCTGCTCATGTTCTGCTGCAGGTGAAGCTTGTAAACGGCCATCAAGGGTGGCTCTCTAGAGTATGTTGCAGAGCAGCTTGCTGGCGAAGTATTCCAGTGATTAATAACTCCTACAGGACTATGGCCTTTCCCACTGGATGATGGTGAAAAGCTCTTCTGACCATGTCTGCCACCGGAGCATTCAGCTGAGAAGGACTTCATCTGGAATCTTCTGGATTCCATCGTCTTTCAGTCTGTGAATATTCCTGAGATCCAGCTTGAAATTATTCCGAGAGGTTCCTGCAGCTCTGCACAGACAGGAAAGAGCTGTGAGAATGGGTGTCTGTGAAATGTAAGCAAACAGCAGCCCTTGATTAGTCATGCTGAAAGGTAATCACTGTGCAGGCACAGTTTTTTAAATCATACTAAATCTTCCTTAATCTAAATTCCCTAAGAGTATTTAACTTTTGAGCTGTGGGCCCAGTAAAAGATTTGCGAACAAATGCATTTGGGATTTGCTTCATTTGCACTTTTGGAACTCTCCTTTCAGATTTTGTTCACTGAATTTGTCTTGTAGATGCTACATCACCTGGTGTCCAAGATGCACCTTCCTGTCCTGATCATCTTTCATTAAATTACAACAAAGGCAATAGTGGTCTAGCTAAAATGATGATGGTACGCAAACACCTTGGAAGAGTGAAAGGCACCATAGGCCTGAAAGAACAGTTCCTATAACATTTATTTATTTTATTTTTATACTGCCTGTTAGCCAAAGCTCTCTGGGCAATTCACAAAACAAAGCTTAAAACCATAAAATGCAATCACATAATAAAACATGCTATAAAATGGTAAGTTTAAAACAGGATAAAACCAAGATAAAAGCCAGCAGCAAGTACAAAGATCTAAAAATGCACAATTTATATATTTATTTATTTATTACATTTCTTGTCCACCTTTCAGAGCAGAGGCCCTCACAAGGCGGCTTACAACAATACAATACACAACACGACACTAACACAACTGTTAAAACAGAAGGATTAAAAAGCCTGGGAAAATAACAAAATTCTTTACCCAGTGCCAAAAAGAATCCAACGTAGTAGGTGCTAGGTGTGCCTCTTTGGGGAGAGCCTTACACCAGTGAAAAGGCTCTCTCCTTCATAGCCATTCACCTCATCTCATTTGGTGAGGGTATCTGGAGAAGAGCTAAGGCTGATTTTGGGGCCTGGGCAGATATATATGGAAGGAGACAATAGTTCAGGTAACCTAGCCTCAAGCCATTTCAGGCCTTGTAGGTTGCTACCACCACTTTGAATTGGGCCTGGAAACAGTACGGCACCCAGTGTAGATCGTAAAGCACTGGTGTAATATGACAATCCCTGTTAACGATCCCGCTACCCTTTTGGGGCCAGCTGAAGTTTCTCAGTTGTTTCCAAAGGCAGCCCACATATAATGCCTTTCAGTAATCCAAATGTGAGGTTACCAGACCATGGAAAACTGTAGCTAGGCTATGTCCATCCAGATAAAATTGTAGTTGGTATATCAGTGTAAGCTAATAAAAGGTTCTCCATGCCACCAAGGCCAACCATGCCTCCAATGACAGCGGTGGATCCAAGAGCACTCCCAGACGTTCCATGATAGTATCGTGTAGGTTTATTCCTGCTGCCACAGAAGATTTGCTAAGTGCCGGTTATGACCTACGAAGCCCTATACGGCTCGGGTCCAGGATATCTGAAAGACTGTATTCTCCCTTACGAGCCTGCCCGTCCCCTGAGGTTTTCAGGGGAGGCCCTTCTATCCGTCCCACCACCATCACAGGCATGCCTGGTAGGAACGAGGGAGAGGATCTTTTCGGTGGCTGCCCTGGGGCTCTGGAACTCCCTTCCTAGGGAAGCTAGACTGGCTCCCTCTTTGGTGTGCTTTTGGAGACAGGCTAAAACTTTTCTGTTTCAGCAGGCCTTTGGCGAAAAGTTTGGTCCTTTGTGGATGTGCTTCTTATAGTTTGGATTTTTTTAATTATGTGTCTTTAAAATGTTTTAAAATGTTTTAAATTTATTAAAATCGTACAACGTTTCATTACATTTTTAATTTTTGTATATTGCTATTTTAACTGTACATGTTTTAATTTGTAAGCTGCCTTGAGTCCCATTATTGGGAAAAAGGCGGGATATAAATAAATATAATAATAACAATAAGAAGCTGATTTGCCTAAACCTCAGATATCAGAGGTTCAGAGAAGAGGAACCTCGTGCTCATGAGCTGCTGGTGGCAAGAAAGTTCCTGAAGGTGTCTAGTTAAAATAGGCAAATGTTTGGTGAATCAGGTGACTGCTCCAAAATAAATCGAATAAACTATTAAGCAAACTTAGTAGATTAAAACTCATACTATCCCTTGATCACTTAAGTTTGCATAGGAGTAAAAATGAGAGTTCTGAAGCAAAAGGCATACTTCCTTTATTTTTCTGTGGTGCATTGCAGCAGGCATGAAACAGAAGGAGCATTGTCTCTTAAGGTGGTCTTTGTGATCTGTATTTCTATGAGTACTTTTAATAAATGTTTTTTTTTAAATGAAATTATAAATTAATCCTTGCACCTTCTAAATCAATCAAAAACTGCCCTTCACTTCATCTACCTGTTTAAAATGTTGCAGCCCTAATTAACCCATAGCAGAGGCTCGGAGTGGGATAGCAACGTATTAGTTGCAAAAGCTAGTGGCTTTGGAACACCATGAAAGTGCAGTTGGGTGGGAGACAGACACATTTGACCCATGGAGGCCCAGGGAGGGTAATTCTCCTTCACCTGCCCCACTGAAACCAACAGGAGCTGACTAAACAGAATAAGGTTAGTGTGTAGCTCTTGAACATTTCAGCGGGGCTCGTTCAGGAGAACATCTTGGTGCATTACATGTCCCATGCTAGCTAGTGGGAGTACTGTATGTGTCAGAGTCCAGTGAAGTAAAACACTTCAGAAGAACAAACTCCTTCCCAGAATATCATGGGTGGAGATCTAGAAGGGGCCTCTAAGGCCATCGAGTCTAACCCCCTGCTCAATGCAGGAATCCACCTTAAAGCATCCCTGACACATGGCTGTCCAGCTGCCCCTTGAAGGCCTTCTGATTTTAGGGGGCAAAGTTTTGGTGAATGTTTGAGCAGTGTGATTCTATTCAGAGTGAAGTCCTTTTGCAACACTTACATTAACTTTTAAATTTCTCCTTGTTTAACTCTAAGCATCAGATCTAAAAGAGCCCGCTGAATTCAGTAGGACAAGTGGCTTTTTGGCAAACGTATCCAGTGTGGACTGGAATACCCTATGCTGGCTCCATGCCTTGAGTGCTTTTGTCCCTAACCTACTGAGCCAAGGTGTAGGCTCAGCACAGGAGAGGCAAGCATTTAGGATCGACTCTGCGCCATGGCCAAATCTTGGAGTGCTCCTACGCCTGTCTTGGCATGCCACAACCCCCTGCTTCCCATGCTGTTTGTGGCAACCGTGCCATAGCTAGGTCACCTGAAAGTAGAGCCTTACGAGGTGCCAACTTAGACCTTCTATATCTCATGCTTACAGCCAACAAAACGCTTTTTGCTGTCGCAGTCTAGCTGCTATAACTGTTGGATCTGACTTCAAGACGTGCAGTGCAGCCCTATCCATAGTTATGTAGAAGAACGTCTCAAGCTGTACACTGGGGCTCCCTCCCTTATCGATGTATTTAGAATTGCAGCCTTCCGAGGGCAACCTCAGAAGGCCTTTTGGGGTATATCCAGGCGCTTGGAAGAACTGCCTGCTAATTCTCACAACGCTGTCTCCGTAGCTTAGATACCAACATGGGCTGGGGACTCCAGATCTAAGGCAGACGCTTCCTAACCTGAAAAACTTCTTGGAGCACGGACTCATGGTTCGATGGTGAGTAGTACTGATGTCTTCCCGTTCTGCGCAAAGGGGACTCTTGTTTTATCAAATTGGTACATGGGAAGTTGTCCTTTAAAAAAAAAGAAAGAGGGAGAAAGGGATTGTGGGAAATGATGGCTGTGTGCCCAAAGTGGGCACCATGACATTTGAAGGCGATTTGTGGCAAACAGCGGCCAGGATACTTAAGCCATCAGGGTTAGACTTTTCTGTAAAAGGCATTGGAAAAAAGTGATCGCTAATGGGGAATTAGAATGTTGAGCTGAAGAATCTCCAACTGAACGAAAGCCATGAGTTCTGCATACTCAATATTCTGCTGGAAGGTTCTAGCCCACAACATTGTCATGAAAGCTGGGGATGGGTGGGAAGGCTCAGGCATTTCCCCCCCTAAAATTTCTGAAGCTAGAGGGGACCAGTTGGTGGAACTTCTAGCTGTCAGGTAGCTGCATTTTTTTCACAGTTCCCTAATTCCCTATAGTACCCTCCCCTCCCTCCCCCCAACCACACACCGCATTACCCGTTGATCATATTTTTTATGTCTTGTGCAGCCTCCAAGCCCCAAGCCTTGATAAATATTCAGCTGTCTCTCACCTAATTCTTTTGACCTCCACCACTGCACTCTTTTCAATTAAGTCAGGGAACTTACCTAGTAAGGGTGGTGTTTCTTGACCTATTTCCCCCTGCCACTGATACGGGATGGTGTATGTCAGCTGTCTAATAAATGGATCAAGCGACAGTTGCATAAAATTCCTCGTAATAAATAAATAAGTAAATATGCAGGATTTGGCTTTACTCGCTGTGGAATTCTGCTTTCTGACTTGAGGTGGACCATTGTCCCCAGTTGCCTTCTCAGAGTGGCATGTTCTCATTATCAAGACAAAACACATTCTTTGCCTAGCTAATATTTCAAAACATGTGTGGATATTAGCCATATTTCTTTGGGACTATCGTATTTCCCCTCAGTGCATATCTATGCCTCATTTCTTTCTCACCTCCAAGGCTCAGATAGGCCTGATGATTCTGAACAGTGCCTCTTGGTATACGTCTTTACAGTATAAACGGTAATGAGGCTTTTTGTAGATCCTTCCTCAAGGGGCAGATTAAGGGGCTGTATTTCCAGCCTGGGCAGTTGGGCGCAAGCACGCTTGACTGGAAGAGCCCGGTTCACTTGTGCGTGTACGGAATGTATGCATGCTAACCCCTGTGCACAGATGATTAAATTGATATCCACAGAGCCCCAGCTACTAAAATTAAGATTTATGGCAGCATATTTACAGCAGGTAGGGCATGCTATTGGACTGACTGCAGTCTCTAGATTCTTATGACGGACAAAGCGTTGCCAGATGTCACACACACATACCATATCAGAATGAGATTGTGTGCGCGCGCTGAGTCTCTTGAGTTTTCTTGTTTACAACTCTTCTGTGAGTTGGTTTCTTCTATTTGATCATCCCTCTGGTTTTGTGTTAATTCAGTGCATTCGGTAACCACTAGTATCGAGTACTGCCTTGATGGCTTTTTGATATATAAAGGTTAATAAATAAATAATCGTAGGATATCTTGACTTATGCTTTCCTACTTTATCCCGAGAGTTTAGGGAGGTTACAGTAGGCCATCTAAATGTATTTCTCTCTTCGTTCTTCCCCTCCGCCCCCTGCCGGAAAAAGAAATCTGTGAGGGAGCATCCTGTTGAAGGGAGCTCTGGCTCACAAAAGTCTATGCCACAATATATATGTCTTAGTCTTAAAGGTGCCACAAGACTGTTACTTATTTATTTAGTTATTACATATGTATATCGCCAAAGCTCTCTGGGCAGTTCACAAATTTTTGTGTGAGTTTAAGCTGAGAAAGTGACTTCCTTGTGATCGTGGGGGCCAAGCAGAGATATGAACCTAGATCTCCCTGCTATACCACAGTGGCTGCAAAGAAAGCAGATTTCAGCCAACTCTGCTCATGGGCTTGCTGAACGCCCATGGACAAGTGGTTGTCCTGTTTAAATGGGCCAACATCACAGATCCAGCTCACAAGATGAGGAACTACTACCCAAGCAGAGCTGTTCGATTATAAATCTAGAGGAAGACATGTTGTAGAAAATGGCTACTGAAACATTAGTTTTAATGCTTGCCTTCACTTCTGTTCAAAGTTCTCACTATGCCAACTGAAGAATTTTCTTTCTCTCTCTCTCTCTCTCTCTCTCTCTCTCACACACACACACACACACACACACACACCATTTGGATGGCTTTAAAAGGGGATTAGTCAACCACATGGAGAATAAGGTTGTCATAAATCACCAGTGTTAAACTCGATAAGCAGGAGGGAAATGTCAATAAACAGTCCGTGGTCAAAAGCCAAAGTATCCATCAGAAACCGGGTCAAACAATACTGGGTTCAGGAAAGCATCATAGAGTAGTCAGAGTCCAGTCCAAGGTCAGGCTATGTCCAGGCAAGATCAAGGAGCTGGTATGCAAGCAACAAAACACCAAGAACAATAGTTACTTCCAGCATTGCTTCTGGGTTCTGGCATGTCTTTTATGGGGATGGTGGTGATTGGGAATTGCTGTCAGCTGTATTGGCCTTCAACTAGCTTCTGCCTGTTCTTGTGAAGGGCCACTCCCCAAACACTCCCAGGCTCAGCTGTTCCTCCTTTCTGCTTAATCCCTCAGACTGACGCACAACAAAGGCTAACAATGGTTTCTAGTCCTGATAGCTATATGCTACCACCAGTATCAGAGGCAGTATACCTATGTGTACCAGTTGCTGGGGAACCCAACTGGGACAGTGCTGTTGTATTCATGTCCTTGTGGGCTTCCCATTGGAGCATCTGGCTGGCCACTGTCTGAATAGAATGCTAGATTAGATGGATCCACAGTCTGATCTAGCAGGGCTCTTGTGGTTTAAGGAGTGCACTGCCTCAAGTTAGGGTGGTGGCCAGTGGCCTAGGCAGCTTTTACAGGAGATTAAAACAAATGCATGAAAGAGGAAAAGTCTATAGTGGCCTTTTAGTCATAATGGCTCTAGGTTCAGAGGCATTGGGCTAGTTTGCACGTGACACTAACTCCTGGTTTATTTAAACCATGGTTTCTTGCCCTACTAAGGGTTTGTCTGACAGACAGTCGAACAAACCATGGTTTGTTTTTGCAGCTTCTGGGCTGTTTGTTTCCCTCCTCCTTTGCCTGCTCCCTCCTAGTATTCCATCTGTCTTTGCAGCACTTGTATCCCAACTGCCTTTAGCACTGGCACGTAAAGAGACTGAGGTCTCTTGCCTGCTGTCTCAGTAGCTTGGTGAAGCACCCATGAATAACCTATGATTCTAGGTTCGCACGTAATGACAACCCATAGTTTAAACAACCCATAGTTCACAATCCAGCAACATAACGTGATTCTCTTTGCAGTTTGTTCATAGTTAACAATCCATAGTTGCTGTAAAGTTACATGTTTGCACTTAATGACAACCCACGGTTCAACAATTTTTTTTATTATTATTATTATTATTATTATTAATAATAATAATAATAATAATAATAATATTTATTTCTTACCCGCCTCTCCCTCTGGATCGAGGCGGGGAACAACATCAAATATAAAATACATAAAACTGATTAAAAGAATATAAAACTAATACATTATTAAAATACCAATAAAACACCAATAAAACTCTTAAAATTCGACTGGGTAGGCCTGCCGGAAGAGATAGGTATTTATGGCTTTCTTAAAGTCAAAGAAACTATTAAGTTGACGAATCTCCTCCGGCAGGTCATTCCACAGTCTGGGAGCAGCAGAAGAGAAGGTCCTCTGGGTAACAGTTGTCAGCCTAGTTTTGTCATTACATGCAAACCAGATCAATATGCCGGTTGCTGGAGAGGACTATTTCCTTAATGCCATACTTGGAAGCTTCCAAGGGGCATCAGGTTGGCCACTTTCAGGCTAAAAGCTGGATATTGGACTGAATGGACTTTCAGTTTATCTAACAGGGCTCATCTCATGGGGTCAATTGGATAATTTCCCCTCAGGATTCTAATCCTGTAATTTAATTCCATGACTAACTTTTGCTGATCTTTGCTAATGGTGCAGTTGTTTCTTCTATTCCACTTCTTCCTTTTCCCTGCCTCAGCCGTGCTCTTGCCTCAACCAGGTCAGCAGGTTGTTTTTCATAAACGCCTTTAGCCTTCTGGAAAACCATACATTCCAAAATGAAAGCATTACTTTCCTGTGTTGGGGAATAATATCTGGGAACTGTTGCTTGAATTTTGTGGCGTTTTTGGAGTCGCAGATCTTTTGAGAGATTTTGCTCCTTTATTATACCCCCCACCATCTCGTGCTAACGTTCCTTGAGGAGGCTTTACTATCAAGCCACTAGGACAATTTTAGGAACACAAATCAGCTTAACATAACAAGTGCTAATGTGCAGCAGAAAAATAGGAACTTCAGAACAGTGTCAGATCATACTTTGCCTGAGAGAGAGTTCCAAAACTTTAGGGCCGCTGCAGAAAAGGCTCTGTCCTGGATAACCACCTGCTGTACCTCCAAAGGATGAGGGAACCTAAAGTAGAGCCTGTGAAGTAGATCAAAGGGCTGTGAATATGAGTGTCAATTAATAATAATTTTGATAATATTTTGATAATAATTTTGATACTCCTGTGATATATTTTATTTTTGTTAGGAATGAACGGTATATGAATTTTGAAGTATTAGGAATTTAATGGCAAAGTAGTTAAGTATAGATATTCATATGGACCCCAGCACCACAGTGTCTCCACACTCTTGAAATATATAGGTTATTGTCTATGTTCAGTGCTGGAAGTTGTAGAAGAGAGAAACTGGAGTCCAAGCTTTCTTGGATCCCAGCAACTGACCCAAAAGGATGGTGTGTGGCTACAACAGTGATATCAAGGCACCCTGCACATATTCTCTGCAGAGGAATTAGTGAGGACTTGCAAAAAGCTGGAGAGATGGTCCAGCCTAGTCATAACCTCCTGATGCTCCAGAGTGTGTTGGTGTGCCAAATGGGTTTACGAACCCTTTGGATATGCGTGGCAAGCCATCAGGCGCAGCTTGATGGGTGTTATAGTGTTGACCACCATGCTAACTTAAGTGAGCGACGCTTTCTGTCTTTAATTTCCGTCTCTAAAATGTGACTTTCATGCTGCCTTATATGTCAGTGCCAAAAAGGCTAACCCTTTTCAGCCTATGGCTCAGAGAAAATAGGCTGCTCATAGGATTTAACATTTGAAGCAGTTTGTTTAGTGAGGGGCAGCCCAACCTTCAGAGCATTCTGCAAAGGATTTCATATACATGGTTTGCACAGCTTACGATGTTGGAGCTTTCTCACATACATATCCCTCCTGATTCATGGATTTGGGTATCTCTTTTCATCCATTTCAGATTTTTCTCTGGTAACGTTTGCTTTGGGATGTGTGGCATAACATTTAAAATGATTTACACATCAATTTCTGCATCCCAAAGAAGCAATTTATTTCTTCGGAATATTTGTTCTCTGTATTGTCATTCCAAACATCGGCTTTTCTGTGTTTACACAGTTTGCTAGTGAAATATGCATGTAGGCAAAGGAATGCATTGCTGGCCGCTCTTGGATGCAGTTAAATAGCCCTCTTAGGAGAAATGTAACACTGCTACTTTTGAGCTAAACTACTAATATGGAGCTCCTGTGTAAAGCTGAGCCAAAAGTCACCTCGCCACTGGATTTGAATATGTGTACATGTGGGCACTCCACATGAATGCCATATGTCCAAAGGCCTGGGTTATGTGAAACTGGGGTCAGATGTACACCAAAGAGGATATAGCTGTATGAAAGTGGCATGAAAGCGATATATAATTATGTGGCCATTTCTCATCTTGCCAGAATGTACGGATTCCACTCGCTTTCATTACTGGCCATCTCTCCTCCTGGCACCTTTTATCGACCCTGCCATTACTTTTGCATTATTTAAGCTATAATCTTCAAAGAGGTATGAGCCATTTCCCCCCCCCCTTTTTCTTTAATACAGTTGACATGATATTGGCCAAAGGGTTTGCTTAAAAGAAGCAAACGTTTCAGATGGCTATAAACCAACTTAAACATCTTCATTTCTTGCTGCCATGAGGTCATATTTGCAACAAACGTGGGCGGATAGGGTGCGGTGGGAGAGAATTAAATTTTAAGTTACTTTTTCTTTCTTTCTTGAAGCATTCTCATGCCACTGGGCTATAGCTGTGCATTTTGGCTGGTGGCCAGACAATCACGATTTAGTATTTTAACCAGCTGCGATCAAGTAATGTCCCTCAGAGGAAACATTTCGTAGGGAGGGAAAGATACATATTTGAGACTGTGAATTGTATTTTGCCTTTTCAAAAAGTTTTTGTATGCCTTTTACAAACGTATTAAATAACAAGGCAATCTGTTTGGTGTTGGTTGGTGTGTATATATATATATGTATATATATATATATATATAAAAATGTAGGGTGTTTTTGACCAGAATTGGGAGGTGGAGGAGGTGGGGAGGGGCATGGCCCTTAAAATAGGATGACAAAAACAGTAGGGCAGAACCTAATAACCTAAGAAGAGCCCTGCTGGATCAGACTGAGGATCCATCTAGTCCAGCACACTGTTCACACTATGGTGAAGGACAAGATGGCTCCCCTCTCATTCCACATACAGCAGCTAACGAGGCAGGAAGGAGGCTGAATTGTTCTTTGACGCTGGCAATGCGACAGCATCCTTTATCACACGTGAAAGCAGAAAGCTAGCTTAAGGATGCAGGGGCCCACAACTCTCCTCCGACATCTTTCTGCCGCTTCTCAGGATCGGTCGCCTGAGGTGATCGCCTCGCTCTGCCTAACGGCAGGGCCGGCCCTGAGACCTCCAAGTTTATACCTAGGAAGAGATTGCCAGCAGCAGGACTTGGTCCCACACGCTTTCCTCTCACAGTGCAGCAAAGTGACCCGGAAGATCCAGCATTTATTTGAATGTGGAAATCTTCCTTTCAGAGTGTTTCATCTCCCAGGTTCAGGGGAGATCTAAACTCAGGAGCTGTGAAGGGAGCGTGTCTGAGCCTGTGGCTCGCTCCTGATCTCTCCCTTGGTGCAGTTTGGTGGGGGTGGGCCAATAAACGATGTCCCAACGGGGGCCTTAGATCCAACTCTGGAGTTCATCAGAAATGGGGAATGCAGAAGTGACTCACCTAGGAGATAACGTCCAGAGCTCAGACTGGCATGTGGCAGTTTCTACGAACGCAGGAATTTGCAAACTTTCAGGTTAACGGGAACTTGGGTAAAAGCTTGGCCGCAAAATTTTAAAACATGGCCAAGGAGGCTGGGAACTTGGAAGTCACGAATCAGAGGAGGAAGAGGGGGTGATTGTGACTTGCCTGCTCTTTGTATGTTTTGTTTATCTGGGGGAGGGGGGGAAACAGGGACATCTTGTGGCACCTTAAAAACTAAACATTATTATGGCACAGGCTTTTGTGGCCTAGAAGCTGCTTCATTAGAAGTACCTGTTGTCAGATATGCAGACACAAGGATGTATAATATGGGGGGGGGCATGTAAAGGTTGGGGTTAAATGGTAATGACCTGCAAAAAGTACTGCTCCCGACCCTTTTGTTAGAGCTTAAATGGTATGCAAAATGACCTTTCATAGCAGTAGTAATTGGTGATGACACAACCCCTTTTGGCAGTACTGAGTAAATTAACACCTATAGTGGACAAAATCAAGAGAGTGTCTTGTAGCACCTTAAAGACTAACAAATTCATTATGGCATAAGCGTTCATGGATTATGCTCTACTTTATCATACCCAAATGAATAGAATGGAACGTTTTGATAAATTTCCTCTGGAAATGATTTTTCTAGCAAACTGGCATGTAATCAGTGCTGTTTTTCCTTTATAGTCATGAAGTGTGAAAAGTATGTAGGTGTGTGTTTTGTGTGTGTGGGAGAGAGAGGGGGGGGGGGGACGGACGGACGAAGACTTCTATTTCTCGTGCAGTACATGAGATACGCACAATCCTTAAATCCAGCATAGAGATTTGTGTTTTAAGTCCTGCTATTCCTTCTGAGCCTTAAAACCAGAGGCGGGCAACTTCCAGCCCGTGGGCCTAAACTGCCCCACAGTGGGTTAGCCAGCCTCTGTGAGCACCCCCTTCCTCTCCAAGCCACACCCCCTGGCCTAGAGAGAGGAATCCCCTTATCTCCAATCTTTGATAGGAGATAACAAGAGGGAAATCCCTTTGTTATTTTTGATGGGACATAAGAAAAGGATGTCCCTGCACTTGACTGGCACTTGAAGGAGCTGGCTCCTGTGAGTGATGGCTGAATCCCTTCCCACCCTGCACATGCCCCGATCAGGAAGGAGGTGTTTGATCTTACTGGCCAAGTCACTTTATGCACACAGAGAGGCGTGGAACTTTGTGCCTCTCTCTGCACTGTGGGGAAAAAAGTGGGCCATGTCATCATAGAATCATAGATTTGGAAGGGGCCTCTAAGGCCATCGAGTCCAACCTCCTGCTGGATGCAGGGATCCACCTTAAAGCATTCCTGATAGATGGTTGTCCTGCTGCCTTTTGAAGGTCTCGCGTGTGGTAGAGCTCACAACTTCCCTGGATAATTGATCATGGGAGGGGCTTTGGGATGGAGTTTCATCCCTTGACATTATCTGGCCCACCAGGCTTGGTCTGGGGGACAATCCGGCCCCCAGACTAGAAGAGGTTACCCCCTGCTTTAAACACACACACACACACACACACACACACACACACACGAGTCTTAAAGTCGTGCAGTGCAGTGGATAGATAGTTGCGCTTTGGTGCAGGAAATTCGGGTTCAAATATTTACTCCTTTGCAAAGTTATTGGTTGCTGTGGCAAACTTGCCATTTCTTTCTGTGCACCTTTCTTCATGGTATTGTGGAAAGGATAAAAGAGGTGACTGTAAAGCACACATGACTTGTAAAGAGAATGTTAGCTGTAGGATTAAATATAGAAATCTATTAAATAATAAATACTCATTGTAAATGTAGGCCTCATCTACACCAATCAGGATATTGCACTATGAAAGCGGTATATAAAAGGCAGGAGCCGCACCAAGCAGGATATAGTGATATGAAAGCAGTATGTGGTATGTGTCTTATGGGCTCCAACAGTTGTCAGTGCACTTCAATAAAGCAGTCGTGTGGCTCCTGCCTTTTATATACCGCTTTCATGCCGCTTTCATAGTGCAATATCCTGCTTGGTATAGATTGGGCCCTAGGCTTAGCTTGCTCAAGTTTGCTAACCTTTCTGATCCTGAAAGTTACAAACATGTCTGTAAAGCCTCTCCCCTCTCCCCTGTTTTAACTACCTTTCTCGTCATGATTTTAACCATGTTTTAACATCCACTCTCGCCATTTTTTGTAGCGATCGGCACCACATTTCCAGTGCCATTCCAGTTCCAAAGAGACAAAGTTCTACGTTTGGGGGTTTGGATATCGGCTTCTCCAGCAGCCATCCCTCTCCTGACAAGGGACTCCGAAAACGGGCCAATTCGGAGAACGAGAGACTGCAGTACAAGACTCCCCCTCCAAGTTACAACTCTGCTTTAACACAGCCCATTGCCATTGTAGGAGAACCTGACAAAAAGGTTGGATCCTTACCCTCTTCTTTAGATACCTCCATCGACTTCTCAAAAGAAAGCAAAAAGGGAGCGGATTCGTGTAACAGTCTAAATGGTGAAAACAGGAACCTGAACAATTCCCAAGATCAGCAGGAGTCTTTCCTGGGACCTTCTGGTGCAATAAACGGGGCCGCATTGCCCAGTGAGCATCCTGATACCACGACCGGTGAGCTGCCGTGTTTGTTCCGTGGCCCCCTTGGTGCTGACCTCCTCTGCACGGTCGAGCAAGCAGAAGAGATCATGGGCATGGAAGCAATGGGGTTTGGCACAGGAGACCAGCTTGAAGCCTTTAACTACATCCCCGTGGACCATGCCGTGGCTGTGGAATGTGACGACCAAGTTCTGGGGGAGTTTGAAGAGTTCTCTCGGAGGATCTGTGCACTGAACAAGGATGCCCCCACTTTCCGCAGGCCGCGGAAGGGTTCTGACAAGTGAGCTTTGGGTGCTGCGGTGGCTGTGGCACACTACCAAGGTGGACCTATATATCTTTAATTAAGAGAAAACTTGCACTCATAATCCCTGATCAGTCATGGGGGTGGAATGGGGGGCAGGGAGGAGGGGAAAACTGTTGCTACAGTTTTGGAAGGTAGATTTTGATGCCACACAATCACGATGTATCCAGAGCCTAGGTAAATACTTACTGCTTCCTAGCCTGGTTTCCTAGTATTTAGAAATTGCTCTGGCAAATTTGATCGGGCCATTTGTGTATTGTCTGGTTAAGTTTAGATTTCTTTCGAGGGGTTGAGGGGGAAGTTAAGCCAAACGTTTGCCTGAAGACAAGCAGAGGGATTGATGTGTGTATGCACATGATCTCCCCTCCTCAACAGCTTGTTGCACTCAGCCAGGTCTCGCAGCTCTTCGCGGTTCAGGGGCATGCACAGATGGTTTCCTTAGTTTGGGAAACCAGTGGTAAACTTAGCAGGCAGACCTGCCATGCCAAAAGCCCCGACAAAACCCAGAAGAACTCATCTCCTCATGCAGTTTTATTTATTTCCTTCCTGCACCATCCCTGTTGCCAGCAGTCACTGAGCATGACCCGGTGAAATGGGGATGGCACTAGAAAGCTGGCATAAGTGCTGTGCATTTCCATGGGTCATGTGCAGGAGATGTTCCTAGTGGATTGTTCCCATCGCTTCCAGGTTAAAAAAAATTAGGCAGGGGAGGGAGGCTAAACGTACCTAGTTGTCACTCTGGTTTTATCACCCTGTAACTGAAGACCCCTCTCCTGTTTAGGAATTAATGCATATTTTGTCTTGAATGACCAGGCACTCTACGCACACTCAGACCAGACCTGTAAATGGATGCTGCTGCTTTTGGAGTATGGTAGCTTTCTAGCCTGCTTGGGAGATGGTTCATGTACTAAAGGTGTGTCTCATGGGACCATAGAAGTATAACAAAACAGCTCTTAGGCACATCATTATTATTATTATTATCATTATTATCATCATTATTTCAGACCCTATCAAGCTGTGAAGCAGTTTGCAAACATGCAAGCCAGACTTTAATATATACAGTGCAATAGATTTGGGATTACCTGACTTGAGTTTAATAGTGCTTGGTGTTGACCATATTTAATATTATACTTAATCGGTTTTTTAAAATAATAATAATAAAAAATCAACCAAACCATCCATACCTTTAAACTGGAGTTGTCTTCATCAGTTTATCAATGGGGCAAGTTTGACTCTAGATGAGGTAGTTTACCACTGGCCCGCGTGTTTCCAACTGCACTAACGTACAAGCGGATTTTGTGGTCTGCTTGAGATTCCTGACGATATGCATTTTGGAGTTCAGATACGTCTGGCTCTTGCTTTCTACATTGTATACCGAAGTCTGGGCTCAATTGTGAGCTCATAATATATATATATATATATATATATATATGTATTGCAGAATAAAAGTTTAATTTACTTCAAGGTGCCTGATAACTTCTTTTCCCTGCCTAACTCCTCCTTGAATCTTTGCTGCAGCATATTGAGCAAATTTCACAATGGAATTGAAACAACTGTTAAGGAAACAGCCCATATGTGTAATGTAAGCATTGAACATGGAGACAAATAACGTTTTATAACAGTTGCAATATACCACTGGAGTGGCTGTTCCCATAAGACCACACAACAACTAACTCTATTGAGATCATATTTCTATTTTTTCATCTAACCTCAGGCTTTAATTTTGGCTTTTTGACTACTCCAGCCTTGCCCAACCTGGTACCTTCCAGTTGAGTTGGACTGCAAGCCCCATAATTCTCATCCATCATGGCCATTACCCAGGTTGGAAAAAGCTGGACTATACCATAGCAAAAAAGTGTGTGTTGTCAGAAGAAACTATGCAACATTTTACCACTGAAGGTCTAGCCACTCCACCTTGCTTTTAGATCCGTGGTTTTCAGACTCTACACACCAACTGGGGAGGAGCTGCCACCTGCAAGTTGACCTTCAGGGAGGTTTGTCTGCCATTACATACTTATCTTCTCTTTGAGAAGTCGCTAATAAGATGAGAGTTTCTTAGAAAATAATTTGTAATCTTACAGATTCTAACTTGTATTGTTAAAAGAAATGATATTCCAGGGATCAGTGAGCAGTTTGAAAACAACGCTGCCACACCTAACCAGAATGGTTTGACAAATATAATATTTACCTCTTTACGTCATATGCTATGGGGCCAGCTAATGCTTTTACCTGAGAGGGAATGATAGTTTACTGCTCGCTTGGAAGATGTCACCACTTCAGATGGGGCCACAGTGGCCATGTGTAATTGGCTGTTTATGTTCTGGTGCAAAAAGCTCTTTCTTGAGATGTATGTGAGGGTAGCATCTGATTCCCCCTGTGAAGCCAAAATCTGTTTTTGGAGGATAACCTTCCGTTGTTGGTGCTGCAAACTACCACAACCAATGAGCAGCCAACCTCTTCTGCACGCTCTGCAGAAAAGCATTTTTAGTGGTGCCTTGTACAGTGTAGAACCTAATTGCACAAATAACTCCACATTCCTATGCCAAATATAACAATCATAGAGACACGTTTTCTGCTTGTTTAGCAATGCCATTAAGGGTTGTCTTGACACAGGTCAGCCTGGTCACTTCAGTGGATCACCGAGTGTTCAGATCACCAGCCCAGTCTATTAATGAGGGATATTGGAGAAGTGTCAACTCAACGTGCGCTTTTTGGCAATTTTAGTACATATTAGGCATTTCAGAAGTGATCCAATGCATGCAAATTTAACTTGGAAAACCAAGCAGGGGAAATTTGTCATGGGAATTGCTGATTGCCAAAAACTGAGGATATTTCAACTAGCTGGGAGAAAAGGCCTGTACTTGCTTGCTATAGATAATGTGTGAAACATTCCATATTCTTGCAACAGATTGGCATGTCTCATGAGCTTGGGGATGACTTGCAAAAGGGTACCCAATGTAAAATGAGTTAACAAAATAGCCTTAATCACCGTGGTTTAAGGTGTCTTCTGAACAGGAGCGGCAGGGAGAGAAAAAGCTCCGGTGCTGAAGAGCTGTAATGACTATTTGTATAAAAGGCTCTTTGAATTATAAAAATCAATTTTCAAAAATGCTCAATGTTTTGGATTGTGTAAATCCTTCATAAGGGGCTACAACAAACAAGATAACATTATTTAAGAAATTTAAAATATTGTGAACAATTTTTGAATGTAATTAGACAAACAAGGACAACACCCAAATTGAACTATTCACGATAACGGAGATTTTTTTTGGAGTTATAACATGTACTACGTGAATATAAACAAACGTTTTACGCCATCATTGCATTATGTATTTGACTGGCTAGAAGTACATGTTATAACTAATTGGACGTTCACAATATTTTAAATTTCTTAAATAATGGTATCTTGTTTATTGTAGCCCCTGACGAAGGATTTACACAATCCGAAACGCTGAGCATTTTTGAAAATCGATTTTTATAATTCAAAGAGCCTTTTTTACAAATAAAATCTTTACAGCTCTTCAGCACCAGAGTTTTTTCTCTCTCTGCCGCTTTGGTTTTTTGGTGCTTCCCCCCCCCCGCCCCCCACCTTGCATCAGTCTTCTGAACTATAGTGAAGCTTCGTCAAAAACTCAGCCACATCCATTCTCCTGTTTCCTTGTTGCGCTGTGCTCTGTTAGTTCGCGTGTCAGGTCTGGAATTGTCCATCTAGTTCAGGATTGGGCAATATGGGGCCCTTCAGATGTTTTGGACCACTGCTCTCATAATGCCTGCCCATTGGCCGTGTTGACTGGGAGTTGTGAGAACATAAGAGCCCTGCTGGATCAGACCAAAGGTCCATCTAGTCCAGCACTCTTCACACAGTGGCCAACCAGCTGTCAATGGGGAACCCACAAGCGGGACATGAGTGCAACAGCACCCTCCTGCCCATGTTCCCCAGAAACCGGTGTATATAGGCTTACTGCCTCTGATGCTGTACTTCTGGAGGGCACCATACTGCTTACCCTGGTCAAGTACATGCATGTAATGAGAATTCAGAGAGTGAAGAACAGGCCAGTCCTGTGGGCCCCTTCCTAGGTGACGTGTATTTGGAAGGTTATTCTCAGCTCCAAGACACAAATAGAGTCCCCGCTGTATAAATGTACCAATTGGGGTAAGGGTCAGGCCCTTGCTCATGCAACTATTGCAAGTAAAAATGTGCTATTTAGCCAATGGATAACATCAATGTGGCCAGACTGATAGCAGGGCCCAGAAGGTCTGAACGGATAACCAGTTCTGGCCAGCTTGCATGGGCTGCCCATACGTTTCCAAGCCCAATTCAAAGCGCTGGTTCTGGTCTATAAAGCCCTACACAG
The DNA here is from genome assembly GCA_029215795.1 of Anniella stebbinsi. NCBI lineage: Eukaryota > Metazoa > Chordata > Lepidosauria > Squamata > Anniellidae > Anniella > Anniella stebbinsi. The sequence goes on from JARDYH010000001.1 coordinate 39,858,698, forward strand.
CCTTGGACCACAATCCCTATGGAGTGCCTCTGCTGCTATGAACTTCCTTTTGTAATATGCTCACCTGAGATGCTTCTCGAAGTGCCTCCTCCGAAGGAGGCTCAGAGGATGGCAACAAGGGAAGGTGACCTTTTTGGTGTTGGCCCCACAATTGCAGTATGCTCCCCCCCAGTGAGATCTGCCTGGCACCAACATTGTCACCTTTTCAGCGCCAGGTTAAGACTTCCTCTACTCCCAGGCATTCGAAGCATATGATAAGGTTTTAATTGGTCCTAGAATTGATTATTGATTGCTTACATCTGCTATATTTTTGCATTAAGTAGTTTTATATTATGTTATTATATTGTATTTTTAGGGTTTTAATCTTTGTAAACCACCCCAAAAGCTTTAGCTATTGGGCAGTATAGAAATGTAAGAAATTAAACAAAATTAAAATGTCACGTACATGTATTTTGTACTCAGGATGGGGTTCCAAAGCCCACAGTGTCAAACAGGAAGGGATTCTGAGAGGTATTATAGATGTATCTGCATTTAGGAATTGGTGGATCTGTCTATTTCCAGTCTTTGTCACTTTCACATATTTTTAGCCCATGATTCGTTTCTGTTTCTGCATTAATATGTGATACTTTTTAATCCCCTCGAATAAATATTTAAATGTGTCTTTGGATGCACTTGAACTGCTTTCCAACATTTGGAGAATTACAAAGGCTGGTGAAATAGTTAAGTTCTGATGCCACCATTTGTCCGAGAGGTGTGGGTCAGACAAATTCATTTAGAAATTTGCAGTGATCAAAATCCCCAAGGATCCCTACCGACACCCTCCCCTTAATTTCCTACTTCTTGCTGACCAGAAGCTGAACCTGCGGATGGAGCCCATTTTAGGAGAGCGTGTTTTGAGACGCGAGGAGATATTAAAGTTTGATCCGGGTCCGCAGTATCATTCTTGCGAATTGATTCTTGCTGCTGATGATCCCCATTAAAACACTGTCAGGGATGTGCCAAGCAGCTTTCAACCAATGGGACTGTACCAGTTAAGTGATTTGAATCTCTCCGAAGGCTTTGGAGTGTGCATCATGTGGCTGCGCGTGTGTCAAATGCGTAGATTCCTTTTTCTTCTGACGGTCTGATCTACTCAATTTGTGTGTCGTCAAGGCCTCCATGGAAGGCATGGACAAATGGAGAGGAGACCATTCAATTCCTCCACCACTACCGCTAGCATACCCTTGGTTTCCTCCACTTCTGGGAATTGGTATGTGTATGTATAATTTCACCTGCCGGAGCCACTGTAACATAGTGGTTAAAAAATAATAATAACCCTGGTCATTGTATGCATTCAACGGCCATCATTCAAAAAGTAGACAAATGAACAGAACTGGCAAGATATGATGCCTAATGCCCAGTTAATGTGCATAGTCTCTGAGTAATTAGGAATATGCAGAGCGTTCAACCATCAGCAAGGTATTTCACACCCTCGCTGGTGAGTGCACATATTCTCGGCCTAGAAATGTGCATGTTTACTTTATTAAATGTATGCAATACGTTGTTCAACATGATTTGGTTCTGCATACTGACCAGACATGCACGGCATTCCCCGTTCATCATGTGCGCACGTTCTCCACATCGGTGAATGAGCCCTGGCGCTTATCCATGTTCTTCATTCAGCGCTCATTAACCCCAGTAGGTTGGTGTGTTGACGCATGGGTGGGCATACACACGCATACCTACACACATTTACCCATTACAGGTTTCAGGCACCCTGGCCAAATTTGACATTTGATTAATTTCGTTTGGCAACCTCCTCTCCCCCACCTAATCTTTTTCTTCCTCTGAGCACTGAAAAGTTGAGGCTGTGCCGTACAAGCCGCCCACAGCGGGTGGACATCAGAGCATTGCAATTGAGTTTCTGTTGTGTAACGGAGGAGTCCATAGCCCAAATCTGGAAGGCAGTGTGGGAGGGGGGCTTCAGCTGTCAAATGGCGTGAATTTGGGTGGCTGAGGATAGTAGCTTTGGGTAATTTAATCGTAAATTACCATTAAACATCTTTCAATATAACTAAATCTTGAGGTCTGCGTAACATATAAAGAGATTAAAATCGACGAATCTGTTTTTAGAAAGGGAGAAAATGGCCAAGGGAAGAAAAATAGTATCTTAATTGGTTGGAAGCCCTGCCTAAGAGCCATGGGGACTGTCTCGTTGAGTTCTGTAGTCTGCCCATGTTCTGGGGGCGTACAACGTTCCCTTCTGGAACTGAGTCTATGTGTTGCTTTTGCAGGGGAGGGGGGGCTTTGCAATGATGCTGCACAGCTGGAATAACAGCGCGACGGAGTGTTCTGGTGCTGGGCGACACATGGGTTTGTAGAGCTTTATGGAGTGTGGAAATGGGTTGTTCACACATGGAGGCAGATTTCGTTAATCTTCCGGCACTTCCCGCGGTCCAGGCCAGCCGTATGGCTTTCCTTTTTCTTTCCCGTTTTGCCCCTAAGAAATGTTGCTGCTGCGCTTGAGACTGCAAATGTTCCACACCAACTATCTTTAGTTGATGTTGAGCACAGAAAGCCAGTCGGGCAGGGGTGGGGAGGGAGGGGAGAGAGAGCATGTGCCTTACATTCATCCTTCAAAAAGCTCAGGACAGCGTACGTGGGTGTAGTTGCTACAGTGTTGTACTGGGGAGAGCTGGGATTGAATTGTCTCTTAGCCATTAGGTTTGCTTGGTGGCCTTTGTGGCTAAGTGAGGGTTTGAACCCAGGTCTGCCAGTCAAAAGCTAGATGAACACCTGGTCTGCCTTGGTAAAAGGCAGTTTTCTGTATTCCAGAGGCGAGTGTCTTTGCAAGATCACGGTTAGGAAGGGGCTGTTTTTGGATTGATTTCATGTGGAACATCCCTGTTTTTGGATTGATTTCATGTGGAGCATTGCGAAACAGTGCAATGTTGCTGTATACCTAGAAAGCAACTGGGAATTCACAGGCAACTGGGAATTCACAAGTAGCCACAATGTAGGTTTGACTACTTAGAGTAGAAGAACCTTCAGCAGAGATGACTTATAAAACCATCATTTTCATAGAATCATAGAATGGTAGAGTTGGAAGGGACCTCTAAGGCCATCAAGTCCAGCCCTCAATGCAGGAATCCACCTTAAAGCATCCCTGAGAGATGGTTCTCCAGCTGCCTCTTGAAGGCCTCTAATGTGGGAGAGCCCACGACCACCCTAGGTCATTGGTTCCATTGCCGTACTGCTCTAACAGGAAGTTTTTCCTGATGTCCAGATGGAATCTGTCTTCCTGTAACTTGAGCCCATTATTCCGTGTCCTGCACTCTGGGATGATTGAGAAGAGTTCCTGACCCTCCTCTGTGTGACAACCTTTCAAGTCTTTGAAGAGTGCTATCATGTCTTCCCTCCGTCTTCTCTTTTCCAGGCTAAACAGGCCCAGTTCTTTCAGTCTCTCCTCAGAGGGCTTTGTTTCCAGACCCCTGATCATCCTCGTTGCCCTCCTCTGAACCCCCTCTAGCTTGTCTGCCTCCTTGAAGAGTGGTGCCCAGAACTGAACACAATACACAAGATGAGGCCTAACCAGTGCAACATCACACCGTCTCATTGGTTTATGCTTCCAAAACTGGTGTGTTTCGAAAACGGTTTGTTCAGAATCATCTCTGAAAGCATTTAGGAGCGCGAATGTTGTGAAAGTCTGAGCACAACCAAATTAGTAGACCTCTGAAGGAAAGGCTTTCCCCCATGTCTCTTTAAATAATCCAGGAACGTGTACGTCTTGGCGCAGCTGAGCCGTAATTACCGGTGGTCAGAAATGCGCTGGCAGCGAAAGGTTGTGATATCGGAACACTGCAAGCCGAGGAGGTCAGAGATTACAAGAAATGAGGGTTTGTAATAGCTCAGGCCGTTGCGTTTATTGTGACGGCATAAATTGATTTCAACCTAGAGGGAGAATGGGAGTCCATCGGAAGAAAGGTTTAATCGCAGTCTGGCTGGGCTTTTGGCCAGTTTGATAGAATCCATTTATTCTTCTTGGAGAAGTTCTTTAAAAAAGCAAATAAATAATAATAATGAACCACTTCCTATATGGTTTAGGATAGCTTTCCGCAACCTGATGCCCTCCAGATGTGTTGGCCGGCCAACGCTCAGAATCCCCCAGCCAGCTGGCTGGGGGATTCTGGGAATTGGCCGGCCAACACATCTGGAGGGCATCAGGTTGGGGAAGGTTGATGTAAGACCTTATAGTTTTTCTGTGCTGTCAGGAAAAGTTCTTGAACTGCCACAACCGCAGACGGCAGCTCCGAGCTGTTCTGTGCTAGCTCTGGCTTGTTTTTCCATTGATAAGATTATCAACAGGACTACAAGCGTGACAACGCCAAAGAAGTGGTTTGGCTCTCCCCCCCCCCACCCCCGTGGCCTTGGATCCAGATCCCCCCCCCCTTCTAATTGGTAATAAGATTTCCTCGGGGTGAGAAATTCAAGACGCTGTCAGCCTGAGCAAAATCTTTACGCTGGCTAATGGAGATTGAACCCTTTTCTTGTTGCTGACAAGACGCAGACTATCGTGGAAAATAAATGTTTCATATATGTTTGTACAGAGCAGTGGGGAACATAGCAGCTAAGAGACTGAGCCATGAATGGGAAAATCCCCCAGTTCAAAACTTGTATTTATTTATTTATTACATTTATATCCCACCTTTTTTCCTCCAAGGAACCCAAGGCAGTGTCTATAATCCTCCTCCTCTCTATTTTATCCTTACAACAACAACCCTATGAGGTAGGCTGGGCAGAGTCTGTGACTGCCCCAAAGTCACCCAGTGATCTTCCATGTCCAAGTGGGGACTAGAACCCGGATCTCCAAACTCACTAAGGGTTGCATGCATACAAAGGACATCTGCTGAAATTCCCTTTTCTATGCAACTGTTAAAGATACAGGAGCCCAGTCCTCCATTTCATAGGGTCACCCTAGTGATAGCCCTTTCTTCCCATGCTTTTTTCCAGCTGAAAATCACCCTCTTTTTGAACAAAGGCAGGGTGTGAGTGATATTTTTTTTTTGGCACGAAAGCAGCCTGTGGGGAGGGTTCTGACATTCCTGGAGAGGACAGTTTTCAGGGGAGGAAAGACTTAAAATCCCACCCCCCTTACCCCACCTTGAGAGCAGAGGGGCCTACAGGGCTACTTTGCTTTGCTTTGCCCTTTTATGTTCCTTGTTTTTCTTTCGTTCATTCTTTTTTTCTTTCCTGCGGAAGAGGGAAAGCGGAAACAGCCTCCCCAAATTTTCCATCCTCTCGGTGGTTGATGAAATGATGGCGGCTGAGCGCAAGTGATAGGATTTGTCTGCAAGGTGAGGGAAAATTCTCCTCCAGTTTCTTGGGATGGGTGGTAGGTCGCCATTAGCAGTTTTCAATAGCACAGGCTCTGTGTGGGGCAGCAGTGGCCTGGCCGCCATTTTACATTGTCCATAGGGCCCCAAACCTAGCGGCGTTCCAAGGAATTGTGGGCCAAAAAAAACTTTATTATTAGTTATTGCCATTAATATACCATCTCATATGCTAAAAAAACCCTCTCAAGGTGATGTACAAACAACAAAACCTTAAAACAATTTTTAAAAGAGCATTAAAGCAAACATAAAAACTACCCATTTTGAAAGTCCAAACTGGAAAAAAGGAGTCTGTATACTAGGGGTGTGCATCGGATCGGATCCGATCCACGATCCGAATCCGATCCGACCCAAAATCGGGAAAATCCGATCCGATCCGATCCGATCCGGACAACCTCCGATCCGATCCGATCCGATCCGATGAGGTCCGATCCGGATCGGACGCCATTTTGAATGCTTTTTCCCATAGCCAAGTATTGTTTTACAAAAACGCCTATAACTTTTTCATTTTTAAAGATAGAAGGATGAAACTTGGGCACATTGTAGACTGGTTAGGGGTAGTTATCTGTGAGAAATTTCAGAAAGATTGGTGCATGCATTTTGTGGCAATTAATTTTTTAATAAATACCCAGGAATGCCTATAACTTTGTCATTTTTAAAGTTACACACATGAAACTTTGCCACATTGTAGGCGGTACCTTGGGACCTATGTGTGTGAAATTTCGGAAACGTAGGTGCTTGCCTTGTGTGGCAATTAATTTTAGAAAAATGGGTAGTGGTGGGGTAAATACAGTTACGCCTCCCACTTTTTTATTTTTGAAGATACAAACAGGAAACATGGGCACATTACAGGTACCACTTGGCTTGATATGTGTGTAAAATTTCAGACAGCTGGGTCCAGGCATGTGGTGGCAAGGTATTTTTGAAACAATGAGGAAAGAAACGCCTATAACTTTTTTATTTTAAAAGTTAGAAGTCTGAACATTGCTCACTTTGTAGATGGGTTAGGGGTAGATATGTGTCAGAAATTTCAGAATTATAGGTCCAGGCATTTGATGGCTATGGAATTTTTAAATTACATGTTTCAAAAAAATTTCTACAGAGGCCAGGTCTTCCCCTCCCGCTTCCCGCGAAGAAAAGGAAACACTCTCTCGTCTCGATCCCTTTGATCCTTGCTAGTAGTATCCATTACAGGGCTCGTGTTTCCTTTCCTACTTTCACTTTTCAAGCAGAACGGCTGAGCCTAGCTGAGTTTTGCAGCCATGCGTGCAAGGAAGGATCACTCTGGTCTCGATCCCTTTGATCCTTGGTAGTATCCATTACAGGGCTCGTGTCTGCTTTCACTTTGTACTCAAGCAGACACGAGCCCTGTAATGGATACTACTAGCAAGGATCAAAGGGATCGAGACGAGAGAGTGTTTCCTTTTCTTCGCGGGAAGCGGGAGGGGAAGACCTGGCCTCTGTAGAAATTTTTTTGAAACATGTAATTTAAAAATTCCATAGCCATCAAATGCCTGGACCTATAATTCTGAAATTTCTGACACATATCTACCCCTAACCCATCTACAAAGTGAGCAATGTTCAGACTTCTAACTTTTAAAATAAAAAAGTTATAGGCGTTTCTTTCCTCATTGTTTCAAAAATACCTTGCCACCACATGCCTGGACCCAGCTGTCTGAAATTTTACACACATATCAAGCCAAGTGGTACCTGTAATGTGCCCATGTTTCCTGTTTGTATCTTCAAAAATAAAAAAGTGGGAGGCGTAACTGTATTTACCCCACCACTACCCATTTTTCTAAAATTAATTGCCACACAAGGCAAGCACCTACGTTTCCGAAATTTCGCACACATAGGTCCCAAGGTACCGCCTACAATGTGGCAAAGTTTCATGTGTGTAACTTTAAAAATGACAAAGTTATAGGCATTCCTGGGTATTTATTAAAAAATTAATTGCCACACAAGGCAAGCACCTACGTTTCCGAAATTTCACACACATGGGTCCCAAGGTACCACCTACAATGTGGCAAAGTTTCATGTGTGTAACTTTAAAAATGACAAAGTTATAGGTGTTTCTTTCCTCATTGTTTCAAAAATTAATTGCCACACAAGGAAAGCTCCAATGTTTCTGAAATTTCACACACATATCAAGGCAAGTGGTACCTGTAATGTGCCCAAGTTTCCTGTTTGTATCTTCAAAAATAAAAAAATGGGAGGCGTAACTGTATTTACCCCACTACTACCCATTTTTCTAAAAATTAATTGCCACACAAGACAAGCACCTACGTTTCTGAAATTTCACACACATAGGTCCCAAGGTACCCCCTACAATGTGGCAAAGTTTCATGTGTGTAACTTTAAAAATGACAAAGTTATAGGCATTCCTGGGTATTTATTAAAAAATTAATTGCCACAAAATGCATGCACCAATCTTTCTGAAATTTCTCACAGATAACTACCCCTAACCAGTCTACAATGTGCCCAAGTTTCATCCTTCTATCTTTAAAAATGAAAAAGTTATAGGCGTTTTTGTAAAACAATACTTGGCTATGGGAAAAAGCATTCAAAATGGCGTCTGATCCGGATCGGACATCTGGTCCGATCCGATCCGACCAGCCTCCGATCCGATCCGATCCGACCCCCCAGGTCCGATTCCGATCCGCTATCCGATCCGATCCGGGGGGTCAGTGCACATCCCTACTGTATACCCTTTCTAAAGTTCAAGAAAGAACTTTATTTCTTGAGGGGGGGCACATTCGATAGTTTGGGACCAACACAGGAGAAAGCCCTTTCATGGGGGTCTCTGTGGGTAATGGTTCCCTAAAAAGGGTCTCTCCTGCTGATCTTAATACTTGAGCAGGTTCATAGTGAGGCAGGCAGTCCCTTAGGTGCCCACCCCACCCACACAAATGGCGGAGAAGATTCAGCAAAATGTATTTCTTATTTACATGTAAATGTATATACTGCTTTCCTGGTGCTTACGCAACACTCAGGGTGACTAGCAACAATTAAAACCAACTGTACAATAGAATAAAAGTCACAAGCACACATAAAATAAAAAAACAAGAGACAGGTGCAGGAGATAAAAAACAACCTTTTTTTGGAGCGGAGAGAAAGAAATTTACTCAGATAAATCTCTTTTGAGAAATTTCAACTTGGCTGTATTGAAAGAACTGCTCAATGTGATACAGAGTTCTTTGAAAAACTTGGCAGTGAAAGAAAACCAGTTTCTAGGCCATATGGCTCTGAAGTTGTGCTTGTAAGCATGGGCAAAGTTTGCTGAAGTGCTGGAAAGAGAGACGGTTGAGAACACTCCCAGTGGCCGCTTCGGTGCAGGAATTTTATTTTATTATCACAGAGCGTTTATTTAGTTATTTAAAAACTTTCAGAGTTTGCTTTTCAATAAAATTATTCTCAAAGTGGCTTCCAATACAGCCATCAAGCAATGAACAGCTAAAGCTGCATCTTCTAACAGCCATCACTTAAAAGGAACAAAAATCTCTGATCTGAACACCAACCAAAGCCTGAGGGGGGGGGGGACTAGGGATGTGTATCGTCTCGTTCCAATGTCCGATAACGATCTGATAAAGGCATTATTGGACATCGATTAATGATAACGATACGATAGAAAAGCTCCATTAAATATAGGATCCGAAAATTTTAAGTCCAATTACATGTTTCTACACATATGTGCCAACCCTGTATTTTATATGAATTTTGTAACGATCGTGGTAGTTTGAAAGCAATTTGGAGGCCCGGTCAACCAGCTGTCAACTAGAATGATCTTTCAAAAATTTATATAAACTCAAGGGTTTGAGCAATTGCTCTGAATTTTATTCACAAATGACGAGCAATAGACAAGCTGCACTGGGGGGAAAATACAAGTTTCAGACTTTTAAAATAACAAAGTTACAAGGAGGGGTGGGGCTTTAGCAGTCTTCATGAATTTAAGAGAGTCATGAAGACTGCTCTCTTCCAGCAGGCCTATCCAGATGAATTTTAAGATGTTTTTAATGATGTATTTTTTCTGGTTTTTAAAATTTTAACTGTTTTGTGATTCTTGTGTTTTATATTGTTGTTGTTCCCCGCCTCGATCCAGAGGGAGAGGCGGGTTATAAATAAATAAATAATAATAATAATAATAATAATAATAATAATAATTTTGGCGGACCCTGTATAACTTTTTTATTTTTAAAGATAGAGACATGCAACTTGGGGAGCCATGACTAGCAACATCCCATCTGCAAAGTCCAACAAGTTTCATGTCTCTATCTTTTAAAATAAAAAGTTACACCCATTTAAGTTCTTTAAGGAAAGAGTATGTGTCTATTATCCAATACTTTTTTTATATAACTTCTGTATTTTCAAAGTTAGAGACTTGAAACTTGGTCACAGTGCTTATGGGATATGCCTAAGTATGTGTATGAAATTTCAGAACAATCCCTCTAACCGTGTATTTTATATGAATTTTTGAAAGATTGTGCACCTTTTTTGACAGATCTCTGAATGCACGTGGTGAGCTGTCATTCTGAGCTGTCAGAAGTTGCACGATCTTTCAAAAATTCATATAAAATACACTGTTGGAGAGATTGTTCTGAAATTTCATACACATACTTAGGCATACCCCATAAGCACTGTGACCAAGTTTCAAGTCTCTAGCTTTGAAAATACAGAAGTTATAAGCCTTTCTGTCTCAAAAAGCAACTCTATAGGGTAAAATAGGGATCCGAAATAAATATCGGATATCCGATAATTATAGGAAATATGATACGATTCGATATGATTAACCTCCGATATAATCGGATCCAATTTTTTTTTTAAGTGATTTCCGATGACGATACGATACGATAATTTTGGGCGTTCACACCCCTAACCCCCCCCCCCAAAGGTGTTGTTTTTAACCTAGTGCTTAAAAAGGTCAGATGTGGCACTAGGTGAACTGATTAAAAGAACATGGCCCACTACTGAGGTACCACTACTGAGGTACCACTACTGAGAAATCCATAATCCTTGGTAGCTAAGCAACCTCACCTTAGAGAGTGAAAGCACCCAAAATTGGGCCTCTAATTACTATCTCAGTAACTAGGCAGGTTCATAGGGGAATATTATTTATTAAACATGCAGACACACTGCACCATTTTTCCTCCCTGGAACTCAGGTTCATGTACTCATCTATCCATCCCTCCATCCCATCTATCCATCCCTCCATCCCATCTATCCATCCCTCCATCCCATCTATCCATCCCTCCATCCCATCTATCCATCCCTCCATCCCATCTATCCATCCCTCCATCCCATCTATCCATCCCTCCATCCCATCTATCCATCCCTCCATCCCATCTATCCATCCCTCCATCCCATCTATCCATTTCTGCATCTCTCCATCCATCCGTCCATCCCACCGATCCATCTATCCAACTTATCCATCTTATCCATCTATCCTATCACTACTCCTGCCCTCTAGGAAGCGGCAGGGCAGAAGTAGTGATGGAGGTGTTTTGAACCTGTTGGTCCTCTTTTTAAAAGTTTTTCCACTCTACTGTAGGTTATCTTCATGGTGCTGAGTTGGTGCCGCAATTCCCCCAAACCCCACGCTTTTGCTCCTGCGGGGTTGCGTCAGATAATCCCCATGCCAAGGAGCAAGCACAGGGTTTATGGCAGTCATCTGTCCCCTCCACTGTCCCTCCCTGAGACTAGAGCGAGGAGGCGGAGGAAGAGGTGGCGGTTGCGGCAGCAGCTCAGGGGAAGAAAATAATTTATTGGAGGAGGAGGCAGCTCAGGGAAAGAAAACAAATGTTTCTCCCCATGGCAAGGCAGCACGGGGCGTTCCGGCAGCCATTCTGCTCACTTGCTCGCCCTCTGCCCATGCAGATGATGACCAATCAGGGGTCGCCATCTACTGTGAATGCCCTCAAAGTGACTACAGAGCGGCTCTGGAGTGAGGACAGACTGGCAGAAGAGCTGGGCTGCCCTCGCTCTGGCTGGAAAAGTCAGCGTAAGTCCCCGACTTTTCAGCTGCGCATCTTCCACCCTTTGCCCCGGGGTGGCTGCGAATCTGCAGCTGCGTCATCTAACCAGTGCTGCGCAGAATCGTAAGCAGGAGAGACAACAGCATATCCTACCCTGCCCTCCCCTGAGTCCGCCTCCTGAGGTCGTAGCAGTATCTACAGCCTCGGGAGGGGGACTCCAAAAACTCCTTTAATCCCTGAGATGCTCTGCCAGGATTGCAGAAATGCGTGTTTTTACCCCACTCTTCAGCTGAAAATAGTCCCGGAGCAGTTCCTGTGAGATCAAGAATGATGGCCTGTTCCTGCAGGCTTATGTAAAAAGACACAACTCTAGAGGAAAAAAGGATTGGGCAGGAGAAGGGGGAAGGGAAAACGAGCAAACTCAAGGCACCTGTTCTTAAAGTGACGCGATTCTTCTCCCCTGTTTATCCCCACTGCAACCCTGCGAGGTAGGCCAGGCTGTGTGATGGTTACAGGCCTAATTTCACTAGGTGAGCTTCACGGATGAGTAGGGATTTACACCTGGGTCTCCTGATCCTAGTCTGACTCCTTCACCTAGGGTAGGCAAGGTGGTGCCCGAAGGCAGCAGTGTGTCTCCAGTCCCCTTTCATTTAGCCTGGAGAAGAGAAGACTGAGGGGAGACACGATAGCACTCTTCAAGGACTTGAAAGGTGGTCACACAGAGGAGGGCCAGGATCTCTTCTCCATCATCCCAGAGAGCAGGACGTGGAATAAGGGGCTCAAGTTACAGGAAGCCACATTCCGGCTGGACAGCAGGAAAAATGTCCTGACTGTTAGAGCAGTATGACAATGGAACCAATGACCTAGGGAGGTGGTGGGCTCTCCCCCACAAGAGGCCTTCAAGAGGCAGCTGCACAGCCATCTGTCAGGGATGCTTTAAGGTGGGTTCCTGCATTGAGCAGGGGGATGGACTTGATGGCTTTATAGGCCCCTTCCAACTCTACTATTTTATGATTCTATGATTAGTGGAGGCTGGTGGCTCTGATCTCAGTGGGGTGGTGAATCCATTCCAGATTTCAGTCAGACCCAGTCGGAACTCTAAAGGAGCTCTCCAAAGTGCGAAGATCCTTTAGCATTCAGACTGAAACCCAGAGTGGATTCACTGGCCCCACTGACATCAGATTCAGCAGCCTCCACTGCCTTTCTTGGGTCCCCCCGAGCCCCCTGTCTGACTTTTTATTTAAAGAAAATTATGCATTTTTTAAAGAGTGTGTGTGTGTGCGCTTGGCGACCCAGAGTGAGAGAGAAAAAAGAAAGAAGGGGGAATAAATAGTTTGGCAGAACGGCGGCCAAAAGGGGGCGAGAAAAATGAAGTTCCCTTCTGTGAAATAGACTTCTGTTGGTGCTGAAAACTGGCTTCAACGGGGTTATTTAGCGGGTTGGCCGTCAGAAGCCACCTCTACCCCGTGCTCAGTCTTTTGGGCAGGTTACTTGTCCTTTGGCACTAGCCATGCCTCCCATGGCAGCCATTTTGAGGTGGTGCCCAGGATAATTTCTCAAATGTCCAAATCTGCCCGCAGGCTCAAAAAGGTTACCAGGCCCTGCCCAAACTCTGGTACGCACAGATAATTTCTTAGCATTTCTTTGCATTTCTTAGCGCTGACATCTCCGGAGCAGGTGAAAAAGAGGGGGAGAGGAACGAAGCTTGCTAGTGTAGCAGGAACACTTAGCAATAATTGTTGAGGGCCTTTTTCACGGACGAAATTGGCCCTCTCATCTCCTCTATCTGGCTAACCTCAATCCCGAGTTCCTGACAAGCAGCCCAAGGGGATGTCGAGACATGATCATATTTTTACGTTGTAATCCAAATTGACAGTCAGGGTTAGGCTGCACAATAAATTTGTGGCCTCAAAGCCCCACTTGGGCTCTTGGATTTCCTGTTGGCGAGTTGGGGTGGGGTGAGGGGACCCCAAAGGCAGCATCTTCGCATACTGTGTTTGCAGGTAAGAGCTTAATTTTAATAAGTAGTGTCAGTGTTATTCCCAGGCAACCGGTGGAATTTTAGGATTTTTCGATGGGCTGAAAATGGTGTTTATGAATACAGTTCATAACATCTCCCATTAACAACCCTCAGGGTCCATTCCTATATTGTCTGTTCTGCAGCCTGATCCTATGCATGTTTACTTGGATGTAAGTCCCAATGCGTTCTTGTGCCTCAGCCAGAAACATATAGGACCTCTTCTAGATAACTTATAGGGTCTCCAACTACTCTCTTGGTGCCCACTAGGGATGTGTGTCGTATCGTTAAAATGTACGATAATGATACGATAAGGTCGTTATCGTGCATGCGTTTAACGATAACGATACGATAGAAAAACCTACGATAATCATTGGAGACAATAATTTTCAGCCGATTATATAGTATTATCGGACTGCCCTATAAATAAACCTATAACTTCTGTATTTTAAAAGTTAGAGGCTTGAAACTTGGTCACAGTGCTTATGGGGTATGCCTAAGTATGTGTATGAAATTTGAGATCGATCCCTCCAACCTTCGATTTTATATGAATTTTTAAAGGATCGTTTAAGTTCTGACAGGTCTGAATGAACGCATGTGGTGAGCTGTCATTCTGACCTGTCAGAACTGAAACGATCTTTAATAAATTCATATAAAATCGAGGGTTGGAGGGATTGATCTCAAATTTGGCACATATGCGTAACATCATGTGCTAGACAAGTGTATGAAATTTGAGATCGATCCCTCCAATCCTCGATTTTATATGAATTTATTAAAGATCGTTTCAGTTCTGACAGGTCAGAATGACAGCTTGCCACATGCGTTCATTCAGACCTGTTAGAACTTAAACCACCTTTTAAAACTTCATATAAAATCGAGGGTTGGAGGGATTGATCTCAAATTTCATACACATACTTAGGCATACCCCATAAGCATTGTGACCAAGTTTCAAGCCTGTAACTTTGAAAATACAGAAGTTATAGGCATTTTTTTCTTTAAAAAATCAGCTCTATAGGGCAAAATAGGGCTGCAAATTAAATATTTTTTTCCCGATTATTATCATGAAGACGATATGGTTCACCTATGATATGAATGAAGACGATAATTATTTTGGTCCGAAATTAAGATAACGATAAACGACGATATTTTTTGGCGTGCACATCCCTAGTGCCCACCACACTCCCTGGCCCTCCTGAATTATATATTTTATTTCTTAAGGTGCTTTAATGGTAGTATTTATGGAAGGTTGTCATCCTGCAAAGCAAAATGCTGGTCTCCTGCACCATCTTTATTTGGGCTCAAAAGAGTAAGTTTTGTGATTTGGACTTCAGACCCCAGCTCTTCTGGGAAATGAGTATTTTGTGACAGGCCATGCCCACTGTGGCAGCCATTTTATGATTGGGAAGGCCCTGCCCATGACAGCCATTTTGTGAGAGTGCCACAAGACTTTCTCAAAATTCCAAATGTGCCCACTGATCCCAAAAGATTGGGGACCTGGTGCCGATGCATCTTTCAGAATTTTGAATCAAATTAACATTTTAAAAGAAGTTCATTATTTATTTATTTGTATATAGTATTACATCTGGGCCAAAAATTCTCAAGTGGCCAATTAGGGAGGGGCTTGGAATGAAACCGCCTCCTTCTTTTACATATTGGGAAGGTGGTACATTTGGAGGGATGGGAACTCACCCGTGCTCACCACTGGCTCCTTCCACCTGACAGATGCTATTTACGTTTCCTCAGAATGTCCCAGAATGACGCAATGTCATAATGTAGCAATGTACCGCAGGATATTCTAAGAAAAAAAAAGTGCCCCTCACCAGCTTTATTAATGTTGGACACCCGTGGGAGCTTCCATTTCCTGTACACCATAGAATGCGCCATGAAATGATGCTTCATATGCTGTAGCATCATTTCAAGATATTTTGAGGACATTAAAATGCTGCCCACTTGTTGGGAGGCATGACACCCTGTCTCACAAAATGGCTAAAATATAATAATAATAATAATAATAATAATAATAATAATAATAATAATTCACCAACAACTGGCCATCAAATTCAACCTTATCAAACAATCTACACCACACTATACATACTCACCCCAAAAAATCTTGGAAAATGCAGATCATAAAATATACTGGGACAGAACAATTCATACCGACAAGACTACCCTGCAACCGACCAGACATAACGGCCATAGACAAAAAAGAAAAACACACATACCTCATCGCCATAGCAATATGAATGACAAAATGTTGTTGAAAAGGAAGAGGAAAAGAGAGACAAATATATATACACCACACTGGCCATGGAAGTCAAAGAACTATGGCAACAAGAAAAGGTCACAATTATTCTGTTAGTTACATATGTCACCGGCATCACATCAAAAAATTATACAGAAAACTTTCAGAAATTGGGCCTACCAAAATACATCCACACCAACATCCAGAAAGCAGTCATACTTAAAACATGCACAATTGTCAGGAAATTCCTGAATCTGTAAAAGACAGCATGACTTGGCAAAGCCCGTCATATCCGTCTAGAAAAACCGCCATGAGCGAGAAAGTGATAATAATAATAATAATAATAATAATAATAATAATAATAATAATAATAATAATAAATGTACTGACCCTTGGGGCTTAGTTGGTGAGCTAATTTATCCAGTTTTCAGTCCAGAGTCCACCCCTTGGCTCTGCCCTCCAGAAGAGGTGGTGAACAGCTCAATGGAAATGTTGACCCAGTGTGAAAAAGGCAAATTCCATGTTAGGCCTAATTAGGCAAGGAACTGAAAATAAAACTGCCAAGACCATACTGCCCTTCTGCAAATTTATGGTGAGACCATGTCCTGCTTGTGGGTCCCTGGTCGACAGCTGGTTGGCCACTGTGTGAACAGAATGCTGGACTAGGTGGACCCTCGGTCTGATCCAGCAGGGCTCTTCTTATGTTCTTATGACCATACTTGGAATACTTTGTAAAGTTCTGGTCACTGCAGCTAAAAAGGATATTGTAAGAGTTGAAAAAAGTGCAGAAAAGGGCAACAAAACAGATTGAGAGGCTGAAGCAGCTCCCCTAAGAGGAGAGGTTATAACATCTGGGACTGTTTAGCTCAGAAGAGGCAAGTAAGGGGAGACTTGACAGAGGTGTTCATAATTATGCCTGGCGTGGAGAAAGTGGGTAGGGAGACATTTTTCTCCCTCTCCCCTAATACTAGAGTCCAGGGTCGTCCCACGAAGTTGATTGGTGGAAGATTCGGGACAGATAAAAAGAAGCTCTTCTCCACCATGGAATTCACTACTGCGAAGTCTAGTGATGGCCATCAACTTCAACGGCTTTAAAAGTGGATTAGACAAATTCACGGAGGAGAAGGCTATCAGTGGCTACTAATCCTGATGGCTATGGGCTACCTCCAGTATCAGAGGCAGTATGACTATGTCCACCAGTTGCTGGGGAACATGGGCAGGAGGATGCTGGTGCACACATGTCTTATTCATTGACTTCCACAGCTAGCTGGTCGGCCACGGTATGAACAAAATGCTGGGCTCAATCTACCCAGCTACTTTATAGCAGTATTGAAGTGCAGTGAAAACTGTTGGGGCACAATCCACATTCCATATACCTCTTCCATAAAGTTATTTCCAGCTTTTTATTCCACATTTGCAGTGATTTGACACAAGGGGAGATCTGGGCCTGGACTAGTTGGGCCTTTGGTCTGATCCAGCAGGATTCTTATGGACAAGAAAAGCCCAACATTGCTGGTCTCACAGCAGAGCTAATGGTGGCCCTGCCACCCCATTCTTATTTATTATTATTATATTTATTTATATCCCGCCTTTTCCCCAATTCTTTCCCTCCCTAACTGCAGCCTGATGGCTGCTGCAGGTCTGTTGTTATACGAAACTATTAACTGCATTGTGATAACATTCTGTGTGTTTGCCTGTCACAGTTACATGTTTTATAGTCGATGAGCTGTTTTGTCCTCTGCTTGTATGGAACTGAGCCATGACCAACACCCCAACATCCCCCCCCCCCGGCCGCCGAAATGTAGAGTCTGGGGCCTCCTCCACACGAGACGTTTAATGAGCCTTGAAGGCTCATTATAAATTTTACCTACACACGAGCGGAGCGCAAAACGGGCGTACAGGCGCGTTATCTCTCCGATAATGCGCATTTTCGAACGCGCGTTAAATAGCGACTTTTATTTTGCTCCGGCCGTTAAAGCGCATTTTCGCTGTGTGAACAAGCGATTATGCGCATTAGCTACCTGTAAAGTGCTTTTTGGGCATCAATTAATGCGCTTCGCCGCCTCTCGCCGCCTCCCGTGCAGAGGGATTAGGAGTAAATGCGCCTCCGCGATAATGCGCATAATCGCCGAACCGGGCGCAAAAGCGCGTCCTTGTGGAGGGGGCCTGGGACAATAGTGCCAAGTGCAATTAAACATATGGAATAGATCACTTGGCAAATATCTAAAGTGGCCAGTATACGTGTGTCGATGATGAGCCCTCGCTAGGCTGATTTTCGAAGTAGAAGAGATTAAAGCGTGCAAAGGGAACAGGAAGACCAGATTAAAATAAACCCTGAATGGCCACTTTCCTGCCCCTAAAATGGACGTCCATTTCATTCCAGACGCTGATGTTTCCAAATGAACGTATCAGCTCTCGTCCGCTGGCTTTTGTGAATTGGTAGCTCGGAATGGTAGGATGTTAGGGCTAATTGAAGGCTATTCTAGGGGGCCGTGGAACAATACTTTGGGACACTGGAACACACACACACACACTCCTGTGGTACCAAGATGTATTGCAAGAAACTGCAATTAAAGGAACATTAGTGCTTGGGAAGAAGAAATGCAGAGTATATACATGGTCAACATATTGATACAGAAATACAGGTCATGTTTCCTTCTCAGATGTACCTGTATCTGGACTGTACCATTTTCAGATTGATACGCTCCTCCATAGAAGAACGTTCCATTCACATAGAAAGCTAGCATGTCAAGGGGAAGGGAAGGTTAGAGCCTTTCACCTTGATAACCATTTTACTGCTCCTTGGTTTGGTTTGGTTTGGTTTTTGCCATAGTTGGAAACGTTTTTAATATTATGTTTCAATAAGGTGAAACGCTGAGAGATTTTCTTATATTCACTGTTATATAAATGCCACAAATAAATAAATATCTAGTTTTTGTGTGCATGGATTCCCCCCCCCCCCCGTGTGGAAGTGCGTTCAGTCATGGGAGCCCTCACCTGCAGTTTGAAGCGGTATTGCCCAGGACTGTGAGACGGCCATTGCCTAGGCCAGGGTCAGGCAAACTTTTTAGGCCATAAGCGCATTTGAAAATTTGAAAAACTGTCCTGGGCACCACCACAAAATAGTTGCCATGGAAGGAATGGCAAAGGACAAGTACCCTGCCCCAAAGACCAAGTACAAGGCAGAAGTGGAGGTCTAAGTCCCAACACATTCAACAACTCATTTGAGCTAGGGTGACCATATGAAAAGGAGGACAGGGCTCCTGTATCTTCAACAGTTGTATAGTAAAGGGAGTTTCAGCAGGTGTCATTTGTATGCCTGCAGCCCCTGGTGAAATCCTCTCTTCATCACAACAGTTAAAGCAGCAGGAGTCCTGCCCTCTTTTGTATCTGATCACTCTGAGGACAGGGCTCCTGCAGCTTTAACTGTTGTGATGAAAAGGGAATTTCACCAGGTAGTGCATGCATACAAACGATACCTGCTGAAACTCCCAAATTAGAGGCCTTCAAGAGGCAACTGGACAACCATCTGTCAGGGATGCTTTAAGGCGGATTCCTGCATTGAGCAGGGGGTTGGACTCGATGACCTTAGAGGCCCCTTCCAACTCTACTATTCTATGATTCTATGATTCTATGCAACTGTTAAAGGTACAGGAGCCCTGTTCTGTACCTTTTCATATGGTCAGCCTATTTCAACTCATGATTTTCAGCATCGACAGAGACTCCTTTCACAATGATCCCAGCTGCCAGTAAGAGAAAAGTGTTACGTTTTTTAAAAGTGGGAAGAGTAAGGTTAGAGTGTTGAACTAGGATCGGAGAGACGTGGGTTCTATTCCCCACTCGGCCATGGAAGCTCACTGGGTGACTTTAGGCCAGGCATTGGCTCTCAGCCTGATCTACTTCACAGGGTTGTTATGAGGCTAAAATGGAGAGGAGGCTCATGCTGCTTTGAGTTCCTTGGAGGAGGAGAGTTGGGATAAATGTTAGGGTTATGCATGTACCCCCCCTACTCGCTTCGGAGCTTCCAAATTGGCCTTGATCTGCCTCAGCCCCTATCCAGCCGACTACATAACCGAAGCAGGATTCGGATGTCCAAACGGCCAGCTGCTTTCCACCCCCCACTCCCAGCCTATGCCTGCTGAGCCACACGAACATTCTTTACCTGGACCCATCACGACTTGTGTAAAAATGGTGACTTGTGTATTTCTGTAAAATCCTCCAGAAATGGCAGCTGTAAAGCAGCCATATATGCAACGTTACACCTGGATCCAACCTGCTCCAGATCTGGACAGACTCGGTCCGAATCGGCCCATTTCAGCTTGGATCTGGAGTTGAAGTGCATTCAATTCAGTGTAGATGGAAATTTTGCAAGAAGGCCTGAAAGAACAGCCCCAAGCGGAATTTAATTCTTTGCAAGTGGTGAAAAGTAACACAAAAATAAGGAAGTGGTTTTTCATCCGGCTATAATCAGACCCAGGAAGTTCACAACCCGAATCACCAAACTCATGTGCACAAATCCATTTTTGGACGTGCCTGTGTGTACGTGTGTATTCCCGTTGTTCAAATTGCACTGCTCTTCAACCTGTTTTGACGTCCAGACTTGGCAGTGGCTTGTATACCTGTCCAGGCTTCCTTGTGGCAAGGCTACAAGAAACGGTTGTGACATGCTGGATATGACCTGATTGCTCAAATATCCAGCCCTGGAATTAATCAGCCTGGCAGCGGAGAGGGAGTGGAAATTCCTAATGGGAAAGCAATCATCTTTCCTGGCCACGGTCGTGCGACGGAAACAAAAGCGGCTGGGTGGTTCTAGCGCCAAAGCAACATCCGCCGACTCTTGTCTCCTTCATGTTTAAACAAAGATGATGTGGCATCGTCTACAGCGGAGCCAGAGATGCTGAGCAAATGCCAAGTGTGTCTAATTTTGTCCCTCTCGGTTCTATTCCCGGCCCAGGGCTCAACTAGCACAAGTGGGATCCACTCTCCATCCCAACAGGAGGAACCAATAGCTGTGTGTTGGCTACCTACCGATGACAGCAATTTCACACCTAACAATAATTCATTGCTGCTCAGTAGACCAAACTTGGAGTACTTAATGGGCTAGCATATCTTCATATGGGAGGTACCAGCTTGGTAGAGTACCGCCTTTAGTGTGAAACGATGTATTCAGTCAGGGCCGGCATCTAGGTTAGGCCTGGTCAGGCTCCTGCCGACAGCCCATAGCCCAGCAAGGGCCCCCTGGAGTTGCTCCTCCTCTCCACCATGGCAACCTGCCTGTTTACCTGCCTCTTGCTCTGGCCCAGACAACGGCGGTGGTGAGAAGGAGGAGGAGGAACAGATGCCATGGCTTGCTTGCTCCCTGGATCTTCGCAGGGCCGTGCAGAGGGGGGCCCCAGTGGGGCCAGTTGTCCCAGGGCCCACGATTTTGAGGGGCACTCCGACGAGGAGGTCCCCCCCAGCTTACGCTACTGCTTCCATAGCATAAGCAGCCCATCAAGAAGCGAGGAGCCCGCCTTGTGAAAACAACACAAAAGCCGTCCGTCATGAATACCACGGTCAGACTACAAGCTCCAGAGGGCCATATGCCGCACGCGGGGCCGGGGATCTATGTGCCTTGAGGTGTTGTAGAACAGGTTTAATATGAAGGTGTTCTGTAGAACGGACATGTTGGTGGGGCACGCCCCCTTGGGGAGGTCATTTTGTCCTCCTTTTTGAAATGGGGGGGCACACACTTCCCATCTGGCCTGGGCATATTACCAGCTCTGCACGGCCCTGGCTCTTCATCTGGCAAGCAAGCAAGCAAGCAAGCAAGCAAGCAAGCAAGCGGTAGCCATGACAAAGAGGATGAGGAACAATAGCAGTTGGTGACAACAATAGTGAGAAGGTAGACACACTGAGAGAATCATAGAATCGGAAGGGGTCCTCTAAGGCCATCTAGTCTAACCCCCTGCTCAATGCAGGAATCCACCTTAAAGCATCCCTGACAGATGGCTGTCCAGCTGCCTCTTGAAGGCTTCTAGTGTGGGAGAGCCCACCACCTCCCTAGGTCATTGGTTCCATGGTCGTACTGCTCTAGCAATCAGGACATTTTTCCTGATGCCCAGATGGAATCTGGCTTCCTGTAACTTGAGCCCATTATTCCACGTCCTGCACTCTGGGTTGATTGAGAAGCGACCCTGGCTCTCCTCTGTGTGACAACCTTTCAACTATTTGAAGAGTGCTCTCATGTCTCCCCTCAGTCTTCTCTTCTCCAGGGCCAGTTCTTTCAGTCTCTCCTCATGGGGCTTTGTTTCCAGACCCCTGATCATCCTCGTGGAGGCCCGTTGAGGGTGTGTTGCCCAACAAAGGCCCTTTTAAAGGCAGCACTATATTCAGGTCTTCCCACTAATACCAGGAGGACATCAAATGATGAGGGTAAGATTGTGCCAGGTACCCTGAGGTAGAAGGCAGCCCTTGAGGCGGCTCATTCACACATGCAGCGGCACCAATCAATTTCCTCAGGGCTCTGCCCAGTCCAGGGGGTTATCCCATCTGAGCCTTACAACCATCCTGTGACACAAGCTACAATAACAGGCAACCGTTGGGTTCCCAGCCCTCAAACCATCTCTGATACCTTCCCTTCCTCCTCTCCCTATCCCTGCTGGACCGCAAACCACCACTCTACATTTCCCATAATGCTCCACAGCATTATAGGGCCTTAAAACGGTGGCCAGCTGGTTCCAGTCAGAGGACTGCTGCCATGTATACAGGAGGGGGGGGGTACAGAAGGCACAATGATGATGCCCCCCTCAAGCCTGGATCAGCCCTTTTCAGTTCCTTGCCCAAAGCTATACAGCGAACTCAGCGGCATCATTTGAACTAGACCTGTGCACAATAGACCATGCTTAAAATAAATAAAGGCAGGGTAACCAAATCCTGGGGTGACCCTATGGAAAGGAGGGCAGGACTCCTGTACCTTTAACAGTTGTAGTGAAAAGGGGAATTTCAGCAGGTGTCATTTGTATGCATGAAGCACCTGGTGAAATTCCCTCTCCATCACAACAGTTAAAGCTGCGGGAGCCCTGCCCTCTTTTGCATCTGGTCACTCTAGTATAGCTCCTGCAGCTTTAACTGTTGTGATGAAGAGGGGATTTCACCAGGGGCTGCATGCGTACAAATGACACCTGCTGAAATTCCCCTTTATTTATTTATTTATTTATTTATTACATTTGTATACCGCCCCATAGCCGAAGCTTTCTGGGAAGTTTACATAGGATTAAAAACAATTAAAAACAACATACAAAAATTAAAACAGCAAAAACATACAACATACACACAATACACACATACATTTAAAACCACTGCAACGACCCCAAAAGCTACAAACCCAAAAAACAAAACAAACCCAGGCTCCTCAGATATTGCTAAATGCCTGAGAGAAAAGGAAAGTCTTGACCTTTCAATACAACTGTTAAAGATACGGGAGCCCTGTCCTTCTTTTCAAATACTGACCCCCAAATAGTGGAATTATTTATCCTGCATACCTTTTGCAATTCAGATAAATTTGCATAGTTTCTCATAATTTGCCCGATTTATTTTGCCGCTCCCAGCATGGGATAAGCAAGGTACTCTGCAATGTATTGAAGCCCTTCCTCCAGTCCACTGGAGATATTACTGAGCATGTATGCAGACGCACACGCACACACGCATGCATATTTCAGGCTACTGCCCACACGGTTCTCTCTCCAATAATAAGGGCTAGAAACTTGTGTTGCACAAACTTAGGCTGCCTCTACACGAGAGGTTTAAAGCTCTTTCAAGTCTCATTAAAATGTTTACGTCTACATGAGCGGAGCGCAAATCGGGAGTTGAGGCGCGTTATCTATCCGATTATGCGCATTATTGAATGCGCGTTAAATAGCGAGGATTTTTTTTGCTGCGGGCCGTTTAAGCGCATTTTGACTATGTGAACAAGCGATTCTCAGCATTAGCTACTTCTAAAGCGCATTTCAGACAACCAGTAAGGCCACCAGTTGTGCGCTCAATTACCTCCTGCGTACAGTCACATTTACCATAAAGCGCTTCGGAGAAGATGCGCATAATCGGAGAACCAGGCGTCAAACCGAAGTCTTGTAGAGAGGGTCTGATAGTGACAGTTCTCAGGAAGCCAAATTCTTTGTCCAATACCACATTCTGCCATTTTTCTGTGCTTGCCCAGTCTTTCATGATTTTTGTTGAACCCATGTGTAACAGGCGATTTGCTATGCTACATCTTGGGATCTAGTCTAAGATGCTCTCTGCCCATTTCCAGTGGCTGCATGAATCTGTTGTTGAATTTTCTATGAAGCTAGAGATCTACTTCAGCGTCCTGAGCCAGATTTCCTTCACCTAGGAGCATTGGTGTGGGTGAAATGCCTGAGGTACGTTGACGGTGCCAGTCCAAATAAAGTACTTGGCTGCTGTGCCTGCCATCAGCCTGTGGAATCGCTCTCCAACAGACCAAACTGCGGTGCCAACGCCGGGGACTCGAGGAGTGAAAAATGAGAGCAATTTCCTGAACACGCAGTGCGTGCAGAGAAACATCCCACTCTGCGGAGGTTTTACAAGGTCGCACACCCTGGAAATTTATTAAAGGCAAAAGAGCTAAGTGCTGGGTTGGGAGGTGGGGAATCAAATTGAAAGGAAATGAGATTCTTCTGGAGACCTTTTCAGTGCTGGGCCCAATTTCGACCTCATGCGATGTGGTTTCGCACCACTGTCAATCAGCGGGGCAGGATGCAGAAGAGCGGAGTGTGTTGGGACGGATGTATGGGTGCAGAGTGTTATCACCAGCCAGGGGCCTATGCAGGCCTTGAGGACATAGGCATGCACAAGGGGGGTGCCCGGTGTGCCCAGGCACCCCCTAATGTCTCAAGCAATCATGTCTCTCAGCTGGGCAGGTGGAGGGGACCTGAAGGCTAATATTGCCTCGTAAGACCCTCCTCTGGCCATTGTCACCACAAAGCCCCCCCAGTGCTGGGGCTTGAGGAGAGTCTTCTCATTCTGCCCTCCTCACCTGCAATGGCCCTCCAGTAGTCAGGGAATCTGAACGTGGAGTAGGACATCAATGGAACAGTGTTTCATAAATAAATGAATAAAAATAATGAGTATTCAATAAACATTTGCCTTTTTAAAATTAACTAATTAATAAAAATCCCTGGGTGCGCACCCTAATGAATGGTGCTGTGCACCTCTATGCTTAAGGACTGAATTATTCCCTAAGCTAAGAAAGTAGCCAGAGGTGAGGATTTCCTCTCATTTTGCATTTTTAGTATAAGGCCTGGATCACATAGAACATAACAAGCTATGCAGTGGAGGCTGGTGGGTCTGACGTCAGTGAGGGCGGTGAATGTGGGGCACCTTGGAGAGCTCCTTTAGAATTCTGACTGGTTCTGACTGAAACCCGGAGCAGATTCGCCGCCCCGCTGACGTTGGCGCCACCAGCCTCCACTGAAACTTACTGCATCAGAACTTCAGCCCTACAGTGACCAAGTGTCCCACTTTACCAAGGACAGTCCTCTGTTTGATGGTATCCCGTATTTGAAGGTGTGTTCAGTCCAAGTGCATTTAAACAATAAAGAACCATTGGAAGGGAGAGCAGTGCAGGGGCCAGGATGCTGCCCATCCACAGTTAGACCTCCTCTAGAAGGATTCGCTTTGGCGCCTGGCTGCCCAATTATGCGCATATTCGCAGAAGCGCATTTACTCCTAATACCTCTGTACGCGAGGCGGCGAAGCGCATTACGGGACGACCGAAACGTGCTTTAAGGTGCTTTAACTGCTGC
Organism: Anniella stebbinsi; assembly: GCA_029215795.1. NCBI lineage: Eukaryota > Metazoa > Chordata > Lepidosauria > Squamata > Anniellidae > Anniella > Anniella stebbinsi. The sequence goes on from JARDYH010000001.1 coordinate 39,884,101, forward strand.
CGCAAATTAAAACTCGTGGTTTAACGCGCATTCGATAATGTGCATAATCGGATGTTTAAAGCGCCTCAGCCCCCAATTTGCGCTCCTCTCTTGTAGAAGTACAATTTTTAATCAGCCTTGAAAGAGCTTTAAACCTCTCTTGTAGAGGCACCCTTAGCAACATCTGGACAGCAGACTGAGAGGCAGACAGGTCACCTAGTCAGTCTTTTCCAGTATGCTGAGAGGTCTTGTTCTATCAATGCATGCTTTTTCTTGGGAATGTGTTCACCATCAAGTCCCATTGAACTCAGCGGAATTTAGCTTCGAGTAGCTTTAAGATTGCGTTTAATCCCAATAAGACCTACATTGGAAGTTGGCTGGTTGGCTCTGCTGCTTTTAGATGACCAAGGGAGTTTATAAGAGTAAACCCGCCCCTCTACAAGGATTCACTTTTGCGCCTGGTTAGGCGATTATGCGCATAATCGCAGAAGGGCATTTACGCCTAATCCCTCTGCATGAGAGGTGGCGAGAGGTGGCGAAGCGCATTAACAGATGTCCAAAATGCGCTTTACAAGTAGTTAATGTGCATAAGCGCTTATTCACACAGTCAAAATGCGCTTTAACGGACGGAGCAAAATAAAACTCGCGATTTAACGCGCATTCGATAATGCGCATAATCGGGGAGATAACGCGCCTCTATGCCCGATTTGCGCTCCGTTCTTGTAGAGGTAATTCTTTTAATGCACCTTGAAAGAGCTTTAAATGCCTCTTGTAGAGGCACCCTCTATGAGTTTCTGGGGAACATGGGTGGGAGAGTGCTGTTGCACCTGCGTCCTGCTTGCGGATTCTTGCTCAACAACTGGTTGGCTACTGTGTGTACAGAGTGCTGGACTTAGATGGCCCTTTGGTCTGATACAGCAGGGCTCTTCGTGAGTTCTTGTTTTGAATTCTAGCAATTGCTTCTAAATCGGCATCAATGCATCTAAATTAGCATCAGACCTTTTATTCATTTAAGTCTTTCTATACCACATTTTGGAGTCTAAAAGGCGGTATAGAAAGAATTCAAGAAACATGTAAGGTATAGAAATAAATAAAGGCTGCCTCTACAAGAGAGGTTTAATGCTCTTTCAAGGCGCTTTAAAAAATTTACCTCTACAAGAACGGAGCGCAAATCGGGCGTAGAGGCGCGTTATCTGTCCAATTATGTGCATTATCAAATGCACGTTAAACAGTGAGTTTTATTTTGCTCCGGCCATTAAAGCGCATTTTGCCTATGTGAACAAGCGCTTATGTGCATTAACTACTTGTAAAGCGCATTTTGGTCATCCCTTAATGCGCTTCGCCGCCTCTCGCCGCCTCTCGTGCAGAGGTATTAGGCGTAAATGCGCTTCAGTGATTATGCGCATAATCACCTAACCAGGCACAAAAGCGAATCCTTGTAGAGGGGACCAAAGTCCGTACAGAAAGGCTTCAATAAAGAGATAAGGTGCCGCAGCCGAAGCTACCGCCACCAGGACCTGCAACCGTGTCCTGGTTTCCATGCAAATTTTTTTCCCGGGACAGGCTGAAGGGGGGAGGGGGAATTGGGTCCCTTTGGGTGGCCTGATTGACCATCAGATATCACTCCGCCCCCCCCCAAGAGTTTTGCCGTTTGATTGGGCTACTGAAGGGGTCCCAATTCATTTTCAAGGTGAGCAGCGTTTTGCTTGCTAATCTCTACTGGAGACTGTGTTTGATTGGGGGAGAGGGAATTCCTGCCCTGTTCTCATCACCGCCCCCCAATCTTCCAGCTACAGATGATTGCTAACAGCTGGATCCAATGACATCCCTGTCCAATAATTAAGGACTTTTTGCCCAGATGTGCACCCCAACAAAAGCAAACCATGGTCCCCTCTACAAGGATTCGCTTTTGCGCCTGGTTAGGCGATTATGCGCATAATCGCTGAAGCGCATTTACGCCTAATACCTCTGCACGAGAGGCGCGAGAGGCGGCGAAGCGCATTAAGGGATGACCAAAATGCGCTTTACAAGTAGTTAATGTACATAATCGCCTGTTCACATAGTCAAAATGCGCTTTAGCGCCAGAGCAAAATAAAACTCGCTGTTTAACACGCATTCGAAAATGTGCATAATCGGAGAGATAACGCGCCTCTACACCCGATTTGCGCTCCGTTCTTGTAGAGGTAATTTTTTTAAAGCGCCTTGAAAGAGCTTTAAACCTCTCTTTTAGAGGCAGCCCATGCTGCAGAGATGGCCTTCCTTCCTTCCTTCCTTCCTTCCTTCCTTCCTCCTCAGGGATCCAGTAGCTGTTCTGTGTGTCCATTTCCCAGCCTTTTCTTAACATCCCTCTGGGCTCATAGCTTAGCCAGGCTGGATCACAGAGCTGCCAGGCCATTTATGGCACACCACCCTGTATCTCCAGTTTGTGAGTCGATCTGCATCTTGCCCTATCTTGTTATTTTTATCCTCTGTATTCCATAAATGAGAGGGACAGAGACTATGCAGTGGCAGGGATCCATTGATTCCAGGGGGCTAAAGTGGGCTGAATTCCACGTTGGCCTGTGCATTTACAAGCCCTGAACCAAACTCAGCTGAGCTGGCGAGTGTGTGTGTGTGGGGGGGGGGGACGGGGGACGGGGGACGGGGATGATAGTGTCTGCTGAAGGTTGAGCAAAAGGGATTTTTTTAAAAAAATAATAATCTTGGCAGCCATGTTCTATAGGTCACTCCTGAAACAGCCTGAGAGTCCAGTTGAACCCATAGCGGCTGGGACATTGACAACTTATTAAGACACTTGGAAGGCCATCTGGGGCTGGAGGCTGGGGCGGCTTAGGGAGGATTTCATGGAGGGTGTTTTATCATTGTATCATAGAACTCAGTAGCTCAGAGGGGCTTCCCACTGAATTCCATCTCTATTCCGGCTGTGAACTTTTGCCCTGCCTTGGCTAGCTCTGAGTATGATTAGAACTCTGATAGGTTGGTCTGGGACTCTTTAACTCAAACTTCCCCAACTGGGTGCCCTCCAGAGGTATGGGGCTGCAGTCCCACACCTCTGGAGGGCATCCGGTTGCAGAAGGCTGCTTCAGTTGTTAACATCAGTGGTATGGATTCATCTTACCTAGGGCACAACCCTATACCCGGTAAGTCTCTTTGTCCATCTAGCCCAGTATTTCCCCCTCCAAATGGGTTGGACTACAAACTCCCATCACCCTTGACCCAGACAGACTCATGGGCTGGGGATAACAGAAGTTGTAGTCCAACACATACAGAGGATACCAGGTTGAGGAAGTCTGGCTTACAGGCTTTTCTGATGCCCGAGTTTGCTCATCCATGCAAGCTGCAAACGCCTGTCCTGTTCTGCCCCCTTGTTCGTCTCATTCCTCAGAGAGCTGCATGTGGGCTTTCTTGGCTGCAAAAGGACCATTTCTCACCATGACCTGCCATTTGTGAAATTTTGTTGCTAGATTTAAAGTATCTGCTGCTCTGCTTCCAATCCAACCTTCAGTGGCACTGGGCCTTGGAGCCAGTGCCCAGGGTCCTGCCACTCAGGTCCCTGTGGCTGTTTAAAATAAATAAATAAATAAATAAATCACTGTCTGCTTGAATGGTAACTTGTTTGGTGTCACAAAATGGTTGCTGTGTCTTGAGCATCATATAGGGTGACCATCCGCCTGGATTTGTCCGGACATGCCCGGGAATTGGGGAGCAAATCCGCATCCGGGGGGGGGAACTGTTTTGGGGGGCCAAATCCGGAAATTTAGCCCCCCAAAAGGGTGACCAGATGCCCCTGGGGCGAACCGGGCCAACCGGGGGGCGGTGGGGGCAAACCGGGGCGGCGGGGGGTCATGTGGCGGTGGCGGGAGGCGGGCGGTGCGAGGCACAGTTGTAGAGAAAAGGGAATTTCAGCCAGTGTCATTTGTATGCAATTAGTTCCTGGTGAAATTCCCTCTTCATCACAACAGTTAAAGTTGCAGGCACTATACTAGAGTGACCAGATATAAAAGAAGGCAGGGTTATAACACAAGGCTCTGCATCCCACTCTTTTCAATTGTTATTTATCAGAGAAAGAAATTCTGTTGAGAAGAAGATCTTTGCAAATACCTTCCTACAAGTCAGATTTCACAGATATTCTATTGATTAGAAATGTATTGCATGTATGTAATGAAATACTATTATATAAAGCAATATGTCCTCTTGTAATAATTTAAAATGTTGAAAAAACAGTTTACATATGTACAGAGGCCCCTGCGGGCAATATGTCAACTTGATTTTATAATGAGAATATATTTTAACACATGTTGTCCCCACCATGTTTTTTTCACAATATGTATTTTAAACGCTTACAGCCCCCTGAAGAAGGCCGCATAAAGATAAGGCCGAAACGCGTCGGGCTCTTCAACTTTGGAAAAATAAATGAAAAGTCAGCGTTTTGAGAATCTGTTTCTCCCTTTGTTTCGCTAGGTCTTAAGACCCCTTGGCTTTGCAAAAGATCTGTTCCTGGGGAGGTGAAAATGGCTAGAACTGTGTTGTTTATATGGATCAAGGCAGTTGTCTGCATTTTTGGGTTCTTCTTGGGGGATGTGGCTATGCTATGGCAACTGTCCTGATGGGTGCCTGCACTTCAAAACTGACCACCACACCAGTGCTCCTGTGTCTTTAATAATGGCAGCTTGGCATACAGGCCTTTTAGAAGTTAACGCCTTTACCGCTCTTTCCCTCTATGCCTTGAAAAGTTCCACCTGCTAAATTGAGGGCTGTGTCCAATTCTGGGCACCACACGTCAAGAAGGATGCAGCCAAGCTGGAGGGGGTTCAGAGGTGGACAACGAGGATGATCAGGGGTCTGGAAACAAGCCCTATGATGAGAGGCTAGGCCTTTTTAGCCTGGAGAAGAGAAGACTGAGAGGAGACATGAGAGCACTCTTCAAGGACTTGAACGGTTGTCACACAGAAGAGGGCCAGGATCTCTTCTCGATCATCCCAGATTGCAGGACAAGGAATAATGGGCTCAAATTACAAATTTTCTCTACAACTGTTGAAGTTACATGAGCCCTGACCTGGATTTTATCTGCTCACCCTACATGGATAGGCATCTTATGGGCAGGGCACGGACAAGAGTCTTCTCAACTTCTCTGTAGTAGCACCCACCCTTTGGAAAACCCTCCCTTGTGCTGTTCGGGAGGCGAGAAATGTAACATCTTTTAAATGTCTCCTGGAAACATACCGTTTCACACAGGCTTTCCCAGGGCTGTCATTTATCTGATTTTATATTGCATCCCTAAACTTTTAATGTTTTGAATTTATTGTATGCTTATTGTATTTTATGGATTTAATTGTGCACTGCCCAGAGAGCCTCAGCTATTGATGAGTATAAAAAAGAAATAGATAAATAAATAAACAAATAAGATAAACTTCAGCCTTCCAATCTGCTTCTTGGCCTGTCTCTCTCTGTAGCCAAGAAGGAGTGAGTGAGCGAGCAAGCAAGTAAGCAAGCAGACGTAGTGGGAAGGAGTAGTCGTTTATTTATATTATTCATTTATTAAAACATTTATATCCTGCCCTAAATCACAAGGATCTCAGGGCGGCGTACAGATAAAACCATACATATATAATTGAACAATAAATCTACAATTCTAAAACAGATTAAACCATTCGTATGTTAAAACCAATATGAAATTTTAGAACAGTAAAATCCAATTAAAACAAGACAGTGTGCAGGCTGGCGGATTTAGCCATCAAAGGCGTTGTTAAAAAGCCATGTCTTACCATGGCACCGAAATGAAGCCAATGCCGGCGCCAGTTGGGCCTCCCAGGGGGAAGGCATTCCACAGCCAGGGTGCCACCACAGAGAAAGCCCTCTCCCATGTCCCACCATAGCATATGAGCTTCATCACACCTACATCCGCCCCCCGGGTTGTTTCTGTGGGTTCCCCTTCCGTTTCCTATGCGACTAGCGTTTTGAATTGCACCTGATCGATATTGCTGCGATGCCCGCAATACCTGCCTGTTCCAAAGTTGCATTTCGGACTTTGCCCGTTCAGGGAGACATCGAAAGAGAAACTAAAAACGACGACCTCAGGGCGAGAGAACAGCACGACGGGGACGACGTCATGTGAGTCCAGCGCTGAAGAAGTGGATCAAAGTCGAGGTGGGTGTGCATCAAACCGTGTGTGTGGTAACGGTCTATATCTTGTGTTGGTGGGGCACGGAGAAGGGCTCCTCTGACAAATCTCAGGTCTCGGGCAAGCGGATAGAGAGAGAGGCGCTTCGTCAAGTATTGAGGTCCCAAGCCGTTTAGGGCCTTAGGGTTGATGCCATGGCCCTTCTGCTCACTAGTTCTCTGAATGGGAAAGATTGAGGAAGAAGAGCAGCAACTGGTAACAGTGGCCGACCATAAATGGTGGCCAGTCAATGCTGACGACAAACAGTGATCATAAATGGTGGCCATAAACAGTGGCCAGTTGGAGTAAGTTGACTGAGAGCTCCATCACACCAGCGATTGAGGGCTCTCTCGCCATGCCTGGTGTGTGTATTTGTAGCACGGAACTCCCATGATGCCATGCCTGTCCTGCTGACACCCTGCCTCTTCCCCAGCCTTTCCTAGAACGCTAAAAGTCCGAATTATTTTCTCTAAGTGCATTTAATGTGCCCTGAGCCTCTGTATAGTTTGAAAGGAATTGGGGGCTTGAATGGATTGCATCAGGTCCTGGTAGGGAAAAGCGATCTCTCCCAGCAGCTGGCTCCAAGCCTCAAGATAAAACCCAAACCTTGCATCCCAGGCTCGAAAGGATTTTTTAAAATCATACAACGCCTGAATCGCTGCAGAGACAGGATTGTACTCCCTCGATGCCCCCCAAAGAGCCAGACTAAAGGGTCGTTCCATTTTTGGCCCGGCAGAAAGGCAGTCTGGTTGAAGTGCTCATCTGCCAGGACCTGACTGGAGGGAGAAAGAGAAGGGGAGGGGCGGAGTGGAGTGGAAGAGCAAATGAGCGAAGGACCGGAAGAGCAGCTATTCAGGCGAAAGGGATCATAAGCTTGACGGGCTTCTGCATCAGAGGTAAAAAAAAACACGGAGACAAATGAGGGGGGGGGGGGTTAGGTGTGATGGAGGTCTGAGTGAGGTTGTGTCACCGAAGCCCACCCCCCCAAAACTGGAAGCAGGCACTGCCCACAGTCCGAGGATCGGGATAGAGCCCACCGGCTATGGGAAAACATTGCTTTCTTCTAAGGAATTCCTGTCTTTCTGCGTTTCCCTCTCCCTCCTCCCCTTGCCAAGAGGACAAGTTGACAATGATCCATTCTCATAAAATATACAGGGCTCCCCGGAGGATCTGTAATAATTGCTACCATTTGAGTCGTGTTACTTCATTTGAGCTGGGAGGTTCTCCATCCAGAGCGGCATTCCGAAGGGAGGCAAAAGTGCTTTCCCGCCGGGACCGGCATGCCACGCCGTTTAATTGTCCCTGACATTTTTCTTGGCCTTGCCATGGGCTTCCTTGGAAAAGGTAGATCAGATCCAAGAACAAGTTTACTGTTTGCTGTCAAGGGGGTGGCGTGGGGGATGCAAGGCCTGTGGCATCTCCAAAGAAGCTTCAATAACATGGGGCTGCATAATGTGAAGCTTAAAATAAATCAGCAAACAGAGTTTCTCTCCTGGGGGCAATAGCCTGCAAAATATTTCATCAGAAGGCCCAGACGCTGTTGTGATTGTAATTAATCTTCCCAGTAATAGCGCTGATTGTGTTTTCCGGTGTTGAGAGCTAGGATAGTTTCTCAAGTGGCCACTAGGTGGCATTGGGATACCCTTACACTATGGGGCTGTGGGGGGTGGGGAAACCCAGTGCATTCAGAAAAGGTTGTTCAGTTATAGGCGGACCCTATGGAAAGGAGGACAGGGCTCCTGTATCTTTAACAATTGCATAGTAAAGGGAGTTTCAGCAGGTGTCATTTGCATACATGCGGCATAGTGAAATCCCCTCTTCATCACAACAGTTAAAGCTGCAGCAGCCCTGCCCTCTTTAGCTAGAGTGACCAGATACAAGGGAGGGCAGGGCTCCTGCAGCGTTAACTGTTGCGATGAAGAGGGGATTTCACCAGGTGCATGCATACAATGAAACCTGCTGAAATTCCTTTTTCTATGCAACTGTTAAATATACAGGAGCCCTGTCCTCCTTCCCATATGGTCACCCTAGTAGGTTTTACATTCATACTACAACACAAGAACTGCTTTATGGGTCAGCGTGGAAACACCCGAACATGGCAGTGCTTCTTGCTGTTAAACCAGGCCCAAATTGTCCCTGCCTGAGGCCCAATCCTTCCATGTCTCCCGCTGAAGAAACTCACTGTTAAAACTCCCTTTTCAATGCAACTGTTAAAGATACAGGAACCCTGTCCTCCTTTACATATGGTCACCCTATGTGTTGGAGAGAGGCAAATGTGATTCCATTTAATAAGTGAATGAAAATACTTAATTGGGTATATGATAGATTAAGCCATTAAAATGTTTTAATCTGTTGATAGTCTTTTGTGAAGCACAACCTTGGTAACGTTTGAATCAGGCCCTGCATAGTCTTCTCCAAGCTGGTGCTGCCTGGATAACTCCCATTGGACACACTTTGGTTGATGGGAGTTATAGTCCAAGACATCTGGAGGGCATAAGCTTGGGGATGGCTGGACTACGAGGGTGAAAATACCTCTCTCCTTTCCTAAAATAATAGTTCTTGTCACATGGGAAGGAGGAAGAGAAACAGCCAAAAATATGGAACATATTATGATGAAGTGATCTGAGGGGAAAAATGTTATTTATATGACGTAAAGCAGACTTCTTCCCCACCCAGGGTCCCTACAGATGTTATGGCGTACAATTCCCATAATCCCCAACCATTGGCCATGCTCACTGGGGCTCATGGGAGTCGTAGTTTGTGACATCTGGAGGGACCCAGGTTGGGGAAAGGCTAACATAAACTCTAGTAATAATTCTTCTTATCAAATGTTGTGACGGCCACCAATTTGGATGACTTTAAATTCCTGCAGGGGAGGGTTATCAATGGCTACTAGTCCTGATGGCGATATGCTACCTCCAGTATGAGAGGAGTAAGCCTATGTATACCAGTTGCTGGGGAACATGGGCAGGAGGGTGCTGTTGCAGTCATGTCCTGCTTGTAGGTTCCTGGTTGACAGCTGGTTGGCTACTGTGTGAGCAGGGTACTGGACCCTGCTCACACAGGGTTCTTCCAGCAGGGTTCTTCCGATGTTCTTATGTAAGGCAGGGTTTTAAAGTGGCAGGCCTGTAGCTGCTGACCTGGGAGTAAGCTCCACTGAACTCAATAGGACTTACTTCTGAGAAGACATCCACAGGATTGCACTGTAAATGTTTCTTTCCAGATAGTAAGAGACTGAAATATGTTTCCCATTGGACATGTAATTTTGCAAATCCTATCAGAAGGAGATTCCTAAGCCCTGTTAGATTTAGCTTCGGCTATAGGGTGGTATAAAAATGCAATAAATAAATAAATAAGATGTGGGAGTGGGTCACGCCATCACCTCTCCCCATGGCTTGTGAGCATTGAGCATGGAAATCTACAAATGTCCCCCTGGGCATATGGAACACCAATGTCAGTGGAGGTTGGTGGCTCCAATGTCAGTGGAGTGGTGAAAACACTCTGGGTTTCAGGCAGAACCAGTCAAGGCTCCAGAGGAGCTAATCAAACTGAGCTTCATGCTTCACACTGTGGATAGCTCTAGGGCTGTCCATGGATCCAGATCCCAAATCCAGAGCGGATTGGGCTGATCTGAGCTGCCCAGATCGGGCTGGATTGGATCCACAATCTGGATCCAATTCAGATCCATGCACAGCACTCCCTCCCCCTCTCCCCCTCTCCCCCTCCCGCCTCCCCCTCTTCCTGCTTACCTGCTGCCTCCTCTGCGTTGTCCCCTGTCGTCCTCTGCGTCTTCCTGCCTCCTCGATGTCAACTGGCCACATTATGATGTTAGACGCCGCATTTGCCGATCATGGCAGGTGACGACATCACCTGGTGCGAACGGGAAAGCAGCCAGCTGACATCGAGGAGGCAGGAGGACGCAGAGGGCGACGGGGGACGACATGGAGGAGGCAGCAGGTAAGCAGGGAGAGTGGGGGGAAGGAGGAGGAGAACGGGGAGAATGGGACAGAGTGCTGTGCATAGATCCGGTTCAGATCAGGATCCGAGTTGGATCGGGCCTGATCCGGACCTGACAGATTGGGATCCGGATTGGATCGGGGGGTCCGTGCACAGCCCTAGATAGCTCCTTTAGAGTTCTGATTTGTTCTGATTGAAACCTTGAGCAGTTTCACCTCCCCACTGACATCAAAGCCACCAACCTCCATTGTTTGGACTACCACTCCCATCATGCCCAGCCAGCATAGTCATTCCCAATGATGGGAATGCTAGTCCAACACTTCCGATGGGCATCAGGTTGAGCTAGGTTGACCTCGGCCTGATCTACACCTGCAGCCCTTTCGCAAGGGAGGAGGGGATATTGCAACTTTTCCTGCCTCTGTGATTGGCACTCGTGAGGCTCACGTGAGCAAAATTTCCCACAATGACAGGAATGCCATTGGGGGGGATGGGTGCCCTGTGACGGTGCTTCCGCAGGGGGATTGGGAAAAGGTGACGTGACTGCGGGGCTGTTTTTTAAAATTATGGCTCATCAGAGATGCGCACGAACGCAAATGCATAGCTACACATTGGGTGGATAGGCAGTCCATCGAATATGCAATGCTGCACAGGGTTATGTTTGTGTTTTTAAAAAAGCCCAACACTGTTGACGCGAAAACAATGCCGATACACCTCCAAAACGTGTGGTGAAAATGGCGTCCACGTCCACTCCCACACACCTCCAAAACCGCTGGACAGGCCTCCGGTAGTGGGTTGGCTGTTTGCTGAGCCGGGAATGTGCGCTGATCAGCAACATCTTCGCAAAGGGAGGGCACACCAGCCGTGGACTTTGGATTGTTGTGAAAGGGGCGGGGGGAACCGCAAAGAATCCAGTCAGGGATATCCTGGAATAACTGACTGGTGGACTTGAGATCACAGTGGGATCAGCTGTGCGTCATATGGCTTCAATGTTATTCTGGGATAAATGGCTGGTGTAGACACCCACCTAGACTCTTCGTCTCTAAAAGTTCGGCCAGTGATACGGCTTGAAGGATGTCAGGCGTGGAATCCGCCCAGGTGCTACAACTCAGCTTTGGTCAAAGATGGAACCAGCCATATCAGAATAACAGACCAGACCAAGCTGAACATTGCCCCCTAGTCAAGGTTGCTTGCCAGTCTATGCCGCTCGGAGACTCTTTACCCTAACTACAGCTACCTGTACATGCCCCATCCAAGTTCAGAGGTACTACGTTGCTGAGGAACATAAGCTGGAGGATGCCGTTGTGCTCATGTCCTGCTTGTGGGCTTCTGGTTGGCTATTTTGGGAGACAGGATGCGGGGCTAGATCTGTCAGGATCAGTCTCCCGGGTGTGTATACTGAATCAGATTCAGAGGATGAAGAAGAAGACCATCTAAGACAGGAGGCAGGGGAGGGAATTTTCCAAGACTCTGTAGGAGTTAAGGAGGAACCGCCTTAGGAGCTTATCAGATTGGAGACTTAAGCTCTCTACCCTTGGGGATTTAGGCTTTGTCGGAGGGGAGGGAGCATCGGAATTGACAGATGTCATAGTCCGCTGCAGGGTCAGGCGGATGGAATTGAGAGGACTGGGGAGGTGGCTTGCTAACGCTAGCTACTCACTAGAGGTTACAGTTGGAAGACTCTCCCTGAAGAATGCGTTTGGTAAAAGCCTGTTGAGCACATTGAGAAGCTGTCCATTTAACTGATAAGCAACTGCCTTGCTTTGTTAAGCTAATTTAGCTTAGGATCACGACAGGATGGGCCTTTGGTCTGACCCAGCAGGTATCTCCTCTTTCTATAATTCCCCACCTGCAAGTTGATTGCATCTGGGCTTGATCCCTGTCTGCTGAACACACTGTATAAGCCTTTTGGCCCCTGCAGGTACCTGGTCCCAGCCAGAATAAGGAAGATACATGAACAAAAGAACTGTAATATGAACAACACACCACAATTTCGCTGAGGTTGATATTCTGCCTTTGGCTATCAGCCAGCCCAACGTCAAAGGGATCACTAGTAAACTCCTCTTACTAGTTCCCAAGATCTTCTAGTCAGAAGTATGTCTAACGCCTATCACAAACCTCTAATGGGCCTATCTTCTCTTCCTTCCACCCAACTCCTTTCTAAACTTTCCCAGTGGCTTAATCTCCTTCTGCACCAAACTGGGAAAGGAGAGAGAAAAATGTCTTGCCCTTGCGTTGGAAAGGTTAAAATGCCCTGCCCAAGTGGCTTGATTTAGTAGCAATCATTTAATAAAGCAATCTGCATGTGTTATTGTTCGGAACTGTTCTCATGGCCGCAGTTCAGCGTATAAACCGTCCCTGCGCATTGTCTGAAGCAGCCGCAAATTAAGGGCCTAATTAATCAGCCGGTGGAACGGCCCAGGGCCATTGAACGGCCAACTCTTAGGAGCCCAGCGGAGAAAGGAAACTTTTGAGGAGCTGACATTGGAACAAGAGAGTAGTTTGCTGATTTTAATAAGCCCTTTGAAGCAAGCCCCTCTTAATAAGCACTTGTAAATGTGGCATGAAGTTAGATAGAGACACATCTGCCCTTGGGAGTGAAGCCATGAAGAAAGTTCCAGGTTGCCCCAGGTTCAGTCCTTGGCCAGCTCCAATTTTAAGGGTCAGGTGAACAGGTGAGGGGGAGATCCTCTCTCTGCCCCAGGCCCTGGAGATCTGCTTCTGCCAGTCAGAGGAAACACATGGACAAATGGACAAATAGCCTGACTTGGTATAGGCAGCTTCCTATATAGCAGGGATGAGGAACTTGTACTCCAGATGTTGTTGGGCTGCAATTCCCATCAGCCCTAGACAGCATAGCCAATGGTGAGGGATAATAATACAACTAATATATTTATTATCTGCCTCTCCCTCTGGATCGAGGTGGGGAACAACATCAAATATAAAATACATAGAACTGATTAAAAGTGCATAAAACTAATTCATCATTAAAATACCAATAAAACTCTTAAAATTCAACTGGGTAGGCCTGCCGGAAGAGCTGATGGGAGTTGTAGTGAACAAGGGCCACATGGGCCCCATCTGTGCTAAACTGTGAAGGCTGGAGGCTCTGATGTCAGTGGGGCAGTGCATCTACCCCAGGTTGCAGTCAGAACTCTAAAGGAGCCAGTGTGGTGTAGTGGTTAGAGTGTTGGACTGGGAGCCGGGAGATCTGGGTTCTAGTCCCCACTCAGCCATGGAAGCCCACTGGGTGACTTTGGGCCAGCCACAGACTCTCAGCCCAACCTACCTCACAGGGTTGTCGTTGTGTGGTTAAAATGGACAGGAGGAGGATGTATGCTGCCTTGAGTTCCTTAGAGGAAAATAGGTGGGATATAAATGTAATGAATCAATCAATAAATCCAAGGTGCTGAACCATATCCCCAAAATAGGTTCGGCACCTTGGATAGCTCCTTTAGACTTCTGGTTGGTTCTGAGTGAAACCCAGAATAGGTTCACAGCCCCACCAGCCTCCGCTGCTGTGTCATCAGGTTGCCAACTTTTTAATTAAACTCTCTCTATGCCTTTAGCCACGGGTGTTGAATCTCAGGCTGCCTCTACAAGAGGCATTTAAAGCTCTTTCAAGGCGCATTAAAAAATTTACCTCTACAAGAACGGAGCGCAAATTGGGCGTAGAGGCACGTTTTCTCTCCGATTATGCGCATTATCGAATGCGCATTAAATAGCGAGTTTTATTTTGCTCCTGCCGTTAAAGTGCATTTTGACTATGTGAACAAGCGATTCTTCGCATTAACTACTTGTAAAGTGCATTTGATACAACCGGTAAGGTCACCAGTTGAGTGCTCAATTACCTCCTGCTTACAAGCATTAACGATAAAGCGCTTCTGAGAAGATGCGCAAAATCGGAGAACCAGGCGTCAAACGGAATCCATCTAGAGGGGGTCTCAGGCTCGCGGGATGAACTCGGCCCACCTTTGTTCCCAATCTGGCCTTCTGGGGGTTCCCCCAGAGAGCCATGACCCCTTCCCCTGGCTCCACCCCCTTCCCCTGGCTCCACCCCTTTCCCCCAACTGCTGATTGTTTGATGATTTCTCTGCTTCTGTGTGTTTTTCCTGCATTCTAAACGGTTGAAATGCCTCTCGTAAGTACATAAGGAGAGCCCTGCTGGACCAGACTGAGGGTCCATCTAATCCAGCATTCTGTTCACACAGTGGCCGACTAGCTGCTGACAAGAAACCCACAAGCAGGACATGAGTGCAACAGCACCCTCTCACCCATGTTCCCCAGCACTGGTACACATAGGCACTCTGTCTCTCCCAAGGCACTAAGAGCTTTAAGCTAAAATACACCACTATTTTGGCCACACCCCTTTTGCCTGTAGCCCCGCCCACCACCACAATGCATCTCTGAAATGGGATCGGCCGCTGCCAAGCCAGTGTGGACAATCCTGAACTTGAAGGACCGACGGGCTGACTCAGTAGGAGCCAATTTTCCATATTCCCGTCTTCGGATAAGTTCCCACGTCTGGGAACCTCAGTGAAACCCTCCAAGGAGACAGTTGCTATAATGCCTCCTTCCTCTTGATCTTTGCACATCGACGGTGGGACCTGTGTTGTCCTTCAGTTCTGCTCGCTGTTTCCCTTCGATCCGCCACCTAGAATATATGGGCATATAAATATGCAGCTGATAAAGCACTCAGTTCAATAAAAGGTTAGACATTTTTCCAGATGATCCGCGTCTTGCTTCCTTTCTGCTTGCATAACCCGGGCTTTTGCTTTGGGTCTTCGGAAAGGCGCCCTCCCGCCCGCTCCTCATCTCTGGTCGTAACAACGTCTTTGACTTGTGAAAAAAACGTTAAGAGAGAGATTTCCTTAAACCCGAGAAAAACGTCGCACGCAGGGCCTTCTCCCACCGCTCCCCAAGGGGAGATCCATCCACTGAGGGTGCAGAAAAGAAAAGAAGAGGGGGAAAAAAAGAAATCACTTTTCAAGATGTCAAAGGCTTCTAATCAAAACTCCCCTGCCTCCGGGAAGAGTTCAAAGTGTCTCTGCTGGATGTTGGCCGCTCCACAGGATTTCTCTACCTAGATAAATCTCTCTTGGCGCTGGTTACCCTTCCTCCCCCTCCAGCCTCACTCCCACAGTGTGAAATTCACCCGTCTGCAAGAGATCAGAGCACTACACCAAGACGCGCCAGGTTTCATGTTAAGTAGCAGATGTTGTATCTGCTGGCCGCGAGCACAGAGATGTTACGGAGGGCAATTAATTAACCCGAGGCCTGCAAGGAGCCAGCTCCTTAGTTCAAACCAATGTGTGACGTTCCGCCCGCCAACAACCCAACCTTCTGCCTCTGAGCCTTTGCTGCCCCTAACAGGACTATGAAGTCACAATATTGATTACCAGGGCTGGCTCTACCATTGGGCAAAGTGAGGCGGCTGCTCAGGTGCAGATCCGGGGCAGCAGGGATGAGGTGTTTGAGGGCAGAGCTATGGATGCTATGCAGCCTGGCCTGCACCCCCTAGGCTGTCTTGCTGTCCTCAGGTGTGGAGGAAGGCAACGTCCCACCACCCGTGTTGAAGTCAGATCCAGCTATCACTGTCGTTGACTCCTCTGTGCGGAATGGGGTGGGGCGGGGCTGCCATTTCATCCTTTGCCTTGGGTAGGATGACCATATGAAAAGGAGGACAGGGTTATATCTTTAACAGTTGCATAGAAAAGGGAATTTCAGCAGATGGCATTTGTATATCTGAAGAACCTCATGAAATTCCCTCTTCCTCACAACAGTTAAAGCTGCAGCAGCCCTGCCGTCTTTTGCATCTGGTCAAGAGGGAAGGGTTCCTGCAGCTTTAGCTGTTGCGATGAAGAGGGAATTTCACCAGGTGCTGCATACATACAAATGACACCTGCTGAAATTCCCTTTTCTATGCAACTGATAAAGTTACAGGAGCCCTGTCCTCCTTTCCATATGGTCACCTTGGCCTTGGGCAGCAAAATGTCTTAGCCCAGTCCTGTTTATGACATATATATGTAACAAGAGGATCCTCTAGATTTTTGCACATCCAGGTAATATTCAGACACTATTCAGTATAAAAATTAGCCAGTGGTAATGATGTGTGTGTGTGTGTGTGTGTGTGTGTGTGTGTAGAAACGTTTATGACTCTATGACAAAGCTGCTGAGCTGCCTGATATCAACCACAGGAAGAAATGAACAGACACCTAAAGCTATACTAAAATAGCTATTCCTTGTTGAAATGAACTATTTCAGATTATACTTTTTTTTTTTTTAGTATTGTTGAGTCAAAGGGAAAGAAGGATTTTTGGGGGATTCTTTTGCAGGCTGTAAAGGTTGAGGCCTACAGAGGCAAAATACAAAGGTCAGAGGCTTGGGGATTTTCTGCTGGGAGGTTGCATCTTTGAGAGGAGCAGTTCCCTTTCCCAGTTAAGTTGAATTCCTCCAGTTAAGTTTCATTTCTTCAAGATTCAAGCAGTACAGATTCAAACAGTTCTGGGCACCCCACTTCAAGAAGGATGCAGACAAGCTGGAGCGTGTTCAGACGAGGGCAATGAGGATGATTAGGGGTCTGGAAACAAAGTCCTATGAGAAGAGATTGAAAGAACTAGGCATGTTTATCCTGGAGAAGAGAAAGTTGAGGGAAGACATGATAGCACTCTTCAAATACTTGAAAGGATGTCATACAGAGGAGGGACAGGATCTCTTCTCGATCAACCCAGAATGTAGGACACGGAATAATGGGCTCAAGTGACAGGAAGCCAGATTCTGGCTGGACATCAGGAAAAACTTCCTGACGGTTAGAGCAGTACAACAATGGAACCAATGACCTAGGGAGGTGGTGGGCTCTCCCACATTAGAGGCCTTCAAGAGGCAGCTGGGCAACCATCTGTCAGGGATGCTTTAAGGTGGATTCCTGCATTGAGCAGGGGGTTGGACTCGATGGCCTCATATGCCCCTTCCAACTCTACTATTCTATGATTCTACTTTCTGTTTTGGGGAAAGAGGATGTAAAAAAGAGGATATAAAAAGAGAGCCTGCCAAAGAGAGAGCTGGAAAACACAAGAGCATGAGGAAGAAGTAGCTACAAAAGCCAAAATGCAGGTAGGGTAAAAGAACTTGCATTTCATAACTTTTATTTTCTCTTAATACCTTTGTATCACACTCAGCTCGATTGACTAATTGCCTTTAATTATACTTTATACATTTTAATTTGTTAGTAAAATGAGGCCCACCTGGCGCCAACATTGTTATCTTTTTAGTGCCATGTCAAAACTTTTCTTTTCTCCCAGGCATTTTAACAGCTTAAGTTGAGGTTTTTAACTGAATTTTTGGCCAGGCTTAAAAGTTTAAAATGTTTTCAATATTAGCTGTTTTTATGTTTTATGGTTTTAAATTTTGTATATTGTTTTTTTTTAATGTTCAGTCTTTTAATTTTTGTAAACTGACCAGACAGCTTCAGCTATGGGGCGGTATATAAATAATAATAATAATAATAATAATAATAATAATAATCCTACACTGTTTGGTGTGCCAATCACCCTACGTAAACAGCCTAAACCCCACATTACTGAGAAGGGGAAGGCAAAAGAAGGAAGGTGAGACTCTTAAGGAGGCAAGAGATCCTTAAAGAGTTACTTATGGGGTCCAGGACAAAGAAGGAACCCTGACTTAGGCATTGAAAGTGATCAGTGATCTTTCAGGAACCATCGCAAAAGAAATGGACATATCCGTTGCCTTGATTAGGCTAATTTCTCTTTTTTCTTCCTGATTGGCTAGGACCACCCATTGAACAGTCTATTGCCCTCCCTTTAAATTAGCTTTGATTGACTTCAGCGATGTCAGCATGTAGCCAAACTGGATTGAATATGTGGAATTGCAATGTCATCACATTCACTATGTGATCCCTGATCGGCTGCAATCTAGGATTAAAGGAGAAAAAAAGTCACCAAAAGGGGAAAAGGGCCAAAGCAACTGCAAATCAGGGAAACAATGGCTGTAGACAGGTATAAAGGAACGTGAATATCCTCAGTGGTAGCTTTTTTTTTTTTTTTTTGGCCCTTTTCCGAGCTCTATAAAAGCAGTGCTTTCTTCCAGCAAAACTGAAATGTGTGAACATTTGGTGCTTCCCTAACATTTAATGTTACTTAAATGGTTCCTTGACATTCTGAAGTTCTGTAAAGAGTAATGCTGAGCCAAAATAGGGGATGTTTGGAAATGCTTTTGTTTATAATTTTATTTAATTAAGGTTTTTTTTTACATATATGTATATACATTACCTTAACTACACAACCTAAACAAATCTAACACATAGTTCTATAAGTGCACCCCACCAACAAGACCCAATAAGCTGTTTAGTTAGGGTGGGTCTGCACCTTCAGGATGAGGCTCCAACTTCTCCCTCAAATCGCCCAACCCTCTAGAAACGTTTCGTCCTGCATGCGCCCATCCACACCCCATCATCCCTCCTTCCAAAATTGTAGGGAATCTTTTGTTGGCATACATCCTTTCGCCTTTGAAAGGACAAACTCTATAAAGATTCCCCATATATTTCCAAATTTGTTTCTATTCAAGAATCCCTTTTTAACTTTGATACAACGCGTTAGTTTATCATTAATAGCAATATCCCATACCTCTTTGTACCATTCTTCAATTTGAAACTTTTCTTGCAATTTCTATTTCCTCGCTATCATTAACCTTGCTGCCATTAATAAATTTGTAATTAGATCTTTAATGGCCTGTGTCCCCTGAACTCTATCATATATTGAGACTTTCTTCTAATTTTAACCCTATCTTATTTATTTCTTTAAATACTGTTTGCCAAAATTTCTGCACCTGTTTACAATTCCACCACATATGTACATACTAGGGATGTGCAGGGACCCCCCGGATTGGATCGGGACCCGGATCGGGACCTCCAATTTTGTCCCGCATCGGATCGGACAAAATCGGAGACCCCCCAGACCGGATCGGGCCCGATTCCAATCCAAAAATCGGACATCTGATTTTTGGATCGGCCGCCATTTTTGTTTTCCCCATAGACTTACATTGGGGGAAAGAAAGCTTTCCCCAATGCAAATCTATGGGGAAAAAATGGCGGCAGGTGGGTGAGTGGGGGCCTAACTCCCCCCTCCCTGTCCCTCCCCCCCGCGGTTACCTCCCGGGGCCGTCCACAGGCACCCGTGGACAGCCCCAGCAGGTAAGCCCCCCCTCGTGGTTCGCCTTACCTGCCAGGGTCATCCTCTGCCATCCGCTGCCACTTGGGCAGCAGCGGATGGCAGCGGACGGCCCCGGCAGATAAGCCCCCCCTCACGCTCCTCCTTACCTGCTGGGGTGTCCTCTTCCTTCACCTGTTGGAGATCTACTGAGAACTAGGCTTCACGGCCTAGTCCTCAGTAGAGCGCCAGGTGATGATGTCATCACCTGGCACTCTACTGAGGACTAGGCCGCGAAGCCTAGTTCTCAGTAGGTCTCCAGCAGGTGAAGCAAGAAGATGCCCCAGCAGGTAAGTGGGGGGCCCTCCCTCCTCCCTCCTCACCTGGCCGGGCTGTCTGCTTCCATCGGCGGGTGCCCACTGGCGCCCGCCAATGGAAGCGGACAGCCCCGCCAGGTAAGCCCCCCCACTCCTTACCTGGTGGGGCGTCCTCCTCCGTCGCCGGCTGTAGGAATTTTTCCTGTCGAAACATGCATAGCATTGCACCTTAATTTGAATTAATTTGAATATGTCCATGTGGTTGAAGTCTGCAGTAGCACATTCATCCATGGGGCAGACTCCCCTGTAAAGCCAAGTCTATCTGCAAGTGCTAAATATTGTTTTCTCAGGATTCCAGAGGTGCCTATCTTTGATTGTTATCTTTTAAAATTAATAATAATAATAATAATAATAATAATAATAATAATAATTGGCTGAGTTATGTGACTCGCTACTATAACTATATTTTGGCATGGGGAACAAGTCGTGCTTAAGTAAACTGAAGCAGGATATGGCCACTTAGCCAGTAAACAATGAGTTTCTTTTAATCTGTGGAAGCCGCTGAGCAAACATGATTGGTGTGGCATGCTGCAGCAGACATGAAAGAAGATATGATAGGCTGACCAGATAAAATCCAGGTCAGGGCTCATGTAACTTTAACAGTTGTAGAGAAAAGGGAATTTCAGCCAGTGTCATTTGTATGCAATTAGTTCCTGGTGATGTTCCCTCTTCATCACAACAGTTAAAGGTGCAGGCACTATACTAGAGTGACCATATACAAAAGAAGGCCGGGCCCCTGCACCTTTAACTGTTGTGATAAAGAGGGAATTTCACCAGAAACTAATTGCATACAAATGACACTGGCTGAAATCCCCTTTTCTCTACAACTGTTAAAGTTACATGAGCCCTGACCTGGATTTTATCTGGTCACTGGGCTGTGTGCCCCAGTGTCATTCTTTCCCAAGGGAATTTCCAATGGACTTGGGTCTCCTCCCGTTGATGAATGGAAGTCCCCTTCCATTGAATCCCATTATGCTGCCATTGCAAAGGAGGATCATTCGTCTCTGAGAATGATCTGGGCATGTGATGCTAATCATGACGCACACGAATGGGAAATCACCAGAGGCCCCATTAACATCTTGAGCTCCCTGAAGGAAGGGCAGGATATAAGCCTAAGAAAGTTCTTGTCCAAAAATGAACTGATTGTCCCTGATACTGGAGATGATGTATAGCCGTCATGATCAGTAGCCATAGACAGGCTTATCCTCCATGAATTTGTCTAATCCCTTTTGAAACCCATCCAAGTTAGCCTTTAAGGGGCCATGAGGCTCTTTGTTGTTTTTGCGGCAATGAACTAAAACAGCTGCTACCCCTCTGGAATTTGCCAAGAGAGACCGGAGTCTAGGAATATAAGAACATAAGAAGAGCAAGAGCCAGGCTGGATCAGACCAATGGCCCATGTTACCCAGTGACCAACCAACTACCTGTAGAAAATCTACAAGTAGGACATGAATGCAGTGGTACCTTCCTGCTCATGTTCCCCAGCAACTGGTGTACATGGGCATACTGCCTCTGATTCTAGAGGTAGCGCATAGCCATCAGGGCTAGTAGCCTTTGATAGCCTTCTCCTCCAGGAATTTATCCAACCCCCTTTGAAAGCCATCCCAATTGGTGGCCATCTTGTGGTAGGGAATTCCATAGTTAACTCTGCTGTGTGAAAAAGTCCTTCCTTTTATCTGTCCGGAATCTCCCATCCATCAGCTTCATGGGACGATCCCACTGGGTTCTAGTATTGTAGGAGAGGGAGAAAAATGTCTCTCTATCTACTTTCTCCACACCATGCATCGTTGTGTACACCTAGGCTGACCATCTGAAAAGGAGGACAGGGCTCCTGTAACTTTAACAGTTGTAGAGAAAAGGGAATTTCAGCCAGTGTTATTTGTATGCAATTAGTTCCTGGTGAAATTCCCTCTTCATCACAACAGTTAAAGCTGCAGGCACTATACTAGAGTGACCATATGCAAAAGAAGGCAGGGACCCTGCACCTTTAACAGTTATGATGAAGAGGGAATTTCACCAGGAACTAATTGCATACAAATGACACCTGCTGAAATTCCCTTTTCTCTACAACTGTTAAAGTTATATGAGCCCTGTCCTCCTTTTCAGATGGTCAGCCTATGTACACCTCTATCATGTCTCCCCTCACTCGCCTTTTCTTTAAGCTAAACAGTCCCAGACATGGTAACCTTTCCTCATGGGGGAGTTGCTCTATCCCCTTGATCATTTTAGCAGGTTCAGACCAGATCCAAATGCATCCTGTTGAACCCCCTGATTTAGCGTAAGATTCAAATGGATCGTTATATGCTTTGGGATGAAACCAGCGTGCGTTTCATGCACAGTCATGCCTCTGGCGTCTCAAAAGGCCTCTAGGTACCCCCTCGGAAGGGCTGATGGGAGTCCTCCGGCATGTGTCGAATCGATCGTCTCGGGCTGCGGAGAGTGAGAAAGAGGGGGACGTCTTGCAGAGCTGGGGGCCGGCCGAGCGGTTTGATGGCTGCCCCATATATCACTCCACATGGGCTGCAACATGACAACCCCATCATAATATTTGTGAGGGATCGCTTCCTCGTCAACTGAGACCTGCGCCAAAGTCAACGCTTTACGGCTGCAGTGGGAGCATCGGGGCTGCACCGTGCTAACTGGAGGTCACCAAACATAACAATCCGAAATGCTTTTTTCCCCATTAAAAATAACAACTCGGGGTTAACAGGCTGCTTCATTACAGTCTGAGGGGTGGGGAGGGAGGGGGTTTGAAGGGAAGAAAATGCCACTGCCTTGATACAGATGGACCTGGGCTGCGATGGTGGGGCTGTCGTTGCAGAACCGCAAAGGATGACTGCCCCCAAGAAGAGCAGTCTCAAAGCGGCGCGTTTACGCTTTGAAGTGTTGACAGAACCGATTTGGGGGCACATTTTTCATCGGCACAAATCGCGCGGTGCCCATGCGTACGGGGTGTGTGAGAAAGAGATCCCATTGATCACTGTTCTCTTGGAACTCCAAAACCCGAAGCACCAGGAATGTTAAAAATGTCAACTTTTTTCGGCCATATTTTCAGTGTTTAGATACGTTGGAGCCTTGACAGAAAATGGCTAGACATAAAACATAACCGTTTCGACGTTGCTTAAGATCCAGACCATTCCCTTGTCTAATAGAAGTTACTTTCACCCTGGCTTGACTTTCCACTGTGTAACATGTCCAGCGTTGATTCAGAAATTCCATTAAATTAGGGTGACCATATGAAAAGGAGGACAGGGCTCCTGTATGTTTTACAGTTGCATAAAAAAGGGAATTTCAGCAGAACCTGGTGAAATTCCCTCTTCATCGCAACAGTTAAAGCTGCAGGAGCCGGGCCCTCTTGACTTGATACAAAAGAGGGCAGGGCTCTTCCAGCTTTAACTGTTATGATGAAGAGGGAATTTCACCTGGTTCTGTATATGTACAAATGACACCTGCTGAAATTCCCTTTTTGATGCAACTGTTAAAGGTACAGGAGCCCTGTCCTCCTTTTCATGCGGTCACCCTAATTCAATTCATCTTTCCCTCAGCCACTGTAATCTCTTGTCCCCTTTTGTCACATTAGATTTCTGCACTGGCTTCCTTTCACTCTTGCTCTGCTTTGATCCTTACTGTGTTAATTAGAGCTGCAACCTTGACTTGGTTTAATTGGTAGATCAATCAACGAAAATGTTGGGGCCTAGAGTTTAGGGCTTGCTTTTACTTATTGGGTGACCATATGGAAAGGAGGACTGGGCACATATATCTTTAACTGTTGAATATCACTGCAATTGGTGGGGGGTAACTCAGTAGTAGAGCTCACGCTTTGCATCTCCAGGTAAGGCGAGGAAAAATCCCTGTCTGAGAGCCCCTGGACTGCTAAATGGACCAGTGCTTTGATTTGCTACTGTTACTGCATTTTTAATCCCTGCATCGCTGTTAGGTTTTATTTTGGGTTCGTAGTTATCCTGTAGTTTTAAATGTTTACAGTTTAGATTGAATTTTATGATGTATTTTGTGCTTTTAATTGTTGTGAACTGCCCAGAGACCTTCAGCTGTTGGGCAGTATAAAAAGTGTAATAAAGAAAGAAAGAAACAAACAAACAAACAAACACAATACAATAAAACTGGCTTCAAGGCAGTTTCCTGCATTCTCCCCCTCTTTATCAGTTTAATACCAGCATCTTTTGGCTTAAAGCTCTAAATGTCAGTAACTAAAGAATGGGTGGGCTGGGGTGAGAAAACCTGGAGGAGGGGAGCCATGAAATCCCCAAATAATGACTGTCTGGGGAAAGGGGCCAGGGTCAGAGGAAGGAGACATGGAAGGACTGGGGCCCAGGCAGGGAAGATTTGCCCGTGGTTTAACAGCACAGAAACACCGCCATGTTAGGGTGGTTCCACGCTGATGCATTATTATTATTATTATTATTATTATTATTATTATTATTTATTACACTTATATACTGCCCCTTAGCCGAAGTTTGCATTGTAGTATGAATGTAAAAAATGCTCACTCGCATTACAATGGCTCTTTTCTGCCTTCTCTTTCATTAGGGTGACCCTATGGAAAGGAGGACAGGGCTCCTGTATCTTTAACAGTTGCATAGAAAAGGGAATTCCACCAGCTGCTGCATGTATACAAAGGACACCTGCTGAAATTCCCTTTTCTATGCAACTGTTAAAAATGCAGGAGACCTGTCCTCCTTTCATAGGGTCACCCTAACCTACACTGATCAAAATGCTCATTCGCATGAC
Organism: Anniella stebbinsi; assembly: GCA_029215795.1. Classification (NCBI taxonomy): domain Eukaryota; kingdom Metazoa; phylum Chordata; class Lepidosauria; order Squamata; family Anniellidae; genus Anniella; species Anniella stebbinsi. The sequence continues at coordinate 39,908,484 of JARDYH010000001.1, forward strand.
AAATGCCTCTTTTCTGCTATCTCAAATGCCTCTTTTCTGCTAACGATCAGATAGGTGTCCAAATGCTAACATAAATCATGCAAGAGAGGAATACGAGTAATGGATTGGTATAAAAGGTTATGAATGAAAGGTACAAAAGTAATGAATTTGTCTGGTACACATTTAACACGATTGCCTTAAAATGAACGAATACTGGTTATCCACCTCCTTGCTTTTCAATTCAACCGACATGCCTGAATGTTTAAGCTTTTAAGAAGCAAACTTGAACTCCACATTTAGCTGGCAAACTCTTCCTAACTCGCTATGCCCTGGAATCCATTTCTGAGGAACACAGTTGGACTCCACTGATGGAGAATAATTCTTATGTATTCTAAAAAGAAACCATTTTGAATGAAGTAATTCCCCGGCATTTGGACATTAGTTACGGCCCAATTGCTGTGGGCTGATTTTATGGTGTTTTGCGGGTGAGGAAGAGAGATTTTGTGTATTGTGGATGAACATTTTTGATATTGTCTTACATTGTTTTTTAGATTATGCTTTTATAGTGTTTATTTTTATTTGTATTATTGTGCTGATATAGTTTTGGACTTTTTTGTTATATTAGTTATCGATTTCTATATCTGTGCATAAGACACTCTGAGGCTGCTTTTTGAGGTGGGGAGCATAAATTTATACTACTATTACTACTACTAACTTGTGATTTCTTAGTTGTGTGTGCAAGTCGCTTCAAGCCTGTGGTGGAAAGTGACACATATGTTTTAATAATAATAATAATAAACAGAAAACCTTCAGAAACTGGGCCTATGAAAATACATCCACACCAACATCCAGAAAGCAGTCATACTTAAAACATGCTCAATCATCAGGAAGTTCCTGAATCTGTAAAAGGCAGCATGAGTTGGCAAAGCCCGTCATGGCCGCCTAGAAAAACCGCCATGAGCGAGAAAGATAGGGTGACCTTATGGAAAGAGGACAGGGCTTCTGTATCTTTAACAGTTGTGTAGAAAAGGAAATTTCAGCAGGTGTCCTTTGTATGCATGCATCACCTGGTGGAATTCCCTCTTCCTCACAACAGTTAAAGCTGCAGGAGCCCTGCCCTCTTTTGTATCTGCTCACTCTAGTATAGCTCCTGCACCTTTAACTGTTGCGATGAAGAGGGAATTTCACCAGGTGCTGCATGCAGACAAAAGACACTTGCTGAAATTTCCTTTTCTACACGACTGTTAAAGATACAGGAGCCCTGTCCTCCTTTCCATATGGTCACCCTAGAGAAAGAGGAATACTAATACTAATACTAATAATAACAATATGCCTCTGATTTTAATTAATTCTGAAATTAAGCATTACTTGGCTGACAGGAAATTCAGAAACAGCAGAGATCCCCCTCTGACACATACCTTTCCTCTCCTCTCAAAGAACCAACCCCCCAACCCATCACGTTCTTGAATAACACTTCGCCCTTATATTCTGGCCCTGATGTATAGCATACCCCCCGCCCCCCACTTTGGGAGCACCTGGAAAGTGTTTTTATCTCATTAATCTCAATGCTGAAGTTTCAAAGTTCCCCCGAAGAACAACAAATCATCCGCAAAGGGGAGGCCGAAGAAACCTGCGTCAGGCCTCCCTCCCGCGGGATGGCCACCTGCCTCTTCCTCTTCCCTTCCTGCTCCATTCCCCCCACTTCCGAGGGGGATGGGAGGCCGGGCAGTTCACCCTCCATGGAATGAGCTCCTCATATTTGGTTTAACATGCCTCCTTGCCTCGCAAGCCATCAGAAGGGTTGGTCACACACACCTTCTTAGGACTCACTTTCATGGAATATATCAGTCTCTCGGTGACAAGTTAATCTAGTCAATCTGGATTTCCAGATCATGACGCGGGGGGCTGCCTATTTTCAGCTAGCGGGGTTGAAATGAAATTTAACTTTGCATCCAGACAAGTAGGATGTGCACACGCACCCACCCACTCAACGGTAACTGAGGCTCAAAAGGTTTGGCATTTGAAATTTGGAAGGGAAAATATTTGGGCCATATGACCCTCTAGTGCTCAAACCTGGAAATCACCTTACGTTAGAACTTGTATATGGATGGATGGAACCTGCTGATGGTGATGTATCATGATTTTTGTTTTCTGAATTAAAATACAGCTTCTGGTCCGCTTGAGTACTGTGTCCAGTTCTGGGCACCCCACTTCATGAGGGACGCAGACAAGCTGGATGGGGTTCAGAGGAGGGCAACACAGATAGATGATCAGGTGTCTGGAAACAAAGCCCTATGAGGAGAGACTGAAACAACTGGGCCTGGTTAGCCTGGAGAAGAGAAGACTGAGGGGAGACATGAGAGCACTCTTCAAATACTTGAAAGGTTGTCACAGAGAGGAGGGCCAGGATCTCTTCTCAATCATCCCAGAGTGCAGGACACGGAATAATGGGCTCAAGTTACAGGAAGACAGATTCCATCTGGACATCAGGAAAAACTTCCTGTTAGAGCAGTACGGCAATGGAACCAATGACCTAGGGTGGTCGTGGGCTCTCCCACATTAGAGGCCTTCAAGAGGCAGCTGGAGAACCATCTCTCAGGAATGCTTTAAGGTGGATTCCTGCATTGAGCAGGGGGCTGGACTTGATGGCCTTAGAGGTCCCTTCCAACTCTACCATTCTATGATTCTATGAAAATGATGGTTTTATGAGTCATCTCTGCTGAAGGTTCTTCTACTCTCAGTAGTCAAACCTACATTGTGGCTACTTGTGAATTCCCAGTTGCCTGTGAATTACCAGTTGCTTTCTAGGTATACAGCAACATTACACTGTTTCGCAATGCTCCACAGGGCTTTATAGACCCCTTCTAACTCTACTATTCTATGATTCTTGAGTCTATGATCCATAATTGATTGTTGTACTAGAAAGCCTGTCCTGAAGTACATTGAAAATGGTATTGGTCTTCTTTGTTGGCAGGATCTAGAGTCTTCTCCAGGACCTAGAGACCTTTAAGAAGGCAGCCGTCTGCATGGCAAGCCCAGAGGGTAGCCATGTATTCTCTTTTAGGGAGGACCATCCTTTATTTGAATATGTCCTCTATTTGATGGACTGTCCTGTTCAGTTCTGGTTTAAAGATAAAGAACGGTTGCCCATCAACAGTTCACATGTGGGCAGCAGACTGAACAGGCAAGCACCAGTCACTTGGTCATGGTCTTCCAATCTTCCAGATGTACTGTATTTCAATTTAAATTATTTCTAATTTAATATTTTTTTGTGAATCAGTGTCCTCTTTTGTCCCCTGTTTTTTGGTGATGCATTTCCTCTTTATTTGACAATTCAAAATGCGGGTCCTCCTCCTCCCCCATTGAGTCATCCACAAGGCGTTGAACTTGTAGTTGGCACAATCAATACTGTGGAGGTTGCCAGCTATGTGGAGTTTTGGATGCCACTTGGTGCATTGGAACTACATCTCCCATGATGCCAGTAAGCGTCCATGCACATCCAGGGCTCTGGGATTGGGACCCTCTATCACTTTGATGTATGTTGACTCTGCTATCTTTTTCTTTTCTTTTATCGCATTGACCTGCCCCACAAAGTTTTCATATGGGCTCCTTGAGTGCATGGGCACCAAACAAATCAAAGCTGTCAGATTTGCAAAGGCTTTAAGCAGATCAAACAGAGGATGAGCAGCAAACTTTAATGACGAATCAAATAAATTCCTTTTTCAAGAGCCTCCAGCTGCCACCAGACGGTATCGCGAGACTGCCGATTTTGCTACCATCTGCTGAGTGGTGGCAGGCTGGGATAAAAATTAATGAGGATCATGGACAAACCAAACCCTTTCTCAGCAGTGGTTTTGCCTTCACATTGAGAACAAACGTACCCTCTAACTATTGCAGAATGTTTCCTTAAGCCATCTCCACAGCCTGCTTCCTTTCCTCCAAAATAATGGTTTCCAATACAGATCTGATCCAGTAAAACAACGAATAGGTCCTTAGTAGAAAGCAAAAAAACGGGGGGAGAAAAGCATCCAAATCGTGAAATGAAGGGAGAAGCAAGTTCTCAAGAAGTTGACTTTTTTATTATTATTTTTCCAAAGTTGAAGCAATAAAAAGTCAGCATCTTGAGAACCTGCTTCTCCCTTCGTTTCACCTTCGTAGAAAGGCCTCACTGAAAGATTTGAAGCTACAATAGATAAATAGAGGAGAACAGACGAATAGCCCTTATCAGACCAAGTTCCATGTAATCCAATGCCTGGTTTCTCGAAGTGGCCAACTAGAGGACCTCCAGGAAGCCTGGGAGGAGGGCAAGACAAATCAAACCAATTTGAAACGACTGTCCAAAATACAGAGACAGCCGTAAGCGTAATTGCAACTACTCACTTCCTGGAGATCAGACAATATGGGAAGAGGTCTGGACAGAACTGTTTGGAAGATCTTTCTGTAGGGTGTCAGTCCTCTATTTGAAGGGCTGCCAGCAGACTGTCCTTTATTTTAAAGATGTTCTCTTTTTGAAGGGCTGTTTGGTCCACGTCCTATTTAAAGATAAAGAATCATTAGATACCAGAGCTGGGTCTTGAGGTCAGTCATCAACAGCGAACTGAGCAAGGCACACAGGTCACCTGGTCATGGGCGTCCATATTTTTGTATTTCTATTTAAATTACAGTAATTAAAATCTAAATATGTATCTATGATACAAATTAGCATATGCAAATTTTGTTCCCCTTTTTTGATGATGCATGTCCTCTTTTTGGGCAATTCATAAACGGCCAACCTGTTTTGAAGGCTGGGAGAGAAGGAGCTAAACCACTCTTATAAGCAAAAGGGAGTTCCAGGGTAGAGGTGCCAGCACCAAGAAGGTTCTGTCCCACGTGTCCATCAGATACAGAGCCAGGCCTCCTCCAAAGCTCTTAACGAGATGAGCAGAATCCTGCAAGAACGAGTTTACGCACGCTGCCTCTTTTCTCTTGCATCAGTGGAGAAGTTTGTTCCCATCTGAGGCAGAAGGACGCACCAATAACATTAGTGTGTGCTGGGTTTCTAGGATTGTAAACTGAGGTTGTGTGATGATTATCCACTGGAAAAGAAAAACAAAGCTATCTTATTGAATCATACACCGCAGGAGATGTTTATCTGTTATGGGGTTAGCAAGACTTCAATATGTTTTGAATCAGTTGATATTCCAGTAAAGGTTATGAAGTGGCACTTAATCAGAATTTCACCCTGCTTCCCCGTGCCTGACACTTTGGAGCTTTCGATCAGAAATGCCTTCTCAGTTCCCGGATTAATCTGGATCATCCCATTTCTTCCTCAGTCTGAGGATCCATGCTTCTGTGCTAAGCTGTGCTAAGGAATCTTGTCCAATCGCCTCCAAACGGCGGTGAAATAGCCATGGTCCTCCCATGACTGGTGCCCTTTCTCTCTCTCTATTGACATTGCACATTGTTTTGGAGTCCTTCCCAGATTTGGCAGGTCAATTCTGGGAAGACTGGAAACTTCTTTTGGCTATATATATATATATATATATATAAAACCAAAGCGTGCCAGTCTTTCTAGCTGTGACACAGCAGGTTGCGGGTTGTTAATATATTATTATTACACACACATGTTTATGCGGTTACTGAGAGCATATTATATTACTCCACCGGTTTACAGACTTTTATGCTTGCCTTTTTTCCCTTGTGGGTTCCATGGCATTTGAGGCACAGAGGGTCAAATTCTGTGCACGCAAAGGGAAGGCAGAGCAGACTTGGGAGTTGGTGGTTCCTCAAGAAGGAGGAGTGTATATATTTGTATAGTCCCCCAGGAGTCTTTGGTAGGTTGCATCAGATCTTCTTGGGAGACCAGCTCTATTATTCCTTGCTTTTTCTTTATTAAAGGACTTGGCAGAGATATCAGTCTCTCAGGGCACAATGTATAGACAGGAGAAGCAGAAATCTTGGTCACCAAGAGGAGGAAAAAAACTATTCAAGATTAGTATCTAGCTGGTATTTCATAGAATCATAGAATAGTAGAGTTGGAAGGGGCCTCTAAGGCCATTGAGTCCAACCCCCTGCTCAATGCAGAAATCCACCTTAAAGCATCCCTGACAGATGGCTGTCCAGCTGCCTCTTGAAGGCCTCTAGTGTAGGAGAGCCCACCACCTCCCTAGGTCATTGGTTCCGTTGTTATACTGCTCTAATAGCCAGGACGTTTTTCCTGATGTCCAGCTGGAATCTGGCTTCCTGTAACTTGAGACCATTATTCTGCATCCTGCATTCTGGGTTGATGGAGAAGAGATCCTGGCCTCCTCCGTGTGACAACCTTTCAAGTCCTTGAAGAGTGCTATCATGTCTCCTCTGAGTCTTCTCTTCTCAAGGCTAAATATGCCTAGTTCTTTCAGTGTCTCCTCATAGGGCTTTGTTTCCAGACCCCTGATCAACCTCATCCACCCTGGCCAGGGCATGCTGGGAATTGTAACACTGTTTTACTTCCTAAACATGCATAGGATTGCATCCTCTACTTCCACGTATGTCTAACTATGTACTGCGGCCTTCCCCGATCTGGTGCCCCCCAGATGTTGTGGACTTCAGCTTGCCTCAGCCCCAGCCAGCATGGAATCCTGGGAGTTGTAGACCAAATCCCACTGTGGTCCCAGTCCAGTTCCCCCTTCCCCATGCTTGCAATTTTTCTAATACCAGTTGTAGGTATGGAGAGGCATGACCTGGCTCGGGACCATGGTGGGCAAAATATTAAAGTCTCCTAATGCCTCAGGTCAGGGTCCTGATCCAGATGTGGTGTGTGGGTGTTTGCAGTTGGTAGGGTGATCTATTCCTCCTCTGCAATTTGCAGAGTGACTTGTCAAGGAAGAGAAGTTGGGAGGGGGTAAGGACCAAGGAGAGGAGATCCCATGGACCGGATGGAAATCTTACATGGGCCACATCTGGACCACAGCTCGGTGGTTACCCACCCTTGGTTTAATGACTATTAGTATGATAGCTTAACGCAGGGCTGAAGAACTCCAGGCTTCCCCAAATGGTCACACTCCTTCCCCTATCCTCACCCCTTTCTGCCTCCCATGGCTCACTGGGTGGCTTCCCAGATTCTGTGCCAGCGTTTCCTCATTCTGAAAGGTTCAAACACCTCTCCTCAGGCTTAGTAAGTGGCATGATGAGCTTTAAACTAAGGTATGCAGCTCTTTTTAGCCATGCCCCTTTTGCTTCAGGCCCCACCCACCAGTGGAATGCCATCCCCCTCCCCTCCCCTGAGAACTTCTCGGAACCGGAGTTTGGCTCATGGGATGGAACGTGGTCCTGGACTCTTGGTTTAATGGTGCCTCGATATTCAGAGGCAGTGTAACTCTGAACGCAAGACGTTGGGGATGGGAACGGATTCATGCTGTGCATTGGGGGCTTCCAGGAGGCAACCGGTTGGCCACTGTAAGAAACAGGAAGCTGAAGCGCATGGGCCTTTGGTCTGATCCAGCAGCGCCCTGCTGATCTTCTCCTGGAAGTGATACTTCCTAGTGAACAAGAACCGCATGGTAAGGTCGGTCTACAATCCCGTTGAGTCCAGCGCGCCTGCTTCCCATTGGCCTGCTCTTCTCTCTTGCTGTAAACCACCAACTCCTGGCACTGCATCAATCCATTCGCATGCAGAGGGTGCAGGGCCTTTGCATGGCTGGCCTGCAGCAACCACCCGGAGGCCGGGACTGGGGGAATCAAAGGTTAGGTCTGCTTTGTTATTCTAAGAAAGGCCAGGGATGGGAGAGACGTTCTTGCCGTCCGATCGCAGTCGGCTCCAAGAGAAGGTCAAAGAGTCAACCGTCCAGCCAAGCTGGAGATCGGAGAAGTGGCTGCTTTCTGGGACATATGTTGGTCGTCTGCTATGCGCCATGGAGGAACTCTTGACGCAACCTAGAGGGAAGGTGCGCGCAGGGTAGCCGGTGTGACCAGGTCACACGAGGAGGCTGACGTTTATGGCCACCTCCGTTTTCCCCTCCCGCTGGAGTACGCTAGATCATGTTGCTCACTTAGCAGCAGGAGGCAAAGATGGCTTGAAACAAGAGACCAAGAACTGTTCCATAAAGCTCTCTGGGGTGATTTCCTGCAGAGGCCTGCTTTCACAGGTGAGACATGTGCAAGGAAGCGGCTTCTTTGAGTACCTTCATGTTCTTCTCTGCCCCCTGCCCACAAAGCATGACCCTCTGTGTGCAAAAGAGACCCACAACATTTAGCCACACGTTGGCAAAGGTACCTGATTAAAATTTAGAATTTCATGGAGCTCAGGAGTTCAGCAAGCAGACCTGCATTAGGAAAGGCTGGGATGAATTCTTGTGAATTTCACTGTGGCTCAACCAGCAGCTTCTCCAAGTTTGCACTAGTTGTCCCGGTTTACTGGAGACAACCCCTATTTTTTATTTTTTTTAAATTTTGTTGTCCCGGAACGTTAGCCTTATTTTTAGCCCTTGGTGAGATGCTGAGGATGCTTTTGTAAATAAATAAATAAGTTGTAGAATCATAGCATTGAAAAGGGTCTTTGACATTATCAACTCTAAACCAGACTTGTATTGGATAGCCTATCAAATAGAGGACAGCCTCGAACAGAATAATAATAATAATAATAATAATAATAATAATAATAATAATAATGATTTATTTCTTACCCGCCTCTCCGTCTAGATCGAGGCGGGGAACAACAACTGTCATCTGCCAACTATCCAAAACAGAGGACTGTCCTCTGTAAAGAAGAACACCTGGGCACCCTAGTCCTAGCCCCTGTTCTCTCTCCTTATGGTTCTTCATTTTTAAACCAGCCTTGGACTGGATAGCCCTTCAAACAGAGGACTGCCTCCTGGCATTATTTACTTATGTTGCCTCCTGACAATTAGCAGAGGAAAAAAATCAAAAAGGCTAATCAGAACGAGCTTTTACCAGTCCTCCATGCACACAGGCTATCTTAGGCTGACCATATGAAAAGGAGGACAGGGCTCATGTAACTTTAACTGTTGTAGAGAAAAGGGAATTTCAGCCAGTGTCATTTGTATGCAATTAGTCCCTGGTGAAATTTCCTCTTCATCACAACAGTTAAAGTTGCAGGAGCTATACCAGAGTGACCATATACAAAAGAAGGCAGGGCCCCTGCAACTTTCACTGTTGTGATGAAGAGGGAATTTCAACAGGAACTAATTGCGTACAAATGACACTGGCTGAAATTCCCTTTTCTCTACAACTGTTAAAGTTACATGAGCCCTGTCCTCCTTTTCATATGGTCAGCCTAGGCTATCTTAGCGTAGCAAAAGGAGACCACGCTCTTCTTCAGTGAAGGAAAGAAAACAGTTTTGTTCACAGATATTCTTGCATATACAATGCAGGTACACCCTGCAGTTTCAAAAGAGTTTGTTCAATCCTCTTTGTGTTCCATTACACCGGCAGGATCAGGAGAGCAAAGCACATGTGCTCCCAGGATTAGTGGAAGGTTGGGGAAACAACGGGGAGGAGCAAAAAGGAAGGAGTCACAGGAAACCCTACTGTAGGCTATAGGAATTTTTGCTGTGGTCTAAATTCCCATGAATTCTCTAACTGCAACACTGCCCCCTTCCTGTAACTTGCAGGTGAGGTTGCAATGTCAGCCTTCTGGGAACTTTTTGCACAACGCTCTATAGGTAAACTATCAAGTGAGCTACTCAAAAGCATATTATTAGAAAGCAGAGTATTTTTTTTAATAAAGCAAAACTGAAACGGAGTCCATTCTTTTGGCTGAGCTCTAAGTTAAGCAAGAACCGGGCTTTCATTCAGGCCTGGGTTTAATGTCCCTTTTCTCTTTGCAGTTGTAAAAGAATAATAATATTAAGACACCTGATTAAACAAGGTCAGCATTTACAATCCAAGCAGTTCCCAGAAGAGTTATTGTGGTGTGTAAGCTGAGTGATGTGGGCCAGGGTGGTTATAGGGTTATGGGTAGCAAGTTTTTGCTTTGCTTTACAAATGATCTGGACATCTTCCAGGCTTGGGTATCATAATATTAGCAAAGTAAGCACATGTTTGTGCTGATTTGAAATCTAGAAAGCATATTTCCAATTGGCTTCAGTAAATTAAAATATAGATGTTCAACATTCCCCTTTAGACCCTGCCAAGCTCTTTGGGTATCAAAAGCTGGTTTTGGCTGTCAAAGGGACCATGCGCCGTCAAAATGATGTTGCTTGGCCTGAATACTTAAAATATTTACATTTTCCTTCATTTTACCTCTAATTTCTATGAAAGCATTTTAGGGCATCCCACTTCGTTTACTTAGTGTGGCAAAATGGTGGTGGTAATGAAACCCGAAGTATTCTAGGGTGGCAACAGATTGTCAAGGCTACTGCTACACACAAACACGCATGGCTTTTTGCAGGGTATCTATGCTACATCCCACTTGCAGAGAAGAGGCCACATTCATATTGTATGATCTATCCGGTTCTTTATGGTCACCCGGAGGTCAGGGAATGTGGTTTTAAAATAATGAGCAAAGAACTGTCCAAGGTTGTCAAAAGAATGTAGTGAATTCCTTGTAATATTTTTGAGGACATGGATAGATACTAGGGGTGTGCACAGACCCCCTGGATTGGATCGGGACCCAGATCGGGACCTCCAATTTTGTCCCGGATTGGACTGGACAAAATTGGAGGCCCCCCTGGACTGGATCGGGTCCGATCCCGATCCAAAAGTCGGACATCCGATTTTTGGATCGGCCGCCATTTTTGTTTTCCCCTTAGACTTGCATTGGGGGAAAGAAAGCTTTCCCCCAATGAAAGTCTATGAGGAAAAAATGGCAGCGGGTGGGTGAGGGGGGCCTAACTCCCTCCTCCCCCCGGGGCCATCCGCTGTGAACGGCCCCGGCAGGTAAGCCCCCTCCCACGTGCTCCTTGCCCCCCCGGAGCTGTCCGCTTCCATCCGCTGGCGCCCGCAGGTGCCAGCGGATGGAAGCGGACAGCCCCGGGGGGTATAAGCCCCCTCCCCCTGCTTACCTTCCATGGCCATCCGCTCCCGTCCGCCACTGGCCGCTACTGCGAGCAGGCTTCGAGGCCTGCCCCTAGGTAGCACACCACCTGGCGCGCTACCTAGGGGCAGACCGCGAAGCCTGCTCGCAGTAGCGGCCAGCGGCGGACGGGAGCGGACGGCCACAGAAGGTAAGCGGGCCGCGGGCCCCCTCCCCCCTCCCCTTCTTACCTTCAGGGGACGTCTGCTCCCGTCCGCCGCTGGCTGCTACTGCGAGCAGGCTTTGCGGCCTGCTCCTGAGTAGCACACCAGGTGATGACATCACCTGGCGCACTACCTAGGGGCAGGCTGCGAAGCCTGCTCGCAGTAGCGGCCAGCGGCGGATGGGAACGGATGGCCACAGAAGGTAAGTGGGCTGCGGGCCCCCCTCCCCCCTCCCCTCCTCCCCCCCTGCTTACCTTCGGGGGACGTCCACTCCCGTCCGCCGCTGGCCGCTACTGTGAGCAGGCTTCACGGCCTGCTCCTGAGTAGTGTGCCAGGTGATGACATCACCTGGCACGCTACCTAGGGGCAGGCCATGAAGCCTGCTCGCAGTAGCAGCCAGCGGCGGACGGGAGCAGATGTCCCCGGAAGGTAAGCCCCCTGCCCCCGTTGTCTGCTTCCGTGGGCACCCGCCTGTGGAACCAGACAGCACCGCCAGGGAAGGCCCCCCCCTGTCCGCTTCCATCGGCAGGCGCCTACTGGCACCCGCCAATGGAAGCAGTGGTGGGTGCCAGCGGGCGCCCACCAATCTTCCGATTTATCCTATCTGGATCGGGACCTTTTCAGATCAGATCGGATTGGATCCGATTTCCCCTGGATCGGATCCGGATCACGGATTGGACCTGATCCAGTGCACACCCCTAATAGATACACCTAAGATCTTAAGCATACACTTCAAAGTGTGAAGTAGAATTAGGGTGGCTTCCCAGTCCAATGGGGGTATCTACACAGAATTTTTACTTTGGTTCTACTCCACCCTCAAGTCGATTGTGTCAGATGACGCACGCCCCTCTCTGAAACAAGTGTAGCATTTCTTGCCGTAAATCCTCCCCCCCCCCCAAACTCATGTTGTGTTGGATTTTTCCTGTCATTGCAGATTCAGTGCAGTTTGGGAGGCTGTGTGACCACAGCTGGCTTCAGTGTGGGCAGATGGAAGTGGTGCTAATTGGTGGAAGGGAAAGTCACATAGGGCGGGGGCCTGGTGAGAGCAGAGGGTTAAGCATGGCTACCCATAAGGAACTCATTGCCTTCCATTAGGGTGACCGTATGGAAAGGAGGACCGAGCTCCTGACATGTCCTGTTTTTTCCTGACATACGGTCACCCTAAAAATGTGCCTTTCTACAGACAACCCTCCTCCTCTCCCTCCTCCCAAATTCCCCTCCTTTTTTGGCTCTTTTCCAGCAATTGCTTTGTGATTTCTTCCCCATCCCATCCCATTGCTTTGTCTCTTGGATTGTATCCCATTCTCTTCGGATTGTCTTATTAATTCCCCCCTCTCTCTCAAAGAAACCAGGTCTGCAGGCTCGAGGCTTTGCAGAGTTGTCCCACAGACCTAAAGATTAAAAAAGAAAGGGAAAAAATGAACCAATGAATGAAAATAGATTGAGAGAGAGAGAGAGAGAGAGAGAAAGCCAGTGCCTAGCAGGGAGTCTCTAATGGGCTGATGCTGACTGCCAGACTCAATAATAAGTAATACTCCTGGAATTTTTATGGACTGCAGACGTTTATGGTGACTCCTTACCACCTGACATGGCTGACAGAGAAAGAAGAGCCTTGGTAGAACCACTGGCCTCCTAAAATTTGGCATCTCCTTGTAAATTTGGGACTACGTGAAATTATAGGCCCAGTTCACACTCATGGTGGATTGTGAACCAGCCACCACCTGTTCAGAAGTCACCAACGATGCTGACACTTAGAGAGAGTGAACAGCAACATGAGGTTTGTCTATATGTTCTATATACTCCATTGTGGCTGCGCAGTTGTGCCCCATTGTTTATATGATGCAGATGCCAACTCGCAGCCATTCATGCTTTCTCCATGCAAAACTATTCTTTTTTCGATGTGTCATTTTACTGCGAGTTTTTACATTGCTCCGATGTCACCACGGTTGTTTGTGCAGAGGTCAGTGGTGGCTTCAGATCGGATTAAGAGAGTGGGCGTAGTTAGGGGGCGAATCCCAGAGCAGGGTAGGCGTGGGACTGCAGAGCAGGAGGCGGGCCTGACAAGCCCCAGGGGAGTGGTTAGTAATGGCCGCTAAGGCACTATCAAAGTCTGGAATGAAAGTAAGGATGGTTATTATGTATAATGCATAAATTCAATAAACTGTAGCAGCGTAGATGCACAGAGACAGGCTTTCAAAGCTACAACGTAGCGCAGAGTTGCCAGCAAACAAACAAACAAACAAAACGTTTTGGCTGTTTCGGTCCCTCGATAGTTGCTGCCCACCGTGTGACAACGGCGCTGCGGATTTTCCTGGCTGGATAGGCTGCGCTCACTCCTGCCATGTAACGCTCTCAATGCTACTGTGCAGAAGTGGTGCTGCGAGTTTTGGGGGAATCGGTAGGTAAAGCGGTGCCATGTAGACGCCCCAATAGAAAGCACTGGCAGTGCTTGGGTTGAGGAGTCCCTGGACAAGATGCTCTTGGGGGTTGGGCACCCACTCGGGGGCACCCCCTGGTTTTGTTGCACCCCACACTCTTCATTTCTGTGATTTCCTTTATTTCTTCCTTCCTTTCTTCCTTCTTTCCTTTCTCTCTCCCTTCCTTCCTCTTGGCTCTCTCCACTTCCCCTCCCACCCCATGGCCACTCTTTCTCTTTGCTTGCTCACCCCCATCCCACCCTCATTCTTCCCGCATCTTGTCCCCCCAATTAGGAAGCAGCACCTTTCTCTTCTTCTGTCGTTTAACGTTAGCAGAGTTCAGGTGTGCCGAAGAGCAAAGCTGCAGCCGTGCGCGGCAGGTGGATCCCCACAGTACGCCTCTGGGCCCACGTGGCCTTCTAGATGCAATCTAGGTGGAACCAAGATGCCAGGCATGACTGTAGCATCCTCTGCAACTCACATGACCTTTTCTCAACACCCCTCACTTTATTGGGAGACAATACAGAGGTCTGCCACGTAATCCACAAAGCTTTATTCAGGCAATAAACCTCCCGCCTGAAGGGATTCTATTTTTCTAGGAACTTCTCTCTAGGCAAGATTAAGCAAACCAAGCGAGACAATTTCCTTTCAAGAAAAAAGGGGAAGTCTTTTTCCAGTACGCTTTAACTTCAGAGAGTCTGGTTCTGAAGAAGCCTGTGGCGAGAAGCTAACCGGGCCGACCTTCTCTCCCCTTCCTTTCGCTCTGCCCGCTTTAGTTTCCAGTGGATTCTCGGATCAGCTGGGCTTTCAGTACCTTCCCCCTTGGAAGAACACTGATTCACAGCTTGTGGGTTGTTCACACCCTCAGAGATAAGGGCTGGCGGAAGTTCATTCTCAGCTGGTGAAGAGCCCCGTGAGAGTCACCTTCCCCACTCCCCGTACAGGCTGGTATGTTTCTGGCGCCGTCTCTTCTGCATCAGAATCTGACTCTGATTGATTGCCTGAAAATCCTTTTCCCAGCCCAAGGGGGACAGGCCTAGTCAAAACAGGTGGCTCTGCCGGGTGTGGGGAGGGTAAGAAAGGGAGAGGGAGGGAAACCCCAGTGGTGGAGGGAAAGCAAATGGAGAGACAGTTGTGGGGACACTGGTAAGAGCAAAGCCTGATGGGGAGCAGAGCCTGGTGACATCACAGATGGAAAGCTTTTTGCAGCTCCTCTCCATGTCGCCTCTTCTGGAAATATTGCAGTCTCGTCTTCAAGTTATAGGAAAGGGCAGCTTGGCAGGTATCTAGGAGCTGATCTACACACTAGGTTTTTAACGTTTTATAAGGGTTACGAAAACTCTTTGGGCCACATGATGCACTCCCTATAACGTTGTATACCCAAGATTTTTTAAAACTCACTTCAGTTATATACAACGGTTTCACTTTTAATAAATCGCTTTAAGTAAAATAATGTGCCCTTCCTTACCGTTTGTGATTCATGGGGGCAGTGCTTCGTTTACTGGTGCCCAAATGCTTAGCAGTTGATTGGTGGGGAAGAAAGCGGGGCTAAGGAGGAAGTGGGCGAGTGAACTACAACACCCACGATTCTTAGCCCTATACTCATTGAAACCTAGGGAATGACAGAGGAACTAAGGAGGAAGTGGGTGACTGAACTACAATTCCCACAATGCCTTGCCCTAAACTCATTGTAAAAATGAAACAGAAAGAGGTGGGGCAGAAGAGTGTGTGACCGCACACACCACTTTAAAGACTGAAGAATTTTTCTCCTGTAACATGAGTACTCAGTAATGTGGCCTAAGACGTTTTAGAACTCACCTATTTGGAACGTTTTGAAATACTATTTAAAACGTTCCAAGGGACTGTGTAGATAGGCTCTAGGTAATGCATGGAAATTTGGGGCTTAGCTAGCCTTAGGATCTCTAGAGTTTACAGTGTGATTTCCTGCTCCTCCCTTCTGTTCCTCCTTAATCCCCCCTCTCTTGGCTTTCCTCCATTGCTTGGAGCACATGGCATGCTTGCTCTCTCTCTCCTGCTGGTGTTACAAAATACAAAGAGCCAAAACAAACCAGTGCTGAAGAGCACATGGCTGTATTTGTATTGGGTGACGCCCCAATTGGAAACAATCATACTAGGCAAATTTATACAAAAATGCAAAAGCTGATAAGCTAAACAATTACTACAGATACAAAGAAACAGACTTGCACAAGCTCCCTTTGAACCTCTACGCCGGGTCTCCATTACATGCAAGAAGTTGTAACGCTTCTGCCTTTTCTTCACGAAAAGAAAAGTGTGGTCTCCTTTTATTTTAGCCTTCCATGTGCCTGTGGGACTGGTAAGCTGCTCGTTCCCCTTTGCCATTTTGTTTTTACTCTGTTGACGGCCTTTCTAACAAGAGGCAGCAATAGCATGTAAAACCCACCCGCTTCTTGCTCATCCCCTGGCATCGACTGGTCTGGCAGCAGAGGGGTACCAGTACGGAGGTACAGATTGCGTTATAGTCATCCTGTTTGTGTTTTGCAGATTATTGTCAGGGGGCTTTCAGTCCGTTGTCTGTTCGCTGATGGAACTGGGTTATTTCAAGCCAGACTTACGTTCTACTTGCGCTAATTCGTGCGAATGCACACGGGCGCAAAAGTGCATTATTAATATGCATTATTTAATTAAAATTAATGTAAATTCCCGCTCACCCACCCATGCGCACAAGTGCAAAACCAGTCTGCAAGTCTGTGGAATTTGTGTGACTCAGAAAATACCAGGGTGCTGTAGAGTCTGCAGGTTGGATTCATAGAAATCAAATGTTATTTGAACCCCTTGCAGAGTTTTCCCCAACACCCCTGAGTACAAGGAAATCATGGCAAAAGGAAGTTGCAGAGACATCCACATCCTCTCAGCTGCAAGACGAAGCCGAGGACTGCTGGGCGGAGGAGTATGTGTGTGAACGAGTGATAGAGGTTGGAAGAGGAAGCCCTTCATGAGTGCCTGTAGTAGCTCTCAGTTCTAACAGCGGCTGCTACTGTCGAAGGGGGTCTTCTGAAATGGTTGTGGCAGGTTTACAGGCTGCTCTATGAGCTGGACTGTAAACTCATGGGGGTGGGGTGGGGGTGGGTCACTACATTCACCATCAACGGTCCTCTTCCGAGTGCCTACTCTGAGGGAAGCTCGGAGGTTGGCAACAAGGAAGAGAGCCTTCTCTGTGGTGGCCCCCTAATTGTGGAGCAAATTCCCCAACATTGTTATCTTTTCAGTGCCAGGTCAAGACTTTCCTCTTCTCTCAGGCATTTAGCAATATCTGATGAGCCTGGGTCTGTTTTTGTTTTTTAGGCTTATAGCTTTTTAAGTTATTATAGTGGTTTTAAATGCATGTGTATATTTTATGTTTTGCGGTTTTAATTTTTGTATATTGTTTTTAAATGTTTTAATTTTATGTAAACTGCCCAGAGAGCTTTGGCTATGGAGCGGTATTCAAATACAAATGCAAATGCAAATGCAAATGCAAATAATAATAATAATAATAATAGGCTAACTAGCAAGTCAAATGCCCTGTTGCAAACTAGAATTGTTCTACAATCTACTCAGTCCAGGCCATGGTGTGCTGCATAGAATAGGTGTCTTTAGGGACATGACCTTCCAGAAAAGCAAGTGAGCCAAGTTTTTTAAAAAAATGTTCAATGTTTTTAATTTTTGTAAACTGCCCAGAGAGCTTTGGGCGGTATATAAATGTAATAAATAATAATAATAATAATAATAATAATAATAATAATAATAATAATAGCTTCCCTTGCCAAGATTCATAGCCAGTCTAATATAGATAAAAAATCCTTCCAAATCTGAAATATGGTGATCATTCAGATTCATAAAGCGCAAAACATGTTCAATAAGCCTTTCCGTGCAAAACATTGGAATGGGAGGGGCATGATAGTCCCTATAGATCACTCCACTGGCTGCCAATTAGTTTCCGGGCGAAGTACAAAATGTTGGTCTTTACCTTTAAAACCCTACATGGTTTGGATCCAGGTTACCTGCGGGATCGCCTTCTCCCATACAATCTGCCCCACACACTCAGGTACTCTTGGGAGAACTTACTCCAGTCAGCAAAAACTAGGCTGAGAACTGTTACCTAGAGGGCCTTCCCTTCTGCTGCTCCCAGACTATGCAATGACCTGCCGGAGGACATTCGTCAACTTAATAGTGTCTTTGACTTTAAGATAGCCATAAAGACTGATCTCTTCTGGCCGGCGTATCCAGTCAAATTTTAAGAGTTTTATCCGTATTTTAATAATGTATTAATTTTATATGTTTTCAATCAGTTTTATGTATTTTATGTCATTTTTTTAATCAATGTTGTTCCCCGCCTCGATCCTGAGGGAGAGGTGGGTAAGAAATAAATAAATAAATATATTATTATTATTATCATTATTATTATTATTATTATTATTGGGTTGTCATCTTACTTTCTGAGCTTTTAGCAGCTTTGTGATAAGCAGAAACTCAGCACATTACGCTTTTCCTGGCACAGAGATTCAAGGGTTTGTGATGGGGCTTGCGGGAGAGAGATCTATGCCATGCCACTGCATTCCCACCCGTGGTGGCAATAGCGGGCTCCCCAATTTTTTTTATTGGCAGGTTTAATTGCTGCTCAACAGGCAGCAAATTCACAGGTGCAGTTTTTTCTTGCCATGGAGACGCTGCGGTTGTTGGATACAGCTTACCAGTTGAATTTCTGCCCGTCAGGTGTTAAAGGGACCTGCGCTACATGAAGGGAAAGGTGGCAACTCTAGATTGAATCATCTGATATTCGATTTTTCAAACAAGTATGTAAGTTGAGACTTTAGGTGCCTCTACAAGAGAGGTTTAATGCGCTTTGAAGGTTCATTAAAAATTTTACCTCTACAAGAACGGAGCGCAAATCGGGCGTAGAGGCGCGTTATCTCCCCAATAATGCGCATTTTCGAATGCGCGTTAAATCGCGAGTTTTATTTTGCTCCGGCTGTTAAAGCGCATTTTTCCCGTGTGAACAAGCGATTATGCGCATTAACTTCTTGTAAAGCGCTTTTTGGACATCTATTAATGTGTTTCGCCGCCTCTCGCAGCCTCCCGTGCAGAGGGATTAGGAGTAAATGCGCGTCTGCGATAATGCGCATAATCGCACAACCGGGCGCAAAAGTGCATCCTTGTAGAGGGGGCCTTTGAGGGTCTTGCCCAAAAGGCTGCTTCATTCGCTGCTGAAGGCGGAGCTGGAACCTGTGGACGTTCGCACACAAAGCACATATTTTCTCTGTTAGCCTCCCTTTACTGGTGTAATGGCTACTTTCCACATGTGTAGTTGTTGTAAGCTGTCTTCTTTTCCCCCAGCTGTTGATCTGATTATATCTTCAGATTCCTTGAAGGTTTTTTTCTGTTTGTTTTTAAAGAAAACCTTTCCCCCCCCCCTCCTTTTTTAAAAAAATAGAATCACAACTTACAGATTTGCTAAGTGGCTTTGAGAGACTGCGGGAGCCTCTAAAAGAGCGATTTAAATAGGCTGACCAGATAAAATCTGGGTCAGGGCTCATGTAACATTAACAGTTGTAGAGAAAAGGGAATTTCAGCCAGTGTCATTTGTATGCAGTTAGTTCCTGGTGAAATTCCTGGAAACATCCGAACATGGCAGTGCTTCTTGCTGTTAAACCAGGGCCAAATCGCCCCTGCCTGGGGCCCCAATCCTTCCATGTCTCCTGCTGAAGAAACTGTCTGTTGAAACTCCCTTTTCAATGCAACTGTTAAAGATACAGGAGCCCTGTCCTCCTTTACATATGGTCACCCTATATGTTGGAGATAGGCAAATGTGATTAGGCTGACCATATGAAAAGGAGGACAGGGCTCATGTAACTTTAACAGTTGTAGAGAAAGGGGAATTTCAGCCGGCGTCATTTATATGCAATTAGTTCCTGGTGAAATTCCCTCTTCATCACAACAGTTAAAGCTGCAGGGGCCCTGCCCTCTTTTGTATCTGGTCACTCCAGTATAGCACCTGCAACTTTAATTGTTGTGATGAAGAGAGGATTTCACCAGGAACTAATTGCCTACAAATGATGCCAGCTGAAATTCCCTTTTCTCTGCAACTGTTAAAGTTACATGAGCTCTGTCCTCCTTTTCATATGGTCAGCCTAAATGTGATTCCATTTAACAAGTGAATGTTTTAATCGGTTGATAGTCTTTTGTGAAGCACAACCTTGGTAACGTTTGAATCAGGCCCTGCATAGTCTAGGCTGACCAGATAAAATCCATGTCAGGGCTCATGTAACTTTAACAGTTGTAGAGAAAAGGGAATTTCAGCCAGTGTCATTTGTATGCAATTAGTTCCTAGTGATATTCCCTCTTCATCACAACAGTTAAAGGTGCAGGCGCTATACTAGAGTGACCATATACAAAAGAAGGCAGGGCCCCTGCAACTTTAACTGTTGTGATGAAGAGGAAATTTCACCAGGAACTAATTGCATACAAATGACACTGGCTGAAATCCCCTTTTCTCTACAACTGTTAAAGTTACATGAGCCCTGACCTGGATTTTATCTGGTCACCCTAGATTTAAAGCTCTTTCAAGGCACATTGAATTTTTTACCTCTACAAGAGCGGAGCGCAAATCGGGAATCGAGGCGCTTTTTCTGTCTGATTATACGCATTATCGAATGCGCGTTAAATAGTGAGTTTTAATTTATCGCAGGAGTTGAAGCGCCTCATGACCATGTAAACAAGTGATTCTCCGCATTTAAACACTTTAACGTGTGTTTCATTCAACCGGTAATGCGCTTCACTGCCTCCCGTGTGTAGGAATTAGGCTTAAAAGCTATTGCGAGAAGATGCGCATAATTGGACAACCAGGCGTCAAACTGAATTCTTGTAGAGGGGACCTGCATTGCTAGCTGAAGGAGTTGTACTGGGGGAAGAAAGAGCAGGCAGGCCGGCAGGAAAAGGAAGGAAGGAAAAAAGGAAAAAGAAAGAAAGAGGGAAGAAGAGAATAGCAGATGAAATAGCAGGAAGGAAAGTGAAAAAGAGGGAAGAGAGAGAAAGGAAGGAAACCAATAAAGAAGGAGAAAGATAAAGAAGGAGGAAGAGGGAGACAGAGGAAGGAAGGAAGAACTGGAGCATTCTGTATTCTCTTCGGCTAGAAGCTGGGTAGGTTTTTCCCTCCCCAAATCATTCATGATTTGAAAGAGGCTTCCCATGTTCTCCTCTGATAAATAGGTGCTGCATGTTTTTTGGGATTGGCTCAAAAAACTGCAAACGCTGATTGACCGGAGGCAACAGTGGGGCCAAAGAGGCTGACATGTACGCCAAGGGGCAGCAAAGCCTTTTTTCTCAGGCCATTTCCAGCTCTCTTTAGAAACGGCTCTCCATCTCCGGCCTTTGATTGCAATTGATAGATGGCTGTCATATCCCAAGAAGAGCCTCTTGGGGGAATAAGAAGCACATGCAGCCCAGGCAGAAGATGAAATCAGTTCAGGAGACACTTTCGGTTCGGAGCCCTTCCTTCCCCAGATAATCAGCAACAGCTGAGAATGTCACGGGGTGCCCACAGACTGAAATGCAGCCAGCGTTGTGATTCATACTATGTCTCCCGTCGCCGTCTGCCTCTTGCATCTCAATGATACACGCTCGCTCTGCAGCATGCGCATATTTCTCCCTTTACTGGGAGGCTCTCGCTTTCAGATGCCAGGGAGAGCAAGGGAGAGCGGCGTTTCCGCCTTTCTCCTCGCTTGCAACTCCGACGGCAAAGCGTCGACAAAGCCGGGCGGAGGTGTCTTTTTTGGCTCTCGACGGGGCAAATGGATTGGTGGCATGTCAAAATAATGGAGAGCTACAAGACGTAGCTGCAAAGCACCATCTCGGGCTGTCTTGGGAGGAGGAGGGCCTCTGTGGGAGTTGTAGCGGATAATGTATAAGGTGATTATGGAGAGATATGACTATCAGCAGCCGCCACAGACATTTTGACAGGCGGGATCTTTTGCCTAAGCTCGTAGGGTGGGAAAGGGGGTTGAGACCTTTCATGTGTCTGGAAAAATCCATGCCCCGTATTTTCCCAAGATAACGAGCAATTGCATCGCAGTCCTTTCCAATTAGTGGGAAAAAAAGCCACATGGTGGAAGGAGGAGCAGGACGGAAAGGATAACGAATGGAAAAATGCAACGTATTTCTTTTGTTTGATAGCAAACAAGATGGTCTTTATGTCTTGCGGATCGAGATATTTGCTCCTGGGAACACTGCTTGGTGCCAAGTTAGAACAGCTCCAACTTTAGGGCCAAACAAGATGTAACGGGGGGCCACTGAGGAAGTTGTTCATTGGTGCCCTTCCTGTCTCTACCCCGTTCAACATCATCCCATGCCATTAGCAGACAAGAGGAAGAATAGTGGGGTAGTGGAATCAGGGCTCACAGGGCCAAAGCCCTGTGACTTCTTAATTCGCGGGAACACTGATCTCATCTGCCACCCTCCATCATAATTTCCTGTTCCCTGTGAGTTTAGCTGCAATCCTCTCAGTAGGTTGTGAGAAATTAATTTTGTTCCCTCTTGTAACACAAAGTATTTGGAAATGGCTTGGTCTCGAATGGGTAGTTAAGGCCCATTCATTTTACAAAAGACCGACAAAAGACATCTCTCCCCACACCTCTCGGTGGCCAGGTTTGGACATACAGTGGGGGAAACAACCCATCAGTTGCGAGACCAGGATTACCCTAGCCATGTCACAGGTTGTCATGTCATCCGAACTCGGTGCACAGCGCGATCGTGGTGACTGTTCACCTACCCTACAACTCCTATTGCAAGCCATGGGTTGTAGGATGGGTGAAAAGTTGCTATACCCACATTGCATGCTATTTAGACTGTTTATGTTTGTAACGTTGCATAAATGGACCTCCTTACAGCTGCCATTTGTATGTAAAAGGACGAGCTGTCATTTCCCACAAAATGGTGGCTCAGTAGAGCAGTGGGGATGACCATGCTTGCCTGACCGGCATCCGAGGAGCCAAGAAATTGCTGCTCCTTGATCCCCAATGGATGTTCGCAGCATCCCTAAGATAGATGGAGCTACTGTACTGTCCTGAGCATTCTATAACTTTTGAAAGGACTCTCGTATTTTCAGCAGATGTAAATCTCTGTTTAACGTTGGATACAGCTCACACAGCTCCAAAGCCCAGGTCTTTGATCGCAAAATGATTCAATGTGGTAAGACTCCAAGGCCTTGTCTGATGACCCGGGAGCCTCCAGGGTAGTCCAACAGGAGATGGAGTATTCCTAAACTAGATGTCCCACTGAAGTGGCACATGTTTTATGGATTCCATCCCTCCCAACCCAATTTCTAGTTACGACCTTGAAATCTGTAATCGCAACCGGGTCTCGCCCACCCCCTTCATTCCCCACACTAAGGCTTTGTGCCTTACGGAGCATGTGGCATTCTGTCACTCAGCGGGGGCCCTTTTAAGTCAGAGATCATGGCAAATGAGTGGAGTTTAGGAATTAGAAACATCTAACCCTGGCTTGGGAGGGATTTCCGCGACTGCTGTGCCTGTGGCCGTGTGACAGAATGAGATTCCCTCTGAAGAAGAGCCATGCTCCTGCTAAAGCAGAAATGGAGAACCTCAGGCCTGGGGGCAAATCCAGTCCTCCTGGGGCTCCCAATCCGGCCCTCCAGGATTCCCCAGGCTGTCACACCTCCTTACCCTGGACCCACCTCTTTTCCCCTGCCGACCAATCCTTTGGTTGTTTCCCAGCTCTTGTTATGATTTTCTCCCCCGTTCTAAAAGGTGAGCCATGGCTCCTGGCAATAAAAGAGTGCAAATCTACAAAATGCTGGTATTTTGGCCTCTCCCTTTTGGTCTTCGGCCACACCCACCACTGGACTGCGGCCACCGAGAGCATCTCCAAAATGGAATTTCATTTCATTTCATTTATTCCGTTTTTAGACCACCCCATAGCCGAAGCTCTCTGGGCTCTTTACAAAAATTAAAAATAATTAAAAACACATTATACAAAATATAAAAAGGAAGACATTGACACCAGTGTGGTGTAGTGGTTAGAGTGTTGGACTGGGAGTCGGGAGATCTGGAACGTGTGGTTGAAGCAGCGGTAGAAAAAAGATAAGTTTGGTAAGATCTGGCCCATGTGTGTGTGTGTGTTAGATGGGGCAGTCATGGCACCCCAGAGTCCCTGCTCACCTTGCACAGATGTTATAAAGGCATACACAAACCTGTAGAGACAGGTGTATCAACAGCTATCAACCCTGCTAGCTAAATGAACCAGCATGCCTCTGAGTAGCAGATACTGGGATGAACAAGAGGGATTGTCCGTGGCCATCATGCCTTGCTTGTAGAGGGTCTCAGGGAAACCTGGCTGGCCACTGGGGATACATAATGCCGGGCTAAATGGGCCTTAGGTCAGAGTCAATCCTTGGCAACTCTGGTTAAAAGACTCTTCAGCAGCCTGCGAAAGACACTCGCCGAAGATCCTGGAAAGCCATTGCCAGCCAACAGGGATAGCACTAGTCTAGCTGATGGGCCAATGGTCCAACTCAGCGCAATGCAGCTTCATCTGTTGGTAATCTATCTAGGGTGGTCCTATGGAAAGGAGGACAAGGCTCCTGCATCTTTAACAATTCTATAGAAAAGGGCATTTCAGCAGGTGTCACTTGTATGCCTGTAGCACCTGGTGGAATCCCCTCTTCATCACAACAGTTCAAGTTGCAGGATACTTTTGTATCTGGTCACTCTAGTATAGCTCCTGCAACTTTAACTGTTGCGATGAAGAGGCGATTTCACCAGGTGCTGCATGCATCCAAATGACACTTGCTGAAATTCCTTTTCAATGCAACTGTTAAAAGATACAGGAGCCCTGTCCTCCTTTCCATAGGGTCACCCTACATCTATCTGAAATTAGGAGAATGGCAACCAGGCACTCCTTGGTGTGTTTCCAACCCCAACATTATCCCCACCCCCATGCACATGTGCCCGTGAGTCTCCGTGGACGCGCACCCAACCTTTTACCGAACGAACCCAAAGTGAAGTTGACAAGCTGCAACATTCCTGCTTCCTCCGGACATGGCAGTGAAACTTACGACTCAGCCCGACTTTCTCTTTGGAGTGTTTTCTGGGGCCAGGCAGGCAGCCGTGATGCAGCTGGCGAACAGAGCTTTTTCAGCAACTGACTCCGGGAGAAATTGAAAACAGTCCTTCCCACGTACATCTGTAGACGCGTGGCATGCGATTTATTTATTATCTTGTGCTATGCTGGGCAGAGATAAAACCCAGTTTGGCAAAAGGAAGGATCTGGCTAAAATCTACCAGGGTTTTCATCAATCCTCTGGGGAATGTAAACACAAGCAAACTATCCAAGTCCTTGTTTGTCAGGCAGTTGAGGGATAATCCATGGTGTGGCCTCTTGTTCCCCCAAATACAGCAGGAGATGTTGCTTTTAAGCCTCAAGAAAGCATCCCAGGTTTAGCACACATGCACCCGAAGCCCTCAAAGGCTCTGCAAGGGTCTCTTATAGGAGAAGGAAAAACTATCACTGATGAGCAACGGGACTTGAAAGTTCAATTCGGGATGGATGGATCTATTACTTTCACTTTCTCCTGCTTTAACGCTTTTAAAATCTCAAGCTTTTTGTTCTCCAAATATGAAGAACCATGCAAATTTGGGTAAATTCTTATCAAAATGGAACTGGAACAAAACCTTTTCATATCTTCACCAGCCAAATCCATCAGATACGGCTATTTCCAGCACGGAGGGCCTTCTCTGCTGTGGCACCCCAGCTGTGGAATGAGCTCCCTAGAAAGGTTCGCCTACATTATGCTCTTTTCAACGCCAGGCGCAGAACTTTTTATTTTCCCAGTATTTTAACAGTTCATCAGCTTAATTTTTAACTTTGCTGTTTAAAATCTGTATTTTAAATCTGTATCAATTTCTGCATGGCTGCTCGGTTTTATCCTAGTTGTGCTTTTATACTGTATTTGATATCATGTTTTTATACTGTTGTTTGTTTTATATTTTGAATGGTTTTCATCGTTTTAATTTTTGTAAATCGCCCAGAGAGCTTCGGCTATTGGGTGGTAGAGAAACACAATAAATAAGTAAATAAATAAAATACCTGCCTGCCACATAGCTGTTCAAGATGAGGAGCCTGTCAGAAAAGAGGTGGTAACCTCAATTCAGCACGGTGGAATACACAAGGATTGAAACCTAGGCATTTATTTATTTATTGCATTTTTAGCCTGCCTTTTTACCTCAAAGGAACTCAAGGTGGCGTACATAATTCTCCTCTCCATTTTGTTGTCACAACAACAATCCTGTGAGGTAGGTTGGGTTGAGAGTCTGTGACTGCCCCTAAGTCACCCAGTGAGCTTCCATGGCTGAGTGGGGACTAGAACCCGGATCTCCTGCCTCCCAGTCCAACACTCTAACCACTACACCACACTGGATCTCAGGCTTTTAAGAGTTAAACACTCAAAGCTCTGGGTCTGGAGAGACGAATCTGTCAATTTCAGATTTTCCCACATTCAAGTTGTTTTCTTCTCAAGTACATTTTGTTCCGAATGTGGAGAACGTTGTGAATTTTGGGGAACGGCAAATCACCCATTCTTAGGTTCAACTATGCTGCTAGGGGACAAAGGCTTAGCCAAGAGATGTCAGGGGGGGGGGGCTTGCATGGGCTTGTACTATGTATGTTACCTTGGTAAGGCTTTTGCCCCCAGGAACATAGGGAGCTGCTAGTAGGGTGACCATATGGAAAGGACGACAGGGCTCCTGTGTCTTTGACGGCTGCATAGAAAAGGGGATTTCAGCAGGTGTCATTTGTATGCCTGCAGCACCTGGTGAAATTCCCTTTTCATCCCCACAGTTAAAGCTGCAGGAGCCCTGCGCTCTTTTATATCAGGTCACTCTAGTTTAGCTCCTGCAGTTTTAACTGTGGTGATGAAGAGGGCATGCATACAAGCGACACCTGCTGAAATTCCCTTTTCTATGCAGCTGTTAAAGACACAGGAGCCCTGTCCTCCTTTCCATATGGTCACCCTAAACATGGTCACCCTAAACATCAGAGTTAAAAACAACATCCAACTTAAGAGACCCAATTACACACCAAAGGCCCACTTAAATAAAACAGTCTTTGCCTGCTGGCAGAAGGAGACCGAGGGCAAATGTAGCCTCCGTTGGCAGGGAGTTCCACAGCCTGGAAGCAGGCGCCGAGAAGGCCCTCTCTTTCCTCGCCACCAAATGTGTCTCTAGAGGCAGCAGTCTTGAAACAAAGGCCTGAACTGAAGATCTTAAGACCTGGGCAGACTTGTGTGGGGTTAAGGTGTTCTTAGGTAGCCTGGTCCCAAGTCGTATTGGGCTTTATAGGTTATAACCAGAATTTTGCTCGGAAACAGGCTGGTAGCCAGTAAAGCCCTTGTAACAAGGGAGTCACGTGCTCCATGTGACCAACCCTGATCAGAAATCTGGCTGCAGCATAGCACTATGAAAGTGGTATGAAAGTGGTATATGGAGGCAGGATCTACAGCTCCGTCACACCAGCGATTTAGTGCACTCTTGCCATGCCTGGTGTGCGGATTTGCAGCATGGTAGTCACATGACGCAGTACCTGTCCTGCTGACACCCCGCCTCTTCCTCAGCCTTTTCTGTTTTTTCCTAGAATACCTAAAGCCTGGATTATTTTCCTTAAGCGCGTTTAATGCGCCCTTAAGCCTCTGTGTAGTTTTAAAGGAATTGGGTGTGTGTGCTGTGACGATAGACTTGCTGTTGGCTTGGATGGATTGCCTCAGGTCCTGGCAGGGAAAAGCGATCTCTCTCAGCAGCCGGCTCCAAGCCTCCATAAAACCCAAACTTTGCCTCCCAGGCTCCAAAGCGTTTTTTTAAATCATACAACGCCTGAATCTCTGCAGAGAAAGGATTGTACTCCCTCGATTTCCCCAAAGAGCCAGACTAAAGGGTTGTTCCATTTTTGCCTGGCAGAAAGGCGGTCTGGTTGAAGGGCTCATCTGGTAGGACCTGTCTGGAGGGAGAAAGAGAAGGGGAGGGGTGGAGTGGAGTGGAAGAGCAAAGGAGCGAAAGAGTGAAAGAGCAGCTCTTCAGGTGAAAGGGATCATAAGTTTGATGCGCTTTTGCATCAGAGGTAAAAACACACATGGAGGCAAACCAGGGGAAAAAATTAGGTATGGTGGAGCTTCTACACTGCTACTTTATAGTGGTATTAAAGTGCATGGACAACTGTTGGGGCCTATTGACACATGCCATGTACTGCTTTCATATTGCTTTCATAGTGTTATATCCTGCTTGGGCCCCAACAGTTGTCAGTGCACTTCCATACCACTATAAAGCAGTAGTGTAAATCCTGCCTTAGGCATTGGGACTGTGGCCAGATGAGACATCTCCAGGTCACCGCTGAAACCTGGGCATCCAGTTTCATGCCCCAGTATAGAATACACCCAGACTGCCAGCCTGAGTCTTCAGGGGGAGTGTAAAACCCCATCCAGCCTAGAAATATTTTAAATCAATCAATTGCTGCCCCTTCTCCATGCCCATATATGAGCAGTGACGTCATGCCAAGAGAGGTCAGGATGCCGCGGGATGCCCCGATGTGTGGAGGGATCGCAGTGGCATCGTCAGCACATTGAAAGCCCAGTCCTTTCTCCAACGCCCTAACAGGGCAGTGTGTGAACTGTGCTATCCTTCGTTTGCGGGGAAAGAGGCCGTCCGTTTGTGTTGGCAGAGGTTCGACAAAATAAACGGTTTGTTTTGAGCAGAAGCGTGGAGCATCCTGCCCATCTGACTCCACACAAATACTGGTGGCCCAGAACAAATCCTATCCGTACGCGTTGTGATGTGCGAGGATTGCCAATATTGAAACAAGTCAAGTAGAAAGCTCTGCTCCTCTAGCTGCATGCTCCACACTTCCTGGAGCCACGTGAACAGAACTGCAGGGTTACGTTTCGTTTCAGATGAGAGAACTCTGGAGATGTCCAACTTTTAAAAAAAAAAATGATATATGCTTTCTTGCAATTATACACATTGAGCACGTCATGGCAGACCAGCACCTAGATGGACAAAACTCATTTGTAAAGCAGTTCCCCTAAAAGCCAGCAGCATCCAGTTGGAACCCCACAACGCTCCTTCTTCTAGCTAGCTGCAGAACTCAGACTTATTTCTGCCTAGCTAACTATATTCCCTTCCCTGGCACCAGGGCCGCCGAGAGCGGGTTTGGGCCCCAGTCAGAACAATTTTTCAGGGGCCCCAGCAAGGATGATCCCTGTAATGTTATAAGGTCAAGAAACAATCGACACAAGTAGGAAGAGACTCAGAAAGAATTGAGAAAGGCAACAGGAGAAGCGCATGCATTTTCCCAGAGAGGTCCTAAGGTTTTGGTGCCTGTTCCGGTATTTTTGGGGAACATTTTGTGGGTGGGAGGGAAGGATGCACATGGGGATCTGAAAAGAAACAGCTCCTTCCCACTCAGTTGTTCCCGTGGTGCTTTCTACGGCCTTCCGTGTGGATTGTTTCAATAGAGCGGCTCTTTGCAATGACAAGCAACCCTCCTGCGCCCACTGCATAAGAGCCTTTTGTTTTGCTACAAACAAGCAGGTTGGCCATTTCACCTTTTTGCAATCGAAGAATAACCAAAAACATTTTAAAACATATACTCCATCGTCATAAAATAAAATTGTACCCCAAATTCCCAAATTGCAATTTTATTCATAAAAAAGCTGCATTTTTAAAACAAATCAATGCAGGAAAGTTGCATTTTGCAAAATTTACCGTATCATATATCCGTGGAGCTTCACAAGCTTTGTGATTTGTGGAGGGCACTTACTCATTTCGTGACCTATCCTGAGGTTTTCTAGGGCCCAAATCCGCCAAAGTTATAACCAGTTCATTTCAGTGGGAGAAAATCACAGGCTTAATTCTCCCACAGGTTCCAGGGACATCTCAATGTGCTGAACTGCCACCTATGAAATCTAGTTTTACCTTTGCCTTTCTCTTGTCGAAAATCCCTCACCGCTTTCATTGGGTACTTGAAGCAGAAAAGAAGAAAGGTATATGGGCTGTTTCAAATATTATTCTTTTTACCAGCACAGGTGTAGGAAAGGAAAACACATGCATCCCTCTTTGCAGTCAGATGTGAAGGTGAGTGAAAGAGGGTCCTGCTTGAGCCAACTTTACTTTAATGATGCAGAATAATCTTAAAGCAGCGACTGCGTTAGAAAAGAATTTCAAGTTGTAATTGTCTTCGTTTGTTCAAAAGGGTCATTGGCGACAGAAAATTTCCTTGCAAATTTGATTTAGATATACTCGGAAACGCTCGGTTCACGGCACACGTTCGCAAGCCGTTATTCAGAATTGTGCGTGCATTGAACATGAAACCTATATTTTGTTAAGAATTACATTAAAATACAATTACATCCTGTTCTTCATATGTAATTGGTAGTTCTTTTGGTTGGTTAGAGTCTATGTTGGCTGATAACTGACAGAATTTTGTATAGCATTATTATTTTCTTTGGAATTCACCGATTTTGCAATGGATGTCAAAAACAATCGACAAATAATGATACTACCGAGAAAGACAAAAATATACGCAACAGAGTCGGGCCCCGGGGCCCCTTCTGGATGGTAATTGGTACCGGCTTCCCCCACCCCTTTGTTGGCCCGGACTGCCACATATAGATTTAGAGCGTCACCAGATGAGTGTTTTATTGTAGTCTTGCTACTGCCCACTTACGGATGCTTGTGTGTCCTTCAGACAACAACGTCTGCCTCCCACATGCCTCCTGTTCCTTCTGCTCATTTTTCTGTTGCGAAATAGAACCCTTTTAATCCATCTTTTTTTTTTTAACGTGGAACATGCCGCCATTTCCTGCTGTGTGCAGAAAAAAAATGGCACGATATAAATGGCCCCTGAATGGGCAACATGGTTGTTGCTGCTGCTTTTTTCTCTCCCCGTGTAAAGAGACCATCGCTATTGTGGGACAGCAGCAGGAGGCCATCATGATGGTAGGGAAATGCAAAAATCCACCCGTCTCCTCCTCCTCATTTTATTATACGGTCACAGACCGAGAAAAACAATCACAGTTGTTATTAAAACCATAAAGACACAGTCATTAATTCATTGTACAGCAGGTGAAAGAGATTGTTTAAAAGCACACATATTTAAAATATTTAGTTAAAAATGCATGATACTAAAAGTGAAAAAACAACAACAACATAAGTTAGAAATTACAATTGTGGTGAGAATATCGTTTTACGAGACCTTTGTACGGAGAAGAGGAATTTGGCCACTGACTCTGTTGATAACTTATTTGTGCCTGCCAGCAAGTATTCAGATACTGTTTGAATGACGCTCGTTGTAGGTTGGTTTTAGCCCAGCCTGGCCAGTGGGTATATCCTGGCTGGTAGTAGAACCCAGCCATCATGGCCATTGAAGAAACATCTTGCAGCCGTTAGCGGCCTTTGTGGAAACATCAGCCGAAGTTCACTAACCTTTAACAAGCAGGCAAGAATATTGAAGGCGGTCACTGCCACCTGCATCAGAATGAACAACTTTTGACATCATTTGGTGGTTATAACCTTTATTTCTCTCGGGGAGGTGGGGTGTTGAAAGGGGCAAGGGAAATTAATGCAAAGTGCTGCGCATGTAATGGTTTACTAAAAATGTAAACTGGCATTACAGTAAAAAGAAACCAGAATTGTTGCAAATTCCCAAACAAACAAGCTTGGATCTTCGGGAATATAAACAGACTTTGCATGATGATTTACATATGGGATTTTTTGGTATATCCCTTCCTCTCCAGGCTTTCCTGCTATGTAAAATGGAAATTAGAAAAGAAAAAAAGAACAGAAAAAGCCAACAGTTGAATACATGCGGCTTTTATCTCGTTGTTCCCCATATTTTTAAGGCTATCTGTTTAGATCGAGCCAGCCAGGAAGGAGGAGGCTGATCGCGCCGGGCGAGATCTCATCAGGAAGGAGGTGATCACGCCAGCAGCGGCTGATCGCACCAAGGAGTAGGCAATGGTGCTGACGATGACAGGGATGCCCTCTGTTCCTGGGCCCTGGTAAGCCCAGCCCTTCCAGGCACTGCATGCTGGGGGTTGTAGGCTGTACTGGGGACTAGGGCTGTGCAGGAAAATGGCGGATCCTTCCTAAAATGGTGGATCTGTCCTAAAATGGCGGATCTGCCAGAAAATGGCCTCCGAGCCTCAGATTCGAATATCCAAGGTTCGAAACTTGCACAGCCCAGAGAGAGAGAGAGAGAGAGTTTATTTTTTCCTTTCCTTTTTATGATCTGTTTTGTTTTGTTGAAATTTACAATAAAATAATATATTTTTTTTAAAAAACAAACCTTTGAATGATGACAACAGCAAATAGAAATGGAAGAGAAACCCCAGTCATGGCTACCTCATTCCCAGAGCACTCCTGACTCCAAAGCTCTGCCACACGCCATTCTCATCTTGTGTTATGACTAGAGAGATACCCGAGCGCAAAAATACACGTGTCATTTTTGAAGGGCACACATGTGTGGAATTAGGAACAGGCAGGGCGGTTTGGTTTCGCTCCAGAAATAGTTTGGGAGAAGAGCAGGCTCATGTGGTTCGCCTTTCTGGAAGAATTCCCAGCCCTCTAGAACAATTCCCAGAATTTGCTTTGGATTCAGGGATGGCTTGCCATTTCAGACTCCAGAAAAGTGCACACGTTGGCCCAGGCTTCAATGAACATTATTCCCAGGGCGTATTTTGACTCGTCATCTGAATTTACAGTTGTGCAGCTGCCTTTTATTAGCAGTGTTTCTTCACGTTCTGAAGATTTTCAACCCATTCTCCCACCCCCCACCCCCCATCTTGCAAAACACAAATAAAACAAGAAAATGTGCCACACAAAGGACCTGAAAAGAACATGGGATGGACAGGAGTTCGGCAGAAGGGGACTCCCCTTCCTCTTCCTACCCATGGCGATAGAAGGTCCCTTCCCCTCAAGGAAGGCAGATCCTGGATCCAATTAATTGCAGGAATGGATGGCGAGAATAAAGAGACGACTCGATAAATTGGATTTAAACAGGGCCACATTTATTAACTTCTCAAGGTACATTAGGCTGACCAGATAAAATCCAGGTCAGGGCTCATGTAACTTTAACAATTGTAGAGGAAAGGGAATTTCAGCCAGTGTCATTTGTATGCAATTAGTTCCTGGTGAAATTCCCTCTTCATCACAACAGTTAAACTTGCAGGCACTATACTAGAGTGACCATATACAAAAGAAGGCAGGGCCCCTGCAACTTTAACTGGTCAGCCTACACTAACTGTCAGCCTACACTAACTGTTGCAATGAAGAGAAATTTCACCAGGTGCTGCATGCATACGAATGACACCTGCTGAAATTCCCTTTTCTCTACAACTGTTAAAGATACAGGAGCCCTGTTTGCCTTTCCACATGGCCACCCTAGTTGACTGTCACTTGCAGGTTGGTATCAAATGCAAGGGACATGAATGACAGTTACCAGAGATATGCATATGATGGGGCTGCAAAAAACACAAATTATCTTGGGCTGCATTAATAGAAGTATAGCTTCCAAATTGCAAGAGGTACTGGTTCCCCTCCATTCGGCAATGGTTAGGTCCCATCTTGAGTACTGCATCCAGTTCTGGGCACCACACCTCCAGAAGGATGCAGACAAGCTGGAGGGGTTCAGAGGAGGCAGCACTGATGATCAGGGGTCTGGAAACAAAGCCCTATGAGAGAGACTGAAAGAACTGGGCATGTTTAGCCTGGAGAAGAGAAGACTGAGGGGAGACATGATAACACTCTTCAAATATTTGAAAGGTTGTCACACAGAGGAGGGGCAGGATTTATTTATTTATTTATTTATTTATTTATTTATTTATTGCATTTTTATACCGCCCCATAGCCGAAGCTCTCTGGGCAGTTCACAAAAATTAAAACCATGAAATCATTTTAAAAATATAAAACAAGCCACAATCTAAAAACACAAAATAACATACAATATAAAAACACAACCAGAATAAAACCAAGCAGCAGGAATTAATACAGATTAAAATACAAATTTAAAACAGCAAGGATTAAAATTGAGTTAATTTAACTGTTAAAACACTGGGAGAATAAAAAGGTCTTCACCTGGCGACGAAAAGAATGCAAAGTAGGCGCCAGGTGAACCTCTCTGGGGAGCTCATTCCACAGCCGGGGTGCTACAGCAGAGAAAGCCCTCCTCCTAGTGGCCACCTGCCTCACTTCCTTTGGCAGGGGCTCACGGAGAAGGACCCCTGTAGATGATCTTAGGGTCCAGGCAGGTACATATGGGAGGAGGCGTTCCTTTAGATAACCTGGCCCCAAGCCGTTTACGGATTTAAATGTTAGTACCAGCACTTTGAATTGGGCCTGGACTTGGACCGGCAGCCAGTGAAGTTGGAAAAGGACTGGCATAATATGGTCTCGTTGGCCAGTCCCCGTTAACAATCTGGCTGCCCTGTTTTGTACCAGCTGAAGTTTCTGGACCGTTTTCAAAGGCAGCCCCATGTATAACGCATTGCAGTAATCCAAATGAGGGGTTATCAGAGCATGGATAACTGTAGCTAGGCTATCTCTGTCCAGATAAGGGTGCAGTTGGAATATCAGCCTAAGCTGGTAAAAGGTGCTCTTTGCCACTGAGTTCACCTGTGCCTCAAGTGACAATTCTGGATCCAAGAGCACCAAGATCTCTTCTTGATCAAGCCAGAGTGCAGGACATAAATAATGGGCACAAAGTACAGGAAGCCCAATTCCAGATGGACATCAGGAAAAACGTCCTGCCTGTTAGAGCAGTACGATAATGGAACCAGTGACCTAGGGAGGTGGTGGGCTCTCCCACATTAGAGGCATTCAAGAAGCATCTGGATAGTAATTTGTCAGGGATGCTTTAAAGTAGATTCCTGCATTGAGCAGTGGGTTGGACTCAATGGCCTTGTCAGCCCCTTCCAACTCTACTATTCCATGACTCTATGATTCTATTTGAGAGACAAGAGTCTGGGAGCAAGTAGTCATTCCTTACATTTCCAACGTTCAGGATAAACATGTCAGTGCTGATGTAGCCAAAACGGAACCACCCCGGCACAAGGGGGTGGTATCAATAGGCTTGGGAGAACCCTGAAGAAGTACAGAAAACCTTTAGAAGCTCTTACTGAGTGGGACCCTAAAAACAGCCCCTGAATAGCTCTTGAACTCACTTAGCCACCTATAGCTACAGTTTTTAATTTTTATATTTTTTTAAACCATATTTTCATGGAACGGGGCTGGAGTATTTGTGAGGGCGGGCTAAATGCTACCCCATGGCTACAGCCCATGAAAGAAAAACAAAAAGAAAAGAAAACCCAACATTCTTCATGCCAGATTTGATGTTTGCAAAGTTTTTACAGTTTGGCAGCAAAGTTACCATATGACTTTGATTCAATTTGTTAGGGTTTGGGTACGTGAAGTAGACAGTAAGTGGGAAGAAAGAAAGTGAGGTTTTTATTGGACACAAGAAATGAGATGCTTTTTAATTTACATTATATTTTCCCAGTGGAAATATTTGCATGGTCTTTTATTTTCTGAGTCCTACTTTCTTACATGTCCATATTCCATAGAACCATAGAATGGTAGAGTTGGACAGGGCATATTAGGCCATTGAGTCCAATCCCCCTGCTCAATGCAGGAATATACCTTAAAGCATCCCTGACAGTTGGTTGTCCAGCTGCCTCTTGAAGGCCTCTAACATGGGAGAGCCCACCACCTCCCTAGGTCATTGGTTCCATTGTCGTACTGCTCTAACAGTCAGGACGTTTTTTCTGATGTCCAGACGAAATCTGCCATCCTGTCACTTGAGACCAAGATTCCGCGTCCTGCACTCTGGAATGATCGAGAAGAGATCCTGGCCCAATTTTGTGTGGCAACCTTTCAAGAGGGGAACCAGTACCTCAAATCTCATCACATCACATCTCTAACTGGTGCAGGATTCTTTTCACACAGTGGCCAACAAGCTGTTGACTAGATGACCTCCAAGTTCCCTTCCAAGTTGATGAGTCTATGAAATGTCAACAAATCAGGGAAAATGTCCTGGCTGTTAGAGCAGTACGACAGTGGAACCAATGACCTAGGGAGGTTGTGGGCTCTCCTACACTAGAGGCTTTCAAGACGCAGCTGGACAGCCATCTGTTAGGTATGTTTTAAGGTGCATTCTTGCATTGAGCAGGGGAATGGACAAGATGGCCTGATAGGCCCCTTACAATTCTACTATTCTGTGATTCTATGAAATACCAGCAAGATACAAAACTGAAATAGTTCCCCCCCCCCCCCCCGTTGGTAAACACGATTTCTGCTTCTCAGCTTCCCCAAGTCAAGTCATACTTGTTAATTCCAAGTCTGCTCTGGCTGAGGTGCAGGGGAAAAATAGAAAATATTTGTTCAAATAACATGGCTCTTCTTTCTTTTTTTAAGGGAGCTATTCGCACCTTACATAATACATCCCAAAGCAAAAACAAGTTTATTCTAACCATGGACCTCATTCAGGAGGTCTCAGCCTTCTCTTTGTATGAGAGCTGCTATCCATATAAAACAGGCGGCAGTCAAGGGGAGGGAAGAAGCACAGGGACGTTGTGCCAACTGAGGTTTGGTTGAAAACAAAGTTTTAAAAAATGAAATTTGACATCCGTGGTGAAGCTCTTGTTTTGGAAAGAAAGTCCAGGATATCATAAACGCACACCCCTGCCGCCAAAACAGCAGGTTTTAGTCATCTTTGGGATCTGGCAATACTGCAGAGAGTAAAAGAATTTGGAACAAGTTGGCTACCCGTGAACCCATTCGTGGAGAACAATCAAATCTAACAAAAGGTTTAACTTAACTTACTGCGGTTATTGAAACATTTGAAGTGTTACATCTTATATCTTGACAAAATTCCTTTGAATACAGTGTTCTTGGTGCAAACTCCAGGGCTGCCACTGTAACGTCCTTGTTCTGGTAGACGGATGACTTGAATTGTGAGGTTTGCCAATGAGCGCATGCAACTCATGGCACTCTAGAGTTGTCCGTGGGAGAAGACAAGTGTAGTCAGATAGAAGCCAACTTGATCCATTGTCTGTCTCTGGCTCTATTGCTGATGCTAATGGCAAAGGCCAGACAAATGGGGAACTGGCAACGCCTGAATTGGAAGGGGATTAATGAGTCGGAAGGAGAAAGGCTGATCCGTGACAGGCAGGAAGATCTGCTGGCCCTCAGCCTGTCCAGTGAGGTCTTCCTGATGCAGACGGTTCTTGTGCATGGCAAGCATGATGAACCTTGTGCCATGGATAAGACCCTGAGTCACGTCCAAGTTCCTTAGAACAGTGGTCCCCAACCTTTTGGGCACCAGGGACCGGTTTGTGGAAGACAATTTTTCCATGGACCGGGTGGGTGGTGGGTGGGGTGGAGGAGGTGGAGGGTGGGGTGTCCCCCCACCGGCGGGGAGTCCCCCCCACCCAAAACAAACCCCACCACCAAGCCCCCCCCAAAAAATCCCAGCCCGGACCTATCGGGTCTGCCGCTCTCCGCCGCCGCTCTCCACCGCTGCTCTCTGCCGCCGCTCTCCGCTCTCCGCTCTCCTCCACCACTGTGTGACCCCCCGCAGCCCCTGTTTGCCCTCGCCGCCCCCCGGTCAGCCTGGATCGCCCCAATTTTCTCGGTCAGGACCGGGAAACCCTGGGCGATCTGGGCACTCTACACTGGTGAGAACGCGGCCTGGTTCCTAACAGACTACAGACCGGTACCGGTCTGTGGTCCGGGGGTTGGGGACCCCTGCCTTAGAAGGATGAACACAGCACCCTTCTTTAGAATCTACTTGCTTGGTGGCAAACCCTTGGGTTGAATGTGTTTAGAAACTCCAAAGGGTATTGCACATTGAGCTTGGCATCATCACCAGTGAATTCGTCTGTGCTCAAGAAGGTCCCTGGAGAGCTGCTACCAAACATTATCAACCATACTGGGCTAGATGGACCAAGGGTCTGACTCAGTATACAGCAGCTTCCTATATCCCTAAGCTCACCCTAGGAATGGATGAATTGGTCTTTTTTTCAGGCCATGGCTCCGTAAAAATAGTCTCACCAATGCAGATTCCAAAGCAAAGAAGGCCCAATTTTGCCCTTAGCCAAGTTAGGGAGTTGTGAACGAAGGAGGGGTTTGTAACAGTACAGTCCACTATTCATATATAGATTACAATCTGGTTTGGATACCCACCCACAAACCCCTCAGAGAAAACACTCCTCAGGTTGCAACAAAACTTTACCCGCTCAGACTTCCTCCCAATCCAAATCCAGTGCCAGTTGCATGCAGATGGGACACAAAACAAGACCAAGCTTAGAAAAAGCAGGATTTGGGGAGGGGGATATCTTTTACTCAGGCTGTTTCTGCACCAGGCTTATGGCCTGGGATAGCCCCTGGCAGGCTCCTGTAAGTCCAGATGATGCACAGGGACTCCTGGGGGCGGGGTGGGGGCAGCCATGGATTCGCCAGGGATAAGGGATCCCTGGAAAATCCCGAATCTTCCACTGTTCTAGTAAGTTCCTGGACCTTGGGAGATATGGCCACCCATCCTGGGTGCTGGCGCGGCAGCACAAAAGGGCACGCAGCCATACTGCATGGCTCCGTGCCCATCAGGGGAGAGGGGGGGGCAAGTTCACCATCCGCGGGATGGTGGCGGGAGGGGGGCTGGAATTCGCGCAAGTTTTTTTTCCAACTTACCTCTCAAGGTGGAGCGCAAGAGTGCTCTTCCTGAATAAAAAAGAAAAACAAAATGGCGGGCGTGACATCCAACAACTCAGGAGGAACCTGGGACGTTGGTCTCATGATCTGTATTGAGAGCGACGATCTTGGAAGCAGGTACTTCCGGGATCGCCTGCCCTCTGCTCTCTACACCCTTATGGTGTAGAAAGGGCCTTAGTTGGAGGTACACCAAAGTCCTGGATTTCTCCATTATTTTCTGTGGGCAGCTCTCACTTCCACCTAAGGTGAGAAATGCCACCCCCAATCCTATGGAAGATGTTTGTCACTCTAGTTTCTCCCCTATCTCTAGGGTTTCAGGTCTCTACTGGTGTTCACCAGATGTTCTTCACTCCATGTATATTACTCTGTCTCTGTAACTTATATGTTTTATTAAAAATTCTGTACTCACTAGGGTGGCCAACTGTCAAGATTTCCCCGGATTTGTCCTGGTTTTTGCTCTATTCTGGGTGTCTGGGGGGTTTTCCTGTAATTTTCTATAATGTCCTGGAATGACATGCTTTTCCCTTTAAGGCCGCCATTATCATGGCAGGGGGTAATGATGCACTTTCTGGAGGCATGTCATCCTCCCATGCTCCAATCGGGGTTGGGAATGACACGCCTTCCCCTCCAATTGCGGCCTTCAGTGTCTTTAAGGTGGCAAGGGAGGGGAATGACACACTTTCTGGAGGCCCTGGAAAGCTGAATCCCCCCCCACTAGGTGTCCTCTTTTTGGTTTCCCAAATAGGCATATCTATGCTAGACTCTTCTCCAAAGCCTCTCTTGGTGCTTTGAGCTACAGCAGTTTAATTTACTCCATCGTGAGACTTTACTCGGTTCGTATCTGATGTAGGTGCATTTACATACCCAGTTGTTTCATCCATCATTATTTAAAGACATTTATTGCTCTGCAGATCTCTTCTGTTGTTTTTGTAGACAGCTGCATGTTGTCCATTAGTTCCAGTGGGCTTAGCCACCTTTTTGGTTGAGAAATATCCTGGGTATTTTGTTTCTGCCGTGGCAAATTAGCTGTCCTTTTATTCAATTTCAGGTTCCTCTCTCAACACCTTTCTAGAGCTCACTTGAGCGTCTCATAACGTTTTTGTCCAGTTTTTCCCCTCGTGGCGCCATCGAAACCTTCAAACCTTAGGAGTGAAAGGGATCTTGCGTGGCAACCTTATAAACCCGTACCTGCCAAAGGATTTAATGAATGTAGATATCCTGGAACATTTGCTAACCAGCTGAACTTGCCAAAATTTACTGCTGACATCAAGGCCTGTAAACTAATTTATTGGTCATTCCATCTACAATAGTCAGATAAAAATGTTGTCTTTGAATTGCTTTGTTCACATCTTATTTTCCCATCATGTACCCCAGCACATCTGGAGAGGAGGCTGCAATTGGTTCTTTCAGCGATGAGATGAAACTCTGCCTAGGCCTATGCCAAGGACAGGCCCACGCCTGACTGCTCTCAAGTGTTCGAGAGCAGTTGGACACAGTTCGGCCCTGACCTGACCTTTGTCCTTTTCCCTTTTAGGCTCCCATTGGCGATAGGTGGGGGAGAAATGCCATTTCCCATCGGCAGGAGGGGAGAAAAACAGCCGCCATTACAGCAGAGGGGGAAAATACGCAATTTCTCTAGCCTTGGGGAAATCACATTTCTACCCTATTAATGTTGCATTAAGAGAGCCTTTAAAGCCCCTATTGGCACATGGAGGTGGAAAAGGCAAAATACACTTTCTGGGGGCTCCAGAAAGTATGCTCTGCCAAGGGCTCGGGAAGCCCGCGCAGTGTCCTGAGTGCTCATCGAGCCTGGCTCCTCGGAACAGGGCCAGACAAGCAGGCCTCAACAAACTCTCGGGGGTAGTAGGCCCCCGCTACAAGTTCTGAATCCCCTAGGTTCTTTTGCCTTGAGAGTCGCCTCCGTACAATTCACTTCCTTTTGAACTTTATCCCTTAGTGCTGCTGCTGAAGGCTTCTGACATCTAAGGTGGCCGGTGTATATTTACTTTCATGAAGAATTGCTCCGGTCAGCGACCTAGGCTTTGAAACACATCTTTCCAATCGATATCAACGTTCCTTGGATCTTCTGGCTTCTTCTTAAATTAACCCTTAGTGCGAAATTAAAAATAAAATAAATCCTAGCCCTTAGTTCCAGAACAGCTTGTACAATCCAGAATGCTGGACTAGATGGATCCCTGGTCTGATCTAGCAGGGCTCTTCTTACGTTCTTATGTGCATAAAAAGAAAATCTACTACCTGGAATTCCTCTTTATTAATGGTAGTGTTGGTTAGAGAAGAAGACTACAGAGCTGCATGCCGCCTTGGCTAATGCAGTTCCACATTTCCTGATGATGCAAGCCATGGATCTCTTCAGATGCTGGTTCCTCGGCAATTTAGGGTCTTGATCATTTGGTTATCAAGTTAGGCTTCGGATTGGTTGTCTGTGGCCCAGAGCTGACCAGTACTTCATGTTCCTATTTTGGTCCTACCAGCACTGGAGCAGCTTCCATGAGATGTTCCCTCATTTCATGAGGAAGAGAGGGTTAACATGGATGCCTGGTAATCACGAAGGACCTTTCTTACAAAGAGCTGTTAATGAAAAGGCTGGTTTGTTCCGCAAACTATCTTTCTCCCTAGTCCCATGTTAATGCGGTGTTCAGCACATTCCATTCCAAAGTAAAGTAATATTCTGGCTTGGTGGTAATATATTTCACTGGTCAAAACAGTGTGTGGGAGAGCAACTTTCCATCCACACTGCACTGTTCCCCTTTCACACCGTGTATATTTGGTTTGGATGCTATCTGTTGATACAGTAGGCTAGAAGCTGCTTCTGCAAGGTTCTTGGTAAAGGCCGTTGGGTAATCGAGGAAATTGCTAGAAATCTGGACCTATAGATCTGCTTAAAGCAGGGTTTTTAAAAATAATAATAATGGTGGGGTGGATTTCCTTTTAGGGCTGCAGAACACCTGGAGGGAGCGTGTGATCTTCCAAGAAAGTATTTGATCCTGAAGCAGGTAGCGACTTCTTACCCTCAACAGCCAAGACCTGAGTAAGTTGAATATACCTGGCAGAGAATTCTTAATGGCTGGTTTCAGACGACACATTAGGCAACGGAGGGGGAAACAGCGTACTGGCCGTGCGTTAGGTAAGCGGTACGCCACACACGACATGCTGCAACTCTGGTGCTTGTGCAGCTGAAAGTTCCAGTGGCCATCTTGGTTGCTACATCTGCTCCCTCCCCCTCCCTCAGTCCCCCAGCTGTATCCCAGCATGCACCGCAAGTTCTGCTGGCTGTATAGAGCAGCCGGGGGGGGGGGGGTTTGACTGATCCAGCTGGCAGAACTCTATTCCCAAACGGAACAGTCCACGGAGAGAAGGGGGGCTGGTTTCGGATGACACTTTAAGCAATGGGGCTTCGGACTAAACAACATGCAAGCCCATTGTTTCTCTCTGTTGCTTAATTGGGCAGAATAGCATACTGTCAGTTCTGTGTGCATGGTGTGCAACCCTCCACACAACACAATAAGCAACACAACTGATGATTGTTTCCCCCACCCTC
Source organism: Anniella stebbinsi (assembly GCA_029215795.1). Classification (NCBI taxonomy): domain Eukaryota; kingdom Metazoa; phylum Chordata; class Lepidosauria; order Squamata; family Anniellidae; genus Anniella; species Anniella stebbinsi. The sequence goes on from JARDYH010000001.1 coordinate 39,950,375, forward strand.
CGTTGCTTAATGTGTCATTCAAAACCAGCCAATGACTCTCATTGGGTATAAGGATACTACCATCACTGTCCCATCATCCCGACACGATTTGGGATAAGGAGAGGTCAGGAAGAGCTGTGGCTTCATTCCAGTGAAAGGGTTCCTTGTGTGTGGTTTCCAGAGGGGATCAGAGATGCCAGTGTGATGGACGAGAGCGTCATTAGATGGGGGGAAATCGCATTTCCTTACTGTCACTCTGCCCCGCTTCTGTCCCGCAACACTTCCTCTTCCTTCACACAGGGAAGAAAGAGGAAGTAAACAATGACCACATGGCCCATCCAATGGGCGTTTTTTTTAATCACGCTGCTTCCCCTGCACGTAGCAGGAAATAGTGGGAAGGTTCACTTCCAAAAACAACCCCAAACGGATTTACCGGGATCTTATTTTGTTGCAGAAAGGAGATCAAAAGGAGCAGGACACGCGCAGGAGGTGGACGGCGTCCTCAAATGGAACCATGAAAAACCATGAGTGGCCAGGAACAAGTGTGCCATGAAGCATGCGTCTGATGGCAGTCAACCTCAATCCACAGAACATTGGAAGTAGCATCGTGCTGCATGCAATGGCGCACAACCATCTCATAAGAACAAGCTGTCAAGGATCCACACCTAGACGTTCAGAGTTCCACCTTCCTGGCTGGGCACTCTGATTCTGCTCTTTAAAGATATCCTGCCTCTTTAAGAGCCACCTTGTCCCTTTTCTGGGACCCCAGCTTCCACCTTTCTCTTTTCCCCTTTTCAGTAGCGTGGGGGTTCGAGCTGTAGGCGGGTGTGAAAAGAAATCTCCAACAACACAAGTTTTGAATCAAAACTCTTTACTATTCTTGGCATAGTAAGGCACGCTTCGCTTAAGGTATTTATACACATCGAACTGATGTTACAAAGGCAAGAAAACAAACAGACAGGAGTAAAAACACAGGCCCATCTCTTGACTAACTACTCCTGATATTTACTCCTAAAGGATCTTCTGGAATGGTTCTTACCTCCATTCCTAACGAAGGCAATCTCTCTCTTTCTCCCCTTAACTCCCCCTGGCCACACCCTGACTCGTAGTTTTGACTCATAACCGCCATTCCCCCGCTTCGCCCCTCCTTTTCCCAGTCACTCTGGCTAGGTCTTTGTTAGAGTGATTGGCCATCCTTTTGTATTTTGCTCTACACTTGTCCTGAGCGGTAGAACGATCAGAAAACCATCATTGGAGCATTAGAGTGATTACCATTTTAGCCTGGGGTGATTCACTCCTATTATTATTTCCCATTCACCCTACTTCACAACTGTTAACTCTTTACATGCAGTGTATCCATCACACAAGCCAATTGGATTAGACCTAAGGTTCATCTAGTCCAAGGGTGGGGAACCTCATGCCTGGCATCCAGGGTTCCCCAAAGGTCGGGTGGCCATATGAATAGGAAGACCGGGCTCCTGTATCTTTAATAATTGCATAGAAAAGGAAATTTCAGCAGGTGTTATTTGTATGCATGCAGCACCTGGTGAAATTCCCTCTTCATCACAACAGTTAAAGCTGCAGGAGCTATACTACAGTGACCAGATACAAAAGAGGGCACAGGGCAATTTACAACTGTGCAAAATGTAGTGATGGCCACCAATTTGGATGGTTTTAAAAGGGGATTAGATAAATCCATGGAGCAGAAGGCTATCAATGGCTACTAGTCCTGATGGCGATGTGCCGCCTCCAGTGGCAGAGGTAGTAAGAATATGAACACCAGTTGCTGGGGAATATGGGTGGAAGGGTGGCATTATGCTCCTGTCCTGCTCATGGGTGTCCCAAGGGCAGCCAGTGGGACACTGTGTGAGCAGGATGTAGGACTACTTGGACCCGTAGTCTGATCTAGCAGGGCTGTTAACTTGAGCAGCTGGGAAACAAACGCCACATCCAACTACAGTACTAGTCTCCCAAACAGTGCCAATATCTTGGTATCTGCTTTGAATCTGTTTTGGGCAGCCAAGGGCATCGTTCCAGATTGAGGGGGGGTCAGACGAGGATTTTGGTAAGAGAGGAGAGAATTTCACGGTGAGATTCAAAGGCCTTGAATCTCAGGATTCAGGATGAAATTGCAAAGAAAACCGCGAGCCCATGCATTTCAAGAGCAGCTGCTGTGGTTCTTTCTTTGTACCTTGTAAAAAAGAAGAGAAGAAAGCAAGAAAATAAAAACAGGAAATTATGAGCTTCTGAAGGAAAAACACATGTGGTTTGAAATGCAAGATGTGGGCAGGGGACATGAGTGCACCCCTCCCCCTGCTCAGTCTTCTTTAAATGGCACTTGGCTACCAGTCACTTCTGGCTCCGTAATGGTAGAGCCGGTGCTGTCTCCACAACCTGCAAAAAAGCCCCCTCTTTTGGACCCAGTTCCAAATTTGTTTCCAACTCTTTCACCCTCTCATGCAGCTTTCTCCAATCTGGTGTCCTTCAGATGTGTTGGAGTAGGGATGTCCGAGAAATCCGCAACAGAACCAAATGAGTTTGGATTTTTATAAGTGTGACCCGTCGATTCTGCAGTGGGCTGGCTTCTCTCCCGCCAGGTGGATTCTGCAGACTTGCGGAACTTTTGTTTTTTAACTTTCAGGAATTGTGCGTAAATTTCCTTGTGGAAAAATATTCTGCAAAAAAAAACCCAGTCCAAAAATGTGCATTTCCCCCATACACTAAAATATGACAATGTACAATTGGGGAAATGTGTGCATTTTCTAGGGATGTACACGCCAAAAAATATCATCATTTATGTGCCAATATGTGCCAAATTTGAGATCGATCCCTCCAACCCTGGTCTATAGGAATTCCATCCCCCTCTGCAGGCTCCCTGTCCATGCGACTACTGGTCTGGAGTGTTTGCACCTTGTGTTGGGCCAACGGGACAGCTTAGGGATTCTGTTGGTGTACCGCCCACCCCGCTGCTCAACAGACTCCCTAGCTGAGCTGACAGAGGTGGTCTCTGGTGTACTGTTGAGGTCCCCCAGACTCTTGGTTCTGGGGGATGTCAACATTCATGCCAAGGGCACTTTATCTGGGGCAGCTCAGGATTTCATGGTTTCCATGACAACCATGGGACTGTCCCAACATACCATCGGCCCAACGCATGTAGCAGGGCACACTCTAGACCTGGTTTTTTCAACTGGACATGGAGATGGGGATCTGAAAGTGGGGGACTTTACATCAACCCCTCTGTCATGGTCAGATCACCACCTGCTGAGGTTTAGACTTACAGCGGCTTTTCCCCTCTGCAAGGGTGGGGGACCCATTAAGATGGTCCGCCCCCGGAGGCTAATGGATCCAGATGGTTTCCAGAGGGCTCTGGGGAGTTTTCCGGCTGATAGGGCTGGCTCTCCTGTCGAAACCCTGGTTGATCTGTGGAATGCAGAAATGACCCGGGCAGTTGACACGATTGCTCCTGAGCGCCCTCTCCTGTGTAGAGCTTGAACAGCTCCATGGTATACCCCGGAGCTGAGAGTGATGAAACAAAACAGGAGACAGCTTGAGGGAAGATGGAGACGAACTCCTGATGGATGCAATCAAACACTGGTAAGTGCTTATGGTAAGCTGTATTCAGGGGCAGTGAGGGCAGCAAAAAAACAATACTTTGCTGCCACTATTCAATCATCAACCTGCCGCCCAGCGGAGCTTTTCAGAGTTGTCTGGGGGCTTTTACATGCTGGCCCCAAGGACATGGTAGAACCATCTGAGGCCCGCTGTAATACATTTGCTGGGCACTTCCAGAATAAAATCTCTGGCATCCGTCAGGACTTAGACTCCAGTGTTATAACAGATGAATCTAGTGAGGTATCCAGAGCACAGACTTGTCCTGTTTTCTTGGATGAGTTTCAGTTGGTGCAGCTCGAGGATGTTGACAAGGTGCTTGGACAGGTTTGTGCAACCACTTCCATATTGGATCCTTGCCCCTCTTGGCTAATAAAAGCTAGCAGGGATGGAACAACTGGCTGGGCCAGGGAAGTGATTAATGCCTCTTTGCAAGAGGGAGTGGTCCCAGGCCTCCTGAAAGAGGCGGCAGTGAGACCACTCCTAAAGAAATCTTCCCTGGACCCTGAAAATCTTAATAACTACAGGCCAGTAGCAAATGTTCCATTCCTGGGCAAGGTCCTGGAGCGGGTGGTTGTGAGCCAGCTCCAGGCACTCTTGGATGAGACTGATTATCTGGATCCATTTCAATCGGGTTTCAGGCCTGGTTTTGGTACGGAAACAGCCTTGGTCGCCCTGTATGATGACCTATGTTGGGAGAAAGACGGGGGGAGTGTGACTCTGTTGATTCTCCTTGATCTCTCAGTGGCTTTCGATACCATCGACCATGGTATCCTTCTGGGACGACAGGCTGAGTTGGGAGTGGGAGGCACTGCATTGCAGTGATTCCGCTCCTACTTGGGGGGTCAGCTCCAGAAGGTGGTGCTTGGGGAACATTGCTCGGCCCCATGGATTCTCCAGTATGGGGTTCCGCAGGGGTCAGTTTTGTCCCCCATGCTGTTCAACATCTACATGAAACCGTTGAGTGCAGTCATCCGGAGTTTTGGAGTGCGTTGTCATCAGTACGCTGATGACACGCAGCTCTATTTCTCCTTTTCATCTTCATCAGGTGAGGCTGTGGATGTGCTGAACCAGTGCCTGGCTGCGACAATGGACTGGATGAGGGCTAATAAACTGAAACTCAATCCAGACAAGACTGAGACGCTGTTAGTGGGTGGTTCCGCTGACCGGATGGAGGGTGTTCAACCTGTTCTGGATGGGGTTGCACTCCCCTTGAAGGAGCGGGTTCGTAGCTTGGGGGTTCTCCTAGAACCATCTCTGTCACTTGAGGCGCAGGTGGCCTCAGTGGCACGGAGTGCCTTCTACCAACTTCGGTTGGTGGCCCAGCTACGTCCCTATCTGGACAGGGATAACCTGGCTTCAGTTGTCCATGCTCTGGTAACCTCCAAGTTAGATTACTGCAATGCACTCTACATGGGGCTGCCTTTGAAGGTGGTTCAGAAGCTGCAGCTTGTGCAAAATGCAGCGGCCAGATTGATAACTGGAACCAGTAGGTTCGAACATATAAGACCTACTCTGCCCCGCTTGCATTGGCTGCCTGTATGTTTCCGAGCCCGGTTCAAGGTGCTGGCTTTAACCTATAAAGCCTTACACGGCTTGGGACCACAATACCTGATGGAACGCCTCTCCCGACATGAACCTACCCGAACACTACGTTCAACATCTAAGGCCCTCCTCCGAGTGCCTCCTCCGAGGGAAGCTCGGAGGTCAGCAACAAGAGAGAGGGCCTTTTCTGTGGTGGCTCCCCAATTGTGGAACGATCTCCCCGACGAGGCCCGCCTGGCGCCAACATTGTTATCTTTTCGGCGCCAGGTCAAGACTTTCCTCTTCTCTTAGGCATTTGGCAATATCTGAGGAGCCTGGGTTTGTTTTGTTTTGTTTTTGTAGTTTTTGAAGTGTTGAAGTGGTTTTTAAATGTACAGATTGTGTGTATGTTGTATGTTTTTGCTGTTTAAATTTTTGTATATTGTTTTTAATTGTTTTTAATCCTATGTAAACCGCCCAGAGGGCTTCGGCTATGGGGCGGTATACAAATGTAATAAATAAATAAATAAATAAATTTATATGAATTTATTAAAGATCATTTCCGTTCTGACAGATCAGAATGACAGCTCGCCATGTGCGTTCATTCAGACATGTCAGAATGGAAACGATCTTTAAAAAATTCATATAAAATCGAGGGTTGGAAGGCTCGATCTCAAATCTCATACATATACTTAGGCGTACCCCATAAGCACTGTGACCAAGTTTCAAGCCTCTAACTGTTAAAATAAAGAAGTTATAGGTATATTTATATGGCAGTCTGATAAAATGATAAAATCGCCCGAAAATTATCGTCTCCGATGATTATCATAGATTTTTGTATCGTATCATCATTGTTAAACACATGCACGATAACGATCCTATGGTATCGTTATCATACATTTTAACAATACGATACACATCCCTAGCATTTTCACACATGTGAATTAGCGCAAATTCACATTTGCGTGAACTCGGAAGCAAAAAGAAATCTGATTCTGTTGATGGACGAATGATGGAGAGGAAGGCGACTGAGAAATCTTGAAACACAGATGGAACAGATTTTACATGAATAATATGTCCCTAGTTGGACTACAACTTCCTCAGACTCAGCCAGCACGATCAAGTCAGGAATGCTGAAAGTTGTAGTCCAAAACACTTAGAAGGCACTTGGTTGAGTAAGGCTGGTCTATGCATTGGACTTGGTGATGGAGAAGCACACGGAACTGGGCAATTTAGAATAATGTTGAAAGCCTGTGTGGTGTTATGGTTAGAGTGTCGGACTGGGACTTGGGCGATCCGGGTTCTAGTCCCCCACGTGGCCATGAAGCTCACTGCATGACTTTGGACCAGTCACCGGCTCTCAGCCTAACCTACCTCACAGAGTTGTTGTGAGGATTAAATGGAGAGGAGGAGGACCATGTGTGCCACTTAGGTTCCTTGCAAAATGGCGGGCTATAAATGCAATAAAATAAGAAACACAAAATCCTCCAGTCTGGAATTCCATACCATGTTGCAAACCAAGCCCAGATCTGTCAGAGCCCAGGCCTGGTTTGTAATGAGATTGTTTGCCACTCCTTTGCCACCCCATTACAAAGCAGGCAGGCATTCTGATGTAATTTATTCATGTATTACTCCTATTTATGTTTATATGCCGCCTTATTTGCTAAAAAGCCACCAATACCTCCCCTTCCTAAGCAAACACACCTTTATGAATGAGGAACTGATAACAGAGATGTTTGCTAGAGACAAGAAAGGTTTTGTAGACTTCATCCTTAACTAGCTTGGACACGCTTGAGTATGTCAGGAGTGCCATTTCCCTGCTGGGGTGAACGGGACTTGTGATTTCCTCTACCTCCTGATTTAAAATTGATCTCAGCATTGACGGGGTTTAAATTCAGGACTGGCCTTGGGAAAGAAACAAGCCGACCGCTTTCTTTTCAAAGGAAACGTTGGTTTGCCAAGCTGGATTCCCACTCAAGAGGATTGTGCCCATAACCAATTGGGCTGCTGTTTCTTTTCCAGACTGCTTTGATGTTCTGGCATGGCGTTTCTTGTTTGCTTGTTGGCCTGTAAGGAAGAGCCTTGCACTAGAAGCTCAGCAGAGCAAGGGGGGATGGGGGGGGGAGCCTGACAGAAGGCTTCCAGGGGAATTTGCCCCTGTAAATGTTTACACTCAAGGCTGTTTTGGGATGGTGGTTCTACGGGAATGAAACAGCACAGAAGACCACAAAGCAAAACCCAATTCCAAAGGAAAAATGCACAGTGTAAACACAAACCCAGATTCTGGGTATCTTTATTTTGCTATCATTGGCTTGTTCGATGTCAAACCTTCAGCTAGTCTAGGAAGAGAAATTGTAGAACTGCAGGCAGACCAAAATTATAATGAGCATTTTTCATCCTTCCCCTCCCCCAAATGTAACATCTCCCCTCCTTTTCTAAAATACTCGATAATGTTAAACTGTTTATAGAGATTTTATTATATTCATTAAACAAAGAACCTACGGTTTACAAAACGTTAAGGCTCTACAGTTTCCAACCAAGCACCAAAAAGCAGGGAAATGGGGAGTTAAGGCTCACAAGCCTGAATGCCACATCGTCCCTAAGAAGGCAGAAAGTGCAAGTCAAATTCTCATTCTCCCAAAGCAGACAAACCGTGAGGACAGGGTGGAGAATATGATACACAGAGGTGACTGTGGGGTTGTGGAAAACTGACCACGAACAACTTAGGGCCACCGACTTCTCTTGTGACCAGATACAGGGATCCTGCAGCTTTAACTGTTGTGAGGAAGAGGGAAGTTCACCAGGTGCTGCATGCATACCAATGACACCTGCTGAAATTCCCTTTTCAATACAGCTGTTAAAGATATAAGAGCCCTGTCCTCCCTTTCATATGGTCACCCTAAGCTTGATCATTTTAGCTGCCCTTTTCTGCATTTCCCCCCAGCTCTACAATGTCCTTTTTTTATGCACAGTGACCAGAACTGTACACACTATTGTGTGGTTTGCACCATAGAAGTGGCGGGTGGCAGCTCCAACAGTGCCGTGACCTGTGGTGGGTGGCTGGAATCCCCCCCTTCCATTTTTATACTGGGCATGCCCTAATGTAGCATTGTTGCTGAGCATGGTGGGAAACCTTAAAGACAGATGGCTTCCCAAGCCCAGAAAATCCCATGGCTGAGAGAGCAAGAGGGCCAAGAGAAGTGTCAGCCCTGAACGCAACCCATGAGTGCCAGTTGCTGACTGTGGCCCTGAAATTAGGGTGACCATATGAAAAGGAGGACTGGGCTCTTGTATCTTTAACAGCTGTATTGAAAAGGGGATTTCAGCAGGTGTCCTTTGTGTGCATACAGCACCTGGTTAAATTCCCTCTTTATCACAACCTTTAAAGCTGCAGGAGCCCTGCTCTCTTTTGTATCTGGTCACTCTAGTATAGCTCTAGTATACAAATGACACCTGCTGGAATTCCCTTCTCTACACAACGGTTAAAGATACAGGAGCCCTGCCCTCCTTTCCATATGGTCACCCTACTTGAAAGTAATCGGTCTCAGTGCAGGTGATGGGGTGGAATCAATATATAATCAAGGCAAAGAGACAGTAAATCTTCAATAGATTGGCTGCTCCTTTTAGGTTGCTTTGCGATTGTGTTTTTAATAACCATAATAATAATAATAATAATAATAATAATAATAATAATAATAATTTATTTCTTACCCGCCTCTCTGTTTGGATCGAGGCAGGGAACAACAATATGATAAAATACATAGAACTGATTAAAACATGACACACATTATTAAAACTAGGGGTGTGCACGGACCCCCCGGATCGGATCGGGACCCGGATCGGGACCCGGATCGGGACCTCCAATTTTGTCATGGATCAGTTCGGACAAAATCGGAGGCCCCCCAGAACGGATCGAGTCTGATCCCGATCCAAAAATCAGAAATTTTTGGATCGGCCGCCATTTTTTTCCCCATAGACTTGCATTGCAATGCAAATCTATGAGGAAAAAATGGCGGCGGGTGGGTGAGGGGGGGCCTAACTCCCTCCCCCCCGGGGCCGTCTGCTGTGGATGGCCCCGGCAGGTAAGCCCCCTCCCCCACGCTCCCTCCCCCCCCTGGGGCTGTCCGCTTCCATCCGCCGGCGCCCGCGGGCGCCCGCGGATAGAAGCGGATGGCTCCGGGGGGGGTAAGCCCCCTTCCCCGCCACTGCTTACCTTTTAGGGCCATTCGCTCCCATCTGGCGCCAGCGGCTACCGCCAGCCGGCTTTGCGGCTTGCTCTAGAGTAGCGCGCCGGGTGATCACCCGCCGCGCCACCCTGGAGCAGGCCGCGGAGCCCGCTGGTAGTAGCCGCCGGCGCCGGACGGGAGCGGACGGCCTGGAAAGGTAAGGGCCCCCCTCCTCCCCTCCGCGCGCCCCCTGCTTACCTTTTCAGGCCGTCTGCTCCCATCCGGCGCCGGCGGCTACTACCAGCGGGCTCCGCGGCCTGCTCTAGAGTAGCGCGCCGGGTGATGACATCACCCGGCGCGCCACCCTGGAGTAGGCCGCGGAGCCCGCTGGTAGTAGCCGCCGGCACCGGACGGGAGCGGACGTCCCTCAAAGGGAAGCGCCCCCCTCCTCCCCCCCCGCTGTCCACTTTCATTGGCGGGCGCCCGCTGGCGGCTGCCAATGAAAGCGGTGGTGGGCGCCAGTGGGCGCCCGCCGATCCGCCGATCCGCCGAACTGGTTCGGAGCCTTTTCGGATCGGTTCAGACTGGATCGGCCGATCCAGCTGTTGGATCGGAAATCGGATAATTTATCCGATTTCCCACTGGACAGGACTCGGATCGTGGATCGGGTCCGATCCAGTGCACATCCCTAATTAAAACTGCATTTACAATTCTATAATGATTGATCTGTGGATTTTATTTTTTAATTTAATGATGATATTAACCAACTTCAATGATTAGTAGGGTTTTTGTCCGGGGTAGCTTAAAAGGGCGTCTCAGCTCTACATATTTGCTCCATGAGATCACAGTAATTGGGGTGTGGGATAAACTGCACTCTTTCACACAGCGACTGAGGAGAGAATCCGCTTTGTTACCCTGAACCTAATGGGCGAGCCTAAATGTATGTGCAGGAAATTCAGCTTGTGGGCAAGATTTATGAAGGCGCTGAGTGCTAAGAATGCAGTCACCCGTCTCCTTTCGGATTTTTTGGAAGCCAACTGTTAAGGTACATGGAAAGATGTGGCCGAGCGTGCATGTTTAGAACGTTCTCCCTGCCCGCTGCCCAAATATTTCAACGGCAATGCCTCTGTATGAGTTGCTTATCCACACCCCTCCCCTCCAAATCAAAACAAAGGACAGGATTCAAGGTGCTTGGCCATGTGCAACACATATGCCAGATCATGTGTTGTTCTTTGCAATAAAAAGTGCCTCCCTGGAGCCTCTTTTGCGCTCGCTTTTTTACAAACTATCTTTATTTGTTTCCTTTCGTCTACCCTCACTCCACCCCCACATCGTGACTTAAGTGAAATGAAGTTTTATATTCATTCCAGTCCTGCTAAAATCCAGGAATTCCAGGGCCTGAACCTTCTCATCTTCCCATGTATGTGTGTGTTGATTGAGAGAGAGAAAGAGAGACAGCGAGACAGAGAGAGAAAGAGAGAGAGACAGAGAGAGAGAGAGAGGTATAAAGCAGCATAACAGCAAAGCAGCAAGGAGGCTCTGAATCCACTATCAATGCAGTCTGTGTCTTAAGTAAAAAAATATAAGAACGATAGATTAACAACAGAGTAATTTCAAACTTCTGGATCTACTCTCAGGACTCCTAGGACTTGTTCACATGAGTGAAATCAGCTACTCTCATGACTGGCCACTCATGGAAGTTTACGGGTCCTTTTGATGATGTCGGCAACCTCCTGCACATCTCCCGCACCTTCCCCCAGTAATTCCATTTTTAAAGAAAACCCTGTGATATCCCAATCCTGCTGAAATATCTAGGGAATTCCTACCATGTACAGGGGAAGTTGTGCTAAACAAACCACCCACTAGAGGGCACTGTCTCATTTTAGAGCTATGACCAGTGAGAGGAGTGGAAGTTTTCCATTATAGACCATGTGGTTGCCCCTCTCCGACTGTGTAATGCAGCCCCATTACAATTGTGCAAGGGAAACAGGAAGCAAGAAAACTTGAATTCCCCATAAGCTTGGATTTTTTTCTTAGGAATTTTCATCCCCCAGCATTCAAAACTTCCACCCTTGGTATCGATTTAACATCGCAGCTACCAATGAAGGCAGAAGCCAAAATGTTTAGCACTAAATAAATAGGCTATAAGCCTATTTTTCATCTCTCCAATGAGCGATATTTCTGTGGAATTTCTGTCTCTGGAAGAGCTGAGCTTATCTGAAAGCCAAGACTCCGGCTAGATCCACACTACTGCTTTATAGTGGTATTGAAGTGCACTGATAACTGTTGGAGTATAATCCACCTTCCATATACTACTTTCATAGTGTCATTTTCAGCTTTTTATTCCACATTCATAACGATTTGACACAAGGAGATCCATCGGATGAGCATTAAATTGCACACTTGTTACAGGGCACTCACGAATTTTCACAGGTCCTTCTCATGATGTCATCTACTGCCAGTCCCTTCTTGCCTTCTTCGCACCACAAAAAATACCCCAGTAAGTCCGACTTAAAATTAAGACAGAAGTTGCCGCTATCTCCTGCTGCGTGCAGGAGAAGCAGCGGGATCCAAACGGCCCACTGAATGGGCCGTATACAGGTTGTTTACTTCCTCTTTCAAAAGAGGAAGTCATGAGGGACAAACGTGTGGGTGGAGAAGCGACGGTAAGGAACCACCATTCCCCCCCTGTGTGATGACGCTCAAGGTGTAGCTCTGGCCTCTCTGTTGAATGATGTCATCAGTATGGACAGATGGCTAGGGCCCTTTGGGCAGCCTACAGCCTAGGGTGGCCACATGTCCTTCTATTTGAAGGGTGGCCCAATCCATGTTTGGTATAAAGACAGAGAACTGGCGGTGGTTGGTGGCTTTGATGTCAGTGGGGTGGTGAATCCGCACCAGGTTTCAGTCAGAACCAGTAAGAACACTAAAGGAGCTATCCAAGGTGTTGAACCCTGCCCCCAAAATGGGTTTGGCACCTTGGATAGCTCCTTTAGAGTTCTGACTGGTACTGACTGAAACCAAGAGCAGATTAGACATGTAATTCAGCATGTGCAAATTTGATGCAAATCTGCATCCTCTTTTTTGATAATGCATTTCCTGTTTGGTTGTTGTTGTTGTTTTTAAACTACGAAATTTACATATATAAATTCATAGACAAAACCAGACGTGTAGTGCCACAAAGTTCAGAAATGAGAAGACCAATAAAGGAAAGGGCCATAAACTTGAAGAAATAATCAAAATTTAGTAAAATTACATCCCCTCCCTGTATGTGGCCAGAGCACACAGAAAAAGTGGCACCAAGACAAATATGCAAACTATTACTCAAAAAAATCTGTAAATCGTTATGTAAATTCCATATTTTCACAACAGAATCTACATTCTTTGGTAGATATTTATTTACACAATTTTCAAAGCGGGTGAAAAAATCTGCTTGCATGGGTTTGCGAATGATGGAGCGGAAAGCTATGTACAATCAATCCACATGGAAGAGATTAAATAACATCCGCACATCTCCAGTTGGGATGCAGGAGGAAAGACAATGCTCAAGCAGGCTTTGACTGCATGACTGCAGAACACTGCACCCAGGGGCTGTCTATATGTTTGAAAAGGCCCACAGTGGCTGCGCGGTGGTGCTGCATCGGTTATACGATGCAGCAGCCACTTTGCAGTCACCGCAGGGCTTTCTCATGAAGCTGCGTATTAAAAAAGTCAGGCACTTACCCTGATTTTTACACTGGAGTGAGGTGACCATGGACAACTTGTGCAGGAAATAATTTTATATAGGGGGAAATCAGCAGAGAAGGGAAAGTACATTTAAATGATATGTAGTTAGTTTTTTAAGGCTTTTATGGTTTTAATTTTTGTATATTGGTTTTTAAATGTTCAATGTTTTTAATTTTTGTAAACCGCCCAGAGAGCTTCGGCTATGGGGAGGTATATAAATGGAATGAATGAATGAATGAATGAATCTGTCTGTGTTCCGCTGTTGGGGCAGAGGCATTCCTGGGAAGAAGGTGACCCCTGATTGGTCGCCAGAAGCCCGGGCAGAGGGATTATTCACCGCCACTCTGCAGCAGGGAAAGTACAGGGTTTTCCAGAAAGTGGTGGCAACCTGGCACTGTCAAGGAAACTAGGGGTGTGCATCGGATCGGATCCGATCCACGATCCGAATCCGATCCGCCCCAAAATCGGGAAAATCCGATCTGATCCAATCCGATCCGATCAACCTCCGATCCGATCCGATCCGATCCGACGAGGTCCGATCCGGATCGGACGCCATTTTGAATGCTTTTTCCCATAGCCAAGTATTGTTTTACAAAAATGCCTATAACTTTTTCATTTTTAAAGATAGAAGGATGAAACCTGGGCACATTATACACTGGTTAGGGACAGTTATCTGTGAGAAATTTCAGAAAGATTGGTGCATGCATTTTGTGGCAATTAATTTTTTAATAAATACCCAGGAATGCCTATAACTTTGTCATTTTTAAAGTTACACACATGAAACTTTGCCACATTGTAGGTGGTACCTTGGGACCTATGTGTGTGAAATTTCAGAAACGTAGGTGCTTGTCTTGTGTGGCAATTAATTTTTAGAAAAATGGGTAGTAGTGGGGTAATTTGGTGGCTACGAATTTTTTAGATTAAAAGTTATAAACGTTTTTCCACAGAGGCTGGGGCTGTCAATTGCACCCTCCCGCCTCCCGGGAAGAAGAAGGAAACACTTTCTCTCATCTCTTTGATCCTTGCACGCTTGGCTGCAACTGAGCTAGTATCCATTACAAAAGGAGAAACAAAGTAGCACTTGGCTCGTGTCTGCTTTGATACTTTCACTTTTTACTCAAGCAGAACGGCTGAGCCTAGGATCACTCTCTCTCGCTAGGATCGTTACAGGAGAAATTTTCTACAGTCTTCAAAGTGGTGTGTGCAGACACCTTGCCACCACATGCCTGGACCTATCATTCTGAAATTTTACACACATATCAAGTGAAGTGTTCCCTGTAATGTGCCCATGTTTCCTGTTTGTATCTTTAAAAATAAAAAAATGGGAGGCATAAATGTATTTACCCCACTACTACCCATTTTTCTAAAATTAATTGCCATACAAGGCAAGCACCTACGTTTTTGAAATTTTACACACATAGGTCCCAAGGTACCACCTACAATGTGGCAAAGTTTCATGTATGTAACTTTAAAAATGACAAAGTTATAGGCATTCCTGGGTATTTATTAAAAAATTAATTGCCACAGAACGCATGCACCAATCTTTCTGAAATTTCTCACAGATAACTATCCCTAACCAGTCTACAATGTGCCCAAGTTTCCTGTTTGTATCTTCAAAAATAAAAAAGTGGGAGGCATAACTGTATTTCTCAATGGGAAAGTGCTTTCCAATGATTTCCTATGGGCAAGTGCTTTCCAATGATTTCCTATGGGCAAGTACTGTCCAATGATTTCCTATGGGCAAGTACTGTCCAATGAATCCCTCATTGTTTCAAAAATTAATTGCCACACAACACAAGCACCTACGTTTCTGAAATTTCACACACATAGGTCCCAAGGTACCGCCTACAATGTGGCAAAGTTTCATGTGTGTAACTTTACAAATGACAAAGTTATAGGCATTCCTGGGTATTTATTAAAAAATTAATTGCCACACAAGGTAAGCACCTATGTTTCTGAAATTTCACACACATAGGTCCCAAGGTACCACCTACAATGTGGCAAAGTTTCATGTGTGTAACTCTAAAAATGACAAAGTTATAGGTGTTTCTTTCCTCATTGTTTCAAAAATTAATTGCCACACAAGGCAAGCTCCAATGTTTCTGAAATTTCACACACATATCAAGGCAAGTGGTACTTGTAATGTGCCCAAGTTTCCTGTTTGTATCTTCAAAAATAAAAAAATGGGAGGCATAAATGTATTTACCCCACTACTACCCATTTTTCTAAAAATTAATTGCCACACAAGACAAGCACCTACGTTTCTGAAATTTCACACACGTAGGTCCCAAGGTACCACCTACAATGTGGCAAAGTTTCATGTGTGTAACTTTAACAATGACAAAGTTATAGGCATTCCTGGGTATTTATTAAAAAATTAATTGCCACAAAACGCATGCACCAATCTTTCTGAAATTTCTCACAGGTAACTGTTACTAACCAGTGTGTAATGTGCCCAAGTTTCATCCTTCTATCTGTAAAAATGAAAAAGTTATAGGCGTTTTTGTAAAACAATACTTGGCTATGGGAAAAAGCATTCAAAATGGCGTCCGATCCGGATCGGACATCCGGTCCGATCCGATCCGACCATCCTCCGATCCGATCCGATCCGACCCCCCAGGTCCGATTCCGATCCGCTATCCAATCCGATCCGGGGGGTCAGTGCACATCCCTAAAGGAAACCTCCCAGAAACAATCCCTGTTCCCCAAAACAAGCCACTGCATTGGAGTTTGAGCTACTGTGCCTACTAGCACGCAAAAGAAAAACAACCTGTGTGGTGTTTGGAACAGATCCATTCCGTGACCCATGCCAGCATTTCAGAATGCTCCGGAATAAGGCCTCATCCGTCAGACAGAGAAGGGACAGGGAGCTTGTTTCTGTCCTTCTCTGCCAGAGAGAACACCGATAAATACTTTGAAATTAAGGATAGGCACCTGAGCTTTGCTTCTTACCCCTCCTCTCTCCAAAACCGTTTTCTTTTTGTGTCTAGTCTCCCAGCCCATACTTGCAGCATATCAAGTATGTGCTGATACGCCAGCTGCACCCCTTCCTAGAGTTGGAAGACCTAAAGATGGTAGTGCACGCACTGGTAACTTCGAGGCTCGACTTCTGCAATGTACTCTACATAGGGATACCTCTGTGCCTAGTCCAGAAACTTCAACTAGTTCAAAATATGGCAGCCAGGTAGGTCACTGGTACACCTAGGGGTGACCACATTACATCAGTCTTAAAATCACTCCACTGGCTGCCAATTAGCTTCCGGGCAAAGTATAAAGTGTTGGTTATTACCTTTAAAGCCCTACATTTTTGGGGTCCAGGTTACCTGTGGGATCGCCTTCTCCCATATAATCCGCCCTGCACACTCAGCTCCTCTGGGAAGGATTTACTTGAATCAGCCAGAACTAGGCTGACGAGCGAGCATTACCCAGAGGACCTTCTCTTCTGCTGCTCCCAGACTGTGGAATGGCCTGACAGAGGAGATTCGACAAATTAGCAATCTTATTGACTTTAAGAGAGCTGTGAAGACTGCTCTCTTCTGGCAGGCCTATCCAGATCAATTTTAAAATGTTTTAATAATGTATTTGTTTTTATTTGTTTTAATGTTTTATCTATTTTATGATTCTTGTATTTATATTTATTGTTGTTCCCCACCTCGATCTGGATGGAGAGGTGGGTTAGAAATAAAATAAATAAACAAATAAATAAATCATAGAGTGACCATATGGAAAGGAGGACCGGGCTCCTGTATCTTTAACACTTGTATAGAGAAGGGAATTTCAGCAGGAGCCATTTGTATGCATGCAGCACCTGGTGAAATCCCCTCTTCATCACAATAGTTAAAGCTGCGGTAGACCTGGCCTCATTTGTATCTGGTCACACTAGGCAGGGCTCCTGCAGCTTTAACTGTTGTGATGAAGAGGGAATTTCACCCGATGCTACATGTATACATAGGTGTGCATACAGGGTGTGCCAGGTGTGCTCAGGCACACTGTAATGTCTCAAAAAAAGAAAAAAAGGATCTGCCTTTTCCCACTCATTTTGTATAAGCCCCCTCTCTTCACAGAAGTTGACTGTGATTTCCCTATGAAACCAGAAACAGTAATATATGTTTTGATTATTCATATTAATAAAAACCATATGCCAGGGTTTGGTGAAGTCTTAGTTATATGTTCTTTGTGCTGTCATTGTCTCTACCATATGCAGATCTCCCTGTTTGTATCTAACGTACTATTCTTTGTTTTCAGTAGGGATGTGCACTGACCCCCCGGATCGGATCGGATAGCGGATCGGAATCGGACCTGGGGGGTCGGATCGGATCGGATCGGATCGGAGGCTGGTCGGATCGGATCGGACCAGATGTCCGATCCGGATCGGACGCCATTTTGAATGCTTTTTCCCATAGCCAAGTATTGTTTTACAAAAACGCCTATAACTTTTTCATTTTTAAAGATAGAAGGATGAAACTTGGGCTTTGTACTCAAGCAGACACGAGCCCTGTAATGGATACTACCAAGGATCAAAGGGATCGAGACCAGAGTGATCCTTCCTTGCACGCATGGCTGCAAAACTCAGCTAGGCTCAGCCGTTCTGCTTGAAAAGTGAAAGTAGGAAAGGAAACACGAGCCCTGTAATGGATACTACTAGCAAGGATCAAAGGGATCGAGACGAGAGAGTGTTTCCTTTTCTTCGCGGGAAGCGGGAGGTGAAGACCTGGCCTCTGTAGAAATTTTTTTGAAACATGTAATTTAAAAATTCCATAGCCATCAAATGCCTGGACCTATAATTCTGAAATTTCTGACACATATCTACCCCTAACCCATCTACAAAGTGAGCAATGTTCAGACTTCTAACTTTTAAAATAAAAAAGTTATAGGCGTTTCTTTCCTCATTGTTTCAAAAATACCTTGCCACCACATGCCTGGACCCAGCTGTCTGAAATTTTACACACATATAAAGCCAAGTGGTACCTGTAATGTGCCCATGTTTCCTGTTTGTATCTTCAAAAATAAAAAAGTGGGAGGCGTAACTGTATTTACCCCACCACTACCCATTTTTCTAAAATTAATTGCCACACAAGGCAAGCACCTACGTTTCCGAAATTTCACACACATAGGTCCCAAGGTACCGCCTACAATGTGGCAAAGTTTCATGTGTGTAACTTTAAAAATGACAAAGTTATAGGTGTTTCTTTCCTCATTGTTTCAAAAATTAATTGCCACACAAGGCAAGCTCCAATGTTTCTGAAATTTCACACACATATCAAGGCAAGTGGTACCTGTAATGTGCCCAAGTTTCCTGTTTGTATCTTCAAAAATAAAAAAATGGGAGGCGTAACTGTATTTACCCCACTACTACCCATTTTTCTAAAAATTAATTGCCACACAAGACAAGCACCTACGTTTCTGAAATTTCACACACATAGGTCCCAAGGTACCCCCTACAATGTGGCAAAGTTTCATGTGTGTAACTTTAAAAATGACAAAGTTATAGGCATTCCTGGGTATTTATTAAAAAATTAATTGCCACAAAATGCATGCACCAATCTTTCTGAAATTTCTCACAGATAACTACCCCTAACCAGTCTACAATGTGCCCAAGTTTCATCCTTCTATCTTTAAAAATGAAAAAGTTATAGGCGTTTTTGTAAAACAATACTTGGCTATGGGAAAAAGCATTCAAAATGGCGTCCGATCCGGATCGGACCTCATCGGATCGGATCGGATCGGATCGGAGGTTGTCCGGATCGGATCGGATCGGATTTTCCCGATTTTGGGTCGGATCGGATTCGGATCGTGGATCGGATCCGATCCGATGCACACCCCTAGTTTTCAGTATAAGAGCACAAAAGCAGGGGTTTAATATTTTGGTAGGTGTGCAACTAAAAAGCATAGGGTTGGAGCCAGGAACTGAGGATGGGACCTTCTGTGAGAGGAAGGCCCTTGCTTGTGAAAGAGCTCTTCTTGTGGAAGATTCCTCCACCTAATTTTGGGGAATCCCTTCCCTCCCGCCCCCCACGGCCTCGATCCATTTAGAAGGGTCTCCAGACTCTCTGTGTGGCATTTTCAGGGGGTGAGAGGGGCTGCCGTGGGAAGGATTTTGGGTAGGTGGGGGAGAGTCCTTTTCTGTCAGCATAGTTGATTCTGCATAAATCTGGACCCAACCCTTAAAGTGCAAACCCAGGCTCATCAGATACTGCTAAATGTCTGAGAGAAGAGGAAAGACTTGACCTGATGCCGAAAAGATAACAATGTTGGCACCAGGTGGACCTTGTCAGGGAGATGATTCCACAATTGGGGGGCCACCACAGAGAAGGCCCTCTCCCTTGTTGCCGACCTCTGAGCTTCCCTCAGAGTAGGCACTCGGAGGAGGACCTGGGCTGTATTATTATTATTATTAATAATAATAATAATAATAATAATAATAATTTATTTATTTATTACTGCCTCTTCCTCTGGATCAAGGCGGGGAATAACATTAAATACAAAATAGCATAAAATACATAAATGATTAAAAAACGTATAAAACTAATGAATTATTAAAATTATTATTTAAGTGTTTTTTCTTCTCTGCTACGTATTGTGGCCAAAGTTACCACTTCTAAATAAAATAGAATTCCAAAAGTGGAACTAGATATTTGACAAAAGCCAGATGCTTGGGATTCTTGTTCACCATTCTAGCTCCTTTCCCCACAACTGACTGGGTAGAAAGTGGCTGGATGTCTGTTTGCAAGAAAGTGGCAGACAAGGAGGGTGTATGTACCCCCCCCCCCACTTCAGTGGAGGCTGGTGGCTCCAATGTCAGTGGGATGGTGAATCCACTCTGGGGCCAGATCTACACCACGCAGGCTATGACACTTTGAAAACAGTATGAAAACAGTCTACGGAGTGTCTCCTGGACCCCAACAGTTGTCACCACTGTTATAAACCATTTTAAAGCAGTAGTGTAGGTCCTGCCCGGGTTTCAGTCAGAACCTTGGATAGCTTCTTTAGAGTTCTGACTGAAACCCGGAGCTGAGTCACTGCCCCACTGACATCGGAGACACCAGCCTCCACTGCCCCACATTCTGTGGCTTCCCTGCAATTTGGTTGCAGCAAATGGGAAACCAAAATGATAACAGGGCTGGAGCAACTCCCCTAAGAGGAAAGGTTATATGTCTGGGACTGTTTAGCTTACAGAAAAGGCGAGTAAGCAGAAACTTGATAGAAGCAGATGCATGGTGTGGAGAAAGTGGATGGGGAGATATTTTTCTCCCTCTCTATTAATACTAGAATCTAGGGTGACCTTATGGAAAGGAGGACAGGGCTCCTATGTCTTTTAACAGTTGCATAGGAAAGGGAATTTCAGCAGGTGTCATTTGTATGCATGCTGCACCTGGTGAAATTCCCTCTCCATCACGACAGTTAAAGCTGCAGGAGCCCTGTCCTCCTTTCCATATGGTCACCCTACTAGAATCCAGTGGGGTCATCCCATGAAGCTGAATAGTGGAAGACTCAGGGCAGATACAAGGAAGGCCTTCTTTGCACAGCACATAGTTAAAACTATGGAATTTACTACCTCAAATCTTAGACATGGCCACCAACTTGGTTGGCGTTAAAAGTAGGGATGTGCACGGACCCCAAAAATCGTATCGGTATCAGAATCGGAACTTCAGATTTTGTAAAATATCTGATACCGATACAAAATTTCCCAATGCAAGTCTATGGTTAAAACACCTAAAATGGCGGACCTCCCCCTCCCTCCCTCTCCCCACTTCACTCCTTACCTGCTACCATCCCGCGCTGCCATCCGCTGCTTTCCACTGCTGTCCGCTGCTTTCGTCTACTGCTAATTAGGCTTTGCGGCCTGCTTCTCAGTAGAGTGACGACGCGCCAGGTGACGTCATCACCTGGCGTGTCGTCGCTTTACTGAGAAGCAGGCCGCAAAGCCTAATTCTCACTAGATGGAAGCAGCAGACAGCAGCGCGGAACGCCTGCAGGTAAGGGGGGACCTCCCCCTCCATCCCCCCCACTCACGCTCCTTACCTGCCTGCATCCTGCGCTACCATCCGCTGCTTACATCTGCTGCTAATTAGGCTTTGCAGCCTGGTTCTCAGTAGAGCGATGACGCGCCGGGTGACTTCATCCTGGTCACTCCTTCCTGGGTCAGGACTAAGAAGCAAACTAATATTTGGAAGCTGCAAAGGCAGTTGAAGCACTTACTGCTATACAAGAAAAATACAAACTCCCACAGAAAGTGCTTCGTCCCCCTCGGCAGTTAGAGTAATCCTCCTAAATTTTGGTAGAGTTGAATGTTCTTGTGTAGAGAAATAGAATTCTTTGATGTATACAACTATAACACTGATGAAGAATTAATCAGAAACGGAATGTATATAATCCAGAATTACCGTCCATTTATTTAGTATGTATTACATCAATTGTATAGCGTGTAACATACATATATGTTAAAATTGCGTGTAACGTACATATGCATGTACACCAATTTATTTTCAATAATTGTGTTAATTATATATGAGTTTTGGATGATCTATAACAAATAAGATAAATATAAAAAGTTATTTGAATCTACATATTATAGGATACATTACAAGCACATGATCTCATATTTGCTGTTGAGTGTCTCCTTCCACCCTGAATGGAGTTTTGGTGTAACGTATCATTAAGATATTTGTTCTCTGTACGTGCTACCTTTCCGCCCGCTCCCCACCCCCCATTCTGTTTTTATTTTAATGTTTTTTGAGTCATTTTGAGCACAGCCCAGTTTAGGAGAACTGGCGTAAATGGAAAGTAAAGGGAGAGAACCATTTGTAGGACCCTTTTTATGGAAATACCTGGAGAGAGAGAATGAGAAGCGTCTGGGTGGAAACTACACAGATCAGAGGCCATAAGCCAAATCGAACAGCTGTGAGAAAGCTATACATATATATATAAAAAGAAGAAGAAAACCGAAGTGCCATGAGCTGAAATAATTTATTGCCCTTAGTTTGCGCAAATGATGCTGGAGAACAAATCCAACTCTTCACTCTTCTCTGTACAGCCCAACCAATCTTTGTGCCAGATTCTTACACACTGTGGCCCTCTTCCCAGATGTATGACTGCTGACTCTGCTGTGCACGTAAACATGGACGGAGCGAAAGAATAAAGAGAATCCATTCAACATCCCAACTGTTCTTGGTTAAGAACATCAGAAGAGCCTTGTTGGATTGGACCAAAGGTTCATCTTGTCCATCATCATCTTCCCCTAGTGGCCCACAACATTCCTCTGAGAATCCCTTAAGGAGGACATGATGACTACAGCCTTTTCTCTCGTTGCGGGTCTCTAGCGCTGGTATTCCAAGGCAGAGAGCCTCTGTACTGGAAAGGTCTACTAAGCTATTATAGTTGATCAACTGATCATCCGTAAATTTGTAATCCTTTGATCAGCAACTACTTTTCCTGTCAGGCCGCTTCAATGGATTTCTAAAATGTATACCCACCGTTCCATGGCCAATCAACATTTCCTGAGCAGCTCTGAGAAGCGATTGAGGGACAATGGACCTGTATCTGAGTCGCCACCCCAAACTTTATTTCAGAGAAGCTCTCGAGGGCGGGGGGTGTATTCCAGTGGCAGGAAGGTCCTGTTAGTTTATAGGTGATATAGTTGAATTGTAAGACTTTTATTGTTATTTTAATAATGTATTAGTTTTATATGTTTTTAATCAGTTTTATGTATTTTATTTTTGTATTTAATGTTGTTCCCTGCCTCGATCCAGAGGGAGAGGCGGGTAAGAAATAAATAAATATTATTATTATTATTATTATTATTATTATTATTATTAAATTGCAAAGAGGCACAGGCAGGCTTAAAACAGGGAAGGAACCACAGTAACATAATTGCTGTTGATGTCAGAGGGTGGCTTTGTGTTAGAGACAGACCCCCAGGCCATATTCATACGGAATCCCTTCTGATTCAAATAGGAATCACATCTGTGGAATGGGAATACCATATCGGACGTCGTATAATTTTAAACATGCATGGCTTCCCCTCCGTCTGCACTGCTCCCTGCATAAAACTTTTCATTTGTCTTTTTAAAATTCCAAAGTTCTTCTTCTCTCTGGCTTGGGTTTGTGTTATCTCTCAGGTATTCACCTTTGGTTAAAAAAGAAAAGTAAAGACATGTTTCATCACGTAAAAAAGTAAGGGGAAAAAATCTCGTCGAGGGCTGTGTGTAGGTTACAATTGCTCTAATATTAAACAGATTCCCCCTCATAATAATAAAAGAAAATGCATGGATTCCTTGCGAGGTCATTCGGTTCAAGTCTGCACACTGCCATAAAAAGTCAAAAGCTGTAATGGCTCTACCTGGTAAAAAATTAACTGCACTCAATTAAGCCAATAAGGCACTCCAGGGTGTGGGTACGAAATGTGCTAAGTGCACACACAGGAGCCCTTGCGCAGAAAAAAAGAGGAGAGGGGTTGAGTCATCTGAGCTGAGTGGTTATTGCATTATGAGAAAAGGACATAATATATTTCCTAGCATGAAAACAATTCATTTTCTTAAAGTTATGGGGCTGCTTATTAGCGGTGTTATAAGTAGCCAGAGTGCAACTCAACAGCCGCAGGCTGAACACAGGGTCATATCGCTTCTATTCCACATGATGTTTTGAAGAGTTCCTGTTTCCCCAGTAACAGCGGCCATCTTGCCGCCAACCTTTAAAAAAAGCAGAACTTGAATCACTCACTGCGGTTCCCTCCTGTCCAAATCCTGACCTGTGTATTGGGGGATGTACTAGGGCTGAGCCAAAATTGGATGAGGGAGGGGGAAGTTTCATGAAAATGTTTCATCAGAATTGATTGCCCTGAAAAGGAGGACAGGGCTCCTGAGAGAGAGCGAGATGCCAGCTGGCTGTGTTTAGATACCACCAATGCAACTGGCTAGAAAATGGCACTGAGGTTTCTAACCCTGCAGTTGTCACATGACACAGAAGGCCAACAGGACTCTACCAAGCCTGGAGGTTCCTCAGACCTGGGCCTACCTTCTCAGATTGAACCTCCTGGGTGAAGACCTAACTGCTATGGCTGCCTACCCAGCACTGTAAGCTCTGACACGTGCTTACACAAACAAATAAAAGGACAAATAAAAGGAAGGACTTCTTCACACAGTGCACTGTTAAATTATGGAACTCACCACCGCAAGATGTAGTGAAGGCCACCAATTTGGATGGTTTTAAAAAGGGGGCTGGATAAATTCCTGGAGGCGAAAGCTATCAATGGCTACTAGCCCTGATGGTTGTGTGCTACCTCCAGTATTCGAGGCAGTCATCCTGTGTGCACCAGTTGCTGGGGAACATGGGTAGGAGGGTGCTGTTGCGCCATTTGTTGGTCCCTGGTCAACAGCTGGTTGGCCATTGTGTGAGCAGAGTGCTGGACCAGAGGGACCCTGGGTCTGATCCAGCAGGGCACTTCTTATATTCTTATGTTCTTAAGCATTACGTACTTTCATGATCTTTCCATTTTTGCGTCGTGTCTGCCTTTTCATGCGAAACTCCTAACATTAGGGTGGGGTGGGGTTATTTTGATTTCTTTTTCTTATTATTTTATTGTACCACGCCATCTGTTTTCTCATGATATTTTAACCCTTTTGCATCACAATACCTTCATTCTTGCGAGCGAAGCAACGCACAGGCCAGATACAAACCATCTGTGTTCTTGTGATAATTTATTTTTGAGCCAAACCATCTGTATATCTGTGATCATTTAACCCTTCCATGCCAAAGCATTTTCAGACCTTAAGCAAGATTATTTTTAATGCACGCATGAGAACAGGAGTCCTCAACCTTTTCAGACTTATGGGCCCATTTGGGAATTTGATAAACTGCTGTGGGCACCATCACAAAATGGCTCTCACAGAGAATGTGGCTAGTCAAATAGTGGCTGACGTGGGGGCCCGGCTAGTCAAACGTGAGCTAAATAGTCAGGCTGGGGTGGGGTGGGGAAATAGTGAAGCCAGAGGCTGGGAGGGAGGGGGGAAACAGCAAGGCAGAGGGGGGATAGGAGAGAAAGAGCAAGGTAAAGAGGTGGGGGTGGGGTAGAGTGACCATATTTGGAAAACCAAAAAAGAGGACACCCAGTGGGGGGGGGCAGGAAGTGTGTCATCCCTGCCCCACACTGCTCCAATCAGGCACCTGAAGGTTGGAGCATGCTGGGAGTGGTGAGAAATCACATTTTCCAGGGCCTCTGGGAAGTGTGTCATCCTCCCTCCCGCCTCGCTAATGGTGGCCTTAAAGGGGAAAGTGTGTCATTCCTGGACATTATAGAAAATTACAGACAATCTCTCCCCCCCCCCCCCCAGATACTCGGGATAGAACAAAAACCCAGACAATTCCGGGGCAATCCTGACAGTTTTGTCACCCTAGAATGGGGAGAAATGGCAAAGCTAGAGGCTGGGAGGGAGGGAAAATGCAAGGCATAGTGGAGATTGTTGCCCCTTGGTATCAAAGCGTGTGACATCTTGGAAAAGGTAACGCTCCAAAGAAGGAAAGGAAAAGGACCCACCTGTTATAGCAGGTATCCTTTTATTCAACAAAGTGGTGTCTCTCTCAAAGGTCTCCACCGCTCTTTTATCACCAGTCCTTCTGGATCCTGGAATGACTTACTGGGATTACTGTTGTAAACATGGTCGGGTACCCGTGGAGGGGCTACACCCCAGGAGGGGCTCATTCCTCCTCTTCCCCATTGGAATCTGTTTGTTCAACTGCCTCTCTTTCTGGCTTTTTCCACACCAGGCGTTTTGGCCTGGGATAGCCCCAGGATGCTTCTTGCAAGTCCAAATGACGCACAGGGAGTCCCGGGGGACGGGGGGTTGGCTACAGGATTTTCCAGGGATGAGGCAACCCTGAAAAATCCCAAATTTTCCCACGGTCCCGGAAAGTTCCCGGGACCGTGGAAGATTTGGCCAGCTGCCCCTAGTGCTGCCGCGCTTATGCGCGAGTAAGCACAGCAGCAAAATGGGCTCGGAGCTGCACCGTGGGGCTCCGTGGCCATCAGGGGAGGGAGGGAAGGGAAGCCCGCCATCCCTAGGATGGTGGGGGGTCGGTGGGCCTCCCATTTTTGCCCCTTACCATTCATTGGAGTGCTTGTGCGCTCTTCAACGAGGTTTTTTAAAAATGGCGGCCGCCATGGGGCGACGACCCAGGAGGAGCCCCGGTCGTTGCACAAATGGTCTGTATTAGGGCGCCGAACCTGGAAGCAGGCACTTCCGGGTTTGCCGCCCCTCTGCCCCTCTACACCCCTCTGCTGTAGAAAGGGCCTCTGTTCCAGATGATGGTGGTGGCGAGAAGGAGGAATAGCAGATGCCATTACCTCCTTGCTCCGTGTCTGTCTGTCTGTCTGTCTGTCAAGCAAGCCAGTCAGAGCAATGATGAGGAAGAGGATGAGGAGCAATTGCAGCTTGTGACGAGGGTGGTGAGCAGGTAGATGCAGTGAGGATCTACCCTTGAAGGCGGCCTAAATTTTTTTAAATAAATAAAAATAAAATAAGGGAGGGGCATCGGTGGTATTGCACGCGCTGGTAACTTCAAGGCTCAACTTCTGCAATGTGCTGCACATAGGGCTACATCTGTACCTAGTCCAGAAACTTCAACTAGTTCAAAATACGACATCCAGGTTGGTCCCCGGTACACCTAGGAGCGACCATATTACGCCAGCTTTAAAATCACTCCACTGGCTACCAATTAGTTTCCGGGCGAAGTACAAAGTGTTGGTCATTACCTTTAAAGCCCTACATGGTTTGGGTCCAGGTTACCTGCGGGATCGCCTTCCCCATACAATCCGCCCCACACGCTTAGGTCCTCTGGGAAGAATTTGCTACAGTCAACCAAAACCAGGCTGACAACTGTTACCCAGAAGACCTTCTCTTCTGCAGCTCCCAGACTGTGGAATAGCCTGTCAGGAGAGATCCGCCAACTTCACAGTCTTCCAGAATTTAAGAAAGCTATAAAAGCTGATCTCTTCCAGCAGGCCTACCCAGTCGAATTTTAAGAGTTTTATTGGTATTTTAATAATGTATTATTTATATGCTTTTAATCAGTTTTATGTATTTTATATCATTTGTATTTGATGTTGTTCCTCGCCTCAATCCAGAAGGAGAGGCGGGTAATAAATAAATAAATAAATAAATAAATAATAATAATAATTATTATTATTATTATTACTACCTTGCACAAGTTCTCTCAAAATCCCTGGAGCCTGCACTAACAATCTTTGTCTTAATTAGAGTACACCCCTTGAAATGAAAGGGTCTTAAGTTAGACTAACATCGAATAGGGCCCATTGGATACAACCCAATAACAGGATGCAGTCAACCTCTAAGACTTGCTCATTGGCAGTGGGATGCCTGCTTTGTGAAATAACATTATATTGTCCTAGGTTTTCATTTTAATTAGAGTTTTCACCACCGCTCTCTCTCTCTCTTTCTCTCTCTCTCTGGCCTTTTGCTCTTGTACCCTGATTGTACTCCACTCTGGAGGATTTCTAGGCTAGCTTGTTTTCTAAGCTATGAGATTACACCATCCTAGGCGCAAGCTCTTTGGTTTCAAGAGACTTATCCGGAGAATACATTTTACCCTGTTTAAAAAAAAAAAAAAAAAAAAAACAATAACCAGAGCAGGGCTCCTGATACATTGTTGCATGCTGCTTTCTTGGCCTCTCACCTCTCCTCCATGCTGGATGGATTTGTCCCTGTAGCAGAAACATTCATTACATTCCAAAGTCCCAAAGGGACCAAAGGCCGGCTGGCTTCTCCTGCATCTTACATGTGTTCAGTTTCAACTAAGACAAGTCTATTAAGTCACACAAGGGTAGAATCTCTTCACCCCAGAGACATACAATGAAATAAATCAGCCACTTTCAACTTCCGCCAACTACATCATCCCAAGCACATCAGCAAGACCTGGGTCAGCATCTTCTGAGTCTCAGCTGCATAAGTTTCTAGCCCTGTGTGCGTGTGTTGAACTTAGAGGGGGGATTAGTAGGTTTTCCAGTGCGGAGGGGCCCAATCCTTCATTAAACATGCCCCAAAGAGTTACATGAAGCATTTCCCCATTCTCAATTAATTACGTTTGCCTTCAGTATCATTGTCATGCAGCCATCTCTAACTGACTACAAAGGAGTGTGGGGCTACTACCACATGAGGCAGGGCCTTTTTGGTGGTGGGACTCCAGATTCGGATGACTGTAGTGCTGTTGTCATTTAAGGGCTAGTCAAAGACTTCCTGATTTGTGCAGGCTTTGGGGGCATGTGCAAGTGCTCTCTCTCTCTCTCTCTCTCTCTCTTTTATTGATTGATTGTGTTGATGTTTTTATTGTATTTTAGACATAATGATGATGTTAGATGATTATAATGTTGTTTATGTGTTGTACTGTGTTTTATATTGGTTGGTAGCCACCGAGGGTTCTTTGTGAGGAAATGTGGGATAAAAATTAGGGATGTGTATCATATCATTAAAATGTACGATAACGATACGATAAGGTCATTATCGTGCATGTGTTTAATGATGACGATACGAGAAAAACCTACGATAATCATTGGAGACGATAATTTTCGGGCGATTTTATCATTTTATCGAACCGCCATATAAATATACCTATAACTTCTGTATTTTAAAAATTAGAGGCTTGAAACTTGGTCACAGTGCTTATGGGGTATGCCTAAGTATGTGTATGAAATTTGTGATCAATCCCCCCAACCCTCGATTTTATATGAATTTTTTAGATTGTTTCCGTTCTGACAGGTCTGAATGAACGCACGTGGTGAGCTGTCATTCTGATCTGTCTGAACTGAAACGATCTTTAATAAATTCATATAAAATCGAGGGTTGGAGGGATCAATCTCAAATTTCATACACAGGCATATCCCATAAGCACTGTAACCAAGTTTCAAACCTCTAACTTTTAAAATACAGAAGTTATAGGCATTTTTTCTTTAAAAATAGGGCTGCAAAAAATATCATTTTTTTTCATGTTCATTATCGTGAAGATGATACAATTCACCTATGATATGAATGAAGACGATAATTTTTTTGGTCCGAAATGACGATAACGATAAACGATGATTTTTTTTGGTGTGCACACCCCTAATAGAAATCAAATAACCAAATAAATAATAGATCATATACAAGGCATGGATCCTAATTGGCTGGACTCTTATAGTGAAGGAGGGGGGTGAAGCCCTAACCTGTGTGTGTGTGTGTGTGTGTGTGTGTGTGTAAATGGTGTTGACACTGTGGTAGGCAATGGCAGTGAAGAGGTGCAAAATTCCAGGGCCTGTGAAAGCGCTGCTCAAAATGAGCAGACTTCTGGCCCAGTTCTGATATGCATAGTCACAGTATATGACATTTATATTGTATTTAGGTTTGTATGGGAATTTGATTGCGAATCATGCGAACATGTCCAGTTCACAATCCCAAATGTGAAAAGCAGGAGCATCTATATTTGGGGGGGGGGGGGAATCTTGCAATTTCAAAAAAGCACACACTTTTAAAAATGTGCACTTTAAAAATGCACATTTCCTCCCCAGTGCACATGTTTACATTCTACAGGGAGGAAATGTGCATTTGGGTGTGCTCTTCTTTTTTTAAAAAAAATTGTACACTTCCCCATTGGAAAATGCGCTTTTCCCATTTGAACAAAATGAACACAGGGCTCAATTGAGGATCTGGAATGAGGCAAGCTGAGCTTCCAGATGGTGTTTGGAGAATGTTGGAGTTTGCAAAAATGGCTTGTTTACCCATCCCGAATCGTGTGTTAGTAACTGAGCGTGTTTGGTGGGAAATCTAGTGATTCTTGTGGAATTTGAGCCACCTTTTCTCCCTCTAACATTCATGCCATGAACCTGGGCCCAATCTACACCAAGCAGGATATAGCACTATGAAAGCACTATGAAAGTGGTATATAAAAGGTGGGAGCCACACTTCTGCTTTGTAGGGTGACCATATGTCAAGAAAAAAACAGGACATGTCAGGGTTTTTGGTAACAAATCTGGGAAGGGGGGGAATTATGAAAATTGAAGAGAAATCCAGATTTTTCCCATCCTTCCCCCACCCAAAGGGCAGTTCTACTTTAGAGTCAAAGGGAATTAACAAAAATGCTTACAGCTCTGTCATTTTTAAAGATAAAGAGATGAAACATAGCAACATGATAGCCCTTAGGTAGGGCTTTAGCCATGCTAAATTTGAAGCAGATCCATTTATCCGTTGATTTTTAGGAATTTTTTAAAGTTTGAGGTTTTAAAATTAAGGTTTTTTAAAAGCCTTTTTAAAGATAAAGAAATGAAACATAGCAATTTGATAGCTCCTATGTAGGGCTTTAGCCATGCCAGGTTTGAAGCAGATCCATTCATCCATTGACTTTTAGGATTTTAATTTTTTTTTGAGGTTTTAAAATATATATTTTTAAAAAACAAACAAACATCATTTTTAAAGATAAGATGAAACATGGCATCATGATAGAACTTAAGCAGAGCTTTAGCCATGCCAAGTTTCAAACAGATCTGTTCATCTGTTGATTTTTAGCAAGTTTCAAAACAAAACTGAACTTTAAAACTTGTTTTTAATATCTCATCTATTTTGTGGTCTTTGTATTTTATATTTATTGTTGTTCCCCGCCTCGATCCAGAGGGAGAGGTGTGTTATAAATAAATATAATAATAATAATAATAATAATAATAAGAGCCAGCAGGCTGGCAGCAAACTCTGTTAAGCAGCAGCTTGCAGCTTAGTGAGGATACAATCAGAAAAGATATTTGAGGGAAGGGGAGAATGTATCGCACAGAGTATAGAAACAACGTATAGCAAAAGCTACAAAAGTAGGAGTGAAATTAATTTCAGATACACTGGATGTCTCACTCGTTATTTCAGTGATTTTAACATTCAGATGTTACGGAGAACAGATTTGTCTAAATTGTGTGCTGTAAAATCAGACATGTGACCAAGTCTATGTTCAGGTGGGCACATCCCCTTGGTTCTGGACACCCCCTGGGGGGCGGACATGTTGGTGGGGACGCCCTCTTGGGGGCCAACCATGCTGTCCTCTTTTTTGGCTTCCAAAATATGGTCCCCCTAGCTTTATAGCGAGATTGAAGTGCACTGACAACTGTTGGGGCCCATTGACACATACCATATACCGCTTCCATAATGCTATATCCTGCTTGGTGTAGATCTGGCCCTGATGTCAAGGTTGCTGGCAGTGAAGGCATAGTTCAGCAGTCGAACATTATGCCTTGCACAACAAAGGTCCCAGGTTCTGTCCTTGGTACCTCCCACTAGAAAAGGATCTCAGATATAGACAGAGTCTTCTCATCATGGTCTGGGCTGCTGCTGCTGCTGCTGCTGCTGCAAGTCAGAACAGACAATTCTGGGCTGCATGGGCCAATGGTTTGTTTGATACGTTCATGAATGCTAAGAAAACCCATCTTGGCACCAGGCATCTTGCAAAGGATTTCAGAATATCACTAATAGCAATGAAACCAAATGTGAGTGATTTGCTTGTGGGTCACATCCAGCTTCTTCCTTCTTCCCTCTCCACTGCCCCCTCCCATACCAAATCAAGAAGGACATTGAGCCACCTGTTTCACTGGCATAAAGGAGGCAAACGCTGTGTTGGGCATAGTCAGAAAAGGAATAGAAAATAAAACCGCCAATTAGGCTGACCAGATAAAAACCAGGTCAGGGCTCATGTAACTTTAATGTAGAGAAAAGGGAATTTCTACCAGTGACATTTGTATGCAATTAGTTCCTGGTGATATTCCCTCTTCTTCGCAACAGTTAAAGTTGCAGGGGCCCTGCCTTCTTTTGTATATGGTCACTCTAGTATAGTGCCTGCACCTTTAACTGATGTGATGAAGAGGGAATATCACCAGGAACTAATTGCATACAAATGACACTGGCTGAAATTCCCTTTTCTCTACAACTGTTAAAGTTACATGAGCCCCGAACTGGATTTTATCTGGTCACCCTATTCCCAGGATATAAAGATAAATCCCCCCACTTCATATTTTAACAGAGCTTATCATAATCACCGGTAATGGCAACCAAATGTTGTTGTGTGAGCGTGTGTCTTTGCTTTCCTTTTTGTTCATTACATTTTCGGTTGGGGGGGCTAGAAAGAGGGGGGGCATTGCTCAGGTTGCAGGCTTTTGCTTTCAGAGACTCACATAGGCTCATTTTAAGCCGGTGTCAAGGGTCACTTCCTCTCCGTATTGCCGATTTGATGAATGGTTTGGCTGTCAGGGTTTATTCGCTAGGAAGAGCAGCCTGGAGGTGGTTATAAGGGAGGGAAAGAGGACGGAATGGCACAACCCCCCCTGCGGGCGTGCTCTCTAGGTGAGGAGATGGGAGCTTTGCAAATTGTTATCAGTTGACTCACTTGGAGACAGACGTAGATATTTAAGGAAGGGGTGTGTGAAAGGTAGAAAAGAGGAGGCATCATGAGTTAATGTGAAACAGGGAAGGCTGAAATGTAAGTCTAATATATTTGAAGCTAACAATAAATTCTCAGGGCCAGCTGAGGATATATGGTATGCATGGAATAGGTCTGCCAGATTTCTTGCATTGCACTGAAGTCTCAAATTCGTAGCCTCCTTCTCAGGGTCTCCAGGGGAAGGAGTGCAAAACCTTAGGGTCACAGTGTATCTAAGGCCGGCCCTACCATTAAGCAAAGTGAAGCTGTTGCCTCAGGTGGCAGATGTTGGGAGACGGCAGCAAGGTGTTGGAGGACAGGCCTTGGGCCCTGCGGCCTGCTCTGCAACTCCTCACGTTAGCCTGCAGTCTTCAGGGCAGTAAAAGATAGTAATGTCCCGTCATCAGTGTTGAAGAGAGATCTATCTGCCAGTCCAGTTCAGACGGCTTATGTATATGTAATGGGAGGGAGCGCCATCTTGTCCTTTGCCTCAGGTAGCAAAACATCTCAGGGCAACCTGAGTGTATCTATCCCCCACTCCTAAAAGGAATGCTCCTATTTAGGCTTCCAGCTAGCCATTCCCTTCTGGCTGAGCATAAGAAGAGCCATGCTGGATCAGACCAAAGGTGTTCTGTTGACACAACAGCCAACCAGATGACTGTGGGAAACCCACAAGTGAGGACATTGAATGCAACAGCACCCTCCCACCCATGTTCCGTAGCAACTGGTACACAGAGGCATAGTGTGTATCCCATCTGGTAGAGATTGGGCATGCCACCACACATGGCCATATATTGAGCGTTCCATCACCCACCCACACAGGTCTGTCTTTTTCTTTTCTGTCAGTCTACATGCCATGGCTAAGGAGCCTGTTTGGCCTTCATTGGGCTGTTTTGGTAGGGTATGTGAATGTGTAGTTGTAGTTGTTTTAATTGTACTTCGGCAAACTGTGGCCTCATCTACACTAAGCAGGATATTGCCCTATGAAAGCGGTATGAAAGCGGTATGTAAAAGGTAGGAGCCACACCAAGCAGGATATAGCAGTATGAAAGCGGTCTATGGTATGTGTCTGTGGGCCCCAACAGTTGTCAGTGTACTTCAATGCCGCTATAAAGCAGTCGTGTGGCTCCTGCCTCTTATATACTGCTTTCATAGTGCTATATCCTGCTTGGTGTGGATGAGGCCTGTGGCATTCCTCCAGTGATCCTGTTTTGGCTAATGTCCTGGTGGAACTCACCACTTGAGTTCGCTATTAGAAGGAGTGATGATGAAGCTCCCTATATGGACTATCGGTCCATCTGGCCCAGTGCTCTCTGGCCATGTTTACACTATGCTTTTTCCCCTGAGTCAACCCTGGGTCATCCCTGTGCATCCAAATGACACACAGGGGATCCTGGGGGCAGGCTGGGATGGCCCCTCCATTTTCCTGGGATAACTGGTCCCCCAGTTATTTCAATTTCCCCCACGATCCTGGAACCATCCTGAGGACCGCGGGAGGTGTAGCCACCGCTTCCGCTTCCTCGCGAGTAGCATGGCCTTCAAAGCAGGCACAGAGCTGCGCGGGGTGGCTCCGTGCCTGGGGGGGGGAGCAATTTCACCATCCCTGGGATGACCCGGGGGGAGGTGTTGGGTACAGGTTTGGTTTTTTAACCTTTTTCTGCTCAGGGCCACATTGTTCCTCTTCTTAATAATAATAATAATAATAATAATAATAATAATGATGATGGCCGTGACATCCCTCTTCCCTTCTGGGACATTGTGCTGCCGTTTAGACCCTGGGGGAGGATTACAGAAGCAGGTACGTCCGTGATCCTCCCCCCTCCCTCCCTCCCTCCCTTTACACTTTTAGGTGTAGAAAGGGCCTCTGTTTTGTTGGCAGCAGGGATAAGATGTAGCTTTAGTGGTAGAGAACACTCTTCGCATGCTGAAGGTTTCAGGTTCAAACCCCAATATCTCCAGTTCAGTATTGCTGGAAACAATTTGAAGTTTTGTAACCTACCACTAAAATCATCCCATTGATCCACAATAGGGATGGGAAAGAAATTCATTCGGTTTTCATTTTAATGCAAATTTTTCCTAATGTCACATTTTCAAAGCGCTATGAGAACCGAAACTCAGTTATCCTAAATTTACACTTCTCCAAATTTGGCAATGGAGCTCTCCAATAAAAAATAAAAATAATAATAAAAATGATGCGTATTAGGGAAAAGCGCATTTACAAATGGACTAGATTAGGAAAACTGTGTGCCCAAATTGTGTGTGGTAAGCAAAATTACATCCAAGTCGCACAAAAACACCTATGAATGTTCATGAGAACTTAAGAAATAAATCAGGGTGAGCCAAATTTAAGATTGGAAAACAGAGAAACTGATGTTGACCACTCCGTCCAGCCCTGGTTCTCAACAGGCTATAGGTGCAGTCAACATTTTCGGATTGGGACCGTAAATAATCAGAAATAATAAATTGCATGTGTTTATTCAATCATAAGTATTAGGTGCCTGAGATTTAAGGTCACACACATACAAACACACTCAGGGATTTTTCTCATTTTCCTTGAAGTCCCAGCAAGGAACATAATTTAAAGTTTTCTCCATGCTGAGATATATGTTCAATCCAGACATTGATATATGGCCCGGCTTCTGCTTCCATTCAAGTCTATGGGATATTTGCTCTTGACTCAAAGGAAGTAGGCAAAGGCTTACAATATTAACCCACTGTTTCCTCCTGGGAACCCATTTCTTGTGTTTTTGTTATTTTAAATAATAATAATAATAATAATAATAATAATAATAGTAATAGCAACAAACGATGCATAACCCAGCACAGAGAGAACTGTAACGAGGGAATTCATGAACCATAAATTTCAGGAGTTCATAAAGTAAGGTGGAGTGTCATAA
Organism: Anniella stebbinsi; assembly: GCA_029215795.1. Classification (NCBI taxonomy): domain Eukaryota; kingdom Metazoa; phylum Chordata; class Lepidosauria; order Squamata; family Anniellidae; genus Anniella; species Anniella stebbinsi. The sequence goes on from JARDYH010000001.1 coordinate 39,985,707, forward strand.
AAGAGAGAGGGCGGCGGGCGCTGGTGGTCTGGGGCTTTGAAAGAGAATGTTTATCTCTTCCATGGACATCTGGTGAGGCCGTTTTGTCCTGCTTGTGGCTTGGCAGAAATATTCTACACAGGATGAGGAAGGTCATGACCGGACAAGGAGGAAATACGTTTTTTCCTTCCCTGAAGGCCAAAATGGTTGGGGTTGGAGTAAGGGGGGGGGGGCAGATGGACACAGTTGAAAGGTAAACTCATCTGGTGACTAGCTCCTGCAGCCTTTCTGCTGGACTGTTCCACCCGGGTACGACCTGTAACATATGGCGAAGGGAATTTTCCAAGCGAATGCAGATCTCCCAAAGCGCTGGCTCCCAGATGAAAAAGCAAAGGCAGTACAACGGAGAAGAAGCCAGACGACGGAGGGGGGCATCTCCGTTCGATGCTCAGGTCTGCCATTAACTCATGGATGTATGCCAGCCTCCGACAAGGCACACTCAGGCAGTTTCTACACCAGCATTTCCCCCCGGGGTTGTCCCTGGTTGCTCCCTGTGCGTCCAGATGATGTACAGGGACTCCTGGGGTCAGGGGGAGATGGGCATGGGTTTTCCCGGAGATGAAGAAACCCTGGAGAAACCTGAATCTTCCAGTGGTTACAGGATGATCCCGAGGACTGAGGGCGGTGTGGGTAAGGGTCAGAGTCTGCAAGAGGGAAGGAGCAGGGCCGGGGTGGGGAGTCTAGGGGTATCGGGAATGGGGGAGCAGGGGTGGGGTTTCTTCTTTTCTTTTTTCATTTACTTTTGCGTTGGGGCGCAAGTGCGCTCCTGGTGCCATTGTTTTTTTTTAAAAAAAATTGTGGGCATGATGAGCGCGATGTCCTGTTGGCTTCTGGGATGTCGAACTCCCTGTGTAGAAAGTGGGCGATGATCCCGGAAGCAAGTAAGTCCGGGATCTCCCCCAGGCCCTTCCTCTACACCCTTAGGAGTGGAAAGGGCCTCATTCAGCTTTCTTCTGCCCTCATCTATGAAATGGCAATGGCGATGATGATGACAATAATAATAATAAAATAAAATAACAATTAATAATAATAATAATAATAATAAATAATTTACTTTAAAAGTTCCAAAAGTTCCAAAATGGTGGGTTTAACAGCTGTCAAACCGCACCCCCTCCCCTGCCTTCTCCCCCCTCTGTTAGCTATCAAATCCACCATTTGGAACTTTTAAAGTAAAAAATTCATAGCCACAAAATGCCTGGACCTATCTTTCTGAAATTTCTCACAGATAAGTACCTCAAACCCATCTGCCATGTGGGCAAGTTTCATGCTTCTATCTTTAAAAATAAAAAGTTAAATGCATTTCTCTCCTCATTTCTCCCCAAATACTTCGCCACTACATGCTTGAATCTATGTTTCTGGAATTTCTCACACATGTCAACCAATGTGGTATCTCTAATGTGGCCAAGTTTAATGGTTGGATCTTTAAAAACAAAAAAGTTGAAGGCAACTGTCTTTCCCTCACTGCTATCCTTTTTTCAAAAATTTATTGCCAGCAAAGGCAAGCAGCTATGTTTCTGAATTGCACACACATGAGTACCAACATACCATCTGCAATATGGCAAAATTTCATGTGTGGATCTTTAAAAATAAAAAAGTTATAGGCATTCCTGTTTCATTAGTAAAAAAAAAATCATAGCCACAAAATGCCTGCACCGAACTTTCTGAAATTTCTCACAAAGAAGTAACTCTAACCCATCTGCAATGTGGCCAAGTTTCATACTTCTATCTGTAAAAATAAAAGAGGCATAGGCATTTTTGTAACACAATACTAGGCTATGGGGAAAATTATTTAAAATGGCATCTGATTTTCCAATTTTCTCTGATTAAAATCGGAGACCAAAATATCATATCAGAAAAAAATAGATGCCCAAGGGAGTTCATCGGAATCGTGTATCAGATGTCTGATTTCCTCCGATTTTATTCGGTATCGGATATCGGATACGATCTGATGCATATCCTTAGTTTCAATTCTTATGACCCATTCAGAGAGCTTCTGCTATTGGATGGTATATAAATGCAATAAATAAGTAAATGAAATAAAACAAAGCAAACATATATTGTGCATTTTATTAGCAGTATATTTTTCGCGGGGGGGGGGGGGAATTGCAGATTAGCTACTGGGTGTTTTTTTTTTGTCCATCAGTGATAATATCCATGAATTCACTGCTAAATGTTTATCCTTCTTGACTAACAGTTTGAAGTATCATTATATCTGGAGAACCATAGAAGAATGATTATTAGGGGTGTGCATAGACTAAAAAAATCAGATCGGAATCAGAATTAGAATCGGAACTGGAACCGATGCCTCGGATCAGATCAGAGGCTTCCTGGTTCGGTTTGGAGCTGATTCCAATCCGAAAATCAGATGTCCGATTTTCGTATCAGACGCCATTTTAGGTGTTTTCGCCATAGGCTTACATTGGGGGAAGAAAGCTTTCCCCCAATGCAAGCCTATGGCGAAAACATGGGGGCGGGTGAGTGGAGACCTAACTCCCCTCCCTGTCCCTCCCCCCACTTGCACTCCTTACCTGCCAGGGCACCCGCTTCCATCTGCTGCCGTCCGCTGTTCCAATCTACTGAGAAACAGGCTTTGTGGCCTAGTTCTCAGTAGAGCGCCAGGTGATCACCTGGCGCTCTACTGAGAACTAGGCCACAAAGCCTGTTTCTCAGTAGATTGGAACAGCGGATGGCAGCGGATGGCAGTGGGCACCCCAGCAGGTAAGTGGGGCCCTCTCCCTCCCCCCACTCACACTCCTTACCTGCCAGCGTTCTGCGCTGCCATCCGCTGCTTCCATACTACTGATAAGCAGGCCTTGCAGCCTGTTTATCAGTAGTACGGAAGCAGTGGACGGCAGCGCGGGATGCCGGCAGGTAATGAGGGACCTCCCCCTCCCTCCCCCTCCCCCCACTCATGCTCCTTACCTGCTGCCTCCTTGCTGCCATCCACTGCCGTCCGCTGCTTCAGTACTACTGAGAAACAGGCCTCGAGGCCTGTTCCACAGAAGAGCAAGGGCACGCTGAGTGATGACATCACCCAGCATGCCATTGCTCTATTGTGGAACAGGCCACAAGGCCTGTTTCTCAGTAGTACAGAAGCGGCGGGCGGCAGTGGATGGCAGCGAGGAGGCAGCAGGTAAGGCGCATGAGTGGGGGGAGGGGGGAGGAGGTCCGAGGTCTGATCCTCCAATCTTTTCTGATCCAGATTGGGTCCTTTCGGATCGGATCAGATTAGATTGGACAATCCAGCTGCAAGGATCGGAATCGGATAATTGTATCCGATTTTGCCCAGATCGGGTCTGGATCATGGATCGGACCTGATCCACTGCACACCCCTACTGATTATGTCAAAGAATGGTTATGCGGATAAGTCCAGGGAAAGATGGGCGCCTGTGTGTGTGTGTATCTTGATAAACCAAAGACAAAACAAGGCCTGGAGCAAGGAAACCATCGCCCCCGTCGGTTCAAATTGTCCTTGTTTCCTGGTTGCCTCTCTGATGGATCGACCACTCTTGATTTACAATCGCAGCCCCACCGGCTGCTGGACCTCAAAATCTGGCAACAGAACAGCAGGCCTGACGGAAGGCATCCCCCCTCCAAATACTGCCCAGTACATGATCATGGAGTTGGATGTGCAGAGCCCACGCTTAGATTTATTTACCAATCAATTTTTGGAGAGAGAAGTGGAAGAGAGAGAATGATGCAGGCAGAAGGAGGGAAGCAGAGAGAGAGAGAGAGAGAGAGAGAGAGAGAGAGAGAGAATGACAGTGAGTTATTTGAAAATATTTCATGAAGACAAGTTGGCCCAGAAACGGCTGGTGGATAGCTAGGTTTTTGCACTGTTTTGGCAGTTACAATCCCAGGTGATTGTATACCCAATTGCAGAATGAATAACAGGTAAACCAGCCAACTATGAGTCAGGTTTGCTCGCGAGACCAAACAATGGAAGGTCTCCAAAGCCTTCATGAAAGAAACAGAGTCTATTCTAAAGGCCAAGCAATGTTTGTCATACATGGCTTGAAGGACCCCTTTGTTTATTAGAAGCAAATGGGCTGAATTTAAAGAGGTTGTCATTTCTCACTGAAAAACCTTTCTGTGAGTTGGTACTTGGGATATTTGTTGATTTATTTGATTTATACCCTGCCTCTCTACCCAAAAATGGCACTCAAGGCAGCTTACAAAGACAATTCAACCTAGATTAAAATGTTAAAATGGATTGCAATACAAGAAAAAAACATAAGAATTACAGAATAGGAATAGCACTCAATGGAATGCATCGAGGGGGTGAGTTCAGGTTTCTACAAGATGCAAGGGTCCCCACCACCACCTTTTGGGGCTGGTGGAATTTTGACAGTGTATCATGGGCACTCTCACAAAATGGCTGCCATGGGAGGGGCTTTCTCATCCACAAAACGGCTGCCATGGGGGGCAAGCCCTATCACAAAACAGCCATTCACAAAACAAGGCATAGTGGTGAGGCTAAAAGAAAAAAAAATGACTTGCCCCAGAATCTTAGTAGAAGACTCCCAAAGATTTCAGGACGCAGAGCTCTCTGTACCAATGCCTGAGACAGCGGAAGCTGGCAGCTTTGATGTCAGTGGGATGGTGAATCTGGTCTGGGTTTCAGTCAGAACCAGTCAGAACTCTAAAGGAGCTCTCCAAAGTGGTGACTCTAACACATTTTGTGTTCCATTTTACAGTCAAGAGTAAGAGAACAAATGCATGTGATCCCAGCAGTGGTGGAAGTCAGAGAGAGAGAGAGGGGGTGGCCGAAAAGAAGGAGCACAGGAAACTATTCTGTAGGCTATAGAGATCCTAAAGGGAGCTGTGGTCAAAATTCCTATTATTATTATTATTATTATTATTTATATTTTTATACCGTCCCAAAACTGAAGCTCTCTGGGCGGTTTACAAAAATTAAAAGATTGAACATTAAAAGTCAATATACGAAAATTTAAAACCAGAAAACATAAAAACAACTATCATTTTAAACATTTTATACTTTAAGCCAGGCCAAAAATTCAGTTAAAAAACCTCAATTTAAGCTGTTAAAAAGGCCTGGGGAAAAAAGAAAAGTTTGACCTGGCGCTGAAACGATAACAATGACGAAAGGTAATTAGATAACCCTAATTGCAACCCTGCCCCCTTCCAGTAATTTGCAGATGAGGTTGCAATTGTCCCAACATGGGGAACTGTAGAGGGCCAGATTGGGGTCCCTAAGAATTAGCGTCCCCGATTTAGAAGCAAACCAAAGACCCTCCCAGAGATGGGATGGGCCTTTCCATGATCCGAAATCTCCGGTGTTTCACAGATTAAAATAAGCACACTTATCATATGAAGGCACAGCATGGAGAGCTCCTTTAGAGTTCTGGCTGGTTCTGACTGAAACTCGGAGAGGATTTGCTGCCACATAGAGATATTGGAGCCACCAGCCTCCACTGATTGGAGAGTCTGAGGCTCTTCAACTGCGGAAATCCCATTTTCACAGAAAGGCAATGGAGAAGAGGAGGACAAGAAGGGAGCCGGCCCCAGGTCTCACATGTCTTGTGTTACGTTTAAGCAGTAAAGCCATTTATCAATCTCTGAGCAGATTAACGTAGTTGGCGCTACAGGGGATTAAGCCACCAAGAAAGCGCTTGTTTACACCATCAGTTATCCTAGGATAATAACCCTCCTGAACTCCCATAAACCTTGGATTTGTTTATATGCTCATGGGGTGAATAAGAGGATAAGGCTGGTGAAGGAATCTCAGCAACCAAAAGCCAGCACAGGGGCTTTTTCATCGGGGCCAAACATATACTCGCCCTTTAAATATCAAAACAAGCACATTTGGTGCCCAAATCATGCCAGTTGGAGACCTCGGCCAGATCTACACCTCATGTCAAATCATGGACTTCAGGAAAAACTTCCTGACTGTTAGAGCAGTAGGACAATGGAACCAATGACCTAGGAAGGTCGTGGGCTCTCCCACCCTTCAAGAGGCAGCTGGACAGCCATCTGTCATGGATGCTTTAAGGTGGATTCCTGCATTGAGCAGGGGGTTGGGCTCAATGGCCTTAGAGGCCCCTTCCAACTCTGCTATTCTATGATTACGATGCCATCACGGTAACACTATATCCCTCGTGAGCATTTTATACTAGGGCTATGCACGGATGCCCCCCTCCCCGCTTCAAAAACTGATTCGGAGCTTCCGAACTGGCCTCGATCCACCCTGGTCTGCTTTGGCCTAGATGCGACCCACCTGTTGCATACACGATTGCTGCCATTTCTGGAGGATTTCTAATATGGAAATACATGGGTCGCCATTTTTAAAATGGCGATTCCTAAAGAGTGCTCACAACAGGTCCAGGTTTGGCAGATGCATCCAGGGCTACATGAGGGGGGGGGGCATGAGAGGGCAGTCTGAATTGGGCCAAAGTGCTATGAAGTGCTCCCGGCCTGATCTGACCCACTTTGGGCCGTTTAGGTCTGGATTCATCCCGCTCTGGACTGATTTGGTCTGAAGCAGCCCACTTTGGCTCGGAATTCAGATCCTGAGCCAAAGCAGTGCAAAGTCCTAATTTATACCTTGCAGGATGTACAATTACATTTGTTGCAGTATTTTGGATAATGTGGGATAAAAGCAGGATATAACTGTGGAATGACCTGCTGGAGGAGACTCGTCAACTTAACAGTCTTTTAGAATTTAAGAAAGCCATAAAGACTGTTCTCTTCCGGTGGGCATATCCAGTGGAATTTTAGAATGTTTTAAGGATGTTTTTAGGATGTTTTAGGATGTTTTAATGCAGTTTTAATAATATGTATCATGTTTTAGTTTTATGTATTTTATCATGTTGTTGTTCCCCGCCTCGATCCAGACAGAGAGGCGGGTAAGAAATAAATGATAATGATGATGATGATGATGATGATGATGATGATGTCGGTATATGGAATGCATAATGTGCCCCAATAGTTATCAGGGAACTTCAGCACTGCTATAAAGCAGTAGTTCAGATCTAGCCCTGATACAGTGCCGTGGATTTGAACCAGCGAACCCTGCATTGAGACACCAGTTCACAATAACCCATCTTTTACAAGCCCAATCTTCCTCAGAATAGGGTTGCTGGAGGATTTTGTTCAGTCTGCATTTTTATGTGAATCTGATTTGCTCTTTCTGGGCTAAGATGCTGACTGGAATGCAGTTATCTGAGTTTTACGTATCTCCAAATTGGAGACACAGTTCTCAGCTCAAAAAAGGTACCCAAATGCATATCAAAATGTGTACTTTAGGATAAAATCTGAGCAAGGAGTTCCCCCCCCCACACACACACACACCTCAGGCTGTAGCTCAGACTATGAGCTTGGAAGAGAAAATCTCCACTGTCTTTTGCCCAGGGCTCATAGTATTGCTCTCTAAATGTCTTTAACCTTGTTAAAAAAAAGTTCTACAGGTTGTTTGGACGCTAACTACAAAAAGGAATTTCCATCAATCCTATTTAGACAGAAAAAGTCCTAAATACCCAGCATTCCCCAATCAGCCATTCAAGTATATTTCCTTTTCAGTTTCCAGTCTGAAGTCAACAGTTCTAGGTAAAAACCAGTGGAAGAGAGTAGGGCTGTACATGGACCCCCGATCCGATCCGGATCTGTCAGGTCCAGATCGGGCCCAATCCGACTCGGATTGGATCAGGCCCAATCCGTTCTGACTCGTATCCAGATCCGGATCCAATCCAGATCCATGCACAGCAATCCCTTTTGCTCTCCCCGCTCTCCCCCTCCCCCCCTCTCCCTGCTTACCTGCTGCCTCCTCCACATCGTCTGCCACCATTCTCTCTCCTCATTGTGTGCCACCGCATTACCCATTCACGTCGAGTCATGACGTCACCCACCGTGAGCGGGAAATGCGGTGGCACACAGCGAGGAGAGAGGATGACGGGGGATGATGCGGAGGAGGCAGCAGGTAAGCAGGGAGAGTGGGGGAATGGAGAGAGAGAGAGAGAGTGGGGAGAGTGGGAAGGAGTGCTGTGACCGGATCCGGATCAGATCCGGATCACAGATCCGATCTGGCCCAATCTGGCCCCGATCCGATCTGATTTGAATCTGGGAGGCCCATATTAGCCCATATTAGCTCGATCCGCTCCAGATTCAGGATCTTGATCCAGATCCATGCACAGCCCTAAAAGAGAACTTTGCTTTGTTAGGGCTTGAAATTTGGCACAAGCCACATAACCTGGCAAGACTGTGGCTATTTTTACATTAGTCTTTTATCCTGCAGTTTTATCAAGGCTTCTGCTTCTGAATTGTTTGCGGAATAATGATCAGCTCCTTTACTTGTGCTTAAACACAATTAAACTCATATCAGTTCAACTGACCCTAACACTAAATAGGGTTGTACTGAATCCTGAACCTTATCATTCCTATATAAAATTAAGAGACTCCATTTTTCTATCAAGATAAGCCTCAATCTCCAATCCTTACAGCTCTTCTCTGAGCCAGGATCTCAGCTATGTATGTGACAATGCTGGGTATGAATTGATCAGTTACACCTTCACCTCACTCTGACACTGCCATAGTTTGACCGACAGGTTGGGGAGAAGAAGAAGCCATAACCTTTAGCTGTTGAAAGTGATAGCTGAAGTTGGAGCTTTACTTCGCTGTCTCCTGACCATTCTGGTTCCTGCTTAGAACATAAGAACATAAGAAGAGCCCTGCTGGATCAGACCAAGGTTCCATCTAGTCCACAGCTCTGTTCACAGAGTGGCCAACTAGTTGTTGACCAGGGACCCACAAGCAGGACATATTGCACCCTCCCACCCATGTTTCCCAGCAACAGGTATATATAAAGGCTTACTGCCTCTGATACTGGACATCTATTATGAATTTATTTATTACATTTATACCCCACCTTTTTTCCTCCAAGGTACCCAAGGCTGCGTATGTAATTCTCCTCCTCTCCATTTTATCCTCACAATGACAACCCTGTGAGGTAGGTTGGGCTGAGAGTCTGTGACTGGCCCAAAGTCACCCAGTGAGCTTCATGGTTGAGTGGGGACTAGAACCCGGGTCTCCTGTGTCCCAAACCAACACTCTAGCCACTACACCACACTGGCTGTAGAAATGCTTGTGACATATAGAAAGCCTAGCAGCCATCCGAGCTTACCACAGCTCTTAATTTTGCTGACAGAGATCAGGAGCTTCTATCCTAAACTGCCATCTTCCTCACTGAGTGTTAATTTCATCATTGAGGCTTTATCCTGAACCCTTATAAATATTAATCAATCGTCAATGACATTTATTGCCAGGCCATTATGGTGGAATCCATTCCCCCTTTTGTTAATGACTTTGACCCCCAATATGGCCATTGTTCTATATCTCTTGCCATTTTTTCTTCAGGAACGTTTACATCATCTGTCCGCCTCCCTCTCCCCCTCCTGTCTCCTTTCAATTGTGCGAATCATTTTTCCATGTCTTTTAAAAACAAAATTACAAAAAATAAAAATAAATAAATCTAACCTTGTGCCAGGCATCTTAAAACCATTTGGAAGCACACATCCTCTTCTGCAATCCATTATCTACATTTCCCCTGTGGTCTCCATCATCCGAGGCAGCCAGATTGATAATGTGGTATTAGCAAGGGCCCCCAGATGGGGTCGTAGATTCAAAATCGGATTGCAGCTCTCCTAATGTCCAGCTATTCTCTGCCTTAATTGCAAGTGGGGTGGGAGGGAGATCTCCTTGCAGCAAGAGGAGAGAGTTAGAAGAAAGGGAAGTCACACTTAGGTTTGGGATGTTAATAGGAACCAACTTCTGTTCATTAAACAGAAAACCTACAGTTTTTTAAAAAAACAAAGGCTCTACAGCTTTCAACCAAGCACCAAAAAGCAGGGAAATTGGGAGTTAAGACTCTGAGGCCTTAACGCCACATCCTCCCTAAGGAGGCAGAAAGTGCAAATGAAATTCTCATTCTCCCAAAGCAGATAAACCATGAGGACAGGATGGAGAATATGATATGCAGAGGTGACTGTGAGGTTGTGGAAGTCAGATGACGAACAACTTAGGGCCACATATTTCTCTTCTTTTAGAGCATGTCCTCATGTTGAGCATTGCAACAGAACACATCTGACGGGCACCAGGTTGAGGAATGCTGTTCTAGAGCAAGAGTAGGCAGAATGTAGATCTCCAGATGTTTTGGAGTTCAACTCGTAAAAGCCCCTACCAGCATGGGCAGTGATCAGGAATGCTGGGAGCTGATGTCCAAAACTTCAGCATAGGTCTATTTTCTGCCACATCTATTCTAAAGTATGATGTTTTAAAGCATTAAGATATGCAATCCATCAAGGAACCCCAAAAGAGGTGAATCACTTTAAATAGACTGTCTTAAACCAAATGAAGTGACAAAGAATGAATCTTGAATACTCAATCCAAAGGAAGCTCAAAGTCTGTATTTAAAATGATTGCTTGATTTGCCATTTTTGTCCCCCCAACATGGCTCAATAGAATTGTTGTGTGTGTGTGTACAATTCTAGTTGTACATATAGTTAGGCTGACCATATGAAAAGGAGGACAGGGCTCATGTAACTTTAACAGTTGTAGAGAAAAGGGAATTTCAGCCAGTGTCATTTGTATGCAATTAGTTCCTGGTGAAATTCCCTCTTCATCACAACTGTTAAAGTTTCAGGGGCCCTGCCTTCTTTTGTATTTGGTCACTCTAGCATAGTGCCTGCAACTTTAACTGTTGTGATGAAGAGGGAATTTCACCAGGAACTAATTGCATACAAATGACACCGGCTGAAATCCCCTTTTCTCTACAACTGTTAAAGTTACATGAGCCCTGTCCTCCTTTTCATATGGTCAGCCTAATATAGTGGCATCGCAATAGTTTGTAAGTATAGTTCAAAATCAATCACACCATTTGCAAGAAACAAAATGGCCACTGCACCGTTAAAGTGATGTATGCATCAAATGTTGGGAAACATGTTGGGGCAAAAAAATCCCACCTTCAAGTATAAGCCAATGGGATCTGTACTAGCAGTGACTGACCAACAAAGAGATCTTGGGGTTGTGGTGGACAGCTTGATGAAAATGTCAACCCAGTGTGTGATTGTTGTGAAAAAGGGAAATTCCATGTTAGGTATAATTAGAAAAGGACATGAAGAAAAAAACAACCCTGCCAGGATCATACTCCCCTTATAGAAATCTACAGTGTGATCGCATATGGAATGCTGCGTACAGTCCCCATAACTGAACCTAAAAAAGGGCATGGCAGAGTAGGGAAAAGAGCAGAAAAGGGAAACCCAAATGATCAAGGCGATGGAGCAGCTCTCTTATGAGGAAAGGGTACAACACCTGGGAATGTTCAGCTTAGAAAAGCGGTGAGTCAAGGAGACATGAGAGAAGTGTACCAAATTATGTACGGTGTCAAGAAAGTCAATAGGGAGACATTTTTCACCCTCTCTCCTAATACTAGAACCTAATGGAGTCATCCCATTAAGCTGATTGGGGGGAGATAAAAGGAAGTCTCTGAGATTTACTTCCACAGGATGTAGTGAAGGCCCCCCATTTTGGATGGCTTTAAAGGGGAATTAGACAAATTCATGGAAGATAAAGTTATCACTGGCTACTAGACTAGGGTGACCAGATACACAGGTCAGGGCTCATGTAACTTTAACAGTTGTAGAGAAAAGGGAATTTCAGCCAGTGTCATTTGTATGCAGTTAGTTCCTGGTGAAATTCCCTCTTCATCACAACTGTTAAAGTTGCAGGCACTATACTAGAGTGACCATATACAAAAGAAGGCAGGGCCCCTGCAACTTTAACTGTTGTGATGAAGAGGGAATTTCACCAGGAACTAATTGCATACAAATGACACTGGCTGAAATTCCCTTTTCTCTACAACTGTTAAAGTTACAAGAGCCCTGACCTGGATTTTATTTGGTCACCCTATACTAGACCTGATGGCTATGCTACCTCCAGTAGCAGAGGCAGTAAGCCTATGTACACTAGTTGCTGGGGAACATGGGTGGGAGGATGCTCTCGCCCTCATGTCCTGCTTGTGGGTTCTTGGTCAACAGCTGGTTGGCCACTGTATGATCAGAGTACTAGACTAGATGGGCCCTTGGTCTGATCCAGCATGGCTCTTCTGATGTTCTTATGGTCTTTCCCCACAAAGAAATTGAACGTGTAATGACTGATTGGAGCCATTCATTCATTCATTCATTCATTTTCTACACCACTCAATAGCCAAAGCTCTCTGTCCGGATCACATAATGATAAAACATAAATATAATTTAAAACATATTTAAAACAGTCTGCAGCTTTTAAAAAAAATAACACAAGAAAACTACCAGGACCTGATCAAAAAATAACTTTAAAAAGCCTCAAAGTGTCATCACCCCTGGGGGTGGGACACATGATATTTCTGCCAGTCTGTGGAAACTCCTGCCGAGGGAGGCTAGATTGACTAGGGAGCTGTCTATATGCACGGAAAACCTCAAGGTTGGTGTGCAGTGGCACTGGTTGATTACACAACGCAGCAGCCATCTCGCAGCCATCGTGAGGCTTTCCTGTGAAGCTGCCAAGAAAAAATACTCAGCAACTTACCCCACCTTTTCCCTCCAGAGCGAGGCGAGTACAGCACCTCCACCATCCATCCTTGCTCTGGAGCTGTGGTGGAGGCAGATATGGTGGCCCCTGATTGCTTGCTGTCCGCCCGGGCAGAGAGCAGGGGGCAGGACCGGCAACCGGAAACACTGCGCTTTTGATACGGCACCAGGATTAGCCGCCACCCTGAAGCAGCAAAAGCGTGGGAGTTTTGCTCATCGCGGTGGCAACCCACCACCGTAGAGGCACCTCCTAGGTTGGCTTCCCTTTCTCCTGTCCTTCCATCAGCAGGAGAGAACATTTTATTCAAGGCAACCTTTGATGTGCTGTTGGGATGGGTGCCATTTTTATTCTGTCATTGTTGTGCTTTTAATGCATTTGTTTTATTAATGATTTAATCAAGTTTTGTTTATGAGTGTTAAGTTTCCTTGAGAGTCATTCTTCTTGGTAGAAAGGCAGGGTAGAAATCAATCAATCAATCAATCACAATGCATATTAGCCTCTCCCCCATATTTTTATTTCTATCCCCCTGTCCGCTCCCATCTTTCCCATCATCTTAGAAATTAGTAGTTGTCCATTCCGTCAGCATTAGTGGGACATGGTCAACACCCTGTCAACAGCTTTTTGGGTCTCGTACAAAGGGCTGATGCCAATGACTCCTTACCCAATTTCCAAGGTCCTCTTGAAGGGGAACTTTAGCATCCCTGCCTGCATACACCTTTCTTGTTAAAATCAGGACCCCCCCCCCGCTTCTTTTTTGTTTTCCCTGCTCCAGAATTTGCCTTATGCTGTAGAGTTCCAAGATGGTAGCATACACAGCACCACTTCAGACAGCAGGTGGGATGGGATAATCTCACCAATACAAGAGGGAGTTTAATACTCCAATACAAGAGTGGGTTTAAATGGTCAAACAAAAATGATGCACATAGGCACACAACTGCTAGACATATAACACGTTGAAAAATCAGGAGGGAAGGGATGATTTTCATCATATATATATATATATATATATATATGCCTATCCACACTGCCTTTAAAATGACTTATATTCTGTTTAAAAACATGGTTTTTAAGTCGTTTCATTACGTGGTAGGACACACTGAGCAGTACTTGTGTTTCATAGTGACTGCTTCCTCCGTGTTCACTGGTGTATTACAGGGTTAATTCTTTGACTCTTCTTGTTTAGTTTCTGTTTCGCAGGCTGCTTGAGTTAGGGAGACAGAAGTGGGCGGGTCAAGCAGCCTGCAAAACAAAAACGGAAGGAGAGTCAAGGAATTAACCCTGTAATACACCACTGAACGCTTTCAGGACGGAGGAAACAGTCACTATGAAACGTAAGTAGTGCTCAGTGTGTCCTACCACATAATGAAACGACTTCAAAAACCACGTTTTTAAACAGAATAGAAGTCATTTTAAGGGCAATGTGGATAGGCTCTCTCTCTCTCTCTCTCTCTCTCTCTCTCTCTCTGTATATTTCTATATACAGTATCACCACTTAAGTGTGAAGTAACATTAAATGTACTATAACAGAAAACTATATGTACAAGTTGTTTAACATGGATCAAACAGGCTGCGATAGCTGAATAGAGATGTTTTTACAAACAGAACAAACGATCAAGCAACAGGCAGCATTAAATGTACTGCAATAGAAAACTAGATGTACAAGTTGTGAAACAGGGAGGGATGGGATGCCATTTTGAAGGTCCTCTCACATAAAAGTTTCCTGCAAGAAGAATATGAACACAGCAGGGCATGAGCAGAGCTATAACACCGGGGATGCTACGTCAGGACTAGGACAACGCGGGACACCAATGCGCCCCCGGACACCTTTCATGGCGTTCGCCAAGGCACCCGACTCCTTCCACTGCAATACAAATTAGCACATTTTCTTACAGGGATTGCTGTGAAATAGGTTTTTGTTGGTGGCTTCAAAGGAGTCATTCTGTATGTTGGGGTTCAGGCCACACCTTTGCATGCCTTCCAAGACAGCCATTTTGTGGTGGTGCCCCAGACATTTTCTCCATTTGCCAAATGTGACCACAGCCCAAAAAGTTTGCCACCCTCTGCTAGTATTTTTTTTTCTTTTTAGTTGCTGGCATTTTTAAAATAAACAAACAAACAAACAAATAAAATAACACAGGAGAGCATTCAAAACTGGGACCCCACACCTGCAGACAGAAGTGTTGCAGCCTCCTCTCCTAGATCATTCTACCCCATTGTTCTGAACACCGTGTGGACTGAGCCGACATTGGAGTTCTTGGCTCGAAATCTAAATTCTTTTTCATTTATTTTTCATCAGAAACTGTTCCGGCTTTAACCGCTGGGGCAGGTTTGCACTTTTTTGCTTGCTGGAAAACCACAACCTCTCCACAATTAGGTAGTTCTTGGCTACCATGACAATGAAGCCAACAAACAGCGAGCTGGACCTGGCATGGATACGAAGAGGCGAAAGAAACCTATAACCTGGCCTGATCTCCCTAAGTTGTAAACATAGGCGTGCACACAGGGTATGCTGGGCGTGCCCAGGCACCTACTAATTTCCCAGGGAACCTCTGCTTTCCTGCACCCCCCCCCCCCACTTGAATCAAGGCTTTTAAAAGGACGGGAAAGCCTCCAGAAAGCCACCATTAGCATCCCTGGGGGAACTACGCACTTTCCGGAGGCCCTGGAAAGCACACTTTCTCATCCTCCACTGCTCCAATCGGGGCCTTTAAGGTGCACACCCTAATGAAATGAGTTGCACACGCCTATGGTCGTAAACACCCCCTTAGGCCAGTCAACTGGGAGAACGTGTGGGACCCCCCTCCTGCGGTCGCTGCTCACTGTCTCGCCAATGACAGCTAGGAAATTGATGTGCCCGACTTGAGGTAGTATTCCTCCCCCACGGCCCTTTAAATCATGGGAAGCCATTTCCCAAATAAGGTTGCACTCTCACACACCTCAGGCTTATGTCGAGAGACCGATCTGGGAGCAGACATGCCGGAATTCTCAGTAAGTGAAAGCCTGATTCCTCCCTGTACTCAAGTGAGCTCTGGTCTATCTTCCTTCCTTCTCAGGGTAGGCACCAGGCGTTGGCATCCATGGGCATTTGCTCAGGCCCCCATTCCAGCAGAGGGCCCTACTCTTTGCTCCCATTTGTTCTCACTGCCAGTTCACCTGGCCACCCTGAAGCCCGTGAGCTGTGACAAAAGCAAGGACAAAGAGCAGAAGCCTCCGGGTAACACTGGTCTCATGGTAATTTTGGAAGTGCAGGTCTTCATTGTGTCAGTCTCCATAGCCATGCCCTCATGGAGCCCCTCCCCTTGGAGGAACCCAAGGAGGCCATGTGGGCCGGATACAGAACCTCTGTGGGCTGGATTCTAGATGGACCAAGTGCAGCTTTCAACCAGAGCTGTAAAATATTTGCATTAAAATGAAGAGCATTTCTACACGAGGCTTTTCTTGTGCTCTCGTGGAGGTTTGTGGGTCCTTTACATGATGTTATCAACCTCCGGAGCATCTCCCGAGCTTTTTGAGGTTCACCCTGCTTTTAAAAAGAGTGGAGATAAGCTGATAATGAATGTTAATGATAGAGATTGGCAGAGTGTCATGATGGTGTCCAGCTGCTTGATGGCACTGTATAATGAAACAAATAGAACATTGCCGAGAAAGGAAGTTTTCAATTCAAATCGTGTGTCCGCCTGTGCAATGGAGCCGATCTTAATCCCAGAAAGAAACCGGAAGCAGAAGCTCTGGTAAGGATGTTTTTTTTAGCCTTTTGTGGTGAAGCCCATAGACTCTAGGGTAGCAGCCACTGAGGCTGGCAAGCTGGCACGAGGTGCACCTGAATGTCCTCTAAGCGCTAAGGCCAAGTGTTGTCCTAGTGTGATTCATTCGTCGCCTAAGCTCAGCGGCATTGGGATCGGCTAGATGGGAAGCAATTTCTCCATGAAGATAATTTTAAATGTATCTGAACTGGCAATTTGTAAGAGGATGAGAAATTGCTAAAGCATGGGAATGGAGTCTTTGGGGAAAGAGGAATCTCAGCTAAATGGGTTCCAGCCCCACCACTGTAAGCATGGGGGGGAAATAAAGTAAAGATGAAGCCGTTTTTGCATTGAAGTGCCCTGCAAGTCAACGGCTTGACAGATACTAATCGTTTTAATAACTGATGACCCCTTACGCAGCTGTCTAAGCTCCGTCCAAGCTTTAACATGTCACAGAACACCGTAGGCCATTGATGATCTAAGATCCTCTCATTGGAAAAGTCTTTCTGACAGGCTAAATATTAGCAGATTTCCTTGGACTGGTGATGAATCCCACTCGAGGCTCAAATGTGCTCTAGTCCTCCTGGCACCGTCTTGTAGATACAGTCCTGGCCGAAAGGAAACCGGGTTTGGAAATTATTTGGAATTGATGAGCATCCGCTTGCTTGGGCATCGGTCCCAGCGGTCTTCCTCGTCTCTTGCCTGCACTTCCCCTCAGGCCTCGAAGAGAAAAGTACTGTGGAATTAAGATAGAGGAAGAAAGCAGGGGGTGAGGGGCCATCCAGTGGAGGCTGGTGGCTCCGATGTCAGTGGGGCAGTGAATCAGCTCTGAGTTTCAGTAAGAACCAGTTGGAACTCTGAAGGAGCTTATGGGCCATCTCCCTCTCGCTTGGCCTTAAATTGCTTGGGGCTTTTGCATTATTCCAATCAAATGTTTGAGAAGCCCTGATTTGGCCTCTGCTCTCTCTCTCTCTCTTTCTCTCTCTCTGCCCCTCCTCTCACCCTGCTACCACTACTAGCAGAGGCAATAAGGGCATGTACACCAGTTGCTGGGGAACATGGGTGGGAGGGTGCTGTTGCACTCGTGTCCTGCTTGTGGGCTCCTGGCAGTAGGGTGTCCATATGAAAAGGAGGACAGGGCTCCTGTATCTTTAACAGTTGTGATGAAGAGGGAATTTCAGCAGGTGTCATTTGTACGCATGCAGCACCTGGTGAAATTCCCTCTTCATCACCACAGTTAAAGCTGCAGGAGCCCTGCCTTCTTGACCAGATACAAAAAGGGGCAGGGCTCCTGCAGCTTTAATTGATATGATGAAGAGAAAATTTCACCAGGTGCTGCATGCATACAAAGGACACCCGCTGAAATTCCCTTTTCTTTACCTACCTTAAAGATACAGAAGCCCTGTCCTCCTTTCCATATGGACACCCTACCCAGGAGAGTCTGCCCATTCCTAAGAACAAGCCTGTGAGATGGATTAGGCTGAAAGTCAGTGACTGGCACAATGTCCCCCAGTTAGCTTCATAGCTGAGTGAGGACTAGAACCCAGGTCTCCCCAATACTCTAACCACTACACCGCACTGCTCCAGT
The DNA here is from genome assembly GCA_029215795.1 of Anniella stebbinsi. NCBI lineage: Eukaryota > Metazoa > Chordata > Lepidosauria > Squamata > Anniellidae > Anniella > Anniella stebbinsi. The sequence goes on from JARDYH010000001.1 coordinate 40,003,656, forward strand.
CTCCAGCTTTGAAACCACATTTGCCACATATTTGATATTGCTAAAAAGGGCTTTCGTGCTGTGTCATAGCATTTCTGCTATTCCAGCCAAGCACTGCGATCACATCCATGGTCTTAAAATTAGAACATTCTAAGTCATCTGGGAGGGAGGCTTGCGTCCTGCTTTCCTTGTTGCTGGTGTTGTTATCCTTCACATCTAAATATGGATCAGATGCTACAGCAGGCTCTGAAAAAGAAAGAAATGAACACAAAGACTGAGGTGGGCAAGATTGGTTTCATACAGCAACACCTTCTAAACCACTTCAAGGATTTACGAGCCTGAGGAACAAGCCAAGAATGAAATATGTTCCCAATCTAATTGATGTTTCATAGGTGCATGCAACTTGGCCGGCAGGCGAGTGGTTTGCATACACCCCCTACCCAGATTCTTTAGCAGGAAGCAGGGATAAAAGAAAGGCAATGGCTGTCCCTTATATTAAAAAAAATAAGCATTGTAAAGACACGGGTTTCACCATGTCAGAGGAGGCTGGAGGCTCTGATGTCAGTGGGGCAGTGAATCCGCTTCAGGTTTCAGTCATAAGAACATAAGAAGAGCTATGCTGGATCAGACTAAGGGTCCACCTAACCCAGCATCCTCTTCACAGTGGCCAACCAGCTGTCGATCAGCAAGCAACAGCACCCTACCTCCCATGTTCCCCAGCAACTGGTGTATATAGGCTTACTGCCTCAGATACTGAAGACAGCACACAGCCATCAGGACTACTAGCCATTAATAGCCTTCTCCTCCTCCAGGAATTTATCCAACCCCCTTTTAAAGCCATCCAAATTGGTGGCCGCCATGACATCTAGTGGAAGTGAATTCCATAGTTTAACTTTGCGCTGTATGAAGAAGTCCTTCCTTTGATCTGTCCTGAATCTCCCACCAATCAGCATCATGGGATCACCCTGGGTTCTAGTATTTGTGGCTCGGAGGGGTCTTTTAGAATTCTGAGTGGTTGTAGGTCTTTGTAATATTATTGAAACTGTTCTGGTTTTCTTCAGAGTTTTGACTGGTTCTGAGTGAAACCCAAGGCGGATTCACCGCCCCAGTGACATCGGAGCCACTAGCCTCCACTGACCTCTATGTTGACACCTTCTGAAGAAGAGATCTGCAATTCATGGAACACCCTCCCTGCCCCTATGGTGTGACCATAGGGTTATTGCATTTCAGTGCAATAACCCTATGGTCACACCAACGATCAATACGTCAAACCCCTGCCTTCCTTGCCTCACGATTACTCATTGCCGGAGGCGTTGCTTAATAGAAAAAAAAATGTTTAATATAACGTCAACATCCATAATGGATCTAGTTATACAACTATAATTGTAGAGGAGTAGTGAACAACCTCAGGCCCCGGCACCAACTCTGTCATTCTGGGGTTCCCCCAAATGCCGCGCCCCCTTCCTACGGCCCCACCCACTTTCCTCAGAATACCGAGCGCCTGTTGACTTCCCGGCAACCTCAAACCGCCCCCCCCATTCTAAATGATTCAAATGCCTGTCCTAAGGAGAACGAAGTCTTAGGATCTCCTTTCCAAAGGCACCCTCCAAATCTCCTCAAGAGACCAAATGGGCAAAGTAATTGATTGGAGGCAGTTTCTACACTGGCCTTTTCTCCCGGGAACGTCTCTGGCTGCTCCTGGGGTGTCCAAGTGATGCACAGGGACTCCTGGGGGCAGGGTGGAATGGGCGCGGGTTTTCCCAGGGATAAAGGATCCCTGGGAAAACCCGATTCTTCCCGCGGTCTCAGGAACGTCCCGAGACCGCAGGAGATGTGGACGCCCGTACTGCCTGGTGCCCGATTGCTCATGAGTAAGCAAGCACCAGAAACGGGCACAGAACCATGCAGGGTGGCTCCGTGCCCATCAGGGGAGAGAGGGGAAGCAAGTCCGCCATCCCCAGGATGGCGGGGGGGATTTCAGGGGGGATGTTTTCAAGTTTCTTTTTTGATGGCGCACAAGTGCGCTCTTCCAATCCTTTTAACAACAACAATAAAAAAATAGCAGGTGAGTCATCACAACGTCCCTGTTTACTTCTGGGACATTGCGCTTGCCATGTAGAAAGTGGGCGACGATCCCAGAAGCAGGTACGTCTGCGATCGTCCCCCCTCCCTCCCTCTACACCCATAGGTGTAGAAAGCGCCAGAGACAGGTACCAGGACTAGCGCTGTGCTGAACCCTGTCCCCTATTTTCAGGAACTTTTTGTCTCCCTGCAAAAGAGGCATTGTTTTTTTCTGCCTCTTTCATAGGGAGGGGGAGAATTTTGGAGAATTTGATCCTTGGGGGAGGGGGAGGGCGTTTCCACATACCTTTTTAAAGCATAGCCAGTTGTTCAGGGGTCTTCTTTCTATTTTTTATTTTATTAAAAAGAACACCCCCGGCACTTGGAAGGAGCCCGGCAGTTCTTCCTGAATGCCTACTGGAGATCATGTGACCTCACCCTCTCCAATAGGCATTCGGGAAGAAGTGCTGGGCACCTGCAATTGCCAGGGGTGTTTTTAAAAGTATTGGAAAAATTAGAAAGAAGACCTCTCAACAACTGCCTGTGCTTGAAAAGGTATGTGGAAATCCTGTACCCCTCCCCGAGGAGAAAATCCTCCAAAAATTCTCGCCTCTCCTAGCCTCTTTTGCCAGAGTTTTCTCCCCACCCCCATGAAATGCCGAAAATGGAATAATGGAAATTACTAACCAGATCATAGACATCAGAGAGTGTATGGAAAAGTAGTGTCTCCAATTTGTGGGGAAGTCTCCAATTTGTGGGGAGGGGGCAGAGCTAGGAATAGGTTTCCACTAGGGATGTGCACTGGATCGGGTCCGATCCACGATCCGAATCCAATCCAGGGGGAAATCGGTTAAATTATCCAATTTCCGATCTCACCGCTGGATCGGCCGATCCAATCCAATCCGATCCGGAAAGGTTCCGATCCAGATCAGATGGATCGGCAGATCGGCAGGCACCCGCTGGCACCCACAACTGCTTCCATTGGCGGGAGCCAGCAGGTGCCCGCCGATGGAAGCAGACAGCGGGGGGGTGCTTCCCTAGTGGGGCAGGGGGCAGCGGACAGGAGCAGACGGCCAGGAAAGGTAAGCAGGAGCAGGGGACAGGGGGGATGGGGGCACAGGGGGTGTGTGGCATGCTTACTTTCCGTGGCTGTCCGCTCCTGTACGCTGCTGGCCGCTACTGCGAGCGAGCTTTGTGGCCTGCTCCTGGGTAGCGTGCCAGGTGATGATATCACCTGGCGCACTACCTAGGGGCAGGCCGCGAAGCCTGCTCACAGTAGCGGCCAGCGGCAGACGGGAGCGGACGGCTAGGAAAGGTAAGCAGGGGGAAGGGGGCCAACGGATGGAAGCGGACGGCCCCGGGGGGTAAGGAGCACGGGGGAGGGGGCTTACCTGCCGGGGCCGTCCACAGCGGACGGCCCTGGGGGGAGGGAGTTAGGCCCCCCCTTCACCCACCCACTACCATTTTTTCCTCATAGACTTGCATTGGGTGGAAAGCTTTCTTTCCCTCAATGCAAGTCTATGGGGGGGAAAAATGGTGGCCGTTCCAAAAATTGGAAGTTCCGATTTTTGGATCGGGATCGGACCCGGTCCGGTCCAGGGGGCCTCCGATTTTGTCTGATCCGATCCGGGACAAAATTGGAGGTCCCGATCCGGGTCCCGATCCAATCCGGGGGGTCCGTGCATGGATACAAATGACACTCACTGAAATTCCCTTTTCCATACAACTATTAAAGATACAGGAGCCCTGACTTACTTTCTTAGTATTGTCAACACTGACTGGCAGCAGCTCTCCTTGTTTTCAGACAGCGGTCTTTCTCCTCTGTTCCTGGCAATGCCAGGGATCACACCTGGAACCTTCGACATGCTAACCAGGTGCTCTACCACTACTCCAAAACATCTGGAGGTCACCAGCTTTGGGAAGGTTGATCTATATACTGAGAGTGGGCGTCAATTTTGGCTCTGCTGCTTTCCTGCAAATCCATGAATGCTGGTCTTCCAAATGGGAAGGGAACCAAGGGTGTCAGAGCTTGGTAAGGGGTCCAAAATGCTGTCCACTCTCTGGATGCAGATTGATACAGGTTTATAGATGCAACACATATCATATACTTACTTCTCTGAAAAATCTAGGCTGCTCTCTTCAGGGCCATTCCCTCTCCTTCCCCACTGCAGAGAGAGCTTTTCACCTCATCATCTCCAACCCAGAGGTTATGAGCCTTATGGCTTCAGTACATAGCCTCACCATCTCCCACCTGTGACCTTGGCTGCATTCTGGGCTTGCTCGTCTGCAGCCAGGCATAGGTTCAGCCAGATGGAGAACAGATTCTTGTAGCTGACAGCTCCTGTAATGAAGAGACCTTGTAACATAAACCAGCACAACACACACAACACACTGGCTGCCTCTTGCACCAGCCTGGAGAGGCGAAGTGACGGTTGATAAAGCTTTTGTCCAGACAGCTTGATTCTCAGGTGTGCATGCCTGGCCAGGGAAGTGATGGAGCGGATGCTGCTGGGATTTCAGGGCCAGCAAGTTGTCTGCTGACACTCAACCAGCTTCTGGAAACATCAGATGAACCACAACTGGGCAATGTTATGAGTAGAACTGTTTCTATAACTGCCCTCCTTTCTATCTATGAGATATATAGACAACACCATACCCTACAAAACCCCAAAAAGCTTGGGGCCAGGTTACATGAAGGAACTTCTCCTCCCATATATACCTGCCCGAACCCTAAGTTTATCCTCAGATGCCCTCTTTGGGCTGTCCTCACAAGAGCTTTATCACACCTACATTTTTCCACCGGTTTGCTTCCGCGGGTTCCCCCTCCATTTCCTATGCGAGTCTAGCATTTTGATCTACACATGATTGGTATTGCTGTGGTACCTACAATACCTGCAATACCTGCCTGTGCCTTTCGGACTTTGTCTATTCAGGGACGCATCAAAACAGAAATTAAAAACCCCAACCTCAGAGCAAGAGAGCAGCAGGATGGGGACGATGTCATGCGAGTCCAGCGCTGAAGAAGTGGAGCAAAGTCAAGGTTGGTATGCATTAAACCTCTCATGTGATAACTGCTAGGGCTGTGCATGGACCCCTGATCCGATCCGGATCCGGATCTGTCAGGTCCGGAATGGGCCCAATCCAACTTGGATTGGATTGGGCCCAATCTGATCCGATTCCGATCCGTGCACAGCACTTCCTCCTGCTTTCCCCCCTCTTGCCCCCTCCCCCCTCTCCCTTCTTACCTGCTGCCTCCTCCACATTGTCCCCGTCATCCTCCACATCGTCCTGCCTCCTCGATGTCGGCCAGCTGCTTTCCCGCTTGCATCAGGTGATGACGTCGCGGTCTGGTTCTCAGTAGAGTGGAAGCAGCGATGGCCAGTGGCGGCGACAAGGAAGCAGCAGGTAAACAGGGAGAGTGGGGGGAGAGTGGTGAGTCCTTTTCCCCATAGACTTGCAAGTCTATGGGGAAAAGGAGGGTCTCCGGATTTCAATCTGGAGACCAGGATCTGGATCTGAATCCAGTTCCAGACTGGATCAGGGGAGGTCCAATCCGGTCCGGATTAGATCAAGCCCGATCCGGATCATCTAGATCCAGATCTGGACCAGATCGGGGGGCTGTTCACAGCCCTACTCAAGACCCATTTCCTCCCCCTTCATGTGATTCTTCCTCTTTAAGATCGGCGTGGACAACCCTTCAAACAAAGGATGCCTTCAAACAGAGGACTATCCTCTGTAAAAGAGAACACATGGCCTCTTAGATTTACTCTGTATTCATGGGGTCAGTGAAAGTTGGGTCAAATTGACTGCCAGGATTGTGGGCTGGTGAAGGTACTCCAGATGTACGACGGGTCTATGGCTGATGAAGAAACTCAGTGCAACAGGCAAAATGATAAAAATCTGGGACTAGAGTAGAGTTGCCACTGGATTTTGCCTAATTCAAGTGTGCATTTCTCTCCTTTGATGAAAGTATGAAAATGCATAATTTTTGAAAAATGCATTTTAATGCAATTGCAAATTCGGGATTCCACAAACATGTCTCAAAAAAAAATCTCCTGCTCCCATTTGTATTTTGGATTGTGAGCGGGATACGTTTGCATGATTTGCAAACAGAAATGAAATTCTCATACATCCCTACAAATAAGACATGTATCAGCAAAATCTACCACAGTTCAGCAGAAGCAGCAGCAAAACTAAACAAGACCATATAAGAGGATCAAAAACAACAATCTGTCCAACGCCTGTTTTGAAATAATAACGTTTTGACCTGGCATCTGAAGGCAGAAACAGAGAAGGCTGAACAGATGTTCTGAAGAAAAGAATTCCATATGGTGGGAGCCACCACTGAGAAGGCCTTGTCTTGCATTCCTATGCATTGTCTCTCATTGTGTGGGAAATAGATAAAATCTAAGCATGGGGATGGATTTAAAGGGGATGGGGCAGTATTTAAGATACCAAGAACCTAAACTATTTTGGTGGTTCTAATCAAGAAAAACATCCAAGAAATTTCAGGGAAGGTCAAAAAGCATTTTGATGAGACTTGCAATTTTTTAAGAAAGACTTTGCCTATCCCCAGTTTAGATAAAGGTCAAAATGTGGTACTTTTGCACATGAATTGCTCTTTCACCTCTTTTTATGGAACTGTATACATTGCACATCATCTCTGCTTTGGCCCGGTCACCTCACTGAATGCAATGTCTTTTACCCCTGTCCCATTGCATACATCTCGTCCTCATCATTCTTCCTGTTTTGACTTTGTTGTGAGGAACGTTGCATCTTTTTCTCATATTATTCCGACCGAGGCCTTTGTTCCCGGAGCCAGTCCATAACATTGCTTACGTCCATCTCCAGCTCTTGCCAGTTATATCTTTATTAGTTTTGCTGCATGCGTCGGATCATGGTTTGGATTATTACATCATCAATTCCTGGACAATAAGACATTTCCATATACGAGTGAGTGTTTCCATATAGATGCAATGACGGAAAATTCCTGGGTCCAATATCCCCAAACTAAAAATTAGCTATTGCTTTTTTGGCTTACAAACGTCATCTCCCTGGTGGAAGAATGCCCTCGGCATCTGGTTTCAGATCCTCCAAACCAAAATTCAATCACTTTTGGGTTACCTTTGACAATATTTTACTGCCAAACCTTCAACACCTGTCAATATTTCTACAATAACGATGGCCAAGCCCTGACTTTGCCTCTTGGATCCGAGCCCTGGAGCATACGGGAAAGCGTTCCTCAAAACCACGGCGGCAAGAGCAACAAATTTCCAGTGTTGACGCAAGGGTCGTCCTTCTGCTAGCTTGGCTGGATTGCGCCTTGACCTCATTCTTCCTTTGTGAAAGCTCCTGTGCTTTCATTGCAGGTCGAGGCTGTGGTGGACAAGCTGGAAAGACGGTCCCAAGGGAGAAAATGTATCAGGTAGCTGAATGTCTATTCCAGTTATAACCCAGTCATGAGAACTCACAGATGGGGCCGGAGGAGGCAAACCAGAGGAAAATGAACCTCATCTTGTTGGAGGACAGCAAAACTCAGTTGCTGTCTCCAAGGTCCCTGAGGTTCAGGAGTCTGGAATGGAAGAGGTGGAGCTTCATAGGTCAAGGGGTGGAGCCTGAGGGGATGGGGTGGAGCCTGAAGGGATGGGGTGGAGCCTGAGGGGATGGGGTGGAGCCTAATGGAAAGGGATGTGGATAGCCACCTTGGGAGTCAGAATTAGGTCCTTTCAACACCTAAGGGTGTAGAGGGAGGGAAGGAGGGAGGGAAGGAGGGAGGGAAGGAGGGAGGGAGGGAGGGAGAGAGATGATCCCAGACTTTCCTGCTTCTGGGTTCGTCCCCCAGAATACAAATGGAAGCGCGACATCTTGGAAGGCAAGAGGGACGACATGCCCATCACGGCTGCCATTTTCTTTTTTTTAAGCTGCAGATTAGCCGTGCATGCCAGAAAAGGTAAGGGGAAACCCCCTCACACCCCCACCCCCACCATCCTGGGGATGGCAGAATCGTTTCCCCCTCACCTCCATGGGCATGGAGCCACCCCGCATGGCTCCGTGCCCGTTTTAGGACCCTGAATGGTGGAAAAATTGGGATATCCCCAGTTTTTGTATCCTGGGTTTTTCTTGGGGTCGTCCCAAGGTCATCCCCAGTTGCTCCAGGAATCCCTTGTACATCATTTAGATGCACAGGGACAACACAGAGAAAAATCCCCAGTGTAAACATGGCCTTAGATGGGCCTTGTTCTAGTCAGGGATGTACAAGAACCTCTTGCGAATCATGTAAGCACGTGATGATCGTGAGAGCAGATGCAAGGAGGAGAGCATGTTCTCAGAGAATGTTCGCGAATGCCAAAACTCGCATTCATGCCCCGAAAATTGGGCATTTTGAAAAAAGTAACACTTTTTAAAGCGCACATTTTACGCTTCACACTATGGGGGAAAGTGTGCATATGTGTTATGCTCTCTTGACACTGGGCATTATCCAAATGCACAGTTATCCCATTCAGCTGAAATGACACAAGCGTGCAAACGAACATGGGGAACGAGGCAAGAAGAGCTTCAACCTGGTTTTGGAGCATCTGGGCATTTTGGAGCAAAGATCACTTCTTCACTCATCCCTAGTTCTAGTTACTGCCAGGCACAATAGACCAGGGCCCTTTCTACACCTGAGGGTGTAGATGGAGGGCAAGAGGACGATCCCAGACTTACCCACTTCTGGGATCGCTCTCTTCTTTCTTGACGAAGGAAGCAGAAGTTCCGCTTCCTCCCGGGTGGGATGCGGTCGTTGTGCCTGCCATTTCCCCCCCCCCCCTGAGCCCCAGAGCTTCGCGCATGAGCGCTTGTGCGCTAAGGTAAGTTTTCTTTTTAAAAAGCGTGCGATCAGGCCCCACCCTCCTCCCTGCCCTCCCGGGGTGGCAAAACTGGTGTCACCCCCTCCCCTGATGGGCACGGAGCCACACGGTGTGGCTCCATGCCCATTACTCATGAGTAAGTGCAACAGTAGCCAGGACGGGTGCCCACATCTCCCGCGGTCTCTGGAAGTTCCCAGGACCGTGAAAAATTGGGATTTCCCAACGATCTCTTATCCCTGGGAAATCCTGTTCCTGTCCCTCCTTGCCCCAGGAGTCCCTTGTGTGTCATGTGAACGCACAGGGACTAGCCGGGGGCAATTCAAGGCAAAAAAGCCTGGTGTAGAAATGGCCCAGATCTGGGTAGGGTGGGCAACTTGGGAATTGCCATAAATCAAAAGCGGACATCTATTTGCATCACTTCCGCACAGGCTAAATTACATGTATAGATGCACATTTTGAAACAATCATTCCAATCTTCTATAAGGGTTCAGTACTGTAAGGCTTATTACTAGAGATCCACCTGACCAATTTTGCTCGTTTGGGTTTCAAACCGAAGCTCGAGCAGTGTGAAAATTTTGAAGGTTTGGAAAAAGTTCAAAGCTTGAGCTTTAATAGCCAAATGGTATTCTTCCACGCCTAGGCTAGGAGACTGAGGTGGTTGGGGAACTAGAGCTCCCATGTAGCTCTGCGTCACGCAAGAATCGGGGGAGGGCCCTGGGCTTTGCGAGCCAAATCCGCACTGGGAGCAGCCATGTTGGCGGCAGGGATGGTGGGGGAGGCGGTGGCAGAGGAAGGAAAGAAGCGGCCCTAGGAAAAGCTGGGTTTTAAAATGCCAGGGAAGAGGGAAAGAGGTGGGCTTGAGGCCTGAGGGGAGGAAGCAAATGTTGTCCAGCAGCAATGGCTGTGAGGAAGCCAGGGCCAAACCTCCTCAGTTGCACTGAAGGGAAGTAACCTCCATACAGCTTCTGGAGGACTGACACAGCAGGAGTCAAAGAACAGTATGTTTCACCCTCAGACTACTGTCACCCATGGCAACATGGGCTTTACACTCATTTAAGCAGAAACACAAGATATTTCACCATCGACCAGAGTGCCTGCTTCTTCAGTCTGTTGTCCAGGTGCTTTCGATGGGCAACATCAATGGGCTCTTCCTTCTGGCGGCCCTTTATCTCTAAAATGGACTTCAAAGAGGGGACCTTAAATAGAGGACTGTCCTCTATAAAAGAGGACAGGTGGCCAAAGTAGGGCATGCGGAAATCAGAAGGTTTTGCTAAAAATACAACCTAGGCAGGTTTTTCTAAGGACCTTCCGTTACTGGGGTGCTATTACAGGAAAGGGCCTTTCACTAGCATACCTTATCTGGTGGGGCCACCTGGATAAGAGCCTCTGAAGGCAATCTCAGGATCCAAGGAGGAACTTGTGGGAACACATCATCTTTCCACTAACCTGATTCCAGACCTTGAAGTCCCGAAACAACTGGGGACCACAATGCCTTCTCCCTTACTAACCTGCCTGATAGCTGAGGTCATCAGAGGGCATGATCCTGGTGGTTCCACATGGACCTATGGTCTGACTGTTCACCAAGAGAAGAGCCTTCAGGGTGGGCCCCCCCTTCCCTTTGGAACTCCCTGCCCCTAAAAGCCAGGCAGGCGCCAACACTGTGTTATTTTGGCTGCTCCTGAAAACAGCTCTTTTCCAGGAAGCCTTTACTGGTTGACTAGCCTCGCACTCATTTTTTGAAAGGGCAATTTTAACATCATCTTTTGTTCATTTTATCTCTTGTCATTCACCGCTCCGGAATCTGTCTAGATGTGGAGCGGTATACAAATGCTATCACTGAATAAATACATAATAAATAAATAAATAAATAAATAAATAAATAAAGGTCAATACTAGCACTAGATTTAGGCTGACCAGATAAAATTCAGGTCACGGCTCATGTAACTTTAACAGTTGTAGAGAAAAGGGAATTTCAGCCAGAGTCATTTGTATGCAATTAGTTCCTGGTGAAATTCCCTCTTCATCACAACAGTTAAAGGTGCAGACTCTATACTAGAGTGACCATATACAAAAGAAGGCAGGGCCCCTGCAACTTTAACTGTTGTGATAAAGAGGGAATTTCACCAGGAACTAATTACATACAAATGACACTGGCTGAAATTCCTTTTTTTCTACAACTGTTAAAGTTACATGAACCCTGACCTGGATTTTATCTGGTCACTCTAACTGGATTGAAGCTCTATATAGCCTGGAAGCCAATGGGCTTGACAACACAGGGATATAAAATGTTTGCATCGCCCAGTTCCAGTTAGCAGTCTTGCTTCCTTATTCAGGCCTAAGCGATGTTTATGTGCTGCTTTGAAACGCTGCTTCACATATGAAACGCGGCATTAATCACCAACTAAATCATTTGGGATAACAGGGTGATCAGCAGAAAGGGAAACGCTAATTCAGAGAAGAGAATATGGCTCACCGTATTCCCCTCTGAGCCTGATAAGATGTCAAATCTTAATGCAGAGTAACGCTAAGCGGATGCGTCCCATTAAGGAGAGGAACCTGAAGACGTAGTTACTCCTGTCAGGGAAAAGCCAAGTTGAAAACATTGGTCCTTTAAGAAATAGCCGTGAGAAGATGCTTGCTCTTTAGCTCTATTACTCTAATCTGTTCTCCTGTCAGTCCCAGCGACGCAGGGATGATAAATGTGGGATCTCCTCGGCTTGATTGCCGGCGTGTTTCCTATCAGAGGCAGAAGGGCTGCGTGGTTCTCTCCTCATGAAAGCCACCTGCCTCCAAATGTCATCACAGCTGGGATACGCAGCCGGCAGGAGCCTGGGGCTGAGGGTCTTGCTGGGCTCCTCTCCTCGCCTGGATTACTGTAATGCTTTATGTGTGGGGCTGCCTTTGAAAACGGGCCAGAAACTTCAGCTGGTATAAAACAGGGCAGCCAGACTGTTAACGGGGACTGGCCAACGAGACCGCATTACTCCAGTCCTTTTCCAGCTTCACTGGCTTTCAGTCCAGGCAGTGACAACAGTTGGGTAGGGTGACCATGTGGAAAGGAGGACAGGGCTGTATCTTTCACAGTTGCATAGAAAAGGGAATTTCAGTAGGTGACCTTTGTATGCATGCAGCACCTGGTAGAATTCCATCTTCATCACAACAGTTAAAGCTACAAGAGCTGTGCTAGAGTGACCTGATGCAAAAGAGGGCAGCTTTAGCTGTTGTGAGGAAGAGGGAGTTTCACCAGTTGCTGCATGCATACAAAAGACACCTGCTGCAATTCCCTTTTCAATACAACTGTTAAAGATACAGGAGACCTGTCCTCCTTTCCACATGGTCACCCTAGTTAAGAGATTTCTTCCCCTCGCCCAATCTGACCTAAGGCCGTTTCTACACCAGGCTGTTTGCCTGGGATGGCCCCCGGCTGGTCCCTGTGTGCCGATGGTGTGTATTAGGTATTTCCGGGATCGTCCTCCCTCCCTCTACACCCTTACGGAGTAGGATCAGAGCACTAGCTTTACTTCTTCTTTGGAGTTGGACACAGCACTCCAGTGTGGTGGGTGTAAAATTGGAGCCAGCCAGCCAACACGGTTGATGCTGTTGCAGCAGTACAAAAAACTAAAAAAAAACCTCAGAAATCTGTACAAAAAACCCAAAAGAAGTTAAACTACTATCTCTGCCAACGGTGAGCCCTACCTGTTAGAAACTGTTGAGAATTTCTGGAGAAATGCGGTGAAACTGTCCCTGCAATTTCTCTGCCCACAAATAGGGTGGGGAATTTTGGGAGACTATTGCTGCACAGCTCTCTTTATTACTACATCATATATCCCCCCACCCCACCTCCGCCATCCCTGGGAACACTGTGGTGTTAGGCATCATGTCTGGGTGTCAGCTGTACAAGGCAAGGGTTTGGCTTCTGATGTGCGATCAAATGGTTTTTGTGGCATGCAAGTTCCTGCCTCCTCCTCCTCTTCCTCCTCCTCCTCCTGAGATTTCGGGCATTCCCTACTTCAGCAAAGATCTAAAATTGGATAAAGCAGGATTTGTACTTTGAATTTTGAGGGATCTGGAGCGTGTGAATCTTGAGGAGGACGAAGGACTTTTCTGATGGACAAAGGGTGTGCATCAAGAGATAAAGGGATGAGCAAGAGATTTTATTTTGTTTGTTATTTTGGCTGACCGTCAGAAAACAGAAGATGACCTATCAGCTTGTCAACGATTTGCCCATGGGAAGAGCTGGGGACTTCACAGCTTGAGTATTTCAGAGTCAAATCCATATTGCCTTATTAAGCGCTGAAGAGTAATTACTTTATTTGTTTATTTATTTATTTACAGTATTTATAGACCGCTCCCCATTCAGAATTTTGGAGCGGTGGACAAACAAAATAAGAATAAAATCAGATTGAAAACATATTAAAAGTATATTTTTCACAGAAACAAAGTGCAAAATGAAATTGAAAAGCTGAGATTGGGAGAGGGGAAGAAATCTCTTAACGAGGGTGACCATGTGGAAAGGAGGATAGGGCTCCAGTATCTTTAACAGTTGTATAGAAAAGGGAATTTCACCAGGTGCCATTTGTATGCATGCAGCAGCTGGTGAAATTCCCTCTTCATCACAACAGTTAAAGCTGCAGGAGTCCTGCCCTCTTTTATATCTGATCACTGTGACTATTGTGATAAAGCTTTAAATGCTGTGATGAAGAGGGAATTTCACCAGGTGCTGCATGCGCTGAAATTCCCTTTTCTATACAACTGTTAAAGATACAGGAGCCCAGTCCTACTTTTCATATGGTCACCTTATCTGATTTCACACATTCAGATCCCCCTCCAAATGATAATTGTTGGGATGGCTCTACAACGAAGACCCTTACTAGTTATGGCGCTGGATATGACTACACTTGCTGCTCTACACTCTAGAGTTTCAATTGAACTATTGCTGTGTTCAGACATTTGATCCAACATGTAAATAATAGTAGGGTGACCACATGGAAAGGAGAACCGGGCTCCTGTATCTATAACAGTTGTATTGAAAGGGGAATTTCAGCAGGTGTCCTTTGTATTAGGGATGTGCACTGACCCCCCCGGATCGGATCAGATAGTGGATCAGAATCGGACCTGGTGGACCAGATCAGATTGGATCAGATCGGAGGTTGGGTGGATTGGATCGGATTCAATTCCGATCTGAAAATTGGATGTCCGATTTTCGGATCGGACGCCATTTTAAATGCATTTCCCCATAGTCTAGTATTGTGTTACAAAAATGCCCATAACATTTTCATTTTTAAAGATAAAAGGATGAAACGTGGGCACTTTGTAGAGGGGTTAGGGGTAGTTATCAGTGAGAAATTTCAGAAAGATTGGTGCAGGCAATTTGTGGCAATTAATTTTTTAATAAAAAACCAGGAATGCCTATAACTTTTTCATTTTTAAAGTTCCACACTTGAAATTTTGCCACATTGTAGGTGGTACATTGGAACTCATGTGTGCAAAATTTCAGAAACGTAGGTGCTTGCCTTGTGTGGCAATTAATTTTAGTAAAATGGGTAGTAATAGGGTAAATACAGTTATGCCTCCCACTTTTTTATTTTTAAAGATACAAACAGGAAACTTGGGCACATTACAGGTAACACCTTGCTTAATATGTGTGTGAAATTTCAGAAAGCTAGGTCCAGGCATGTAGGTGGCAAGGTATTTTTGAAACAATGAGGAAAGAAACGCCTATAACTTTTTTATTTTAAAAGTTAGAAGTCTGAAAGTTGCTCACTTTGTAGATGGGTTAGGGGTAGTTATCTGTCGGAAATTTCAGAATGATAAGGTCCAGACATTTGATGGCTATGGATTTTTTAGATTAAAAGTTACAAAACTTTTTCTACAGAGGCTTGGGCTGTCAATTGCACCCCCCTCCCCCGCCTCCCCCTCCCTCTTTTATCTGTCAAAACTCCATGTTGTTGTAACTTTTAATCTAAAAAATTCGTAGAAGCCCTGACCTGGATTTTATCTGGTCAGCTTACCTATTGTGACCTGCTTGCCCACCTGCCTGTTGCTCTGGCCCAGACAACAGAGGTGGTGAGAAGGAGGAGTAGGCAGGGAGATGCCACAGCCTACCTGCTCCCTGTTTGCTCTCTGTTTGTCAAGCAAGCAAGCAAGCAAGCAAGCAGGAGCCATGATGAGAAAGAGGAGGAGGAACAAGAGCAGCTGGCGATCATGATGATGAGAAGGTAGACTCATATGGAGGGTGTCTTGCCCAAGCCCCCTCAGGAACCTGATGCTGGCACAGAGGGGGTTTAATTAACCCTTCCTAAATGGCAACATAGCACTCTTCAAACACGGGACACGGAATAATGGGCTCAAGTCGGGCTCAAGTTATAGGAAGCCAGATTCCGACTGGGCAACAGGAAAAACGTCCTGACTGTTAAAGCAGTACGGCAATGGAGCCAATGACCTTGGGAGGTGGTGGGCTCTCCCACCCTAGAGGTCTTCAAGATATAGCTGCACATCCACCTGTCAGGGATGCTTTAAGGTGGATTCCTGGATTGAGCAGGGGGTTGGACTCAATGGCCTTGGAGGCCCCTTCCAACTCTACCATTCTATGATTCTATGATTTGCAATAAAAATGGAATATTGGGGAAATTAAGCACAGCGCTAGTGCCCACCGGGGGTGGGGGGATGCCCTTTGTGTGTCACCCGGACCTTTTCATCTCCAGCTTTTATTGCATTTTCTGCACAGAAGACCTGGAAGAGCAAGTCCCAGGCAGCAGCGGCTTCAGGCCTGCAAGAGGGAGGGAAGGGCGGATTCTCCTGATTTGCAGACGAGCCACATTGCTTGAACAGCAAGACGCGTTGAGTGGTTCTGCCTTCGGGGGTCTGTTTTCTAACAGGAAACAAGGCCGAACCCTCCAGGGATCCGTTTATCACTTTCCTGACAAAGCCGTCGTTAATTGCATTCAGATTGCTGTGTTCCCCTCCCGAACCCTCCGTCCCCGCAACGTGTAGATCCTCCACACAGAACACCGGCCTTTCCCTCATCTGCTGCAGGGCAATTAAGGCACTTTCCTCTCTCTTTTTTTCTGTTTGACCCATGCAAACAACATAAACAAGCAAAGGGGCAGCTGGGAATTTTCTCTGATGGACGTCATTCCTGCAGATGAGCAGAGACGCCCCAACGATCACTAGAAGACGACTTGGGAAAATGCCATAGCGGGAGAGGCATAGCAACAGAAGCGTAGAAAACTGCCTTAAAATGGCGCGAGACCATTTGTCCCTCAAGCCCAGCATTGTCCACTCTGACTGGCAGCAGCACACCAGGGTTTAAACCAGTTCAGCATCAAAGCACATACTTTGCATGCCAAAGGTCCCAAGTTCAATCTTCGGGTAGGGGCTGGAAATTAGGGATGTTGCAAGCGCCCGACTCAGTCTGGGAGTCTGATGGACCCTCCCCCATGTCCCCCCCCCCCGGATCCAGTTGGGCGCTGTGGTATATTCACGGATTTGTGCTCCAAGCACATGTGAGACCCCACGAGTGCTCAGTAGCCATCTGCCCACCTCCGGAGCCTCCGAATTACATGATTCCCCCATTGTGTAAATGGCGGCCGTAAAGGCCCTATTTACGAAAGAGTAAAGGCGCGAACGCTCCCTTGTATTGCTCCTTAAGGGT
This sequence comes from Anniella stebbinsi, assembly GCA_029215795.1. NCBI lineage: Eukaryota > Metazoa > Chordata > Lepidosauria > Squamata > Anniellidae > Anniella > Anniella stebbinsi. The sequence goes on from JARDYH010000001.1 coordinate 40,020,198, forward strand.
TCCGACTGGTTCTAACTGAAACCCGGAATGGATTCACCGCCCCACTGGTATCGGAGCCACCAGCCTCCACTGGACCAGTAGCAGGAAACCATTTCTGGCCATTTTTTCCCTCTCCACCAGATGTTCCAAAGCTCATGGCTCTGAACTGCCCATTCAAGGCCTTCCCCCCAAATACTTTACATTACATTGTTGCTGAGAAAATTCATTCCATTCCCCCCGCCCCTCCAGTTACTCTGAGGCCTAATCTATACCTGCAAGTTATCCCTCGGTTAGCTCGAGGTCTTCCCTGTGCATCCACAGGGGATCTTGGGGTCAACCGGGGATAACCTCTCAGTTGTCGAGGGCAGCATCTACACTACTGCTTTTTAGCAGTATTGAAGTGCACTCACAACAGTTGGGGCCCCTGACACATTCCGTATACCATTTTCAAACCACTTTCATAATGTTATATCCTGCTTTGTGTAGATCTAGCCAATGACTGCAGTTTTCCCAGTTTTTCCTGCGGTCCTGGGACTACCCCGGGGACCACGGGCAGTATGGAGAGTGTTCCCCGGTCCTCCCTCCTCCCCATGAGTAGCGGGGCTCTTCAAACAGGAACGGAGCTGGGGGGGGGTGCACACATGAGGGCCATTTTTGCCATGCCCACTATGGCTGTCAGCGTTTTCTGGCACCGTTAAAAAAAAAAAAATCAAAAACTCACCGAGGTGCTGGATCGGGGCCCTGCAATTGCGCAAACGTCTTCTAAAACCAACAAAATGCTGTGCCAGGAACGTCCCGGGATGATGCGCTAGCATTAGATGCAGGGGGACGATCCCAGAAGCAGGTAAGCCCGGGATCCTCCCCCACTTGGCCCGGAAGGCCTCCAGGTGTAGATGAGGCCCGAGGCCTGAGGCCTGAAGCTAAGCTCAAAGAGGGCAGGGAATTCAAGGGGCAGGGTCGGCAGGTGACATCCGCATCCCTGCTGATAAAAATGGTGCCAGTGTTGCATCCCTGTGAGCCCTGGCTGCACCACACCACCGGGTCTCAGGGGAGCCTTGATAAAAGTGCCCAATGATAGGGGCCCTTGGTGAAAGAAGGCCCTATGTGGTTGACCTTTGGCAGGCTGAGTCAGCTGTGGGCAGCAGCAGCACTTTGACCGGCGCTGGGCAGTTGGGAGCTGCCCTGTCATTTTCCCACAATGCCCCTGGACTGACATGACATTGGGGGCATTGTAGGACATTGAAATGGTGGCTACCCAGGCCCAGCTGCGCAGCCCTGAACCAGGGGGTGGAGGTGCGAATTCAAAGAGGGGTTCAGGCAGGCATCCCTGGGGAGCCCTGCCAGAATGCTGGGGCTTCGACAGCTGCCTGAGGTAGCCCATTGCCGCCGCTCTCTGGGCTGTTTATGCGCAATTGCATTTCGGAGCACCGTTTCCAATTCCTGCCCAAGGGAAGCCAACCCACAGAACAATAACACTTCTTAAGACTCCTGCTTTGGTCTTGTGTGTAATTCCAGCCTTTATTTCATACCATTGTTAAGCTTGCTGATAATATAATATATAATATGATATATGTATATATATATATATATATGAATGTATGTATGTATAAAGTAGAATAGAGGGAGTGTGCGTGTGGTGGGGGAAGCGTCAGATATATTTTTATAAATATTTCTGTATGTTCCGCATACAAAATAAAATATGTACATCTACAACGGATAGTGGTTCTGTGTGACATCCTGGCAGGACTGTGCATCTCATTCCCATATTTCCACGAGGTCCGTGGCAAACGTTCTGTGTCATCTGGAATTCATGCGTGGCCTCCTGTGGGTTCTTGGCTCTTTGTTTTGTCGTGCAACTTACGCACGCCCATGCGGGCACATGAACACAGGGCTGGCTGGAGTGAGGCTCAGAGTATTGGCCAATAAGAATTAACCCCCAAATGAGAAGGATGGTGGCCATTCCTGCCGTTTTTCATGCGCTGGGTGTTCTCCTCTGACTGCACACTGGGCATGTGGGCCTAGCACAGAGAAGGTCTCAGGGGCCACCTTCCGGTCATGGGCAGGGCAGAAGGGGCGGAGCCAAGAGTACCAGCCATTTTAGCTTAAAGCCCTTACTGCCAATAACTCAGCCATTTCCACCTCTTAGCATGGGGGTGTGTGTGCAAAAGCCAGGAAAACACAAAATGATTGGCAGCTATAGGAAAGGGGGTGTGGCCAGGGTGAGGGGGTGTGGCCACTTGGGGAATCCAGGAGGGCCAAATTGTAATCCCAGAGGGCCGGCACCTCTGGCCTAGCAGCACCACCACATAAGCCCTGAGCCCAAGTATCTTTAACCCCAAACCCCCTCCATGTCCTAATCTATCATGCGGTTTTCTGCCCCCTATGTTGCCGTTCAGACATTCCTAAACATCTGGTTCTTCAAATCTTTTAGACATTCCATTGCCCAGTAATTCTCCAAGTGTGAGCCAAGCCTTCCTGTGTGTGTTATGGTTGCAATTGCCTTCCTGACAGCGACACAGCATTTTTCTTGACTGGGCCAGGGGACACAGTGAGGTAGGGTGACCATGTGGAAAGGAGGACAGGGCTCCTGTATCTTTAACAGTTGTATTGAAAGGGGAATTTCAACAGGTGTCTTTGGTAGGCATGCAGCAACTTGTGAAATTCCCTCTTCATCACAACAGTTAAAACTGCAGGAGCTCTGCCCTCTTTTGTATCTGGTCATTCTAGTTTAGCTCCTGCAGCTTTAACTGTTGTGATGATGAGAAGATTTCACCAGGTGCTGCATGCATCCAAGTGACACCTGTTGAAATTCCCCTTTCTATGCAACTGTTAAAGATACAGGAGCCCTGTCCTCCTTTCCATAGGGTCACTCTAAAGTGAGGCAGTCCTTCCGTCCCCTCTCCTGGCTCAGTGCAACACAGGAGCAAGTCTCTAAGTTCCTCCTCTTCCTCCTCCTCCTCCTCCTCCTCCTCCTCCTCCTCCTCCTCCTCCTCTGTAGTACTTCCATGAGGTACAGTGTCTGGGATCCATGTGGTCTTTGTTTCCCTGCCCCCACCCTTTCCTTCAATTCACTTGCCTCTCAGGAGGTGGACCAAACAGATGGTCCCTTCCGTATTGCTACATTTTCTAATGCTCAAAATATTTCGGCCTAGATTTGAGGCCGTCCTGCTCCAACATCAGGGATGACCAATTCCTTGAAGGTTGGAGCCGGGATTTACCATCTCGACTTGGCCAATTGGGGGGCAGGGAAAAGGATGCCCCCTTTGAAATTCAATTAACTCCTCACCCCCACCGCCACTCCGACATGGGCGGCTACAAACAAATGCCACGTTGCAGACCTTGCAGGCCAAACGACTGGGGCAGGTGGGCTGCGCGCATGGTATCCGTGAAAGACCCATGGGTGGGGTAGGCTATGAGAAAGAATCAGGGCCATAACAACACAGCCCTGAGTACCGACCTCAACCCATGTGGATTGCAGCTGCAAGGGGAGGCATGAAGGGGAGGCGTAGTTGGGCACTTGCAGGGAGCCTTATACCCCAGCAGGAGCCCATTGGCAAGAGACACCTGGACTTGCTCATCCTCTTCACCCTTGCAACTTGCTTGCTCACCTGCCTCTTGCTCTGGTCTAGACAACGGTGAGGCAGAGGAGCAGGAGACACCATGGCCTGCTGGCTCCCTGGCTCTCTGCCTGTCCAGCAAGCAAGTGGGAGCCATGAGGAGGAAGAAGAGCAAGAGCAGCTGGCGACCATGACGGTGAGAAGGTAGACTCATTGGGGGAGGGAGCCCATGGAGGGTATCTTGCCCAAGGGGCCTCCAGGACCTGAGGGCAGGAGTGAAGCTGTATCTTGCTTGCTGTCACACTTATGATAAATGAGACTGGATTGCCATTTTCAGTCAGAACCCTTCAGATCTCTGAGGGAGCTATCCAAGGTGCAGAAGCCCTGCTGAATCGGGGGACTTTTGCAATGGTGCATCTAGGGCTTGAACTGGGGCCAAGGTCCTAGGTCCCACAGCCCCAGTCCCCCCCAAATAGGGTGACCAGATAAAATCCAGGTCAAGGCTCATGTAACTTTAACAGTTGTAGAGAAAAGGGAATTTCAGCCAGTGTCATTTGTATGCAATTAGTTCCTGGTGAAATTCCCTCTTCATCACAACTGTTAAAGTTGCAGGGGCCCTTCCTTCTTTTGTACATGGTCACTCTCGTATAGTGCCTGCACCTTTAACTGTTGTGATGAAGAGGGAATTTCACCAGGAACTAATTGCATACAAATGACACTGGCTGAAATTCCCTTTTCTCTACAACTGTTAAAGTTACATGAGCCCTGACCTGGATTTTATCTGGTCACCCTACCCCCAAATGACTGCCCAAAGAATAGCAAATGCAGAAACAAACCCCATTTTATCCCTTTGGCGAAGATGCTGCTGCTATTATGGTTTAACTGAATTTAAAGTGCAAGTTTGCACATGCTCAGAAGCTTCTTTTAAAATCAGGATGGGCTGTCTTGTTATTATAATTCCGACATATTGGGAAGATAGAACCTATTGTATAGCATGGAATAGTGGTTGGACGGGGGAAGAGAAACGTTCATTGTGCTCTTCGCAACTGAAGCAATACACACGGCCATCTAAAGGGGTCCCCTGAAAGCCCATTAGGTCCAGGGTTTAAAAATCACCTAGCTGTACCTCTGGTATTCCTGGTGGTGGTAAGAGCCATTCAACAGTGGAACAGAATGGCTCAGGTGGTGGGTGAGGGAGCTCATCTTTGCTGGAGGTATTTAAACAGAAGCTGGATGGTCCACTGTCATGGATGCTGTACGTGCATCCTGCCTTGCAGATCCTCCAAGGCCTTCCAACTCTGTAGTTGACATCCAAGGCCTTCCAACTCTATGGTTGACATCCAAGGCCTTCCAACTCTATTGTTGACATCCAAGGCCTTCCAATTATATGGTTCTATGTGTCTGTAACCCACTCCTCCAGCATCCACATGGCCAACTTGATGCCTCCCATAGCACAGGGAGGGCACGCCGTAGCCAAGGATCGCAAGAAAGCTAATGCGGGTTGGCTGCCACAACAACTGATTTGTGTCTTCTGGTGCGTTTTTGAAACCAAGATCTCAGCCAGTGATGAAGATTGTTTGTTGTGACTAGTGTCTGTTGATTTGGCCTCTTGAGTGGTGAAGATTGTCCTTTTATCTGCCAAGCCCAAAGAGAAAGGGGGAGGAGAAGGAAATTAGGGATGTTGCGAGCACCCAATGCGGGGGTGGGGCCTAATGGACTCCATCCCACTTGGGGCCCCCAGACGCCACTCACAGAGTCGTGGGATGCATACGAATGTGCCTGCCCAGTGCCGCATGGTCCAGGAGCGCCATGCAGCTGCCCGCTCCTTGATGCGAACTGCCATTTTTACACAAGAAGGCAGCTCTGTAATTTTCATATTTTTAATGTTGCACAAAATGGCATCCGTAAAGGACCAGTTCTATAATATTAGAGGCATAAGGGTCCATTTATGCCTCTAGGGTTGACGAAATGGTCCCGTACGACCACCATTTTGCACATTAAAAATATGAAAATTATGGGGTCACCATCTCGCGTAAAAATGACGGCCCACATCAAGGAGCAGGCAGCGACTCCACGAGCACCCATTAAGGTCAGGCACGGTTGAGTCCGTCCATCCCTAAAGGTAATGGAGCTGAACTTAGTAAGAACTCCCTTTAGGGATTGGGGCCTCTAACCTTGGTGCCCCCCCTCCCACTTTACTTTACCTGTTTCTCACGGCAACCATCTGACAAACCTAGTGGCTCACCAGGCCATTCGAATCGACCGGATGAAAAGGCCATGTCGTTTTTAAAGAGGCAAAAATGACAGGAATCTCTCTTCCTTTGCCTCCAGCACCTGATGCTCCCGTTGAAAAAGAGAGCGGTTTTGTTAAAGGGGGCAGGGTGGGGGAACGCAACAATGAATTCAAACCACTGCTGAAAAACTGTAGTATTCCCTTCGTTGGGGATTGAATGTCGTTCTCTCCGGGACGTCACGTCCACTGTGTTACAACACAGAAACAAATGTTTTCCTGTATTACTTTCATGCATCATTATTTCCACTCCACCCCGACCCTGCGCCAAAAGCCCCCATTGCCCAAACCCACCCACAGCACACACAAGGCACTCAGTAGCTGGGTATCGGCAAAAAAAGAGAGAAAGCACCACCAACAAAAAGAGCAAATGCCAGTTGGCCACCGTAAGAACAGAGTTTGGTCTTTTGGGTTGTTTTTGCAACGAAGACTTCGTCCAGCAATAACCGCTGTCTGCTTGTTTGTTTGTTTGTGACTCATTTCCTCCATGGTTTGTGGGAAAACCTTCCACTCATGACCGCTTTTAAAAGGTCGTCGTTCGATTGTTTTACGCCAAGCATGGTGGAGCTTTTGGGCGAGGCGAACGTGGACGAGAGTGGGAGAGGTTTTCCCCTCACCTGAAAAGCACTTGGGAAAAGGTGGCGTGGACTTCTCCGTTCGTGGCCCCGGCGAGGAGGAGAGCGGTGCCGGCGAGGACTCACTTGCACACGTATCTTTCGACAGTCCTTTCGCACTTTTTGCAGGTGACGTAACAGCACCAGTGGTACTTGCAGTGGCACCGTTCCACTACCTTGTCCATGTAGGGGTTGTAGCCTCGGCCGCAGCACATGAGGTCGCAGCTGTCGCTTCCATTGGATGTCTTGTTGCACTGCCTGGACAAAAGGAAAATGAGGTGAGTGGGAGGATTAAGGATCTGTAGGGGGTGGATAGGAGTACTCAGAGGAAACACCCCTAAGGCCCACTTCTTGTGGGATCGGGAGCTAGAAGGAACCAAAAGATGGAAGTCCAAACTAGAGCTCATGCAAAACATTTCAACTCTACTCCATGTGAGCCCATTTCAGCCGTCTGCCAAACATTTGTGCAGCCATCTTTCCCTCTTTAACGGAGCTTTTCATGGTAAGCAATAAAATGGAAGACGGACAAACACGGGAAGGTTACAAAGGGAAGGTGACATTCCTTTGACCAACAGATTGGACATCTCTTCCAAAATTGTCTGGCGGTTGGGTGCTTTGGATGCAACTATTTAATCCAATGATGTCTGGATACCCCCTAAAACCCCTTGTTTCGGGCAAGGCTATAGGAGCATCCTACATCTCAAGCAAATAAGGGCTTCATCGGCCCACTGTCTGGCCTTTTTGATCTAGACATTGAACCTAGGATCTTCTACAAGCAAAAGCACATGGATTTACTGCTGCCTCACCCATGAAAAATGAATCCCATGAAAATTTGGCCAAGGCCCCAATCCTACCCCTCCACTACCCCTCCTATTAATGCCGTGTACAGACATAGCTTGCCTGCTCAGAATCAGAGACGGACAAATCTATTAATGTTGGCTTCTCTCCATTTCTCATTTTCCCAGTCTTTGGTTCGGTTCATCCTGAACTTCAAGAATTCTTAAAAAAAAAAAAAAAAGCTTGTACAAACATTTGTACACATCTTTGAGTGGGTTTCTCCAAATACATGCATTTTTATATACAATTGTGCCGAATGCACATCTTTTTGCGAGCAATTTTCTTAATAGGATCCATTTTTTAATGTTTTCATCGATGTACATATTTTTGAGTGGACTTTCCCCTAAAAGATGCACCATTGTACGCCTTTTTGATGAGAGAACTCTACTGAAAATTTTGGAAAAGTGTGAATTTCAAAGCATAGCTGGGTTTCGGTACATGCGTTGGTTCGAAAGTGCAAAATTTGGTGAGTTCGGATTAAGATGTACACCGAACTAATCCACCCCCCCCCCCATGCTTACTCTGAACCATAATCCAGACTGCAGAGTGCCTTTGGTTGGATGCAGCTCCTGGCTGGATCACTGTAGTGTCAACATCCAACACATATAAATTGGAAAAGCCGCATTCCTTTGACCAACAGCTTGGACGTCTCTTCCAAAATTGTCTGGTACTTGGTTGTTTTGGACGCGGCAATAATTTCACATCCAGTCAGGTTGATGAAGAGGTGGAAGGGGGAAACGGAGGGTGAAGGGTGGAAAAGGATTGCTGGACTCTAACGTGGGCCACTCTTAATGGATGGAAATGGATCCAAAAAGATTTATATGGAATTCCTCATGAGGTCATGCTTTATGAGAAGCTATGGGATTGATGAAGTGCTGAGGTTTTGTTCTCGGACTGCCCTTTTATTTTTATTTTTTTTCTGAGTCAGCCTGGCCTCCTGGTTGTTATTTCAGATTTGAGTTCCTATCCAGGTTCAACTCCCCATCCCCATCTCTTCAGCCTACGCTTCTCTTCACCCACTTTTTTCGTGCTGTTGGGGGGTAGATGCATGTAAATATTTACAGATCTCTGGAAGGCGCAACAAGAAATTCTTTGCAGAAACACGCTGTGTCCCAGAGCCAAAACCTACAACTTGCGGCCACATGCTGTGCGTTTGTCTAGCTTTGCCGTGAAGGTGTCATTATATACACACCCCTGTGAGCCGGGACGCCCTCCAGTAAAGAAAAAAAGAGGGGGGAAAGCTCCCCCCCACCCCAATATTCCCCCCTACCCAAATGAGTCAAGAAAAAAGTATTTGGAACAAAGGTTCACAAGCTTAAATACATGCACAGGAGAATGGAAGGGTTTAGGAAAGGGGTGAAGGATCTCCTGGGTCGCCGAAAATCAGGGGCAGGATTTGGAGGGCAGATAGAGTGGGTAGAGGCGAAGCAGTGGAGGCTGGCGACTCCGATGTCAGTGGGGCAGTGAATCCACCCCGGGTTTCAATCAGAACCAGTTGGAAGCATCTTGGAGAGCTCCTTAAGAGTTTCTGACTGAAACCCAGAGCAGATTCACCACCCTGCAGACATTGGAGCCACCAGCCTTTGCTGGGATGTATGTGGGTGGAACCCTCTCCCGTCGCTCACTCAAGATGAAGCATGTCTGGGAACCCAGCCTGGGGGTAAGTGGCGGGGGAGGGGGGAAGGAGTATGGTGGCCATGTGTCCTCGGACTGTCCTCTCTTTGAAGAGGTGCCCTGTCCAATTCCAGTTTATTTCTTTTTAAATTATTTCTTGCATTTTTAATCCACCCAATAACCCTTGTTCTTTGGGCTGATTACAAACGGGTTTGAAAAAAAAGAACCAGGATCTATCTTGGCAGTGGGCTGAACAGCCAGGCCCACAGCTCACCCGGTCACAGGCTTCCCTTGGAGACATGAACGATAGCAGGAGAATTGGTCCTGCAAACTGTTTTACCAGTTTGGCCAAACATGTGTACTAGAGTGAGATGTACCGCATTTCTATTCAAATTCTCATCATCATTTCTAAATTTGCATCTCCAGGTGCACGTAAGTGTATGCAAATTTTATGCAAACATGTGTCCTCTTTTTGCATGGATTCGCTTCCTCTCGTTCCTTTTTTATTTTTGCACAGTACGCTAGGCTCCATTGAGCTGCCATGGCTAATAGACACTGAAAGACCTCTCCCAGGAATTCCTCTAAACTCTTTTCAAGCCTAGTGAAGCCAGAGGCTATCTCTACGCCTTGTGGCAGTGAATTCCAAAGGTTAATTTTGCACTGCGTGTGTATAAACGCTTCCATTAATCTGCTCTGAATCTCCTTCTGAGCAATTTGTAGAAATGGGGATATTGCATTCCTGACACGTGATCTATCCCACTGTCCGTTCAGGGGACGTCTAACGGCTACAAGGACTTACCAGCTGCAACAGGCTATGGGTTAAACGTAAGGTTAGAAGGGTGAAGAGGACAAGCAACTCCACAGGTCTCTTGCCAGTGGGTCCGTGCTGGGCTGTGGGGTCTCAGCAGGTGCCTAGCCATGCTTAGCCATGCCAACCCTTGAAACTGCCCCAGTCCCCCAAAAAGGAAGTGCATCAACCAAAAAAGAGAGCACAGATTTGCATGAAATTGGCATCCACCAATACAGAGCTACAGTTTTTTATGCTGAACTTGAACTGGACATCAATTCAAACAAAGGACTCCACAATAATGGACTGTTCTCTGTAGAGGGCCACCCTGCTCTAGAATCCGACTTGTCCATGGGGTATTTAACCAGAAGATGCCTGTTAAAGAGAGAGGTTGAGGGGACTGGGTTATTATTATTACTATTATTATTATTTTTTATTATTATTATTATTATTATTATTTAGAGAAGGGTCATCATCTCATAAGAATCCATTAAACACGCACACTGGCACCACCAAAACACCACATCCTGCCTGATGGATACTTCGAATTTGTATCATGCTATGTAGCAGGTTCTCCTGCTAGCGATGCAGATCTATCTGGCAGAAGGCTCTCACCCAGACATACTAAGGGTGCAATCCTATTAGATCCACCCTGGGTACTTGTCGTTAGGGCTGTGCACAGCGTGCGCCCCGACTCACCTCGGAGGGCTCTTTATGGCCGCTGTAGTTTGCGGCCATAGATATAGTAAAAACAGAGAGCTGCCATGATCTTAACTACACAACACTGCTCAGCTCTCTGGGAGGAGGATAGAATTTACTAGTAAGTCTCGGTGGCATGCACAGCGGGGGCGGTGTTGTGGTGGGGACAGTGCAGCAGAGGCAGTGGGGGTGGCACGGCGGTGGTGCGGCAGTGGTGGGAGGTGAGCAGGAGGGCAGGGAGGGGGAGGGAGAGTGAGGTGAGTCCAATGGACTCATAGGCGGTCTTGCGCTGGCTTTCCTGGGTGGGGCGGGGAGGGCCCAGCACCACTACAAATTGGCCGGAGGTGCCCCAAAGCTTCAGTACCGATCTGCTTTGGCCTTAGGGTACCTCGGGCTGACCCGCCACTGACTCGGTTCTGGACTGAGGTGGGCCGAATCGGCCCCCCTCACCTCGGTTTTGGGGATTCGGCCCGAGGCAGTGCGCAGCCCTACTTGTCACTCTCCAAACTCAGAGGCTTATGAGTATCCAATGCAGAGTGGGAGATGCCAGCCATTCTGCCTTATAGTTAGATGGGCATCTTTGCCCATCTAGCAGAGGCTTCAGGGAGGGGGAGGGACAGAGGTTGTGGAGGGCTGAGAGGATGCAGCATCCTCTGTCCCCTCCCTGCCCACTAGCACACCCTCTTTTCTTTTTCTTCTGAGCTCACGTTCGCAAGCTCGTGGAGGCAGCTGGTGCGAATCTCTCCACGCCGACTCTGAGGGGCAGGGAGAAGGAGCCGGGAGCTCTAAGTCCCAGATCCAAGGTTGTCATGTTGTCTACGACCTCAGTGCTGGAAATCAGAAAAGTCCTATGCTCGCCCTCCCCCAGATGCTGTCTAGGGTGCTTCGAACTGCTCCCTTAACCATTTCAGGAAGTGATGCTGTTAGTTAGCAGTCTTGGTTGAAAGTCATCATGGCAACACTCTCTAACAGCACCTGGGCCAGAGTCAATATGGGGCAAGAGGCACTCCTAGATCCACTATGATCATAGTTATCATATGGAAATGGATGAACTTAACCCCGAGTGAGTTCGTTATTTACTTCGAAATTAACGAACTCGCCCATGTAGGGTGAGATGAGAGTTCTCCCTTGAGGTGAACACTCCCTTTTGGCAAATGAGCTTTTGCCCATGTGCAATATCAAAGTGCATCTTGGGAAATGTAGTTTGGAAATGCTTAGTGCCTCCTCAGAGCCAGGGCTGCGGTAGCGGTGGCAATGGTGAGGGAAGCAGCAACCAATTTGGCAAGGAATGGGTTAATCCAAACAATGCAGCACATGTGCAGAAACAACATTGCTGAGATGCAGCCTGCACATGCTCGGAAGCTCACAATCCATTCCAAACTTCATAGCGAATTCATAAATCGACAGGAAAGGTGTGTTAAAACGGTGAACATTATGAACGGGTGAAGTTCGACCAGTGAGTGGACTCATTGCAAAATTGGGTGGCATCACTATTTAAAACGGCCCCCATCTGATGACCCCCCCACCTCCACATGGCTTCTATGCCACCGGGACACCAGTGCAATTGGGTCTCCCAGTTTTGGGGAGTCTTTGCATGAGCAACTGTTCTCACAGGGGCTTTTTCTCTGCATTACCAAAGCACAATGGAGGCTGGAGACTCGGATTTCAGTGGGGCTCTGAATCCATTCTGGGTTTCAGTCAGAGCCAGCCAGAACTCTAAAAGGAGTTATCCAGTGTGCTGAACCTATTTTGGGGGGTAGGGCTCAACACACTGAATAGCTTCTTTAGAGTTCTGGGTGGTTCTGGCTTAAACCCAGAATGGATTCACAGCCCCACCGAAATCGGAGACACCAGCCGATGGGATTGCGCTGTTAGGCTGCAATTGTATGCATGTGCAATGGGGTGTAAACTCCATTAAACGCAGTGGAATTACTTGGGAGTACACATCAGAAAACATGCATGGGTTGAGCTATCAATATACTCATCAATCCGACTTTGGCTGGGGGCTACCAGTTGCCAAGGGAAGGAAGGAACCAAAACAGGAAAAATATGTTCTTTTCTGTGAGAGAAAGCTGTTTGCTTTGCTCCACAAACCTAACCGTTGCTGTCTAACCAAAATGGAATGTTAAAAGGGAGGCATTTAATCTTTTGTTAACTGCCCAGAGAGCTCCAGCTATGGGGCGGTATAGAAATGCATGATGATGATGATGATTACTTCTTTCTTGCTCATGGTAGTTTTCTAGACGGACATGATGGGCTTTGCCAAGTCATGCTGTCTTTTATTGATTCAGGAATTTCCTGACGATTGAGCATGTTTTCAGTAGGACTGCTTTCTGGATGTTGGTGTGGATGTATTCTGGTAGGCCCAGTTTCTGGAGGTTTTCTGGATAGGTTTTTTTTATGTGATTCTGGTGACTGAGGTAACTATTGGGATAACTGTGACCTTTTCCTGTTGCCATAGTTCTTTGACTTCCATGCCATTATTATTCTGCAACTGGAAGTTATTTCAGCCCTTTCCAATGAAGAATACCTTTTGCATTCCCTGTTCCCTTTTCTATCAACTGCATTTCTTATCTGCTATCATTTACCCCTCGGATTAAACTGATGGGGAATGTTTTACAAAGACGTTGAGGGTGGTGGAGTAAAGACACTGAACAATCTTGTTTAAAAGATAAAGTTACAGGTGGGTTTTCCTTACAAGGAAGATCTATCCAAAGGCCGAAAGGAAACCATCTTTCTCCCGGGTAAAGGCACGCTTGTTATCGGCCATCATAAATCTGCGAAGCTGCTTAACGAGTCAATTCTTGTCTAGATTTATTTTCCTCTCCAGATTGTTTTTCCTTCGCTTAACAAGACCGTGGCAGAGATAAATGTGAAGGTAGTGGGGACATCAATCTCTTCACTAGCACCGGCCCATCGCAAACCTAATCCTCAAGGGACAGACACCAGCTCTGTGGAAAGTTAAACCATTGCTTTTCCATGTAGACTTTGTACAGTTTGGATGTTTACAGAATCCGAAAGGATTTTGCAGAATTCCAAGAGGGTAGGGCCCTTTTGCGAGAACGCCAACTCCAGATACAGGCTCTGAATGCTCCCCAAAGTTTGGGTGTGTTTAGGTTTTGGGAGTTTTGTTCAGGCTCGCTTCCAGATCCAACATTTTTTGTTAAGAAAGAAAGTAAGAAAAGAAAGAAAGAAAGAAAGAAAACCAGGTTTATTTTCCAACATGGCCCCAGGATCATGAAGAACAGCTCCCAGGTTTCTCTCTAAATGTTTCTAACAACTCCATGCTCATATTTAGGGAAAGCATTTTTACAACCCACCACTTCGGTCACTGGCTTCCCCAGCCACCACCCTCAGGAATTCACACATAGGGGAAGAACTAGAAGGAAGCTAATTTTAGGACTATAGCAGGCCAAAGTGGAAGAGTCCTAACCAATTAACCCATCCAACCACCTGCTAGTGTGAAATGGTTCCCTTTGGTGCATGATGCAACTCTAGACATAATGGAGGCAAACCAATACTCCCAAAGTTATCCCCGTCATCCTTTTAAGTTTGCTTCAATTAACAGGACACTAGAGGTTTCCTATATTTCCCTCTCCTCCCTCCCCACCATCCACATCCATCTTTCTTTCTAGTTCACCTTTTACAAGACAAGCCTGGGAAAGTGACTTCACAGCCCCGCTGCATTCCAAATGCAATGGATTCAGCAGAGGACTTGGCTTCCAAAGTCGTACCAAGAAGTTGTTGTATTTCATGTCAGACTGTTGGGTCCACCAAGCTCGGTATTGGTGGCAGCTTTTTCAGGCAACTGCCATCCTTTGAAAAGGAGATGCCAGGGACTGGACTATGAGTGAACTTCCCAATTTCCCTGCATTTAGTTCTCATATCTCAAGGTCCTTGACTTTGCAAATAATAGTGGAGTTGGAGGGGGCCTATAAGGCCATCGAGTCCAACCCCTGCAGGAATCCACCTTAAAGCATCTCTGACAGACAGATGTCCAGCTGCATCTTGAAAGCCTCTAGTGTAGGAGAGCTCACTACCTCCCTAGGTCATTGGTTCCATCGTCATACTGCTCTAACAGTCAGGATGTTTTTCCTGATGTCCAGCCAGAATCTGGCATCCTGTAACTTGAGCCCATTATTCCACGTCCTGCACTCTGGGATGACTGAGAAGAGAACCTGGCTCTCCTCTGTGTGACAATCTTTCAAATTTTTGAAGAGTGCTATCATGTCTCCCCTCAGTCTTCTCAAGGCTAAACATACCCAGTTCTTTCAGTCTCTCCTCACTAGGCTTTGTTTCCAGACCCCTGCTAATCCATATTGCCCTCCTCTGTACCCCCTCCAACTTGTCTTCATCCTTCTTGAAGTGTGGTGTCCAGAGCTGGACACTATACTCAAGATGAGGCCTAACCAGTGCCAAATAGAGGGGAACCAATACCTTACGTGATTTGGAAGCTATACTGCTATTAATGCAGTTCAAAATAGCATTTTTTTTTTTTGCAGCCATATCACACCTTTGGCTCATATTCAGCTTGTGATCTACAAGAGTTCCAAGATCCTTCTGGTTAGCAATCCATGGTGAGCAATTGATTAGTGATGGGCAAACTTAATCCAGGTGAATTTGTTATTTCCTTGAATAATAACAAACTCACCCATCTAATCTTGGGCAAGTGTTCTCCCTTAAAACAAACTTTCATTCTTCATAAATGAGCTTTACCTATGTGCAGTATCAAAGTGCATCTTATGTTCTGTAGTTTGGAAATGTACACTGCATCATGAATCACTAGGGATGTGTGTCATATTGTTCCAATGTCCAATAACAACCTGATAATGGCGTTATCGGACATCCGATTAACGATAACAATACGATAGAAAAACCTCCGATAATTATCGGATCCGAAAATTTTCCATCTGATTATATCGGATTTTTTCAGATTATTGGACCGCCATATAAATAAACCTATAACTTCTGTATTTAAAAGTTAAGATACTTGAAACTTGGTCACAGTGCTTATGGAATATGCCTAAGTATGTGTATGAAATTTCAGAACAATCCATCTACCCCTGTATTTTATATGAATTTTTGAAAGATCGTGCAACTTTTCGACAGCTCTGAATGCACGTGGCTTTAGCTGTCATTCACAGCTGTCAAAAAGTTGCACGATCTTTCAAAAATTCATATGAAATACAGGGGTGGGGGGATTGTTCTGAAATTTCATACACATACTTAGGCGTATTCCATAAGCACTGTGACCAAGTTTCAAGTCTCGAACTTTTAAAATACAGAAATTAGAGTTAAAATACAGAAGCTTTTTGAGACATTTCTGTCTCAAAAAGCAACTCTATAGGGCAAAATACTCTGAATTAAATTAATTAAATTAAATACTCTGTATCCGATTCGATACAGAATACCTACGATATTATCAGGTTCTAATTTTTTTTCTACCGGAATTTCCGATAACGATACAATATGATAATTTCGGCCATGCACATCCCTATGAATCACCATGTTATGCATCCCCTTCTTTACAATAAGGTAGAAAAGGGTTGATCCAACCATTTCAGCACATGCACAAAAAGAGCGTTGTTTAGATGCAGAGCTTCTCTAAATGAGGGATTTATAGCACGCTCGTGATTGGCCACTCATGGAAGTTTGCAGGACCATTACATATCATCATTAATAGCCAGGATGTCTCCTGGAAATCATGCATTTGAAAAACAACAACAGACAATGTGGTAGTATCCAGAAAAAGCGGTGATCTCTCTGCTACTAGATGGCACTGTCTCATTAAAACACAATGGGGCCTTTCCGAGAAGGAAAGAAACCACGTGATCACATGTGAATAAATGCATCATGATGGTGGTAGTACTGCGAGGAGGAAAGCCACAGTAAGGTGCGGGATTTTTCCAAGGTGTAGAGAAGCTCACAGACTGCACATACTCAGAAGCTCACAATCAATTCAAGAATTAATAACGAATTCATAAAACACCAAGCTCATCAAGAAGGTGAGCGTTATGAATGAGCAAAGTTCAACCAGCAAGCCAACTAATTATGAAATTCTGTGCCATCTCTACAATTGATGATGAAATATTTGCTACCTCGTATTCAAAATGATCTGTCCATGTCCTTACTGGTACTCTACAGATTGATCTACACATTTGGAAAGGTGTCATGGTAACGTCCTCCTAGCACTATTACTTGAGAATGCAGGTGGAAGTTGCATTCGGTATTCTCCGTAGGGTGGCTCTGTATCTGTCCTTTTATGGAGGACAGTCCTCTAAGTGAAGGGGTGCCAGAGGACTGTTTTAAAGGTGTCCTATATTTGAAGTGCTGGTCCAGTCCAAATGACAAAAAAACATCCCAAGGAAGAATTGGGCCTTGAAGTTGACCATCAACAGCAGACTCAGCAAGGCACACAGGTCACCTGGTCACCATCTTCCACACTATGGTGAGATGTACCATATTTGTAGTTTAATTATAATAATAATCCCTAAATTTGAATTCTATACACATGAGAAAATGCATGCAAATTCATGCAAATTGGTGTCCATTTCTTTTTAGGTGGGTGATGGATTTTCTCTATTTTTTTTAAAAAAAATTGCAATTCATAAGTGGACACCCTACTTATATTTGGAAGATTAGCATATAATCTGTCAAAAGTTTAAACTAGAACCTTTTCTTCCTGATATACTAGTTTTTCACCACATGAAGGAAAGTGTTACACTCACACACACACGTATGTGTACACACAACCTGCATTCTCAAATTGTACAGGCCTTCATATCATGTGATAGCCCTGGAAGTGCAATTAGTTTGGTTCTTTAGTTTGTTTCACACATTACAGCAGCCTGTTGCTGGGGCCAGGTTTTTGAGGATCCTTGGGCCAGGTACCCTCAAGGGGTACATGACAGTTCTTTAACTTTAAACTGGACTTGGACTGGATGGCCCTTCAAATGGAGGATGCCTTCAAATTGAGGACACCCCTCTGGCAGTCTGTCAAACAGAGGACTGTTCTTTGTAAAAGAGAATACCGTTACCCAGAGGACCTTCTCTTCTGCTGCTCCCAGACTGTGGAATGGCCTGCCAGGAGAGATCCGCCAACTTAACAGTCTTCCAGAATTTAAGAAAGCTATAAAGACTGATCCTACCCAGTCAAATTTTAAGCGTTGTATTGGTATTTTAATAATGTATTCATTTTTATATGTTTTAATCAGTTTTATGTATTTTATATCATTTGCTTTTAATGTTGTTCCCCGCCTTGATCCAGAGGGAGAGAGGGGTAATAAATAATAATAATAATAATAATTATAATAATAATTATTATTATTATTATTATATTATTATTACATAGCCACCTATCTAACACTTAGTTATAGCCCATGGACGTATCCCTGGGGCATTAATTTCAGATTTACTTCTGTTTTTGCCAGTTGTGCAGAAACTTCAATGAGGTATAATACTTGGGATGAGGAGGAGGAGGAGGAAGCAGAAGCAGAAGCAGCAGCAGAAGAAGCAGTGACAACATGGGGAGGTATGAGGTAGACACCACACCCTTCTTCAAGTATCAAAAGCAGATTGTACAAAAAACTGGATGCACCTACAGTCTGTGCGCAAACCATAAATCCGTTAATAGAAGGGCTGTGAACGAATCTGGATCCTGAATCCGGAGAGGATCGGGCTGATCCGGGCCTCCCAGATCCAGATCCGAACTGGATCGGGCCGGATAGGATCTGCGATCCGGATGCAATCCAGATCCAGTCACAGCACTCCCTCCTGCTCTCCCCCTCCCTCCCCCCACTCTCCCTGCTTACCTGCTGCCTCCTCCACGTCATCCTCCATCGTCCTCACTGTGTGCTGCCGCATTTCCCGCTCGCATCGGGTGAAGATGTCACCCGCCGCGACCAGCAAATGCGGCACGATGTCATTACCCGACATGAGCGGGAAATATGGCGGCACACAGCAAGGAGAAAGGACGATGGCAGGACAACGCGGAGGAGGCAGCAGGTAAGCAGGGAGAGTGGGGGGAGGGAGGGAGGGGGAGCGGGGAGAGCAGGAGGGAGTGCTGTGCACTGATCCGGTTCGGATCCAGATCTGGATCTGAGTCATAGTGGATCGGGCCCAATCCGACCCGAGTTGGATCGGGCCCAATCCAGATGTGACAGATCGGGATCCGGATCAGATTGGGGGGGTCCGTGCACAGCCCTAATTAATAGCACCACTTAATCCATTCATGTTCACAGAGGGGGAGGGTGTGGAAGTGGGAAGACCCAGGGAGTGAGGGAAGGAGGAACATGTCCTGTGCCTCGTACTTCCAACATCTCCTTTTTGCTGCTCCCTTGAGGGCTGTTTGCAGTTGACTTGAAAGGGAAAAACCTCTTCCTTCTTTGTCTGCCAGCCCAACGTGAACATGAGTATGTGAAGCATTAGGGCATCATTTGAAGGGGGGATATGGGGTTGGGGGTGGGAGAAAGAGAAAGAGAAAGGAAGGCAGGAAGCACATGTCAAGGACATTGTGTGGAATCGCTTAAAGTGCTTTCGGTCAAACAGATCTGTTTTAAAGGCAATGGTGAAATCTTCCAAAAGTGGAAGTTTCAATAGCATAAAATATTAAAGGTGCCTTAGGGACTCCTAAAGCTATTTGGAAGATGTCCATAGGAACATTACACATTTATGGGTGGGAAGTGGGAACTATATTTTATACATATCCTCACACGCGCACATTCTATATCTCCTGCTGCTCCTGCAAAAAAAAAAAAGTCCGTCTCCAGCCCCCAATGTGAAGCTGCCTTAAAGAGACTGGAAACACTGGTCCGTTTGGCCGAGTACATCTATTGTAACCGGGATCAGCTCTTGAAGGCCTTTTCCAGCTCCGCAACCCCAGAGCCTGTTTTTGACTGGCGATCCTAGGACTCCAACCTGCGGCCTTCTGCGTGCACAGGAGACACTCCGCCGCTACGCTTGGGGCGCTCCATCCCATTAGCCAGGTATTTCACTAGTCCCCATCTCAGCTATGCGTACAGAGCAGTGGAGAGCAGCGGAGAGGCTGTAGGTCAGTGGCAAGAGCAGCTGCTTTGCACGCAGAAGGTCCCTGGTTCAATCCCCAGCTTCTGCAGGTAGGGCGAGGAAGAAATCCTACCTCAAACTCTGGACAGTTGCTGGCAGCCAATGTTGACAATACTGGACTAGATGGACCAAAGGTCTGATTCGTTAGAAGTCAGTTGCTGATGTTCCTTCCCTCCCCAATTTTTTCCCTTAAGGTACAGCCCTGTCCTACCCAATCACAAGGGCCTATCTGGCTGACGCGGCATAGCTGGGGAAAACACACCCAGATTTGTTTGTCATCACCCTTTGATGTGTTTGACCTGAGATTGCCAAGTGGTGGTGGTGGGGATTGGGCCCCTCTTCCACACCTCCTGTGTAATGAAAGGAATATACCGAGCAAAGCGTTCTCGGCGGTAGTGCAGCCACCGCTTCGGGGAATACAGCCGTCTTGCCTGGCTGTTCACGGAAGTGTTGCACAAATACAAGAAGGAGGAAAGAAAAGAAGATAATGGCCAAGGACGTGGTTGTGTCCAACTGGACCATTCTGAAAAGCAGAAATTTAACTCGCCAGGTGGGGATTTCACTAGGAGACAACATCTACAAAACAAATAAAGTCTGTGTCCACTGGGAACCTGAATGACCTCTCTCTAAGAATCCAAAGCACGTTGGGCGCACATGGTGTTGGGTCATCTCCAAGCCGATTGGAGGGCTGCCTTTGGGGTTCGCCAGTCCTCCAATTCTAGTCTAGTCGTTTTTCCACGGACATGGGTCATTTTGTCTAACAAAGGTCTTGCAGATGCAAAGGAGGAGACCAAGAGGGCCACCGTCTGACTAAGGAACGAGGGCGGTAAGGTGGGGACAAAGAAAGGGCATGGAGGCAAGAGGCATCGACATACCCCTTCTACCGTTGGTCTTTCTAACTTCATATTCTCCACACTGATTATTAGCTACTCTTTCGGTCTTGACAAGCCATCTTGGAGAGGCTTAGTGGTTCAATCTGGGACCTCCTGCATGCAAAACGTAAAGTCTAACGCTGAGCTTACATCTGGATATACAACAGCACAAACCCTGAATGCAAAGTACTGACCTACCCAGCCCCTGTTCTTCTTCCTTGCTGCAGAGCAGGGCCGGCCCTCCCATAAAGCAGAGTGAGGTGCCCACATCAGGCGGCAGAGCAGGAGCAGCGGCAAATTGCGCTGCTCCCCCCCACACCCCCGTAGGAAGGCCTGCCTCCATCCCACCTCTTCCGGCGGGTGCTCTGGAGAGCCATGCTCACAACTTTCCCACTGTGGCATTTGTTGCAAAGAGAGAACGGTCGATGGGGCTCTCTAGAGCAGCCGCCTGCCCTCTGTTTGCCTGGCCGCACGGAGAGAGACGTTTCTGGAGGAAGTGGCTGCGGAGGTCTTGTGAGAGCTTGCCTGGGTCATGTGAGAGCTCTCATGAGATCTGGCCAAGCTCTTGTGGTAGCCCTGCAGCGACTTCTTCCATTGGGCAGCTCTCTACGTGATGAGGCAACAGAGGGTGGGTGGTAGCGGCAGAAGTAAGGGGGCACGGGATAGGGGAAGGGGAAGGGAAAGGAGGTGGGGCATGATGGGTTGCTTGTGTGTGTCCTCTCCCACCTCAAGTGGCAAATAAGCTTGCACCCAGACTGCTGCAGAAGGTGGCTTGTGTCAGGAGAGACTGGTGGCAGATGCCATTCTGGCTTTTTGCTATCCAAGGTGCTGAGCCTTAACGCCCGAATGGCTACCAAACAGAAAGCCATCAACGTAGAGGAATCCAAAGTATCTCACAGGTATGAACCACGATGAGATCGTAGCAGGCACCCAACCATTCCAGATATGAAAAAGTCCACACCAGAAGTGCAGGGCTTCCTAGGCCCCAAGAACTTTGGATGCCGTTTGTATCCATGTTAGTATCCGGGGCCTCCACGGATTGTGCTCCTCCACTGTTTCCACCCTACTGGCATGTCAGCGGATCATCTGGATCTCGGGTGCCCAGGAGTGATGCTGCACAGAAAAACAGGGGACCACTTTACAAGTGGGCAGATTCTGTACCCGCCTAGAAAACTATTGCCTGCCCGGCAGGGTTTCAAGCAGAGGTCTTTCTCATCCCCTGCTAGCAGAACTTTTTAAATGGAGATGCCAGGGCTTGAGCTCAAGACATTCTGCATGTAATGCAGGGGGCGGGCTGTTGCTCAGTGGTAGAGCAGCTGTTTCACATGCAAAGGGTCCCAGGTTCAATTGCAGGCATCTCTAAGTAGGACAGAGGGAAAGACCATATTGAGCTAGGTGGACAAATGGTCTCCCTCAGTAGTTTCAGTCATCCTTCTAGAACATCCTTCCCCAAGCTGGTGCTATTGGCCATGCTGGCTGGGGATGATTGGAGCTGTAGTCCAACCTATCTGGACAAAACCAGGTAGGAGAAGGCTTTCTAAAATATGTGCTCTGCTATGGGTGATGGTCTTTCGTGGATACATTTCAGAACTGGTCAGACTCTCTGGGGTCCTGACCCTAGAGCAAAATGGATTTGCAAAACACAGATTCTTAAATTCACTGCCCGGCTTTGTGGATCCTGGCATCAGCTTTTGTTCACTGAGTATCCGGCACAGAATGAGGGCGATGATAACAACTCATGTCTGTTGATGAGTATTTGGAGGAGGTTGCTAAGGGACAGGGGTGCTAAGTCAAGGATGCACAAATCGGAGGGGGTGCTAAGCGAAGGATGCACGAGATCCCCCCACCTGGTCAACATTTACCTGTCTTGAGTCCCGTGTGAGCCCACTTTGTCATTCTTCATGCAGAAATCCGGTGAGCTTTGCAGGTAGACCAATTCCGTCTCCTTGACCGGGCGGATATCAAGATCCTTGGGGACTAGGTGCTTGCGGGTGCCCATGGGGCGATGCACCACCTTGGTAGCTGAAAGGTATTTGTTTTTTAAGTCCAGGGCAATGTCTCTCAGCTCCTGAAGCCCCCTCCAGCAGGTCTTGATTGAGCAGGAGCCTGATACTCCGTGGCATTTGCATTTCATTTCCAAAGAAGCTTTCAGGGCCTGCAAAAACAGCAACACAGAGATTTTGAAGCGAACCTTCCGCTTTGCTCAAATGTCCATCACTAACATCATCACCGCCCCTCCCCTCTTCAGGAATGATGGAAGGATCATGTGTCCTCGATGGGTTACAGTCAAGGGCTGTATGTCTCAGGAACCAAATTGCAAATGAAAATTATTTGTGTATCATTTGCATCTTTTGGGGAATGTGTGTAGATTTTGCTGGCATTCATCCCTTGCTCCCTTTGACTTCCCTTCCCTTCTGTTCCTGTTCCTGCTTTCAGACATCTTCCCCCACTGCCAGCGCCTGTGGGCAGCGACCCACCATTTTTTGTTTACTCCGTTCCTCTGAACTATGCTGCATATTCAGCAATGGAATATTGTTGTTGAAGATGATGGTGCATAATTTATTCTGCTTTTCAAGCCAAAGGCAGAAAAGCATCAACATTCCTGTCCAGTCACCCATGAGCTCTGGAGATTCTACCTGGACACTTTCGATAGGAAGTGGAGACAGCAAAACATTTGTGGCCAAATGAAAGCTATGGCCAAAAGTAGTCAAGAAACAGAATGGGTGAATGCATTTCATGTATCTATTTTAAAATAAAATGGAAGTAGCCATAAGGGGAGGAGCTGATTGGGACCATCCTATTCAGGGACTAAGGTTAACCCTTTCCTCCTGTGTCATGGTCCTGATGAAGATCAGCCTCACTTGAAGCTGCTATTGATCTCAGGAGGGAAGTTTTCATTGACATCAATAGCTTATGCAAGATGGGGGTTTCTGTCTGGGACCATGGCGTGGAAGAAAACTGCTAACCCTCCCTCCCTGTGCAGTGTGGGCCCAATCCTAAGCACCCACCCACTGCTATTTAGTTACTTTTAAAAGCAGCAACAAAACAGGCATATGAAAACATTCACATGTTCCACGTACAGCCACACAAATTTCAGGATGCTCAGTTCCCTGGACAGAGCCAATGTAGCTGGCCCTTCGGGAAGGGTAACTCCAAAAACTAACCCGTTGCTCAATGCAGAAAATGACCCCTCTTCAAATTCAGTCACCAAACAATGCTGAAGCGAGAGCCTGCAGATCTACAAGCAGTGGAGTCTGGTGGCTCTGATTTTGGTGGGCTATGAATCCATTCTGAGTTTGAGTCAGAACTAGTCTGAATGCTAAAGGAGCTCTCCAAGGTGCTGAACCATAGCCCCAACTAGGCTCAACAAACTTGGATAGCTCCTTTAGAGTTCTGGATGGTTCTGACTGAAACCTAGAATGGATTCACTACCCACTGAAATCAGAGCAATCAGCCTCTGCTACCTACAAGCCTTCCATTTTATCTGCACCACATCTAAACCAGAGATAACTGCTAGTGCACCAGCAAACTAGGGCTGGCTAGCTCAAGCAGAAACTAGCCAAAATTACTGATTCTGGAATGGGACAAGTCAAGTCGTGCTTGTGGAAGGGAGCTCCACCGACTCGTCCCGATCCAGAACCAGTAGTTTTGGCAACTTTCCTGGATTGCGCTAGCACGTTCTAGTTTCCAGTTGCACTGGTATGCGTTCCGCTAGCACAACGTCTTTAGAGCTGGCAGGTTTCCAGCACTGGATATCACCCCTAGTGTTCAGTCCTGGAATTGCGCATGCAAACTCCCTTTAAGTGAATGTTCTTTCTTCCTTCAAAAGAATGAATCCCAAATCTGGAAACCAGAGACATTAAAATGGCGCTCCTTTGAGAATGTGCAACCCCCAGTGGGCATTTTACGTGGTGTGGATGATCTTGGCAAGTAGCCGCTCAACCTGCTCAGCGCCACAGATGGGCAAAATTCTGACCGATGCGATTGCCGGTTTGGCTGTACCCTCTGAAACATCGTTATTATGGGGAATAAACGGCCCTCTTTTAAGCTCCGTTTTCTGCCTGCTTTGTCAATTCAGTTTGGCTTTGAATGTGAGCGTTTTCAGCAGCCAGCCGCATTGGTTTGCTGCAGATGGACAATTTGTGAGTTAAACCTCAGCCAGACATTGACTTAAAGTGACTTGCTGGAGGTGGGAGATTGAAAGCAGCTCAATCAGAAACCATAGTAGGAACCAGAGATGGCATACATGACAAATGAATAGAGGGATTGCAATTCAGGTCACGACTGGCTGAGAAGTAACGGAGAATAACAGAACTCTGGTGCGAAAATCGGCGATTTGCAATCTTTCGAAGGAGGGGAAAGATTCTGTCTACCGAGAAATATGGTATCTGTCTGGGTCCACCCAGTTCTTGGCATTGCAGGGGCTAGGTACACAATTCTGATCCACTAATAGAGCTCTGTGCATAAGTGCTGTTTTAAAGGGAACGTCCCATGAGCATTCCTGAAATGCTTTTGTGAAATCATATAAACCAAGCATTCCTGAAATCCTATAGGAGAATAGCACAAATCCTGTCTATGCAGAGCTGTGTGCATGTCCCAGAACTGGCACTAGCCAAAGACCGTTTAGTGCCAGGGTAGAGAATCCAAAGGGTGTGCCAGGTCCTAAGGTGAGCCAGGAAGAGGCAGGCGCTCAAGTTATGCAGGGATGCCTCTTCTGGGCTTGAGAAGGAGGAGCCCAACCAGACTCAGCAACTTTATAGCATCAGGTGGGAGGAGTCTACTGGATCCCTCTGTTACCTGACGCTTGCTGAACTGGTAGCTGCAATACCACCCTGTAGCCATACACAGAGGTGGTGCTGAAGCGCAACAAAGACCAGGTAAATCTATCTGATACTGACCCTGTTCAGATGATATGCTGAGCCATGGTGGTTAAGCATTTTGAGCTAAATATTATGGCTTAGCGTGCCATGTGAACCATGACTTAGCATGCCATGTGAACCATTCCCAGCCATGCTACATAACCATGGTTTAAACACACTCACTAACCATTTCCTGCAAAAGGGTTAGCTGTCTAACCATGGCTTGGTATGTTGTCTGAACAGGCCCACTGAGTCAGAAAGGTTCAAACCCAATATGGCATACTGTGACTAGTAATGGCTCTCTAAGGTCTCAGGCGGGTTTCTTTTTCAGCTCTACCTAGAGATGGCAGGGATTGAACCTGAAACCATCTGCATGCAAAATAAAGGTGTTCTACACCTTAATTACCTGCCTTGTGGGTTAGGTCTAGATCATCTCTATTACCCAGGATCTTCCCATTTCCCCAATGACAGGGCATTTGCCTCCAACCAGCGCTACCTAGTTTGTACACAGGAGAATCCCACCGTTGACTCCTACTGAGTCTCAACCCTGCGATCCCTTGTCAACCCCGGATGATGATTGCATAATGACAAGAACTCTCTCGGATTGGTTACCTGTCTCCCTACTTCACTGTTGTGCAGATGCATCAGCTTATTGGCTTGTGATCCTGATTTTTTCATCTTCATGGGAGCATCTGAAAATTTGGACCCCATGACAAGACCATAGTTGAGGTTGTCAGCACATCCTCCCCAGCGATACCCAGGTCCAGGTGTCTCACCTGGGATGGGACCACAGGAGCAGCCAGGGAGGTCCCCGGTGGTGCAGGCTCTCGCAATGGTGTGGCTGATGGCTGCGGCAGAGAGGGCATACACAAAGGCGGACTCCCTGGTACCTGGAAGACAGGAAGACAAGGCATGCCGTTCATCAGGAGAGCCCTATAGGATCTGCTTCTACTTCTACAAAGGAATCGTGACACACATTGGACCAGCCTTCTCCAATCTTATGCCTTCTGGACGCTTTAAACAACTCCCATCATCCCTGATGCTTGGCCAGGCTGGCTGGGGCTGATGGGAACTGGAGCACAAATGCATTTGATCCTCCAAACAAGATTGTAGGATGAATGAGAACGGGTTCTTGCTCTTATTTGCATTCGATGTCCAACGATATTTGATTTTAGTACTTGCCGTTTGATTTAATATTGGATATTTGACAGCGCTCAATGGTGGAAACTTGGCCAATCGGCCAATATGTAGAGTCTGAATTTCCACATTTGGGGCACATAAGAACATAAGACAAATACTTTTAGATCATACTCAAGGCCTATTTAGTCCAGCAGTCTGTTCACATGGCGGCCAAACTGATGCCCCAATGGGATGTCCACAAGGCGGACATGAATGCAATAGCCCTCACCCACTCATGTTTCCCAGCAAGTGGTACACAAAGGCATACTGCCTCTGATAATGGTGGTAATATCCATCATGACTTGTAGCCATTGAGAGCCTTCTCCTCTGTGAATCTGTCTTAAGTCCTTTGAAAAACTATCCAGGTGGGTGGTCATCACTTCATCTTGTGGCATCAAATTCCATAGTTTAGCTATTTGATGTGTGAACAAGTACTTCCTTATGCTGAATATGTTTTAATCTTGTAAAGCCGCCTTGGGGCCCAGCATTGGGCAAAAGGCGGGATAATAATAATAATAATAATAATAATAATAATAATAATAATAGCTATCTTGAAATCCCCACTATTCAGCTTCGTAGGATGCCCCCACTGAGTTCTAGTATTATGGGAAAGGAATGAAAACTTCTCCCTATCCACTTTCTCTACACCATGCATCATTTTACACACCTCTATCATGACTCACCTTTTTTCTAAGGTAAAAAGCCCCAAGCATTGTAATCTTTGCTTATAGGAGAGTTGCTCCTGCTCCTGGATCATTTTGGTTGCCCTTTTCTGCATCGTTCCCAGCAGGACTGTGCACAGCCTCCCCCCAACTCTCTTCAGAGACCAATTCAGGGCCTCCGAATCAGCCCCGATTCAGTTCGGGGCGCTTCGAGACCGGGCTGACCCACTTTGGATTCAGTTCCAAAGTGTGGTTCGGACCCTCCCAAATGGGCTCTTTACAGCCGCTGCAGTTTGTGATCGAAAGATCCAGGAAAACTACAGAGCCCCCATCTGGCTCTAATTTAATGGTGGCTCTAATCCAGGACATGCAGCTCAGGTAAGTCACATGGGAGGTAGGGGGCAGCAGTTTTGGGTTCTAGGGGTGAGGGGGAGGGAGGGGGAAGGAGGAATCCAATAGAGGTCACGACCGCCCCAAATTGGACGGAAGTGCCCGGATCTCTTTGGACCCATTCCAATCCGCTCCGGGGTGCCGTGGCCCAATCTGGTATCCCTCTAGATTTAGGCCGAAGTAGCCTGAATCGGCCCGCTTCGGCTCGGATTCAGGGTTCAGCCCCAGATTCAGGGTTTGGCCCCAAGGCAGTGCACAACCCTAGTTCCCAGCTCTCCCTTATGATTTTTGAGATGCAGCGACCAGAACTGAACACAAGTGTGGTCGCTGCAGCTCTATCATCACGTAAACCCTCGGCATCAGACACATGGCTCATCTGCGGAATGAAGGCACCCGGCTTGTGTTTTGTGCCAATGATTTCATCCTATTTCTGGGAGAGAACACCTGTTCTCTTTACCTCTCTCCAAATCGAGCAGGTAGTTGGGTGCCAGCTCAATGGAGGAGCAATTCCAACGCATGTCTGAGAAGGCTTTCCGGCACGTCTTGATCACCTCCCGGGCGGCCTGGATGACGGTTTGCATTAACTCCAAGTTGCTGCGGCACAGCTGCACTTGTGAAACCACCAGCCCTTCCAGCTGCTTGCAGTGTTGCGTCTGATTCAAGGCTAGGACCAAGGGCGTCTTGAACAAGGCTCTAAGAAGAAAAGAAGAATCCACCAAGACACACAAAAATTAGCAACACTTTACGATTACGATCCTTGAACATCCCAAAGAAGTAGACTTGGGGCTTGTGACGCCTCTAGAGCAACCTGGTCATGGTAGCTGGGAATGATGGGAGTTGCAGTCCGGCACATCTGGAGGACTCCAGGTTGGGGAAGACTGTTCTTAATAGGACTGATTGACAGTGCAATCCTACGTCTGTTTAGAAAGAAAAAAGTCCTAGCTAATTTCCTTTCGCCTTTTTTTAGCTCCACCTGTTTGAATCTGTGGCGGACTCTAGGATCAGTCAACTCTGAAGTCCCTTCCCCCTCTGAGGGTTGCTGAGTTCCCACAGACCCTGAATTGTTAGCATTTTCACTGATAAAAGTCTGGTGAAGATTCATCCCTGCCTACAGAAGAGCTTGGAAGAATTTCCGACCCCGCTTCCTGTGTAAGCTAGTACATGTCTAGTCCTGTTTCTTCTGGTTCAGAATCTGATTCTGATCGATACCATGAAGCTCCTTCCCTCCCACTAAAGGGGACAGGCCTGTTCATGGCAATAGCCATCAGGAGTAGTAGGAATTGATGGCCTTCTCTGCCATGAATTTGTCTCACCCCCTTTTAAAGCCACCCAAATTGGTGACCATGGCTACACGTTGTGGTAGTGAATTCTACAGTTTAATTCTGCACTATGTGAAGAAGTTCTTCCTTTGATCTGTCCAGAATCTCCCACCCATCAGCTTCATGGGAGGACCCCTTTGGGTTCAAGTATTATGGGAGGGGGAGAAAAATCTCTCCTTATCCACATTTTCCACACCAGGCATCATTTTGTATGCCTCTCTCATGTCTCCTCTCATTCGAGTCTCCATTGAAGTTGACCCACACAATTTTCTCTATGATTTCATGATGCTACCCCTGACACCATGCCCTCAAGGATGCTCATAAACGTTATCACATGGCGCGCCACAGCCAATCACATTCAGCGGCAACATGGGCAACACAGATAACTGCCTTATACTGAGTCAGACGATTGGCCCATCTAGTCCAGTATTGTCAACACTGACCGGCAGCAAATGTCCAGGATTAGGTAGGATTTTTTTTTCAGCCCTACCTGTAGATCTCAGGGATCAAACCTGGGACCTTCTGCATGCAAAGCACGTCCTCTACCACTGAGCTACAGCCTTCCCTTGGCAAAGAAAGGATTGGTTTAATTTGTTTTTCTGCATATTGGAGAGGGTTGGACTAGACGATCCTCGTGGTCCCTTCCAACCCAACAATTTATGATTCTATTATTCAATGTATAGGTTCAAATTAACAAATCATCACTAGGATTTAAATAGAAACACATTTTTTAAAATGTATGCTTACACTTATATACTACTGTTTTCCCTCTTGCAGAGAAGACAAGGTGGCTTACATGATCCTCCTTCTCCCCATGCTATCCTCACCACAGCCCTGTGAGGTAGGTTAGGCTGAGAGTCAGTGATTGGTTCAAAGTCACCCAGTGGACATAAGAACAAAAGAAGAGCCCTGCTGGATCAGACCAAGGGTCCATCTAGTCCAGCACTCCGGTCACACAGTGGCTCAACAGCTGTTGACCAGGGACCCACTAGCAGATCATGAGTGAAACAGCACCCTCCCGCCCATGTTCCCCAGCTACTGGTGTACATAGGCTTACTGCCTCTGATACTGGAGTTTGCACTTAGCCATTAGGGCTAGTAGCCATTGATAGCCTTTTCCTCCATGAATTTATCCAAACCCCTTTTAAACCCATCCTAATTGGTGGCCATCACCACATCTTGGGGTAGTGAATTCTAGAGTTTAACTATGCACTGTGTGAAGAAGCTTCATGGCCAAGTGGGGACTAGAACCTAGATCTTCTGAGTTTTAGTCCAACACTCCAACCAGTACACCACACTGGTCTCGCCGTAGTGAAGAAGACCCGTGTGCTTATTCAGTGTGCTGTCCAGGTGCTATCTGTGGGTTCCTCCTGCTCCCTTTAAACCAGACTGGAAACCCCATCAAATAAAAGATATTGTCAAACAGAGGACTGTTCTCTACCAGTTCTCCAAAACAGAGGACTGTCCTCTGTAAAGTCAGGTTCCCAGTGGGGCCATCTTCATATCGTAGTCGTCAATCTGAGAAGCAATGGACGTGAAATTGATATTTCTTCAGGGGTACCCAAGAGTTCGTGGCCAGCTCCATTTTGGAGTACAACATCATGACAATGTGGCATTCCTTCCCAGACACCCACTCTGGTCCATCTGAAGCATGGAGAGCTGCTTGCTTCCTTTGCAAGGTTTTATAATCACACCAGCACAGCTGTAAACCATCCCCTCTTTTGCTCATAAAAAGTCTTTTAGGACTCACAGCTGGAGAATGACCCTCACAGTACTTCCATGATGCTCTCCGCTTAAAAGCAAGCGTCCCGTTCTAGTCATGCTAAACTGATACGCAGCCCATCCCCTAAAACACACACCCACATGCACATGTATGCAACTCCACCGTGTGCCGTCTTAGGCACCAAGGTGAACGCTCTTTGATCCATAACGGACACATTTTACGGGTGCGATTTATTCCTTGCCAGAAGCAAAAGGTACCTCACGGCCTCCGTTAGAAACTGGGATTAGAGATGGGCTTAGACCAGACACTTTGATCAGAAGACCCCCTTCTACAATTCCGTCTCTGAGGAATTTGAACCCAGGCCACAAGAGGCTTTTGCCCCAGCGGCGGATTAAGCCATTCTCCATCACCCAGTCCTTCAAAGCCTTCTCTGACTCTCAAGTTTTTAAAAGTTTGGTTTGGCAAACAGGATTATTAAGCCTGCCACACATAACTGAAAGATGGGGGGAAGGGGGGGGGGAGAAACATCCCAGAATGTTCTATCCTGGGCCAAGCATAGGTAGTGGGGAAGATGGTCAGCATGACATCTGATGGGGTGGGGCGTGGGCCTTTCATTTTACTTATTTGATTTTACAGAAATTCTATGCCGCTTTTCAAAATTAATTTACAAAGCAGCGCCAGGGCTTTCCCTAGCATAGCTCTCTTCAGATGTGTTGGACTCCAATACCCATAAGCTCCTATCTAGAGAGTGCCAGGTTGGAAGAGGCTGCAGTGGAAAAATATAAGAACAGAATGATGTAACAATTTCAGCCAATAAAATAGACAGCAGAAGAAACTACTAGAAATTCGGCCCCGCCAAGCAGTCCAGCAAACAGAGGGCACCTTCAAATAGAGGACTGTCCTCTGCCAGTTCTCCAAAAGAGAGGACTTTCCTCTGTTAAGTCGGACACCTCACCACTCTAACTGTGTGTGTGTGTGTGGAGGGGGTGTTGCTACTCCAGATGTCTGCATGCCACCCTGCCAAATGGGTCCCTTCCCCTGACACACAGCTGAGAGTCACCGAAATGACTAGAACCACTTTGCATGGATGCTGTTGACTCCCATGTCAGTGGGGCAGTGAATCCGCTCCGGGTTTCAGTTAGAACCAGCCAGAACTCTACAGGAGCTCTCCAAGTCGCTTCACAGCGAGCTTCGTGTTTTGCACCCTAGAGAGCTCCTTTAGAATTCGGTCTGGTATTGAAACCCAGAGTGGATTCACTGCCCCACTGACACCGATGCCATCAGCCTCCACCAAGTCCATCCAAAATGTCTAAGGCCAATTCACACATCTTTCATCCCCTTGGAGCATCAAGGCATGACTTGCACATACGGATGAGCCACCCCAGGTTGACGCTCCAAAGAGCGAGCTTTCGCACATAGGTGCGCACAGCTCATTTCATTAGGGTGTGCATCTTAAAAGCTCTGATTGGAGCACAGGAGGGGAAAGGGTGCTTTCTCCCCCCCCCACTGCTTCAATCAGGGCCTTAAGGTGGCTGCCATTACTGTGGCAGGGGGGAACAATGCACTTTCCCGAGGCCCCGGAAAGTGTGCTCCCCTCCCCGGCTCCAATCGGGGCAACCATTAACATGCTCAGGGGAATTACGCACTTTCCGGAGGCTCAGGAAAGTGCTTTCCTGTCCTCATTAAAAACCCCGATTCGAGCACACCCGACACACCCCATGCGCATGCCTATACTTGGGCATCATTTTGCATCACCTCCAACACACGGCCGTTGAGCTATAGCTCTCACTGTGGCACAGTTCATAGCAGTTTATACATCTTCTAGCCTTATGCACGTGGAGGGAGACCCATAGCCATGCCTGATGCCCCCTCAACCCCAAATTCATGAGTTTAGCCAAAGCTGTAAGCAAAGCCAATCAGCATTTCTATGTACAATGTACTTTGTGATATATTTTTAAAAAATCCATGAGATGCCTTAGGAGAAAAATTGGCCCCTGTCCAGCGAAATGGAAACCATTTGTGAAAAGAACAGGGAAAGGTGGGGGAGTTATAAAGAATGGTGGTTTATGGAACACCCTGAATGCTAAAGGAGCTTATAAACCATTGACCCCAGTACATTAGTGAAAGGTGTTCAAGAACACCTGGACATACTTGGTAACTTTTATAGTTAAAAAACATGGTGCTTTAATATGACAGCTCCTTCCGGGGGAAGAAAAGGCAGATTTGCAAGATGACAGAAAGAGAGAAATCTTAAAAGGTGAAACAAAAGAGAGGGTTTTAGCCAACTCTCGGCAGAGCGGTTTCTCACCCTCCAAAAAGCCGGTCATGACGGATAAATGTAGTTCCTGGCCGTCTTTCACAGTTGAGCTTCTTGCTTTTGAAGCTTTTGTAACAGGAAACGTTATGGGAGGGGCGGCCTTTCCCAACATGGTACCCTCCACATGGGTCAGACTGCAGTGTGTACCACTCCTGGTCTGTGGCTTGAGGGGTAGCAATCAGCAGGTAAAGTGTTTCATGGCATGGTGAAAAGCACCAGTAGATGTGTACAAGATTATGCCTGGTGTGGAGAAAGTGGATAGGGAGACATTTCTCTCCTTCTCTCGTAAGTCTAGAAGCCAATGAAGCTGGTTGGTGGGAGATTCAGGACAGATAAAAGGAAGGCCTTCTTCACACCATGTATAATCAAACTATGGAATTCGCTATCACAAGATGTTGTGATGGCCACCAATTTGGATGGCTTTACGAGGCAATTGGACACATTCCTGGAGGAGAAGGTAAAGTGTTTCATGGCATGGTGAAAAGCACCAGTAGATGTGTACAAGATTATGCCTGGTGTGGAGAAAGTGGATAGGGAGACATTTCTCTCCTTCTCTCGTAAGTCTAGAAGCCAATGAAGCTGGTTGGTGGGAGATTCAGGACAGATAAAAGGAAGGCCTTCTTCACACCATGTATAATCAAAGTATGGAATTCGCTATCACAAGATGTTGTGATGGCCACCAATTTGGATGGCTTTACGAGGCAATTGGACACATTCCTGGAGGAGAAGGCTATCAATGGCTACTAGTCCTGATGGCTATGTGCCACTTCCAATATCAGAGGCGGTAAGCCTATGTACATCAGTTGCTGGGGAACATGGGTGGGAGGGTGCTGTTGCACTCATGTCCTTCTTATGGGTTTCCTGAGGGCAGCTGGCTGTCATAGAATCATCGACTAATAGAGTTGGAAGGGGCCTATAAGGCCATCAAGTCCAACCCCCTGCTCAATGCAGGAATCCACCTTAAAGCATACCTGAGAGATGGCTGTCCAGCTGCATCTTGAAGACTCTAATGTGGAAGAGCCCATGACCTCCTTAGGTCATTGGTTCCATTGTTGTACGGCTCTAACAGCCAAGGAGTTTTTCCTGACGTCCAGCCAGAATCTGGCTTCCTGTAACTTGACCCCATTATTCCTTGCCCTGCACTCTAGGATGATCGAGAAGAGATCCTGGTCCTCCTCTGTGTGACCACCTTTCAAGTATTTGAAGAGTACTATCATGGCTCCCCCTCAGACTTCTATTTTCAAGGCTAAACAGGCCCTGTTCTTTCAGTCTCTACTCATAGAGCTTTGTTTCCAGACCCCTGATCATCCTCGTTGCCTTCCTCTGAACCTCCTCCAGCTTGTCTGCATCCTTCTTGAAGTGCAGTGCCCAGAACTGGATACAATACTCAACATGAGGTCTAACCAGTGCCGAATAGAGGGGAACCAGTACCTCACACGATTTGGAAGCTATACTTCCAATTAATGCAGCCCAAACCAGCACATTTTTTTGCAGGTTGTTCACTGTGTGAACAGAATGCTGGAGTAGATAGACTCTTTGTCTAAACCAGCATGGCTCTTCTGTCCTTAGCTTCCATGCATTATGGTAGCGGTGTATAGAAGGCGCTTTTCCATGGCTTCATCTATAACTGCCACAGAAGCCCCACACCAGGCAGGCAGGTGGGTCCCCCTAAACACTGGTGGCTCATGGCTCCGATGCTAGCGGGGTGGTGAATCCACTCCAGGTTTCAGTGAGAACCATCCAGAACTCTAAAGGAACTATCCAAGGTGTTTTGCAGTGAGCTTCATATGTCGTACCTTGGAGAGCTTCTGTAGAGGTCTGACTGAAAGCCAGAGTGGATTCACTGCCCCACTGACATCAGAGTCACCAGCCTCCACTGCCTCTGAACCCCCCCCCCCCCCCCCCTGATCTTGGCTGAGCAATGAGTAGGAAGGAAGGGCCGCCTAAATCAGTCCCACACATATAATCCCCAGCCTTTGGGCATGACCAAAGCAGCATGGGACAAGGCCACAGATAAACAGCCTCCACTCTGCCACCCAAAGTGTTGGGCAGGTGTCATTATTTTTTATTTATTCTATTAATACATTTATATCTCACCTTTCCCCACCCCAAAGAACTCAAGGGAGCACACATAATCCTCCTCCTCTCCATTTATCATCACAACAACAACCCTGTGAGGCGGGTAGGGCCGAGAGTCTGTGACTGGCCCAAAGTCGCCAAGTTGGCTTCCATGGCCAAATGGGGACTTGAACCCAAATCTCCTGACTCCCAAGCCAATGCATTAGCCACTACACCACACTGGCTCTGTGTCAACACAGCAATCTGTTCTTGCAGGCGCAGCTACAGAGAGGGTGGGGATTTGATCATTTTTCCAGCCCCACCGCCCAAGATCTTTTATGCTAGAGACAGCGGGGATTGAACCTGGGACCTTCTGCCTGCAAAGTTAAGCTGGGGAGGACCTGGTCAGCACCTGGATGGGAGACCCCTTCCAGCCGTTTGTGCTACTAGCTAGATCCCATGAAGTCCTGCTCATGTTCCATTCACCTTACTGGGCATAGTTTACTGGGCCATATCTAAGCTTAGGTAGGTATGCCTAGAGCTACAACCTTAAAATCACCAAGCTTCATCCACTGGTCAACCTATCTCTCCTGTGCTACAATTCTCCTTGCCTGCCATCTTGAGATGGGGCTGGTTTTTTATTCTTGTCTTTGCAGTAGGGGTGTAGTGAGAGGAATTATTCCCACTCTTTGGCCCTTCCCTAGAGAATACAAACAAAAGTCAAATTGAATTCACACAGACCTGACAGAGCTTTCAAAGAGCATTAGGGATACTGTCAGGAAAGCGGACACTTGAACGCAGGGGACACCTGATCCATGTGCGTGTCATGGGATTTGTTGGCTGGCTTAATTACCTTAGGCAGGTTGAATAAATTCTCTCCGAAACAGGAATAAGCTACAGCAGGTGTTGCTTGGGAAAGGATTTTCCCAATACTGGAAAACGGCAGGTTTGTTTTGCACAAAGAGGCGCCCAAATCTGCAGCTGCTGGCAGTGTGTGTATTGAAGGGGGTGGTGAAGAGAAAGTGGGGAAATCCCTACAACCTAATGCAGCTAGTCCAGCTCACCACATTTTGAATAAAGAGGCCATTTATGTATTTATTTTATTTATACCCCCTGCCTTTCCATCACAAGCAGGACTCAGGGTAGCCAATGGCAGCAATATGAAAAAAGTACCATGTCCTGCTTGTGAGTCCCTGGCTGACAGCCGGTTGGCCGCTGTGTGAACAGAGTTCTGGACTAGATGGACCCTTGGTCTGATCCAGCATGGCATTTCATAGGTTCTTATGTAAAATTATAATTTAAACATTTAAATATCAACACACACACACACACATTCACACAAGAAATAAACAGCACCATGCCCCCAGTTAAAACTGACTTCAGCAAGCACACTTCAAAGCTAAAAGCTTGTCTGAATAATAATAATAATAATAATAATAATACCTCATCGACATAGCAATACCGAATGACAAAAACGTTGTTGAAAAGAAGAAGAAAAGAGAGACAAATATACACCCCTGGCCATGGAAGTCAAAGAATTATGGCATCAGGAAAAGGTCACAATTATTCCATTAGTCACCTCAGTCACTGGCAACACAACAAAAAACTATACAGAAAACCTCCAGAAACTGGGCCTACCAGAATACATCCACACCAACATCCAGAAAGCAGTCATACCTAAAACATGCTAAATTGTCAGGAAATTCCTGAATCTGTAAAGGACAGCATGACCTGGCAAAGCCCATCATGTCCGTTTAGAAAAACCACCACGAGCGAGAAAGAGATGTAATAATAACAACAACATGTCTAATGGTGATGGCCACTAAGGCCATTAAGTCCAGAGTCTAAAATGACCCAAATGCACCATTGAATGCAAGGACAAGGAAGAATCACGAAACAAATGTGAATGAATCATGAATGAAACAAGAGCAGGGGTTAAAGAATGAAACCAATGCGGTAGCAAAACAAAATGTTGCCCTCTCTATAGTCTTCCCCAATCCTTGACGTGCTAACTATCCATGAGGTCTTAATTTCGTACCCTCCAGCATTTCCTAGACCATGACAGAGAGATGCTTGGTTGGGATATCTCAGTTCATAACACCAAGGATGAGTGCCCATACCTCATCTTCCCCAACCGCAACCCCCCTCTCCTTCTGTCACCCACACCCACACCCACACAGAGAGACTATAATTAACATTGACGAAGATCCTATTATACCCAACTTTCCTCAGCCTGCTGCCCTGCAGATGTATCAGACCGAGGCTCCATCTAGTCTAGCAATCTGTTCACACAGTGGCCAACCAGCTGTCGACCAGGAACCCACAAGTAGGACTCGAGTGCAACAGCACCCTACCATCCATGTTCCCCAGCAACTGGTGTATATAGGATTACTGCCTATGATACTGGAGGTAGCACATAGCTATCAGGACTAGAAACCATTGATAGCCTTCTCCTCTAAGAATTTCTCCAACCCCCTTTGAAAGCCATCCAAATTGGTGGCCGTCACCACATCCTGTGGTTGTGAATGCCATAGTTTAACTACGTGCTGTGTGAAGAAGTCCTTCCTTTTATCTGTCCTGAATCTCCCACCAATCAGCTTCATGGGACAATCCCACTGGGTTCTAGCATTATGAGAGAGGAATAAAAATGTCTCCCTATTCACAACTCTGTCCATTTTCTGCATGATAGCCTTCAGTTATTTGAAGACTTTATCTTATTTTCTCCAGGCTAAACATCCCCAGCTCTTTCAACCGTTCCTCACAGGCCTTGCTTTCCAGACCCTCACCATCCTGGTTAGGAGTTGAAGGCCAAAACATCTGGAGAAGTACCTTTTGCCCACCTCTGGTCTACTGACCTGCTCTTGTCCTTCTGATTAGCCAGTAGTTTTGCCACTGAAGTGCCTTGGATGTGATTGGCTCATTTCAACTGCTCACAATGCAAGGACTCTGACGAATTAGTTGACCTCAAGAAGAGGTTCCCTGTCGCTTCTCTGAATGAAGCACTCTTAACTTTGTGTTGGTTTTTTTCCCCCCTTTTAACTTGCAGACTCAGCTTTCCAAGGTTTATATTAGTTGGGAAGCAACTGCAAATTCCCCTGAGCGGCCCTGCCTTCCGAGGAGCCAAAGAGCGTGGGATACACAACCCAAACCCAAATGTGCGAACAAGGTCTAAGCAAACAAAATGTTCTGCCCCGCTCTTACTCTCCTTGGCACGCCGTTCAGATTTTTCAGCAGGGAAAATATT
The DNA here is from genome assembly GCA_029215795.1 of Anniella stebbinsi. Lineage (NCBI taxonomy): Eukaryota > Metazoa > Chordata > Lepidosauria > Squamata > Anniellidae > Anniella > Anniella stebbinsi. Next base: position 40,058,260 of record JARDYH010000001.1, read on the forward strand.
AGAAGGGCAGCCAGACTTTTAACAAACAAGGACAATGTTTGTCCGCTGGACCAGGAAGAAAGGAGCCAAGTTGGACGGCCTTGCCTTGTCAACTCACACGGGGAACGTATAAACCAAGGCAATTGTCTATGTTCAGCCAGCCAACGCTGCAGGGCTTCCAAACCTCTGGCGTAGGCTCACTGAAGGCCATCGAGTTATTCTGGAGCGCAACGACCTGAAGACAGCAGGCTAAGCAAGTCAAATGTAAAATATTAAGTGCTACCGAACGACGCCGAGCCAGCGCCTCCCTGGGCACTGGCAGGCATCGCTTTGTTGAATTCAAATGGAGAACGTCCTTCTTGAAGTTCATGCCAGCTTCAAGAGTTTGGCACTGCTAGCGCTCAGAGAAGCCAGCATGTCCACGGACATTTGTCAGCTTTCGTTCAGTGCGGTCCGCTCCAAGAGCCTTGTGAACATACAACGCCGCCTCCTGCTCGGTCACATCACTGGTCTGTTTAAGCCGGTCTCATCTACCCTGACTCTCCAAGGTGTCAGGTAGGGAGAGGTCTTTCTGAGCTCTGCTGCGTGGGATTCCTGATTGTCTGGACCCCCAGCTCGCTTACTTGAATGCCCAAAGCTATCTTATCCAGAGGTAGATTGCTGGCCCATCTAGGACAGTGCTAACTATCCTGCCCGGTAGCAGCTTTCCAGCAACACAGGCATAGAGAGATATCTTTCTGAGCACTGCTGCCTGGGATTCCTGATTGTCTGGATCTCCTGTCCACATATCTGAAAGTATAAAGCTTTCAGATTATTGGTACATCCAGGCCAGTACTGTGGTACACTGGCTGGCAGCATCTCTCCAGGTATCTCAGGCAGAGAACGGTCTTTCTAGGTTCTACTAACGGATTGCCTTGGCTATTACCTGGAAGGCCAACCCACATATATGAATGTACACAGAGCTGTCTTAGATAGGGACGTCAGACAAATCTGCAATGGAACCAAATGAGTTCAGATTTTTATAAATCGAATCCGCAGATTCCACAGCAGACTGGCCTTTCCCTTGTCGGGTGGAGTCCACAGGCTTGCAAACCATTTTTGGGAATTTGGGAATTTTATACAAATTGTGTCGTAAAAACATACGATTTTTTAAAAATAAAACTGCCCAGAAATGCACACTTCCCCCATAGGCTAAAGTGTGACATTTGTGCATGGGGGGGGGGGTGATTTGTGCATGTGTGAATTTTTGTGTAAATTCGCATTTGGGCGAATTCAGAAATTGAAAAAAAAATCCAATTTCAGCAGTAGGCAACTGACAGAACAAAAAGCGCCTGACAATCTGTGAAACTCAGACAGGAATCCATACATCCCTTGCCTTATACTGTCAGGGAATTGGTCCATATAGGCTAGACTGTCTACCCCGGCCTTCCCTAACCTGGGACCCTCCAGACATGGTAGCCGACAACTCCCATCAGCCCTGACAACTGGCCATGCTGACTGGGGATGATGGGAGTTGCAAGGCAACAATGTCCAAGTTGACAAAGGCTGGTCTACCTACCTGGCCGTGGCTCTCCGAAGTCTCAGGAGAGGTCCTCCCTTATCCTGCTTCTCAAGACCTTTGATCTGGAGGTGTTAGAGATGGAACATGGGGCTTTCTGTCACATGAAGTGTGTGAGCTATAGACCTTTCCTAAGAGCCATAAATCTGCTCCTTCTCTCCAGCCTTCTTCCCAAGGAGCGCAAAGGCCCTTGGAAGATTGACAAGTACTACTTGGAACATATGACCATGTTATGATTATTTATTTCCTTTTTCTTTTTATATCAGGATAAACCTTTTGTCTATCTAGCCCGGGAATCTCTGCTGTGACTTGTGGTAGCTTTCCATGGTCTCAGACAAAGAGAGAGAGAGGAATTTCCCATCACCTGCTCCATGATGAGATCCTTTTAATTGGAGGCGCCAGAAATGGAATTGCTGCCTGCAAGACAGGCGCTCTAGCTGCACTCACAAATCATGTGCCTTCCCACCCTGAACTAGAGATTGGTGAGAAATGCATTGAGTTCGCTTTTTCATGCATAATGACTATATTAGCAAATATCAAACCTAAATTCAATCAGAATGCAGTTTGCCAGCAAAATCTATACTTTTCCAAAGCATGCTTTGCCCTTTGCCAACCCCATCAACCAAAGGCTGCACACACACAAAATGCTTACATCCCCAGCCAGCATGGTCTATGCCAGGGGTGGCCCCATCGCTAAGGTGGCCATATGGAAAGGGGGACAGGGCTCCTGTATCTTTAACAGTTGTGATGAAGAGGGAATTTCAGCAGGTGTCCTTTGTACGCATGCAGCACCTGGTGAAATTCCCTCTTCATCACAACAGTTCAAGCTACAGGAGCCCATCCCACTTTTGGCAGGGCTCCTGCAGCTTTAACGGTTGTGATGAAGAGGGAATTTCACCAGGGGCTGCATGCATACAAATGACATCTGCTGAACTTCCCTTTTCTATGCAGGAGCCCTGTCCTCCTTTTCATATGGTCACCCTACTCACAGCATTTGTGGATCTCTGGGTGTTTTGGCCTACAACTCCCACAATCTAGCCTGCCTAGAGACTATGGGAGTTGTAGGCCCAAACATCTGGAGAGCCACAAGTTGCCCAGCCCTGGTCAAGTCTGACCAGCAGTGGTAGGGTGACCAGATAAAATCCAGGTCAGGGCTCATGTGACTTTAACAGTTGTAGAGAAAAGAGAATTTCAGCCAGTGGCATTTGTATGCAATTAATTCCTGGTGAAATTCCCTCTTCATCACAACCATTAAAGGTGCAGGCACTATACTAGAGTGACCATATACAAAAGAAGGCAGGGCCCCTGCACCTTTAACGTTTGTGATGAAGAGGGAATTTCACCAGGAGCTAATTGCATACAAATGACACTGGCTGAAATCCCCTTTTCTCTACAACTGTTAAAGTTACATGAGCCCTGACCTGGATTTTATCTGGTCACCCTAAGCAGTGGCATTCTGGAGTCTTTCCCAGTATTTGCTGGAGATGCTGTGAGTTGAATAGGGGACCCTCTGAATACAAAGCAGGGGTTCTATTAACCCACCCACACCACCATTCTGTCTTTCTCTCACAAAGTCGTTTGAAACATTTCAAAAGGTGATGGTTCAATCCACTTTAGGTTAAGGTTAAACCTTCACCCCAACCCATTGTTTGATTTACATGAGACCTGTGTTTGTGGGGAGATCCTGGCCCCCTAGTATGGCTTTTTAGAAAGCTATGGGTGGCAGGGCCCACAGCATGGCTAAAACTGAATGGGGTCCATTGGTGTGGCTTGTAGATTTCATTAAGAACCTTTCCCCCATATCCCACCCAATAATTTGGGCCTTGAGCCTACCAGCTGGAGACCAATAGTCTGGAAGATGTCCAGCAACTCCCAGAAGATGCTCACCAGAAGGGAAGATGTGCAAACTCTCATGCACATCTGATTGTCCCATTGAAGAGCACCTCACGACATTGCAAGAGATTGTCCAAAGTCCCTGGAATACAATCAGAATAGTTTTGCCCTAAGACTGTCTTTCCCAACCTGGAGCTCTTCAGATGTGTGGCCTACAATTCCCATCATTCTCAGGCGGTTTGGCCATTGGCCATGCTTGGCTGCTAGAAACAATGGGAATTGCAGGCTGGCACATCTGGATGAAACCAGACTGGGAAAGCCTGCCTGAAGATCATTGCTCTGCTGAAATTTCTGGAAAAACAAATCTATAGAAGTTATTCATAAAAACAAGTCTAAAACAAAAAAAATGTCGTGGTGGGAGATGTGTGCATTTTAACCAATATTGGTTTGTTTTCTTTTTTAAAAAAAGACATCCTGGCTTGATTCCGACTAATAACGTTGAAAGCGACTTGTTGGCATTCAGGATGTGGTATTGCAAAGAGCTCCCTCTAGTGGCTCTCCTGAAAACCATTTCCTGACCCCCTCCTGACGCCTTCCATAGATCTGTTGGATGGAGCAGCAGAACCAAGGCCCAGGGGCCTCGATCCTGCGTGCGTTCACTCAGAAGTAAGTCAAATCAATTTCAGCAGCAATTAGTCGAAAAAGAAAGAAAGAAAGAAGCGTGGATAGGGGCTGCCGTTCGAGAGTCAAATCAGCTCACAAGAGGATATACTTCTTTCATCTTCTTGAACATTTCACAGAGGAAATGGGGGGAGGCTTTGGGGGGTTATTGTAGCACAGGTCCATTCTCACACCAAGGATCCTGACCTAGGTTTTCCCCACCCCAACACACACATACACACACTGTTGCTCACGGATGAAAGCTCTCATCCACCTATGTTAAACTGACCGTAACATTTTCCCTAATAAAGTAAAAAAAAAAAACCCTGAAGAATCATTCCTCTATTTCTGATGTTCAGATACAGACGGACAATCCGTATATAGGTGGAGGCACCACCACCCATGCACCAGAGGGAGATGTCAGCAAGGTTCACGGAAGTACAGTAAACAACCTAACATGCTAAGCCATGGTTAGGCCAACAACAACACACTAAGCCATGGTTAGACAACACGCTAAGCCCTGGTTTGGCCACCATCCCTTTTGCAACGAATGGTTAGTGAGCGTGTTTAAATTGTGGTTATGTTGCCACCATGGCTAGGAATGGTTCACATGATGCGCTAAGCCATCAGGTTTAGCTCAAAATGCTTAGCCACTGTGGTTTCGTGTGTCGCCTGAACTACTGAGCATGCTCGGGGGGTGGGGGGCAAAAACCAGAAGGGAACTGCAATGGAATAACACATCCTGGAAAAGGGCCTGGCTAGCTGGAATGCTGAACAGGAGCCCTTCATACTGCAATATTTTGTTGAAGGTCCTACTTGCGCTTAATAGAACAGTTAATCTCGCAACACATCTGGTTGTTCCTGTTCACATTTGGTGTCCATGTGTGAGCGCCACTTACATGTGGGTGCACGCCAGACCAGATGCAACTGCTACCCTGCCCACCCCACACGCACAACACAGATTTAATCTCTTGTGATCCTAGGGAAAACAGTATAACTACTGCACGTGCCAACACCTGAAAAACACTTCTTCATAGAGATGCCTCCAAGGGTGACGTAAGAGGCGAAATTCGAACAGTGTGTTAACGGGGGGAAACTTCTATGGAGAGAGATGAGAGGGGAAAGCAGGTCCATTATACCAACCCTGCTGAAAGAATGAAATCGTTCCCCTCTTCCCTCCCCATTCACCTTTCCTTGTGTGTTGTGTCCGTTTAGATTGTAAGCCTGCGAGAAGGGACTGTAAGTGGCTTGGGGGGGTGCAATATGGCTTAGATGCAGCATAAAAATACTTTAAACAAACAAATGTATAAGCTATTTACATTGGGGAAATGCTACCCAGGGGTTACTAAACACTCTGATCCCCCCACCCCCATACATGCACCGCCTTCCCAGTCCAGTCTGGAATTCATCACAGCTGCTCTTGCATTAAAATTAAAATGCGGGAATCTGACCATTCATCATTGATCATGTCTGTTTTGGCTCACCTGGCTCCTGACTAAACCCCCTCCTTCACCCGAAACTGCAATTAGCCCAAAAAGAAAAGCCCCCCATTGACAGCAATGGGAGTTTCCTCCTAGGGATTAAGAGCAGCTTCAGAGCGTGCGTGCAATTTTGTCAGGAGAGCAATGAAAGAGGAAAGAGTTAAAGCTCCCCTCTCTGCATGCAGAGTTCCTAAAAAGGGTCCCACCTACACGTGCCGTTAATTTATTTTTTTAAAAATAACCCTGTTGGGATTCCACGTGGCCAAGGTCACACATGTATTAGTTGCATCCCATTTAGACTGCTGTAACACGCTCTACATGGAGCTGCCTTTGAAAACGGTTTGGAAACTTCAGCCGATTCAGAAGGCTGCGGTCAGACTGTTAACCGGAGCCGGTTACAGGGAGCAGGTCGTTCTTTCATTACAGCAGCTTCACCGGCTACCGGCTTGTTTCCGGGCAGAATACAAAGTGCTGGTTACCAGAACTACCATGAAGCGTTAGGAAGCGGGCGCAGCAGGCAGTGGTGCATGGGAAGAGTGTCACTCTGCCCCTCCAATATTGCTTCTTGGTCCTGCCAGCCACCATGCAGGCAGCCAGCGGGACCAAGAAGCAGCTGTTCGCTTGCAGCTCCTGAAGCTGGAAACACCTTAAGATAGGGTGATTAGATAAAATCCAGGTCAGGGCTCATGTAACTTTAACAGTTGTAGAGAAAAGGGGATTTCAGCCAGTGTCAATTGTATGCAATTAGTTCCTGCTGAAATTCCCTCTTCATCACAACAGTTCAAGTTGCAGGGGTCCTGCCTTCTTTTGTATATGGTCACTCTAGTATAGTGCCTGAAACTTGAACTGTTGTGATGAAGAGGGAATTTCACCAGGGACTAACTGCATACAAATGACACCGGCTGAAATTTCCTTTTCTCTACAACTGTTAAAGTTACATGAGGCCTGTCCTTCTTTTCATAGGGTCAGCCTAAACTAGGCTGACCAGACCCCCCGGGGTTTCCCGGTCCTAAACGGGAAAAATGGGCCAAACCGGGCCGACCGGGCCCCAGGGGGCAACCTCCGGGAAACAGCTCGTTCTCCTCCCGCGAGGAGGGGGGGCGGCGCGGTGCGGCGCGGGTGGGGCAGGCGGCCTGCGCGGAGCGGGCAGCGGCGTGAGGCACTTACCTGCTGGGGCGTCTGCTTCCCTCCGGTGCTCGGAATCTACTGAGAAACAGGCTTCGCGGCCTGTCCCTCAGTAGTGCGCCGGGTGATGACGTCATCACCCGGCACGGTACTGAGAGACAGGCCAGAAAGCCTGTTTCTCAGTAGATTCCGAGCACCGGAGGGAAGCGGACGCCCCAGCCGGTAAGGAGCGCGGGGCGGCGCGGGGTGTGCGTGCGGGGCGGGGGCGGCGCGGGGGGGCTGCGCGGGGGAGGGGTTGTTTTGAGTGGGTGGGGTGGCGGGGGGGGGGGGCCGGGATTTTGATCCTCAAAATCTGGTCACCCTAGCCTAAACTGGCGGGCAGGCACGCTGATCAGGAGGGAAGGAGGTGGTAGTGTCAGGGGCAGGTCCATTAGCAGGCCAACTTTCCCAGGGATGCTCCAGTCTGCGTTTCTCTCCCCTAGGGTGACCATATGGAAACGGGGATGGGGCTCCTCCTGTATCTTTAAAAGGGAAGTTCAGCAGGTGTCATTTGCAGGCATGCCACACCTGGTGAAATCCCCTCTTCATCCCCACAGTTAAAGCTGCAGGAGCTGTACTAGAGTGACCAGATACAAAAGAGGGCAGGGCTCCTGCAGCTGTTCCTGTGGTGACGAAGAGGGGATTTCACCAGATGCTGCATGCAGCAAAGGACACCTGCTGAAATCCCCTTTTCATCACAACTGTTAAAGATACAGGAGCCCTGTCCTCCTTTTCATATGGTCACCCTACTCTCCTCCCACTAGCCCTCTCAAAAGGCCTGACGTGAGCTTCATTCGCCAGGCAGCTCTGCACATGCCTTGGCCTCTCACCCCCAGCCTTAAGCGCTCTAAGAACACGCGCTTAACTTTTAAGCCCATAATCGGGATGACAAAGCGTAACATTAAACACAAGCTGAAGAGAGCCGAGGGGTGAGCCAAGCCCATTAGGCAGAAAACAGAGATGGGAAAGGGTTTTTTTTCGCGGAGCCAACGTTTCCCCCCAATAAGCTCGCTTTAAGCTCGGGTTTAAAACAGAAAACCCTGGCTCTGCGCAGGAGCTTTCAACAATCCGACAGGATGAAATTTAGCAGACAGAGTTCAAGGATCTCCAGGTCCCCAAGCAACAGCACCTACTACGTTTCTGCAGGTGACGCAGGGCTGCCCGCTAAGGCACAAGAGCAGAGCCGGTAAGAAAGAGTTATATCTTTGGGTGGCTACAAGCACACATCTACACCGGCCCTTTTTCCTGGGGTCGTCCCTGTGACGCACAGGGGATCCCGGGGGAAAACCCTGGGATGGCAGAAACCGGGGACATCCTGATTTTCCTGCCATCCTGGGTCCTAAAATGGGCACAGAGCCACGCAGGGTGGCTTGGTGCCTATGTTTGGGGGGGAGAAGCAATTTCGCCATCCCCAGAATGGTGTGGGGGCATGCATAGGGTGTGTTGTGTTGCTACCTTTTCTGTTGTGCTTCCAGCTCCAGGGCCGTGCAGAGGGTGGGGGCAGTGGGGGCAGTTGAGGGGGCACTCCGACGAGGAGGTCGCCCCAGCTTACGCTACTGCTTCTGTATCGTAAGCGGTCCATCGAAGAGCAAAGAGCCCGCCTTGCGGAAACAGCGCAGGAGCCGTCCGTCGTGAATACCACGGTCAGACTACAAGCTCCAGAGGGCCATATGCCACATGTGGGGCAGGGATCTATGTGCCTTGAGGTGTTGTAGAACAGGTTTAATATGAAGGTGTTCTGTAGAACGGACATGTTGGTGGGCACATGCCTCCTTGGGGCGGCCACGTTGTCCTCCTTTTTTGAAATGGGGGGAGCACACGCTTCCCATCTGGCCTGCATGGCTCCTGTGTGTCTTGGGGAAAAAATGGCGGGCACGACGTCCCTTTCCTCCCGGGACACCGCGCTTCCTGTTTAGAACCTGGGGGAGGATCCCGGAAACAGGTAAATTTGGGACCGCCCCCTCTCTCTCCACCCTTAGATGTAGAAAGGGCCATATGCAGAGGCTCCTCCTCCACGTGTGACAAGCCAGATCTACACCTTGTATCAAATCGTTACAATCCCATCGTGGCAACGCGACATCCCTCTTGGGCAGTTATACCTCGCAGGACACACAACGGCATTTGTTGCGGTATTTTGGATAACGTGGAATAAAAAGCAGGAAAGAACATTATGAAAGCAGTATACGGAAGGTGGATTGTGCCCCAACCGTTATCAGCGCACTTAAGTACCGATGGAAAGTAGTAGTGTGGATCTAGCCCAGCTTTCCTGTTCCCCTGTGGATCATTCATTGTCACCACGGAGCCCCATTCAATGAAATGGGTAGAAACGCAAACAGCAGCTATGGGTAGTAGAAGTTGTGTTTTGTCTTTATTATGATGTATTCTTAATATTTATATATATATATATATATATATATATATATATATACTGCCTAGAGACTTTTTTTAGATATGCTCAGAGGCATATAAGTCAAATAAATAAATAAATAAATAAATAATAAATAGTTGTGTAGTTGTAGCATAGTAGTAATACAAATAATAACATTTGCATTTTAAGTGTCAAAAGCACTTCACTTGGGATGTCGAGTTGTATGTCCTAACAAAAACCCTGCAAGGTGGGTAAATATTCTCCTTCGCGTTGCAGGGTGGGGGTGGGGGAGGCTGAGAGAGAGCGGCTTGCCTAAGGGCACCAAATGAGTTCCCAGCAGAGACAAGTTTTGAACTGGAGACTTCCCGGTTTACAGCTCAGTGTCTCGGTCTCTGCACTTCAGGTTGGCTTCTGAATGTCCCCTTGTGCTCAGCCTGCAGAGCTGATGAAGGAAGAAGAGGGAATCCATCCTAGGTTATGTGGTCTACACGTTTATTTATTAATTTGACTCCTACCTGGCTTTTCTACCCCAAAAATGGCATTCAAGGTGGAACGAGGTGGTAGAGACCCAAGGTGACATAACGGATGGTACCACTTCAGACTGCAGGTGGGAGACACCGTTTTTGAATGTTCCATTAAATAAGGCCCAGTGGAGGCTGGTGGCTCCGGTGTCAATGTGACGGTGAATCCATTCCGGGTTTCATTTGGAACCAGTCAGAACCCTGAAGGAGGTATCGAAAGGTGCGGAAGCTCCTTTAGAGTTCTGAGTAGTTCTGATTGAAACCCGGAGCGGATTCACCACCCCACTGTCATTGGAATCAACAGCGTACACTGACTGTAGCATCAGGGGCTTTGAAATGACACAGTTGGAATTTTGGTTTGTTTGTTTGTTTATTTATTTAGAAGAGGACTCAGAAGAGCCATAAAAGCAAGTTTAACATGTTGCGATTCCCTGTAAGAAAGAGCATCCTTTCAACGGAGCTTGATTTCTGAAGCTCCACCTCTGGATGTTGAGTTCCCGTGTGACTCAGAGATCAAGGTCTCCTTCGAGAGAAGCCCAGAGGAGTTGAACTTCTCAGAGCCCGGATGGCCAAAATCCATTTCAAAGAAGCTCTCAGGGGCCACATTCCAGTAGTGGGCGGAGCCAAAAGCAAAAGGGGCGGAGTCCAGGGCAAAAGGGTGGAACCAAAAATACCAGCACGTTGTAGCTTGAAGTTCCTACTGCAGTAACTAAGTCTTAGGAGAGGCAGTTCATCCTTTAAGATGGGGGGACGACTGCACAACAAAAGCCCGGAAACCCCACATAATTGGTTGCGGCAGGAAAGGGGGTGTGATCCCCTGGAAAACCTTGGAGGGCTGGCTTTGCCCCCAGGCTGAGGTCTCCCACTCCTAAGCCCCAGAGCATCATCAGATGGGGGGGGGGGAAATCACATTTCCCTCCCATCGCTTTGCCTCCTGCTTCAGTCCCACACAGGGAAGAAAGAGGAAGTAAACAATGACCACGTGGCCCATTCACCTGCACGCAGCAGGAAATGGCGGTCAGTTTCATCACAGCCCAAAGAACCTGATTTTCCAGGGGTTTTTTTTTTTTTTTGGTGATGGAAAAACGAGCAGGAGGAGTGGGAGATGCTCAGGAGATGGACGGCGTTGTGAACAGGGCCTGCGAAATCTGCACGTGGCCAGTAACGAAAGTGGTATAAAACACTCGTCTGATGATGCTCTCTCTTGTCTCAGATGGGTGACATCCGGCTGGGTCTATTTAGACACAAGGGAAAAGACTCTTCACTCGCCTGGAAGTATTCTCTGTCACTTTGCCTAGTCCACAACTGTGCCCGTGCGTGTAAAATAGGTCCTGGGGCTGAGCCCTGGCTCAGTGTCTGCCTCGCATCACGCCAAGAGGAAGGGAACTGAGAAACGGCGTCTGCTGCGCCCCTCCCGGATGATACGTGAAACGGCGGGGCGGCGGAGCTGGCGGCCGTGACAAGGGGTTCTTGTTCAGAACTAAACCCGCATGGCCTTAAAACGATATCCAAACAGACAGAGTGTTTAAACAGGAAGCCCACAGATTACAAAAGCATATGGGTCGCCGTTTGAGGGTTTGCTTTGCTTCTTGCGCAGGAGTCATCTGAGCAAAACGGAGCACTCGGGTGATCTTTCTCTCTGTTTACAAGCCCTGCTGCTTTTTGGTCCCAGGAAATAATGGGTGGGATCAGGGTTTTGCGACACAAACCTCTTGATTTGTGAGTGGTTATTCCTTTAAAATCCTAAATCTTTGCTGTTCACACAAAAATTATTGCATCGGTTTTATGTATTTGATTTATATTGAGTTGTTGGTTTTAATGTTGTTCCCTGCCTTGATCCAGAGGGAGAGGGGGGTAAGAAATAAACAAATAAATTATTATTATTCCCTGAGCATTTGACTGGAGTCCCAGGGCAATTAGAAAGTGTCCAGGTGATCAATTCTTTACTCCTCGTCATGAAGAGAAACCAATGACCAGAGAAAGCTCAGAAGGCATTCAGGATAAAGAAACTGTGCGCATTTAGGAAAGGGAATCCACAGCGGTTCCTCCAATTTCCTGCCATTCAAAAAACATTTCATTGTATGCAAGTTCCTTCTTGCAATCCACCCTGAAATCCAGTGTGATGAAGGCCAGTATAGAAAATGTGTGTGAAATTTCAGAAACATTTAAGATTAAAAGTTACAACAACATGGAGTTTTGAAAGATAAAAGAGGGGGGGAAGGGGGAGGGGGTTGGGGGTGCAATTGACAGCTCAAGCCTCTGTGGAAAAACTTTTGTAACTTTTAATCTAAAAACTTCGTAGCCACCAAATTCCTGGACCTATCATTCTGAAATTTCTCACAGATAACTACCCCTAACCCTTCTACAAAGTGAGCAACTTTCAGACTTCTAACTTTTAAAATAAAAAAGTTATAGGCGTTTCTTTCCTCATTGTTTCAAAAATACCTTGCCACTACATGCCTGGACCTATGTTTCTGAAATTTCTCACACATATCAAGCAAAGTGGTACCTGTAATGTGCCCAGGTTTCCTGTTTGTATCTTTAAAACTAAAAATGTTGAAGGCATAACTGTATTTATCCCACTGCTACCCATATTTCTAAAATGTATTGCCACACAAGGCAAGCACCTGTGTTTCTGAAATTTCACACACGTGGGTCCCAACATACCACCTGCAATGTGGCAAAGTTTCATGTGTGGAACTTTAAAATGAAAAAAGTTATAGGCATTCCTGGTTTGTTATTAACAAATTCATTGCCACAAAATGCCTGCACCAATCTTTCTAAAATTTCTCACAGATACCTACCCCTAACCCATCTACATAGTGCCCATGTTTCATCCTTCTATCTTTAAAAATGAAAAAGTTATAGGCGTTTTTGTAACACAGTACTAGGCTATGGAGAAATGTATTCAAAATGGCATCCGATTCAAAATTGGACGTCCGATTTTCATATTGGAATCGGATCTGATCCAATCCAGTGGACCTCCGTTTTTTTCCGATCCAATTAATTTTTTTTAAAAAAAAACCGATTCTGATTCCTATCCAATTTTCCGTCCTTGCACATCCCTAGTGGAAATCTAATTTCCACAACAAAAGGGCATTGGGGGGCATTGAGGGGGAAACGAGCCCTTCTTCACCTTACAAATGCCAACTCCATGTTTTGCAGGGCCCATGGGCAAGATTCTTTCCATGGCTCCCTAACCTCAATGAGTCTACTTCCTCACCACTATGGTCACCAGCTACTCCTGATCCTCATCCTCTTCCTCGTTACTGGTACCACTTGCTTGCTTGACAGGCAGAGAGTCAGAGAGCAAGGAGGCTGTGGCATCTCCTGTGCCTCCTTCTCACCACCACCGTTGTCTGGGTCAGAGCAAGAGGCAGGTGAACATGCAGGTGGCAATGATGAAGAGGAGGACCAAAGCCAGGAGGCACTTGTCAATGGGCCCCTGCTGCGGTGTGGGTCATTGGCAAGTGCTCAACCATACCTACCCTGGACCCCTTACAGCTGCAATGTGCATAGTTTTGGGTTGGCTCAGGGCTGTGTTATTATTCTTTCTCATCGCCTGCCCCACCCGAGGGTCTTCCGTTGATACAATGGGTGCAGCCCACCCGCAGTCATTCGGCCTACAAGGTCTGCACTCTGACATGGTCTGCTGCCCATGTTGGAATGGTAGTGGGGGTGCGGAGTTAATTGAATTTCAGAGGAGGCATCCTTCTCCCTGCCCCCAATTGGCCAAGTGAGATGGTCAATCCCTGATCCAACCTTCAAGGAATTGGTCATCCCTGATCTTGAAGCAGGCTGGGAAAACCAGTTCCTGAAGCAATGGACGGTGAGGGGGTAAGTCTGGGAAGGGGTGAGGATTCAGCTCTCCTCACCCGTTCAGTTCTGTTCAGTTTTCGTTTCATATCAGCTATCGACTGATGACAGAAGTACAGAGATACGCTGCCAATAATGAACGATCAAACTCTCATCTTGCAAGCTGATACAATGGGATCAAACAAATGAGTTGTTGCAGCTATCACGGTTATAATTCCTCATGGCCTGAGACACAATAAAAGCAGCAAAAGGTTTGGCTCAAGAAGATCCCACGCAAACTGCTGAGTTGAGCAACTTCAGTCTTTCAAGATTTGACCAGTTTTCTCTTATCCAAAAGCCAGGTGGAGGAGAAATCTGATGCATATGTAAACATACATACAGGTGGGACATTAAAAAAATAATACACAAGATGTGGATCCCTTCACCTATGTAGCCCTTTTCAGATTAAATGTAGACTGTTCCTCTCCACACGCGCATACTTTACACATGAATGGGGTAGATAAGGGAATAACAAAATGAGCTGCATCCATTAGATCTAATTTGGCTTTGATTTACGTGCCTCTGGTTATTTGGCCAATGTGGGTGGCAAAATCACAGGTTTGTCCTCCCCCTTCCCCCTCCCCGGCAAAGTTATGGCTACACAAGACCTGGATAGATTTTTTAAGAAAGACAGAAAAAAGACTTACAGCCATTTGATTCCGTTGCAGGTCCCGTTCTGCAAGATGAAAGCAAGGAAAACGGCTACCAAAATTTGTCGTTTCATCTTCAGCCTCTTCCTCTCTCTCCTTATCCGCCAAATCTCTTTAGGAGGAAAATCAATCAGTTGCTTCTTGAGAGGAACACAAAGATCCTTTGCTTCCTGAAAAAATTGGATTTCCTCCAGGTGCCAACCTAAAATCGAGGACGGAAAACACACGTCGAGGTTAACAGCAAAGAACTCCGCGTCCTTCGAAGAGAGAAATCGCGTCTCCCGAACGTCAAAGGGGTGTTTTATTAATCACACACAAAATTCAGAGTCCTCGATAGAATCTTTACAGCCCAAAGAGACAGACGAGCCGTATGGCTTGAATTACAGAAACGCGCTCAAGTCCGACTGTCTGCTTTTGGTTAACTCTGCATATGGTGAGATTTCATTCTTTATCCTGGTTTTATTTCCCTCGCGCCCCTTCCTTTAAAAAAAAAAAAAAGGAAACAGACCCATATTTGCTCGAGAAGGGGAAGCCGAGGGTGGGGTGAGGGAGCAGTATGGACATCAAATCTCAACCATTCCTAGAGGTTTGAATCTTTAGCCTTGTCATTTACAAATTTATTAAAAGTGGAGTGCAGGAAGAGAACACTTTTTAAGAAGGGGACAAATTGCAGGAACGGATGTCAGCTAATGGAGCTGCCTCTGCCCCCCTCCGCCGGCAAATGTTAGAGGCTGCCTGGGCTATTTGCAAGGGATGTTTTGGGTTGCTTTTGCCTCCTGCTCTCTTTCTCACCTCATTAGCCCAGGATCTCACCTCTCCCTCAGACTCAAACACCTGGACCCAAAGGAACAGGTCAAGCCGGGAATAAATACACAGTCTCAAAAAACATATCCAGAGGATCATTGAGTTTGGCAGTGAGATGGGGGAAGAAATCCAGGATCCTTCTTTGTTACTAAAAAAAAACACTGTTTATTACATTTTCATCCTTCCCTTCCTTCAGGGGAGACCCGTAATTCTAGAACCCAGCAGGGCCATCCCATGAAGCTGATTGGTGGGAGATTCAGGACAGATCAAAGGAAGGACTTCTTCACACAGGGCAGAGTTGAATTATGGAATTCACAGCCACAAGATGTCGTGATGGCCACCAATTTGGATGGCTTTAAAAGGGGGTTGGATAAATTCCTGGAGGAGACGGCTATCAAGGGCTACTGATCCTGATGGTTATGTGCTACCTCCAGTATCCGAGGCAGTAAACCTATATGCACCAGTTGCTGGGGAACATGGGTGGGAGGGTGCTGTTGCATCATGTCCTGCTTGTGGGTCCCTGGTTGACAGCTGGTTGGCCGCTATGTGAACAGGGTGCTGGACTAGATGGACCCTTTGATGGTCTGAGGCAGCAGGGGCTCTTCCTATGTTCTTATATTCTGGGGCAGCTTATAAGGTTCTCCCACACCAATTTTATTCACACAACAACCTTGCCAAGGAGGATAGGAGGAGAGAAAGGGTGACTGGGTCAAAGTCATCTGGGGTATTTCACGACTGAGAGGGATTTTTGGACCCAGATTCCCGACACCCGCAGTCTCAGCAAAAGTATACTCAGCTGTTTTGCCTGAGTACAGAATCTAGTATTGGGTGCATTTACAGCATCCTTGGGGTCCATCCAAACATTACATTTTTAGCTCTATACCTGGGATTTGAGTCTCCATCTCAAATAGATCATGTGTGGATGAGATCAGCATGTATATGGAATCACCTCTGTCTTATGAAGAATACGGACTTGTTGCAGCTGGTTCTCGAGTGTAAGGTTGCTGCAAATTTAGGCTTGCGGCCATCTAATGTGGCCATCAGCTAACTGATTTTAAATAGTGTGATGTGTCTAGCCTTTGAGGCTATAGTGAGGCCATTGAAAAGTAGGGCAGGGAAAACATGATGCTTCTGAGCATGTCGGGAGACAAAGGCAGGGATTGTTAATACCCTGGAAGACAGAAACAAAGTTCAAAGTGATCTTGATAGGCTGGAGAGCTGGGCTGAAAACAACAGCCCAGCTCTGGCCCAGATGTAGAATGCCAAATTCTACATCTAGGAACTGCACAATCACAAGATAGGGGATACTTGGCTCAGCAATCCTACAAGCAAGAAGGATTTTGGAATTGTTGTAGATCACAAGCTGAATATGAGCCAACAGTGTGTTGTGACTGCAAAAAAGGCAAATGCTATTTTGGGCTGCATTAATAGAAGTATAGCTTCCAAATCGCGCGAGGTACTGGTTCCCCTCTATTCGGCACTGGATAGGCCTCAACTTGAGTACTGCGACCAGTTCTGGGCACCACACTTCAAGAAGGATACAGACAAGCTGGAGGGGGTTCAGAGGAGGGCAACGAGGATGATCAGGGGTCTGGAAACAAAGCCCTATGAGGAGAGACTGAAAGAACTGGGCCTGGTTAGCCTTGAGAATAGAAGACTGACGGGAGCCATTATAGTACTCTTCAAATACTTGAACGATCGTCACACAGAGGAGGGCCAGGATCTCTTCTCGATCATCCCAAAGTGCACAATACGGAATAATGGGCTCAAGTTACAGGAAGCCAGATTCTGGCTGGACATCAGGCTGTTAGAGCAGTACGACAACGGAAACAATTCCCTAGGGAGGTCATGGGCTCTCCGACACTAGAGGCATTCAAGAGGCAGCTGGACAGCCATCTGTCAGGGATGCTTTAAGGTGGATTCCTGCATTGAGCAGGGGGTTGGACTTGATGGCCTTATATGCCCCCTCCAACTCTATTATTCTATGATTCTATGTAGTTCTGCCTACCAATGTATTGGTGTGGATGGAGCATTAAAGGATGTAAAATGGAATACCATTTCCTCGAGCATGTTTTTCGTGAGATCCCAACTATAATTCATTCATTTTTATTTATTCATTACATTTCTATCATTGCACTTTCAACTAATGCAGGAGGGCAATGTTTCAGCTCTTGTGCTCATGTCCTGCAAGAGGGCCTCCCACTGGTCGATCCAGTGGACTAGAAGGGCTTTTGGCATAGTATCAGTGAAGGCTGATGGCTCCGATGTCAGTGGGTTGCTGCATCCACTCTGGGTTTCAAGTCAGGACTCTAAAGGAGCTATCCAAGGTGTGAAGCACAACTCTAGCTCCCTTAAAGTTCGGCCTGAAGCCCGGATTCCACCACCCCACTGACATAGGAGACACCGTCTTCCACCTCTTAGTATACATAGTTGTTGTAGTCTGAAACATTTGGAGGGCACACCAGGTTGCCAATCTCATGACTGCATCCAAACAAGAAGGATTCCCCAGCCCTTCCTGGAAATGCCAGAAATCAAACCTGGGACCTTCTGATTAAAAAGCAGGTGCTCTTGCTGTCCGGGAAACAGCAAGAGAGGGAGGTGCTCATGTGTCCCAAAACAGAAGAGGAAATATTCTCAGGTGCCTGGGGGGGGGCCTTGATTTATGCCCAACATGTTTCGGAAAGGGCGCTCCTTCCTAAGAACGTAAGAAGGACATAAGAATTGCCGTGCTGGATCAGACCGAGGGTCGGTCTGGTCCAGCAGTTTGTTCCTAGTTATTTCGGAGAAATAATCTGTGCTGGCCACTCCTGGTCCCAGGCCTAGCATCGAAGGTCGGCGTGGTTGGGCACTTGTCAAGGCACCAACCCCCATCAGGGCCCACCGGCAAGAGTCCCCACAGGCAAGAGTCCCCTCCTCTTCCACATTGCAACCTTCTTCTCCACCTGCCTCTCTCTCTGGCCCAGATAACGGAGGTGGTGAGAAGGAAGAACAGGAGACACCCTGGCCGGCTTTCTCCCTGCCTCTCTGCCTCTCAGACAACCATGGAGTAGCAATGAGAAGAAAGAGGCCTGAGGAACAAGAGCAACCGGTGACTGATCAGGCTGGATGTGAAGCAAAGCAAAGGGGGAAAGACGAGAGGGCAGAACCCAGGGCAAGTTTGTTCGACCCCAAATGGTAGCTGCCAGTGAATGAAATTGTATTTATTTATTACACCTATATTAGGCTGACCGTATGAAAAGGAGGACAGGGCTCCTGTATCTTTAGCATTTGTATTGAAAGGGGATTTTCAGCAGACGTCATTTGTATGCAAGCAGCACCTGCAGAAATCCCCTTTTCATCACAACAGTTAAAATTGCAGGGGTCCTGCCTTCTTTTGTATATGGTCACTCTAGTATAGTGCCTGAAACTTTAACTGTTGTGATGAAGAGGGAATATCACCAGGAACTAATTGCATACCAATGACACCTGCTGAAATTCCCTTTTCTCTACAACTGTTAAAGTTACATGAGCCCTGTCCTCCTTTTCATATGGTCAGCCTACCTATATCCTTGTCTCCAAGGTGTTGAAGGTGGTTTATCTAACTCTCACCCAGCCCCAATTTTATCTCACAACAACCCTGCGAGGTAGGTTAAGCTAAGGGAAGGGTGAAGGGTGCCCTTTTCCCTCTGTTCTAAAAGGCAGAAATATATCTCCTAAGTAGGATGGCCCTATGAAAAGGAGGGCAGGGTGCCTGTAACTTTAACAGTTGTATTGAAAAGGGAATTTCAGCAGGTGTCATCACAACAATTAAAGCTACAGGAGCCCTGCCCTCTTTTGTACCTGATCACTCTAGTATAGCTCCTGCAGCTTGAACTGCTGAAATTCCCTTTTCTATACAACTGTTACAGATACAGGAGCCCTGTCCTCCTTTCCATAGGGTCACTGTACTCCTAAAAATGAGTTACTGGCAGGAAGAGCTTTAAGCGAAAATTGGCTGGTATTTTTTTTTTACTTTAGCTCTACCCCTTTTGCCTTTGGCTTCACCCACCTCTGGAATTTGGCTCCTGTGAGTTCCTCCAAAATGGATTTGGTCATCTGGCTGAAATAAATTCTGCACACACACACACACAAACACACTAGGGTGACCATATGAAAAGGAGGACAGGGCTCCTGTATCTTTAACAGTTGTGATGAAAAGGGGATTTCAGCAGGTGTCCTTTGTAGGCATGCAGCACTTGGTGAAATTCCCTCTTCATCACAACAGTTCAAGCTGGAGGAGCTATACTAGAGTGACCAGATACAAAAGGGGGCAGGGCTCCTGCAGCTTTAATTGTGGTGATGAAGAGGGAATTTCACCAGGTGTTGCATGCATACAATGGACACCTGGTGAAATTCCCTTTTCTACGCAATTGTTAAAGATGCAGGAGCCCTGTCCACCTTTTCATATTATCAGCCTAATACACACACACAGGGCAAGACTGGCTCCAAGTCACACAGTGAGCTTCATGGCTCAGGCAGGGTTTGAACTCGGGTTCAAGTCACCTGCTCTAACCGCTGTATGCCACTGCTCCTCATGGAATTGGGCCACTGTTTGAGTAGCCACATGCAGAATTGCACTGCCGTCCTGCAAACCTGTGTGTGCGTGCCTGCGGCTGGGGCGTGGCTTGGTTTCACTGCTGAGTAGGGTGACCAGATAAAATCCAGGTCAGGGCTCATGTAACTTTAACAGTTGTAGAGAAAAGGGAATTTCAGCCAGTGTCATTTATATGCAATTAGTACCTGGTGAAATTCCCTCTTCATCACAACAGTTAAAGTTGCAGGGGCCCTGCCTTCTTTTGCATATGGTCACTCTAGTATAGTGCCTGCAACTTTAACTGTTGTGATGAAGAGGGAATTTCACCAGGAACTAATTGCATACAAATGACACTGGCTGAAATTCCCTTTTCTCTACAACTGTTAAAGTTAAAGGTGACCAGATAAAAGTTACCATTTTATCTGGTCACCTTACTGCTGAGTAAACTTGAGTTAGAATCAGAAATAAAAACCAGACCCTGGTCCTTTTCTAAAGCTGACAGCATTCTGTTTTGTTCTGTGTTTTGTCAGGAAGATGATCAGGCTCTAAGCGGGCAATGTGATGGCAAATGGATTCCTCCGCGTTTTCCTCCGCCAGCACGCACACACACACAGTTTTTATGAGTGCCTTTGAAGCACTTGAGAGGGCTGGGGAAACAGCAGGGATCCAATCCTAAGCATGCCTCAGAGGAGAAAGTTGTACTTGAAACCTGTCGGATGAGCCGCTTTTCCCTGGCGGCATATATTTGCTATGCCCTGGTGTGTGAGTTACATTTTTCCTCCAGTGTGTCCCACCGGTCTAAGAATCCAGCCTCAGAAAGACCATTCCTGGAAAAGGGCCGTTATAAAGAACAGCCATGCCTTGGCAGTCTCCTTTCCACTACTTTTTTTCTCTTTGAAAGGGGGGACTTTTTTTAAAAAAAAATAAATTAACAATTAATTTTTTTTAAAAAAAACCCTATTCGCTGCAAGTAGAGATAAATTCAGTCCACTGCCAGCCCCTTTTATCCCATCCCCTGCCTCTGGGGCTGGTGTATTTCAATGCCTGGCTTTAATCTCTGCCCTAAAGAACCCACTTCAAAACTTCACCCCTTAATCCTGCGGCATTCATCATCGCACGGGCTATTTTGGAATCTCTTGTTATCTTTCCTCTGGATTTGGGCTTCTTAATGACACGGACTACTGTAGGAGTTGTTTGTTTTAAAAAAAAGACGAAGGAAAAGAAGATATTGTCCAGAGGTGAACCTCAAAAAAACAATTGGTCATTGACAAGATTTCTAAAACCACAATATAGAGAAATCGTACCACTTTCTTAAAAACAATGACACAGAATCAACTTGAGCGTTCCTTTAAAAAATAAAATAAAAAAATCCTAAACGTATTATTATTGCCCAGAACTCGCACTAGTAGCAAAAATTCTGAAACTGAGAGACTATCCTACTTTGGGCATATAATGAGACGAAATGACTCATTAGGAAAAAAATAATAATGCTAGGGAAAGGAGAAGGTAGAAGGGAAAGAGGAAAACCAAACAAGAGATGGATTGACTACATAAAGAAAGATGTGAACATAGGGTGACCATCTGGAAAGGAGGACTGGGCTCCTGTATTTTTAACAGTTATACTGAAAAGGGAACTTCAGCAGGTGTCATTCGTATGTATGCAGCACCTGGTGAAATTCCCTCTTCATCATAACAGTTAATGCTGCAGGAGCCCTTCCCACTTGACCAGATACAAAAGAGGGCAAGCCTCCTGCAGCTTTAACTGTTGTGAAGAGGGAATTTCACCAGGTGCTGCATGCCTACAAACAACACCTGCTGAAATTCCCTTTTCAATATAACTGTTAAAGATACAGGAGCCCTGTCCTCCTTTCCATGTGGCCATCCTTGGAGTTACAAGATCTGAATAGGGTGGTTTACAACAGCTGCAACTGATTCATAGAGTCGCCATAAATCAAAGTCGATTTGAAGGCATATAACTAACTAATGATAAGCCAATGAAAATGAAGCCAGCAAAGCATTGAACCCCTCGGTTAGAGTTGCTGGGCCTAAAATGGGCTAAATATACATTTTCAAGTTATTTTAGCTTGCATGGCTCAGCCTAAAAGATAGGATGACCCAACCAAAATCAGTTCTCTCATTTATAATCAATGGGAATGCTTCTCTTTGGCCATGTTGCAGCCTCAAATTTAATAATAGAATATGACTGATAAAAGCACAAAAGTTGCCTATGCCAGTCTGTCATGGTTCCACATAACATAGGCTGACCCTATGAAAAGGAGGACAGTGCTCATGTAACTTTAACAGTTGTAGAGAAAAGGGGATTTCAGCCAGTGTCATTTTGTATGCAATTAGTCCCTGGTGAAATTCCCTCTTCATCACAACAGTTAAAGGTGCAGGTACTATACTAGAGTGACCATATGCAAAAGAAGGCAGGGGCCCTGCAACTTTAACTGTTGTGATGAAGAGGGAATTTCACCAGGAACTAATTGCATACAAAATGACACTGGCTGAAATCCCCTTTTCTCTGCCACTGTTAAAGTTACATGAGCCCTGTCCTCTTTTTCATAGGGTCAGCCTAAGTAACAGAATGTCCTCCAGAATGGACATTTTGTGGAATTCAACCTCAGCAGGTGGGGGAAATGCCGCGTTCGCTCCTGTTCAAAGGCGCCACATATTTTTACAAGGTCTTTACATACCCCAGAGGTGAAATGTGCAGCTCCAAGGGGAACTGTGGAGGGGAGGGGGTGCTAAATATTCAAGCCCTGGGATGTGTTGTTTACAAAGGTGAAAAGTCAGGTCACAGGTCAAGCCAGGAACAAGTGGGTTGTTATCTCCTACAATTAACAAAGCCCTATTTGTCTTCGGCTGGGTGTTTTCCCTTTTTCTTTACACATCCGTGCTTTAAGAGAAGTAGAGCCCAGCCCACATGACCTTAAGATGGTGTTCCTCAATCAGGTGCCCTCCAGATGTGTTGGATTGCAACTCCTATCATTTCCAGGCTGAGCATGAAGGAACTTGCAGTCCAACACATTTATTGATTGATTCAATTTATACCTCAACTTTATACCAAAACATGGCATTCACGGTGGCACATCTGGAGGGCACCGGCTTGGGGAAGGATATCTTATGCTATACTAATGAAGGCAGTCTTTAAGGTGCCACAAGACTCTATTGCTTTCCCCTCCTTTCTTTTTCATTCTTTCACTGCCACAGGAGTAGACAGCTTTAGAAGAGGAGCAGGCAAATACATGGAGTGGAAGGGATCTGTCAATTTCATGATAGCAAAATGAAGCTTCCAAGTTCAGAGGTAGTATAGCTGTACATGTTGAAGAAAAGGCAAGCAATGAGGAAGGGTAGTTGACTTCATACCCTGCTATGGGGCTTCCCAGAAACTTCCAGCCAACCACTGTGGAGCGGGGCAGGCAGGACTAGATGGGCCCTTGGCCAGTTGGCCTTAGCTAGCAGGGCTCTGGTTCTGGAAAGCCATTCAAAACAGGTCTCCTTGGTTCAATCCCTATTCCCTGTCTCCTCTGAGGACTGTGCAAGAATCAACTGGTTTTAACTAAAAGGCAGAGACCAGAAAACCAAGCAGTAAAGCTTTCTCCATACTGTACTCGTTACAGGAAAGGGCATGTTGTAGGTTTGAGTGCTCTCCCCACCCCCACCCCACCCCACCCCAGAGACTCCTAGATCACCAGCATGTCAAGCAGAAAGTTAATCTGACTCACTCATTTTCCGGGTGTGGGGAGTTGATTTTGTGGAGAAACATTCAAGAGTGCAACTCCGCACCTGCAGCCTGGCATATTTCTCTCCCTCTCTATGTGAGCCATTCTTTGAGTTTCCCCTGTCCTCTCTCTGCTTGCAGGTAGTGTGGTGTGCGAAGCTAGGGTGACCCTATGAAAAGGAGGACAGGGCTCCTATATCTTTAACAGTTGCATAGAAAAGGGAATTTCAGCAGGTGTCATTTGTATGCATGCAGCACCTGGTGAAATTCCCTCTTCATCGCAACAGTTAAAGCTGCAGGAGCCCTGCCTTCTTTTGTATCTGGTCATTCTAATATAGATCCTGCAGCTTTAACTGTTGTGATAAATAGGGAATTTCACCAGGTGCTGCATGCATGCAAAGGACACCTGCTGAAATTCCCTTGTTAAAGATACAGGAGCCCTATCCTCCTTTCCATAGGGTCACCCTAGTGAAGCACAAAGCCACCTTTGTTATTCCTCACTAGATCAGGGAAGGGGCAAATTCTCTTTCACCAAAGCTGGGGGGGGGTGCATTCCAATGGTGGGTGGGGCCAAGGGCAAAAAGAGGGCGGGGTCATAATACTAGCATATTTTAGTTTAAAGCTCTTACTGACAGTAATTAATGAGAGGCTTTTTAACCTTTTAGAATGGGGGGGGGTATACAAAAGCCAAGAAACCCCAGAGGATCGAGACCCGGGGCCTGAGTACCTGCACCCCGCACTCGATGTTTTTACATGGAAGAAGGGAAGAATGAGATAGGGATGCTACTTTTAGTAAAACAGCCTTGTAACATCTACTTCGACTCACAGAAAGAGCTCTGGGCTGAGATTTTCTAGGGTCAGGTTTTCTGTCTATGGCCACTGGCCATAGGCAAAATTTAGACAATCTGTAAAACCAAATAGCAAAGCTTTCTCTGGACTGTGCCATTCTCCCAGCCATGGGTGTGGAAGTATAGTACATTCGACCACTCCTGCATGTGGAAGAATAGTAAGAACATAGGTAGAGCTCCGCGGATCAGATCAAGGGTCCATCTAGTCTAGGCTGACCATATGAAAAGGAGGACAGGGCTCATATAACTTTAACAGTTGTAGAGAAAAGGGAATTTCAGCCAGTGTCATTTGTATGCAATTAGTTCCTGGTGAAATTCCCTCTTCATCACAACTGTTAAAGTTGCAGGCACTATACTAGAGTGACCATATACAAAAGAAGGCAGGGCCCCTGCAACTTCAATTGTTGTGATGAAGAGGGGATTTCACTAGGTACTAATTGCATACAAATGACGCCGGCTGAAATTCCCTTTTCTCTGCAACTGTTAAAGTTACATGAGCCCTGTCTTCCTTTTCATGTGGTCAGCCTAATCTAGCCCAGCATTCTGTTCACGTGGTGGCCAACCAGCTGTCGGCCAGGGACCCACAAGCAGGACACGGGCGCAACAGCCCCCCCCCACACACACACACACTCATGTTTCCCAGTAGCTGGTGTATACAGGCACACTGTCCCTGATACTGGCGGTAGCATAGAGCCATCAGGACTAGTAGCCATGGATAGCCTTCCCCTCCAGGAATTTATCGGACCCCCTTTTTAAAACCATCCAAATTGCTGGCCATCACTACATCCTGTGCTATTGAATTCCATAGTTCAACTCTGCATTGTTTGAAGAAGACCTTCCTTTGATCTGTCCTGAATCTCCCACCAATCAGCTTCATGGGATAACACCACTGAGTTCTAGTATAACAACATGTCAGGGGAGCTGTAGCAGGACTTCTCTCCCTGACATGTTCTTTTTCTACGTGTGTGGTCAAGGAATTGCAGTCACGACGTTGAACTGCCTTCCTGCAGTTGTGATGTGGTCAAGACCCCCCCAGAAAGGCTGAATCCCCTGATTCTATCAATTACGTAAGAGCCAGTGTGGTGTAGTGGTTAGAGTATTGGGCTGGGACTCTAGAGATCTGGGTTCTAGTCCCCACTCGGCCATGGAAGCTCGCCGGGTGGCTTTGGGCCAGTCACAGAATCTCAGCTCGACCTACCTCACAGGGTTGTTGTCGTGAGGATAAAAACAGAGAGGAGGAGGATTATGTATGCCGCCTTGGGTTCCTTGAAGGAAAAAAGGTGGGATATAAATGCAATAAATAAAAATAAAATAGCTTGTACGTGTCTCATCCATGTATTTCTGCCTCTATAGCTAGCTCTACACCAAGCAGGATATGGTACTTTGAAAATGTTTTGAAAACTATATCTGGAGTGTGTCTTGGGCTCCAACAGTTGTCACTGCTGTTAAACGTTTTCAAGAATTGGTGTAAATCCTGCCACCGATGCTAGAATCTGGGGCCAGATCTACACCAAGCAGGATATTGCACTATGAAAGTGGTATGAAAGCGGTATATAAAAGGCAGGAACTGCACTACTGCTTTATAGCGGTATTAAAGTGCACTGACTACTGTTGGGGCCCATTGACACATACCATATACCGCTTTCATACCACTATATCCTGCTTGGCGTGGCTCCTGCCTTTTACGTATATACCACTTTCATGCCGTTTTTATAGTGCAATATCCTGCTTGGTGTAGATGAGGCCTGGCTTTTATGGGCCTGGTGTTCACCTGGAGGTATCTGAGGCATGGTACACTTTAAGTTATGCCTCCAACTTCCAATTCTTAATGCACACTACATTCTAGACAGCAGAGGAACATGTTTCAATGGTGATGGATCATGCTAATGTCTAGATGACTGGTTCAGAAAGCATTGGTCAGAACATTTAGGGTGCAATCCTATGCATATTTAGATAGAGTAAAAAGTCCTACAACTCCCAGCATTGCCCTGCCCGCTTTTTGAGGAATGCTGGGAATTGCACAACTTTCCCCCTATCTAAATATGCATAGGATTGCACCCTAATTCTCAGGGCCCACAATATTTTCCAGGCATATGGTCAAAGGGGGAATATGTTTATTTTGTCATGTAAGCTGAACCCTTCCCAAATGTGCCAGCTGTAGCCAGAAACTGTCACGAAGCCATCTTTTCTCATCTTTTACTGCTGGAGCTGGAAGCTCTTTGGAAGAGAGACCACCTGGGAATCACATCTAAACTGTACTGAATTCCGCGAAGGAAGGCCAAAGTTTGTGTAAGAAGTGTAAGGAGGATTCCATGCAGTGGTTGGCAGAGTACCACATGTAAAAACCCCAAAGAACATTGTCACATGTGAAAGTGTGGAATCCCTCTCTGTGTGTATGCGTTTAATCAACTTTTGGCAACTATTTTCTTTCCATTAAAAGTGAAACCAGAAGAGCATCAGAACAAAAGGGCTTGCTGGATACAAACGATCCATATACACCAGCCATTGCCAACCTGGTGGTTGGAGTACAACTTCCATCATCCACAGCCAGCATAAGAGCATAAGAAGAGCCCTGCTGGATCAGGCCAAGGGTCTGTCTAGTCCAGCATTATGTTCACACAGTGGCTGACCAACTGCCCATGGGTAATAATAATAATAATAATAAATGTATTTCTATGATAAATTACATAGAACTGATTAAAAACATGGTGCATATTATTAAAATAGCAATAAAGCTTCATAAAAACACCCTAACGTCATTCTAAAATTCCACTGGATATGCCTGCCAGAAGAGACCAGTCTTTATAGCTTTCTTAAATTCTAAAAGACTGTTAAGTTGACGAGTCTCCTCCAGAAGGACATTCCACAGTCTGGGAGCGGCAGAAGCCCACAAGTAGGATATAACTACAAGAACAAACTCCTACCCATGTTCCCCAGCCTGGCTGTGGATGGTGGGAGTTGTAGTCATCTGGTGGGCACCAAGTCGGAAGAGACTGATCTGTGCCTTTTATCCAGTCTCCTACAGTCATTTTTATATATTTTTATTTTTATTACATTTTTTATCACACTTTCCCCCCCTTTTGCAAGGAATCCAAGGCAGCTCACATGGTCCTCCTCTCCCTGTTCTCATCACAACAACCTTGTGAGGTAGGTTTGGATGAGAGTCTGTGACTAGCCCAAAGTTGTCCAGTGAGCTTCATGGCCGAGTGGGGACTAGAACCCGAATCTCCCAAGTCCCATTCCAAAACTCTAACCACTACACCACACTGGCTCTCATCAGACAGATCCCTCTGAGAAGCCCACAAGTTGAACATGAAGGAAAAAGACTTCACTCATTGTCACACACACACACCCTCACACTCACACACCCCACAACTGCAACTGGTATTCAGCGGCAATATACATTTTGCCGCACCTGGATTTAAATTCAGGCATTGCCAGCCATGACCAGAAAAGCATATTTCACAAGCCTGGCCTGCAGGGAAAACCAGGTGGCCAACCCTGAACAACTGAACAGCCAAAAGACATCTGAAGACCCTCAAGTCTCCTTCGTCCAGATTCATTGGCAGCTGTTAGGGACCCAAGAGGGCCATGTGGGGCATCTCACTTTGCAAAATCAGGAACTGAATAGCGTGAAGAGCCTTCCACCTCTTATCTGACTGATTCTAGCTGCAGATTTGGATTGGAGGTTCAAGAAATCACATCTGGGGGTGGAGGGAAAGGAGCAACATTTTCAACCCAAGCAACTTGACATCCATAAGAGTTCATTTTGTTGGATTCATTGTTTTAACCTAAAATGTTGTAAAAGGGGGGAACCTTTCCACACATCGCAGTCTTTTCACCTCCCCCCCCCCTTTCCTGCCCTGGCAGTCAGTATTTTTCCCAATGTTCAGCACACTGCTATTCCTCTTACAAAGGTGCACGATCTGAGAAGCAGATTCTCACTTCTATCTAATCTCTAAATCACATCCACTTGTCTAAGAACCACAACAAAATGAATCCATGTTTGTAGCTATTCCAGTTTTTAGAAGCATATAAAATTCTGCCTGGTTGCAAAAAAGCTTTGCAAAGCTATGTGAGCTTTTGAAAAAAGGCAGGGTATAAATATAATAATAATAATAATAATAATAATAATAATAGCTTTCCCTCTAGTGTTCTTAAACATTGCAAGCCATCAGATTTCTGTGACAATCTTTTTCTCAAACATTCACTATCAAACTGTTTTTTTATCTGCTCACACAACTAAAACATGTTGGCCTTTCATCTTCTTAGATCTTTCTTCTGCCATGGATCAGACAGGATTCCTGTTTCTTTTCTCTGCACGCTATAGGATTCTGTGGTTCCAGTTTTTCCCTGATATTATTATATTTCTCACCGCTCACTGTATGCTAGTTGTACTATCTGTTCTCCAAGGCTCTGTCTTAGGGGTTGGATCCAAACTTAGAGTAGACCCAGTGACTTCCATGAGATTTATTTTACACATCCCATTGATTTCAATAGGTCTACTCGAAGTATAACTAAGTACATTGAAAATAAATATCAGGTTGTCAGACCAATCCTGAACATCTTTTTTAAACTTGGAAGAAAGCATGACCAAGTTCAAAAGGATGCTCAGGTTAGTGAGCCCAAAGATTTGTAGCTCCTACTATTAGCTATCTACCAGACTGACACCCAAGTTTCAGGTATATTTACTCACAAGTAAGCCCCAACTTATTCAAGAGAGTTACTCCCCAGTTAGTACCATTGCAGCCTGATCCTATGCATGTGTACGCAGAATTATTTCCCACTGAATTCAATGAGATACATCCCCCAATATGTGTAGGTAGGAGAATGTATCCTTAAGAGACAATTTTATGCACACTTACTAGCAAACCACTTAAGTTTAGAAATGCTCAGATTTAACATTGGCATACTGATGCCAGACTTATCTCGGAACTTTAAACGCAATTGGAAATTAAGCTTGCTGGCTCTTACAAGCCTTTTCAAATGCCTTTTAGATTATAATTTTACAGAAGACTCGGACAACAGTGTGTGTGTGTGTGGGGGGGGGGGAAGAGATCACATCAAAATACGCCCAGGATTTGGTGCGTTTATGTTTCCAGCCGTGGCAAAGAAAAAACAAGTCAGAGACACCTACTTGGGATGTTACCTGCCTTGCAATCCACTTATGAGTTGAATAGGAGGTATGCGGAAAGACCTGCGCATCCCAATATCTCTTCCAGAACTTGTTTTTCTAGATACTGGCCTGGGGGGAAGGACTAATTAAAATGATCCCAACAGGAGCAGCTCGACAGGATGGTACATGGAGTGGGACCAACGCAGAAGACATATTTGCAATTGCAGCGCTAGAAAAAAAAAAGAGAGGGACATTGTTGCCTTCGGGAATGTGACTTCTGCAGAGTTCTGAAACGGGGCAGTGACCCTTCTGTTCTAATGGGGCTTTGATCCGAAATCAGAGGGCATCCTTTCAATCGAAGGAACGCACGGCAACTTCATGCGTGCCTAGGAGCACAGGTGTATGTTACAGCCAGGCAGTTCTGTTTTACACTCCCATAGAGGATACAGACACAGAGATAGTTCCCCCAGCATCGAGAGACAGTTCCCGCCCCCCAGACAGCCTGCCAGCTACGCATCGTCTTCTGCTGTAGCGAGCCAGCCGTTTTACAATGATCGGTTTACAAGGCAACTCTTTGGGCACTCAGTAGCACACACGCGAACACCTCTTTGCCTCCGCCCGAAATCCTGACATTTCTGTTCACGCACCCCTTTCAGTTTAGAAACTATTTCACTCCCTGGTTTCCCCCCACCTTTCTTTAGCCAAATCCTAACACACACACACGCGCGCCCCGTGCGTTATGTGTGCCTCAAAGTCCTTCTCTCTACCGCTTCCCTCCCCTTCCCCGCTCCAGGGCTGGCTAGATTTTAAAAGATAACTTTAACATCCACAGTTCGCACCTCCTGCATTTCTAATGATCAAAAAACAAACAAACCCACAAACAACTCGGTCTGCATCTTCTGGTCAATTTCACTGCAATCGACCACACACCGGCGCTGAAACAGACTTAGACTCTGGAGACACCCAACTTGCTTTCTATTATTATTATTTATTATTATTATTATTATTATTATTATTATTATTATTATTTAAAGATCCCAAACTTTTTTGTGGGGTGGGGGAATCCCAAATCCAGTCGACACCCTCACCCCCACCAATCCTGCCTCAAGTCACGCAGCCACGAATTGTTACGGCTTCTCTCTCCCACCCCCGAAAGGATCGCTGGAGCACCATCGCTTTCTCTTACCTTTGAACAGTAAAACGATCTTCCTCTTCCTCCCCGCTTCCAAATCGCCTTCCTTTTAAAAAGAAGTGATAACGGGGGGGGGGGGGGCGTTCTTTCAACAGCTCTCCTCCTCTCTAACAAACAGCAAATGTTTTGGAGGGGGGGGAGCGGCTGGGTTGGTCACAGATGCAACAGGCCAAAGAAGTGTTCCCAAACAGTTCCTAAAAGGCAGGAAGGTCAGCCGGAGGCAAAATCGCTGTTAAAGCGAAAAGCACACAGCTCGGAGTGGGGGGGACGAGGGATCCGAGAAGAGGCTCTGTGGGTGGAAATCAGGGGGGGGGGGGGGATCGTAAGAAAAAAATAAAAGCAAAAGAAAAGGCACACCAGAGGCGCAGGGAGATGCGAAGAGCGTCTTTGTGGCTGCAGCTCCTACGCCACCGGCCGATCGCCCCTCTCCAGCCCACGTCGAGCCGAGCAGCTGCAAAATGCCTTTCTGCCGTTTTCTCGCGAGCAACCTGCTTATATGTACTCCTCCGGCCTTTGATGTGAGCGGTGATGTCAGCCTGCATTAGCATAACAACAGCACACACACCCAAAAAAACCGTGCCGGATTTAGTGGTTCGACCAGGACAAATAAAGCTTTTGATCTATTCAGAGGGAAGGCAGCCACCACCACGAAAAAAAGTTTCAGATAGGAGGAGGGGGATACGCGAAAAAGCACCCATTTGCCAATGATCTCTCCACCTCCACCTCCGTCTCCCATCCCCTCCTTCTATATAAAGATTAACGCCAGGGGGCAGGCAGTTTGCGGGGCGATCCTATATAGGACTACTCGAGTCCCGTTGAGTTGAATGGGGCTTTTCTACTCCCAGAAAATCTTGGCGGCTATCGCCCGTTGAGGCTAGTGGGGCAGAGGTTGCTGGAGGAGTAAAGGAGAAGGCCCAGTGTGGCCCTTGGGCCGAATGGATAAGAGCCAACGTTAGTCCTGCTTAGAGTAGCCCCATTGAAATGAATGGGACTAATTCCCATTCATTTCAGTGGGTCTTCTGTAAGTAGGACTAGCGTTGGATACTGCCCAACGTACCTGGTGATGGAGGAATCCCCCCAAGTGGATGGGGGGGCAGGCAGGGGGTCATAGCCCCAATTGCCCCAAAAGTACAGTTGCCTATGGCCTTAGTTGTGGCGCATCTTGACTTGTAGCCTGATCCTAGGTATGTTTTGGTTAGGGTGGGACATATTTGCCAATGCTCACCCACAGGTGCACACACATAGGCTGGTTTCGGACAACACATTAAGCAACGGGGGGGGGGGGAACAATCGTCACTTGTGTTGCTTATTGTGTTGTGTGGAGGGTAACACGCCGCTCGCAAACTACTGATGGTATGCTATTCCACCCAAATAAGCAACAGAGAGAAACAACTGGCTTGCAAGTTGTTTGGCTCGAAGCCAGTTGTTTAAAGTGTTGTGTGGTGGGGTGAGTGGGCTAATGGTGTGTGGTGAGTGGGTTAAAACACAAGCCCATAGAGGCAGGCGGCAAGAGCAACCAAAGCAGTGGCTGTCACTCTGCTACAACTGGTACAACTTGCAGAGGCTGCTGGGATAGAACTAGGAGAGCTGAGGGAGGAAGGTGGGTGGGGAGAGTGGCAGGGGCTGTGTCAGTCAAATGCCAGGTTGACTATTAGTCCAATCAACACCAGCCCCAACCACCTATAGTTGTGTAGGAATACGTTGCGTGGGGAGTACCCACAAAATAACCAACTGTGAGTTGGCTACTCAACCCACTATTGACTAAAGTGTTGTCCGAAACCAGCCATAGTCTCCTTCTAGGAAGACAAATTCTAGAAAGCATTTGCGGAGTGGGGGGACCTCTTTTCTCCAGGAAGTTTCTTGCTCTAACCCCCTTGTAGCCTGACCCTATGCATATTTACTAGTTGGAAGTAATTCCTGCTTGGATTCAGTGGGGCTGACTCCTTGCTGGGAAGAAAATCCTGCTGATTTCCAGCCAAATAACTCCCTGGTCAATTTCTTATTTATGGGAATAACATCCATTGAACATGGTGAGATTTACTTATGAGAAAACATGCATGGAATCCCACTTGCAACTATGCGCAGGTGTAGCTATATTTGCTGGGTCCCTTCCAAATCTTGCCTCTGCAGTTCCTATTTTCTTCCTCACTAGCTTTGCATGCTATTTGGGTCAGGACTATGTCGACTTCTTTTCTTCTATTCCTTTCCTCCTCTAGTTTCTTTTCCTCCCTCCTCATTTTCCTTCCTCTGCTGCTGCTTCTGTCTTTCCTTTCCTCTAAGTCTCCTCCTCCTCCTCCTCCTCCTCCTTTCATCTTCCTTTTCCTTCTTTTCCTTCCTCTGCTGTTGCTGCTTCGCCTTCTTTTCATAGAGTCACAGACTAGTAGAGTTGGAAGGGGCCGCCCCCCTGCTCAATGCAGGAATCCACCTCAAAGCATATCTGAAAGGCCTCTGGTGTGGGAGAGGCCACAATCTCCCTGGGTCATGGGTTCCATTGTTGTACTGCTCTAACAGTCAGGAAGTTTTTCCTGATGTCCAGCTGGAATCTGGCTTCCTGTCACTTGAGCCCATCATTCCACGTCCTGCACTCTGGGATGATCGATAAGAGATCCTGGCCCTCCTCCGTGTGACAACCTTTCAACTACTTCCTGCTTCTCCTTCTCCTCCACAGGCAGTGAAATCTTATGCCTTTATACTCGGAAGTAAGTCCCATAAGTTTAAGATTGTCGCAGCCGAAGACCCCGAGCTAATCAGGAAGTCCTGGGTTCACCTCTTGCCTCTGCTCTGATTGGACTTGGTGGTCCTAGGCAGCTCCTCTCTCTTAGCCAGCTACTTTCTGGCTGGGTTTGCACAGCACGCTACCCCACACTTAGTGGTTGAGCATGGGTTGTTCTTGAACTGTGGGTTAGAGTGCTGTCTGAACACAGGACTTTTTTTTTGCTGGGTGACTTGTGAACTATGCGGTGTGGCTTATTTTTCTCAAACAAGCCACTTTGACAACCCACGTTTTCTTGTCGGCTCGTTCAGGGTGGCAGCACACTCAACTTTACTTCTCATTTTCTTCTTCATCAGGTGAGGCTGTGGATGGGCAGCCTGGCTGCTGCGACAATGAACTGGATGAAGGTTAATAAACTGAAACTCAATCCAGACAAGACAGAGACGCTTTTAGTGGGTGGTTCTCATGACAGGATGGAGGGTGCTCAACCTGTTCTGGATGGGGTTGCACTCCCCCTGAGGGACCAGGTTTATAGCGTCAGGGTTCTCCTGGAGTCACCTTTGCCCAAGTGCACTCAGTGGCAAGGAGTGCCTTCTACCAACTTCGGATGTTGGCCCAGCGACAACCATGTCTGACAGGGATAACCTGGCATCAGTTGTCTATGCTCTGACAACCTTGTAGACTGCTCAGAAGCTGCAGCTTGTGCAAAATGCAGCAGCCAGATTAATAACCAGAAGGCCTGAGCATATAACCTCCAAGTCCAACCCATTTGCACTGTTGGTCTCCAAGACCAATTCAAGGTACTGGTTTTAACCTATAAAGCCTTACATGGCTCGGGACCGCAATACCTGACGGATCACCTTGGATAGCTCCTTTCGAGTTCTGACTGGTTTTGACTGAAACCTGGAGCAGATTCGCCACCTCACTGACATCCGAGCCACCAACCTCCACTGGGTAAAGCAATCTGCTGGAAACGCACCTGTTCTGGATTATTATTATTATTTGGACCATGGGGCAAAATGCCCTCCTGACCTCTTTGTGCCTCTAGATGTGTGGGAAAGAGAGAGGACAATGGCTTTGACAGTGTGCAAAGGGCTCCCGCCCCTACCCCACTGGAGAACTACAGAAACAATAAAGCAGTGGTAGGCAACCTGCAGCCCCCCAGTACTAATCCGGCCTGCAGAGGTTGGCCATCTGCTCCCTGCTAGAATTCCCTCTTGAAATACCGTGCCAGAAGCACAGGGAATGACAAATATAGGCTGACCAGATAAAATCCAGGTCAGGGCTCTTAACTTTAAGAGTTGTAGAGAAAAGGGAATTTCAGCCGGTGTCATTTGTATGCAATTAGTTCCTGGTGAAATTCCCTCTTCATCACAACTGTTAAAGTTGCAGGGGCCCTGCCTTCTTTTGTATATGGTCACTCTAGTATAGTGCCTGCAACTAACTGTTGTGATGAAGAGGGAATTTCACCAGGAACTAATTGCATACAAATGACACTGGCTGAAATTCCCTTTTCTCTACAACTCTTAAAGTTAGATGAGCTCTGTCCTCCTTTTCATATGGTCAGCCTAGACAAATACTCAACAGGTGTGTGCACTTACCTGGCATCCTCATAAATTAAAATGTGTCTTTCCCTGATTACAGCTAAAGCCCGGGGGAGAGGGGGGATACATAGCACATATAAAGTTTCCATATGTTTAAGGAGTGATGGGGCATAAAATAAACAGAGTTGGTGACTTTCATCCCTTCACCAGATTCTCAGCCTAACCTACCTCACAGGGTTGTTGTGAGGATAAAATGGAGAGAAGCAGGACTTAGAAGCCCCCTTCAGTTCCTTAGAGGAAAGAAGTCCTGATATAAAGGCAGGATATAAAAAATTAGGATAAAGAAATAAAATAAAATAAAATAAAAGCATTGCAGCGCACATGAGAATTTAAGATGTACAAACTTTTGCATAAAAGTTATAACATTACCAACAGCTTAGGTATTCACATTTGCTCCTCTTTGCAGAATTTTCCTTAACGTGATTCCAGGGCAACAGTTAATGAATTACCAAGAAAAATAAGCAGTTAATATTTCAACCGGAAATCTTTCATGTTACTTTTCCAAAGGCTGGCTGGTATTGACTGATTTCAAGGCTTGATTTCACCGGTAAACCCAAATAATACTCTACTTAAAACAATGTTTAAAATATATTATGCAGAGTTTTCTTTGGTTGGAAATCTCATCCATCTGATAAGAGTCTGAAAGCATGAAGGTAAAATGTCCAAGGAACTGTGCGGGGGGGAAGGTGTGGAGGCACGAAACAGGAGCCATGGCAAAACCTTAAAGCAGCTTTCCCCCTCCTGGGGCCTGCCAGATGTATTGGACTACAACTCCCATGATTTGGAGCTGATGGGAATTGTAGTCCAACATATTTGGAGGGCCCCAGATCGAGGAAGCCTGCCCTAAGATGGTATTTTTCCAAATGTCTGATAAGTGATGGATAATAGGAAGCACCTTTAGGATCAGAAGCTGCCAGGGCAAACTATTTATCCATCTCTACCCCAATGTTCTGTTTTATGCTTTTGACTCACTGGCTGCATCTCTCCCGTGTCTTGGGTAGAACTTGCCTTTTCCAGCCCTCCTGTAAAAGACCCCTTTTTTGTGTGGATGTGGCGAAGGCCAGATTTGGGCCAGCAAGGTATACTCCCTCCAGATCTTGTAACACAAAAGCATTCTTGTCAAGAGTGTAAGAGTACCACCCAAAGTGGTAGAGCCCCTGCTTTGCCTGCAGAAGGTCCCAGGTTCGATCCCTGTCATCTCCAGGTGGGGCTGGAAAAACTCCTGCCTGAAACCTTGGAGAGCTGCTGCCAGTCAGGGTCAACAATACTGGGCCAGATGGACCAGAGGACTATCTCAGGATAAGGGAGATCCTTATGTTTCTAGGAGCCCCCCTCTCCCATGTTTCTAGGCAGCAGCTCCTACACCGCTCTAGCAGGCAGCGTAGCCTCCTCAGAAGCTGTGCAGCTCCACTGCCATCTCTGCACTGGGCATGATGGGATAAGGAGGACTTGGGCTGGCATGAACTGGGTTCGAATCCCCTCTCGGCCATGGAGCTCGCTTGGTGACTTTGGCTCAGTCATCAACTCTCTGCCTAACCTGAGGATAAAATGATGGCGGCAGAGGTGAGGAATGGTGTCACATCATCTAGTCTGCCTGCCTTGAGCTCATTGCAGGAAAGGTGGGGGTATAAATGGAATGAAATAAATAAATGGAATGGAATAAACACTTGCCTCTGCCCTGCACAGGAGAGGAACCATGGCTCAGTGGTAGAACACCTGCCTTGCACCGAGAAGCCCCCAGGTTTGATCCCTAGCATCGCCAACTCAAAGGATTGGGAAACAGCTGGACATCCTGGAAAGATGCTGCCGGTCAGAGTAAACAACCCCAGGCTAGAGGGACAAATGAAAGCCTGCTTCCTGTGTGCATATAGCCAGCAGCAGGGCCCCAGCAAGGAATCAAACAGTGGGCTGCCTCCTGTTGTAGGTGGGTACCTTTGGGGGGGGGGGGCTGCCAGGCACACTTAATTTATTTCTCACAGCACCTTCGTGGTTTCTCCTGTGGCACGCCCTTTGGGAATCCCTGTCTTCAAACATCAGGATGTTTGGGATTCCTCACGTGATGGAAAACGCTTCCCTCCCCAATCCTCCGCCACCCCCTTCTCTGTAGAAAGGTGCATATGTCTCTTCTTAGTTGAGTAATTCAGATGTTTATAGGAAGAACTACACAATCTAATTAGATTTCATTGTAAGTAAACAGAGACCCCAGCTCAAACATTCAAATTGAAGTCAGATTGTGAGCTGTACACCATTCTTCCTTTCTTCCTTTCTTTCTGGGGGATATAGTTCCTGTAAGGAAAGGTGGAGTTTTTTTAAAAAAATAAATAAATCTCCAGCTTTGTCAATATAAAAGCTGTCTAATTTCTTGCCATGTCTGTTTCCACCTACCAAGGAACTTGTGTGTTTGGCCCAAGGAGGGTGCAAACAGCTGGATTTTTATAATTTCAAAAAATGGGTCTCATCTTCAAAAATGGGGGATTTACCTATGTGGCTGTTTTCTTCTTCCCAGCAACCCTTGGAAGGGTCCCAAGGTGTAAGCTGAACGGTGACCAACTGTCAGAATTTTCCCGGATTTGTCCAGGTTTTTGTTCTATCCTGGGTGTCAGGGCGGATTTTTCTATAATGTCTGGGAATGACACGCTTTCCCCTTGAAGGCTGCCATTAACATGGCGGGGGGGGGGGAGGAATGGTGTACTTTCCAGAGGTGCATCATCCCCCCCACTGCTCCAATCAGGGCCTTAAAGGGGAAAGTGTGTCATACCCGGACATTATAGAAAAGGCCCCGACTGGAGCGGACGAGGGAAAAGCACACTTTCCTTCCCCACCTCCACTGGGTGTCCTCTTTTTTTTCGTTTTCCCAAATCTGATCCCCCTAGCTGAACCCATCTCAGTACCTGGTAGACTCTAAGAGTGTAAGCAAATGCCGAACTCATAGCTTCAAAATCAGTCTTTTTTTTTTTCATTTTCCCTGCACTTTTTTTGTGTGCGCTGTATTTACCATCATGCAAGCCCGATGAAGAGTTTTGCAGTACTCTAAAACATGCATGGTAGTTTGCGACAATTTAGTTGGCCCAATAAAGCTATTAATATAAATACAGGTTTTCGTTTTGGATTTCCCCCGTTGTTTTTCTGAAACTAATGAGGAGTACAGCACCTTCCATAGCAAACATCTTCACACATGATGAATGGAAACCAAAGTGCAGCTTGCCATTTCTTACATGTGCATTTCACTACACATACCTGGGTGCATGTAAGTCAGCCTATGTCAGTGTGGGGACCATCATTGACTGCAGAGAGATTTATGGGAAGAATGTACAATGTGTCATGAATGAGTGCATGGCTGGAAGAAAGATGTGGCCAGCTGGAGTCTGCCCCAACGTGCGACACACAGCAAAACCCATGTGTGGCCATTCACCTGGAAGTATCATGCTGTTTTCCTGTGTGGAAATATAATATAATGCATGAAACAGCCCCTCCAGGCACTTTCGTGAATGCCTAGAACACATTGCTGCCCCCCCATTTTTCTTCTCTGCCTGCTGCTCCCACCATGCAGAAATGGGGCAAACATGCAGGAAATCCTCTTGCCATATGCAAGGAAAGGGAAGGAGGAGAGGGAGTCACAGAAACTGGTGTAATGGTAAATATTGTCCAGTGGAATAGTGGTATATTTTGAAGTTGAGTTGTTTAACATGATCCTGCCTGTACCTGTGTCCCCAAGGAGAGTCCAGAAATACAGGCAGCTGTGTTGATCCATCTCTCTCTCTCTCTCTCTCTCTCTCTCTCTCTCTCTCTCTCTCTTTCTCTCTCTCTCCCTCCTTCCTATATATAGCTCACAACAATATAGTGTTGCTAGGAAAATCTGCTTCTGCTCCAGCTGCTGTGAATATTGCAGCTAAACGCAGAAGGAACAGGGAATCCTAAGTGGGTGGCAGATGACATCCGTGTCCCCACTCATAAAAATATCTCGGCGCCTCAACCCTGAGAACGCTGCCTCCGCTACACCCCTGGTTTTGAGCAAATGTTTCATCTTTCTGAAAAAAATAACTAATTGCTCAGCCATGTTATTTGGAAGACCAAAAGCTCATGCATGGACATAATGCTTGCTGTGATGGACCAGACCAAAGGGACCTAGATTAATGGCATAGGAACCCCGTTGGATCGTTGTCCGTGAGCTATGCAAGGTAACAGCCAAGCATGCTGCAGTATGACTGCCCTGGCTTACTGTTGGCAGGAGAGGACTCAGTAAAAGAAAAATGCGACCCACCTGCAACAAAACGTCCGGAATTTCAGCCACTTCATTCCACTGGAGGCTGGTGGCTCCGATGCTAGTGGGGCAGTGGATCCACTCTGGGTTTCAGCCAGAACCCGTCAGAACTCTAAAGGAGCTATCCAAGGTGTTTTGATCCTTGCTCTGCAGCTTGGATGGCTCCTTTAGAGTTCTGACTGGTTCTGGCTGAAACCCGATGTGGATTCACTGCCCCACTGGTGTTGTAAACACTAGCCTCCACTGCATTCCCCCAGATTTCCACCCCTCACCCTACAGTCACTCAGGAATCTGGGGCAACTGAGCACACAGCCCTGGTTGGACCATTTGGAATGGTTTCATTGTCAAATGGCTCTTAACGTTAAGATGCTTCTCCTAAAGCTCAACTGAAATCTACCCTCCAGTAACATAGGGTTCCATCACACCTCATTTCCCCCCTGGTTTGCCTCTGTGTTTTTTTTTAACCTCCATTTCATAAGCACGTCAAGGGCTCCATCACACACGGTCCCTTTCATGTGGGTTTTTGCTTGTTTGCTCTG
This sequence comes from Anniella stebbinsi, assembly GCA_029215795.1. Taxonomy (NCBI): domain Eukaryota; kingdom Metazoa; phylum Chordata; class Lepidosauria; order Squamata; family Anniellidae; genus Anniella; species Anniella stebbinsi. The sequence continues at coordinate 40,097,682 of JARDYH010000001.1, forward strand.
CCACTCCACTCCACCCCACCCCCTCTCCTTTCTACTCCAGTTCATTGGTTGTGGTACTCTGATGGGCATGGGCTCTTCCCCTCCTCGCTCTGGCTTTGATGTCTAGCGATTTACTGATTTAAGGTTTCATCTGGGCTCCGTTTCTGCGGGCAATGAGGGGCGGGGTTGAAGCAGTCAACAGTCCATTCAACCGACTAAGCACAAATCCGTATGATGACTTGCTGGAGGAGGAGATCTGCCCCACCCTCCCCTTCTGTCAGCAACACTCCATTAGCACACGCTCCCAAGAAAGGAAAAAGCGAGAGGGGAAAAAAATCCAGACTTTCCCCGCACCAAAATAAAACGCAACAAGGGGCGGGGGGGAGGGAAGAGATGAAATGAGTGCAAGACAGGGATGAGGTCACGTGAGTCCCACGCTGCAAAATCATGAACCAGGCATGGTGAGTGTGCAATAAATCGCTGCTGTAATGGAGCTCTTAATCCCGCTACATCTAGTTTTGCCCTCTGGGATAGCAAAAAACAAGCCTTTGTAAATGCCTCCTCTCTCTTCTTTTTAAAAATAAAATAAAATAAATTCTAGCATTCTTCCAAACGAGACATGTAAAGATCAGCTTTAACTTTGTACTACAGATTTTCTTAAAAAAAAAAAAAAAAAAAGGCTTGAAATGACTAAGCCATCCTAATATTTTTCAGGGCAACACCCTTGTTTTGCAGTTAACTGTGTTTATTTTACCCTCTTTCATGTGACCGTATTCTCCCAGGTATGGAAATGTGTAATTGTTCTGTCTCGCAGACACTCTTTCCCTCTCCTTTTTGGAGGCACCTGGGAGGGGGAAATAAGGCTGTGGATCCAAATCTTTGTCTGCGCACAAGAATGCATTGGACCTGGGAATGAATGACAAGCCAGACATTCTCAAAGCACATGTGGGAGAAAGCATCTTTAAAGGAAGTTTGTGGGGGAGGGAGGGGGAATCAAACAATTCTTTGCATCACGCCAAGCCAAAATCGCAGATCTGCCAAAGAGCGATGTGAGAAAAAAAAAGTGTCCGAAGGATTGAAAGAAGGGCTGCTGCAGCATCGCACAGCAAAGCCAAGAAGATGTTTGGCTGTAAACGATGCATGATCCATTTTGCCAAAAAATAAATGCTTTCGCTAGGAGGTATTCAGAGGGAGACGGGATGCAGAATCCCAGCGAGGAATTGGGGGCTGGGGGTAGGTGGTGGGGGGAAGGCAATGTTCACAGACCCCCTAACCGCCTACAGAGAGACCCATAGAGACCCATCACCCCAACAGAAACATTAGCCCCGATTTTTTTCACTTGGACTGATCCCCTTAGGGTGGCCAAGTATGAATCGCCAAAAGAGAGGGAATGAGTCACCGAAACAGGGACCAAAAGAGGGTGCAACGCTGCATAAAATTTGCATATGTCGATTTATAATGAATGGATGCAAATTTAGAAATAATTATTAGAATACGAAGAGAAGTGTGGGAAAGAGCGTGTCCAGGTGAGCCGCGTGCCCACCTGTTCAACCTGCTGGTGACAGCCAACAGATTGACTGGTGATGGCCAACAGATCTTATGGTTCGTTATCCTTTAAGTGGAATTAGACAGCACAGGACAGACCTTCAAGCAGAGAATACCTTCGAACAGAGGATAGTCCTCTGCAAAAGAGGACACAGGGACACCCTGGGCAGCAGTAAAATCCCTGCAATGGCTTCCATTCTATCTGTTTCTGGACACCCTCATAAACCTGTTATCCTTTCCTGTGAAGCCCTCCATTCTGTCCTTGTAGCTGGATGTATCCCTGTCTGCAAGTTCTGCTCCTGCCCCTGTTCCCCTCTCAAGGCAAACATAGGGGTTGTTTAGCTTGGGAAAAAAGAGGATAAGGGAAGACGTGCTGGAAGTGTGCAAAATTACGCATGGTGCGGAGAATGTGGATAGGGAGGGATTTTTTCCCTCTCCCAAAATATTGGAACCCAATGAGGTGATCTCATGAAGCTGATCGGTGGGAGATTCAGGACAGATAAAAGGAAGGGTTTCTTCACACAGTGTATAGTTAAATTATGGAATTCTCTACCACAAGATGTATTGATGGCCACCAATTTGCATGGCTCTAAAAGGCTCTTGGATAAATTCCAGGAGGAGAAGGCTATCAAGGGCTACTAGTCCTGATGGCTAGGTGCTACCTCCAGTAACCAAGGCAGTAAACTTGTGTGCACCAGTTGTTGGGGAACTTGGGTGGGAGAGTGCTGTTGCACCGTGTCCTGCTTTGTTGGTCCCTGGCCGACAGCTGATTGGCCACTGTGTGAACGGAGTGCTGGACTAGAAAGACCCTTGGTCTGATCCAGCAGGGCTCTTCTTATGTAGATATTACGGGGACACCCAGGGCAGAGATGGAGGTGAGAAGTGTAAGTTGTGGTCTCAGGGCCGGCCCTGCCATAAGGCAGAGCGAGGCAATCACCTCAGGCGACCAATCCTGAGAAGTGGCAGAAAGATGTTGGAGGAGAGTTGTGGGCATCCCTTAAGGTAGCTTGCTGCTTTCACGTGTGATAAAGGATACTGTCACATTGCTGGTGTCAAAGAACGATTCAGCCTCCTTCCTGCCTAGTTAGCTGTTGTATGTGGAATGAGAGGGGAGCCATCTTGTCCTTCACCTCAGGCAGCAAAATGTCTTGGGCCGGCCCTATGTGGTCATCTAGAGCCACCACCTCCACCTCACTCCTGTAAGACAATGACATCCAGAGTCTAAAATGATATAGTCGCGCCACTGGTTAGGGGTTGAAAGAAGTTGGCTAGATAGAATGATTTGTACATTCTCCCCTCTTGGACTCTGTTCCTATCTGCTGAGATATATACAACCTGGCTCTAGCGGGCATGACTGTCTTATAAACATGACAACAGCAGCCAAACTTTTGCCCTGTGTGTGCAAAAGTTGTTTGTATGCTATGGACTCCCTGGAGCATGCTAAGCTGGAAGGGGATTAGTTCAGAAAACGAACGCCGGCAGGCGAAGAGGTTCGGAATGGTGGGTTGATGCGTCCTTAAGCTTTTCAAGATGTAACCCAGGCAGAATCCAAGTCTGTCACCATATCATCATCATCATCATCATCATCATCATCATCATCATCATCATCAAACTAGGCCCTTCACAAAATTTGCTAGCATACAGCCAGCTCTTGCCACCAGCTCTCTCCTGGCTAAGAAAAGAAAGGTCTTTTTTTATTATTGGTAACATCATGACATTTATTTTATTGACTGATTGGGCCTTAGATAGATATCTTCACTTACTCTGGGGGCTCCGTGACGATAACAGTGCTTCCTCCTAAGGATGTATGGATTTTGTTAAATCATTCCGCCTGTGTTTTGTGGAATGTCAGGCATTTTCGTTCCGTCGCCCGCTCCCTTATGGAACTGGATTATTTTTTTTAAACCAGAATTTCATTCTACTTGTGCTAATTCGCATTAGTTCTAATTTGCATTAGCTCATTGGCACAAGTGCACACCTGTGCCAATGCGCTAATGCACATCAATGAATGCTAATGTGCATTAGTGTAAATCCACCCCAAAAGTGAAAAACTGGTCCGCAAGACCATGGCATCTCTTGTGACTCAGAAATAACCGGTCAGTTGTGGAATCTTCAGGTCATATCCGTAGAAACCTGAACTCAATGGAATCCCTTGAGGATGTCTCCAATATCCCTCCTTCCTCCTCACCTTCTCCCACAAAAGGGTTTAAATGTTTAAACAGAAGGTCTCCTGCCCCCAGCAATGGCCTCGGGACCGGCGCCAGGGGTCGGAACTCTTAGGCGGCTGCCAAGGAGAACACCCTCTAGGGGGCAGGGATCATTGCTAGCTTCCCTGCTCCTCCTCCTTGCATTGCTTACCTGTTTATGTTCTCTCCTGCAACTCCCTTGGATTCTACTTCTGGGCGGTGGTGCAAATTTAGTCCCAGACAGAGAGGGCAAGTGAAGGGACAGAGATGTCAGTAGGAATGCAGGAAGCTGCCTCATACTGGGGCTGTTCGCACATAATGGCAACACATCAGTTTAAAAATTGAAGGGTTGTCAGGGACATGTGGGTGCCTCCAGCACAGCCATCTCTTCTGCCTGTAGCACAGCCGTCTCTGCCCTGCCTCCAGCACAGCCGTCTCTTCTGCCTGCACCACAGCCGTCTCTGCCCTGACTCCAGCACAGCCGTCTCTTCTGCCTGCAGCACAGCCATCTCTGCCCTGCCTGTAGCACAGCTGTCTCTTCTGCCTGCAGCACAGCCGTCTCTGCCCTGCCTGTAGCACAGCCATCTCTTCTGCCTGCAGCACAGCCATCTCTGCCCTGCTTGTAGCACAGCCATCTCTTCTGCCTGCAGCACAGCCATCTCTGCCCTGCCTCCAGCACAGCCATCTCTTCTGCCTACAACACAGCCGTGTCTGCCCTGCCTCCAGCACAGCCATCTCTTCTGCCTGCAGCACAGCCGTCTCTGCCCTGCCTGTAGCACAGCCGTCTCTTCTGCCTGCAGCACAGCCATCTCTGCCCTGCTTGTAGCACAGCCATCTCTTCTGCCTGCAGCACAGCCGTCTGTGCCCTGCCTCCAGCACAGCTGTCTCTTCTGCCTGCACCACAGCCGTCTCTGCCCTGCCTGCAGCTCAGCTGTCTCTTCTGCCTGCAGCACAGCTGTCTCTGCCCTGCCTCCAGCACAGCCGTCTCTTCTGCCTGCACCACAGCCATCTCTGCCCTGCCTGCAGCACAGCTGTCTCTGCCCTGCCTGCAGCACAGCTGTCTCTGCCCTGCCTGCAGCTCAGCTGTCTCTTCTGCCTGCAGCACAGCTGTCTCTGCCCTGCCTGCAGCACAGCCATCTCTTCTGCCTGCAGCACAGCCGTCTCTGCCCTGACTGCAGCACAGCCATCTCTTCTGCCTGCCGCACAGCCGTCTCTACAAGTTCAGCTCCCAACCCACGATTGGCTCCTATGTAGGTTGTGTAGCATGATATGCACACCCAGCAGTTTACACAAAAGGAGTTAACCCAGTGGTTAATCCAACAGCAAACCATGGATTAACGCCTAGGTTGTTTCACCCCTAAACAGCACTGTGCTCTGGGTTCACACATCACAGTCTATGACTTCTCAAGGAGCCAATCGTAGGTTTTGCACTGAAGCAGAAGAGTGATGTGCACAAAGAGCCACCAGTTTTTTAAAACAGTGGCATATGTGTGAACCAGGTCACTGAGTCAGATCTTTGTTGCATTTCATCCAGTATTCCCAACACTGACTGGTAGAGGCTCTCCAGTATTCCCAGCAGGATTCTTTTTTTTAGCCCTACCTAGAGGTGCCGGGGATCGAACCTGGGACCTTCTGCATGCAAAACAGAGGCTCTATCGCACTGAGCTATGGCCCCTTGACAACTTGACAGTGTTGGCAGGAGCTGCATCATGCCCAAGCCCCCTCTCACCCACCCCAATCAGTGCGAGCTGGTGGCTCCGATGTCAGCGGGGTGGTGAATCTGCTCCGGGTTTCAGTCGGAACTCTAACGAAGCTGTCCAAGCTATCCAAGGTTCTGACTGAAACACGGAACGAATTCAGTGCCCCGCTGACATTGGAGCCACCAACCTCCACTGCCCCAACTATGTGGCTGACAGAAATGGCATATTGCAATCCTTCGCATGCTCCTAGAGCACTGACAGATATGCCAGAAATGGACGCAGGCCAATAGGCAGGAGCCTTAACTACAAGAAGAATTTTCAGCTCAGCTCACGTTTGAGGTGAAACTGAAGGGAAAACGAAAGTCCTGCCTGTGTGGCTGTTACTAAGACATCCCTTGAGGCTTCACTAACAACTGAAAGTAGAGAAGGGCCCTCACTAAATGAACAAAAGCAAAGCAGAAGTGGATCCAACAAATAGGAGCAAGCCTGTAAGAGCTGAAACAGGCTGCATTCGGACAACACATTAGTCAATGGTGGGTTGAGTAGCCAACTCACAGGGGGTTATTTTGTGGGGACTCCCCACACAACATATTCCTACACAACTGTGGGTGGTTGGGGCTGGCGTTGAGTGGACTAATAGTCAACCCAGCATCTGACTGACACAGCCCTCTCCCCTCTCCCCATCCTCCCTCAGGCCTCTGCAAGTTGCACCAGTTGTAGCAGAGTGGCAGCCGCCGCTTTGGTCACTCTTGCAGCCTGCCTCTATGGGCTTGTGTTTTAACTCACTCACCACACGCCATTAACACACTCTCCCCTCCACACAACACTTTAAACAACTGGCTTCGAGCTAAACAACTTGCAAGCCAGTTGTTTCCGTTGCCTATTTGGGCGGAATAGCATACCGTCAGTAGTTTGTGAGCAGCGTGTTACCCTCCACACAACACAATAAGCAACACAACTGACGATTGTCCCCCCCCCCCAGTTGCTTAATGTGTTGTCCAAATGCAGCTACAGTGTACCTATGTGCTGTTTAAACGTAAATACAGTTTTAACAAACAGTCTGAGGGGTCAATAATCATTTAATAGCCACAAAATTTAGTATCATATAAGTGCTGTAAGGAAAATAGAGCATGTTTGTAAGGCAATAAGACAATGATATTCAAAGCTTTGAACCCCAAATACACAGTGTTCGTGAAAGAAATACACAGTCATGTTTTGAATACACATAAATACAGAGCATTAATATAAACAACAATATATAGTAAGGAAAATGTCTAAAACATTATACAATGGTAATTCCAGATTGTAAACACCATTTCAATCTTCATCAGTGATTGAATGTTTTCAGATTTTCTGAGAAATAGAATTACTTAACAATATAAACAGACTTGACTTAAGAATTATGGACTCTGGACCCCGTGTTTGATTGGCCACTGGAATAAATCTTCCTGAATCATAGTTGATGAAACCTATTTCAAAAGTGTGGCCGAATTTAATTCCAATCTGTTTCTGGTATAATAATAATTATAATAATAATAATTTATTTCATACCCGCCTCTCCATTTGGATCGAGGCAGGGAACAACAATATGATAAAATACATAAAACTAATTAAAACATGGCACACATTATTAAATGCATTAAAACATCCTAAAAACATCCTAAAAACATTCTAATATCCACAGAAAGTAGTAAAATCTAAGCCAATGTTTAAACAGCGCATAGATACACTGTATCAGCTCTCACAGGCTTGATCGTACTTGTTGGATCCATTTCTGCTTTGCTTTTGCTCACTAACAACTGATGCTCATGATGCTTGCATGAACCAGGACCGTGTCTGGATTCAGCCACCACGCCACCACACGGAGTGCATTTATTTCAGACGTCCCCATCCCGGTGCTTGCCTGACGTGCCAATGGCCATGCTGGCTGGGGATGATGGGGCTTGCTGCTCAGCCTGGAGGACACCCAATTGGGGAAAGGAGGCCTATACTGCAGGGGGCGCTGACTCCAAATAAGAACATTAGCTGAGCCCTGCTGGATCAGACCAGGGGTCCATCAGGTTCAGTATTCTGTTCACACAGGGGCCAACTAGCTGTTGAGTGTATTTCCCAGGGCCCTGGATCTATTTACCCAGTGCTCTGAGAGTCCTTTGGAGCTAGTGAACGGGATGTTGTTTAATTGTCATGCAGAGGGCAATTCTAAAGAAGTCGGGGATGGGGTGGGGAAGGGTGAACTTTCTGAAACAGCACCCTCCCTTCACAAACGCTCTGGGGGAGGGGGCCATTTTCCATTGGTTTGGGATGATCCGGGGCAGGACGCAAATGAAAGGCATGATTTTATTTGAGATGGTTTGGATGAGAAATTAATTGGTCGTCTTTGCCTCCTGTGGGCTTTAACGAAATCCTAGTAATGATTTCTAAATGTCTCTTTAGAGATATAAAGTAACATATGCAATTTTTTTTTGGAGGAGGGGTGCAGATTTGTGTCCTATGAGTCTAAGTCCCGGATCTTCTTTTAAGTGCTTTTAAGAAACAACATTCCTACTACCCTGGTGCAAACAGCAGGAAGCAGGAGCGGCCTTCACGCCCTGGGTGAACATGTGGCATCCGCGGGGCTGGATTTAAACTCGTTGCAGCCCCAAGCTATAACATGAGTGAGGCCCTTCCCTCTTCAACAAATAATAATAAATAAACACAATGCAAAATACGGGCTGTACAATTACACGGAATTCGAGAGCCGTGTAATATAGGTATTAACAATGCAGGTTTGATGTGTACACATTCTTTATTTAGGAGTTTGTCAAACATATGACACAATTAGACAATATAATATAAGGCTATAATATATAAATTAGATGTAAATCACCAGACGTAAACGTTTTGTTCCTTCCTTCCCTGCTTTCTTTCAACATGATGGCCCTCATAACGTGAGGCCCTAACCTGTAACTTGTTTAGCTTGCACGTAAATCCGGCCCTGGGCATCCAGCTGCCATTGCAAACCGGGTATTGGAGGAGGCGGGCATTTGGAACATGCAGTTCTGATGTTCTCCTGTTGTTAAAGGGAAGAGCATTCTGGGGGATGTCTGAACCTGGGGGCTGTTCTTAATCCACATCTGTCTACAGGATTACAAGAAAAGCAGGATTTTCCGAAATGTTTAGCTTGTTCTCTCCCTCTTTGGTTTTCATTTTTCAAGCAAGCTGGGGCAGCATTGCAACAGAGACAGCCAAATTCTTTCCACGATCCCAGCCAAAGAGTGTGGCTCCCGTCTTTTCTTCTTCATCGTCTTCTTTAAATTTGATTCCACATGTTTTGGGTGTCACTTCATCAAGAGCTTTCTGTTTGTCCCATCCCAGCCCCCGAGACAAAATTGTCGGGCGGTGGGAGGGGAGACAGAAGGGGGAAATAACTTCACGCAAGGTATATAACTGAGGAAGACCAAAGACATATGGTCAGCCGAGATGCGGGGTTGAATTTCCAGCGCTAGCTAGCAGTCGTATGGAGAAGCAAAGTGTGTCCATGTGAATTCCCAACTCTTTTTTTTTTTGTAAACTGAGCAAAAGTTGCAATGATGTCATTGAAACGCATAAACACCGTCCCCTGGTCCGCTTTCAAGCGCTGATTGTTCAGCATGAAAGAGCTGGCTTTTGTTATTACCTTCCCGTCGTCTGTGAATTTTACTCCTTTTTAACAGTTCTAGTTTTACAGATCTCGGAGGAGAAGCTTGGGAGATGCCATTCCTTACCTCTTCTGAGCTATCGGACTCAAATAGGTCTGCGAAATGCTAGAAACTCCACATCGTCCAAACGTTACCAGGAAGACGTTTCTAACTAGCATTGGGGGGAGCGACGGCAGAATTGGCAAGCTTGCTGCAATAAGAGAATGTCGAGGCTGCACAACCAGGGGCTTGTCTATGCACTCTAAATACCCCATTGTGGCTGCGCAGTTGCGCCCTGTCATTTATATGACGCAGCCACCAACTCACATCCACATCGGGCTTTCCCCCGCGAAACTGAGCTTTCCCTAAGTGTCGATTTACTGCGACTTTTCCCATTGCTCCAATGTCGCCATTGTTGTTCCTTCATCTGTCAGTGGTGGCTTCAGTTTGAGCTTAGAAAGTGGGCATACCAGGGGCAGATCCCAGCGCAGGGTAGGCACTCGTCATGGCTGCCATAACGATGTAAAAGTCAGGGAACGAAAGTAAGGACAATTGAGATCTGAGATGCTGCTACAGCTTGTTGCACAGAGTTGCCATAAAAAAAATGTTTTTGCGGTTTCCCCACATCCCTCGATATTTGCTCCCCATCCCCAGCATCTGACATTGGCACTGCAGTTTCCCCAGGCAGGACAGCCTGTGCTCACTCCCGCTATGTAACTCTTTCAATCCCTGATTCTCCTGAGTCTACAAATCTCTCTTTCTTGTATGTGGGTGGTGCCGTCTGGGCTGCATAAGCCTGTCACTTGCAACATGAACACAACTTCTATGGAGATTGTAAGAAGAGTCATGATGGATCAGACCGGGGGTCCATCTAGTCCAGCATTCTGTTCACGCAGTGGACAGCTAGATGCCCACAGAGAACCCATAAGAAGGACGTGAGTGCAACAGCACCCTCCCACCCATGTTCCCCAGCAACTGGTGTACAAAGGCATACTGCCTCTGATAATGGAGGTAGCATGGAGCCATTAGGACTAATAGCCATTGATTGCCTTTTCAGGAATAGGTCTAACCTTCTTTTAAAGCCATTCAAATTGGTGGCCATCATATCTTATGGTAGCGAATTCCATAGTTTAACTTTGCGCTGTGTGAAGAAGTCCTTCCTTTGTACTGTCCTTAATTTCCCACCAATCAGCTTCATGGGATGACCCCAGGTTCTAATATTATAAGACACAGAGAGAGAGAGAGAGAGAGAGAGAGAGAGAAATATTTCCCTATCTACATCTTCCACACCATGCATAATCCTTTCCACACCTGCAATACTGTGAGCATGGATAATTTTCCCAGCGACAAAATGCTGCAGAATGAGTTCAGGGGGAAATGGGATATTCCTTTAACAGGAGAGCTATCTGAAAGAAAGATAAGGCAGAGCATATGCCTTGCATACCAAAAGGCCGTAAGTTCAACCTCATCCTGGCTGGAGAATGATGGGAGTTGTAGTCCAACACATTTGAAGCCTGCCACATCTGGAATAAGGTTTCTCATCCCCAGGGTCATAGGATGGCCATTCCAAGCCCTAAATCTGGTGAACAAGAGCCGCCGCTCTCTTGCCTCTGGCCTTTGTGATACCATCTTGTTTGCCTTAACGATAGCGTGCCCTTGTGCTAGGTGTATTTTTTTGGCTAAGCCCCTCCTGAATATGCTTTGAATTCAATCCATTGATGCCGCTGAGCTCACCAGACAGGAATGCAAAGCTATAAAGAAATGGTTGGAATCCAAGTTCTCTGATACCCTATCTTTCATGATGTCACATCCGCAACCATCTGCCATCCGAACGCAAAAGAGCCTTGCCCAAATCGTAAGCTTTGATGGATGTTGTTTTAAAGAGAACAAAAATCAATTCAGTTCCAATTGCCAGGAATCTAAATAAGGAGGGACATTTCATAGGTAACATATAACTTCCTCTTATCTTCTGGCCTAAACCGTATTGAGAGATTAACTGCATGGTTATGGGGAGGGACCGTGGCCCGTATTCTCTAAATTGCTTTCCGATCACACACATACACACCAAAGCGAAGAATGCCACCTGTTGTCATGGTCGAGTGGGGGAGTATGGCTGGACCTCTGGGCTAAGGTGTGGGGTCCCACAGTTGAAAAGTCTCCTCAATGACCACCCAAAGAACATCAGGAGATAAAGGCAGCAGCAAACAATGAGAAAGGAAATGGATAGCAGGATCGGGGATAGAAATGGGCACCTGGCTAATCTCACATTTGAGCGGGGTTTTTTTTTAAAAAAAGGCAAGGAGGTGGGGATGTGATAGAGATGTATAAAATTCTGCATGGTATAGAGAAAGAGGAATGGGGGGAACAGAATCTGGGCTAGTTAGACCTTTGGTTTGACCAGGGACCATCAAAGAAAAACTCTGCTCCTTGAAGGGTGGCCGCTTCTGGCTTGCCAAAACCGAGGAGATGCATCACCAAAAGAAAATGGACAAAACAGGACAGTGAGTTGCAAAAAAATTGCATATACTCATATGTATAGATGCTGTTTGAGAAATCATAGAATAGTAGAGTTGGAAGGGGCCTATAAGGCCATCAAGTCCAACCCCCTGCTCAATGCAGGAATCCACCTTAAAGCATCCCTAACAAATGGTTGTCAAGCTGCCTCTTGAATGCTTCTAGGGTGGGAGAGCCCATGACCTCCCTAGGTCATGGGTTCCATTGCCGTGCTGCTCTAACAATCAGGATGTTTTTCCTGATGTCCAGCCGAAATCTGGCTTCCTGTAACTTGAGCCCATTATCCCGTGTCCTGGTATCTGGGATGATCAAGAAAAGATCCTGGCCCTCCTCTGTGTGACAACCTTTCAAGTATTTGAAGAGTGCTCTCCTGTCTCTCCTCCATCTTCTCTTCTCCAGGCTAAACAGGCCCAGTTCTTTCAATCTCTCCTCATAGGGCTTTGTTTCCAGACCCCTGATCATCCTCATTGCCCTCCTCTGAACTCCCTCCAGCTTGTCTGCATCCTTCTTGAAGTGTGGTGTCCAGAACTGGACACAATACTCGAGATGGGTCCTAACCATTGCCGAATAGAGGGGAACCAGTACCTTGCAGGATTTGGAAGCTATATATTATAATGTCAACAGAAACACAATACTTCTCACCACACTGTGAAAGACTGTGACCAGGTGACCTGTGTGCCCGCCTGCTCAGTCTGCTGTACAGGTACTAACTGTGGATGGGCAACAGTTCTGACGATTATCTTTAAATTCGACTTCGCTGGGCAACCCTTCAAATAGAGAACTGCCCTCTGTAAAAGAGGAAAGGCGGCTACCCTAGCACTTAGATTCAAGAAAAGTTAAATAAGAATTTCTGAAGCCGCCTCCAAAAGTTTGATCAGCATCTGGAAAGATGACCAGTTGATAAAAAATACATGTGCGTACAATATATGCAGACAACAGAATGACCTGATGGAGCAGCGATTTTCTTTCTTTCTTTCTCTTGAGAGTTTAGATCACTTGTAAATTACCTGGGATGTAGTTCGATAATATTTGGTTTTATTATTTTGCCAAGCGCCTTAGGAAGATTCGCAAGCGACGGCTGCTAGCCTTGCAGCGTATTGCCACAGGTGTTAATCATTTGGCCCCCATACTGTTTTCGAAGAGCAACGGCCAAATAAAATGTTAAGGAAGAGAAGGAGGGAAAAGGAAGAAAAAGAAACATTTGATTTGCTTTTGGTTTTTTTCCCCCTTTCCCAAAAACAGAATCTTAGCAAGGAGCCAGGCCAGGAACCTGCCACAGAGGCCCAATTCAGGCGTAACAATCTCAGTCCAAGACGAACGGGCCAGGTGGCTGTTTGCTCCCTCTTCAACCACCTCTCTCGTCCTTTACTGTGGCTTACTTCAAGGAAGAGATTGTGGTCAGGCCTGGTGCCATGATGGGGCATGCTTGGGCAGATGCCAGGGCCCAGTGTCCCTGGAAGAGCCCATCCCAAAGCGACACCTACCCTGTGATCCCTTTATTTTATTTATTTTTTTACAGTTTACCTTTCCATTCTTGCCTAGGGTGGCCATCTGTCCACTTTTACAGAAGACACTTCTCTCTTGAAAGGGCTGGAGGACTGTTCTCTACTTGAAGGCATCCTCTATTTGAAAGGTTTCCAGTTCCATTCCAGTTTAAAGAGAAAGAACCGTAAGAATTGATGCCCATCAAGCATTAGATCCTGAATTAGAGACTGAACAGACAGGTGATTTTTTCTAAATTCCCAAATGTTAAGGTGTACGGCATTTCTACTTCAATTATAACAATTAATTGTGGTGACCATATGGAAAGAAGGACAGGGCTCCTGCGTCTTTAACAGTTGTATAGAAAAGGGAATTTCAGCAGGTATCCTTTGCATGCACGCAGCACCTGGTGAAATTCCCTCTTCATCACAACAGTTAAAGCTGCAGGAGCCCTGCCCTCTTTTGTATCTGGTCATGCTAGCTAAAGAGGGCAGGGCTCCTGCAGCTTTAACTGTTGTGATGAAGAGGGAATTTCACCAGGTGCTGCATGCATACAAATGACACCTGCTGAAATTTCCTTTTCTATACAACTGTTAAAGATACAGCAGCCCTGTCCTCCTTGTCATATGGCCACCCTAAATTATTTTTACATTATTTGTAAATCTCTCTATAATAGAATATGCAAATGTAATGCAAAATTGTGTCCTCTTTTTTGGTGATGCATTTCCTCCTTTTTTGTTTGGAGATTCATAAATGGCCACTCTACAGCTATCATTTTGGATTTGCCTCTGGATGCCCCAGGAAGTTGAGATTCTGAGGCATTGTGGCGAGATCAGAGAGTCTATGGCTGCCACCATATCTCTGTGGGGAAAAAAACAAGGTTGCTTTCATATTTGTAGGTCAGCAGCCACCTTCCGTTCCTTACCCCCAATGCTTAGGAATGACTCAACTTTCAGGGCATTGGGAACAAATGCAAGATGGCAGCTGGGAACCGCTCAGTGCTGGAGAAACAAGAATGCGCTGATTAAAATGTATATTTTGTGAAGTTAGAAAGGGGAGTCAGGGAAGGCATCAGGGCTGGGAGGGGTCCCACTTTGCCGAAGGCTCTCTGGACCAGCGCCATGCAGAGCTGGTAATATGCCCAGGCCAGATGGGAAGTGTGTGCCCCCCCCATTTCAAACTGCTCATTAAGTATTTTCAATGTTTTTTTTAATGCCCACCAACATGTCCATTCTACGTAACACCTTCATATTAGACCTGTTCTACAAGTCCTCAATGTTGAATCAGAAATTAACATTTATTTTTAGTTGCTGTACAAATCGAAGCAACAACAATAGAACAGTCCTTCTTCAATATCAAACATTATCATTATCATCGTCACCCTCACAGTATCATCATCATCATTATTCTCATTAATAATTGTCATCATCATTACCTCACCCTCCGCTCCAGAGACTATATGCCATGGAGAAGATGGAGGAAAGAGACGCAGTAAGGACAAGCATCGCAACTTAGGCACATAGATCCCAGCCCCGCGTGCGGCATATGGCCCTCTGGAGCTTGTAGTCTGACCGTGGTATTCACAACAAACGGCTTCTGCGCTGTTTCCGCAAGGCGGGCTCCTTGCTTCTCGATGGGCCGCTTACGCTACGGAAGCAGTAGCTTAAGCTGGGGGGAGACCTCCTTGGCGGAGTGTCCCCTCAAAACCATGGGCCCCGGGCCAACTGGCCCCACTGCCCCCCCCCCCTCTGCACAGCCTTGCTCTAGAGTGTCCAGCCCAACCATGATTGTGATGTGTTAAACCACGGTTTCCCGTGACGTCCAAATTAGAAAAACGTGGCTTACCGACCGGGATTTTGTACTGAACAGAACCCCTCACTCCTTGCTTTATGCATAAACGGGGCAGATGTGTAAGTTAAAAGCAAACAAACAATGTCTGTCCTTTCCAGTTTAGTCCCTGAAACTAGGCCTCGGTGACAACTTAATTAAAAAGTGGCATACAGATAACCTGTTCAGTGAGGTCCCCCAGCTAAGAACTGCAGATGTCTTCTATCTAAACCACTCTGTTTTTCAGTCAGACTAAACCTCATCCCCCTCCCCACCACCAAAAAAGGTTTTGGCCTTTAAAACACCTCACGAATCCCAACAGTCCTATAAAGAAGTGAGTTTGAACAAGCCAGCTGTAACTTGCCCAGAAACGTGGGCGACAACAGACTTCCTGATGCTAAGGAACAGCAAATAAGCATTGTGCGGATAGGACGTGTCAACTTAGCAATTTAGTTAACATAGCAAACAGAGCTTTCGGGCCTTTAAACAGGTGTGGCAAAGGGCTGCTGCTTCCTGTCAGCAAAAGCCCAATACTTCTCATGCCGATAGGGCATGTGTGAAAGGCAGGTCAGGATTTCGAGAATTGCGCATGCTCAGTTGGGGTGTGAATTCTCACCCTGACAACATTCCCAAGAAAGAACATCTCTTAAAACATGTTAGAAGAAGTTAAAGCTAAACTGTATTCTAAAATCTAGACGTTTGAGCTAAACGTGGAGGGTCTCAGTGGTTAGGATGACCATATGAAAAGGAGGACAGGGCTCCTGTATCTTTAACAGTTGTATAGAAAAGGGAATTTCAGCAGGTGTCACTTCTATCCATGCAGCACCTGGGGAAATTCTTTCTTCATCACAATAGTTAAAATTGCAGGAGCTATATTAGAGTGATCCGATACAAAAGAGGGCAGGGCTCCTGCAGCTTGAACTGTTGTGATGAAGAGGGAATTTTACAAGGTGCTGGATGCATGCAAATGACACCTGCTGAAATTCCCTTTTCAATACAACTATTAAAGATACAGGAGCCCAGTCCTCCTTTCCATAGGGTCACCCTAAATCTATCTATCTATCTATCTATCTATCTATCTATCTATCTAGCGTGACCTTATGAAGTGGTACAGTCCAGACATAGGTTTACCACCTCAGTGTGAACTAGGCTGTAATAAAGTTACTTCAGCTTGCTACAGAAACACAATAGGGGGACCACATGGAAAGGAGGACAGGGCGCCTGTATATTTAGCAGTTGCATAGAAAAGGGAATCTCAGGAAGTGTCATTTGTATGCATTCAGCACCTGGTGAAATCCCTCTTCATCACAACAGTTCAATCTGCAGGAGCCCTGCCCTCCTGACCAGATACAAAAGGAGGCAGTGCTCCTGCAGCTTTAACTGTTGTGATGAAGAGGGAATTTCACCAGGTGCTGCATGCATACATATGACATCTGCTGAAATCCCCTTGTCTATGCAACTGTTAAAGATACAAGAGTCCTGTCCTCCTTTCCATATGGTCACCCTACATAACATAACTTAATGCCAGGACTGAAATTCTTGTTTGGCTTGTTTCACGAAGAATAGGGATGTTTGGTAGGGTGACTAGATAAAATCCAGGTCAGGACTCATGTAACTTTAACAGTTGTAGAGAAAAGGGAATTTCAGCCAGTGTCATTTGTATGCAATTAGTTCCTGGTGAAATTCTCTCTTCATCACAACAGTTAAAGTTGCAGGCACTATACTAGAGTGACCATATACAAAAGAAGGCAGGGCCCCTGCAACTTTAACAGTTGTGATGAAGAGGGAATTTCACCAGGAACTAGTTGCATACAAATGACACTGGCTGAAATTCCCTTTTCTCTACAACAGTTAAAGTAGGCTGACCATATGAAAAGGAGGACAGGGCTCATGTAACTTTAACAGTTGTAGAGAAAAGGGAATTTCAGCCAGTGTCATTTGTATGCAATTAGTTCCTGGTGAAATTCCTTCTTCATCACAACAGTTAAAGTTGCAGGGGCCCTGCCTTCTTTTGTATATGGTCACTCTAGTATAGTGCCTGCAACTTTAACTGTTGTGATGAAGAGGGAATTTCACCAGGAACTAATTGCATATAAATGACACTGGCTGAAATTCCCTTTTCTGTACAACTGTTAAAGTTACATGAGTCCTGTCCTCCTTTTCATATGGTCAGCCTAGTTAAAGTTACATGAGCCCTGACCTGGATTTTAACTGGTCACCCTAATGTTTGGGATGTTTAAAGGCTTCATGTTCATTGCCTCTCTCCAGCGAAGGAGATCCCACCACCTCCCAAGGCAATTTGTTCCACGGCTTTTTAATTTTTTTATTATTTATTTTTGTATTTATTTATTGCATTTTTATACCGCCCTATAGCCGAAGCTCTCTGGGCAGTTCACAGAAATTAAAATCATGAAATCATTTTTAAAAATATAAAACGAACAACAATCTAAAAATACAAAATGACATACAATATAGAAAACACAACCAGGATAAAACCAAGCAGCAGAGAGATGAATACAGATTAAAATACAAATTTAAAACAGCAAGGGTTAAAATGGGGTTAATTTAGCTGTTAAAATACTGGGAGAATAAAAAGGTCTTCACCTGGCGACGAAAAGAGTACAAAGTAGGCGCCAGGCGAACCTCTCTGGGGAGCTCATTCCACAGCCAGGGTGCCACAGCGGAGAAAGCCCTCCTCCTAGTGGCCACCTGCCTCACTTCCTTTGGCAGGGGCTCACGGAGAAGGACCCCTGTAGATGATCTTAGGGTCTGGGCAGGTACATATGGGAGGAGGCGTTCCTTTAGATAACCTGGCCCCAAGCCGTTTAGGGCTTTAAATGTTAGTACCAGCACTTTGAATTGTGCCTGGACCTGGATCGGCAGCCAGTGAAGTTGGCAAAGCACTGGCGTAATGTGATCTCGTTGGCCAGTCCGTTAGCAAACGTGCTGCCCTGTTTGTACCAGCTGAAGTTTCCGGACCGTTTTCAAAGGCAGCCCCACGTATAACGCATTGCAGTAATCCAAACGAGAGGTTATCAGAGCGTGGATAACTGTAGCTAGGCTATCTCTGTCCAGATAAGGGCGCAGTTGGTATATCAGCCTAAGCTGGTAAAAGGTGCTCTTTGCCACCGAGTTCACCTGTGCTTCAAGTGACAGTTCTGGATCCAAGAGCACCCCCAAACTACGGACCCAGTACTTTAGGGAGAGTGCAACCCCCTCCAGTACATGGGGAACATCACCTCGCCGGACAGATGAACCACCCGCTAACAGTACCTCCGTCTTGTCTGGATTGAGTCTCAGTTCGTTAGCCCTCATCCAGTCCATTACCATGCCCAGGCACTGATTCAGAACAGCCACTGCCTCACCTGGGTATGATGAAAAGGAGAGGTAGAGCTGGGTGTCATCAGCATATTGATGACATCTCAGCCCATATCTCCGGATGACCTCTCCCAGCGGCTTCATGTACATGTTAAACAGCATAAGGGATAAAATAGAGCCCTGTGGAACCCCATGGCTTAAATGCCACGGCACCGAGCAATAATTCCCCAGCACCACCTTCTGGAATCGGCCATCCAAGTAGTAGCAGAACCACTGCAACGCAGTGCCTCCAACTCCCAGCCCAGACAACCTATCCAGAAGGATACCATGGTCGATGGTATTGAAAGCCGCTGAGAGGTCCAAGAGAACCAACAGGGTCGCACTCCCCTGTCCCTCTCCCAGCAATGGTCATCCCACAGGGCGACCAAGGCAGTTTCTGTTCCAAAGCCAGGCCTGAAACCCGATTGAAAAGGATCTAGATAATCCGTTTCATTCAAGAGTGCCTGGAGTTTTCCTGCAACCACTCGCTCAAGCACCTTGCCCAGGAAGGGGATGTTCGCCCCCGGCCTATAGTTGTTAGCATCTTCCGGGTCCAGGTTAGGCTTTTTCAGGAGTGGTCTGATTACCACCTCTTTTAAAGAGGCCGGCACCACTCCCTCTCTCAAGGAGACATTTACAACCTCCTGGACCCAGCTTGAACAGCTCTCGCTGTTAGGAAGGTTCTCCTAATGTTTAGCTGAAATTGGCTTCCCTGCGATTTCCACACCTTGGTTCTAGTCCTGCCCAGGGGAGCAACAGAGAACAAATCTGCTCCATCTTCTGCGTAACAGCCAGACAGATATTTGAAAACCACCATCACGTCTTCCCATCATCATCTTTTATCCAGACTAAGCATCCCCAGCTCTTTCAAGCCTTTCTCACTGGACTTGATTCAAACAGCTGTTCGGGTGGTTGATAAACTAGATCGGCAGAAGTGATAAATTTTCCTGACTGTTGCTGGCTCTTTGAGGCACCACGGGGTGATTCCTGATTCTAATTCCGGTACATCTTGATTCCAATACATAGGCATGGGTATCAGATGCGTGTTTCTTCTGAAGAAAGCCCCACTGTACTCAAAGGGACTTTACTCCTAGGTAAGTGTGCCTAGGCTTGCAGCCACACAATAAGCCGGTGCGCTGGTTCTTTGCCCTCACCTAGCCAGGCAGTAAGTTTGTTGGACGTCTTTTGAGTGATACCTATGCTAAGTACAACCAGATCTATGATGAGATACTTAGAGCTGTTTGTGTGTTTGTGTGTTAGCGGAAATTGTGATGTCCAACACTTGACTTCGCACAAGTCCTTGCTGTGAGCCTTAGTTGTCACAGGTACACAGTTGTGGCCATATCTGTGAAATGCTGGAGGCCGTGGTTGATGTTGTTACCTCTGCAAGTGGGAGCCCATGGCAGGATCTACACTACTGCTTAAAAACAGTTTATAACAGTAGTGACAATTGTTGGGGCCCAGGACACACAACATAGACAGTGTTCAAACCATTTTCAAAGTGTCATATTCTGCTTGGTGTAGATCTGGCCCATGTCTCAGGAATCCAAACGGTAGGGTGATCATATGGAAAGGAGGACTGGGCTCCTGGATCTTTAACAGTTATATAGAAAAGGGGATTTCAGCAGGTGTCATTTGCAGGCATGCAGCACCTGGTGAAATCCCCTCTTCATCACAACAGTTAAAGCTGCAGGAGCCCTGCCTAGAGTGACTAGATACAAAAGAAGGCAGGGCTCCTGCAGCTTTAACTGCTGTGATGAAGAGGGAATTTCACCAGGTGCTGCATGCATACAAAGGGCATCTGCTGAAATTCCCTTTTCTATGAAATTGGTAAAGATACAGGAGCCCTGTCTTTCTTTCCATATGGCCACCCTACTAAATGGTTACTGCTGTGATGGCTGCATGGAGCCTCAGGGGGTGTATCCAATCATCTCATTCTACTAGCGCAAAGATTCTACAACTTGTGGGAAACCTGGCTTTCATCCTTGCGCAGGCATCAAACGCAATGCTTTGATTCTGCTTGCGCCCAAGACGTCGCCCAAGGCAGTTCTGCAAATCATGGGACGAGGTGCCGCACAACCCATGACGGCTTCAGTAGAACCTACTTCTGGCTTCTAGCCGACGTTGCACTAATGGACAAAACAACACGAGTGAGTGTTGTTCTGCTAGCGGCTGCATAAGTGCTATCCACATTAGCGTAACTAGCGCAAGCAAGACCTTGCCTAATGAAGTGGGAATGAGCGGCGCAACGCATTGCACAACTATTTCCTGAACAGCTTGCGCAACAGCAGGCGCAAGCAGACCCAAAGTATGGGATTCGACACATGCACAAGGAGAACAACAGGGTTACTGCTAGCAGTAGAAGCTTTGCAGTAGCAGAATGACCCCACAAGACACAACCCTCAATGTTCAGTTGCAGTCCACCCCTGAATACCAGTCGCTAACAAGCAACAGTGGGAACTTATGGACTTTGCTGGTGGGCATCAGTTGGCCTTTGTGGAATGCTGGACTAATGTCAGACTACAATTCCCATTGTCCCCTTGCCACCACAGCCAACGGCTGTGCCAAATGATAGGCATTGTTGTCCAGCACAGCTAGAGGGCCCCAGGTCAGGGAAGGCTGCCCAACAACGATTAGCCGTAGAACTCAGTGAGGTAGTTTGTGCCTCTGTGCTGCATGGAGGATGATGGGAGTTGTAGTCCAACATATCTCAAGGGCCCCTCCGTTAGGGAAGTTTGGACTAGGGGGGCCTTTGGTCTGACCTGGCAGGGCTCCCCTTATGTTCCTAAACGTCTTTAATTTCTTTTCTGCAAACCGATACGCATTGGGAACACAAGTTTGATTTTTTAATGGTCAAACTAGATACGATATGGAAGATCTGTGGACATTAAAAAACCAACATTATAGCCACATTGTGTGTTGGGGGTGGTGAGTAGATTCAGGTCAGGACCATAGTGCTGGAGGAGGGGGCTCACCCTTTTTCTCTCAGTCCTGTTTTCCTGATGAGTATTATCCGGCTATTTGCCCTGCGAGCCAAATCATACAGATGGTTCAACACTCCAGACACTATTCTACACCCTCTCTCTCTATGTAGAGCCTCTCTTTGTCCTGTAATTTAAATATCAATTAAATAAACATAACTTTTAAAAGATTTTTTTTAAAGTAACAAGCAGGTGATTAACTTCAGATGTACCTGACACAATGTCCAGAGACACAAACAGAAAAACAAAGGAAGGCATTAATCCCTTTCCCGTCATAAAAGTTCAACAATGAACAATTACTTTGCTGAACGGCATAATATCTCTTCTTCTCCCCCATATGTGCTTTCCTTCTCCCCCCCCCACTTCCCATTTGTGGGAAGTATGCCTTAACCTTGTACTCAGAAAGTTGATGCATTTAACACCAAAGACGGCTTGGCACCTTGTTCAAACAACACTGGAAAGGAGTGTTGATCTCCAACCGGGTTCCCCCTCCCCTCCCATTCTGCTTTGTTTGAAATTTTCATTTTTCTCACTGCTGAATTGTTTTAAACGGGGGGGGGGGGAGAGAGAGAGACAGGCGGATGAAATCTAGCAAAGAAAAGCAAAGAAAGTCACATTCCAAAGGAATGGTGTAATATTCCCCAGGATTACAGTTTTATGATCCACCACCTCTAATTTTTAATTTAAAAAGAGACAACCTATGCCTTCTGAGACAGAGAGAGAGAGAGTCAATAGCACATAATGAGCAGGAAGGATGACATCTCCTTGTGGGGAACTCTAGACTCCAAAGATCAAAACAGCCACTCTCCAAGAGAATTCGCAAAATTGGGCTTCTTTGAGTTTCTGGGAGACCTTTGCCGCAAGCAAGGCATATCGTTCGGAAAAGCCTGAAGGGACAGAAGAAAAGATCAAATCAAATTGGAGAATATCCAAAATGGCCAATGGAATAAAGAGACAAAGGCTCAGGATGTTGGAAAAAAATGCATCGTTTCATTCTGAGGAGTAGCCCTGCGTGTTTGGGCCCGGCCTTCTTCAGGGGTCTACATTTCTAAAAGTGCCTGCAGAGATATCTGAAAAAAGGCCATCTCCAAGATGAGTTGCAGGAGTCACCTTGGAGATGATCTTTTTCAAAGATCTCTGCCAGCACTTTTAGAAATGCAGATCCCCAGAGAAGGCCCATATGTATGAGACAGGGTCAAATCGTGTAGGACTACTATTGAAATCCTGGATTGATCATGTCACTCTCTGGATGTAGATTGGGAAGTTACACTACCCCTGCATCTCCATGATAAAAACCATTTTATACCTGGCGCTGGCAATGACTAGGGACACTTACGAATGGCCCCAAAAGAGGGCAAAAGTGTGTATAATGTTATGCACGTATATGTATTATACACATTATACGTATAGTCGCAAATGTAGAATAAATTCTTAGAATTTGAATAGAAATGCAGTACATCTCACCATAATGGCGGAAGGCAGTGACCAAGCAAATCACGTGGCTGGCTGCTCAATCTGCTGTCCGGGTGCTAACTGGTGATGGGCAACAGTTCTGATGGTTTGTCATCTTTAAACTAGAATGGGACAGAACAGCCGCTCAAATGGAAGATGCTTTCAAAGTGGATACGGTCCTCTGGCAGCTCTGTCAGGCCACATGGCCACCTTACATCGCAGTTGGTCGTTCATGCTCAGAATCTAACTCATCTGCCCTCAAGCTGGTGCCTTCCAGATGTGTTGCACTACAGCACCCATGATCCCCTGCCAGCCCGGCCAAGGCATCTGGAGGGCACCGGGTTGGGGAAAGTGGATCTAGCTGATCATTAAATTTGCATTCAGGAAGGAATTTCTGCTGCAGGATGTACTGGCTAGAGTCACCGTTGCAAGGGTTCCTCCGCAGACCCCTCCCCATTTCCCTTTAGCGCGTGACTTGGCTGGCTGGCTTGAGCCATCTGGATTGTTTTATTCTACCATTCTTTAAATTGCTCTGGCACGTCCCACTTTTCAGGGCCCGATCCTTCCACCTCTCCGCATCTTCTGGGTTAATCTGAAAGCGAGCGAACGCATGGTGCGGATGCGCGGGTTTATGCCTGCAGAACGAAGGGGCAGGGGAGATATTCAGCCTTCTTTTTCCAGACCTATAGTTCCATATGGTCCTTTTTCCACCAGCTGTGCGACTCACTCACAATGTGCAGGCAAATTCTATGCGAAGCACGGCTCCTTGTAACTTGAGAACCTGTGCAAAGGAGCCACAACACCTAACTGTAAATAAATAAATTAACAAATCAATCCACACATTGAAAACCCCGCGATCCAAACACAAGACTCTGGTTCCATGGTCTGCCAATGGCACCAAATGGATTTCTTCAAAAGAGAAATGAAGAGAGAGAGAACATTCCCACAAGCTCCTTATTTGTTTTACATTTGGATGTTCCTGGAAATGCAAATGTTCAAACCTCTGCAGAGGTGACATCATCCCCCGAACACACCCAGGTAATCCACAAAGCATCCGTTTGATGGCGGTTTGCAGTGTATTAAACAAAAGTTCCAGTGTGTCTAAAGCCATTTTTTAAAAATGCCAAACCCATGGAAGTTCAAGTGGGGATTCCTCATCCCCATGGGGTTTTTTTATTTTATTTTTTTATTATTTTTGTATTTACTCAAATGTCCAAAAATATTGCTTTTGATCTACCTTGATTTTAAAGAGCAACACAACGCAACACAATCCGGCCCCCTCCCCCCTTCATCCTCCCTCACGGCCTTTTCCTGGCTCCTTTTCACACGTCTGGACTGTACCGATTTTTCCCTCTACCCCCAAACGGCGTTTGGCTGCTGGGATCAATCAAAACCTTCCCTTCCATCTGTAGGACCTACACTCCTCTCTCAGAGTCGCAAGACCACATAGGACGTATAAATATTTATAGGATACTATTTACTCAGGAAGTATGAACATCGCTAATTTGTTTGAAGGACTAAAGCCCAGTTCTCTGATTGCAGAGAAGTTCTGCTGGGGTTTAAAAAAAAAATCCTTTCTTTCCAGACATGTGTGCATTCCCTTGCAGGAATGGGGTTCTGCATTAATAATATAATGTCATGTCTATCTCTTCCCTCCCTCTCTTGCTTAGGCTGGCTATTATGAAGTGCCTCAAAAGAGGCATCATGAAAAAGGTCAGCAGAAGAGGACAGCTTCAACGTTGCATGTGCTAACATAAACCCTACGTAGACTAGTTAAGTCATCTTCATTTCAGTGAGTCTGCTCTATGTAGGACATAGGTTGGATTTTACCCATTTATTATCATTTTAATAAAAATACCATAGTGCGGACAACGGTGACCGGGTGAGCCTGCCTGTTTCAGGCAGTAATTGTTGATGTGCCACATTGTTTTATGGATTGCATGTGAACCCTTCCGGGAGCCTTTTAGGCTGAGAAGTAGGATAATAAAAAAATGATTGAAAAAATAAATAAATGACCTATTAAAGGTGCAGGAGCCTTGTCTTCTTTTCCCCCTGGCCACCACTACAAATAAGTAATTATAAACGAGCCAATGTTAGGTACTTTGAGGTCCCCTCGATTTAGAAGTGGGATGTGAATGCC